>CAKKSZ020000019.1:0-1207876 GCA_920104245.2 Rhodotorula babjevae
CGCAGCGGGCAACCCGCACCTCCGGCACGCTCATCATCACGCTCATCTCGGTCATGAAGGGCGTCACGTCGCTCTTCATGCCCGTCGTGTCCCGGGCGCTTTACCAGCGCTCAGCCGTCGAAGAGTGCGTCCTCGTCCGCTCCTTCGGCTTCCCTCGCTCCCTCCTGACGCTCGATGACCTGCACAGGCCGACATGGGGACGGTACGGGTTCCGGCAACATGATCATCTTTGGTGCGCCTTGTCGACGCGCTCCACTCCTCGACCGCAGCCCGACTGACCCACCCGCTCACTCCCGCTCGCAGTCGGCGCCTGCTCGATCGCGCTCCTCGTCTGCAGCGCCACTCTCTTCCTCTCAACAAGATGTTTTGCCGTCGACGATGCGGCCGAGAAGCTGCCGACAGAGCGTGGCCGGCAGCAGGAGCTTCCGAGAAGAGTGGGCGCACGGGCCGCCGTTCAGGTGGTGCACGGACCCTGTATCGCAGTTCCACTTTCTCGCCGAGCGACGTTGCCCGAGCTCTCGAGCGGTGGAGAGAAGGATGAAGGAGGAAACGCCGACGAAGCGGCGGTGCAATTTTAAGGATCCCGCGGTGAGGAGCACGCAGGAGGCTCTCCTGCGCCATCTGCCAACATCTTCCCGCTCGCCCGTGCCCTCCTCGGAAGGGTCGCTAGAGAGCCCTCCGAGAACAGGAAGCAGCCAGAGGCTGCAAGCTTCGGAGAGCTAGGCCCCTCCTCGCTCCGGGCCTTCTTCAGCACAGATTTGGGCGGCGAGTCTCGAGAGCGGTTCTTGGCGCCGCCCCCATCGTCGAGTACCCGATTCGAGGAGGTCCGTAGAGCGTCAGGATGCAACAGGTGCAGGAAGGCGAGGCTCGAGGCCACCTCCTCCCCTCCTCGCTCGGGCCTTCTCAAGCACAGAGTCGGGCGGCGAGCCTCTCCGAGCGGTTCTTCCGGGCCGCTTCCATCGTCGAGTATCCGTCACGGAGGTCCGTAGAGAGCCTCCAGGGATCCACCAGGATCAGAAAGCGAGCTAGAGAGCTACACTCCTCTTCCTCGCTCGGGCCTTCTCAAGCACAGAGTCGGGCGGCGAGCCTCTCGAGCGGCCCTTCGCGCCGCTTCCATTGTCGGGTGACCGTCACGGAGGTCCGTAGAGAGCCTCAGGGATCCAGCGGGATCAGAAAGGCGGCTAAGAGAGCTACCTCCTCTTCCTCGCTCGGGCCTTCTCAAGCACAGAGTCGGGCGGCGAGCCTCTCGAGCGGCCCTTCGCGCCGCTTTCCATTGTCGAGTGACGTCTGGCAAAGCTTGCAGAAGGCACGAATCATGGCACTGGGACGTTCCAAAGCTGCGCGAGCGCTCCCCCTACGGGAGTCCTCCTCGCCGCTCGCCGGCTTCCTCCTCGCCGCTCGCCGACTCCTCGTTGCCGCCGCGCTCCGACACGTACTCGCGCACGTCGTTCATCGTGTAGCCCTGTTCCGAGTGGGCGGGGTCGGTTCGCGCTCGAGAGGCGCGAAGGAGCGAGCGGCACGGGACACCAACCGCTCGGCACATTCAGCGCCGAGTCGCGGTACTTCAGGCGACCCGTCCCCCGCGAGCCCGTGAAGCGCAGGAAGTCAATGACGTCGGCGGTGGGGACTGCGCGGGGGAGCCATCAGGACACGTCAAAGGGGAGACGTCTGAGAAAGGCCGGACGCACCGTCCGGGTCGTCGAACCCTGAGAAGGAGGCGAGCCCGGCGTCGTGGCGGCCAGCTCGGACCGTCCCGAGCACGCAAGCGTGGCAGGTGTCTCAGGGAGAGAGGTAGAGTCAGGAGGAGGGCCGCGAGAGGGGTGAGGGCGGAAGAGAGGACGCACCAGACCGCTCTGCGAGTCGTTGGCAGACGAACAGGTCCGTCCTGCCGCAGACTTGGCACGTCCCGCGGTGCGGCTGTGTGTGCTGGCCCGTCCTCTGGCGAGGCTTTTTGGCCCTGGCGCGACGACGTGCCGCCATGCAGAGGCGCGTCGGGTGCCGAGCTCGAGCCGGCCGCGTCGCGCGGCCTCTTGCGCGGCGGCGGCAGGGCGGCGGCCGGCCCGAACCCGGGCGGGAGGATGCTGCCGAGCGCAGAGGTGCTGGCGACCAGCGCCGGCGACGAGAGGGCGGCGGGCGGGATGGAGCGCGCTCGAGCCTGCGAGCGAGTCGCGGACGCGCACGCGAGGGACGGCGGCGGTGGCGGTGGTCGCGCCCGTCTCGAAGCCCGGCGGCAAGACGACGCCACGTTGCAGGCGCGCCCGGGAACGACGACGAGGTCGAGACGGCGTAGGCCTGGCGGAAGCCGCTCGAGAAGGCGCTCGACGGTGCGGGCGTGTGCTGCATGCTCGCGCGAGGGAGGGTCGAGGCGCCGTCGCGCACGGGTGCGCCGGGGTGTGGGTCGGAGGACGAGGGGACGCCGGCGGCCGAGGCCGGGCGCGCTCGAGGACGCCTGCTGCTGCTGCTGCTGGTTGCGCGGGCGAGGGGCGCGGGACGCGCCAGCTAAACCCGTCTTGAGCGCCGGGGGCGTGTCGTCCCTTGCGCGTAGGTGCGCCGGGGAGCGGGGCGAAGGACGAGAGGGCGCCGGCGGACGAGGTGAGCGCGGTCCGAGGCGGGGCCGGCTTCTGGGCGTGCGGACGAGGCACGATCGAGGGAGCCCGTTTTCCCGTGACGACCTTGAACTGCACAAGGAGAGGCAGCACGAGGTCAGCTTCTGTGCGCTGTGGTCAAGCGGCGCAGGATGGCCGAGCGGCGCACGACGGCCGGGCGGCGCAGGAGGGTCGAGCGACGCACCGGGCTGTTGTCCTTGAGCATCGTCTTGGCGCTCTGCTCGTCGGGACCCATCTCCTCGCGCACCTCCTGCTGCGCACGGCGCCGCTGTGGGAGGACTCGCCGTCAGTGAGGAGCTCGAGCAGGCAGAAGCCGGCGCACGCACCGTCTCGGCTTTAATCGGGCTCTGGCGCTTCTGGACCGCCGGCTAGGCGCCTTCTTGAAGACGTCAAGCTCGTCTATCGTCTTGCGCTGCTGCGCGAGCTCCTCCCTGGCCGAGCGGCGTGTAGTCGTCGTAGAAGAAGGACGGCGTCGGCGCCGTGTCGTCGAGCATGCTGGAGGCGACCGAGGCGAAGGCGGCGCGTTGGCGCTTCATGACGTTCAGCTCGTCAGCTGTCGGGCCCTGCTTGGTCTTGCGGGACGAGGCGTAGTCGAGCTTCGACCGGTAGGACTTCTTGAGGACGGCGATCGGGTCGTCGATGTCGGGCTGGTACTGTTTGTCGCGCTTGCCCGAGTCTGCAGGAGGGTCGCGGTCGTCAGCTCGTGATGATCAGGAGGACGTGAAGCAGAGGGAGGAAGAGCGCACACGTCTCGATGAAGAGGGGCGTGAACCACTCGAGGAAACCCCTTGCTCCTCGAAACGGCCCTGTCGTCGTTGAGCATCTTGAGGGTCGCCCGGCCCGCCGACGCCTTGTTGTGCAGGTCGAATCTGAAGATGGCCATCGTCTCCTTCGACTTGCCGACGTCCTTGGCGTGCTGCTCGTCGTTGGCGAAGATGGCCTGGACGCCCGTCCCGCGAGCGGTAAAGTTCAAAGTCATGACGACGTGGTAGACGATGCCCGAGGGCGTGGTGACCGTCATCTCCTTCTCGTGCATGCTAGAAAAGGCTGCGCACAGGACCGGCCAGTCAGCTTGAGGCCCGATGGAGGAGAAGAGGGGCGAGGAGGGGCGCGCACCGTCGAGGCTCCGTGTAGGCGAAGAAGCGCAAGCTCCCGCCGCCGGACCAGGTCTCGACGAGCAACGAGGCGGCGACGTAGTTCTCGATGCCCACGTTGCGCATCTCGCTCTCGGAAGTGCCGATCGCCATCTTGAGGCCGTTCTGGAAACTCGACTTGAGACCCGCGACGGGGGGCTCCGGATGAACTCGATCCTGAACGTCGAGAGGAGTCAGCAGTGCAGCAACGGGTCGGTCGATGCGTGCGAGAGAGAGAGAGGGGACGCACGAGAGACACGGCGAGTGCATCAGAACTCGCGCCGACTTCTCGCTGCGGCACAGCGCCATGATCACCTCGATGGCCGACTCGTGGCCGTCAGGACGCTGCTTGAAGAGGAAGTTCTCGTCGGTCTGCAGGTGCCCAAAGAGAGCGACAGGTGTCAGCTGTGGAAGCGCAGCGAGGAGGCGCCGAGGGAGACGAGGAGGGGGAGGGCGAGGGGAGCACGCACGAGGACCTGCCTCGAGCCGAGCAGCGTCAGCTCCATCTCGATCTGCTCGATCCAGCCGCCCTGACCGAGCCGCCCGAGCCTCGTCTCCCAGTGCCGCTCGACGTCGGCCTCGAACGCCGCGAGCTCGCCCTGGCGCGCGGCCTCGTACGCGACGTCCTCGATCGCGCAGCGCTGCGCCGCTACGGGCCACGAGCCGACGTCGGCGAGCCAGTCGCGGAGGATCTCGAGCGTTGCGGTGCCGAGGCGGGCGAGGTGCTCGCGCGCGGGGTCGACGGGCGAGGGGGTCGGCGCCGTCGGGTCGTCGGCAGAGTCGTGGAGCGGGTCGGCGGACGTCTCGGCGGGGACGACGGTCGAGGTGGGAGAGTCGCGGACTGCATGCGGGAGGGCAGGCGCCGGTGAGCGAGGGGAGCAGGCAAGGGGCGAGATCCTGAACGGGGCTCAGATGGGCCCAAGGGGAAGACGGGACTCACCGACACGCTTGAACCGCAAACCCGCCAAAACCTCCTGCTGGCCGCTCTGCTGGCGCCGATGCAGTACCGAGTGAGGGCGCGACGGTCTCCTGGGCGCTGCCGCTAGCCTGCGCTGCCGTCGCCGAGTGCTGCTGCCCTTTGCTCGCCGTCGGCTCACTCGCGGCACCGAGGTCGGGGCTCGAGTCGTTGGCCATGCGAGGTCGGGCGAGGTGGTGCTGGGGGGAGCTGGGGACCGTCTGGTGGACGGGCGAGGGGCGCACAGGGCCTGAGACGGGCGAGCTGCTGATGAGGGATGGGAGGGCGGGAGGAGGGTGGGCGGCGGCGAGGCGGGGGGTCGGGTGCGACTTGGCGGGCGTGCTGCTGCTCGCAGCTGTGCTCCGGTACGGCTGTGCTGAGCCGTGTCGACCGTCTCGCTGAAGTGGGACGAGTGAGAGCGAGCCGGCCTCGGCGCTCACCGCTCACCGTCCTCAGTCTGTCCTCCCGCACCGTCGTCCGCTCGCACGCTCCTTCGACTGCGGCGACGTCGATCATGTCCGGTTCGGGCGACCCGACCAAGGGCAAGCAGCGGATCGGGCCGCTCGGCATGGTTCAGCTCGTCACCCCGGCGACGAGGGCGACCGCCCAGCTGCCGCAGCGCGCACTCGCTCAGTCGCAAGAGCTCGTCCCGCTCTTCCGAGCTCCTCCAGGGCCTCGACAACGACGCCCTCGCCGACTCCATGGCCGCCCTCCCTGCGCTCGTGGCCAGCGAGCTCGCCGGCCGTCCCTCAACTCCTCCCTCCCCTGCTCCGACCAGCTCCGTCCAGCAGACACAGCCGCACAGCTCGCAACAGCAACCTCGCACGTTCGAGACCTTCCTCGCAGCCCACAAACACGTCGTTCAGCCAGGCGCACCGCTCGCGACCGCTCAACCCGTCGCTCCGCCCTCCTGCTTCTCCGCCTCAAACCGCCCTCGCCCTCTCGAGCCGGCATCGGGCCCCACTAGCCTCCCCGCCAGGCCCGCCAAGGACGCCTGCAGAATCGACTTGCGCACGGGCAGGCCTTTGGGTACGCCGTCCTCGTCGTTCGTCCCGCTCGTCGACCACCCGCAGGTGCGTCGCTCCTCCCCCTCGCGCTCGCCTGCCGCCCTTCGCGCATGCCTGACCCCTCGACTTCCCCCGGGTCAACAGCTGCACGACGAGCGCCTCGACAAGCCCAAGAAGGAGAAGGACCAGCACCCGAACAAGCAGCAGCAGCCGTCCGCGCCGCAGATCCTGCCGCCCATGCGCTTCGTCCTGGCGGCCAACCGTGGCGCCGACTCGCCGCACTACCTACTTCGCACAGGGCTGCCCGAGCCCGAGCGGCAGGCGGCCGACCTCGCGCTGCTCGGTGCAGCTGGACCCGTCGGCCGTCCCCCGGCGCCGCCGATGCTGCCACCGCTCCACTTCGGCTCGGCCGTCAGCCGTCGTGCCGGCGCACAGCCCTACCCGCCTCCCGCACGGCCGCCCGAGCCGTCGCACCAGCAGGAGCAGGCGTACGACCCGATCCCGCCGCCGCCTCGCCTCCGCGCCGCCTCACCTCCCGCCGCCGCCTCACCTTCGGCCACCGCCTCGCCTCCAGCAGCAGCAGCGGCGGCAGCAACAGCAGCAACAGCAGCGGCGGCGGCAGCAGCAGCAGCAGCGGCACCACCCCTCGCAGCGGCGGCGGCCAATGCAGTACTCGCGCTCGGTCGACGATGGCGGTCGCCGCGCGCCGTCCCCCTCGCACAGTGGGACGTCAGGCGTGTCGTTCTCCCCTGGGTGGAGCGAGGGCGTCGAGGGCTCGCCGGCGTCGTCGCGCGAGACGAGCTGGCGGGAGTCGCCGCGGTCGAGGTGCTCGACTGGTTCCGTCGGGCGGTGCGGGTGGCGCAGGCGGGCGGTGAGGGGCGAGGGAAGTGGGCGTGCGCAGCGGCAGCGCAGAGTGGTGAGGGGTAGGGGGCGGGACTGGGGCGGGCGCGAGGGACGAGCCGTCGAGCGGGTCGAGTCGGGATCGCGAGGGGCCAGCTTGTCGTTGTACACGTGACGCTCTGCATATCCGTACCACCCAGTGCGCGAGCTCGTACGGCAAATTGGGAATGCACGGCGTACGAGAGCGCCTCGCGGAAAGCGAGCGAGGCAAACTCGAGGAAGAGGCTCGAGCGCTCGACCTCGCTGCTGCGTCGCACGCCGCCTCTCGCCGTCTCTCGCGCCTTCCTTCTCCCCGGCAGCGCGCCAGCTCTGGGAAAGAGAATCGAGCACGAGCTCTCGCTCGGTGGAGGAGAGGGTTGAAAACGAGGTCAAGCGGGCGCCCTTGCTCTCGCGCTCACCGAGGCGGCCTAGAGACGCTCTCCTTGACGACGAGCGCCCGCTACAGGCACGGAGAGCCTCAGATTCGAGCTCGCACGTGCCAGTGATTAGGCGCTCACGGCGGAGGAGCGAGCGCAGCGAGCGGGGAAGGCGAGGAAGGTGCGGGTCCGGCGGGTCGAGGACGTCGTGCTTGCGAACCCGAGCCAGTTCTTCGAGATCTGGATGCGGCGACTCTTTCGGCGAGGGCTGAGCGTGTAGCCTCGAGGTTCGCAGAGAGCAGCAGCAACAGAGGGAAGAGGAGGCCGTCGATCGCCGCCGCCTTCCCAAGTTGCGCTTCCCGGCAGGCTTGCTCTCGTTCGCTCGTCTCGCCACCTTTCGGACCCACCTCTCGCCTTCTTTCGGCGCTCTACCTGCGCGCACATTCCGAGGCTACAAAGGAGTACTGCATACAGGCAACATGCACTTTGCGACGGCGGGAAAAAGAGCCGACGACGACGGGCGCCCGGAACCCTAGTGAGGCAAGGTGAAGGAGTGCGCGAGGAGTTTTTGGGGCGAAGTAGGAGGGAGGGGAGGGGGAGGGGAAACGGTCCGTGAGGGGCGGCGGATCGCGAGATGGCGGCTGGTTGAGCGAGGGGCGAGGGCGAGGCGGGGGGAATAGGGCTGTCGATGACGGCGAGGCAGTAGCGTGAGGGAGGCGAGGCGAGACGAGGCGAGGCGAGAGAGAGAGAGGGCGAGAGAGGAAAGGCGAGGCGGGGAGACGAGGCGTTTTGGCGAGAATGAGGATATTGAGGGCGGTTCAAGCGATGGAGGAGATGCGGGTCGAGAGTCGGGGTGGCGCGAGGTGGCTGACGAGGGAGGCGGTTTATGCCTCGCCGGCGCCGGCCTCGCCCTGCTGCTGCTGCTGCTGCTGAGCCTGCTCCTCCTGGACGCTCTGGACGCGACGCTCCTTCTCCGACTCGAGCTGGTTGTACAGGAGGAAGAGCGCCTTCTCATTGTTCCTGCGGGCGCGAGGGAGTAAGTCAGTGACTGTCACTGGCGAGGAGAGAGGGGAGGAGAGAGAGGAGGGGAGACGCACTCGGGGAGGCCCGAGATGACGAACATGCGCTCGCCCGTCTCGTCGTGCGCCGTCTTGGCGATGTTGATGCGCGAGCCCGATAGGCGGCGGATCTCGTTGATCTTGGTGCCGCCGCGGCCGATGATGCAGCCACTGCGCGCGAGCAAATTCGAGGACGAAGTCAGCAGTCTGCGGAAGGGGTTCGTGCGCAGGGAGAAAGAGGCGTACACCATGTCGCTCGGGATGCTGATCTTCTGCTCGCGCCAGTTCGGGTCGCTCTCGTTGCCGACGACGGTGCCGGCGAGGCTCTGACCGGGCGCAAACTGGCCCTGCTGGCCCTGCGCCGCGCCCGCGCCCGGCGCGCCGCCCGCAGCAGCGCCGGCACCGCCCTGTCGCCGCGCACCGCCGGCGCCGCCCTGCGCACCGTTGCGGAAGTTGCCCTGCTGCTGGCCCTGCTGCTGCTGCTGGCCCGGGGCGCCGCCGCTCATGGGCGCGCGCGGCTGACGAGCCTGACCCGCGCCGGCGAACGCGCCGCCCCTGCTGCTGCTGCTGCTGCTGCGGGTAGGCGCCGTTGCCCTGCTGCTGCTGCTGGGGCACCTGGTGGCCCCTGCGCGCCGACGGCGCCTGCGCCGCCGGGCCCTCGGCGCCCGGGTGGTAAAGGACGGTGCCCTGGGACCGGTCCCAGTCGTCGATGAGGCACTTGGCGATCTCCTGAACGGCGATGCGGACGCCCTCGGGCTGGCCCGTGACCTCGACGATGCGCTCGGTCGACTGGGGGAGCATCTCCTTGCTCGCGACCATGCGCGCCGAGGCGAGCTCCTGGATCTGGCGGATCTTGGAGCCGCCCTTGCCGATGACCGAGCCGATGAGGAGGTGCGAGATGAGCAGGCGGATCGAGGCCGACGCAGAGGGCGAGGCGGCGGCGCCACCCTCGGTCGTGGCAGCCGAGGTGGGCGACGGGACCGGGTTCTCGAGGATGGTCTGGGCGACGAGCGAGTAGGCCTGTCGAGTAGGAGAAAGAGTCAGCAGGAGTCTGACGTGCGGCAGGTGCCACGAGAGCCAGGCAGGAGGGAGGACGCACCTTGGCGACGCTGTCGACGGTGCCGCCGATCGAGAGGACGCGGTCGGGGACGCCGGGGACGACCTTGGAGACGCCGGCCTTGACGGTGGCGTCCTGGCGGATCTGGGCGATGGTGGCACCGCCGCGGCCGATTATGACACCTGCGAGAGGGAGGACGGGAGCGAGGGAGGGAGGGAAGGAGGCGGGGCAAGGGAGGGGAGAGGTCAGTCTCGTCGCCTCGTGGAGGGGTGCGCGCGTTTGCTGCATGACCCGAGGCTGTCCTTGTCCCACTCGAGCACACAGCTGCAGCTCGCCGAGCCTGGTCGAGGGCGCACGCGCTCGGCGGTTTTTCCGGCTCGAGTCGAGGCGGAGCTCGACGGCGACTCGCGCTCCGAGCCTCGTTCGCGCGCGCAGGCGGTGCGAGCAAGTACAGGAGCCGAGAAGAGACGCGTCCCGCACTGCTCGGGGGTGGGAGGGGCAGGGGAGGAGGGCCGGCGAGCTTACCGGCCTCCTTGCTCGAGACGAGGGCGCGCAGGGTAAGGCCGTCGTCCTCGGTCTGGCCAGGCTGGTGGATGCCCTCGTACGCGTCCGGGTTGGCGCTGTTGGCGATCGTGGCTGCAGTAGGGGCCGCGGCGGGCGTGTTGGTCGGCGGGCCCTGCTGGCCAGACGACGACGACGACGAGGCGGCGGGCGCAGCGGCCGGGGCCGACGCCGGCGCAGCGGCAGAAGGGGAGGAAGGGGCGGCAGAGTCGGACATGGTGGCAGGGGAAGGGAAGGAGAGGGAGAGACGAGGGCGAGAGGCGGGGGAGGATGCAGAGGCCAGGCGAGGAGGGGGAAGGTCCGCGCCAAAAGCTTTGCCCCGATTCGTAATGACCATTACAACCGGGTCAAATACAGCCTGGCGCGGACCTCTCCCTCTCTCTCGCACGATCCAAGGCACAGCTCTCGCGCTGCATTGCGACGTCTACACTGGCACGCTCGCCACCTTGTCGATGCCCTCGAGCAGCGCACCCCACTTGCCCCACGGCACGAGCATGAGCTGCCCCTTGACCTCGACCCCGAACGCCTCGCTCCCGTCCTCTTGCCGCCGCCCTCGCGAGTACTCGAACACGTGCTTGTGCGTCGCCACCTGCGAGCGAGTCGTCGGGACGCGTCAGCCCTCCAGAGCGACCAAAGCGAGAGAGAGGGAGAGAGCGCACCTTCTCGACCGCCTCGTCCTCGGCGTGGTACACCCACAGCTTGTCCTCGCCCGCGCTGCCCGCCTCGCCCGGCGCCGCCCCCTTGCGCCCCTTCTTCTTCTTGGGCCCGCCGAGCACGGCCGCACGCATGCTCGCCTCGGCGACGAGGCGCCGCCTCGAGCGCCGCGTTCGGGTCGAGTCGAGGTCGGCCGCCGTCGAGCGGAACACGCGCGACAGGAACAGGAGGTGCGAAAAGTGGTACGGCTCGTTCTGCGGGCGCGCGTCGGCGAGGCGAGCGTCAGCGAGCGAGCTCTGGGCGCAGTCCCGGTCGACCAGGTCGGCAGGAGCACCATCGGCGACGGGCTCCTGTGCGACCGAGTCGTCGTCGTGAAGAGAGACTGCGACGCACCTCGTCACGAGCCCACTGTAGCTCCTCGTCGAGCATCTTGTACATGGGCGGCACGATCTGCGCCGGCATGTTGACGAGGCGCTCGCTGAGCACGAGCCCGACGTGCTTGGGCGCGGCGGCGGTCGACGGCTCGGCCGGGCGCGCGAGGAGCGTCGACAGCTCGGTGTGGAAGGGCGAGGAGGCGGGGAGCTTGGCGAGGAGGTACGACGTGAGGGCCGACAGCGCCTTGTGGTCCTGCGGGCGGACGAGGGGCTCTTGCGTCAGCTCACCTGCAGCGCCTCGAGCGCTCGCACCGGCCAGAGGCGAGCAGTCCCTGACACGCACCTTGTGCACATTGAGGTTGAGGACGGTCAGGACGGCGTACGGGTCGCCCTCTGCCGCCTTGTCGTCGTCGTCGCCGCCGTCCGTCTTGACGGTCGAGCCGACGAGCTTCTGCTCGAGGACGAGGTCGGCCACGCCGCCGAGGTCGAGCGAGGCGGCGTCGCCCTGGACGAGCTGCGACAGGAGGGCTTGATCGAGTGGTAGTCTTGCGGCTGCGGGTCGAAGAACGAGAACGAGACGTCGAGCATCTGCGCAGCGTGCAGGTGGCTCAGTCAGCTCAGTACGCTTGTGAAGAGGTGCGAAAGCAGGTGTGCGCACCTCGGTGTCGGTGCCGGCGCCGTCATCGCTCTCGTCGTCGTCGTCGTCCCGGCCGCGGCGCTTGCTGCCCTTCTTGGGGGCTGCGCCGGGTGCCTGCGCGGCGGGCTGGTCGACGTCCATGCTGGCAGCCGAGTCCTTCTTGGCGGCGGCGCGGCTTGGGCATGGGGGGCGAGGGAGGGTGCGGGGGGAGGAGTTGGGCGATGAGGCGGGGTGGGAGGAAGAGGGCGACGAGGGAGACCGCGTGCGGGTGCGTCGGCGGTCTTGGTGGGCCGAGTCGCAGGTGCAGAGCTAGTGCAAGCTGTGCCGAGGGCTCTCAAGGAGGTGTAGAGCGAGCTGGAGCGGGTCAAAGCCAACCGTGCTCACGGCCGCCATCGCGTCCCCTCCCTCGCCCTTCTTCCGCTCCAACTTGCTCACCGTCACCCTCGTCTTTCGGCTTGCTCCTCCTCTCGCTCCGCCTTTCGATATCTGATCGTCCGGCTCGACCCAGTCAGGGCTCGCGCCCGCGCCGAAGCGCTGCCCGACTCCGCTCACTCGAGGAGGCGCTGCACCTTCTGCGCGCGAAAGGCCGCCCTCGCGTGCTCAAGCGCTGGCTCGACCGGCCCCGACGCATCGAGTACCTCAGTGCGCAGGACATTGACCGCGCACGCCGAGCGGGCGCGACGGCTGGCGAGCACGACGGACCGCCAAAAGCCCGAGAGCAACCTTCCGAGGGGCCCGACCGCCAGCAAAGCTAGTCTTGGCCAGCGAGAGTGCGGCGGGGACCGTAGCGAGACAAGCTTGACCCAACGCGCCGCTGCACGGGCTCGAGCATCGTAGGAAGGCCATGCGAGCACTTGCAGCGAGCCCGCCCTGCCGACAGCGACCTCTGACGAGGCGCACAGCGCCTGCGCGCTCGGTCCGTTGCGCCCGACGACTCGTAGGTAGATAGAGGGGAGGAGTCAAGCATGGCCCTAGCTCGCAGGCTGTCGCATGGCGAGGTCTGGAGGGGGACCCTCGACGAGCGAGGTCGCTCGGGAGACAAGTAGAGCAGCGCGAGAACGGGCGCACCCCCGACGTCGTCAGATGCACGTAGCTAGAGTGCACTCTGCATAGTAGAAGGCTCAAGCCGTGACGGTGGCGAGGAGAGCTGTCATCGCTCGAGGAGGGTGAGCGGCAGGAGACGCGCCGACGATGGCTCGCGACGAGCTGCGCGTACGTCTTGGAGCACCAGAGCAAGCTAGCAGAGCGCCTGGACTCCTCGAGCGAGGCTCTGCAGGGTGAGAGTGAGAAGGGGAAGCCGGCGAACGGTGCGGCCGCCTCTCTCCCCTCCCCCATTCACTGCGAGCGCAGAAGTGGACGCTCAGTGGGAGGCCGCATGGCGTTGCGCAAGACCTTTAACGGCTTCCAGAGGACCGATCTCGCGGGTCTGCGGGTCCGAGCGGCGAGTTTGCGACTTGGGGCGTGTGGGCCTCTGGGCGGGCGCTCTCGTCCTTCTCTCGCTTCCCGCTCGTCCTCGTCTCGCAACCTCGCACCCTGCGCACTACCAGCCTGCGTACACCCTCGAGCCTTGTCTCTTGCTCCTCCTCGTCCCACTCTCGCCTCGTCGCAAGCCGTCGTCGGCCCGCCGAGGTCAGCATACACTCGCTCGTCCACCTCGCCCACCCTCTCCCCCTCCTCTGCACTCGCACCAGGCCCGCCTAGCCGCAGACGCCGGCCATCCTCACCTTCAAGAGCCCCTACTGCGCCCCTCGAAGCGCGCCTCGCCGCCGCCTGCAAGCCTCGCCGGCCCGACCTCCCCTCGACCTTCCTTCGTCCCCTCGCTGCAAGGCCGACATCGTCATGCCCGCCGACCAGCGCTCCTCGAGCACCACCTCTACCACCTCGGCGTCGTCGGCGAGGCGCGCCTCCGACCGTCAAGAAGCCGCAAACTCGTCGCCCGGCCCCGCTCAGCGAGCTCGGCACGGCCCGCCCTCGTTCCTTCTCCGTCTGGTACGTCGTCCGCCTCAGCTTCTCCTGCAACATCCTCTGGACCTGCGGTGCTGGCTCGGGCCGCCTGCCACGCAACAGCCCGCCGCCGAGCCCGCCCGCCTTTGCCGAGAACGCGCTCGACCGCCCAGCCTCGACCGCCCCGGGTCGTCGCTCGGCCGCCAGCAACTCGAGCAACGAGGCGGGCGTCGTCAACGCCTCGTTCCAGAGCATCGACATCGTCCTCGAGCCGCCGAGCCGCGCCGCGAGCTCGAGGGGCTCGCGCACGCCGAGCCCGGTCGGGCCTCGCCTGAGCGCCGCCATCCCCATCCGCGCGCCGACCTACTTTGCGCGCACGACCTCGCCGGGCAAGTGCTTCCAGGAGCAGATCCAGCCGCTCGTCTACTTTGACGTGCAGCACCCCTCGCTCTTCGACAACTTTGGCGACCCGTACCCGGCCGTCGAGTCGGCCTCGCACTACCCGGGCTACGTCGCGCCGCTCGCCTACGGCCAGCCCATCCCCTACTACGAGGTCTACCCGGACGTCACCTACTCGCACGCCCCTCCGCCGTCGCCGTCCTACCACTCGCACGCCTTCGACCCGTCGTTCGCCCTCGTCCAGCCGCCCTCGCCGTTCGCGCCGCACCCGACGGCGATGCCCGCACAGGGCTACGAGCCGACGCCCTACCCGTCGGCGTGGACGGCGCCGAACCCCTACCTCGAGGCGCCCTCGCCGGCGTTCGTCTCGCCGCCCGCCTCGCCCGGTCTGAGCATCGACGGCACCGACGGCGCCTCGTCCTCGGCGCAGCAGCAGGCCAAGCCGGCGCTCGCCGCCATCGAGTCGACGACGGGCGTCGTGTACCCGCTCGTCCCGTCGGCCGCCTATCCCGTCGTGCCGACCATGCGCGAGCTCCTCGCGAGGGGGCGAGCACTTCTTCAGTTCGGGCACGTGCAAGTTCTTCGACGTCCTCAAGGTGCGCCTCTCTCTTCTTAAGCCGCTATCTACAGTCTTGACTGACTCGCCGAGCGCTATCCTGCAGGGCTACGGGTTCCTCATCGACGACCACTCGGACCTCGGCGCAGACGGTCCGTCCTCTTGCTCTTCCGCTCTCGGCCTCGCGGGGCATCCTGCTGACTCGAGCCGCTCGCAGTGTTCGTGCACTACACCGGCATCGACGTGCCTCGTGGCTTCCGCTGCCTGAGCGAGGGCGAGCGCGTGCGTCCCCCATCGTCCCTCTCGTGCGCTCCTCGGCGCCGCTTCTGACCTGGTCTCGTCGTCTGCAGGTCGAGTACGTCCTCACGAACCACTCGGCGGGCGGCTACCGGGCTCTGCGCGTCGTCGGCGAGGCCGGTGCGCTCGTTTTCCTTGGTTTCCGACCTGAGAAGGCCGAAAAAGCTGACGCCTCGCTCGGTCACTTTCGCAGGTGCGCCGCTCAAGGGCCTCACGGACGAGCGCAACGCCAAGGCCGTCTGCCGCTCGCCCTACCAGCGCCAGTCGACCCCTGTCGCCGGCGCCCCGAGCGTGCCCCTCGAGCCCGCGTCGACGCACAAGCCCAAGGTCGTCCCCGTCGGCCTCCCGCCCAAGCCCGTGCCGCTCCCGCAGCAGCGGCGGCAGATCAACGTCAAGCTGCCGATGCACATGCCGCAGCCGAGGAAGGGCAAGTGGCCGCAGGCGTCGCGCGCGCACTCGCGCTCGGCGTTCGCGCCGCGGGCGGCCTGAGCGCATCGTCGTCGCCGACCGTCAATGGCGCCCTCTCTCTTTCCCTTTCCGCCTTGCTCTCGTTCCCTTCGTCTGGCTTGTCACTCGTCTCCGCCTCGCACTTCTCGACTGTCCCTCGCACCCGTCTTTGCATCCCCGATCCCCCTCGCTTCCTCCTCGCAGTAACCCTCTCGCACCGCACCCTTTGCAGCCCCAGTCCTCCCTCTCTATCCCCATCCCGCACACCTTTGCACACTCTCGTCTACCCTCGCAATACTACGCACGCTTTGCTTTGTATCTGTGGGTCGCTCCGAGCGAGGAGAGAGGAGAACGGCGAGGGCATGCGAGGAGGGCTCGACGAAGCGCTGCAAGGGGCTTCGCGCTCGACCATCGGCAGGCCATGGAGTCCTCTAACTGCAGCGATGGACCGCTCCTTGCGTGCGAGGCTCAAAGATGGGCTCGAGAGGAGCCGCCTCTAGTCCTTCCCCCGCTTCGGCTCCAGCTCGCTCAGGCCGAGCCCTTTGCAGGTGGTCCAGCCTGCTCTCGAGGGTCGACGCTCGAGTTGAGACGCGCTCGTCGCAGCAGCTCGGTGGCAGCGCCGCTGGTTTGTCCGCACTGCGGCCGTCCACCTCCTCGACGCGCACGGGCCTGCTGGTCTCGCGTGCCCCTTTCCTTCAGTTCTGGTTTCAGGAACTCGCTCAGCAGACACTGTTGGACGAGCTAAAGTCGAAAGGAAGAAGGGAGACCACTAGCTGAGAGAGAGAGCGCTTCTTGACCTTGGGCCTTCTCAAGCAGAGAGGGGTAGCTTGAGCTCGAGTTCCTGCTACTTTCTCGCCCGGGTTACTTACTCGACGTCGCGAACAGCACTGTACAGTGACGTCGAGCAAGTCTCAGGTAAGCAGGAGCGAGGGAAAGGACCGAGAGAGGGTCAAAGAGCAAGTCCCTCTCCTCAGGGTGCACGGACCTCTTCCTCAACGAGCTGGAATCCTCCGTCTCTCGCCCTCTCTGTGTCTTTACCGACGCTCAGATGACGTCCTCGCTGACTGCGAGCCTCACGCAGGACGGCTGGCGAGCTGAATTAGCCTTCTCGCTGAGAGTTGACCCGCTCGCCAATTCCTCGAGCGCGAACCCGACCAGCGCGAAAGTCGAGCACCGAGAAGAGAGGGAGTGAGAGACGCATTACACAGCAATAGAGAGGGACTACGAGAAGGGACGAGGAGAAGGAGAAAGGGCTTGGCTAATCGGGGGAGGCGCACGCCGTCGATGCTCGACCGGCGTCTCCCACCGACAACACGCTCGTGAACAGGACAGGGAGATGCCAGGACGACGGTGCGGGAGGAGGCAGAGATAGAGAGGGAGGAGAGAGGGAGAGGGAAGAGGAGGCGACGTGCAGGTCGTCGCCCTTTTTTTGGGGAGCGAGCGTCGCTCAGGCAGCGACGGCCTCGACCTCGACGGCGGGCTTGACCTTCTGGCACGACTTGCGCGCCGCCGGGGCAAACGAGCGGATCTTGATCGCGCCGGCGTTGGGCAGGCGAGTGTCGCCGACGAGGAAGCGGTCGACCTCGGCAGCCGTCTGGCGGCCCTCGTTGATGCCGTGAACGATGAGCGACTGCGAGGTGAGAGAAAGAGTGCGTCAGCTACTGTAACGAGGAGGGATCGAGGAGGCTGAGGCAGTGAGGACGCACCTGACCGCGACGGCAGTCGCCCGCAGCAAAGACGCCCTCGATGGCCGTGGCGTACTTGCCCTGCGGCGTCTTGATGTTGGAGCGCCCGTCCTGCTCGAGACCGAGCGACTTGATAGCGGCGTCCTCCGGGCCGAGGAAGCCAAGCGCGAGGAGGGATGAGGTCGGCCGGGAAGAACTCCTGCGAGTCGGGCACCTCGCTCATCTTCCACTGGCCGATGGCGTCCTTCTCCCACGCGACCCGGACCGTGTTGACGCCGGCGATGCGGCCGTCGGGGCCTGCGACGAACTCCTTGGTCGAGATCGAGTACTGTAGGAGGGTGGGCGGGGAGAGAGTCAGCGAGCGAGCGAGGGAAGAAGGTCGAGAAGCGCACGGACCTCGCGAGGGTCCTTGCCGAACCGGTCGGCGACCTCGGCGTGGCCATAGTCTGTGCAAGTAGGCGCGTCAGGAGAGAGCGAGGGAGGCAGAGGGGAGGCAGAGAGGACGAACCGGTGCGGAAAACGCGCGGCCACTGCGGCCAGGGGTTGTCGCTCGCGCGTGCCGACGGCGGCTGCGGCAGGAGCTCAAAGTTGACGACCGAGGTCGCGCCGTGACGGATCGAGGTGCCGCTGCGAGTTGGGGAGGGAAAGCGAGGAGGAGGAGGCGAAGAATGCAAGTTGAGAAGGTCAGCAAGAGGCTCGTGCGCGGCACGCCAACCTCGCTCGCTCATCGCGCGGCGGACAGGACGCACATGCAGTCGTTACCCGTGTCGCCGCCGCCGATGACGATGACGTTCTTGCCCTTGGCCGAGATGTAGTTGTCGTCGTCGAGGTTCGAGTCGAGGAGCGACTGCGAGGGCGAGCGCAGGAACGTCAGCGGGCCGCTCTCTCGCATCACGAGCAGCAGCAGAGAAGGATGAAGGAGCAGGTGCGCACCTTGGTGTTCTGCTGGAGGAACTCCATGGCGAAGTGGATGCCGCCGAGCTCGCGGTTCTTCATCTTGAGGTCGCGAGGCCAGGTCGCGCCCGTTGCCATGATGAGGGCGTCGTTCTCGGCGCGGATGTCGTGCACGTCGTGCGTCTTGCCGACGTGGGCGTTGTTGACGAACTGGACGCCCTCGTCGGCCATGAGGTCGATGCGGCGCTGGACGACGCGCTTGTCGAGCTTCATGTTGGGGATGCCGTACATGAGGAGGCCGCCGAAGCGGTCGTTGCGGTCGTAGACGGTGACCGTGTGGCCGGCCTTGTTGAGCTGGTCGGCGGCGGCGGGACCTGCCGGGCCCGAGCCGATGACGGCGACCTTCTTGCCCGTGCGCGCGCTCGGCGGCGTCGCCTTGATCCAGCCCATCTCCCAGCCCTTGTCGATGATGGCCGCCTCGATGCTCTTGATGCCGACGGGCGCCTCGTTGATGCCGAGGACGCACGCGCCCTCGCAAGGGGCGGGGCAGACGCGGCCCGTGAACTCGGGGAAGTTGTTGGTCATGAGGAGGCGGTCGAGGGCGTCGCGCCACTGGCCCTTGAAGACGAGGTCGTTCCACTTGGGGATGACGTTGCCGATCGGGCAGCCCGACTCGGACTGGCAGAAGGGGACGCCGCAGTCCATGCAGCGCGCGCTCTGCACCTTGAGCTCGTCCTCGTTGAGGCGGGTCGAGATCTCGGCCCAGTCCTGGGTGCGCTTGCGCGGGTTGCGGTACGCCTCGGTGAGGCGCTTGTACGTCTTGAAGCCGCGCACCTTGTCGAGCGTCTGGACCCGCTTCTTGGCCGCCGTCGCGTCGACCATGCTGTCCTCGAGGTCGCCAACGGCGGGCTCGGCGACGTGCTTGTCGTTCTCGACGGGGACGGCCGCAGCCTCCTCGACGGGCGCGAGCTTGGGCTGCGCCGACGTAAAGTTGCGCTTCTTGCCCGCCGCGGCGCGCACCTTCTCGGCCTCGAGGACGGCCTTGTAGTCGAGCGGCATGACGCGCACGAAGCGGGGGAGGACCTGGTTGAACGAGCGCAGGATGCCGGCGGCGAGCGTCGAGCCCGTGTGGTGCTTGTGGTCCTCGATCATGCCCCGGAGGGCGGCGATCTCGTGCGGGTCGTTGACCGTGTCGAGCTCGACCATCTCGAGGTTGACCTTGGCGCGGAAGTCGCGAGCGGCGTCAAAGACGTAGGCGATGCCGCCCGACATGCCCGCCGCAAAGTTGCGGCCGGTCGAGCCGAGGATGACGACGCGCCCACCCGTCATGTACTCGCAGCCGTGGTCGCCGCAGCCCTCGACGACGGCGACGGCGCCCGAGTTGCGGACGGCGAAGCGCTCGGCCGAGATGCCGCGAATGTAGGCCTCGCCGCTCGTCGCGCCGTAGAGGCACGTGTTGCCGACCTGCAGCGAGGGGTGCGAGCGCGGGTCAGCTCCTGCACAGGCTCGTCGAGCACAACGGGCAGGGTCGAGCTCGTGCGTCGGTGAAGAGGTTGACGAGACGTGAGGAGGAGGGGCGAGAGGGAGAGAGGCGGACGAGCAGAGGAAGAGAGAGGAAGCGCACGATGATGTTCTCCTCGGCCTTGAAGGTCGAGGCCTCGTGCGGGTAGACGATGATGCGGCCGCCCGACAGGCCCTTGCCGACGTAGTCGTTGGCCTCGCCCTCGAGGCGGAAGGTGATGCCGGGAGCGAGGAAGGCGCCGAGCGACTGGCCGGCCGAGCCCTTGGCGACGATGTGGATCGTGTCCTTGGGCAGGCCGTCCTCGCCGTAGCGCTTCGAGACGTGGTTCGAGAGGGTCGTGCCGAGAGCGCGGCTGCAGGTCGAGGCAGGACGTCAGCGAGAGGCTCGAGGGAGGTGGAGAGCCAGGAGGGGGCTCGAGCGCACTCGGTGTTGACGACCTCGCAGTCGATGCGGACGGGCAGGCCCTTGGTAAGTGCGAGCTCGCTCTCCATAATGAACCTGTGCACGTCTAGGAGTCAGCACGAGGCGAGAAGAGCGAGGGAGGGAGAGAGGAAGGGGCGCACTTGTTGTCGAGGCGAAGGTGAAGCTTGTGCTCCTGCGCGACGGCCTTGTACGTGGCGACGCCGGGCCGCATCTCCCACGCCGGCGAGGAGCGCCGACAGGTCGAGGCTGGCCGTCTTGGGGTTGCGGAGCGCCTCGTCGACCTTGAGAAGGTCGGCTCGGCCGACCATCTCGTTGATCGTGCGGAAGCCGAGCTTGGCCATGATGGTGCGCAGCTCCTCGGCGACGTAGTAGAAGAAGTTGATGACGTGCTCGGGCTGACCGGTGAACTTGGCGCGCAGCGACGGGTCCTGGGTCGCGATGCCGACCGGGCACGTGTTGAGGTGGCACCTGCGGGCGCGAAACTCGTCAGCTCGACGTCTACGAGCGCCCAGAGCGATAAAATATCGACCCGCTTCTTCATCATTATACAACCCATAGCAAGCAGCGGAGCGGTCGCAAAGCCCCACTCTTCTGCGCCGAGGAGGGTCGCGATGGCGACGTCTCGGCCCGTGCGGATCTGCCCGTCGGTCTGGAGCGTCACCCGGCCGCGCAGATCGTTGAGCACGAGCGTCTGGTGCGTCTCGGCGAGGCCGAGCTCCCACGGGAGGCCGGCGTACTTGATGCCGGTCCAGCGAGACGCGCCCGTGCCGCCGTCGTGACCCGAGATGAGGGATGTGGTCGGCGCGCGCCTTGGCGACGCCCGACGCGACGACGCCGACGCCGACCTCGGAGACGAGCTTGACCGAGATGCGGGCGCGAGGGTTCTGCAGAGAGGGGACGACGAGTTTGAGAAGGTCAAGTCAGCTTCGACGTCCTCCTCTCGCCGAGCGACAACAACGACGAGGGCGACAGCAAAGAAAGAACTCACGGCACACTTGAGGTCGTAGATGAGCTCCTTGAGGTCCTCGATCGAGTAGATGTCGTGGTGCGGCGGCGGCGAGATGAGGCCGACGCCCGGGGTCGAGTGTCGCGTGCGGGCGATACTCTTCGACACCTTGTGGCCGGGCAGCTCGCCGCCCTCGCCGGGCTTGGCACCTTGCGCCATCTGTGAGCGAGGGAGGGAGGGAGGAGGGGAGAGAGTCAGCGCTGCGGCGAGCGGAGAGGTCAAGGGGAGGAGCAGGTCCGTGCGCACCTTGATCTGGAGCTCGTCGGCGTCGCTCAGGTAGGCGCTCGTGACGCCGAAGCGGCCCGAGGCGATCTGCTTGATGGCCGAGCGCATCGTGTCGCCGTTGGGCATGACCTCGGAGCGTGCGGCGTCCTCGCCGCCCTCGCCCGTGTTGCTCTTGCCGCCGATGCGGTTCATGGCGACGGCGAGGCTCGAGTGCGCCTCCATCGAGATCGAGCCGTAGCTCATGGCGCCCGTGACGCAGCGCTTGACGATCTCGTGCCACGGCTCGACCTGCTCGAGCGGGATCAGGTCGGCCTGCTCAAAGTCAAAGTCGAGTAGACCTCGGAGCGTGACGGCGCGGACCTGGCGGCGCGCGTTGGCCGAGTAGGCGTCGTACGACTTCTGGTTCTTCTCGCGCACGGCGTCCTGGAGCGAGGCGATGCTCGCCGGGTCGTTGATGTGCGCCTCGCCGTTGAGGCGCCAGTGGTACTCGCCCGTCTCGGGCAGGCCGGGCGCGAGGACCGTCTCGCGCGACGGGTAGCCGCGCTCGTGCAGCTCGAGGGGCGTCGAGCGCGAGCAGGTCAAAGTTGCTGCCCGAGATGCGCGAGGCCGTGCCGACGAAGCACTTCTCGACGACGTCGGCGTGCAGGCCGAGGATCTCGAAGATCTGCGAGCCTGCGTGAGGTCGACACGAGAATGTGTCGAGGAGAGAGGGCGAGGAGGAAAAGGTCGAGGGCAGTCGGTCGAGAGCGGGTGGGCGGAAGAGAGATGGGGCAGGAGGGAGGGCAAGGTCAGTTCGAGTCCCTCTCTCGCTCGACAAGATGCTGAGCGACGCACCTCGGTAGCCGGCGAGGGTCGAGATGCCCATCTTGGAGAGGACCTTGAGGATGCCGTTGTTGACGGCGGCGATGTAGTTCTTGACGACCTGCTCGTCCGTGAGGTCGACCTGCACGAGCGCAAGAGGAGATCGAGGATGGCTGTCAGCACACACAGCTCGCGCACACAGACCGTACATGCTGCAAGGGAACGAGAGTGAGGGGAGAGAGAGGGAGAGAGGCGCACCTTGAGGAGACCCTCGCGGCGGATCTTGAGGAGCGCCTCGAAGCAGAGCCAGGGGCAAACGGCATCGGCGCCGTAGCCGATGAGGACGCGGACGTGGTGGACCTCGCGGGCGTCGGCGCTCTCGACGACGAGGGCGATCTTGCTCCGCTGCTTGGTGCGCACGAGGTGGTGGTGGACGCCGCCGGTCGCGACGGCGCTCGAGAGGGCGACGCGCTCGGCCGACAGGGCGCGGTCCGACAGGACGACGACGCGCACGCCCTGCTCGACGGCCTGCGTCACCTCGGCGCAGACGCGCTCGAGGGCGGCGGCGTAGCCGGCAACGCCCTCGTCCTTGGCGAACGTCGTGTCGATCGTGCGCTCCTGCCACGCCGGGTACACGGCGCCGAGCTTCTTGAGCGCCTCGGTCTCCTCGACCGATAGGATGGGCGACGTGAGGTGCAGGCGGGAGGCCTGGGCCTGCGACATCTCGAGGAGGTTGCCCTCGTTGCCGAGCGAGATGTCGAGGCTCATGACGATGGCCTCGCGGATGGGGTCGATCGGCGGGTTGGTCACCTGGGCGAAAAGCTGGCGGAAGTAGTCGTAGGCGAGGCGAGGTGCGGTCGCCATGCAGGCGAGGGGCGCGTCGTTGCCCATCGAGCCGAGGGCCTCCTTGCCCTCGTTGACGAGCGGGCGCAGGAGGGAGGTCGAGCTGCTCGAACGAGTAGCCCTCGGCGAGCATGCGCGGGTCGGTCGACACCGAGCTCTCGTCGAGCGGGACCGACAGCTGGTGGCCCTTGGCGCGCTCCTTGGCCATGATGTCGGGCAGGCGCAGGAGCTCGTTGGCGACCCAGTTGGCGAACGGCTGGCGGCGCGCCGTCGTCATCTTGAGCTCCTTGTCGTCGACGATGCGGCCCTCGAGCGTGTCGACGAGGAGCATCTTGCCCGGCTGCAGGCGGCCCTTGCGCGTCACCTTCTCGGGCTCGACGGCGATCGTGCCGACCTCGCTCGCACAGATGATGATGTCGTCGGTCGTCGTGATCCAGCGGCACGGGCGCAGGCCGTTGCGGTCGAGGTTGGCGCCGCAGAACCGGCCGTCCGAGAACGTGAAGAGGGCGGGACCGTCCCAGGGCTGCGAGGGAGACGAAGAGGAAGGGGGTCCGTGCGGGGCAGCGTCAGCGTTCGAGGCTCGTCGAGCAGGACAGACGAGAGCGAGAGGACGCCGTGGAGGAGGAAGGAAGAAGGGAGCGCACCTCCATGACGCAGGACGCCCACTGATAGAAGGCGCGCTTCTCGGGCTCCATCTCGGTCGAGTTGGCCTCGGGGATCATGAGCATGACGGCCTCGTGCATCTTGAGGACGCCGTTGACGATGAGGAGCTCGAGGACGTTGTCGAACGCGGCCGAGTCGGACCCGCCCGTCTCGATGATCGGGTAGAGGAGCTCGAGGTCGTCGCCGAAGCGCTCCGAGCGCATGCTGCCCTCGCGCGCGCGCATCCAGTTCTTGTTGCCGCGCACCGTGTTGATCTCGCCGTTGTGCGCCGCCCACCGCATGGGCTGGGCGCGGTCCCACGACGGGAACGTGTTGGTCGAGAAGCGCGAGTGGACGAGGCAGAAGTGCGACGCGAAGAGGACGTGGTTGAGGTCGTGGTAGTAGGCGTACACCTGGACGGGCGACAGCTGGCCCTTGTAGACGATGTTCTTGGTCGACAGCGAGCAGATGTAGAACCCGCTCTCGAGCTTGAGCGTGTGCGTCGCGTGCTTGCGCAAGACGTACAGCTGCCGCTCGAACTGCTTCTCGTCGAGGTCGCCGCCCTGCGGCTCCTTGGTGTCGGCGCCGTAGTGGCTCTTGGGGACGACGAACGGCTGGAGGATGATGGGCTCGCGCGAGAAGGACGCCGGGCCGAGCAGGGTCGAGTCGACGGGGACGTGGCGCCAGCCGAGGACGCGCAGGCCGAGCTTGTCGGCGATGCTCGTGAACGTCGCCTTCTGCTGCTTGAGGGCCGGGTCGCGGGTCCAGTTGGGCGTCGTCGGCTTGCGGAAGAAGATGTTGCCGACGGCGTACTCGCCCTCGGCGGGGAGCTTGACGCCGAGGTCGCGCTCGCCCTCGCGCACGAAGAAGCCGTGCGGGATGCCGACCATGACGCCTGCGCCGTCGCCGTCGCGCGAGTCGGCACCGGTGGCGCCGCGGTGGGTCATGTTGCCTGCGGGAGGCGGGTGGGCGAGTCAGCGTCGAGGCGGACGAGGGGATCGCGCCGTCGAGACGAGCGCACAGAGGAGGGTTCCTGGCATCGCTGACGATCTGCGTGGATAGGGTGCCGAGGGTCAGCGATTGTCGAGGGAGCCGGTGAGCCGGGAGCTCGTCGGCCGAAACGCCGGCGAGGGACGAGGAGGGACGAGTGCGCACCTTGTGCGACGGCTTGCCCTTGATGTGGCAGACGAAGCCGACACTGCGAGGCGGGCGAGCGAGGTGCAGGGTCAGCAGGAGGGCCGCACAGCGGCTAGGCGAGGGCACGTGCGGGCTCACCCGCAGGCGTCCTTCTCCTCGTCGGGGTTGTACAGGCCCTGCTTGGCGGGGAGGCCGCCGAGGTTGTCGTCGCGGAGGACGCCCTCGGCGTGCGGGCCGCGCTCGACGGCGGCGTCGTGGGCCGAGTCAAGGGTCGCGCCCGAGCCGGACGAGTGGTCGCGGGCGGAGCTCAGGCGGGCGAGGGCGGCATCCTCGCTCGGGACGGGGACGGGGGTGGTGCTGGTGGTTGACGGGGGTGGCGTGGGCGAGGGTCGGGGCCATCACACGGTGGCGCAGGCGAGCGGGGGCCGGTTGGCTGCTGTGGCTGAGCTGGGAGGGGAGCGGGTGTGGGGGGGTGCGCGGGCTCGGGGAACGGCGACGCGAGGCGCGGTGGACGAGGTGCGCGCGGTGGGTCGGTCGAGTCGAGTGGTCGCTCTAGAGTGAGCGGGACTCGAGTCTGTGGCGAGGCGAGGGAGAGGGAGGGACCAAGGGGCGAGATAAGGACACGCTCAAGAGGGAGACCAACTCTCCTCTCTCTCTGGCTCTCTCGCACTCTCGCTACTGCTGCGCTGGTCAGGCCAGCCAGGCACCGTGCACCCCTGTGCCCTCGCTCCTCGCAGCTGCGCCCACGACGCCGCTCGCCCACCCCGCTCTCCCTCCTCGCCCGGGGTCGACCAACAGCGGCGAGCGCGTTCGCGCGCTTCCACTCACGGCCACCTGACCCGGCTCTCGTGCGCTCGCACACTTAGGCGAGCGGTCACCTGAGCCTGGTGCGCCTCTGTACCTGCTTGCGCACCTTTTGCACCCTCCGTTCCCTCCCGCCGCGCCTTGCTCGCGGTCGAGGCTCGATCCTTGTCTTCCAGCCAATCATCTCGCTGCATACTCGCGCTTCTCCGTCCGCAAAGTGCGCCGGACAAGCCGGACCCGCTCGTCCTCCCGTCGGTCCGTCGCCAACTCGGCCCGGACGTCCCTGCTCCTCTCGATCGCTCTCTGCTGTCGCCCGTTCTTTGCGCGCTCGCAAGTCGGGTCGCACGTCGTCCTGCACCGTCAGCTGAGGACGCTCGCCGAGCTCAGGCTCAAAAGACGCTGCAGATCTGCGACGAGCGGGTCCTCCGTCGCCCGCTCGGGCCTCCTGCGCAGCAGCGCTCTCCTTCCCTGGCTGGAGCAGGTCTCCCTTCGTGCTTCCTCTCACGCTCAATGCTCTCTGTCTGCGCTCGAGGGCGGCTCGGCGAAGGCTTGGGAAGCGCCGATGCCCCTCTCGGCTCTCCTCGACGAGCCGTCGTAAAGCCGTCGTTCGACGTGCCTCGAGCGTTGTGCGCACGCCGAGGCGCCGTCTCGCAGCGCGGACAACAATCTCTGTTCAGTGGGCTGTCGCTCTCGCCTCTCCTCTCTGCCGACGGACCATGCAGGGGCTCGTGCGCAGGCTCCCGAGGGAAGCGTTCGAGGCTCGGACGCGCTCGTTTGCAGGCTGCAGCTCGGCGCTGCGAGCTCGAAAGGGGGATATACTGCTCGTGCGAGTCGTGAGGCGGATAGCGAAGAGATGCAGGGGGTTGCGGAGGGGAGGGAACGGAGGGAGGAAAGAGGAGGGTCTAAGCGTTGCGCGGCTTCTTGCTCGCTCCTTGAGGCGACGCCGTCTTCTCGCGCCTTGAAGGGGGAAAGAGAGAGAGCGAGAGATGAGGGAGAGAGACGAGCAGGAGGCGCGAGGTGAGGCGAGGCAGAGAGCGGGAGCAAAGGAGAGGACGAGTCAGCGCTGTGATGCGAGCGAGGCGGACGGGGACGCAGCTGCGGGTGGCCGAGACGCTCTCGTCGTGCTGCATGACCTCGATGCGAGTCACGTACGTCGTTCATGCACAAGGTGGAGAGGGTAGGGAGGGAGGAAGAGGGGGGGGGGAGGGGATCTTGTCTACGAGGCGAGGTCTAGAGGTGTATCGAAGGGAAGGAGCGGGCCAGAGACGGGGTCGCCTTACTTGTTGGCGGTCGAGAAGTACTCCCTGGACGCGGTCGGGTCGGGCTTGATCGTCGCGTTGTTCTTGTCCTCGTCCCAGTTGGCCGGGCACACCTCGCCGTGCTCCTCGACGAACTGGAACGCCTTGATGAGGCGGATCGTCTCGTCGACCGAGCGACCGACGGGGAGGTCGTTGATCGTGATCTGGCGGAGGGTGCCCTTGGGGTCGATGAGGAAGAGGCCGCGGAGGGCGACGCCCGCGTCCTCGAGGAGGACGCCGTAGTCGCGCGAGATCTTCATGCTCTTGTCGGCGACGAGCTTGAGCTTGAGGTTGGGGCCGAGGCCGCCCTCGTCGCGCTTGGTGTTGGCCCACGCGAGGTGCGAGTACTCCGAGTCGGTCGAGACGGCGAGGACCTCGGCGCCGAGCTTCTCAAAGTCGGCGAGGCGCTCGTTGAAGGCGAGGATCTCGGTCGGGCAGACGAAGGTGACTGGGTGGGGCGAAGGTCGTGAAGGATAAGGGCAGACGCGGCGGAAGAGGGGCGAGGGAGGAGCGGCGAAGAGGGAGTGGAGACGGGGACAGTCAGCTCAGCTACTCGCGGCGGGAGGAGTGCCGAGAGGCGGGACTCACAGTCCATCGGGTAGAAGAAGAGCACGAGCCACTTGCCGAGGAAGTCGGCGTTCTTGACCGTCTGCGAGAGGAGGGGGCACGTGGATCAGCATGAGCTTCGAGCGGCTCGGTCGACTGGCCTGGAGCGAGCGCAGGATGACTGCGAGGCAGCCCGTGCCCTGCGCCGTGGGCGAGGGGACGAGTGCTCGCGGCCGTGGCGCTTGCCGCAGAAGCCCGACTCGCCCGAGATAGAGGAGAGGGACGGCGCACCTCGAAGAAGCCGTCGACGACAGCGGTGGCCTCGAAGGCGGGTGCAGGGCGCTGAACAAGGGCAACCATCTTTCTGCGGCGGTCGCAGGTGGCACGGTGCGGCGTGAAGGGCGTGAGAGGGTTGCGGACGGCGGTGGAAGGAGCGAGGAGGCGAGAGATGGCGGCAAAGACGACGAGGGGACGGGGAGGGTCAGCTGATGGCTCCGAGGCAAGCTTGACGAGATCCGAGGAGGTACGCACATTGATCTAGCGAGAAGAGCCTGAGGGGTGGGAGGGAGAGAGAGGCGGGAAGCAGCTCGTCGTCGGCGCCTTCGCTCGCTCGCGCTCCTCGCCAAATTGGTCAGCCGGCCGCGACATCCAGAAACTCGGCAAACGGTCCACGAAGAGCTAGCGAGCAGGGACGTCTACCGCTCGATTCCCCAGCTGTGTAGGCTCTGTCCACAGAGAGCGAGAGAGCCGGCAAGACGGGCCAAAGTCCGCGGACTTTGCGGACCAAGCCTCGTCTCGCTCCAGCGCTCCCGTCCTCTCTCTCCCACCCTCAGCCATGGCTTCCACTGCACCGGCCGACGCCGTCCCCGCCCGAGCTGCCCGAGGCCGAGCAAAAGCTGCTCGACGCGGCCAACGCAGAGCGCGAGCGCCGCGAGCAAGACGGTGAGCTCCTCTCCTCCCCCCACCTTGACCTCTCTCCGCCTCGAGCCTGCTAGTCACAGCAGTGGAAATGGTAGTGGGTGGAGTGCGATTGAGCCGGACCTGTCTGGTACCCGGGCAGGGCCTGCAGGAGGAGGGAGAGGGCCGGAGCTCGAGCGAACGAGGCGGTGCTCCCTCCCCTCCCGTTCCCCACAGGCTGCCTGGCCCGGCGGACGACCGCACAGGCTCAGGACACGAGCTCATCGTAGCCCCCCTGTCCTCCTCCACGCGACGAGCTGACCCTCGTGCCTCCCCTTCTCGCAGCCCTCCCCCTACCGCTGGCGCCAAACGCTCAACGACGTGACCGTCTCGGTCCCCGTGCCGCCTGGAACTCGCGGCAAGCAGCTCGACGTCGTACTGCGCAAGGACTCGATCAAGGTCGGCCTCAAGGGCGAGCCGCCCGTCCTCGAGGGCTCGTTCCCCAAGGAGATCAAGGTCGACGACTCGACCTGGACCCTCGGTGCGCGCTCCTGCTTCCCTCGCGCAGCTCGTGGAGAGCGGAAGCTGATGCTTGTCGGGGACGCACCGCTTCTTCCGCTCCTTGTCGCCTGCAGACGACTCGCGCGAGGTCACCATCTCGCTCGAGGAAGGTGGACCAGCAGTCGTGGTGGGCGCACGTCGTCACGAGCGCGCCCAAGATCGACACGACCAAGATCACGCCCGAAAACTCGAAGCTGAGCGACCTCGACGGCGAGACGCGCGCCATGGTTGAGAAGATGATGGTGCGTCGCGCTCGAGCCCCTGTGCAGCTGATTCTTTTCGCGCCGCGGGCTGCGCCAGACTCCTGCATGTCGACTGAGCGACTGACGCACACGTACTACTCGTCTCGACAGTACGACAACCAGCAGAAGGTGCATCGCCGAGTCTCTTCGCCTCCCCATCGCAGCGCGCACCCGGGGCCGCCCGCTTTCGTCAAAGGCCTTGTGTGGCTGACGCTCTCTTCTCTTCTTCATGCAGCAAATGGGCAAGCCGTCGTCGGACGAGCAGCGCAAAGCGGAGGTACGTCTCGCTCTCGCTCTCGCTCCTCACGAGCTCGATCTGGCTCGAGCAAGGGGCTCGCCCTCGACCTCGAGCTGCTGAGCTGACTGGGTCTCTCTCTAACCCTTCCTCTTCGTGCAGATGCTGCGCAAATTCCAGGAGCAGCACCCGGAGATGGACTTCTCGAAGGCCAAGATCGGCTGAGGCTGTCGTAGCGAGGTCGGCGGCGAGCGAGGGTCGACTGGAGGAGTGCACGGCAACGAGCAACGCATCAAGCAGTCTCTGCGTGATTCTATGAGCGTGAGCTGTGCGAGGAAGCATGCGAGAGAGCAAGCTCGAGCCTCGCTCGAGCCTCGCAGGTCGACGCCGCTTGACGACGACCGAAATCTCCTCGCGGGTTCTGGCCTCGGAAGCACCCCGAGATCTTTAACAGGCCCTCGAGACGCCGCCGCACCTGTCTGTCTGGTGGATGTGCGCGAGTAGGGGGCGACAGAGCTAGGTGAGCGTCGTCGGGCGGAGCAGGGTGCGGTTCATGCCTGGGAGCACAGCTTGGCGCGCCTCGGCGGCGCGAGCGGGTAGTGAAGCTCGTGATGCACACCTGCGCGCGACAGGAAGAGCTGTCGCGGCGGTGGAGCATGCGGCGGTCGAGCGGGCCGGGAAGAGCGGAGGGTGCGGGGCGGGGCGAGGTTTGGAGCGGCCGGTCGACCCGATGAAGGCAGCCAAGAGTACCTCTACGAGGCTCTGGTGCCGCCAGCGAGGCAGCAGTCGAGGTGCGACGAGGTTGAGCGATGACGAACCGGCACCTCGCCTCGGCGACGAGGACGACAGCCCGCTCTCTCTCGCACCACACACCTGCTGCCTCTGCTGGCAGCTGGCGAGCCACTACAGCTTCACTCTAGACCGTCTTAGACGCGACAGCCGACCCGCCCTCGCCTCGCACACCTTCGTTCGCCTCGCCCGGCTTCATCAGCTCAACACCCGAACCTCGTCTCTCGCGCCACGACATGGTCCTCGAGGAGGTCTACATCTGCCGGCACGGCTTCCGGTACGTCTCAGCATCCACTGCATGCCCAGCGCCAAGCCGGATCGGGTCCTCCGACCCTTTCGCTCCCACCCTCGCCCGCCCGGCTATCTCGAGCCTCGCTGACCGCGCCTGCATCCCTGTAACGCAGCCTGTCGTGGGAGACTTCCGTCTGGAAGTCGCCGACGGGCATACCTCGCGACCCGCCCTTGTCGTCGCACGGCGTCGACCAGGCCAAAGGAGCTCGCGGCGTTCCTCAAGAAGGAGCTCGGCGTCTTGAGCATGGAGGAGGCTCGCGAGAAGGGCATCGTCATCCTCAGCAGGTGCGTCAGCTCCTCTGCGGGACGCGTCCAGAGGCCGAGCCGCCGAGCTAACCCTGCGCTCCACATCCTGGTCGACCTGCGCTCGCAGTCCTCTTTACCGCTGCGTCCAGACCGCGACGCCGACAGCTCAAGCGCTCGGCCTGCCCATCTTCATCGAGCCCGGTCTCGGTGCGTCCCTCACTCCCTCGATGCCCATCTCCTCGGCGCACAGCTGACGTCGCTCGTCCACAGCCGAATGGTACCTCCCCGTGCGCCGCGGCTCTTCACCCCTGCGCTCGCGTCGGCCTCGTTCCTCAAGAAGTACTTTCCCCTCGTCGACGACTCGCAGCCTTCGACGTCGTCGTCGGCGAGCGGGCCCCTCGACCCTTGGTCGACGCTCCTCACGCCGCCGCGGACCGGCGAGTCGATGCGGGCCGTGCACGCGCGGTGCGGCCTTGTCGCGCTCGCTCGTCGAGGGCTCGAGGCCCGAGGCGCCAAGAAGGTCGTCGTCTTCTCGCACGCGGCGACGGTCATTGCGCTGTCGCGCGCGTTCCGCGCAGGACCTCCCGCGCGAGCTGCTCCGGGGGGCGCCAAGGAGGGCGAGGTCGAGCCGCTCGGCGAGTGGAACGACGGCGAGCGCCTGAGCGTCGGCGCGGCGACGTGCAGCGTGAGCAAGTTCTCGGAGGGCGAGCGGTGCGGCCGGCGAGGGCAAGGCGTGGACGAGGGGAGTGGGACGGGCGGACCGACTTTATGGAGCGGGGCGAGGAAAGGAGGTGGGACTTCTCGTTCGTCGAGGTGCGCTCGACGTCTCCCTCTCTCCTCTCGAGCCCGAGCGGGGCGTTGCTGACGATGGCTGGGTCGGCCCGCGCTGCAGGAGATCGAGGAGGACGGCCTGCTGGACGGCAAGGAGGTGTCGGCGACGGCGTCGGACAACTACAAGGAGCTGCCGACGGCTGCGCCCAAGGAGACGGTGGCCAACGAGGCGAGCCAGGGCAAGCTGTGACGGCAAGGTGGCGATTGCGGAGGTCGGTGCGCGGGAGGCGGATGAAAGTGGCAGGGTAGCCAAGGGGCGGTCGTGGTCGACGAGGCGACGAGCGAGACGAGTGGCGAGCCACAGAGCTGCAGTATCTAGTCGATATCTGACCAGCGGAGCGAGACGGAGCTGCACGGAAAGGCGAGACGGTCCTCGTCCGCGGCGACGGCAAGAGAGGACGAGAGGACGCACCCCCTCCGCCGCCGCCGCCTCTGTCAGCCCTCTCACGCACACCGAGGCTGTACTCGCACCAGCACAGCAGCAGCCGAGCACCCGCGCTGCCCTCGCCGAGCCTGCCCACGCCGCCCGCCTCGCTTTCACGCCCCAGCATCCCGTCCGTCCAGCCTCGTCCACCTTGTCGCCAGGTCAGCGCAGCTCTCGGGCGTACAGCAGCAAGGTGAGCACGTCCTGCTCACCCTCTCTCGGCGTCTCGGCAGGGTGCGAGGACGCGGCCGGCGGGGGCACATCGCGCGGTGGAAGTCACTTGACGACGACGACGACGACCCGGTCGCGCACTCGTCGTGCAGGGTAGAGAGTGCGTCTGCGGTGTCGAGCCACGCCTGCAGGGCTCGGCGACGCATCACGACAATTCCCTCGTGCCGACGCAGCCTGCTGACCCTCGTCCCTCCTCCTCCTCGCCGTCTCCGGCTCCGCCCTCACCCCGCTCCGCCATGTCGGCACCTGCGACTTCCTTCGCTCCGCCGACATCCTCAGTACCCGTCACCGCACCTCTGAGCGACCCGCGTACGGCCCGCAGTCTCGACAGCACTCGCGCTCGTCGTCCCAACTCGCGACCCTCGCCTCCGCTCGCCCTATCGCCGCGCACGCCTGCCGCCGCCCTCCCAAGCAGCCCACGTGCAGGCTCGCTACGACCTCTGGCGCCGCTCGCACCGATCGACCCGGCGAGCACGGCGGCGGGCGGCGGGGCGCGGCACGGCCAGCCCGCGCGGGTCTCGTCGGCCGAGCCTGAGCAGCAGCAGCGGCAGCAGCGGCGACGAGGGCGAGGCAGGCCGCACTGCCGCAGCGACCGCTCGTCGGAGCGAGAGCGCACCGGCTCGGGCTCGACCGCCCCGAGCACGAGCAGCGCCGACTCGTCGTTCGCGCCGGCCGTCGACAGCAAGCAGGCGCGCAAGGACCCCGCTCGACCTTCCCGACCGCGCTGCCGACCTTGGCCTCGGCCTCGGCGTCGCCCTCGCCCATCTCGTCCCCTCGAGACGTGCCCGCGAGCAACCGCTCGTCCGGCCGATCTCGCCCTCGTCCCTCCCTCACCGACCCGGCCTCGCCGGCGCTCGTCCTTCCCCTCGACCTCGACCTCGCTCGCCCAGTTCATCCAGCACAAGCGGCGCCGGGCCTCGGCGCCGTACTACGCGAGCGCGCGCAGCCAGGAGCCTGTTCTCGCCCGGGGCGGGCTTCTCGCTCGGGCCCAGCTCGACCGAGGCTGGTCCTGCGGCGCCGGCGACCGACGGCGGCGCGCAGCCGGACGTTGGCGTCACGGACCGAGCGCGAGTCGGCCTCGGTCGCGCGCGGCGTCTCGTCGCGCGACGGCCATGGGCATCTCGCTCCAGACGACCGGGCTCGCGCTGCCCGAGGTCGACGGCGGGCTCGTCGTCACGCCGACGACCGAGGAGTGGCGCGTCCTCGGCAGCGAGCTGAGCGACCTCGCGAGCTTGCGGGCCAAGCAGGCGCAGGAGGAGGAGAAGGCCGCCCTCGAGCGGCGCGCCGAGAAGGAGGCGGCGCAGCGGGAGCGCGGGGCCGCAAGGCGCCCAAGTGGAAGCGGTGGCCGTCGCTGACGGACGACGACGACGAGGACGACGACGAGGACGACAACCACAGCCACTTTGCCCTGTCGCTCTCGCTCTCGTCGCTCGGCAACGAAAAGCACCAGCTCCCGCACACGCCGCCTCTCCCTCCCGCCGCCGCCGCCGCCGACGAGCAGCAACCATCCCCTTCTTCCTCGCCGCCGCTCCGCCCCAAGCCCGTCGCCGCCTACAAGTCGTCCTTCTCGTACACCTCGACGGGCAGCGGCGTGATGGGCGGCTTCACCTCGCCACTCGAACACATCGTCGCTGTCGCGCAACGTCATCGCGGCGTCGTCGCACCCCGGCGCCGACGTCGTCCTCAGGCTCGTCGATGCTGTCGGCGCCGCCCATGGTCGCATCGGGCGGCGAGCCGCTCCCGGGCGGCTTCTCGTCTTCGTCGTCGCGCGACTCGACGTCGACGTCGCCCTCGATCTCGACCGCGTTCAGCCGTCGCACCTCGCGGCGAAGTCGGAGCCGTCCGTTCGCTCTCGTCGGCGCAGGCGCTCGCGCACACGGGCCGGCCGGCTCTGAGCCGGGGCAGCCTCCGGCACCGCGACGGGCGTCCTCAGCTCGCCGCCCATCCCGCACAGCGGCGGCGGAGCGTCGAGTCGGGCGCACCGAGATGCCTCACGGCTCGAGCGCCGGCTCGGTCGGCGGTGGCGAGGCGCCCGAGGGCCGGTCACGCACCTGGACACGACGGCGACCCGGCGGGCGCGCGACCAAGCCCGGCATGCCCACATCCCGCTCCCGCCGCAAGTGCCGCGCCCTCGGCGAAACTCGCGCGCGCCGACCGGCCTCGGCGTCGACGGCTTCGCTGACGCCGCCGTCGGTCGCCGCGACGCCGTTCGACGGCGACCCGTTTGCGTCGAGCGCTCCTGCCGACGCGAGCCTCCCGCCGACGCCGGGTATCGTCGACGCTGCACCGAGTGCGCCCGAACCCGCCGCAGCGGGCTCGAGCCCGTCGCCGCCGCGGCAGGACAACGGCGCCGTCTCGCTCGACTGGTCGCAGCCGTCCGGCCCAGTCGACCCGCGCACCTACTCGGCCGTGACGGGCTTGCGCGACATCAGAGGCGTTCGTGTGCGAGGAGGGCGAGGCGGGCAAGGGCGCGTACGGCAGCGTGCGGCGGGCTCGCGAGAAGGGCCCGGACGGCAAGCCTTTCGGCGTGCGTCCTCTCCCTCTTGTTTCTTTCTGCGTCTCTCACTGAGGCACGTGCTGACATGAAGCGAGCGTGCGTGCAGCCCGAGCTCGTCGTCAAGTACGTCATCAAGCAGCGCATCCTCGCCGACTGCTGGAAGAAGCACAAGATCCTCAGGCCGATCCCGATCGGGTGCGTCCTCGACCACCTGCGGCGCGTGCCGCACGAGCCCCGGCCTCGGCTCAACTACCTGTCACGGCGCAACGGCGGCGGCGGCGGCGGGCGCAAGGGGGCCTGCCCGGGACGCACGTCCGCCGGGACTCGGCGCCGCAGCTCGACCTGTGGCACGGCGGCAAGGACGGTGCGCCGGTCCAGACGGGCCACCCGAACGTGTGCCCGCTCCTCGACTCTGGGAGGACGCCCACTACTACCTCGTGCGTCGCCCGCTCGGACCTCCCTCTCGCCGCCCGTCGTCCTTCCTCACATCTCAGGCATTGACCTCGCATCTGCGCCCGCCCCCTCGCAGAGTCATGCCGTCTGCGACCGCCGAGCCGACGCACGGTGCGCGCCCTCGTCACGGCCAGGACCTGTTCGACTTTGTCGACGCGCACCCGGACGGCCTCAGCCAGCGCCGCTGCAGCGCAATCTCGCCCAGATCGCGCCGACGCCGGTAGCTCCTCCACGGCACTCGATCGTGCACCGCGACATCGGGACGGGAACGTCGTGCTCGACCCCAGGGCACGTGCGCCTGATCGACTTTGGCAGCGCGGCCCACGTCAATGAGGGCCCCAAGTTCGACTACGTTCTCGGGCACGCTCAGTGCGTCTCTCCTCGTCGTCCCCGTTTTCGGCTCACCTCGTGCTGACGCTCTCGCTCGCTCGTCTCGTCCGCAGCTTGCGGCGCCGAGGTGTCTTCAGGGCGCACGGTATTCCGGCGAGGAGCAGGACATCTGGGCTCGGCGTCTCGGCTACGTCCTCATCTGCGGCGAATGCCCCTTCTGGTCGCCCGACGAGGGCTGCAGGGGCCTCGGGCCGATATGAGAGGCGCTCTCGGCTCCATCCCCAAGGAGCGCCTCGACGACGCGGCGGCGACGAAGACAACGCCGCGCATGGCCGACGCCGTCGACCTCGTGAGGGCGGTGCCTCGAGATCGACGCCGCCGAGCGCTGAGAGCCGACGCCGTGTGCGACCACGCGTTCTTCGTCGGGCGCGAGGACGGGTGGAACGGGTCGAGGATGGGAGCGGCGCATCGAGGACTTGAGTTTTTGCGCTTATGAGGCCGGACACGTATCGCAGAGCAGAGCGTTGTTGACACACGTGCGCGAGCTGCGGCGGAGAGCTTCGAGCGAGTCGGCGAGGAAGAGAGCGGATCTCTCGGCGGCCTGAGCGGGATCGAGGAGACGAGGATGCGCAAGCGATGATGCAACAACACGAGGGAGGCTACGACTAAGCGAGGTAAACGAGAGGGAGGGAGGATCGAGGGATGTGGGTCGTCAATGAGCCCTCGAGGAGGGCGAGGAGAAGAGGTCGACCCTACGCCCCGCCCTGCCGCCGACCGTGCTGCCCCCTACCTGCACTCGGCGACGGCCCGTGCACCTGCTGCGGTGCGGCACCGCCCTGCGCTCGGCCGCGCCCGCGCCCTCGACCCGACCTCGCAGTCTGCGCACGGACCCCTACCGCTCCGCTCCTGCTCCTGCTCCCGCGCCCGTGCCCGCCGCCCTGCCGCCCTCGGTCCAGCCGGGTGGGACGACCTCGTCCGGGTCGTTGCCGACGTGAACGTCCATGAGGCGGCGAAAGCTCGAGCGTCGCCCACGCGTCGTTGCCGCATTGGAACGCGACGGGCCCAGTCGTGGCGCGGGCAGCCGACGCCGAGGGTGCGGACGGCGGCCTCGGGCGGACCTGGCGCTTTGGCGGCTGCGGCCAGCCCGAATAGAGGCGCTGCGTGTCGAGGAGGAAGCCGGCGCCGGCGACGACGTCGGTGTAGGCGGGTCAGGTCGGCGTCGGGCGAGGAGGGAGGGGCGTGCGCTCAGGCAACGTTCATGTCGAGGCCGAGCGACGTGAGGGAGCGCACGTCGCCCGCGCGAGTCTGCAGAGGAGGAGGAAGACGGGGCCCGGGCGCGGCGAGCCGTCGTTGTTGGCGGAGGAGGGGAGGAGGGGAGAGGGAGGCGCAGGCGGGCCGACACGCGCCGCGGCGAGGTCGGCGCGCGAGGCGTCTCGGAGGTGCCGAGCTGAAGTCGTCGTTCGCGCGTCGGGGCAGTAGCGGCCGTTGCGGCGGTGGGCGTTCTCGGCGAGGACGAGGTGCTCGAACGCCGTCGAGGGCCCGAAACGCGCGCGCCGGACGAGGAGGGGTGAGGGTGGCGATGCCGACCTCGGTGACGAGGTCGTGGTCCTGCCCCACGTCTCGACGTCGACGGCGACGAACGGGGCGGCGACGACGCGGTCGACAAAGGTCGAGGTCGAGACGAGGTGGCGGTAGACGACCTGGGCGCCCGGTGGGCTCGCGCCAGTGGGGGCGGGTGTGGTGCCAGTCGTCCTGGTCCTTGAGGTGGCCAAAGTGGCGCTCGAGGTCGGCCTGGGACGCAAAGGTGCGGGGGCGACGACGGGGCCATGACCAGAGCGCTCGAGGGTCGAGCGGGCGTGGTAGGCCGGAGTCGCTCCAGCTCGACTGGGCGCGCGAGGGCCCCACTCGAGTCGGCGAGGGAGGGCGATGGAGGGGCGGCACTGGGCGTCGTCGAGCCAGAGCTCGGGGACCGAGTCGGGAGAGGGTTGGCCTCGTAGAGAGGGTCAAAGGGGGAAGCCGCCGAGCGAGGGGGCGAGGGGTCGACATGGTGGCGTGCGGGGCAGGAAGAGAAGTCGCGTGCGAGGCCGTCGCGCGTGAGCAAGGGCGTGTTCTGCCAGCTGAAGATGACTGCACGCGGTCGACAAGTGGGCGAGGTGGGGAGGAGGAGGAGGACGAGGGTCAGCACTCGTACGGGCTGAGCGGGGAGTGAGGAGGGGTGAGCGTACCATACCTGGGCTGTGCAAAACGAGTCGGGTGCGCCATGGCTTGCGTGCTGGTGCTGGACGAGGGGCCTGGGGTCGACGAGGTTGAGCGAGGGGCAGGGGAGGACGAGGTCGGTGTAGGACGAGGCGAGGGCGCAGTGGATGGGGGCCTGGCTCGGTCGATGTTGACCAGCTGTCGCGTACTTGTCGAGGTGCACGGACGCGGCCACCGGTGTCGAGGCGACACGAAGAAGCGGATCCTCGGGCTCAGGACGACGACGACGGCGGAAGTGGGCCCGTGCCTGCCGGTGCCGTTCGTGGTGTGGCTACAGGCTCTGCAGGTGCTGGTGGCACGCCGGTGCAGCACTGAGACCGAGCGAGGCGGCTGTCCTTTACCGCCGTCAGTCTGCCCGCTGACGTCTTCCGCGCCAGCCGTCCTGCTGGTTACACCGAAGTTACCTGGTCAGCGCCTCACGTCATTTCTTTTCCCCGCCCATTGCTGTCCGTCGCCAGCGACCAGAGACGTTCGTTCCGCCCGCCCGGTCTCCCGCTCCTTTCAGTAGGGATGCCGCTGGGGGAGGCGCAGGAGGGAACAGCACTCTCAGAGGCTGGTTGGCGAATTTGGGCCCGTGTATTCACCGCTGCTGACCCTCGCCGCCTCGCCGTCTCACCTTGCCCGCGCAGCCCACTCTCGTTCGCCAAGATGGGTGTCCTCCTGCTTGCCCGCCCTGCCCTCGCCCGCGCGCTCGAGTTGACTTTCGCCTCCCTCTCCGTAGCGGCGGCAGCTGGCGTTGGCGGAGCTCGCTCCCAGTACCGCACGAAGGTGCCGTCCTCTCTCACCACTTCCGCATCGTCGACAGCCGGCAGCAGCCACTGCGCCGTCGCTCGCCGCCGCGGCTTCAGGTGTCAGCCGCTCGGGCACGCGGTCCCCAGCGCGCGCGCCCGCCTCCCGACGCCCGCCCAGCCGCTCACCGCCGCAGCCGCCGCCCTCTCGCTCGCCAGCCCGGCTGAGCTCGCCCGGCTGCAGGCGCCCGGATTTCGGTAGCTGGCTCGGCTCATCGCGCCGAGCTCGCGCCGGCGTCCGCTCAGCCCTTCCGATCGGTCCCCGCGATCGCCGCAATAGCGCTCGAGCTCACCAACGCCGAGTCCGAGGCCATGCTCGCCGTCGTCTTCCGAGATACCGCACAAGGCCGGCGACGTGGTCGCGTCCAGCGATTACGGAGCGCGTCAGAAGAACGTCGCCGCCGCGCCTCATCCGCGCTCGCCGTCACGGGCCGAGAGCAGATCCCTGCGCTCCGCGCCTCGCGCCGCCGCTCTTGGCCCGCCCGCCCGCGCCGGCGCAAGCGCAAGGCCGAGGAGAGGAGCGCCATATTATCGCTTCGCTCGTCTCGATTTATTCACCTTCCTCTGCTCGCGCAGAGTAACTTCTTCGACCTTGCGCCCAGTCATACCTGCCGTTCCAGCACCGTCTTTCCATGCCTTCGTAACGGCGTGCCAGCATCGCCCGCTGCGAGGAGAGAATGAGAGCACGATTCGTTCAGTGCGCATGGACCGCGTCAGGCCCGCCGCGAGGCCAGCGCAGGCTGGATACCACCTGGCCAAGATTTTAGCTCGAGCACGGTCCACCGCGGTCGAGGTCGGCAACCTTCCGCGCACGCCGACTTCGTCGCCGCAACGAGAGCGAGCTCAGGTTCCCCGCGGGTCCACAGCGCGACTGCGCACCCACCTGCAGGTCGAGCACGCGACAACTCCACCGGCAGCCCGGAGGTGCCTGCGCCAGATGCCGCTGGGAAGGACGATAGAGCCGAATGGTCGATCGTCATCGAGCCGTCGCGCACGCCGTATCGTGCCAGGCGCTCAAACGCCGCTGTCGCCGCTACGCTCGAGCGCGTACAAGCGCAAGTCCAGTGGAAGCGGCGCGCCGACGCGGGTCGTCGACGGCGAGGAGAGGCCGAGCAGGGCGCACGAGGAGAGCCTGGCCTTGTCGCAGGGCGTACGCCAGCGGAGCTGAGGATTCTTCCGCACGCCGCTCACACTGCGCAGGTCGCGCGCAGGCGCGAGGGCGAGGGCGAGGGCGAGGGCGCAGCAGCGCCGGTCATGGCGCGGCGGCAAGCGATGAGGCGGGCGCCGATGCGGGCGACGGGTCGAGGCTGGCTGACCACATGGGCGACGTCAAGGCGGCGCCTTGGCTGAGACCGTCGCCGCCGCCGCACGGTCCTTCCCTGGACGCCTTCGCGCCTCGTGTCCAGTCATACACTGCCTGTCTCGCCTTCCACGAGGGTTAATGAAATGCCGTTACCGTCGCCGTTCATCGCTCGATCATCCGTCGTTCGCCGCCATGCCTTCCAGTGCTTTCGCCCGGCCTGAGATGGAGGTGCCGCGATTTACGACGACTCGCCGTCTGCCGCCGGTTCGGAACTCCGCAATGATCAGGTCGAGCAGCTGCAGAGCTCGGCGGAGGCGGTATAGCGAGCTCGTAGCAGGTCGTCCGGACGCCTTCGTTCAAAAACCGCGAGCAGGTACGCGTCGACTTTCGAGTTCTTCGTTTGGCATCTTCTGACTCGCTCAGTGCACGCCTCCTGACCAGTTCTTCGAGAGCGGAGCAGCACACCGTCTTCGACACGGCGCCTTTCCTCTCGCCTCAGCCGAGCCAGCGCGCGACGAGTCGCGAGCCGCCTGTGGTGCGCCGAGCATCAGTGAGATTTACAGTTAATCAGCTGGCCTGGACGGCGAGGATCGGCCGAAGCCGAAATGAAAGAGAGCGACGGCTCTGCCGCACGGCGCCAAACCCGCTCGAGAGTCTCACGCTGCGGGTCGCTCGACGCCAGGACGAGCGTCAGCAGCCCATTCGATCAGAGCGCAGGGCGCGAGAGGGCGAGAGAAGATGGACCCGAGCCGCTGACGAGGCGGCGCCGATCGGACACACCACGCTGACGGCTCCCGCAGCACCTGTCGAGCGTCCGGTCTCGTCGGCACCCCCTCGCTGCCGCTGGTGCGCCCGGCGGACTTCGTGGCGACGGCGGTACTGCTCATGTCCACTACATCGTCGCGAGTTACCGGCACGCGAGGGCTGGTCAGGAGCGCACTGAGAAGTGAGCGAGGGCAGGAGAAGGCGTCGGGCAGACGAGACTGATCAGGTATCATGAGTGCCTGGCGTCTGGCTGGAGGTCGGTAAAGGTACGATCGTCCACATGCGGCGACGCCCCAGAGCGAGAGCAGGTCAGCGAGGCGCGATCGAGGGCGGAGGTAAAGCCGAGCAGTAGCGCCGCCGAGTTACCGACGCGATCGAGACGGTTTTCCCGGCAGCTGCGAGTGCGCGAGTGTCGCGCCAGATGGTTCGCGCAGAATCGTCTTCCGAGGGTCTGCGCACGACAGCGCCACCGGTCGACGCAGCACGAGCAGAGAGTCGACGCACCAGCCGCGGCTGCAACGGTCGCCCCCGTCCCACCTACGCGCCAGCCGAGCCGCCTGCCCGAGTGCAGCGAGGTCGCCGACAGGCGCGTGGCGCGCGAGCTGTGCTGTAGTGTCGCTGTCCAGGAGCAGCATGAAGCATCAGCGTCAGGAAGGCGCACAGCAGGACGGGATGATCTCGTCAGGGCGATGCAAAGCGGATCAGCGGAGGAGGGCGGAGACAGGCCGGGAGGGAGCGCGCGAGTGAGAGTGAGATACCGAATGCCTAGACGGATTTGCGCTGCCTGCCGTTCAGCGATCGATACCTGTTCGGCAAGGTAGCCACGCCAGGCCCGTCAGCCGTGCCCCGGTCAGGTCGAGCTGCGCACAGGAGGCGCAGCACGGCTGCTCGATATCTCGAGGCTCGTAAAGCCGCGCCGAGCGTTCGGGCGACAGAAGCGAGCGCAAACGAGCCGCACCGGAGCGATGTTGCCGCCGCCGCGCCGCGGCGATCGCCAGCTGATTTTGTCGTCGACGCGAGTGAAGTGCTTGTCGGGCGAAACGGCGAGGCGATTGTGCCAGCTGCACGCGCAGACGCAGCCGCTCGACAGCTTCCGAGAATCGACACTGGGCTGCGTGGAGGAGGGCATAAAGCCTCAGCGGCGCAAGCCTCGGTTCCCCATCTGGATCGCAGATGCCGATCGCCCGCACAGCAAGAGAAGAGGTTTATACAGAGGAAGGTCAGCTGAACCGGGCGTGACAAGTGAAGGCGAGCCGACGCTGAGAAAGGTCGCGCACGCTGCCCGTGACGACGATCGAGTATGGCCTGCGGCGGCCGACAGGCGGGCTGGCGGTCCAAGATGGCCGTGCGGCAGGAGCTGCGGAGTACGGCGAAGATTGCGGTGGGCGAGCCGATCCGGGCGGCTGCGGGCGTGAGCGAGGCGAGCAGTGCGAGGCTGGCGGATGAGGCGGCGAGGCACCCGGTCGCAGGTGGCTGCAAAGACGTGCCAGCTCTGCACCCACGCTGCGGGTGGTGCGGTCTGCGCTGCAGTCGCAGGCTGTCGAGGAGATGAGGCCGGGGAGGAGTGAACGGCGAGGCGGCAACCGCCTCCGGGACACAGGCGAGCAAAGCTGATTAAAGGCCGATGGCATCTGGCAGCTCGCAGCAGCTCGTTCGCCCAGTACGACTATGGCGATGACCGGCAATTTTTTTTGTCTTTCTTCCACTCCCCCACCCCTTTTCTTTAAATAGTTATACCTACTTTATTTTTCCCTTCCTTTACGTACTGGAGGTTTCTTCCCCCTTTTTCCCCCTTTTGTTATATCTCTATTCCTCCCCTTTTTTTTTTTTTTTTTTTTTAATATTTTTAAATTTTATATATTTTAATTTTTTATATTTTTTCCCCCCCCCCCCACCCACCCACCCACCCACCCACCCTAAGACGCTCGAGCGCAGGAAGCGCTTCAATCGAGGTCGAGTCGACGTCGAGCCGGCCCGTGGAGCGTCTTGCGAGCACCCGAGATGGGCCTTGGTGCGAGCGAAGATTCTAGCTGAACGAGTAGCGGAGTAGGGTAGGCGCCTGAATCGGGTCGAGGCGGCGCACGAGCGCAAAGAGCAGTCGGCGATGTCGGCGTCGAGGGCGCGGACGGCCACGCCGGTCGGTGGGCGGACGGCGAGTCGGGCTGACGGGCGTACTGTAGCTGAGAGGCATGTATGCGAAAGGCGTCAGCTGTACTCGCCGGCTCGAGTGGTGCTTTGCGAGGCCGGAGGCGAGGGGAAGGGAAGAGGATGGGAGGACGCACGCCGAGGAGAGCGCAGAGCGGCAGCGTGCGGGGGCGAGCTGGCCACCTCCCAGTACCTAGTACTGTGTCGCGCACGTCTGGGCCACCCGAAGCTGGGTGGTGGAGCCAAGGGCGGTGGGGTTGGAGAGACGACGAGGCGCGGGGGAGTGGCTGGCGCAAGGGTCGAGGGCGCGCAGGAGTCGCCTACGTGGCAGCAGGGCCGGTACAGCAGTCCCAGAGTGGCTAGGAGGAGCACAGCCGTGCGGGTGTGGCCGAGTAGAGGAGCAAACCGCCGGACGACGACGACGGCGAATCGGTGCAGTCATCGCCCTCGTCGACCACTGGGGCAGACGAGCTGCTGCGTACTCCCGAGCTGCTGCGTGCTCCCGAGCTGCCAGATACCCTCATCGAGCCTATCCAGCTGCTCGCCTGTACAGTCAGAGCGGTTGCCGCCTCGCCGTTCCTCCTCCCCACCCGGCCTCATCTCCTCGACAGCCTCGCACCGACTGCAGCACCAAGGCCAGCCCTGCACCACCACCGCAGCATTGGGTACGAGCTAGCACGTCTTTGCAGCCCTCTCCTCGAGTCGCTCGACCAGTGCGTGCCTCGCGCCTCCTCGTCCGCCAGCTCGACTTGCTCACCTCGCCCCTCACGCCCGCAGCCGCCCAGTTCAAGCCTCGCCCCTACACCGGCCAATCTTCCGCCATGCCTCCACGAGCTCCACTGCCGCACACGGCCCATCTTCCGCCCCAGACCACCCAGCCCGCCCCACAATCGGCCGCCGCAGACGCTCTCTCGGTCATCCTCGTCACGGGCAGCTACGATGGCACCGTGCGGTGAGTTCTGGCACCTTTCCTGTCTTCTGCTCCCCGTCGAGCGCGCTCCTCGCTCCGCCTGTCCACGCCCGGTTCGAGCTGACCTTCCCTCCTCTCCTCGCTCCCCCCTCTTCTCGCCGCTGTGCAGGTACTGGGAGGCGTGGTCGGGCATCTGCAGCCGTACGATCCAGACTCAAGACCATGTGCGTCGGCTTGCGCCTTGGGGCTTGCTCAATGCCCCTCCCTCCCGCACGAGGGTGAGGCGAGGTCGTCGTTCTCGAGGGCTTGTCGAGCTGACTTCCGTCTGCGCGCGTGCAGCAACCTAATCGCCTCGCCATTTCGCCCGACAAGCGCTTCCTCGCCGTCGCAGGCGTCGGCACCGTCAAGCTGTACGACATCGCCGCGAGCGCGGCGGCAAGCAGCGGCAACATCGCTCCGGTGCGGCCTCGTTTTGCGCTCACTTCTCGCCCGAACCTGCTCGACGCGGCGTCGCACGAGCCTCAGGATCTTCATCGAGCAGCGAAGCGTTGACCGTTGCCCGCTCTACCTCCTGTGCGCAGCTCGTGACCCTGACCGGGCACACGGCAAACGTGACGAGCCTGGCGTGGCATGCCGAGGCCAAGTGGCTCGTCAGCGGGAGCGAGGACGGCACGGTCAAGATCTGGGACGTTCGGTGCGTCTCGACGCTCTCGCGCTCGCGCGCTCCTCGACCCCTCCTTCTCCCCCTCCGCCCTCCCTCGCGGTCGCGCACTTCTCGCCCTAGGCCCCGAGATCATCCCGTCCTGCTGTGCGCCTTCCTGACGCTGATGCTCATGCTGCTCGCAGGACGGCGACGCCGCAGCGCAACTACGCGCACCACGCGCCTGTCAACGACCTCGCGCTGCACTCGAACCAGGGCGAGCTCATATCGTGCGACCAGAACGGCGCCATCAAGGTGTGGGACCTCGGAGGCGACCGTTGCAGCCACGAGCTGGTGCGTCGACGCTCTCTAGCTCGTGCTGCGTCGACCGAGTGGCGTAACCTCGTGCACGGACCCTCAGGAGGACGATTCTGCGCGAGACGCCCGTCGCCGTCCTAGGCGCTGACACTCGCACCGCACGCTCGCAGCTGCCGGAAGAAGACGTGCCGATGCGCTCCGTCTCGATCGCGTCCGACGGCTCGGCCCTCGTCGGCGGCAACCACAAGGTCCGACCTCCTCTCGGCTTTACCTCCGCCCTCCGTCCTTGCCCTCGCTGACCCCTGCTCGCCTCCTCTCGCTCGCAGGGCGTCGTCTACGTGTGGACGATCCAGCCCGGCCTCGCCTTTACCGACCTCCAGCCCAAGACGCGCTTCCAGGCGCACTCGCGGTACCTGATCCGGGTCCTCGTCTCGCCCGACACCAAGTGCGCCTCCCCTTCTCCTGCCCTCACTCACTTCTCGAGTGCGCTCCCTGACCAGCCCCCTCGCGTACAGGCAGCTCGCGACGTGCTCGGCCGACACGACGATCAAGATCTGGACGCCGACGGGCCTGCCGCCGTCGGCCGCAGGGGTCGGCGCGCCGGGCGCACCAGGCGCAGCGAGCGGGGGAGGGATTGCCGACGGGACCGGGTTTCAGCTCGACAAGGTGCTGCAGGGGCATCAGCGGTGGGTGTGGGACATGGCGTACAGCGCCGACTCGGCGTACCTCGTCAGCGGTGCGTCCCTCTTCCTCTCGCCCTCTCGCACTTCTGCGCTCCTGCTTCGTCCTCAGACAAGGCTGCTGACGCTCTCGACGACGTCCGCAGCGTCGAGCGACCACACGGCGAGGCTGTGGGAGCTCTCGAGCGGGACGACCGTGCGGCAGGTGCGTCGCTCTCTTTCATTCCTTCAGCCGTCCCTCACCATCGAGCCACAGCTGATGCTTGTAGATGAACGTCTCGCAGTACTCGGCGCACCACAAGGCGTGCACGTGCGTCGCGCTCAACGACAGCTCGGCATGAGGGCGAGGGGGTCCGTGCGGGGAGGAGGCGCCGTGTCGAGGCGCAGTGTAACGCTGAGGTGTGCTGCTCGTTCCGCTCTCGAGAGAACTTTGGTCAAGGCGGAAAGAGAGCGTGCACCTGAGCGAGTCCGAGAAGGTCGCCTCAAACGAGAGGAGCTTCTCGAGGATCGACTTTGCGAGTCGAGCCTGCTCGCCTCTCTCGCTGGTTACGAGAGCACAGAGAGGCCATCGTCGCACCCGAGACAGTCACAGGTGCCCCTGCTACGAGCCTCGCTGTACCGCCTCCGCCGAGCTCTGCGCTGCTCGACCTGATCATGCCGAGGTTCCGAACGTCACCGGCGACGAGACGAGCGAGCTTGTGGGCGCACGACGAGCACCTCGTGCTGAAGCTGCGCCATCGCGCTCCGCTCGCCGAGCCGAGTCGAGCTTTTACAGCTGGGTGGAGGCGTAGGCTGGCGAGCGAGGCGAGGGCGACGGGATGAGGTCGGTCGAGCGGTGAGGACGAGCGACGAGCGACGGCGACCGTGCTGCGGCTCGGTGGAGGCGAGGCGGGTAGAGGTGTACTTGAGCAGCTGGACCTGCACGAGGCGCGGCGTCAGCAGGCCGTACTCGGAGAGCGATCCAGGAGGACCGTGCGGCGCGGCGAGTCGACGACGAGCACGAGGTCTCAGCCAAAGCGACGTACCTTGACGTCGCCCATGTAGTCAGCCAGCTGCTCGACCACGTCGCCCCGCGTGAGCGCCCTCACTCGCTTGCCGCCGCTGCGCCGCCGACCGGTGCCCGTGCTGCGCCCTCGCCCTCGCCCTCGCCCTCGTCTGCCTGCGCGCGACCCTGCTTGGCCGTGACGGCGTGCGGAAAGTTCTCCTTCCACTTGGCGTGCGCCCTGCCGCCCTTGCCGTGCGGGCCCTCGCCGTCGCGGCCGACAAAGCCAGGCTCTCCTCGTGCGCCCTCGCCCTCGGCCTCTCCCTCGCCGTCGACGTTATCGCCCTCGTCGGCGTACCACTCGCGCTTCCACACCTGGACGCGCTCCTTGACGCGCTCGAGCATCCACTCGGCGACGAAGAAGGCCTCGCGGCGGTGCGGGCTCGCGACGGCGACGACGATGCTGGGCGTGCGCGGCGGCGAGGGCCCTACGAGGTGCGCGACGTGCATGCGGCCGAGCTCGATGCGCGACGGTCGGGCGTCGGCGTCGGCCTGGTCGGCAGCGGCGTGCGAGTGCGGGCCGGAGCGGGCGCAGCAGGCGTGCGGTGCGGCGTGCGAGAAGGGCTCGGGCGGGGGAAGGGCGCGCGCCTCGGCAAACAGGGCGGCAAGCGTCTTGAGCGCGAGCGGAATGTAGGCCTCGTAGGTGAGGTGGGTCACTTTGCGGCCTGGAGCGAGCGAGAGGGGGGGCGAGAGAGGTCAATCAGCGAGAGGCGACGGCGAGGAGGAGGGAGAGGGCGGCGAGCGCACCCTGGAAGTTGTCGCGCGTGTAGCCGACCTGCAGGTGGGTGCACAGTCAGCTCAAGCAAGCCGTGGACCCGCCCAAAAGCGAGGCAGGGACGCACGAACGAGACGACGGCACCGTCGCTCTCGTTGCGGAGCGACTCCTCGATGGCGGCCGGGTCGAGCGGTGCGTACGAGAGGACACCGACGTCGCCCTCAGGGCTCTCGATGCGGTGGACCTCGTCTCGAGCCATCTTGAGCCAGGTGAGCGGGCGAGGGCGAGGCGGACGAGGAGCACGAGGTCGGCGGGCGAGTGGGGAGACGCCCTGGTGCAGCCAGCGCTGCAGAGCTCTCGTAGATCAGCCTGGGAGTGTGCGCCGACCTTGCGCAGCCTCTCGCTCGCGGCGGGCCTGACGCGCAGGTCCGTGCACGCTTGGACGAGTCGTCGCTCTCTCGCTCTCTCTCCTCGCACAGCGGGGCGATGCCGAGGTATGGACGTTCGCCAGCACAACAACGCCGTTGCAGGGAGGGCATGGGGGGTGAGAGGGAGTTGGAGGGTGGTGCGAGAGGTTGGTCGGGCGGGGCGGGAACAAGCACAAAAAGGTGGGGGACGGGTCGACGAAGAAGAGGCAAAGGGGTGAGGTTGTTTACTCTGCGCGAACGGAGGGAAGGTCAGCATGGGCTCGTCGAGAAGACAAGGGCGAGCGAGCGACGCACTCTTCTTGGCGGCCTCCTCCTCCTCGGCCTTGCGCTTGCGCTCGGCGCGGACGCCGACGAGGCGGGCGTTAGAGCGAGCGACGCGGAGGGCGCGGAACGCGCCAAAGTCCTTCTCCTCGGCCGTGACGGCGCGCGGCTCCTCGAGGACCGCCGAGCCCTTGGGGATGGGGAACGCGGCGGCGACGTTCTTGACGCGCTCCGTGTCCTTGGACGCGTCGGCCGCGTCGCCGGCCTTGACCTTGCCGGCCTTCTTGGGGAAGACGACGAGGCGGGCCTTGTAGGCCTCGAGGCGCTCAACGTTGAGCTTGAGCGACTCCTCGGACTTGTTGCGGCGGCGGTGGTCGACGGGGATGCCGATCGAGAGGGCCTCCTTGGAGCGGACGCCGGCCTGCTTGAGCTCGGCCTTGGTGAAGCCGCGGCCAGCACGGAGCTTGCGGTTGTAGCGGACCGTCGGGGCACGGACAGCCGGGCGGAGGAGCTCAACCGGGCTGGGAGCGGGCGCGAGGCGAGGTCGGGGTCGAGGCGAGGGGTTTGGGAGGGAAGCGCAGGCGGGTGCGGCAGGTGGTTGTGCGGTGGGCGGTGCGAGGGCGAGGGGCGAGGTCGAGGAGGAAGGAGCGTAGAGCGAGGAGGGGAGGAGGAAGCGAGGTCAGCGCGGCGCTCAGGGGGGCATGACGGGCCCGACAGCGACGACGCACCGGAGGCCGGCCTTGGCAGCCTTGGCCTGGCGAGCGACGCGGCGCGAGTGCTTCTTGCCCGGCTGGTCGAACCACGTCTTGACGCGCGACTGCCAGTCCTTGCGGAAGTGGTTGCGGTGGAGGACGCTGCGAGGGGGGGACGAGAGTCAGCGCCGCTGTCCGAGATGGCAGCCAGGCTGCGGCAGTGGCTGCCACAGCTCGTGCGAGTACTGGAGGGCGGGCTCACTTGTTCTTGCCGAACTGTAGGCGCAGGAGCACGAGAGGGAGAGGGAGGGAGGAGGGGGGACGAGGGTCAGCTCGAGCGCGCGGGCGAGGACGGGGCGGGCAAGCAGGAGGGGGGACGCACACCCATCTTGGCGAACGGAGTGGAACTGCGCAGGCAAAGGGCGAGGCGAGGGGGGCAGACGAAGCGAGGGTCAGCGGGCGAGTCCGAGGCGAAAGGGGCGTGCTCACACGGGCCCCAAGTCGCCTGCGCCGCCCAGCCAGCTCGTGCCAGGGTGCGCGGCCGTGCGCATTCCCTCCTACTGCCTCCCAGACGCCGGCATGCACCACAGAGGGGCCCAGGGGAGGGCCGAGGCGGGTTGGCGGGGCGGGAACGAGTTCTCGTCTCGCGGCGGGCGGCGACGGCGAATCGCTGCCTGGCGGCGGACGGTGATGGGCGGGGAGGGTGGTGGCGTGGGAGGGTAGCAGACGGTGGCGCTGGCCAGGTAGCTCACGTTGGCGGACGAAGCGGGACGACGACGCGAAGAGGGAGGCGCAGAGTCGGGCGAGGCGGACGACGGCACTTTGGCCTCGACGAGGGACCACAACCCACCCACAGCCTCTCGCTCAGTCTGGTGCTGCACCGTACAGCCTGTGCAACTACCAGCACCTACTAGAGTACCTGTAGCCACCACGGACGGCACAGAGTGGCACCGAGAGCGCGAGGTGGCCCACTTCCGCCGTCGTCGTCGTCCTGCGCCCGAGCGAGGATCCGCTTCTTCGTCTCGGTCCCTCGACACCGGTGGCCGCGTCCGTGCACCTCGACAAGTACGCGACAGCTGGTCAACATCGACCGAGCCAGGCCCCCATCCACTGCGCCCTCGCCTCGTCCTACACCGACCTCGTCCTCCTCGCCTCGCTCAACCTCGTCGACCCCAGGCCCCTCGTCCAGCACCAGCACGCAAGCCATGGCGCACCCGACTCGTTTTGCACAGCTCAAGTATGGTACGCTCACCCTCCTCACTCCCCCGCTCAGCCCGTACGAGTGCTGACCCTCGTCCTCCTCCTCCCCACCTCGCCCACTTGTCGACCGCGTGCAGTCATCTTCAGCTGGCAGAACACGCCCTTGCTCAAGCGCGACGGCCTCGCACGCGACTTCTTCCGCTCGCACGCCACCATGTCGACCCTCGCCCCCTCGCTCGGCGGCTTCCCCTTGACCCTCTACGAGGCCACCCTCCCCGACTCGGTCCCCGAGCTCTGGCTCGACGACGCCCAGTGCCGCCGCCTCATCGCCCTCCTCGCCGACTCGATGGGGCCCTCGCGCGCCCAGTCGAGCTGGCGCGACTCGGCCTACCACGCCCGCTCGACCCTCGAGCGCTCTGGCCATGGCCCCGTCGTCGCCCGCACCTTTGCGTCCCAGGCCGACCTCGAGCGCCACTTTGGCCACCTCAAGGACCAGGACGACTGGCACCACACCCGCCCCCACTGGCGCGAGCTCCACCGCGCCCAGGTCGTCTACCGCCACCTCGTCTCGACCTCGACCTTGTCGACCGCGTCGTCGCCGCCCTCGTTCGTCGCCGTCGACGTCGAGACGTGGGAGCAGGACCACGACCTCGTCACCGAGGTCGGCATCGCCACCCTCACCCTCTCGTCCGGCGCGTCGGGCCCCTCGACGGCGTTCGAGCACCTCGTCCTCGCCGAGAACGCCCACCGCCGCAACGGCCGCTACTGCCCCGACGCGCGCGACGACTTTCAGCTCGGCACCTCCGAGACGCTCTCGCGCGCCGACCTCGCCGCGCGCGTGTCGGCCCGCCTGCGCCTCCCTCCCCCTCCTCCCTCCTCCGCCAACAACGACGGCTCGCCGCGCCCGGGCCCCGTCTTCCTCCTCCTGCACGACTCGCGCGGCGACGTGCGCTCCCTCACGTCGCTCGGCCTCGACATGAACGCGTTCGAGCGCACGCCCCTCCTCCCCTCGCCCGACGCCGACCCGACCGCCTACACCGACGTCGCCGGCGCCGGCTTCCTCCTCGACACGCAGCGCCTCTATTCGGGCTACAGCCGCCGCAAGCGCCAGGTCCGCCTCGAGGACGCCGTCCGCACCCTCGGCGTCGAGCTGCCCGCGCCCGCGACTGGGCCCGTCGCGTTCCACAACAGCGGCAACGACGCGTGGGCGACGCTCGACGTCTTTCGCCGCCTCATGGACGTTCACGTCGGCAACGACCCGGACGAGGTCGTCCCACCCGGCTGGACCGAGGGCGGCAGGGCGGCGGGCACGGGCGCGGGAGCAGGAGCAGGAGCGGGAGCGGCAGGGGTCCGTGCGCAGACTGCGAGGTCGGGTCGAGGGCGCGGGCGCGGCCGAGCGCAGGGCGGTGCCGCACCGCAGCAGGTGCACGGGCCGTCGCCGAGTGCAGGTAGGGGGCAGCACGGTCGGCGGCAGGGCGGGGCGTAGGGTCGACCTTCTCCTCGCCCTCCTCGAGGGCTCGACGACCCACATCCTCTCGATCCTCCCTCCCTCTCGTTTACCTCGCTTAGTCGTAGCCTCCCTCGTGTTGTTGCATCATCGCTTGCGCATCCTCGTCTCCCTCTCGATCCCGCTCAGGCCGCCGAGAGAGATCCGCTCTCTTCCTCGCCGACTCGCTCGAGGCTCTCCGCCGCAGCTCTCGCGCACGTGTGTCAACAACGCTCTGCTCTGCGATACGTGTCCGGCCTCATAAGCTGCTACAACCCGTCCTCGATGCGCCGCTCCCATCCTCTCGACCCGCTCCACCCGTCCTCGCGCCCGACGAAGAACGCGTGGTCGCACACGGCGTCGGCGCTCGGGCGCTCGGCGGCGTCGATCTCGAGGCACCGCCTCACGAGGTCGACGGCGTCGGCCATGCGCGGCGCTGTCTCGTCGCCGCCAGCGTCGTCGAGGCGCTCCTTGGCGGACAGAGCCGAGAGCGCCCTCGTGTCGGGCCCGAGGCCCTGCATGGCCTCGTCGGGCGACCAGAAGGGGCATTCGCCGCAGATGAGGACGTAGCCGAGGACGCCGAGCGCCCAGATGTCCTGCTCCTTGCCGGAATACCGTGCGCCCTTGAGCACCTCGGGCGCCGCAAAGCTGCGGACGAGACGAGCGCGAGAGCGAGAGCGTCAGCACGAGGTGAGCCGAAAACGGGGACGACGAGAGAGACGCACTCGAGCGTGCCCGAGAACGTGTCGAACTTGCGGCCCTCCTTGACGTAGGCCGCGCTGCCAAAGTCGATCAGGCGCACGTTGCCCTCGGGGTCGAGCACGACGTTCTCGTCCTTGATGTCGCGGTGCACGATCGAGTGCTCGTGGAGGAAGCACACGGCGTCGGCGATCTGGGCGAGGATGCGCTGCAGCGGCGCCGGCTCGAGGCCGTCCGGGTGCGCGTCGACAAAGTCGAACAGGTCCTGGCCGTGACGAGGGTGCGCACCGTGCGTCGGCTCGGCGGTCGCAGACGGCATGACCTGCGAGGGGGAAGGGCGTGAAGCGAAGGTCAATGCTCGAGATGTGGAGGAAGGACGACGGGCGGCGAGAGGAGGTCCGAGCGGGGCGACGCACGAGGTAGTAGTAGTGGGCGTCCTCCCAGAAGTCGAGGAGCGGGCACACGTTCGGGTGGCCCGTCTGGACCGGCGCACCGTCCTTGCCGCCGTGCCACAGGTCGAGCTGCGGCGCCGAGTCCCGGCGGACGTGCGTCCCGGGCAGGCCCTTGCGCCCGCCGCCGCCGCCGCCGTTGCGCCGTGACAGGTAGTTGAGCCGAGGCCGGGGCTCGTGCGGCACGCGCCGCAGGTGGTCGAGGACGTGCACCTCGATCGGGATCGGCCCGAGGATCTTGTGCTTCTTCCAGCAGTCGGCGAGGATGCGCTGCTTGATGACGTACTTGACGACGAGCTCGGGCTGCACGCACGCTCGCTTCATGTCAGCACGTGCTCAGTGAGAGACGCAGAAAGAAACAAGAGGGAGAGGACGCACGCCGAAAGGCTTGCCGTCCGGGCCCTTCTCGCGAGCCCGCCGCACGCTGCCGTACGCGCCCTTGCCCGCCTCGCCCTCCTCGCACACGAACGCCTCGATGTCGCGCAAGCCCGTCACGGCCGAGTAGGTGCGCGGGTCGACCGGGCCGGACGGCTGCGACCAGTCGAGCGAGACGGCGCCGTTGTCCTGCCGCGGCGGCGACGGGCTCGAGCCTGCTGCGGCGGGTTCGGGCGCACTCGGTGCAGCGTCGACGATACCCGGCGTCGGCGGGAGGCTCGCGTCGGCAGGAGCGCTCGACGCAAACGGGTCGCCGTCGAACGGCGTCGCGGCGACCGACGGCGGCGTCATGAAGCCGTCGACGCCGAGGCCGGTCGGCGCGCGCGAGTCTTCGCCGAGGGCGCGCAGCACTTGCGGCGGGAGCGGGATGTGGGGCATGCCGTGCTTGGTCGCGCTCGCCGGGTCGCCGTCGTGTCCAGGTGCGTGACCGGCCTCGGGCGCCTCGCCACCGCCGACCGAGCCGGCGCTCGAGCCGTGAGGCATCTCGGTGCTGCCCGACTCGACGCCCGGGCCGCCGCTGTGCGGGATGGGCGGCGAGCTGAGGACGCCCGTCGCGGTGCTGAGGCTGCCCCGGCTCAGAGCCGGCCGGCTCGTGTGCGCGAGCGCCTGCGCCGACGAGAGCGACACGGACGGCTCCGACTTCTGGCCGGCGAGGTGCGACGGCTGGAACGCGGTCGAGACGGTCGAGGGCGACGTCGACGTCGAGGTCGTGCGCGACGACGAAGACGAGAAGCCGCCCGGGAGCGGCTCGCTGCCCGATGCGACCATGGGCGGCGCCGACAGCATCGACGAGCCCGAGGACGACGTCGGCGCCGGGTGCGACGACGCCGCGATGACGTTGCGCGACAGCGACGATGTGTTCGAGTGCGAGGTGAAGCCGCCCGTCACGCCGCTGCCCGTCGAGGTGTACGAGAAGGACGACTTGTAGGCGGCGACGGGCTTGGGGCGGAGCGGCGGCGAGGAAGAAGGGGATGGTTGCTGCTCGTCGGCGGCGGCGGCGGCGGGAGGGAGAGGCGGCGTGTGCGGGAGCTGGTGCTTTTCGTTGCCGAGCGACGAGAGCGAGAGCGACAGGGCAAAGTGGCTGTGGTTGTCGTCCTCGTCGTCGTCCTCGTCGTCGTCGTCCGTCAGCGACGGCCACCGCTTCCACTTGGGCGCCTTGCGGCCCTCGCGCTCCTGCTGCGCCGCCTCCTTCTCGGCGCGCCGCTCGAGGGCGGCCTTCTCCTCCTCCTGCGCCTGCTTGGCCCGCAAGCTCGCGAGGTCGCTCAGCTCGCTGCCGAGGACGCGCCACTCCTCGGTCGTCGGCGTGACGACGAGCCCGCCGTCGACCTCGGGCAGCGCGAGCCCGGTCGTCTGGAGCGAGATGCCCATGGCCGTCGCGCGACGAGACGCCGCGCGCGACCGAGGCCGACTCGGGGCTCGGTCCGTGACGCCAACGTCTGGCTGCGCGCCGCCGTCGGTCGCCGGCGCCGCAGGACCAGCCTCGGTCGAGCTGGGCCCGAGCGAGAAGCCCGCCCCGGGCGAGAACAGGCTCTGGCTGCGCGCGCTCGCGTAGTACGGCGCCGAGGCCTGGCGCCGCTTGTGCTGGATGAACTGGGCGAGCGAGGTCGAGGTCGAGGGGAAGGACGAGTGCGCCGGCGAGGCCGGGTCGGTGGGAGGGAGGGACGAGGGCGAGGATCGGCCGGACGAGCGGTTGCTCGCGGGCACGTCTCGAGGGGACGAGATGGGCGAGGGCGACGCCGAGGCCGAGGCCAAGGTCGGCAGCGCGGTCGGGAAGGTCGAGCGGCGGTCCTTGCGCGCCTGCTTGCCGTCGACGGCCGGCGCGAACGACGAGTCGGCGCTGCTCGTGCTCGGGGCGGTCGAGCCCGAGCCGGTGCGCTCTCGCTCCGACGAGCGGTCGCTGCGGCAGTGCGGCCTGCTCGCCTCGTCGCCGCTGCTGCCGCTGCTGCTGCTCAGGCTCGGCCGACGAGACCCGCGCGGGCTGGCCGTGCCGCGCCCGCCGCCCGCCGCCGTGCTCGCCGGGTCGATCGGTGCGAGCGGCGCCAGAGGTCGTAGCGAGCCTGCACGTGGGCTGCTTGGGAGGGCGGCGGCAGGCGTGCGCGGCGATAGGGCGAGCGAGGCGAGGGTCGCGAGTTGGGACGACGAGCGCGAGTGCTGTCGAGACTGCGGGCCGTACGCGGGTCGCTCAGGAGGTGCGGTGACGGGTACTGAGGATGTCGGCGGAGCGAAGGAAGTCGCAGGTGCCGACATGGCGGAGCGGGGTGAGGGCGGAGCTGAGACGGCGAGGAGGAGGAGGGACGAGGGTCAGCAGGCTGCGTCGGCACGAGGGAATTGTCGTGATGCGTCGCCGAGCCCTGCAGGCGTGGCTCGACACCGCAGACGCACTCTCTACCCTGCACGACGAGTGCGCGACCGGGTCGTCGTCGTCGTCGTCAAGTGACCTCCACCGCGCGATGTGCCCCTCGCCGGCCGCGTCCTCGCACCCTGCCGAGACGCCGAGAGAGGGTGAGCAGGACGTGCTCACCTTGCTGCTGTACGCCTGAGAGCTGCGCTGACCTGGCGACAAGGTGGACGAGGCTGGACGGACGGGATGCTGGGGCGTGAAAGCGAGGCGGGCGGCGTGGGCAGGCTCGGCGAGGGCAGCGCGGGTGCTCGGCTGCTGCTGTGCTGGTGCGAGTACAGCTCTCGGTGTGCGTGAGAGGGCTGACAGAGGCGGCGGCGGCGGAGGGGGTGCGTCCTCTCGTCCTCTCTTGCCGTCGCCGCGGACGAGGACCGTCTCGCCTTTTCCGTGCAGCTCGTCTCGCTCCGCTGGTCAGATATCGACTAGATACTGCAGCTCTGTGGCTCGCCACTCGTCTCGCTCGTCGCCTCGTCGACCACGACCGCCCCTTGGCTACCCCGCCAATTTCATCCGCCTCTCCGCGCACCGACCTCCGCAATCGCCACCTTGCCGTCACAGCTTGCCCTGGCTCGCCTCGTTGGCCACCGTCTCCTTGGGCGCAGCCGTCGGCAGCTCCTTGTAGTTGTCCGACGCCGTCGCCGACACCTCCTTGCCGTCCAGCAGGCCGTCCTCCTCGATCTCCTGCAGCGCGGGCCGACCCAGCCATCGTCAGCAACGCCCCGCTCGGGCTCGAGAGAGGAGAGAGGGAGACGTCGAGCGCACCTCGACGAACGAGAAGTCCCACCTCCTTTCCTCGCCCCGCTCCATAAAGTCGGTCCGCCCGTCCCACTCCCTCGTCCACGTCTTGCCCTCGCCGGCCGCACCGCTCGCCCTCGAGAACTTGCTCACGCTGCACGTCGCCGCGCCGACGCTCAGGCGCTCGCCGTCGTTCCACTCGCCGAGCGGCTCGACCTCGCCCTCCTTGGCGCCCTCGAGCAGCTCGCGCGGGAGGTCCTGCGCGAACGCGCGCGACAGCGCAATGACCGTCGCCGCGTGCGAGAAGACGACGACCTTCTTGGCGCCTCGGGCCTCGAGCCCCTCGACGAGCGAGCGCGACAAGGCGTCGCACCGCGCGTGCACGGCCCGCATCGACTCGCCGGTCCGCGGCGGCGTGAGGAGCGTCGACCAAGGGTCGAGGGGCCCGCTCGCCGACGACGACGTCGAAGGCTGCGAGTCGTCGACGAGGGGAAAGTACTTCTTGAGGAACGAGGCCGACGCGAGCGCAGGGTGAAGGCCGCGGCGCACGGGGAGGTACCATTCGGCTGTGGACGAGCGACGTCAGCTGTGCGCCGAGGAGATGGGCATCGAGGAGTGAGGGACGCACCGAGACCGGGCTCGATGAAGATGGGCAGGCCGAGCGCTTGAGCTGTCGGCGTCGCGGTCTGGACGCAGCGGTAAAGAGGACTGCGAGCGCAGGTCGACCAGGATGTGGAGCGCAGGGTTAGCTCGGCGGCTCGGCCTCTGGACGCGTCCCGCAGAGGAGCTGACGCACCTGCTGAGGATGACGATGCCCTTCTCGCGAGCCTCCTCCATGCTCAAGACGCCGAGCTCCTTCTTGAGGAACGCCGCGAGCTCCTTGGCCTGGTCGACGCCGTGCGACGACAAGGGCGGGTCGCGAGGTATGCCCGTCGGCGACTTCCAGACGGAAGTCTCCCACGACAGGCTGCGTTACAGGGATGCAGGCGCGGTCAGCGAGGCTCGAGATAGCCGGGCGGGCGAGGGTGGGAGCGAAAGGGTCGGAGGACCCGATCCGGCTTGGCGCTGGGCATGCAGTGGATGCTGAGACGTACCGGAAGCCGTGCCGGCAGATGTAGACCTCCTCGAGGACCATGTCGTGGCGCGAGAGACGAGGTTCGGGTGTTGAGCTGATGAAGCCGGGCGAGGCGAACGAAGGTGTGCGAGGCGAGGGCGGGTCGGCTGTCGCGTCTAAGACGGTCTAGAGTGAAGCTGTAGTGGCTCGCCAGCTGCCAGCAGAGGCAGCAGGTGTGTGGTGCGAGAGAGAGCGGGCTGTCGTCCTCGTCGCCGAGGCGAGGTGCCGGTTCGTCATCGCTCAACCTCGTCGCACCTCGACTGCTGCCTCGCTGGCGGCACCAGAGCCTCGTAGAGGTACTCTTGGCTGCCTTCATCGGGTCGACCGGCCGCTCCAAACTCGCCCTGCCCCGCACCCTCCGCTCTTCCCGGCCCGCTCGACCGCCGCATGCTCCACCGCCGCGACAGCTCTTCCTGTCGCGCGCAGGTGTGCATCACGAGCTTCACTACCCGCTCGCGCCGCCGAGGCGCGCCAAGCTGTGCTCCCAGGCATGAACCGCACCCTGCTCCGCCCGACGACGCTCACCTAGCTCTGTCGCCCCCTACTCGCGCACATCCACCAGACAGACAGGTGCGGCGGCGTCTCGAGGGCCCGTTAAAGATCTCGGGGTGCTTCCGAGGCCAGAACCCGCGAGGAGATTTCGGTCGTCGTCAAGCGGCGTCGACCTGCGAGGCTCGAGCGAGGCTCGAGCTTGCTCTCTCGCATGCTTCTCGCACAGCTCACGCTCATAGAATCACGCAGAGACTGCTTGATGCGTTGCTCGTTGCCGTGCACTCCTCCAGTCGACCCTCGCTCGCCGCCGACCTCGCTACGACAGCCTCAGCCGATCTTGGCCTTCGAGAAGTCCATCTCCGGGTGCTGCTCCTGGAATTTGCGCAGCATCTGCACGAAGAGGAAGGGTTAGAGAGAGACCCAGTCAGCTCAGCAGCTCGAGGTCGAGGGCGAGCCCCTTGCTCGAGCCAGATCGAGCTCGTGAGGAGCGAGAGCGAGAGCGAGACGTACCTCCGCTTTGCGCTGCTCGTCCGACGACGGCTTGCCCATTTGCTGCATGAAGAAGAGAAGAGAGCGTCAGCCACACAAGGCCTTTGACGAAAGCGGGCGGCCCTGGGTGCGCGCTGCGATGGGGAGGCGAAGAGACTCGGCGATGCACCTTCTGCTGGTTGTCGTACTGTCGAGACGAGTAGTACGTGTGCGTCAGTCGCTCAGTCGACATGCAGGAGTCTGGCGCAGCCTCGCGGCGCGAAAAGAATCAGCTGCACAGGGGGCTCGAGCGCGACGCACCATCATCTTCTCAACCATGGCGCGCGTCTCGCCGTCGAGGTCGCTCAGCTTCGAGTTTTCGGGCGTGATCTTGGTCGTGTCGATCTTGGGCGCGCTCGTGACGACGTGCGCCCACCACGACTGCTGGTCCACCTTCTCGAGCGAGATGGTGACCTCGCGCGAGTCGTCTGCAGGCGACAAGGAGCGGAAGAAGCGGTGCGTCCCCGACAAGCATCAGCTTCCGCTCTCCACGAGCTGCGCGAGGGAAGCAGGAGCGCGCACCGAGGGTCCAGGTCGAGTCGTCGACCTTGATCTCCTTGGGGAACGAGCCCTCGAGGACGGGCGGCTCGCCCTTGAGGCCGACCTTGATCGAGTCCTTGCGCAGTACGACGTCGAGCTGCTTGCCGCGAGTTCCAGGCGGCACGGGGACCGAGACGGTCACGTCGTTGAGCGTTTGGCGCCAGCGGTAGGGGAGGGCTGCGAGAAGGGGAGGCACGAGGGTCAGCTCGTCGCGTGGAGGAGGACAGGGGGGCTACGATGAGCTCGTGTCCTGAGCCTGTGCGGTCGTCCGCCGGGCCAGGCAGCCTGTGGGGAACGGGAGGGAGGAGCACCGCCTCGTTCGCTCGAGCTCCGGCCCTCTCCTCCTCCTGCAGGCCCTGCCCGGGTACCAGACAGGTCCGGCTCAATCGCACTCCACCCACTACCATTTCCACTGCTGTGACTAGCAGGCTCGAGGCGGAGAGAGGTCAAGGTGGGGGAGGAGAGGAGCTCACCGTCTTGCTCGCGGCGCTCGCGCTCTGCGTTGGCCGCGTCGAGCAGCTTTTGCTCGGCCTCGGGCAGCTCGGGCGGGACGGCGTCGGCCGGTGCAGTGGAAGCCATGGCTGAGGGTGGGAGAGAGAGGACGGGAGCGCTGAGCGAGACGAGGCTTGGTCCGCAAAGTCCGCGGACTTTGGCCCGTCTTGCCGGCTCTCTCGCTCTCTGTGGACAGAGCCTACACAGCTGGGGAATCGAGCGGTAGACGTCCCTGCTCGCTAGCTCTTCGTGGACCGTTTGCCGAGTTTCTGGATGTCGCGGCCGGCTGACCAATTTGGCGAGGAGCGCGAGCGAGCGAAGGCGCCGACGACGAGCTGCTTCCGCCTCTCTCTCCCTCCCACCCCTCAGGCTCTTCTCGCTAGATCAATGTGCGTACCTCCTCGGATCTCGTCAAGCTTGCCTCGGAGCCATCAGCTGACCCTCCCCGTCCCCTCGTCGTCTTTGCCGCCATCTCTCGCCTCCTCGCTCCTTCCACCGCCGTCCGCAACCCTCTCACGCCCTTCACGCCGCACCGTGCCACCTGCGACCGCCGCAGAAAGATGGTTGCCCTTGTTCAGCGCCCTGCACCCGCCTTCGAGGCCACCGCTGTCGTCGACGGCTTCTTCGAGGTGCGCCGTCCCTCTCCTCTATCTCGGGCGAGTCGGGCTTCTGCGGCAAGCGCCACGGCCGCGAGCACTCGTCCCCTCGCCCACGGCGCAGGGCACGGGCTGCCTCGCAGTCATCCTGCGCTCGCTCCAGGCCAGTCGACCGAGCCGCTCGAAGCTCATGCTGATCCACGTGCCCCTCCTCTCGCAGACGGTCAAGAACGCCGACTTCCTCGGCAAGTGGCTCGTGCTCTTCTTCTACCCGATGGACTGTGAGTCCCGCCTCTCGGCACTCCTCCCGCCGCGAGTAGCTGAGCTGACTGTCCCCGTCTCCACTCCCTCTTTCGCCGCTCCTCCTCGCCCTCTTCCGCCGCGTCTGCCCTTATCCTTCACGACCTTCGCCCCACCCAGTCACCTTCGTCTGCCCGACCGAGATCCTCGCCTTCAACGAGCGCCTCGCCGACTTTGAGAAGCTCGGCGCCGAGGTCCTCGCCGTCTCGACCGACTCGGAGTACTCGCACCTCGCGTGGGCCAACACCAAGCGCGACGAGGGCGGCCTCGGCCCCAACCTCAAGCTCAAGCTCGTCGCCGACAAGAGCATGAAGATCTCGCGCGACTACGGCGTCCTCCTCGAGGACGCGGGCGTCGCCCTCCGCGGCCTCTTCCTCATCGACCCCAAGGGCACCCTCCGCCAGATCACGATCAACGACCTCCCCGTCGGTCGCTCGGTCGACGAGACGATCCGCCTCATCAAGGCGTTCCAGTTCGTCGAGGAGCACGGCGAGGTGTGCCCGGCCAACTGGGACGAGGACAAGAACAACGCGACGATCAAGCCCGACCCGACCGCGTCCAGGGAGTACTTCTCGACCGCCAACAAGTAAGGCGACCCCGTCTCTGGCCCGCTCCTTCCCTTCGATACACCTCTAGACCTCGCCTCGTAGACAAGATCCCCCCCCCCCCCTCTTCCTCCTCCCTACCCTCTCCACCTTGTGCATGAACGACGTACGTGACTCGCATCGAGGTCATGCAGCACGACGAGAGCGTCTCGGCCACCCGCAGCTGCGTCCCCGTCCGCCTCGCTCGCATCACAGCGCTGACTCGTCCTCTCCTTTGCTCCCGCTCTCTGCCTCGCCTCACCTCGCGCCTCCTGCTCGTCTCTCTCCTCATCTCTCGCTCTCTCTCTCTTTCCCCCCTTCAAGGCGCGAGAAGACGGCGTCGCCTCAAGGAGCGAGCAAGAAGCCGCGCAACGCTTAGACCCTCCTCTTTCCTCCCTCCGTTCCCTCCCTCCGCAACCCCTGCATCTCTTCGCTATCCGCCTCACGACTCGCACGAGCAGTATATCCCCCTTTCGAGCTCGCAGCGCCGAGCTGCAGCCTGCAAACGAGCGCGTCCGAGCCTCGAACGCTTCCCTCGGGAGCCTGCGCACGAGCCCCTGCATGGTCCGTCGGCAGAGAGGAGAGGCGAGAGCGACAGCCCACTGAACAGAGATTGTTGTCCGCGCTGCGAGACGGCGCCTCGGCGTGCGCACAACGCTCGAGGCACGTCGAACGACGGCTTTACGACGGCTCGTCGAGGAGAGCCGAGAGGGGCATCGGCGCTTCCCAAGCCTTCGCCGAGCCGCCCTCGAGCGCAGACAGAGAGCATTGAGCGTGAGAGGAAGCACGAAGGGAGACCTGCTCCAGCCAGGGAAGGAGAGCGCTGCTGCGCAGGAGGCCCGAGCGGGCGACGGAGGACCCGCTCGTCGCAGATCTGCAGCGTCTTTTGAGCCTGAGCTCGGCGAGCGTCCTCAGCTGACGGTGCAGGACGACGTGCGACCCGACTTGCGAGCGCGCAAAGAACGGGCGACAGCAGAGAGCGATCGAGAGGAGCAGGGACGTCCGGCCGAGTTGGCGACGGACCGACGGGAGGACGAGCGGGTCCGGCTTGTCCGGCGCACTTTGCGGACGGAGAAGCGCGAGTATGCAGCGAGATGATTGGCTGGAAGACAAGGATCGAGCCTCGACCGCGAGCAAGGCGCGGCGGGAGGGAACGGAGGGTGCAAAAGGTGCGCAAGCAGGTACAGAGGCGCACCAGGCTCAGGTGACCGCTCGCCTAAGTGTGCGAGCGCACGAGAGCCGGGTCAGGTGGCCGTGAGTGGAAGCGCGCGAACGCGCTCGCCGCTGTTGGTCGACCCCGGGCGAGGAGGAGAGCGGGGTGGGCGAGCGGCGTCGTGGGCGCAGCTGCGAGGAGCGAGGGCACAGGGGTGCACGGTGCCTGGCTGGCCTGACCAGCGCAGCAGTAGCGAGAGTGCGAGAGAGCCAGAGAGAGAGGAGAGTTGGTCTCCCTCTTGAGCGTGTCCTTATCTCGCCCCTTGGTCCCTCCCTCTCCCTCGCCTCGCCACAGACTCGAGTCCCGCTCACTCTAGAGCGACCACTCGACTCGACCGACCCACCGCGCGCACCTCGTCCACCGCGCTCGCGTCGCCGTTCCCCGAGCCCGCGCACCCCCCCACACCCGCTCCCCTCCCAGCTCAGCCACAGCAGCCAACCGGCCCCCGCTCGCCTGCGCCACCGTGTGATGGCCCCGACCCTCGCCCACGCCACCCCCGTCAACCACCAGCACCACCCCGTCCCCGTCCCGAGCGAGGATGCCGCCCTCGCCCGCCTGAGCTCCGCCCGCGACCACTCGTCCGGCTCGGGCGCGACCCTTGACTCGGCCCACGACGCCGCCGTCGAGCGCGGCCCGCACGCCGAGGGCGTCCTCCGCGACGACAACCTCGGCGGCCTCCCCGCCAAGCAGGGCCTGTACAACCCCGACGAGGAGAAGGACGCCTGCGGGTGAGCCCGCACGTGCCCTCGCCTAGCCGCTGTGCGGCCCTCCTGCTGACCCTGCACCTCGCTCGCCCGCCTCGCAGTGTCGGCTTCGTCTGCCACATCAAGGGCAAGCCGTCGCACAAGGTGCGCACTCGTCCTCCTCGTCCCTCGCCGGCGTTTCGGCCGACGAGCTCCCGGCTCACCGGCTCCCTCGACAATCGCTGACCCTCGGCACCCTATCCACGCAGATCGTCAGCGATGCCAGGAACCTCCTCTGTGCGCTCGTCTCGACGGCGCGATCCCCTCGTCCGCCTCGACGCTGACTCGCCCACCCGCCTCCCGCAGGCAACATGACCCACCGCGGCGCCACCGGTGCCGACTCGCGCGACGGCGACGGCGCAGGCGTCATGGTCGGCATCCCGCACGGCTTCTTCGTGCGCGAGGGCGAGCGCGACCTCGGCGTCAAGCTCCCCGCCGAGGGCGAGTACGCCGTCGGCAACATCTTCTTCCGCAAGCCGACGACGCCCAACTGGACCCGCGACCCGGCCCTCAAGCAGCAGAAGGCGACGTTCACGAGCATCGCCGACAAGCTCGGCCTGCGCGTCCTCGGCTGGCGCCACGTCCCCGTCGACTCGACCCTGCTCGGCCCGGCGTCCTTCTCGCGCGAGCCCATCATCCTCCAGCCGTTCGTCGTCCTCAAGAGCCACTACGGCGCCGACACCAAGGAGCCGCAGGGCGGCGACCTCGACGAGAAGCAGTTCGAGCGGCAGCTGTACGTCTTGCGCAAGCACGCGACGCACACGCTCAAGCTCGAGAGCGGGTTCTACATCTGCTCGCTGTCGACCAAGAACATCGTCTACAAGGGCCAGCTGTCGCCCGTCCAGGTGTACGCCTACTACCACGACCTCAACCACGTCCTCTTCGCGTCGCACTTCTGCCTCGTCCACTCGCGCTTCTCGACCAACACGTTCCCGTCGTGGGACCGCGCCCAGCCCATGCGGTGGGCGGCGCACAACGGCGAGATCAACACGGTGCGCGGCAACAAGAACTGGATGCGCGCGCGCGAGGGCAGCATGCGCTCGGAGCGCTTCGGCGACGACCTCGAGCTCCTCTACCCGATCATCGAGACGGGCGGGTCCGACTCGGCCGCGTTCGACAACGTCCTCGAGCTCCTCATCGTCAACGGCGTCCTCAAGATGCACGAGGCCGTCATGCTCATGATCCCCGAGGCCAACTCGACCGAGATGGAGCCCGAGAAGCGCGCCTTCTATCAGTGGGCGTCCTGCGTCATGGAGGTGCGCTCCCTCTTCCTTCCTCCTCCACGGCGTCCTCTCGCTCTCGTCTGTCCTGCTCGACGAGCCTCGAACGCTGACGCTGCCCCGCACGGACCCCTTCCTCTTCGTCTCCCTCGCAGCCCTGGGACGGTCCCGCCCTCTTCACGTTCTCGGACGGCCGGTTCTGCGGCGCCAACCTCGACCGCAACGGCCTGCGCCCGTGCCGCTGGATCACGACGACCGACGACATCATCATCTGTGCGAGCGAGGTCGGCACGATCGCCGTCGAGCCCGAGAAGGTGACGCGCAAGGGCCGCCTGCAGCCGGGCAAGATGCTCCTCGTCGACACGCTCGAGGGCCGCATCGTCGACGACAAGGAGCTCAAGATGACGACGGCGCGCCGCCAGCCGTTCGCCAACTGGGTCGCCAACGAGCTCCTGCGCCTGCCCGACATCATGGCCAAGGAGCGCGCCAAGGGCCACCAGCTGTCGGTCCCGCTCGACGAGAGCTCGGTGTCGACCGACCCGCGCATGCTCGCCGAGGGCTACTCGTTCGAGCAGCTCGACCTCCTCCTGCGCCCGCTCGTCAACGAGGGCAAGGAGGCCCTCGGCTCGATGGGCAACGACGCGCCCCTCGCCTGCATGGCGACCGCACCTCGCCTCGCCTACGACTACTTCCGCCAGCTTTTCGCCCAGGTGACCAACCCGCCGATCGACCCCATCCGCGAGGCCATCGTCATGAGCCTCGACATCTCGCTCGGCAACGAGGGCAACCTCCTCGAGATGTCGCAGGCCCAGGCCTCCCGCCTGCACCTCACGTCGCCCATCCTATCGGTCGAGGAGACCGAGGCGCTCAAGAAGCTCGGCGCCGTGTACCCGGCGTGGCAGGAGCGCACGATCGACACGACGTTCGCCAAGGACGAGGGCGTTGCCGGCTACGCCGCCGCCCTCGAGCGCGTCTGCGCCGAGGTGACGCAGGCCGTCGAGCAGGGCGTGCGCGTCGTCGTCCTGTCGGACCGCGCCCTGTCGGCCGAGCGCGTCGCCCTCTCGAGCGCCGTCGCGACCGGCGGCGTCCACCACCACCTCGTGCGCACCAAGCAGCGGAGCAAGATCGCCCTCGTCGTCGAGAGCGCCGACGCCCGCGAGGTCCACCACGTCTGCGTCCTCATCGGCTACGGCGCCGATGCCGTTTGCCCCTGGCTCTGCTTCGAGGCGCTCCTCAAGATCCGCCGCGAGGGTCTCCTCAAGGTGCGCCTCTCTCCCTCTCTCCCCCTCACTCTCGTTCCCTTGCAGCATGTACGGTCTGTGTGCGCGAGCTGTGTGTGCTGACAGCCATCCTCGATCTCCTCTTGCGCTCGTGCAGGTCGACCTCACGGACGAGCAGGTCGTCAAGAACTACATCGCCGCCGTCAACAACGGCATCCTCAAGGTCCTCTCCAAGATGGGCATCTCGACCCTCGCCGGCTACCGAGGTGCGTCGCTCAGCATCTTGTCGAGCGAGAGAGGGACTCGAACTGACCTTGCCCTCCTCCTGCCCCATCTCTCTTCCGCCCACCCGCTCTCGACCGACTGCCCTCGACCTTTTCCTCTCGCCCTCTCTCCTCGACACATTCTCGTGTCGACCTCACGCAGGCTCGCAGATCTTCGAGATCCTCGGCCTGCACGCCGACGTCGTCGAGAAGTGCTTCGTCGGCACGGCCTCGCGCATCTCGGGCAGCAACTTTGACCTGCTCGCGCTCGACGCCCTCGAGCTGCACGAGCGCGGCTACCCGTCGCGCGAGACGGTCCTCGCGCCCGGCCTGCCCGAGACGGGCGAGTACCACTGGCGCCTCAACGGCGAGGCGCACATCAACGACCCGGCGAGCATCGCCTCGCTCCAGGACGCCGTGCGCGAGAAGAACCAGAAGTCGTACGACGCCTACTCGGCCAACGCGCGCCGCCAGGTCCGCGCCGTCACGCTCCGAGGTCTACTCGACTTTGACTTTGAGCAGGCCGACCCGATCCCGCTCGAGCAGGTCGAGCCGTGGCACGAGATCGTCAAGCGCTGCGTCACGGGCGCCATGAGCTACGGCTCGATCTCGATGGAGGCGCACTCGAGCCTCGCCGTCGCCATGAACCGCATCGGCGGCAAGAGCAACACGGGCGAGGGCGGCGAGGACGCCGCACGCTCCGAGGTCATGCCCAACGGCGACACGATGCGCTCGGCCATCAAGCAGATCGCCTCGGGCCGCTTCGGCGTCACGAGCGCCTACCTGAGCGACGCCGACGAGCTCCAGATCAAGGTGCGCACGGACCTGCTCCTCCCCTTGACCTCTCCGCTCGCCGCAGCGCTGACTCTCTCCCTCCTCCTCCTCCTCGCTCACAGATGGCGCAAGGTGCCAAGCCCGGCGAGGGCGGCGAGCTGCCCGGCCACAAGGTGTCGAAGAGTATCGCCCGCACGCGACACTCGACCCCGGGCGTCGGCCTCATCTCGCCGCCGCCGCACCACGACATCTACTCGATCGAGGACCTCAAGGAGCTCATCTACGACCTCAAGTGTGCCGTGAGTTCTTTTCTTTGCTGTCGCCCTCGTCGTTGTTGTCGCTCGGCGAGAGGAGGACGTCGAAGCTGACTTGACCTTCTCAAACTCGTCGTCCCCTCTCTGCAGAACCCTCGCGCCCGCATCTCGGTCAAGCTCGTCTCCGAGGTCGGCGTCGGCGTCGTCGCGTCGGGCGTCGCCAAGGCGCGCGCCGACCACATCCTCATCTCGGGTCACGACGGCGGCACGGGCGCGTCTCGCTGGACCGGCATCAAGTACGCCGGCCTCCCGTGGGAGCTCGGCCTCGCCGAGACGCACCAGACGCTCGTGCTCAACGATCTGCGCGGCCGGGTGACGCTCCAGACCGACGGGCAGATCCGCACGGGCCGAGACGTCGCCATCGCGACCCTCCTCGGCGCAGAAGAGTGGGGCTTTGCGACCGCTCCGCTGCTTGCTATGGGTTGTATAATGATGAAGAAGCGGGTCGATATTTTATCGCTCTGGGCGCTCGTAGACGTCGAGCTGACGAGTTTCGCGCCCGCAGGTGCCACCTCAACACGTGCCCGGTCGGCATCGCGACCCAGGACCCGTCGCTGCGCGCCAAGTTCACCGGTCAGCCCGAGCACGTCATCAACTTCTTCTACTACGTCGCCGAGGAGCTGCGCACCATCATGGCCAAGCTCGGCTTCCGCACGATCAACGAGATGGTCGGCCGAGCCGACCTTCTCAAGGTCGACGAGGCGCTCCGCAACCCCAAGACGGCCAGCCTCGACCTGTCGGCGCTCCTCAAGCCGGCGTGGGAGATGCGGCCCGGCGTCGCCACGTACAAGGCCGTCGCGCAGGAGCACAAGCTTCACCTTCGCCTCGACAACAAGTGCGCCCCTTCCTCTCTCCCTCCCTCGCTCTTCTCGCCTCGTGCTGACTCCTAGACGTGCACAGGTTCATTATGGAGAGCGAGCTCGCACTTACCAAGGGCCTGCCCGTCCGCATCGACTGCGAGGTCGTCAACACCGAGTGCGCTCGAGCCCCTCCTGGCTCTCCACCTCCCTCGAGCCTCTCGCTGACGTCCTGCCTCGACCTGCAGCCGCGCTCTCGGCACGACCCTCTCGAACCACGTCTCGAAGCGCTACGGCGAGGACGGCCTGCCCAAGGACACGATCCACATCGTCGCCAAGGGCTCGGCCGGCCAGTCGCTCGGCGCCTTCCTCGCTCCCGGCATCACCTTCCGCCTCGAGGGCGAGGCCAACGACTACGTCGGCAAGGGCCTGTCGGGCGGCCGCATCATCGTCTACCCGCACGAGGCCTCGACCTTCAAGGCCGAGGAGAACATCATCGTGCGCTTCCTCTCTCTTCCTCTGCTCGTCCGCCTCTCTCCCTCTCGCCCCTCCTCCTCACGTCTCGTCAACCTCTTCACCGACGCACGAGCTCGACCCTGCCCGTTGTGCTCGACGAGCCTGTGCAGGAGCTGACCCGCGCTCGCACCCCTCGCTGCAGGTCGGCAACACGTGCCTCTACGGCGCGACGAGCGGCGAGGCCTACATTCGCGGCATCTCGGCCGAGCGCTTCGCCGTCCGCAACTCGGGCGCCGTCGCCGTCGTCGAGGGCTGCGGCGACCACGGCTGCGAGTACATGACGGGTGGGCGCGTCGTCATCCTCGGCTCGACCGGCCGCAACTTTGCGGCGGGCATGTCGGGCGGCATCGCCTACGTCTTTGACGCCGCTCGCGACTTCCGCGCCAAGGTCAACCTCGAGATGGTCGAGCTCGACACGGTCAACGACCCGCACGAGATCGCCGCCCTCCGGGGCATGATCGAGGACCACAAGCACCACACGGGCTCGACGCTCGCCGCCGGCATCCTGCGCTCGTTCAACCAGGTCCTCCCCCGCTTCGTGCGCGTCATGCCGCTCGACTACAAGGCCGTCCTCGAGGCCGAGAAGGTGCGCGCCGCGGCGGGCAAGAAGCGCAACTTTACGTCGGCGCAGCCCAAGCTCGCGCCCGTCGAGGAGGCTGCGGCCGTCCCCGTCGAGAACGACAAGCACGTCGCCGAGCCCGCCGTTGGCGACCTCGAGGACAGCATGGTCGACGCGACGGCGGCCAAGAAGCGGGTCCAGACGCTCGACAAGGTGCGCGGCTTCAAGACGTACAAGCGCCTCACCGAGGCGTACCGCAACCCGCGCAAGCGCACCCAGGACTGGGCCGAGATCTCGACCCGCCTCAACGAGGACGAGCTCAAGGTGCAGAGCGCGCGCTGCATGGACTGCGGCGTCCCCTTCTGCCAGTCCGAGTCGGGCTGCCCGATCGGCAACGTCATCCCCAAGTGGAACGACCTCGTCTTCAAGGGCCAGTGGCGCGACGCCCTCGACCGCCTCCTCATGACCAACAACTTCCCCGAGTTCACGGGCCGCGTCTGCCCCGCCCCTTGCGAGGGCGCGTGCGTCCTCGGCATCAACGAGGCGCCCGTCGGCATCAAGAGCATCGAGGCGGCCATCATCGACAAGGGCTGGGAGATGGGCTGGATCAAGGCGACGCCGCCGAGCGCGCGCACGGGCAAGAAGGTCGCCGTCATCGGCTCGGGCCCGGCAGGTCTCGCCGCCGCCGACCAGCTCAACAAGGCCGGCCACACGGTCACCGTCTACGACCGCAACGACCGCTTCGGCGGCCTCCTCATGTACGGCATCCCCAACATGAAGCTCGACAAGCGCGTCGTCCAGCGCCGCATCGACCTCATGGCCGACGAGGGCGTCCAGTTCGTCAACAACGCCCACGTCGGCAAGACGCACGACGTGCACGACATCCGCGCCGAGAACGACGCCCTCATCATGGCAACGGGCGCGACCTGGCCTCGCGACCTCAAGATGAAGAACCGCGAGCTCGGCGGCATCCACTTCGCCATGGAGTTCCTCCAGCAGAACACCAAGGTGCGCACCTGCTCCTTCATCCTTCTCTGCTGCTGCTCGTGATGCGAGAGAGCGGCCCGCTGACGTTCCTGCGCTCGCCCTCGCAGTCGCTCCTCGACTCGAACCTCGACGACGACAACTACATCTCGGCCAAGGGCAAGAACGTCATCGTCATCGGCGGCGGCGACACGGGTAACGACTGCATGTGCGTCCTGTCCGCCGCGCGATGAGCGAGCGAGGTTGGCGTGCCGCGCACGAGCCTCTTGCTGACCTTCTCAACTTGCATTCTTCGCCTCCTCCTCCTCGCTTTCCCTCCCCAACTCGCAGCGGCACCTCGATCCGTCACGGCGCGACCTCGGTCGTCAACTTTGAGCTCCTGCCGCAGCCGCCGTCGGCACGCGCGAGCGACAACCCCTGGCCGCAGTGGCCGCGCGTTTTCCGCACCGGTTCGTCCTCTCTGCCTCCCCTCTGCCTCCCTCGCTCTCTCCTGACGCGCCTACTTGCACAGACTATGGCCACGCCGAGGTCGCCGACCGGTTCGGCAAGGACCCTCGCGAGGTCCGTGCGCTTCTCGACCTTCTTCCCTCGCTCGCTCGCTGACTCTCTCCCCGCCCACCCTCCTACAGTACTCGATCTCGACCAAGGAGTTCGTCGCAGGCCCCGACGGCCGCATCGCCGGCGTCAACACGGTCCGGGTCGCGTGGGAGAAGGACGCCATCGGCCAGTGGAAGATGAGCGAGGTGCCCGACTCGCAGGAGTTCTTCCCGGCCGACCTCATCCTCCTCGCGCTTGGCTTCCTCGGCCCGGAGGACGCCGCTATCAAGTCGCTCGGTCTCGAGCAGGACGGGCGCTCCAACATCAAGACGCCGCAGGGCAAGTACGCCACGGCCATCGAGGGCGTCTTTGCTGCGGGCGACTGCCGTCGCGGTCAGGTGCGTCCTCACTGCCTCAGCCTCCTCGATCCCTCCTCGTTACAGTAGCTGACGCACTCTTTCTCTCACCTCGCAGTCGCTCATCGTTCACGGCATCAACGAGGGCCGCCAGACGGCTGCCGAGGTCGACCGCTTCCTCGTCGGCGACACTCGCCTGCCCAACGCCGGCGCGATCAAGATCCGCTCGTTTGCCCCGGCGGCGCGCAAGTCGTGCCAGAAGGTCAAGCCCGCCGTCGAGGTCGAGGCCGTCGCTGCCTGAGCGACGCTCGCTCCCCAAAAAAGGGCGACGACCTGCACGTCGCCTCCTCTTTCCCTCTCCCTCTCTCCTCCCTCTCTATCTCTGCCTCCTCCCGCACCGTCGTCCTGGCATCTCCCTGTCCTGTTCACGAGCGTGTTGTCGGTGGGAGACGCCGGTCGAGCATCGACGGCGTGCGCCTCCCCGATTAGCCAAGCCCTTTCTCCTTCTCCTCGTCCCTTCTCGTAGTCCCTCTCTATTGCTGTGTAATGCGTCTCTCACTCCCTCTCTTCTCGGTGCTCGACTTTCGCGCTGGTCGGGTTCGCGCTCGAGGAATTGGCGAGCGGGTCAACTCTCAGCGAGAAGGCTAATTCAGCTCGCCAGCCGTCCTGCGTGAGGCTCGCAGTCAGCGAGGACGTCATCTGAGCGTCGGTAAAGACACAGAGAGGGCGAGAGACGGAGGATTCCAGCTCGTTGAGGAAGAGGTCCGTGCACCCTGAGGAGAGGGACTTGCTCTTTGACCCCTCTCTCGGTCCTTTCCCTCGCTCCTGCTTACCCGAGACTTGCTCGACGTCACTGTACAGTGCTGTTCGCGACGTCGAGTAAGTAACCCGGGCGAGAAAGTAGCAGGAACTCGAGCTCAAGCTACCCCTCTCTGCTTGAGAAGGCCCAAGGTCAAGAAGCGCTCTCTCTCTCAGCTAGTGGTCTCCCTTCTTCCTTTCGACTTTAGCTCGTCCAACAGTGTCTGCTGAGCGAGTTCCTGAAACCAGAACTGAAGGAAAGGGGCACGCGAGACCAGCAGGCCCGTGCGCGTCGAGGAGGTGGACGGCCGCAGTGCGGACAAACCAGCGGCGCTGCCACCGAGCTGCTGCGACGAGCGCGTCTCAATTCGAGCGTCGACCCTCGAGAGCAGGCTGGACCACCTGCAAAGGGCTCGGCCTGAGCGAGCTGGAGCCGAAGCGGGGGAAGGACTAGAGGCGGCTCTCTCGAGCCCATCTTTGAGCCTCGCACGCAAGGAGCGGTCCATCGCTGCAGTTAGAGGACTCCATGGCCTGCCGATGGTCGAGCGCGAAGCCCCTTGCAGCGCTTCGTCGAGCCCTCCTCGCATGCCCTCGCCGTTCTCCTCTCCCTCGCTCGGAGCGACCCACAGATACAAAGCAAAGCGTGCGTAGTATTGCGAGGGTAGACGAGAGTGTGCAAAGGTGTGCGGGATGGGGATAGAGAGGGAGGACTGGGGCTGCAAAGGGTGCGGTGCGAGAGGGTTACTGCGAGGAGGAAGCGAGGGGGATCGGGGATGCAAAGACGGGTGCGAGGGACAGTCGAGAAGTGCGAGGCGGAGACGAGTGACAAGCTAGACGAAGGGAACGAGAGCAAGGCGGAAAGGGAAAGAGAGAGGGCGCCATTGACGGTCGGCGACGACGATGCGCTCAGGCCGCCCGCGGCGCGAACGCCGAGCGCGAGTGCGCGCGCGACGCCTGCGGCCACTTGCCCTTCCTCGGCTGCGGCATGTGCATCGGCAGCTTGACGTTGATCTGCTGCTGCTGCTGCGGGAGCGGCACGGGCTTGGGCGGGAGGCCGACGGGGACGACCTTGGGCTTGTGCGTCGACGCGGGCTCGAGGGGCACGCTCGGGGCGCCGGCGACAGGGGTCGACTGGCGCTGGTAGGGCGAGCGGCAGACGGCCTTGGCGTTGCGCTCGTCCGTGAGGCCCTTGAGCGGCGCACCTGCGAAAGTGACCGAGCGAGGCGTCAGCTTTTTCGGCCTTCTCAGGTCGGAAACCAAGGAAAACGAGCGCACCGGCCTCGCCGACGACGCGCAGAGCCTGGTAGCCGCCCGCCGAGTGGTTCGTGAGGACGTACTCGACCTGCAGACGACGAGACCAGGTCAGAAGCGGCGCCGAGGAGCGCACGAGAGGGACGATGGGGGACGCACGCGCTCGCCCTCGCTCAGGCAGCGGAAGCCACGAGGCACGTCGATGCCGGTGTAGTGCACGAACACTGCGAGCGGCTCGAGTCAGCAGGATGCCCCGCGAGGCCGAGAGCGGAAGAGCAAGAGGACGGACCGTCTGCGCCGAGGTCCGAGTGGTCGTCGATGAGGAACCCGTAGCCCTGCAGGATAGCGCTCGGCGAGTCAGTCAAGACTGTAGATAGCGGCTTAAGAAGAGAGAGGCGCACCTTGAGGACGTCGAAGAACTTGCACGTGCCCGAACTGAAGAAGTGCTCGCCCCTCGCGAGGAGCTCGCGCATGGTCGGCACGACGGGATAGGCGGCCGACGGGACGAGCGGGTACACGACGCCCGTCGTCGACTCGATGGCGGCGAGCGCCGGCTTGGCCTGCTGCTGCGCCGAGGACGAGGCGCCGTCGGTGCCGTCGATGCTCAGACCGGGCGAGGCGGGCGGCGAGACGAACGCCGGCGAGGGCGCCTCGAGGTAGGGGTTCGGCGCCGTCCACGCCGACGGGTAGGGCGTCGGCTCGTAGCCCTGTGCGGGCATCGCCGTCGGGTGCGGCGCGAACGGCGAGGGCGGCTGGACGAGGGCGAACGACGGGTCGAAGGCGTGCGAGTGGTAGGACGGCGACGGCGGAGGGGCGTGCGAGTAGGTGACGTCCGGGTAGACCTCGTAGTAGGGGATGGGCTGGCCGTAGGCGAGCGGCGCGACGTAGCCCGGGTAGTGCGAGGCCGACTCGACGGCCGGGTACGGGTCGCCAAAGTTGTCGAAGAGCGAGGGGTGCTGCACGTCAAAGTAGACGAGCGGCTGGATCTGCTCCTGGAAGCACTTGCCCGGCGAGGTCGTGCGCGCAAAGTAGGTCGGCGCGCGGATGGGGATGGCGGCGCTCAGGCGAGGCCCGACCGGGCTCGGCGTGCGCGAGCCCCTCGAGCTCGCGGCGCGGCTCGGCGGCTCGAGGACGATGTCGATGCTCTGGAACGAGGCGTTGACGACGCCCGCCTCGTTGCTCGAGTTGCTGGCGGCCGAGCGACGACCCGGGGCGGTCGAGGCTGGGCGGTCGAGCGCGTTCTCGGCAAAGGCGGGCGGGCTCGGCGGCGGGCTGTTGCGTGGCAGGCGGCCCGAGTCAGCACCGCAGGTCCAGAGGATGTTGCAGGAGAAGCTGAGGCGGACGACGTACCAGACGGAGAAGGAACGAGGGCGGGCCGTGCCGAGCTCGCTGAGCGGGGCCGGGCGACGAGTTTGCGGCTTCTTGACGGTCGGAGGCGCGCTCGCCGACGACGCCGAGGTGGTAGAGGTGGTGCTCGAGGAGCGCTGGTCGGCGGGCATGACGATGTCGGCCTTGCAGCGAGGGGACGAAGGAAGGTCGAGGGGAGGTCGGGCCGGCGAGGCTTGCAGGCGGCGGCGAGGCGCGCTTCGAGGGGCGCAGTAGGGGCTCTTGAAGGTGAGGATGGCCGGCGTCTGCGGCTAGGCGGGCCTGGTGCGAGTGCAGAGGAGGGGGAGAGGGTGGGCGAGGTGGACGAGCGAGTGTATGCTGACCTCGGCGGGCCGACGACGGCTTGCGACGAGGCGAGAGTGGGACGAGGAGGAGCAAGAGACAAGGCTCGAGGGTGTACGCAGGCTGGTAGTGCGCAGGGTGCGAGGTTGCGAGACGAGGACGAGCGGGAAGCGAGAGAAGGACGAGAGCGCCCGCCCAGAGGCCCACACGCCCCAAGTCGCAAACTCGCCGCTCGGACCCGCAGACCCGCGAGATCGGTCCTCTGGAAGCCGTTAAAGGTCTTGCGCAACGCCATGCGGCCTCCCACTGAGCGTCCACTTCTGCGCTCGCAGTGAATGGGGGAGGGGAGAGAGGCGGCCGCACCGTTCGCCGGCTTCCCTTCTCACTCTCACCCTGCAGAGCTCGCTCGAGGAGTCCAGGCGCTCTGCTAGCTTGCTCTGGTGCTCCAAGACGTACGCGCAGCTCGTCGCGAGCCATCGTCGGCGCGTCTCCTGCCGCTCACCCTCCTCGAGCGATGACAGCTCTCCCTCGCCACCGTCACGGCTTGGAGCCTTCTACTATGCAGAGTGCACTCTAGCTACGTGCATCTGACGACGTCGGGGGTGCGCCCGTTCTCGCGCTGCTCTACTTGTCTCCCGAGCGACCTCGCTCGTCGAGGGTCCCCCTCCAGACCTCGCCATGCGACAGCCTGCGAGCTAGGGCCATGCTTGACTCCTCCTCTATCTACCTACGAGTCGTCGGGCGCAACGGACCGAGCGCGCAGGCGCTGTGCGCCTCGTCAGAGGTCGCTGTCGGCAGGGCGGGCTCGCTGCAAGTGCTCGCATGGCCTTCCTACGATGCTCTCGAGCCTGTGCAGCGGCGCGTTGGGTCAAGCTTGTCTCGCTACGGTCCCTGCCGCACTCTCGCTGGCCAAGACTAGCTTTGCTGGCGGTCGGGCCCCTCGGAAGGTTGCTCTCGGGCTTTTGGCGGTCCGTCGTGCTCGCCAGCCGTCGCGCCCGCTCGGCGTGCGCGGTCAATGTCCTGCGCACTGAGGTACTCGATGCGTCGGGGCCGGTCGAGCCAGCGCTTGAGCACGCGAGGGCGGCCTTTCGCGCGCAGAAGGTGCAGCGCCTCCTCGAGTGAGCGGAGTCGGGCAGCGCTTCGGCGCGGGCGCGAGCCCTGACTGGGTCGAGCCGGACGATCAGATATCGAAAGGCGGAGCGAGAGGAGGAGCAAGCCGAAAGACGAGGGTGACGGTGAGCAAGTTGGAGCGGAAGAAGGGCGAGGAGGGGACGCGATGGCGGCCGTGAGCACGGTTGGCTTTGACCCGCTCCAGCTCGCTCTACACCTCCTTGAGAGCCCTCGGCACAGCTTGCACTAGCTCTGCACCTGCGACTCGGCCCACCAAGACCGCCGACGCACCCGCACGCGGTCTCCTCGTCGCCCTCTTCCTCCCACCCCGCCTCATCGCCCAACTCCTCCCCCCGCACCCTCCTCGCCCCCCATGCCCAAGCGCGCCGCCGCCAAGAAGGACTCGGCTGCCAGCATGGACGTCGACCAGCCCGCCGCGCAGGCACCCGGCGCAGCCCCCAAGAAGGGCAGCAAGCGCCGCGGCCGGGACGACGACGACGACGAGAGCGATGACGGCGCCGGCACCGACACCGAGGTGCGCACACCTGCTTTCGCACCTCTTCACAAGCGTACTGAGCTGACTGAGCCACCTGCACGCTGCGCAGATGCTCGACGTCTCGTTCTCGTTCTTCGACCCGCAGCCGCAAGACTACCACTCGATCAAGCTCCTCCTGTCGCAGCTCGTCCAGGGCGACGCCGCCTCGCTCGACCTCGGCGGCGTGGCCGACCTCGTCCTCGAGCAGAAGCTCGTCGGCTCGACCGTCAAGACGGACGGCGGCGACGACGACGACAAGGCGGCAGAGGGCGACCCGTACGCCGTCCTGACCGTCCTCAACCTCAATGTGCACAAGGTGCGTGTCAGGGACTGCTCGCCTCTGGCCGGTGCGAGCGCTCGAGGCGCTGCAGGTGAGCTGACGCAAGAGCCCCTCGTCCGCCCGCAGGACCACAAGGCGCTGTCGGCCCTCACGTCGTACCTCCTCGCCAAGCTCCCCGCCTCCTCGCCCTTCCACACCGAGCTGTCGACGCTCCTCGCGCGCCCGGCCGAGCCGTCGACCGCCGCCGCGCCCAAGCACGTCGGGCTCGTGCTCAGCGAGCGCCTCGTCAACATGCCGGCGCAGATCGTGCCGCCCATGTACAAGATGCTCGACGAGGAGCTACAGTGGGCTCGTGACGAGGTGCGTCGCAGTCTCTCTTCACGACGACGACTCGGTCGCACAGGAGCCCGTCGCCGATGGTGCTCCTGCCGACCTGGTCGACCGGGACTGCGCCCAGAGCTCGCTCGCTGACGCTCGCCTCGCCGACGCGCGCCCGCAGAACGAGCCGTACCACTTTTCGCACCTCCTGTTCCTGTCGCGCGTGTTCCGCTCGACGGCGGCCGACCTCGACTCGGACCCGAACGCGGCGCTCGAGGCGGCGCTCGTCGCCGAGGCGAGCATGCGTGCGGCCGTGCTCGGCGGGCCCAAGAAGAAGAAGGGGCGCAAGGGGGCGGCGCCGGGCGAGGCGGGCAGCGCGGGCGAGGACAAGCTGTGGGTGTACCACGCCGAGGACGAGGCGGTCGAGAAGGTGCGCTCTCTCCCTCTCTCTCGCTTTGGTCGCTCTGGAGGGCTGACGCGTCCCGACGACTCGCTCGCAGGTGGCGACGCACAAGCACGTGTTCGAGTACTCGCGAGGGCGGCGGCAAGAGGACGGGAGCGAGGCGTTCGGGGTCGAGGTCAAGGGGCAGCTCATGCTCGTGCCGTGGGGCAAGTGGGGTGCGCTGCTCGAGGGCATCGACAAGGTGGCGAGCGTGCCAGTGTAGACGTCGCAATGCAGCGCGAGAGCTGTGCCTTGGATCGTGCGAGAGAGAGGGAGAGGTCCGCGCCAGGCTGTATTTGACCCGGTTGTAATGGTCATTACGAATCGGGGCAAAAGCTTTTGGCGCGGACCTTCCCCTCCTCGCCTGGCCTCTGCATCCTCCCCGCCTCTCGCCCTCGTCTCTCCCTCTCCTTCCCTTCCCCTGCCACCATGTCCGACTCTGCCGCCCCTTCCTCCCCTTCTGCCGCTGCGCCGGCGTCGGCCCCGGCCGCTGCGCCCGCCGCCTCGTCGTCGTCGTCGTCTGGCCAGCAGGGCCCGCCGACCAACACGCCCGCCGCGGCCCCTACTGCAGCCACGATCGCCAACAGCGCCAACCCGGACGCGTACGAGGGCATCCACCAGCCTGGCCAGACCGAGGACGACGGCCTTACCCTGCGCGCCCTCGTCTCGAGCAAGGAGGCCGGTAAGCTCGCCGGCCCTCTCCCTGCCCCTCCCACCCCCCGAGCAGTGCGGGACGCGTCTCTTCTCGGCTCCTGTACTTGCTCGCACCGCCTGCGCGCGCGAACGAGGCTCGGAGCGCGAGTCGCCGTCGAGCTCTCGCCTCGACTCGAGCCGGAAAAACCGCCGAGCGCGTGCGCCCTCGACCAGGCTCGGCGAGCTGCAGCTGTGTGCTCGAGTGGGACAAGGACAGCTCTCGGGTCATGCAGCAAACGCGCGCACCCCTCCACGAGGCGACGAGACTGACCTCTCCTCCCTTGCCCCGCCTCCTTCCTCCCTCCTCGCTCCCGTCCTCCCTCTCGCAGGTGTCATAATCGGCCGCGGCGGTGCCACCATCGCCCAGATCCGCCAGGACGCCACCGTCAAGGCCGGCGTCTCCAAGGTCGTCCCCGGCGTCCCCGACCGCGTCCTCTCGATCGGCGGCACCGTCGACAGCGTCGCCAAGGTGCGTCCTCCCTCCTGCCTGGCTCTCGTGGCACCTGCCGCACGTCAGACTCCTGCTGACTCTTTCTCCTACTCGACAGGCCTACTCGCTCGTCGCCCAGACCATCCTCGAGAACCCGGTCCCGTCGCCCACCTCGGCTGCCACGACCGAGGGTGGCGCCGCCGCCTCGCCCTCTGCGTCGGCCTCGATCCGCCTGCTCATCTCGCACCTCCTCATCGGCTCGGTCATCGGCAAGGGCGGCTCCAAGATCCGCCAGATCCAGGAGCTCGCCTCGGCGCGCATGGTCGCGAGCAAGGAGATGCTCCCCCAGTCGACCGAGCGCATCGTCGAGGTCACGGGCCAGCCCGAGGGCGTCCGCATCGCCGTTCAGGAGATCGCCAAGTGCCTCATCGACGACTGGGACCGGTCCCAGGGCACCGTCCTTTACCACCCGGGCGCCGAGGGCCTCGGCGGCGCAGGCGCCGTCGGCGCGCAGGGCCACCAGGTGCCCCAGCAGCAGCAGCAGGGCAACGGCGCCTACCCGCAGCAGCAGCAGCAGCAGCAGCAGGGCGGCGCGTTCGCCGGCGCGGGTCAGGCTCGTCAGCCGCGCGCGCCCATGAGCGGCGGCGCCCCGGGCCAGCAGCAGCAGCAGGGCCAGCAGCAGGGCAACTTCCGCAACGGTGCGCAGGGCGGCGCCGGCGGTGCGCGGCGACAGGGCGGTGCCGGCGCTGCTGCGGGCGGCGCGCCGGGCGCGGGCGCGGCGCAGGGCCAGCAGGGCCAGTTTGCGCCCGGTCAGAGCCTCGCCGGCACCGTCGTCGGCAACGAGAGCGACCCGAACTGGCGCGAGCAGAAGATCAGCATCCCGAGCGACATGGTGTACGCCTCTTTCTCCCTGCGCACGAACCCCTTCCGCAGACTGCTGACTTCGTCCTCGAATTTGCTCGCGCGCAGTGGCTGCATCATCGGCCGCGGCGGCACCAAGATCAACGAGATCCGCCGCCTATCGGGCTCGCGCATCAACATCGCCAAGACGGCGCACGACGAGACGGGCGAGCGCATGTTCGTCATCTCGGGCCTCCCCGAGTGCGTCTCCCTCCCTCTCTCTTCCCCTCTCTCGCCAGTGACAGTCACTGACTTACTCTCGCGCCCGCAGGAACAATGAGAAGGCGCTCTTCCTCCTGTACAACCAGCTCGAGTCGGAGAAGGAGCGTCGCGTCCAGAGCGTCCAGGAGGAGCAGGCTCAGCAGCAGCAGCAGCAGCAGGGCGAGGCCGGCGCCGGCGAGGCATAAACCGCCTCCTCGTCAGCCACCTCGCGCCACCCCGACTCTCGACCCGCATCTCCTCCATCGCTTGAACCGCCCTCAATATCCTCATTCTCGCCAAAACGCCTCGTCTCCCGCCTCGCCTTTCCTCTCTCGCCCTCTCTCTCTCTCGCCTCGCCTCGTCTCGCCTCGCCTCCCTCACGCTACTGCCTCGCCGTCATCGACAGCCCTATTCCCCTCGCCTCGCCCTCGCCCTCGCTCAACCAGCCGCCATCTCGCGATCCGCCGCCCTCACGGACCGTTTCCCTCCCCCCTCCCTCCTCCTACTCGCCCCAAAAACTCCTCGCGCACTCCTTCACCTTGCCTCACTAGGTTCCGGGCGCCCGTCGTCGTCGGCTCTTTTTTCCCGCCGTCGCAAAGTGCATGTTGCCTGTATGCAGTACTCCTTTGTAGCCTCGGAATGTGCGCGCAGGTAGAGCGCCGAAAGAAGGCGAGAGGTGGGTCCGAAAGGTGGCGAGACGAGCGAACGAGAGCAAGCCTGCCGGGAAGCGCAACTTGGGAAGGCGGCGGCGATCGACGGCCTCCTCTTCCCTCGTTGCTGCTGCTCTCTGCGAACCTCGAGGCTACACGCTCAGCCCTCGCCGAAAGAGTCGCCGCATCCAGATCTCGAAGAACTGGCTCGGGTTCGCAAGCACGACGTCCTCGACCCGCCGGACCCGCACCTTCCTCGCCTTCCCCGCTCGCTGCGCTCGCTCCTCCGCCGTGAGCGCCTAATCACTGGCACGTGCGAGCTCGAATCTGAGGCTCTCCGTGCCTGTAGCGGGCGCTCGTCGTCAAGGAGAGCGTCTCTAGGCCGCTCGGTGAGCGCGAGAGCAAGGGCGCCCGCTTGACCTCGTTTTCAACCCTCTCCTCCACCGAGCGAGAGCTCGTGCTCGATTCTCTTTCCCAGAGCTGGCGCGCTGCCGGGGAGAAGGAAGGCGCGAGAGACGGCGAGAGGCGGCGTGCGACGCAGCAGCGAGGTCGAGCGCTCGAGCCTCTTCCTCGAGTTTGCCTCGCTCGCTTTCCGCGAGGCGCTCTCGTACGCCGTGCATTCCCAATTTGCCGTACGAGCTCGCGCACTGGGTGGTACGGATATGCAGAGCGTCACGTGTACAACGACAAGCTGGCCCCCCTCGCGATCCCGACTCGACCCGCTCGACGGCTCGTCCCTCGCGCCCGCCCCAGTCCCGCCCCCTACCCCTCACCACTCTGCGCTGCCGCTGCGCACGCCCACTTCCTCGCCCTCACCGCCCGCCTGCGCCACCCGCACCGCCCGACGAACCAGTCGAGCACCTCGACCGCGGCGACTCCCGCCAGCTCGTCTCGCGCGACGACGCCGGCGAGCCCTCGACGCCCTCGCTCCACCCAGGGGAGAACGACACGCCTGACGTCTCACTGTGCGAGGGGGACGGCGCGCGGCGACCGCCATCGTCGACCGAGCGCGAGTACTGCATCGGCTGCCGCCGCTGCGAGGGGTGGTGCCGCTGCTGCTGCTGCTGCTGCCGCCGCTGCTGTTGCTGCTGTTGCTGCTGCTGCTGCTGCTGCTGGAGGTGAGGCGGTGGCCGAAGGTGAGGCGGCGGCGGGAGGTGAGGCGGCGCGAGGCGAGGCGGCGGCGGGATCGGGTCGTACGCCTGCTCCTGCTGGTGCGACGGCTCGGGCGGCCGTGCGGGAGGCGGGTAGGGCTGTGCGCCGGCACGACGGCTGACGGCCGAGCCGAAGTGGAGCGGTGGCAGCATCGGCGGCGCCGGGGGACGGCCGACGGGTCCAGCTGCACCGAGCAGCGCGAGGTCGGCCGCCTGCCGCTCGGGCTCGGGCAGCCCTGTGCGAAGTAGGTAGTGCGGCGAGTCGGCGCCACGGTTGGCCGCCAGGACGAAGCGCATGGGCGGCAGGATCTGCGGCGCGGACGGCTGCTGCTGCTTGTTCGGGTGCTGGTCCTTCTCCTTCTTGGGCTTGTCGAGGCGCTCGTCGTGCAGCTGTTGACCCGGGGGAAGTCGAGGGGTCAGGCATGCGCGAAGGGCGGCAGGCGAGCGCGAGGGGGAGGAGCGACGCACCTGCGGGTGGTCGACGAGCGGGACGAACGACGAGGACGGCGTACCCAAAGGCCTGCCCGTGCGCAAGTCGATTCTGCAGGCGTCCTTGGCGGGCCTGGCGGGGAGGCTAGTGGGGCCCGATGCCGGCTCGAGAGGGCGAGGGCGGTTTGAGGCGGAGAAGCAGGAGGGCGGAGCGACGGGTTGAGCGGTCGCGAGCGGTGCGCCTGGCTGAACGACGTGTTTGTGGGCTGCGAGGAAGGTCTCGAACGTGCGAGGTTGCTGTTGCGAGCTGTGCGGCTGTGTCTGCTGGACGGAGCTGGTCGGAGCAGGGGAGGGAGGAGTTGAGGGACGGCCGGCGAGCTCGCTGGCCACGAGCGCAGGGAGGGCGGCCATGGAGTCGGCGAGGGCGTCGTTGTCGAGGCCCTGGAGGAGCTCGAAGAGCGGGACGAGCTCTTGCGACTGAGCGAGTGCGCGCTGCGGCAGCTGGGCGGTCGCCCTCGTCGCCGGGGTGACGAGCTGAACCATGCCGAGCGGCCCGATCCGCTGCTTGCCCTTGGTCGGGTCGCCCGAACCGGACATGATCGACGTCGCCGCAGTCGAAGGAGCGTGCGAGCGGACGACGGTGCGGGAGGACAGACTGAGGACGGTGAGCGGTGAGCGCCGAGGCCGGCTCGCTCTCACTCGTCCCACTTCAGCGAGACGGTCGACACGGCTCAGCACAGCCGTACCGAGCACAGCTGCGAGCAGCAGCACGCCCGCCAAGTCGCACCCGACCCCCGCCTCGCCGCCGCCCACCCTCCTCCCGCCCTCCCATCCTCATCAGCAGCTCGCCCGTCTCAGGCCCTGTGCGCCCTCGCCCGTCCACCAGACGGTCCCCAGCTCCCCCCAGCACCACCTCGCCCGACCTCGCATGGCCAACGACTCGAGCCCCGACCTCGGTGCCGCGAGTGAGCCGACGGCGAGCAAAGGGCAGCAGCACTCGGCGACGGCAGCGCAGGCTAGCGGCAGCGCCCAGGAGACCGTCGCGCCCTCACTCGGTACTGCATCGGCGCCAGCAGAGCGGCCAGCAGGAGGTTTGGCGGGTTTGCGGTTCAAGCGTGTCGGTGAGTCCCGTCTTCCCCCTTGGGCCCATCTGAGCCCCGTTCAGGATCTCGCCCCTTGCCTGCTCCCTCGCTCACCGGCGCCTGCCCTCCCGCATGCAGTCCGCGACTCTCCCACCTCGACCGTCGTCCCCGCCGAGACGTCCGCCGACCCGCTCCACGACTCTGCCGACGACCCGACGGCGCCGACCCCCTCGCCCGTCGACCTCGCGCGCGAGCACCTCGCCCGCCTCGGCACCGCAACGCTCGAGATCCTCCGCGACTGGCTCGCCGACGTCGGCTCGTGGCCCGTAGCGGCGCAGCGCTGCGCGATCGAGGACGTCGCGTACGAGGCCGCGCGCCAGGGCGAGCTCGCGGCGTTCGAGGCCGACGTCGAGCGGCACTGGGAGACGAGGCTCGGGCGGCTCGGTCAGGGCGGCTGGATCGAGCAGATCGAGATGGAGCTGACGCTGCTCGGCTCGAGGCAGGTCCTCGTGCGTGCTCCCCTCGCCCTCCCCCCTCCTCGTCTCCCTCGGCGCCTCTCGCTGCGCTTCCACAGCTGACACCTGTCGCTCTCTTGGGCACCTGCAGACCGACGAGAACTTCCTCTTCAAGCAGCGTCCTGACGGCCACGAGTCGGCCATCGAGGTGATCATGGCGCTGTGCCGCAGCGAGAAGTCGGCGCGAGTTCTGATGCACTCGCCGTGTCTCTCGTGCGTCCCCTCTCTCTCTCTCGCACGCATCGACCGACCTGCTGCTGCACTGCTGACTCTCTCGACGTTCAGGATCGAGTTCATCCGAGCCCTCGTCGCGGGTCTCAAGTCGAGTTTCCAGAACGGCCTCAAGATGGCGATCGGCACTTCCGAGAGCGAGATGCGCAACGTGGGCATCGAGAACTACGTCGCCGCCTCGTTGCTCGTCGAGACCTGGTCCGGCGGCGGGAGCTTGCGCTTCTTCGCCTACACGGAGCTCGACGGTGCGCGCCCCTCCTCGCTCCCTCTTCTCCTCCATCGGGCCTCAAGCTGACTGGCCGGTCCTGTGCGCAGCCTTTTCTAGCATGCACGAGAAGGAGATGACGGTCACCACGCCCTCGGGCATCGTCTACCACGTCGTCATGACTTTGAACTTTACCGCTCGCGGGACGGGCGTCCAGGCCATCTTCGCCAACGACGAGCAGCACGCCAAGGACGTCGGCAAGTCGAAGGAGACGATGGCCATCTTCAGATTCGACCTGCACAACAAGGCGTCGGCGGGCCGGGCGACCCTCAAGATGCTCAACGACGACAGGGCCGTTTCGAGGAGCAAGGGTTTCCTCGAGTGGTTCACGCCCCTCTTCATCGAGACGTGTGCGCTCTTCCTCCTCTGCTTCACGTCCTCCTGATCATCACGAGCTGACGACCGCGACCCTCCTGCAGACTCGGGCAAGCGCGACAAACAGTACCAGCCCGACATCGACGACCCGATCGCCGTCCTCAAGAAGTCCTACCGGTCGAAGCTCGACTACGCCTCGTCCCGCAAGACCAAGCAGGGCCCGACAGCTGACGAGCTGAACGTCATGAAGCGCCAACGCGCCGCCTTCGCCTCGGTCGCCTCCAGCATGCTCGACGACACGGCGCCGACGCCGTCCTTCTTCTACGACGACTACACGCCGCTCGGCCAGGAGGAGCTCGCGCAGCAGCGCAAGACGATAGACGAGCTTGACGTCTTCAAGAAGGCGCTCAAGCCGGCGGTCCAGAAGCGCCAGAGCCCGATTAAAGCCGAGACGGTGCGTGCGCCGGCTTCTGCCTGCTCGAGCTCCCTCACTGACGGCGAGTCCTCCCACAGCGGCGCCGTGCGCAGCAGGAGGTGCGCGAGGAGATGGGTCTCGACGAGCAGAGCGCCAAGACGATGCTCAAGGACAACAGCCCGGTGCGTCGCTCGACCCTCCTGCGCCGCCCGGCCGTCGTGCGCCGCTCGGCCATCCTGCGCCGCTTGACCCTCACAGCGCACAGAAGCTGACCTCGTGCTGCCTCTCCTTGTGCAGTTCAAGGTCGTCACGGGAAAAACGGGCTCCTCGATCGTGCCTCGTCCGCACGCCCAGAAGCCGGCCCCGCCTCGGACCGCGCTCACCTCGTCCGCCGGCGCCCTCTCGTCCTTCGCCCCGCTCCCCGGCGCACCTACGCGCAAGGACGACACGCCCCCGGCGCTCAAGACGGGTTTAGCCGGCGCGTTCGCGCTCCCTCGCCCGCGCAACCAGCAGCAGCAGCAGCAGGCGTCCTCGAGCGCGCCCGGCTCGGCCGCCGGCGTCCCCTCGTCCTCCGACCCACACCCCGGCGCACCCGTGCGCGACGGCGCCTCGACCCTCCCTCGCGCGAGCATGCAGCACACGCCCGCACCGTCGAGCGCCTTCTCGAGCGGCTTCCGCCAGGCCTACGCCGTCTCGACCTCGTCGTCGTTCTCGGGCGCGCCTGCACGTGGCGTCGTCTTGCCGCCGGGCTTCGAGACGGGCGCGACCACCGCCACCGCCGCCGTCCCTCGCGTGCGCGTCCGCGACTCGCTCGCAGGCTCGAGCGCGCCCATCCCGCCCGCCGCCCTCTCGTCGCCGGCGCCGGTCGCCAGCACCTCTGCGCTCGGCAGCATCCTCCCGCCCGGGTTCGGGCCGGCCGCCGCCCTGCCGCCGCCGCGCAAGAGGCCGCGCGACGCGGCCGGCTCGAGCTCGGCACCCGACGCGCCTCTGCATGGCGGCACGTCGTCGCGCCAGGCCAAAAAGCCTCGCCAGAGGACGGGCCAGCACACACAGCCGCACCGCGGGACGTGCCAAGTCTGCGGCAGGACGGACCTGTTCGTCTACAACGACTCGCAGAGCGGTCTGGTGCGTCCTCTCTTCCGCCCTCACCCCTCTCGCGGCCCTCCTCCTGACTCTACCTCTCCCTGAGACACCTGCCACGCTTGCGTGCTCGGGACGGTCCGAGCCGGCCGCCACGACGCCGGGCTCGCCTCCTTCTCAGGGTTCGACGACCCGGACGGTGCGTCCGCCTTTCTCAGACGTCTCCCCTTTGACGTGTCCTGATGGCTCCCTGCGCAGTCCCCACCGCCGACGTCATTGACTTCCTGCGCTTCACGGGCTCGCGGGGGACGGGTCGCCTGAAGTACCGCGACTCGGCGCTGAATGTGCTCGAGCGGTTGGTGCGTCCCGTGCCGCTCGCTCCTTTCGCGCCTCTCGAGCGCGAACTGACCCCGCCCACTCGGAACAGGGCTACACGATGAACGACGTGCGCGAGTACGTGTCGGAGCGCGGCGGCAACGAGGAGTCGGCGAGCGGCGAGGAGGAGTCGGCGAGCGGCGAGGAGGACTCGCAGTAGGGGAGCGCTCGCGCAGCTTTGGAACGCTCAGTGCCATGATTCGTGCCTTCTGCAAGCTTTGCGAGACGGTCACTCGACAATGGAAGCGGCGCGAAGGGCCGCTCGAGAGGCTCGCCGCCCGACTCTGTGCTTGAGAAGGCCCGAGCGAGGAAGAGGAGGTAGCTCTCTAGCTCGCCTTTCTGATCCTGCTGATCCCTGGAGGCTCTCTACGGACCTCTCGTGACGGTCACTCGACAATGGAAGCGGCGCGAAGGGCCGCTCGAGAGGCTCGCCGCCCGACTCTGTGCTTGAGAAGGCCCGAGCGAGGAAGAGGAGGTAGCTCTCTAGCTCGCCTTTCTGATCCTGCTGATCCCTGGAGGCTCTCTACGGACCTCTCGTGACGGATACTCGACGATGGAAGCGGCTCGAAGAACCGCTCGAGAGGCTCGCCGCCCGACTCTGTGCTTGAGAAGGCCCGAGCGAGGAGGAGGAGGTGGCTCTCGAGCTCGCCTTCCTGCACCTGTTGCATCCTGGACGCTCTCTACGGACCTCTCGAATCGGGTACTCGACGATGGGGGCGGCGCGAAGAACCGCTCTCGAGACTCGCCGCCCAAATCTGTGCTGAAGAAGGCCCGAGCGAGGAGGCCGTAGCTCTCCAGCTTGCACCTCTACGCTTCCTGTTCTCGGAGGGCTCTCTAGCGACCCTTCGAGGAGGTCACGGGCGAGCGGGAAGACGCTGGCAGATGGCGCAGGAGAGCCTCTCCTCCTGCGTGCTCTCACCGCGGATCCTTAAAAATTGCACCGCCGCTCGTCGGCGTTTCCTCCTTCATCCTTCTCTCCACCACTCGAGAGCTCTCCGCAACGTCGCTCGGCGAGAAAGTGGAACTGCGATACAGGGTCCGTGCACCACCTTGAACGGCGGCCCGTGCGCTCACTCTTCTCGGAAGCTCTGCCGCCGGCCACGCTCTGTCGGCAGCTTCTCGGCCGCATCGTCGACGGCAAACATCTTGCTGAGAGGGAAGAGAGTGGCGCTGCAGACGAGGAGCGCGATCGAGCAGGCGCCGACTGCGAGCGGGAGTGAGCGGGTGGTCAGTCGGGCTGCGGTCGAGGAGGGAGCGCGTCGACAAGGCGCACCAAAGATGATCATGTTGCCGAACCCGTACCGTCCCCATGTCGGCCTGTGCAGGTCATCGAGCGTCAGGAGGGAGCGAGGGAAGCCGAAGGAGCGGGACGAGGACGCACTCTTTCTCGACGGCTGAGCGCTGGTAAAGCGCCTCGGACACGACGGGCATGAAGAGCGACGTGACGCCCTTCATGACCGAGATGAGCGTGATGATGAGCGTGCCGAGGTGCGGGTTGCCCGCTGCGGACGAGGAGGACGAGTTTGAGAAGGTCAGTTCAGCTCGACGCTCGAGGACGACGAGGGGAAAGAGAGGGTCAAAGCGCACCTGCGAGGTCTCGAGTCGCAGCACCCCAGGTCGCACTCTGCTGCCCAACGAGGCCGAAAAGGACCGCGAAGAGGTACACCTTGCCGAGCGTGTCGGCGAGCCCCCACGCCGTGAGGCTCACGAGCGCGCACAGAGCGCCGCTCAGCGCGTTGGCGAGCGCGTACGAGCGGTCGCACAAGGCGCCGGCGATGAAGCACCCGACCGAGGCGGCGAGGTTGAAGAGGCCGACGACGAGGTTGACGGTAGTCGTGCTCGACGAGAATGAGTGCGCGTAAACGGCGAGGTAGTTTGCCACGGGGAGGTAGGCGAGGCCGCCGAACGCTGCGCAGAGCATCTGTGAGGAGATCAGAGGGTCAGGGCGTCGATCTGGAGCGCCCACAGCCCGCAAGCGGGGGAGGGGCTCGTGCGCGAAGGACGGTGACGCACCGAGAGGAGGAACAACGGGTTCTTGGCAAAGCTCCAGCCGCCGGTAGGGAACCAGGGAGCTCTGCCTCGAGCAGGCTTGCCGAGCGGCGCCCGAGGCTTGATGAAGACGATGCTGACCGAGAAGACGACGACTGTCATGAGGGCCCAGATGCGGCACAGCCACGGGAAGCCCTTAGTCTCGAGGACGACGTTGATAAGCCAGGGAAAGATGAAGCCGCCGAGCCCGCCGCCTGCGCGCAGGAGACAAGGGTCAGGTCGAGGAAGCAGGCGAAGTTGTTCGAGAGAGGGACGAACCCGCAAAGACGACGCCGAGCGCCATATTTCGGCGCGCGATCCACCAGTCGGTCAAGTAGACGAAGACGGGCGAGTCTAGTAGAAGCAGGAGTCAGCTTCGGCCCAACAGCGAGCGCAGAGAGAGTGCGACGCACAGATGAGCGTGTTCGAAATGCCGCACAGGACGCCTTGAAGGAGGATGAGCTGCCACAGCTCGGTCGCCCAGCTCGACAGGAGCATACTGCTGCAGCTGACGGCGACGCTGGTCCACAGGATGGTCCGCACCCACTCGGGGTACCGACGGTAGACGGTGACGGCGAGGACCGCTGCGAGCACGGACGCCGCTCGTCAGCACGCTTGCGCTTGGGCTCGAGGGAGAGTAAGTGAAGACGAAGACGCACGGAAGATGTACTCGAGCCCGAGCTGCGTCGTGCCGACGGCCGAGAGCTGCGAGACCGAGTAGCGGTTCCAAGGAGGGTGGTTCTCGAGGTAGACGAGCGTCGTGGCGAAGCAAAACGAGTAGCCCTGCGTCCGAGTAGGTACACAAGGTGTCAGCAGGGCGGCTCGAGCAGTGCTTCAGCTCGCACTCGGCCGCAGAATCGAGGAGAGGATCGATGCGTCGAGCGAGGAGGGACGAGAAGGGGCTCACCCAGATGAACGTCCTGCGGGCGGTCTGCGGGTCAGCGCCTTCTCTCGTACCTCTTAGGATGTAAAGGGACGCACTCGAGGATCGTGGACGCAGCGATGAAGAGCCACGCCGCCTTTCCTCCGTCGACCGGCGGCAGCTGCTGGGCGTTCTCCTCGCCGTCGCCAAGGTCGAATTGCGACACGGATCGAGTTGGAGACGTGCTGGTACTGCGCGAGGCCGTCGTCGAGGCTGCATCGAAGCTGGCCATCGACCTTGGGTTGAGGGGGAGGGTGAGCTGCTGATGAGGATCTGCCGGCGGCGGTGGACGAGCTGCGGCGAGTCGGCACGCGCGCGAGTGGGTTGAGAGAAGCTCCTGGCGTGCTCAGAAGGAGACAGCAAGGGCAGCAGAGGTCGAGGGAGAGAGGCAGAGCTGCCGCCGTTTGCCGGCCGCGACTTTGACTACGAGGCGGTGCCGCTCTCGGCACGATCGGCTCTTGCTCGCGCGCATGAGGTCCAGCGCTCGGCCGGTGTGGATCCGCAGACCTGCTGCAGTGACAAGCTCGCATCTACGCAAGGAGAGCTAGACACGCCGCGCCGTCGAGGCCGGCTTCAAGTCCTCCTCGAACTGCCTCACGAGCCCTCGCCGCGCGCACCAGTCGAGGAAGTGCCTCCACACGCTCGGGTCTGCGTCTGGGTCGCCCTTGCGCACAGGGGCAGCAGCAGGCGCGTCGTAGTCGTCGTCGCCGAGGTCGTCGCGCCCGAGGTCGAGGTCGCGTGAGCGGAGGACGGTGGCCGCCTTGCGCAGCGTGCGCTCGTTGCCAACGACGATGAGGGCGTCCTTGGCCCGGGTCAGGGCGACGTTGAGCCGTCGGCGATCCGTCAGGAAGCCGATGTAGCCGCCGAGGTTGCTCCTGACGGTCGACAGGAGGACGACGCGCTTCTCGCGGCCCTGGAACCCGTCGACCGTGTTGACCTCGACCTCGCCCGCCTCGGCCGCACGCTGCGCGCCGAGCAAAGTGCGCAGCCGAGACGCGGCGTACCCGCTCTCGAACGTGTTGACGAGGAGGCGAGTCTGGGCGTAGTACGGCGAGATGATGCCGATGTCGGTCGCGCGCAGGGTCGGGTTGCGCCGCAGGAGGTCGCCGACGATCGTGATGAGGACGTTGGACTCGGTGCGGTTGAGGAGCGACTGGCGGTGGACCGTCTCGGGCCCGGTGTGCGAGACGAATGCGACCGGCTCGTGGTGGCGGCTGGATCTCGAGGGCGCAGTGGGTGCGTGCGGTGGCGACGGCATGGCGGCGAGGGCCGAGGGTGCGCCAAAGTAGGTCGACTTGAGCGGCGGCGGGCGAGTCGAGACCGAGTCGGCGTCTCGGAGCGCGCCGGCGTAGAACGATTGGTTCGGGAAGGACGAGATCGAGGGCCGCATGCGGTACTGCGTGTCGAGCAGTGTCGAGTTGATCTCTGCGACGTGGTCAGGTAGACGATGTCAGCTGTGTGCGAGGCAGAGGCGACGAGCAGGAGGACGCACTCTTCGAGGTGAGGAGGCGCTCGAACAAGCTCAGGTGCAGCCGCTCGTCCTTGGCATCTTGAGACTGCGAGCTCGACAGGGCGTCAGCTCGCACTCGACGAGTGCGGAAGGAAGAGGAGGAGGTGTCGCACCGTGACGACCGCAGGCAGCTGTTTGTGGTCGCCAATGAGGGTCGCTTGGCGAGCGCCCTTCATGAGCGGGATGAGCGAGACCGGCTGCGTGCGAGCGTGCAGGGCGTCAGCTCGTGTGCGACCGCACAGATGCGACGAGAGGGAGCGCGAGGCGCACCTCGGTGCACATGGCGGCCTCGTCAAGGAGGACGATGGGGAAGTCGACCATCTGCGGCGGCCCGAGCGTCTCGTCGTCAGTACACGATCGCGGCGACGCAGAGGCGAGATGGAGATGCACGTTGAGAACCTTGCTCGCGCCCGAGCCGAGTGCGGTCGCGCAGAAGACGTCGGCCGTCGCGAGCAGGCTCGAGTACAGCTTGTGCTCGAGCATGATGAACTTGCGCCACGCCTTGCGGTACTTGCCCTCGACCTCGGCTGCGCACGTGGGTGCAGGAGTCAGCGAGCGCGCACGAGGAGGCGCGAGGGCGGCGAATGGGTGACGCAGACGCACCGTCCTTCTCGTCGGCCTCCTTGCCGCCGCCGTCGACGGGCATCTCCTTCCTCGCGTCGCGCATGTCCTGCAGCTCGGTCCGGAGCGCCTCGCACTCCTCGCGCGCCTTCTCGAGCCGGTCCCACAGCGGGTGCTGCTCTTGGCGCTTCTCGATCGTCCACTTGTGCACCTCGCTCGCGACCTTGGCCGCCTTGCCGCACCGCAGCGGGTTGAGGCCGGCGCGTACGAGGAGGAGGACGAGGTGGTCGACCGAGACGTGCGTGGGCGCGGCGAGGAGGATGGGCGAGGGGATGCGGAAGTGGAGCTTGAGAAGGGCGATGAGCGACACGATCGTCTGCGACTTGCCCGTGCCCGGCGGCTGCTCGAGTGGGAGAAGTGCGTCAGCTTCGTCGTCCGTCGCAGAGAAGAAGGCCGAGAGAGAGAAGGAGGAGGACGCACGCCCTGGATGAGGCTGAGCTTGTCGCCGAGCGCCATGGCGATCGCCTTGGTCTGGCTCGCGTTGAGCCCAAGGTCCGGGTCGCCGGGCACCTCGATCGGGTCGTCGCGCCGGTAGCGCTCGATCCACGAGTTGATGAGCTGGTTCTGCCGCAGGACGTCGCTCTTGAGCGGGTCGACCTGGGTCGACGGCGACGGCTGCGACGACGGGACGACGAGCTCGCGCAGCTCGGTGCCCTGGAGGGCCCACTCGCGCAAGCTCGGGACGATGCCGCCGCGAGTGAAGGCGTGTTGGACGGCGGCGACCTGTGTCGCGTTGTGGGTGCGCTGTCGAGCCGGGTCGAGGAACAGGTTGTCGATGGCGGCCGTCTGCAGCGCGTACGAGCTCGTGTCGAGGCCGATGTCGATCCTGCACAGCGCGAGATAAGCGTGAGCTGGAGCGCCAGAAGAAGGTGAGGGAGGAGAGGACGCACTGGTACGCCTCGTCGCCCAAGGGCCACAGGTCGACCTCGTCGAACGCGACGATGAGGTTGCCGTCGCGCACCTCAAGCACCGTGCCCTGGACGAACCACTTGCTGGCGCTGCCCGGCGGCGGCGTCGACGCGGCTGGTGGCGGTTGCGGCCCGGTCGAGCCGAATCGAGCGACGCCTTGGTCCTGCTCGGACGCGAGCGTGAGGCGGACGATGGTGCCGGCGCTGCGGTCAAAGGTCCAGATGGTCAAGTCAACTCGTGTCGCACGTCGAGCGACGAGAGGAGACAGGCGCGAGGGCTCGACGCACGGAAACTTCCAGCCCTTGTCCTCGGTCAGCTCGCGCCCGTCCTCGGCCTCGAAGCACGCGACGGCCCTCATCCCCGCGCCCGCACTCGCTCCTGCCGCACCTGCGCTCGCTCCTGCTGCACTCGCCGCCGAGCCCGCTGTCGCCGCCGCCGCCGCCGGCCCCGAGCCAGACCCCGCCTTTCGCCGCGCCTCCTTCTCGCCCGGCTCGAGCTGCGTCATCTCGTCGGCGCGGCTCGCGTCGGTGAGCCACGTCCCGAGCGCGCGCATGAGCGTGACGCCCTTGCGCTCGCGCTCGTCGGGCCTGCCCTGGCGCGCGAGCGACTCGAGGTACAGCTGCTCGTCGGCCGCTTTCGAGAGGTCGAGGAGGCGGTCGAGGCTGCGAGCGAGAGCGAGGCGTCAGACCTTGCCGAGCTCGAGTCCCTCGAGAGAGCAGGAGCGACGCACCGCTTGCGGTACGTGTCGGCGTCGGGCCACTTGCCCCTCTCCGACTCGGGCACGCGCACCTTCCACCCCCACTGCTCCTCGGTGCGCGTCTGCGCGTACTTGGCGATGCGCGCCGCGTCGACGCCGACGCCGACGAGGCGGTTGTGGCCAAGCGCCGTCGTGTCGGTCTCGATGCGGCTGAAGAGCGGCGGCGGGGTGCGGCGCAGGTACCGCCGCAAGGGGGACGACAGGCGCCAGTCGTGGCGGGTGACGAGAGGCTCCGAGGCGGGTGAAGGGAACGGGTCGTGAGGGGAGGAGGAAGTAGGAGGCGGGAGGTAGGGCGCGATGAGGGAGGGGTCCGTGCGCTGGACGGGCTCGAGGCGGAGCGGCGCCGAGCGACGTCGAGGTGTTGCGGTGCGGATGACGGCGAACGGGTCCGAGGTCGGTTCTCGAGCCTCGAGGACGGGCTGCCGAGGCGAGGCCGGGTCGACGACGGCTTGCGGCGGCGGCGGCGGCGGCGCAGGAGGGACGGCGGGCGGGTCGACCTTGAGCGCCGACGGCGCGCTCGCCACGGGCACCTCGCGCTCGGCACCCTCGTGCTGCACTTCGAGCCGAACGTCACGGCGGAGGACCTCGAGCCACTCGTCCTCGGCGTCCCAGTCGAGGGCGCGGTCGCCGCGGATCGAGTCGCCCTCGGCGGCGGCGTAGTTGCGGCCGTCGACGTCGCGCGGGAGGACGGGCTCGGCGTCGTAGTTCTCGGAGCCGCGCTCGTCCCACTTGGGGTGGCGGGCGTTGTCCCAGTCGGCGGGGAGGGACGCCTCGAGCTGAGCCTGCCAGTCGTCGGCGAGCGAGGGCGCCGGCTGAGGATCTGCTTTCGAGACGGGCGAGTGGTGGGTGCTCGTCGATGCGCGAGGAGGAGGTGGAGGGGGTGCCGAGTCGAACTTGACGCGCGAGGCGAGGGCGTGGGCGTCCCTCCTGCTCGAGGACGACGAGGAGCGGCGAGGAGGCGGTGCTGAAGACGAGGTCGAGGCGGTCGAGGTACGGTGGTGGATGCGGCGGGTGAGGGTAGGGGGAGGTGTCCGGGTCGTGGTCGGTGCGCCAGGTGGGCCTCGTGCGCAGGATGCTGCGCCTTGGACGAGGTGGCGAGGGGTCGAGGGCGGCATGGCGAGGAGGGCTCTCCGAGGTGCGCCCTTCCGCTGCAGCAGTCCAGAGTCAGCTCGGAGTGGATTGATAGGGTGCAGGGCGGTGCGCACCTTGATGCGGGCGAGTAGTCGGTGTCGGTCGGCGAGCGGGGTGGAGCGAGCGCGTGCAGACGCGTCGCACAACAGCGGCGGGCTGGCTCGGGGGCGCGTTTGCGGCTCGGGTGGGTGCTGTCGAGGCTGGCTGTATGGTGAGGGTGCAGCAGAGCCAGACCGGGTCGTGTCGAGAGCGAGAGCGAGGTGCGTCGTCGCCCCCCTTTCTCCCCCGGCAACCGAGGCACCTCTCGCTCCTCGTCCTCTCACCCGACACACCCGAGGGGCACCTCCTGCTGCGCGCGTCCTACTCGCTCAACTCGACAGCACCAGCTCGAGCAACCGCAACCCGGATCCGCGTCGTCGTCGCCTCGTCGTCGGCTCCCGGCTCCGAGGTCTCTGTGGGGGCCGTCCCCGTCTGTCGCTATCTCGTTTCAAGCCTTGCGCGCCATGGACAAGCAGTGCGTCCCCAGCCTCTCGGCCCTGAGCACCCGCACTGACCGACCCACCTCCCGCAGCTGCGCCACCGCGTCCACCTCGGCCGCGCCGGCAGTCCGCCTCCCGCCGACTCCGCCAGAATCGCCTGCGCTCCACGCACACGGCACCTTGTCGCCCGCCCTCGCCTCGCTCCCAACCGAGACCCTCCACCACGTCCTGCAGTACCTCGACCCGCCCGCACTCGCCGCCGTCGCCCGCCTCGCCCGCACCTTCCTCCCACTCGCTCGCGCCGCCCTCTACCGCCAACTCCACCTGCGCAACCAGCGCGACGGCGCCGCCGCACCTGCCGACAGTTCGCCCCTCGACGCCCGCTCGTCGGCCCTCCTCGCGTCCCTCGACCGCCACCGCCACGCCCTCGCCCCGCTCGCCCACGCCCTCGACTTTGACCTCCTGTCGCACCTCGGCGCCGACGACGTCGCCGCCCTCCTCGGCCAGGTCCTCACCCTGTGCACGTCGCTGACGGCCCTGCGCCTCGGCGCCGGCTCGCACGGCCACGGCATCGGGTTCCGCGGCCTGTACCGCTCCATCGCGCTCGCACCCCCGGGCGCCGCCGCCCGCCTGCGCGTCCTCGACGTGAGCGCGTGCGCCGGCGCACCCCACACGCTCGCCATGCTCCTCGTCGAGATGCCGAGCCTCGTCGAGCTGCGCATCGGCCAGTGCCTCCTCGAGGACGAGGACCAGGCCGTCTTCTGCGCCGGCCGCGCCGCGCCCTGCCGCCTCGAGACGCTCGTCGCTCGGGGCCGCCTCACGCCGACGGCGTTCGCGTTCTGCACGGCGTCGAGCGGCGCGACGCTGCGGCGCGCCGTCCTCCCCCTGTGCGACAAGGCGGCGCTCGACCTCGGGCCGTTCACGGCCCTCGCGCACGTCGAGCTGTGCGTCTTCCTCGCCGGCGCCCCGACGCCCTTCTCGCCCGCGCACGCCCAGTTCCACCCAACCCTCGCGCGCCTGTCGCGCAACTTTGGCGACACGCTCGCGTCGCTCCCCGCCGGCGGGGCCTCGGCGCCCATCGTCGTCGCCCTCTCGGGCGCGTGGGACAGCGCCGTGACGGCGCCGCCCGGCTCGAGCCAAGCCGTCGACCTCGTCCTGCACGGCGACCTCCTCGAGCGCGTCCCGCGCGAGGGCGTCGAGCGCGTCGTCGTCCGCACAGAGCTCAACGCGCTCGCGCTCACGCGCTGGCTCGCCGACGACGCCTGGTGGGCCTCGTCCTCGGCGTCGTCGCGCTCGACCGAGGCGCCGTTCGACTTTGTGCGCGTCGAGCGCGAGCACGAGCGGCCGCCGAGCCCGGCCGGGTCGACGGCGAGCGCGCCCTCGGTCTCGACGTGCGTCCCCTCGCCGTGCGGCTCGCCCTCGCCTCCCCCTCCCTCATCCTTGTCGTTCCCGTCGCCGTCCTACTCTTCCGCCGCGACGCACCGGTTCCCGCCCGACGTGCGGCACCTCGAGCTGTGGCAGAAGACGTCGTACTCGGGCGCGCGGCGCGACTTTCAGGCGCGCGTGCGCGAGCGAGTCGACGAGCGCGCGAGGGTGCGCGGCGTCGAGGTCACGTGGAGGACGTACGAGCGGTGGTAGCTATCGGGCGAGGAGCTGTAGAAGCGGTGCAAAGGAAGCGAGCTGTTGTTGACATCTCGATGAACGCTGTCGGCACGCCGGACGAGGGCCGTGCGCAGCGAGTCGAGTTGAGGAGGACCTCGAGGAGAGCGAGAGGAGAGCGCGCGAAGGCGGTGCATGCAGCCGGTGCGGTGGCACTCGAGGGAGGAGCTGCTGGAGAAACGAGGGGTTGCAGTCTGTGGTTGGCTCGAGGTAGCCGAGGGCGCCCGAGGGCAAGCTGGGGGCCGGCGCGCGCGCGCGAGGCGAGGGGCGCGCGGCCGAGCTGGCCGCCTCCCTCTCTCTCCTTCAGCAACCCTCTCCTCGACCACCCGAGTGCGTCCCTCGCCCCTCGTCACCTCTGCCGACCGTCCGCGCACGCCTGCCTGCACCCCTCGCCGAGCACACGAGCTGACCCTCGCTCCCCTCCTCCTCGTCGCGCTTGCAGGAAGAATTTGTTCGAGATGGCCAAGAAGTCCAAGACGCCGCAGGAGTTCTTCGCCGACTTCATGATGGGTGGTGTTTCGTGCGTCGCCGTCTCTTCTGGTCCCCGCGCGAGCCCATAGCGGCGGTGGGAGGGCGAGCCGAGGAGCGACCACGTTGTCACCTCGTCCGCTCCTCCCTCCTCCGCTTATCGCTCGCCCTCGCCCACACCTGCCAGCGAGTCAGCCTCACTGACATGCATCCCTCGTCTACAGCGCCGCCGTCGCCAAGACGGCTGCCGCCCCCATCGAGCGCATCAAGCGTGCGTCCCCTCCCCTCCTCGGCCTCGCACGATCCTCGACTCGAGCTGACCCTCCCCCTCCCGTGCCGCACACAGTTCTGGTCCAGAACCAGGGTGAGATGCTCAAGTCGGGCCGTCTCGCGACGCCGTACAAGGGCATCGCCGACTGCGCGACCCGCACCTACGCCGACGAGGGCCTCGTCTCGTTCTGGCGCGGCAACACGGCCAACGTCATCCGCTACTTCCCTACCCAGGCCCTCAACTTCGCGTTCAAGGACTACTACAAGTCGCTCTTCTCGTTCGACCAGAAGCGCGACGGGTACGGCATGTGGATGGCCGGCAACCTCGCGTCGGGTGGTGCCGCCGGTGCGACGTCGCTCCTCTTCGTCTACTCGCTCGACTACGCCCGCACCCGTCTCGCTGCCGACAACAAGTCGACGGCCAAGGGTGGCGGAGAGCGCCAGTTCAACGGCCTCGTCGACGTCTACAAGAAGACCATCGCCTCGGACGGCATCGCCGGTCTCTACCGCGGCTTCGTCCCGTCGGTCGTCGGTATCGTCGTCTACCGCGGTCTGTGCGTCCCCACCCGTCCTCTCTGCTCTGTGTCGGAGCGCCGTCGCTGACCTCGTCGTCCTTCTCGCCGCTCCCCTCGCGCGCCCGCAGCTACTTCGGCATGTACGACTCGCTCAAGCCCGTCGTCATGACTGGCTCGCTCCAGGGCTCGTTCCTCGCGTCGTTCCTCCTCGGATGGGGTGTCACGACCGGTGCCGGTATCGCGTCGTACCCCCTCGACACGATCCGCCGTCGCATGATGATGACGTCGGGCGAGAAGGTTCACTACTCGTCGATGTTGTGCGTCCTCGTTCCTCTTCGTGGTGGTGTCGTTCTCGCGGTGTCGGTGATGCAGTCGAGCCGAGCGCGCTGACCCTCCTGTCGCCTCTCCTCCCCCGCCCTGCTGCTTATCCCCTCTCTTCGTCGACCTCGACCCGGACCCGACCCCGACCATGACCGACTCACAGCGACGCTGGCCGCAAGATCGTCGCCGCCGAGGGCGTCTCGTCGCTCTTCAAGGGTGCCGGTGCCAACAGTGCGTCCTCGCCCGCTCGGGCCTCCTCCTCCCTCCCTCGCCCCAAGTTCCTCTCGAGCTGACGCCTCTCTCTCCTCTCCTCGCTCTTTCTGCTCGCAGTCCTCCGTGGTGTTGCTGGTGCCGGTGTCCTGTCGATGTACGACAAGCTCCAGGAGCTCGTCTTCGGCAAGGTCTACTCGGGCGGCTCGGGCTAAAGGAAGAGTCTGGTTGCTCCTCCCCCCATGCATCTCTCTCTCTCTTTCCTTTGCACGCGCTTCCCCGTTGTTATGTCCACGCCCGAGACTTTTGGCTTCACTGCAATCCCCGGTCGAGTGAGAGCTGAAAGCGCGCGAGAGAGAGAGAGAGAGAGAGGCCCGTGCGCTTCTTCCTCTTTGCTCCTTCCCTGCGCCGTCGAGCGTCTCTGTCGTCGCCGTCGAGCTGTGCGCGTCTAGCTGGGTCGATTCGTACGTCGAGCTGAGAGGAGGGCGGGGAACGAGCGGCAGGAAGTGGCGCAACAGGACCGGCCGAGGGGGACGGGGGCGCTCTTCTCCCGCTGCTCCTGCTTCGCTGCGCCTTTCAGGTTGCACTCGCGACGACGAGCTAGGGACCTGGACAACTCCTGGGGTCGCGACGCTGCGATTCTGCGCTCGAGAGGACAAGGAGGAGGTAAGGAGAGCGCTTTGACCTCTCGGGGCTCGCTCTTCTCCTGCCGCTCCTGCTTCGCTGCCCTCTTCAGCACTACCCCTCGACGACGAGCCTCGAATCTGGACGCCGTCTGGGAACAGGTCGGTGCGATTCTGCGCTCGAGACGAGGAGGAGAAGCTCATCAGGAGCGCTTTGACCCCTCGGGGCTCGCTCTTCTCCCGCTGCTCCTGCTTCGCTGCCCTCTTCAGCACTACCCCTCGACGACGAGCCTCGAACCTGGACGCCGTCTGGGAACAGGTCGGTGCGATTCTGCGCTCGAGACGAGGAGGAGAAGCTCGTCAGGAGCGCTTTGACCTCTCGGGGCTCGCCCTTCTTTCGCTGCTCCTACATCACTGTCCTCCTCAGGTCGGACTCCTGACGAGGAGCCAAGAACCCTGCGCACGTATTGGGACGTATTGGGACGCCGCGAGCCGCTCATTGTTGGCAAGAGCGCGCCTCGGTGCCCCTCGGCGTGTCCTCCTGCGCCTGGTTCTGCCGCTCGTTGCCCGCGCACCTCTCGGCTCGATGACCTCGATGAACCCGGCTAGACGCGCCCAGCTCGACGGCGACGACAGAGACGCTCGACGGCGCAGAGAGGGAGCAAAGAGGAAGGAGCGCACGGGCCTCTCTCTGTCTCTCTTTCGCTCTGTCGCTCTCAGCTCTCGCTCGACGACGGGGATGGAGCGAAGCCAAAAGTCTTGGGCGTGGACATAACAACGGGGAAGCGCGTGCAAAGGAAAGAGAGAGAGAGATGCATGGGGGGAGGAGCAACCAGACTCTTCCTTTAGCCCGAGCCGCCCGAGTAGACCTTGCCGAAGACGAGCTCCTGGAGCTTGTCGTACATCGACAGGACACCGGCACCAGCAACACCACGGAGGACTGCGAGCAGAAAGAGCGAGGAGAGGAGAGAGAGGCGTCAGCTCGAGAGGAACTTGGGGCGAGGGAGGGAGGAGGAGGCCCGAGCGGGCGAGGACGCACTGTTGGCACCGGCACCCTTGAAGAGCGACGAGACGCCCTCGGCGGCGACGATCTTGCGGCCAGCGTCGCTGTGAGTCGGTCATGGTCGGGGTCGGGGGCCGGGGTCGAGGTCGAGGGAGGGAGGGGAGGAAGAACGAGGAGGGCGAGGAGGAACGAGGTCTGCACGTGGTGCGCGCCGACCTCGGACGAGAACGACGCACAGAGACGATGTTGGCCAAGCAAGGCAGCTGCGGCGAGCCAGGCGACGATGCAGACGAGGGAGCAGCCAAGGCGGCCTGAGCGCACGCTTCTTCCTCGCGCCTGGACCGCCTCGCGCAAACGACTCGTCTCGCGGCGAGCTCCTCTCAGCCTCTCTCGCCGCGTCACCCTTGCGCCTCGCGCCTCGCGGCGGCACGGACAGCTCTCGACAAACCCTCTGGGGCGTCCCGATTACAGCATCGTCTCGTTCCATCAGCGCGCGACAAGGCTCGCACCTTACGCCTCCTCGACACGGACGCGGGCGTTCGAGTTGTTGACCTTGACGCCGAGGACCTTTGCCTTCTCGACGATGGCGACGCGCTTGCGGGCCGAGACGCCGTGGGCGATCGTGGCCGAGAAGCTGCGGCGACGACGAGCGAGCGCGGCGAGGGTGCGCAAGGGACGATGGCGAAGACGATGACGAGGAAGAGGCGAGAGGGGGCGAGAGGGGGCGAGAGGGGGCGAGAGGGCGAGAGAGGCGAGGGAGAAGAGGGCCGAGCGTCAGTAGCTGACTCGGCCGACGACGGGAGCGAGAAGGCGGCGACGCACTTGTTGTTGGCCATGAGGAGGGTCTGGACGTCCTGCTCGTTGTGGACGACAAACTCCTTGTAGCCGTTGGGGAGGACGTGGCGCGTCTTGGCGTTGGACCCGTAACCGATCTTGGGCATGGGGAGCTGGCCCTTGAAGCGGCGGCGGACGCGCGAGTCGATACCCTTGGGCTTGCGCCACGAGTCCTTCTTGGCGAGACCCTTGTAGCGGTCGGCCTGGTGGCGCTTGCTGTTGTGGGCGAGCGGCGGTGGAGAGGACGAGGAGAATCACGCCGGGCGGGTCGGGTCGAGGTGGAGGTGGGGGCGACACGGCGGCGAGTGGGCCAGAGGGGAGGAGCGCGCATGGCGGAATGCAGCGAGAGGTCGTCGACGTAGGGCGAGAGGCGCAGGGCGGGGCAGGAAGGAGGGAGAGAGGAGGACGCGGTGAGCAGGCTGTCGCGAGCGCACGAGACGAGGGGGAGGAGAGAGGGACGCACAAGCCGTGGGTGCGCTTCTTCACGATCTTGATGTTGACGGGCATGACTGCGAGCGCGAGTGCGCGTTAGCTGTAGGCTCGTGCGCGGGCAGGCCGTGGTGGTCGAGGGCGGTGGTCGAGGTGGACGGGCAGCATCTCCTCCTCCTCGCGCGCGCACTCCTGCCTGCGTTCCTCGCTCCTCGTGCCGATCCTGCTCCTCGCGCTGCACCGTGCCCGTCGGCGCACAAGCATAGGTTCCCCATGCTCGCGCTTTGGGCAAAGCTGCGGCCGCTGCTCCACCGCCGGTCCTCCTCCCACGCCGAGATGCTGCCGCCGGGTGTCGGGTTGTCGAGAGGGTAGGGTACAGGCTGGAGGGAGAGTCGCACCGAAACTGCAAGGGGGAGGGGAGACGAGAGGGAGGCCGGAGAGGAGGTCAGCGACGAGCTCGCTCCGCCGACCAACGCGACGCCGGCACTGCCCACAGCCCTCGCCGAGGTGCACGCCTGGCTCGTTCAGCCGAGCTGCAGCCACCTGGCCCACCGAGCCACCCTACGAGCCAGCCTGACGGCGAGGCGGGTCGAGGTGGGAGCGGCCGCGGCCGTCAGGGTTTGCCTCGCCTTCGAGGGCGACTCGACCACGTCGGCGGCTCGGCGGGTCGACTGGGCGGGAGGGTACGGGTGTGCGGTGGTGTAGGCGGGAGGGCGAGGCTCACAAGGGGTCGAGAAGAGGGTGGCCAGGAGACGAGGAGCCAACCGACTCGCTCGCCGTCCCTCTCCACCTCGCCTCGTCTCCGGACTCCGCCAGCTCGCTCTCCCCGGCTCCCCTCTCCCTCGGGCTGGTCCAGGTGCTGCTCCCTGCCACCTCCTCCTACCGCACAGGCCCGCCCTCTTCCAACCTGCCCTCGGCGCGCCGTCGCCCCCCTCTCGTCGACCTCGCGCGGCCCGACCGCACACTCGTCTCTCTCGCTCGGCCGGCCCACCTCCGCAGCTGCTCGCCTTCGCGCTCTCTGCTGAGCTCTCACACCTTGAGCCGACGATCGTGCGCGCTCGCCGATCGAAGCTCGCTCTCCCGCTCACCTTCTCGCGCACGACGAGCTCGAGTCGAAACAACCTCGAACTGCAGCGCTCCCTCCTCCGTGCGGTTCCTCACGTCCTGGAATGAATAGAGACGGGAGCCGCCCCTCGCTCGCTCGCCTTCCCCCTGCCCCTGCGCTGCCCCGCCCCTCGATCCCTGCACCCGAGCCCCCGCTCAGTACGCGTCGCCCTCGCCGCCCTCGTCGCCAAAGCCCTGCCGCGCGAGGAGGACCCGTTCCCGCGCGTGCTTGGCCGCGAGCTTGGCCTTCTGCTCGGACGCAATGACGGACGCCAGGTGCGGCCAGGGGACGAGCGTCAGGGCCGCAAGCGGCGCGTCCTCCAGGTCGAGGTCCTGCGTGCGGGCGAGCGGGAGGAGGGTGGGCGAGGACGGTCGTCAGCGACTTGTCGTGCGAGCCTCAAGTACAACAAGCAGCCGGCGTCGCGCCATCGAGGCGCGACCCGGCTGCAGCTGAGCGAGAGCGGACGCACCACCTCGCCGAGCAGCACGACGTTCTCCCCTCGAACGAGAAACACGCCCCGCTCGGTCTGCGCGTACGCCTTGGTCGCCGGGTGGTATAACCGCTCAATCGTCTGCGTCAAGACGAGGTTGGCTGCGGGCGGGGCGAGGTCGAGGTCGTCGTCGTCGGTGGAGAGGGAGGTCGAGGAGGAGAGGGTGCAGGACTGGGCGTCAGCGCCGCTCGCTCGGGAGGGGAGGAAGAGGTGAAGAGCGCACCGTACTGGTCGTACGAGCGCAAGACGCCGATCAGTTTCCGGTCGTCTCGCAGGTGCACGAGGACCTTCTCTGCGAGGGTGCGGAGGGAGCGAGGTCAGCGAGGCTCATCACCGCGGGGCAGAGCGAGGGACAGAGGGACGCACTGTCGACGAGCTCGATGAGTGCGCCCGAGGTCGTGAATTGGAGGTTGCCGAGCGGGTCCATCGCAGGAGGGACGAGAGGCGAGGAGGAGGGGGAAGGGCGAGAGGCGGGAAGGGCGAGAGAAGACGGCTCGGCTGGCTTGGGTATCGCAGAGGTATGTGTGACTGTTGCTGAGGCGGATCTAGGTGCTCCAGAGGCTTGCTGAGGCGAGGAACGAGCGAGTGATGGGCCGGCTGAGGACGAGTGGGCGAGGTCAGCACGCGCCGAGTCGGGCTGGTCGGTGCGCAGAGAGGGCCTACGTACCTGCTACGGTGCAAAGAGACTGGTACAAGCTCTGCTGGCTAAGTGAGTAGAGAGGAGGACGGGCGAGTCTCTCCCCGCTCGCGACGAGCGACGAGCTGCTCTCGTAACGAGCGGCGGCGGCTCGTGTGCGACTGTGAGATGGACTGCATTGCTGCACAAAGCGTGCTCGCTCGCCTAGATTAGAGACTGCGCGGCGGCGGAAATTCAGATCAAGCGCCTCCCCCCCCCCCCTCCTCCTCCTCCTCGACGATGGCCTCCTCCTTCAGTACCCGAACTGCTGCTTCCAGTTTGGTCCGCTGCGCGTGGAGAGACGAGGAGAGGGTCAGGTTATGCTCGCCGGGACTGACGCCGACGAGGACGACGAGGGGAGGGAGGAGAGAGAGAGGCAGCACACAGGAAGGGGTTGGCGACTCACTAGTCGCGCACCATGCGCTCCTGCATGGCCTGGATGTCGCGGTCGACCTCGGCGGCCGTCTTGCGGTCCGACGACTGGCGCTCCATCGGCGGCGGCGGCGGAGGAGGCGCAGCGCCCGGTGTCGCCGACGCGGCCGTTGTCGTCGAGGTCGGCCTTGCCGCCGCACCGCCGGCGCCTGCGCCAGCACGCGGCTCGTCCTCGTCGTCCGAGCTGAGCGTCAGGTCGACGACCTCGCGCCGCCTCGCGCCGCCGCCGCCGCCGAGCGGCGTGCTGCTCCCGCCCGTCCCGACGCTCGCCGACCCGCCGCCGCCGCCGCCGTAGTCGACCCTCCTGCGCTTGGCGAGCGGCGCGTCGCTGTCGTCCGACTCGTCGTCCGAGAGGAGCACGAGCTCGCCGTTGGCGCGCTGCTTGCCCTTGTCGCTCGCCGCGCCGCCTCCGCCGCCGCTCCCGGGCGTCCCGCGCTCGCCCGCCCCGGCGCCGGCGCCGTTGCCGTTGCCGATGGGCGTGTTGCGGCCCGAGGCGTTGGCCGACGCGAGCGACGAGCGCGGCTTGGCCGTGCCGTACTTGTCGTTGTCCGAGCGCCAGGTGCCGTCGGGCTCGACCGTGACGGCCTCGACGGCCGACGAGCACACCTTGAGGATGTCCTCGAAGTAGCTGTTGCGGCGAGGAGAGTTGCAGGAGGTCAGGATGGGCGCTCGGGCAGGCGAGAGGGAGGAGGACGCACCCGTCGACGACGATGTCGTCCACCTTGAGCGTCTTGCTGCAGATCGGGCACTGCCACTGGGGCGTCTGCTCGTTGACCTCGAACCAGGTCGTCGCGTCGAAGCACGCAATGTGCTCGCAGTGCGCCGAGCGGATCGGGATGTCGATGCGCGTGTAGGCCAACTGCGGCGAGAGAGGAGGAGGAGGGGGCCGAGTGAGCGGTTGAGCGAGTGAGGGCGGGCGACAGCGCAGAGACGAGGCGCACAGGGTCACGAAGCGACACGCCGAGCGCGCTCGCGTCGACGTCCTCGTCCGAGTTGATCGCGATGACTGCGAGCCGAGGAGGGAGGAGGGGGTCGCGAGATCAGCAGCTTGCGCTCGAGTCGAGCTGCGGGAGGGGAGGGAGGGCGTGACGCACTGCTCTGGATGACCTCCTCCTTGGACTTGGTCTTGCCCGCCTTGACCCGGTTGACGACCTTGTCGACGGGCGTGTACTCGACGAGGTAGGCGATGAGGTAGAAGACCTGCACGACGACGCAGCTCGGTCAGCACGAGCACGCACGACGAGCGCAGAAAGACAAGAGAGCGCACCTTGTCCGTGTTGATGTAGTGCACCTCGGCGCGGTTGGGCGCTCCCGGCGCGAGCGAGAGGGCCGTGCCCGCCTTTGGGCTCAGGTTGACGGGCGGCGCCGTGCCCGGCTGCTTCTTGATGCCCTTGGTGTTGGCGGCAATCGTGACGCCGTTGATCTTGATCTCGCACACGCCCGGGTACTCGACCGGCGCCGGGAACTGGTTGACGTGCGAGCGCAGCTGGTTGTAGTTCGTGTCGCTCGTGCAGTACAGCCGCACCTGCCACTGCGGGTTGCTCGGCGACTCGTTGCTCTTGGCGATGAGGGCGCGCTGCGCCTCGGTGAGCGTGATCGGGCACACGACCGTCTTGCGGTCGCCCGTGAACGCCTTGGGCATCGTCACGACGGGCGACACGAACTTGTCGATGCGGAAGAAGGGCGACGGCCGGAACCGGATCGGGACGTCGTCGGCGACGCGCCCGTAGCCGTTGACGGCCGCCGCCGCCGCCGCCGCGCCCGTGCCGTACGCGCCGGCGCCACCGAAGCGAGGCGTCGGCAGGACGTTGGTCGCCGCCGCCGTCGAGGTCGACGCGCCTGCACGTGCCGCAGCAGCAGCACCGGCTGCACCTGCTGCTGGGGCGCCGTACCCTGCGCCGCCGTTGGCCGTCGAGCCGTACGCGGGCGCGCCGTACGCGTTGACGGCCGCCGCGGTCGAGGTCGAGGCGCCGTAGTTGCCGTAGCCGGCGTTGGCGTTGTAGTAGCCGCCGACAGGAGCGAGGTTGGTCGAGCTGCAGGACGGGCGGGAGCAGGTGAGCTGACGGCGAGAGCAGCGTAACATGAGCGAGGGAAGCCGCACCCGATCTTGGCGGCCGAGATGGCGGCGCGCATCGTGTGGAAGCGCGACTTGTCCGGCTTGCCGTACTCGAACGAGAGCTGGTTGATGAGGGTGCTGTACTGCGAGCGTGCGGCCGAGGCGGGTCAGCACGGCGATCGACGAGGCGCAGGTCAGCGCGAGCGGGACGCACGAGGTCGTTCTTCTTGCCCGAGACGCGCATGTGCAGCGACAGGTGCTGGTTCGTGTTGCGGATCGCGAGCTTGAGCTTGTCGACCGTCATGCCGGAGAGGTCGACCTCGGCCTGGACCCGGTGCTGCGAGCGTGGCGACGAGGTCAGTGCCGAGGTCATTGAGGAGCTTCACGACTGGGCGGAAGAACGCACTGCGTAGTCGGAGCCGGACATGGTGTCGAGCTTCGGAGCCCAGTAGCGTTGAGCGCTGAGCTGAAGGTCGGTCGGCGGCGAGTCGACGCGCGAAAAGTCGTCTCGAGCGTGCTGCTGCTGCGACGAGTTGGTCGAGCTGGTGCGAGTTTGCGATGCAGTCGAGGTTGCCGAGCTTGAGCGCGACGGGTACTGCGGCGGGAGCTGAGGCGAGCGCGAGAGGGCCGACGAGGGCTGCGGCGGCGGGTCGAGGCGAAAGGGGGGTCCTGGCTGGCCGAGTTGGCTGCTGTGCTGAGCGAGGTGCGGCGGGGCGCCGTAGCTCGAGAAGGGCGAAGGCTGGTAGGCGGGCGCGTACGGGTTGACGAGCCGGAGGTGAGGTGCGAGAGGAGGAGGAGGAGGACCGGCGAGCTGAGGGACCCAGGACGGGGTCTGGTTGGCGTAGGTCGAGAAGCCTGTCGAGTACCGGAGAGGTGGAAGCTGGGCTGGAGGGTCGCGAGGGTCGTAGTAGGGCGGGCCGTTGGGTTGCATGCGACGGCAGCACCGCCGAGTCGAGGAGGAGGCGCAGGCGTCGCGCTGCGTCGTGAAGAGGGCAGGGAGGGCGAGGGTCAGCACTGGGAGTTCCTGACTGCTAAAAACCACTGCTGTGCGCCCTTCACGCGCTCAGGTGCGCAGAAGCTGAGAGGCCCCGGCCAAGCGAGATGAAGCGGGCGGTGGGGCAGGCCTCGCGGCCGACAGGACCTCGCGCCGCGTCCATGCACTCGCCCTGGAGTCATGCAAGACCGCTTGAGCGCTCTACAGATGCGTCCGAGCCGCGCTGCGACGAGAGCCTGGCCGTCCGCCACCTCGAGCCTTGTCGCCCCTCGCTCGACGTGATCGCGGGCGCACGAGCCGAGTTGCGCGCCCTCGAGGGGAGGAGAGGTGAAGACTCACGCTTCAGAAGGTGCAAGCTAGTCTGCCCGATTGTTTGTCGACGAGCGAGTCGAGGGAGCTGTGAAGGCGGGGGTCGGGCGAGCGTCAGCTCCTCGTCCGGCGCATGTGGGCTGAGCTGGGCAGGCTAGAGACGGACCTTGGTGAGAAACTAGACTGGCCACTGCTCGCAGCAGGGCGAGCGAGGGTGCGCAAAGGAGCTCAACCTCGCCCTCGTCGCCCCTCCTCTCGCGACTCTCTCTCGCCGATGACTGCTTTCTCCCCCTCGGACGCTTGCGCCGAGTCGGTGCATGCGTCGAGGTGCTCCTTCTGACCAGTACGAGACTCGAACTCGCAGCCACCGAGGGGTGAGATTGCCCGTCGCTCCCGACTCGCTCGAGCGCGCTCTCGCCGTGGCTCTACGGGTCGACGGGGTGGTCGAATGTACGACCAGCACGCTCGCAGGAACGAGGCCGTCGAGGGCGAGCCGCAGTACGCCCAAACTTGACCGTTCGTCGCCTTTGAGAGCCGGTCCCGCTCACGCCGCCGAGACGCCCACAGCGACCCGCTCACCCTCTCCTGAGTGCGAAGGTAGCAGCGAGCGCTGCGCAGGCGCTATCACGCACCATTCGAGCATGCGCTCTGGCTTTCGCCCACCTCGGTCCGCCCTCTCGAGGCGATTTCACCTGCTCGGCGTGGCCGGCCTTCCCTCTTCCTCCCTCGCTCTCTTTCCTCCCTCACCTCCCCCCTCCATCGAGTTCTCCCTCCTCGTGTGCCTTTGTTGGCGACTGCGCACTGCCCAGCTGTTAGACATGGCTCGCGCTCGCTCCACCTCGTGCTCGTAAGTCCCCCGCCCTCCTCCTTCAACTCGGTCGCTCCCTCCCTCCTCCTCTTCCCAAGTCGCGTCACGCAGCTGACCAAGCCTCGAGCTACCTCTCTCTCTGCGCCCGCAGCTCGTCCCCGGGCAGGCCGGACAAGCCCGTCGTCGCCCTCGCCGCCCAAGCGCCAAGCCGTCCCGCCTCGACACCCCACTACCAGCGCGCGCGCTCGCGCTCGCTCTCCGGCCAGGGCCTCGTCCGCATCGTGAGCCAAGCCACCTCGGCTTCGTCCAGCACGGGCAGCCGCGGCGCGAGGTCGACCTCGCCCGAGCTCCTCGAGATGGTCACCCCGACCACCTCGTCCTCGAGCCTGGAACCTGACGACCCTCAGCAGCGCCTCCCCGTCCACGCCACCCACCAGGGGGTCCTCCAGCCCGTCTTCGCAGGCTCGCCTCGTCCGGGCGGCGCCCCCTCGCCCTCGCCCTCGCCGTCAAAAGCGCACTACGCGCACTTCCCGCCCGCGTCGACCTACCCGCCGCGGTACGCCTCGCCGTACGCGCCCCGCACCTCGACCGACTACGTCGACGTGTCGACGACCGCCTGGCCGCCGTACCCGACGCCGCCCTTCACGTCGGGCTTGCCCGGCGCGAGCCCGTACCCGTCGCCGGACGCGTACCCGCTCAACTCGTTCCCGTTCCCCGCCGTCTACGACGGCTACGAGGCGCACGTCGACCCCTACACGCCGTACGGCCCGGCGCCGACCTCGCCGCCGTTCTACACGCACTACCCGGCGCCGGCGTGCGTCCCGTACGGCCCGACCTCGACGCCGTTCTTCGACCCGCCGACGACGCCCGTCCTCCCGCTCTCGCCGCCGACGCACTACGTCCCTCGTCCCGACCTCGTGCACCCTCGCCGCGGCAGCGCGCCCGTCGTCGCCGCCGCCGCGCCCGCCCCGTCGGCCTCGCCCGACCCGAGGCAGCTCGCCGAGCCTGCGCGACCTGCTCGACGGCGGCGAGCACATCCCGAGCCGAGGCAAGGTCAAGTTCTTCAACGCGCGCAAGGTGAGCTCACCTCGTTCCTCCTCCGCTCCTCCTCTCGAGGCGGTCTAGCTGACTCTCCGAGCCCCGAGCAGGGCTACGGCTTCATCATCGACGACCAGCACGGCGAGCTCCAGGCAGACGGTGCGCTTCGATTCTCACAGCGCTCTCGACGACGACGCTGACGCGCACGGACCCCTCTCTAGTTTTTGCGCACTACACGGGCGTCGACCTGCAGCAGGGCTTCCGCTGCCTCGCCAAGGACGAGAGGGTGCGTGCACGAACTCTTCCTGCCTCTCGTCGTGCTCTCGCTGACGTCGTCGCTCCCCGAGCAGGTCGAGTACATCCTCACGACCCACTCGAAGGGCGGCTACCAGGCTCTCTGCATCACCGGCGAGCATGGTGCGTCCCTCCTCGCTCCGTCTCCCTCTCGTGCATCTCGCTGACCCGCTCCACTCGCTCTCGCTCGCAGGCACGCCGCTCAAAGGCCTCTCGGATCCGCACAACGCCGCCATCGTGCGCGAGATGGCCGCCGAGACGAACGCCAAGCGCGCCGCGATGCACCCGGGCGCTCAGGAGCTTCTCGCCATCGCCGGCGTGCGCTCGAGCTCGAACGGCGACGGTGCTGCTGCGACGAGCGCCGTCAAGGGCAAGATGCCGCTCGGCGGCGGGGTCAAGGGTTGAGGAGCGGTCGGGCTAGGGTGGATGTGAGGGTCTGTGCGTTCTCTGCTATACTATCTATTGCGTGCCGTACCCTGCGTGCGAGCTCTCGGAGAGTGAGAGGCGCGCCCGTCCTCGACACGCTCCTCGAGAAGATTGACCGCCGCTCGGGCAAGTCGGTCGAGGACCTGCCCAAGTTCATCAAGTCGGGTGACGCGGCCATCGTCAAGATGATCCCGTCGAAGCCGATGTGCGTCGAGTCGTTCGCCGAGTACCCGCCTCTCGGCCGCTTCGCCGTCCGCGACGTGCGCCAGACGGTCGCCGTCGGCGTCATCAAGGCCGTCGAGAAGACGGACGGCAAGGGTGGCAAGGGTGCGTCGTCTCTCTCCACCTCGTCTGCATCCTCGTGCCCGTCGTCGTCGTCGTCGAGGAAGAGGAGGAGCGCGACTTGGGCGAGGCCTGAGCGCACCTCGTCCTCCTCGCCTCCCTCTCCTCTTCCTCGACCTCGGCGACCACCATTCTTCCTCCTGCACATGTCCTGACGCTCTCTCTCGCTCTCTACAGTCACCAAGGCCGCTGTCAAGGCCGGTGGCAAGAAGTAAACGCGCGAGCGTCTCCTTCCTGTCCCTCGTCTTTTTGTCGTTCACGCTTGATCCTTCTCGCAAGGTGTGCTGTAACCCCCCCGCTTCCCCAAACACCCTCTCGGCGCGTGTGTGAGAGTGTGCGAGTGGCCGAGAGCGAGAGTGAGCTGCGAGAACGAGAGCTTCGCGGCGAGGAGCGTCCCTCCTTGACCTCCTCCTCGAACCGCCACTCCTCCTCGTTCGCCCTTTCCCTCTCCTCGAATCGACGTCTCTGCCGTTCTGCATCGTCATCACGGGGCTGTGCTCGTACGCTGCCGCGAGAGTCGATGAGTGCGGCAGCACCGGCGGCGAGCGCTCCCCCTCGCCCCTCCCTCTCCCCGCCCGTGCACGGACCCCCTCTCTCGACGGCGGGCTTTCTCTCTCTCGCCTCGTCTCGCCTCGGTTCCGCTCGCATGCCGCTCGGTCCTCGTCTTTCGTCTCTTCGTGCGGACGCCCAAGCGCTGGACCCAGTGGACGACTCGTCGAGGGAGGAGGAGGAGCGAAACAAGGAGAACGAGGAGAGGGGGAGGAGGCCCCGCTCGCTCGCTCGCGCTCTCCTCCCAAATCTCTCTCGCACCTCGACCTGCATTCTTTCGCGAGCTCTCGAGTGCGTCGAGTTGAGAGAGGGACTCGTTACAGCGGCCGCGTGACCCGGCTCTCCTCGACCTTCTCAACCGCGAGACGTGTTCCTCTGCGCTCGTCTGCACCCTCTGAGCCTCGCGCCCTCTTCCAGGGGCTGAGGGAGAGACAGAGCAGAAGCTGACAAGAACCGAGTCGAACGAGATCGCAGCTCGAAGCGCAGCTCGTCGAGCGAGAAGTCAAGCGCAAAGGCAAGCGAAAGTCAAGCGCGGCGGGGTTAAGTGAATCGGCCGCGAGCCGAGGACGAGCCCCTGGGAGCGTCCTCGAGCCTCGAAGAAAAGCGAGGGACGGCGAGAGCTTGAGCGAGCGAGGGGAGAGATCGAGCGGCGCAGAGCTCGTGCGCACGGACCTCGACTTGGGAAGGCTCGTCTCGCGCTCGACGGCGATGCAGCGGCTGCGGCAGGGAGCGCAGCCCGAGCTTCTCGTGGCGCAGCAGCAGGCTGCTGTCGAGCCTCTCGAGGGGGAGGTGCGCGCGAGGGAGGAGCGCTGCTCTCGATGCGGTCGCTGGACAAGGTCGAGGTTGCAAGAGGGAGACTGGGCGAGAAAGGGGAGAGAGAGAGGGAAGATCAAGGTCGCCAAGACGGGGTAGAAGAGAGGCTGCGAGAGCTGGGGGGAGCTACAGAGGGACAGGTGAGGGAGAGAGCCCGCTCAGGCCTGCGGCACCGTCTAGTAGAGGCCGCCGCCGAACCCGCCGCCGTATCCACCGCCGTACCCGTCGCCCTTGAAGCCGTCGTCGTAGCCGCCGCCGTAGCCTGCGAGCGGGGCGAGGGAGGAGAGGAGCGAGGTCAGTGCGAGGGCTCGAGGGGAGACGAGGAGCGCGAGGAGGACGAGGACGCACCGCCCTTGCCAAAGCCGCCCTTGCCGTAGTTGCCCTGGCCGCGGCCGTAGCCGTAGTCGTTGTCGTAGCCTGCGCACGTCGTGAGAGAGAGAGTGGGTCAGTCGAGGCGGACGAGCGAGAGAGAGAGGGCGAGAGGGACGCACCCTTGCCGCCAAAGTTGCCGCGACCGCCGAACGAGCCGTAGCCGTCGTCGCGGCCGTAGCCGCCGTAGCCTGCAGGCGAGCGAGGAGAAGAGGGTCAGCTCGAGCGCATCGAGAGAGCGAGAGGAGGATGGGGGACGCACCGCCGCGGCCGCCAAACTTGCCGTCGTCGTAGCCAAAGCCGTCGTGGCCGTAGTCGTCGTTGCCGTACCCGCCGCCGTAGCCTGCATGCGCCGAGGATGGATGGACGAGTCAGTGCGAGCGCTCGAGACGAGGAGTGGCGAGTGAGAGAGGAGCGCACCGCCGATGCCGCCGTCAAAGCCGTTGCCCCAGTCGCCGAGCGAGAACAGGCCGTCCTTGTCGTTGAAGCCGCGCTTGTAGTGGCCGCCCTTGCCGCCGTCGATGACGGCCGTGTTCTGCTTCTTGACTGCGAGCGGGCGAGCGAGAGGGGGCGAAAGCGGTCAGCGAGGCTCGTCGGCGAGAGCGAGAGCGAGAGAGAGGGGGCGCACCGTCCGAGTCGTGCTGCTTGAGGTTGAACTGCTTGTAGCAGAACTCCTCGTAGTAGAACTCCTTGTCGTTCGAGTCCTTCTTGATGCCGTCGAAGAGGAAGACGTCCTTGCCCTTGTCTGCGAGCGGGCGAGGCGAGGGGGTCCGTGCGAGGGCGTCAGCTCGCGCGCAGAGCGAGAGAGCGCGAGAGAGAGAAAGCGCACCGTCCTGGACGAGCGTTTCCTTGTTAAAGCGGACCTTGTGCTTGGCGACGTCGGCGTAGAGGTTGCGGTAGCACAGCTCCTTGTACTGCACGCGCGCGGCGTGCTCGGCCTTCTTCAGGTCCGAGTCCTTGACGACGTCCGTGCCGCCGCCGCCGTAGCCTGCGTGCGTGCGAGAGAGAGGAGGAGGGAGGGGTGCGAGGTGGCGTCAGCTCGAGGCTCGCGAGGGGCGAGGGGGAGGGGAGAGTGAGAGACGAGGACGCACCGCCGTCCGAGGGAAGCGCCGCGACGTTGAGCGCCGTGCCGGCGAGCGCGAGGGCGAAGAGCGTCTTGGTGAGCATCTTGAAGGTGGTCGGTGAGGGCAGGTGTGCGAGGAGGTGGTGACGGGTGAGGAGCGCGAGGGCGAGGTGCGAGGTGCGAGGAGGTCGATGAGGTGAGGGACGACGTCGATGCGCGAGTTGCGAAGAGGGAAAAGGAAAGAGAGAGAGAGAGAGCGCGCGGCGAGGGCTCGGCGACGCTCAGCGACTGCGCAGCTCGCCCGAGAAGAGCCGCAGCCGGGAGATGAGCGCGGCGAGACGACGAGGGGGAGCAGTTCAAACACCCTCGGACCGCTCGAGCGAGGCCGCCAGGCTCTTGTGCAGGCCATGGAACGGTCGCTAAGCGAAGTCCGCGCTCACCAACGGGCGAGAGGCGAGCGTGAGAGAGAGGTTGACGAGGCGAGGAGGCGGTGGGCGGCCGTGGCGGGGCGAGACGGCCTCGGAGCGCCAGAGTCGGGTGGCGGAGGGTGCCCGAGGCTGTCCTGGTGGCAGGCTGGCTGGTCGAGCTGCGACTGGAGCGTGTGGAGCGAGCGAGCGAGGCGAAAGTCTCCGCGAGGGAGGACGAGGGACGACAAGCGTCGGCGAGAAGACCTCCAGAGGCCACAACTCGCCGCCCGCTCGCGCTGCACGGCAGAGTGATGCTCTCCAGCTCATCTGTAGACTCGACACACGTCCTCGTCCAGCTCTGGAGCGCGTGCGTGCCGTCGCCGTCGAGCTGTGCGTCCTCATCTCCCCCGCTCCTCCCCCGTGCTCGAGCTGACCTGGTCCTGCCCCTGCAGCTGCGCGACAAGCACTCCCGGCATGCTCTGAGCCTCGACTCGACCGGTGGCCCTGCGCCTGCGCCGCCTCGACAGCTCGCCGCTGCTGAGGTCGGAAACGGCACGGTTGACGCTGGTCCTCGGTTCTCAGTGTACAGCGCGCTCGACCAGCTGCCGCAACAGCCAGGCCTCTCTACCGGCCGCTCACTCGCCATGGGGCTCACCGCCAGCCTGTCCAGCACCTTGCGCCGCATCCCCCACTCCTCCTCGCCCCTCGCCAGCGCTCTCGCCCACCTCCCTGCTCCCGCCGCTCTTCCACTCGAGCTCCCTCTTCCCCGCGCGGCAATCGGCACGACGTCCGCTCGGTGTGAGCTGGCCGAGCCCGGCGGAGATGAGGTCGTCGAGGACGGCCGGTTCTGAGCTGGCGAGGGCCGGGACTACCTCGCTCTGCCGCATCTTGCAATGTATGCCTGTTCTCGGACTCGCATCACGCTCGCTGGAGGCTCTCGCGCAGTCACGAATCCACCCTGAGAGCAGGCGAGCGAGAGGAAGCCGCCGCCGGGCTGTGGGGAGGACGACGAACGGACGTCTCGGACTCTCCGAGGAGCGGACAGGGGCTGATCTCGCTGTGGATACCGAGCTTGACCGAGCACTGAGCGCAAGGATCTGAGATCCGAGTTCGTGCGTGAGCCGTGCCGGAAACGCTCGCTTTACGCCGCGGCCTCGCCGCCTCGCCCTTCCTCCTCGCGCCACGACCTCGTCCGCGAGTCGTCCTCCTCCTCGCGTCGCCGCCGCAGGTCAGCTCGGACAGCCTCAGCGAGGTCCAGCTACGCTGCTCGAGCTGCGCGAGCCACCTCTCGGCAAGGTCCGCCAGGTCCGACCTCGCGCGACCCTCCTCGTCCCGCGCGAGGCCGCTCTCGTTCGCCGCGCCCTCCCTCTCGCCTCGAGCGAGGCCGGACAAGCTTGCTGTGCTCCTCAGCTGGGCCGCGAGCGCCGACCAGGTGGACCTGCCGCCGTTGAGCGCGTCCGAGAGTCGTCCTCCTCGCCGGGTCGTCGCCGGGTCCGGCTCGCGAGGCTGCTGCGCACCGAGCCCGAGCGCCGCTCATCTCGCCTTGCATCCGAAGCTCGGGCTTGGCAAGGCGGAGCACGTCGAGCTGGCGCCGACGCCGCCCGCGTCTCTTGACTCCGCTTTCCCTCCTTCCACCTCGTCGCACCTCGCACCTCGCCCTCGCGCTCCTCACCCGTCACCACCTGCTCGCACACCCTCACCGACCACCTCCAAGATGCTCACCAAGACGCTCTTCGCCCTCGCGCTCGCCGGCACGGCGCTCAACGTCGCGGCGCTTCCCTCGGACGGCGGTGCGTCCTCCTCTCTCACTCTCCCCTCTCCCTCGCGAGCCTCGAGCTGACGCCACCTCGCACCCCTCCCTCCTCCTCTCTCTCGCACGCACGCAGGCTACGGCGGCGGCGGCACGGACGTCGTCAAGGACTCGGACCTGAAGAAGGCCGAGCACGCCGCGCGCGTGCAGTACAAGGAGCTGTGCTACCGCAACCTCTACGCCGACGTCGCCAAGCACAAGGTCCGCTTTAACAAGGAAACGCTCGTCCAGGACGGTGCGCTTTCTCTCTCTCGCGCTCTCTCGCTCTGCGCGCGAGCTGACGCCCTCGCACGGACCCCCTCGCCTCGCCCGCTCGCAGACAAGGGCAAGGACGTCTTCCTCTTCGACGGCATCAAGAAGGACTCGAACGACAAGGAGTTCTACTACGAGGAGTTCTGCTACAAGCAGTTCAACCTCAAGCAGCACGACTCGGACGGTGCGCCCCCTCTCTCTCGCTCTCGCTCTCGCCGACGAGCCTCGCTGACCGCTTTCGCCCCCTCTCGCTCGCCCGCTCGCAGTCAAGAAGCAGAACACGGCCGTCATCGACGGCGGCAAGGGCGGCCACTACAAGCGCGGCTTCAACGACAAGGACGGCCTGTTCTCGCTCGGCGACTGGGGCAACGGCTTTGACGGCGGCATCGGCGGTGCGCTCCTCTCTCACTCGCCACTCCTCGTCTCGAGCGCTCGCACTGACTCGTCCATCCATCCTCGGCGCATGCAGGCTACGGCGGCGGGTACGGCAACGACGACTACGGCCACGACGGCTTCGGCTACGACGACGGCAAGTTTGGCGGCCGCGGCGGTGCGTCCCCCATCCTCCTCTCGCTCTCTCGATGCGCTCGAGCTGACCCTCTTCTCCTCGCTCGCCTGCAGGCTACGGCGGCTACGGCCGCGACGACGGCTACGGCTCGTTCGGCGGTCGCGGCAACTTTGGCGGCAAGGGTGCGTCCCTCTCGCCCTCTCTCTCTCGCTCGTCCGCCTCGACTGACCCACTCTCTCTCTCACGACGTGCGCAGGCTACGACAACGACTACGGCTACGGCCGCGGCCAGGGCAACTACGGCAAGGGCGGCTTTGGCAAGGGCGGTGCGTCCTCGTCCTCCTCGCGCTCCTCGTCTCCCCTCGAGCCCTCGCACTGACCTCGCTCCTCTCCTCCTCGCCCCGCTCGCAGGCTACGGCGGCGGCTACGACGACGGCTTCAAGGGCGACGGGTACGGCGGTGGATACGGCGGCGGGTTCGGCGGCGGCCTCTACTAGACGGTGCCGCAGGCCTGAGCGGGCTCTCTCCCTCACCTGTCCCTCTGTAGCTCCCCCCAGCTCTCGCAGCCTCTCTTCTACCCCGTCTTGGCGACCTTGATCTTCCCTCTCTCTCTCCCCTTTCTCGCCCAGTCTCCCTCTTGCAACCTCGACCTTGTCCAGCGACCGCATCGAGAGCAGCGCTCCTCCCTCGCGCGCACCTCCCCCTCGAGAGGCTCGACAGCAGCCTGCTGCTGCGCCACGAGAAGCTCGGGCTGCGCTCCCTGCCGCAGCCGCTGCATCGCCGTCGAGCGCGAGACGAGCCTTCCCAAGTCGAGGTCCGTGCGCACGAGCTCTGCGCCGCTCGATCTCTCCCCTCGCTCGCTCAAGCTCTCGCCGTCCCTCGCTTTTCTTCGAGGCTCGAGGACGCTCCCAGGGGCTCGTCCTCGGCTCGCGGCCGATTCACTTAACCCCGCCGCGCTTGACTTTCGCTTGCCTTTGCGCTTGACTTCTCGCTCGACGAGCTGCGCTTCGAGCTGCGATCTCGTTCGACTCGGTTCTTGTCAGCTTCTGCTCTGTCTCTCCCTCAGCCCCTGGAAGAGGGCGCGAGGCTCAGAGGGTGCAGACGAGCGCAGAGGAACACGTCTCGCGGTTGAGAAGGTCGAGGAGAGCCGGGTCACGCGGCCGCTGTAACGAGTCCCTCTCTCAACTCGACGCACTCGAGAGCTCGCGAAAGAATGCAGGTCGAGGTGCGAGAGAGATTTGGGAGGAGAGCGCGAGCGAGCGAGCGGGGCCTCCTCCCCCTCTCCTCGTTCTCCTTGTTTCGCTCCTCCTCCTCCCTCGACGAGTCGTCCACTGGGTCCAGCGCTTGGGCGTCCGCACGAAGAGACGAAAGACGAGGACCGAGCGGCATGCGAGCGGAACCGAGGCGAGACGAGGCGAGAGAGAGAAAGCCCGCCGTCGAGAGAGGGGGTCCGTGCACGGGCGGGGAGAGGGAGGGGGGCGAGGGGGAGCGCTCGCCGCCGGTGCTGCCGCACTCATCGACTCTCGCGGCAGCGTACGAGCACAGCCCCGTGATGACGATGCAGAACGGCAGAGACGTCGATTCGAGGAGAGGGAAAGGGCGAACGAGGAGGAGTGGCGGTTCGAGGAGGAGGTCAAGGAGGGACGCTCCTCGCCGCGAAGCTCTCGTTCTCGCAGCTCACTCTCGCTCTCGGCCACTCGCACACTCTCACACACGCGCCGAGAGGGTGTTTGGGGAAGCGGGGGGGTTACAGCACACCTTGCGAGAAGGATCAAGCGTGAACGACAAAAAGACGAGGGACAGGAAGGAGACGCTCGCGCGTTTACTTCTTGCCACCGGCCTTGACAGCGGCCTTGGTGACTGTAGAGAGCGAGAGAGAGCGTCAGGACATGTGCAGGAGGAAGAATGGTGGTCGCCGAGGTCGAGGAAGAGGAGAGGGAGGCGAGGAGGACGAGGTGCGCTCAGGCCTCGCCCAAGTCGCGCTCCTCCTCTTCCTCGACGACGACGACGACGGGCACGAGGATGCAGACGAGGTGGAGAGAGACGACGCACCCTTGCCACCCTTGCCGTCCGTCTTCTCGACGGCCTTGATGACGCCGACGGCGACCGTCTGGCGCATGTCGCGGACGGCGAAGCGGCCGAGAGGCGGGTACTCGGCGAACGACTCGACGCACATCGGCTTCGACGGGATCATCTTGACGATGGCCGCGTCACCCGACTTGATGAACTTGGGCAGGTCCTCAACCGACTTGCCCGAGCGGCGGTCAATCTTCTCGAGGAGCGTGTCGAACTTGCACGCAATGTGGGCCGTGTGGCAGTCGAGGACGGGCGCGTAGCCGTTGCCGATCTGGCCGGGGTGGTTCATGACGATGACCTGGGCCTTGAACGACGCGGCCTCCTTGGGCGGGTCGTTCTTCGAGTCACCGCAGACGTTGCCGCGACGGATGTCCTTAACCGAGACGTTCTTGACGTTGAAGCCTGCGCAGCACGGGAGGAGGGGAGCGTCAGCACGCGGCACACAGAGCAGGAGGAGGACGAGGCGGCGACGCACCGACGTTGTCACCGGGGAGACCGGCCTCGAGCTGCTCGTGGTGCATCTCGACCGACTTGACCTCGGTGGTGACGTTGGCCGGGGCGAAGACGACGACCATGCCGGCCTTGATCGTGCCGGTCTCGACACGGCCGACGGGCACAGTTCCGATACCGCCGATCTTGTAGACGTCCTGTGAGGGGGGAGCGAGGGAGGGGGCGAGGAGAGAAGGTCAGCGACTGAGCCCGAGCGAGGAGAGCGAGTTGAGGACGGGCGCACCTGGAGGGGAAGACGGAGGGGCTTGTCGGTCGGGCGCGAGGGCGGCTCGATGGCGTCAATGGCGTCGAGGAGCGTCTTGCCGGTGGCCTCGCCCGACTTGGTGTCCTTCTTCCACCCCTTGTACCACGACATGTTGGTCGTCGCCTCGACCATGTTGTCGCCGTGCCATCCCGAGATGGGGACGAAGGGGACGTTCTTCGGGTTGAAGCCGACCTTCTTGATGAAGTTGGACGTCTCCTTGATGATCTCCTCGTAGCGCGCCTCCGAGTACTTGGCCGTGTCCATCTTGTTGATGGCGACGATGAGCTGGCGGACACCGAGGGTGAAGGCGAGGAGGGCGTGCTCGCGGGTCTGGCCGTCCTTCGAGATACCGGCCTCGAACTCACCAGTGCCGGCGGCGATGATGAGGATGGCGCAGTCGGCCTGCGAGGTACCGGTGATCATGTTCTTGATGAAGTCGCGGTGACCCGGGGCGTCGATGACGGTGATCATGTACTGCACGAAGGGGACGGGAGCGAGCGTCAGCACGCTGTCGAGGCGGCGAGAAGGGGAGGCGAGGAGGAGAGACGCACCTTGGGGGTCTCGAACTTCCAGAGGGCGATGTCGATGGTGATACCACGCTCGCGCTCGGCCTTCAGCTTGTCGAGGACCCACGCGTACTTGAACGAACCTGCAGAGGAGCACGGCGCATGGTCAGCAGGCTGAGCGGGAGGAGAGCGCACGACCCGCTCGTCTCGCTCGACGTCACGCCCAAAGGGGAGGATCGCCAGGCGGACGAAGCGGGGTCGCGGGAAAAAATCTGGTGGCAGGAGACGCACCCTTGCCGAGCTCGGCAGCCTCCTTCTCGCTGTAGACGGGGAACAGAGGACGCGGTCAGATCGAGCTCGAGTCGGAGGGCGAGTAGGGGGAGCGCAGACGCACAACTTCTCGATGGTACGCTTGTCGATACCGCCGCACTTGTAGATGAGGTGACCGGTGGTGGTCGACTTGCCGGAGTCGACGTGGCCTGTAGCGAGAGTGCGCCGAGAGGAGGAAGAAGGAGAGGCGGGACGAGGTCAGCGACTCGCTCGGGGCAGCGCCTGACGACGAGAAGAGCGGGACGCACCGATAACGACGACGTTAACGTGTCCCTAGTAGTTGCAAAGATGCACGGAGGACAGGCGAGGCGAGAGGGAGGAGAGGGGGCGGGGGAGGGAGGGAGGTGGAAGGACGAGGGGAGCGGCGACGGCGAGGAGGACAGAGGACGAGTCAGCAACTTTGCCCATGAGTCGTCGAGGCGGTCTCGCTGCAGGTAGAGCGCACCTTTTCCTTGCTGCAGGGCGGTGAGGAGGAGTGGCGAGGCAAAAGTCAGTGCTTGGTCGGTGACGAGGGAGGCGAGGCTAAGGTCGCCCGCAGCTGCGGCCGCCGCTGTGGGCGGGCGGTGTGCGCAGCTGGGGCGAGGAGGACGAGAGCAGGACGCACCCCATGATGGATGAAGTGAGATTCGAGTGGTGAGACGCGAAGGTGGAGGAAAGAGAGCAAGAGCGAGCGGCGAGGGCGACGAGGCGGCCGCCGCGCGCGGGCTCGCCCCCTTTGCCCTCTCGCCCCCGCGCCCGCTCTCGCTCGCCTCGCCCTTCTGCTGGGCCCGTGCTCAGCGCCCGGTCTCCGCGTCTTTCCTCGCCCTTCCTTCCTCTCTCGTCGCAGGCCCCGTCTCGCACGCCGCCTCTCGCCTCGATCCTCTGCGCGCTCGAGCCAACCACTCGCCCGCTCTCCACCTCGCCACCCTCCGTCTCCCCCGCTCGAGCTCTACCCCGCGCCCGCTTCCTCTCGCCCTCTGCACCTTTCCAGCTTGCGCGGCCTGCCGCCTTGCTGCCTCTCCCCGAAGCCGCGATTCGCCGAGGATCGAGCCAAACCCGCTTGCGACGCTCCTCCTCGAGCAAAAGCTTGACCTTCTCAAGCACGAGGTCCCGCCGCTCGTCCTGCTCGAGGGAGCGTCTCTCTTCGCCATGCTGCCTCCTCGACGACGCTGCGTCGTTCCACTGCTCGCTCAGGCTCGTGCGCTGGCTCGGCGCAGGCCGCAAAGGCGTCGCGCGCGGGTGAGGGTCTGTGCGCGAGGGTCGGTGCGCAACTCGAGCCGTCCCTCGTCTGCGCCACCAGAACTCGCTCGCGCTCGGCACGCTCTCCTCTTTCCTGCCATCAGCAGCTCGTGTACGATGGGGTGACGAGCTTGTTGCAGGCGGGCGAGCAGGAAGACGAGCAGGAACGAGCCGATCCGGGCTTGAGCAGGTGGTTGCGCATCTGCAAAGGTCTACCTGCACAGGCCTTCTCGTTCTGCTCAGCTCCTTCGCTCGACTGCCTTCCGACGAGGCTAGAGTCGCGCTGAAGGTCGAGCGTCGTCTGGTCGTGTCAAGCACGTCGGCGAGTCGCGGTCGAGCCTCGTCTTGTCCGCTCGTCTCGGGGCGAAGCACGAGATAGCCTCTAGTCCTCTCCCTCTCGCCGAGGAATACAAGCTCAGTGAGACTGCGAGTACTGCATTTCAGGTCACGGCGAGCTCGGCTCGCAGCGACTAGTCCTGGATCCCAGTCACGACGACCTTCCTCGCGCTGACGCCCTCCTTCTGCCGATCGAGCCCCTTCTGCACGTTCTCGAGCCCGCTACCGACGACGAGCGGGTCGGGCTTGGCCTGGAGCGACTGCGCCTTGAGCGCGGCGGGGACAAAGTCGTGGTAGACGGCCCGAGCGACGGCGGCGTCCTCCTTGAGCGCGATGTCGATGGCAAAGACTGCGAGAGCGGTAACGGCGTCAGCAACTGAGACGATGAGCACGAAAGAACGAGAGGAGGAGCTGAACGCACTCCACTCGGACGAGATGCCCTCGGGAAGCTCCTGCGGCGGCGGCAGGGTCGCAGCGATGAACTTCTGGCCCGCACCGCCGAACGCCTTGAGCGCGACCTGCGCGCACAGCTCAACGCTGCCGTGCTCCGAGATGGCGTCGAACGCGCCGGCGTACTCGCTGCCCTCCTTCTCGATGGCGGCGACGAGCGACGAGACGAGCTCGTCCTTGGGCGTGCGGTAGTCGAACGCGGCGGCGGCGCCCAGGCTCTTGACGAGGTCAAAGTTGGCCGGCGAGCACGTCGTCACGACTTGGACGCCCGAGGCGGCGGCGAGCTGGATCGCGCTCGCGCCGACCGACGACGAGCCGCCGTACACCAGCAGGACCTTGCCCTTGCCCTCGGGATTGGGCGAGTCGGCCTTCGGGTACGGCAGCGTGAGGTAGCGCTTGGGGTAGAGGCCCGAGGCGGCGGTCGAGAGGCCGAGGGGAAGGACGGTCGCCTCGTCCCAAGTGAGCGAGTCGGGGATGGCAGAAACGAGGAGGGCGTCGATGACGGCGAAGCGCTGGAACGCCGAGTGCTTGGGCTCGCCGCTCGCGAGCGACTTGCAGTGGCTGTGAAGATGGTCGTCAGCTTGCGCTACTGGTTGTGCAAGGTGGGGAGGGGAGGACGCACCCGAGAACGCGGTCGCCCTTCTTGACGTTCGAGACGCCGTCGCCAACCTCGACGACCTCGCCAGCGACGTCGGTGCCGAGGATGAACGGGTACTTCTTGACCATCTGGTCGTAGCCGTACGTCTGGATCTGCACACGTGCGCGAGAGGTGGGTCAGCTCGCGCTCGAGGGAGAGGAAGCCGTGCCTGCTCGGCGAGAGCTGCGCACCTTCCAGTCGACCGGCTGGATGGACACTGCATGAACCTGCGCAAGGACGTCAGCAAGGTCGCAGCAGCTGGAGGAGGGCGAGCGCACCTTGACGAGGACCTCGCCCTTCTCGGCCGTCCACATGGGCGCGTCGTCGACCTTGAGCTGCGCGAGACGGCTCTTGTACCAAGCTGCACGGTTCGAGGACATGGCGGGCTGAAGAAGCAGGTAGCGAGAGCGAGTGGTGGGAGAGGAAGAGAGGGAGCTCGCTCGACGGTCGCCGAAAGAAGTCCGAGGTGGAGGCGTGTGGGGGTGACGGAGCTGACGAGATCGTCACTCAGCTGCACGCTCGAGCACCTTCTCTGGCGGCGGCCTCGATGCGCGCGCGTCAGCTCGTGAGCGGGGCGAGAGGAAGAGTGGAGGAGGTCCGTTTGCGCTCACGGGCCATCTCGACCGCCTCGACAGCTCGCCGGACAAGGAGACCAGGAAGTTGCGATGCAGAAGTCCTACGAGCGCTACGTACAAAGCTGCACAAGGGGAGACCGAGAATCCGAGAGAGAACGTCTTGAGGAGGGAGCCAAGCGAGGTCGAGAGGAAGCCGTGGTCGACTCGAGGGGTTTAAGCGCCGCCGCCCATCAGGTCGCGGCCCTTGATGTTGAGGTTGCGGATCATGAGCGCACACAGCGAGGTACAGCCACCTGCGCGAGGACGAGAGTCAGCGAGAAGACCGGGCGAGCGAGGACGACGAGCGAGAGAGGACGCACCGGCAGCGACGCCGATGATGAAGACGTCGCGCAGCGCGAGCGCGTAGGCGTGCACGACGCCGGGCTGCAGCTCGACAGGGAGCGTCGGGATGGCCTGTGCGGGGAGGGGCATTAGCGCGCCGCAAGGAAGAGCGAGGTCGGGTTCGATGAGCGAGAGCGAGCGCACCTCGACCGAGTTGCGCACGAGCTGGAACGGCGCGTCCGGGGCAAACTCGCGCAGCGCAGAGCCGAGACGAGTGCCAAAGATGCTCGTGCCGATCGCGATGCCGATGGTGCCGCCGACTGCGCGAGAGGAGGAGGAGGGTCAGCCTAGGTCGCGCCGAGGGAGGGAGGGGTGCGAGCGCACCGAGCTGCCCGAACGTGACGATGGCGGTGCGCTGAGGAACCTCGGACTCGTCCTTGCAGTCGGCCTGGACCGCGATGAGCGTGTTCTGGAGGACGCAGCCGACGCCAACGCCGACGAGCTGCTCGAGGGAGGGGATCAGTGAGGCTCGAGCGAGCGCTCGAGTCGAAACGAGGCGACGCACGATCTGGTACCCGATAAGCTTGGCCATCGATGAGTGCTCGTCGACCGTGTAGAGCAGGCCCGAGCCGATGCACGAGAAGACGGGGCCGAGGACGAGGAACGGCCAGTAGTAGCCGGTCCACGAGATGAGGCCGCCGGCGGCGCCCGACGCAAAGACTACGCTGAGCATGAAGGGCAGGATGTCGATGCCGGACTTGGTGGCCGAGTGGAAGCGCGTGGCTTGCTGCAGGAGGGGAAGAGCAGGCGAGGAGGGAGGTGGAGAGACGGACTCAGTCAGCCGGCGGCTCCTGCTCGTCGACACGACCTCGAGCGCGAGGGAGAAGGACGCACGAAGAAGGTCGGCAGGTAGTACGTCGCGACGAGGAGGACGAACATGGTGAAGAAGGCGGCGAGGGTGGCGCCGACCTGCACGAGGTCCGAGCGGGTCAACTGCAGATCCTCGAGAGCGGCGAGAAGGGGCAGGGAAGGCGCACCTGCGTGCGCCCATGGAAGTACTCGAGCGGCATGATGCGGCTTGGGCCGGCGAGCTTCCACTCGAAGCCGATGAAGGTCGGGATGAGGACGGCGAAGACGACGAAGCAGGCGACGACGGGCCCGGCCGACCAGGCGTACTTAACGCCGCCCCACTGCAGTGCGAGGACGAGGCAGGTGATGATGCCGAGCATGAGGATGGTGCCGATCCAGTCGAGGGCGAACGTGCGGAAGGCGAGGGACGAGCGCGACGGCGACCATCGGCCAGCTGTCCAGCGCGCAAATTTGCGCTCCGTCCACAGGGCGACGTCCTCGCGCATCGGAGGAGGTGGCTGAGGCCCGAGCTGCGCGCAGAAAGAGGAGTCAGTCTCGCTCGAGGCAGCTCGAGAAGGGCAAGTCCGGCGGTCGACGCACGATGAAGACGATGGCGGCGACGGTGATGGCACCGACTGGAAGATTGATGTAGAAGCACCAACGCCAGCTGACGTGATCCGTGAAGGCGCCGCCGAGCTGCAGGAGAAGGAGAAGGTGAGCGAGGTCGACGGGAGGAGGAGGGGCTCGAGCGGACGCACGAGGGGCCCGACGACCGACGAGACGCCAAAGACGGCTCCGAAGAGACCTGCGTGCGACATGTGCAGCGTGAGCGAGACGTGTGTCGAGAAGCGGCAGAGCGAGAGAGCCGCACCGAGCAACTTGGGGCGGTCCTCGAGGCGAGTCACCTCGGCGATGATGGAGAGGACCGAGACGAAGATGCCCGCCGCGCCGACGCCGGCGAACGCGCGCCCAAAGATGAGGACCTCGACCGAGTGCGCGACGGCGCAGATGAGCGAGCCGAGCTCGAAGATGACGATCGCCGCGAGGTAGGTCCACTTGCGGTCGGCGAGCGTGAGGATCTGGCCGTACAGCAGGAGGAAGGCGGTCTGGGTGAGGAAGTATGCCGACACGATCCAGCCCTGCGCGTCGTGACGAGGAGAAGACGACGGCGAGCCGAGCGAGTGAGGGAAAGAGGTCGGGGAGGTAAGAGGACGGGGACGAGAGGCTCGCATCAGCAGGGGGCTCGGCTGCTCGCGCAGGGGCGTCGGCGTCCCGGCGTGTACGAGAGGAAGAAGCGCACGATCTGGTCGAGAGCCTGTGGAGGGTGCGCCGAGTCAGCTCGAGTCGGCTCGACAGCTCGAGAGAGCAGGTCACGCACGTCAAACTTGCTCGCGATGACGGGGATAGCCGGCGCAAGGATCGTCTGGTCGAGAGCGACTGCAGGTGCGAATGTCGAGAGGGTGGAGGAGACGAGATGCGAGCAAGGTTAAGTCGAGGAAGGTCGGGGAGAGGAGGGTCGAGCGGACGACGACGGCGTCAGCGTTCCTGCCCGAGACGAGCTCGTACGAGCGAGAGAGAGCTGCACGCACTGAGGAAGACGGAGAGGAGCATGCCGGTAAACACGAGGGCGAGCTTGGCTGCGGGTGAGAAGAGCGAGGTCAGCTGGCGCACGCTCTCGACGACTCGTCCTCGCCTGCGCGCTCTGCAAACGAGGGAGAGCCGACTCACAGCCTTTGAGGTACTTGTCGTCGCGCTCGATCTGCGCCTGTGTCCTGCCGTCGGCGGGCGAGGCAGCTCCGCCACCCTCGTCGACCGACCTGCGCTCCGTCTTGGACGAGGTCGACTCCTGCGACAGGACCTTCTCGACCGGGTGGGCGTTGCTCGTGCTGGGACCGCTGCCGAGCTGGTGCACCTCGTCGGCGGTCGAGGGCGAGGCGATGGTCGAGTTGGGGCATTCGCTCATCGCGGCGGACGCGGGACGGCGAGCGGGCGAGTTGGGAGAGAGGAGGAGGAGGGAAGGGCGGTCGAGGTCACCCAAGGAGGGGGCTGACGCAGGGCTGAGCTCAGCGGCTGACTCGTGGGTCGTCGGCAGAGCTGCGCAAGCCCTCTCGGCAAGCACAAAGAGAACGAGAGGGGACGCGCAAGGTCCGCCGAACGAGGCGCGTGTTCCCTCGATCGGCCCGGACCCGTCGCCGGATTCAGCGCCGGCGGTCGAGGCCCTTGGTGCTTGGTGCGCCGTTTACCAGGGCGCAGCGCAGAGCAGCAAAGCGAGCTCCGTGCGACGAGAGAGAGAGCGCCCTCGTAGCTCGGAAGCTCGAGGGGAGGTCGCCCTCAGCTCGAGGGGCGGCTCGCGCAGGCGCCCTCGCCGCCTGGCTTGCGCGAGCCAGCTCGAGGGCAGCCTGTGCCGAGTCGGAACAGTTGAGCTGGAGCAGCGAGGCGAGCGAGGTCGAGTGCATGCGCGAGCGCCGGGCGGAGGTGGACGAGGAGGGCGAGCGCGGCCGCAGCTCTCTTTCCTCTTCACAAACGCAAATTTCCACGGCCCCTTCAAAAAAGCACGTACGACACTAGGCGAGCCAGCCTCGGGGCTTGCCTCGGGGCTCGCGTCCTCGCCCATGAGCACCAGTACGCCGTCTGTGGGCCGGAGAGCGACGCAGAGGGGACTTGGGTGCGGCGCGTCCACACGGCCGGGCGCCACTTTCACGAGTGTTTTGCGCCTGTGTGCGGGGGCAGGGCCGCAATGTCTCGTCGGACAATCTCTTCCTCGCGCTCTCGGAGCGACGAGGGCGGGCGAGGGAGCGAGCGAGGGAGGGGTCTCGAGGAGGAGGAGGTCGGCGGCGGCGGCGGCGGCGCGGGAGCTCGTATAGCTGACCATGCACTGCACACTCTCTACACCCCTTCCTGCGCGCTCGAGAGAAGCTGCGCCCCGGGAGACCGCGACGATGAGCAGCGCGAGCGAGCTCACGAGCCTCTCCCTCGCCGCTCGAGCTCTCGACAGCCTCGAGCAGGATGTCCAACGACGGTGTTGCAGTCTTCTGCTGCTCCTTTTGCGGATGGTAGTACTCAGAGGGGAGAGGAGGCACAGCGAGGAGTGGGGAGGAGGGAGGATAGAGAGGGAGACCTGCGAGGCGATGCGAGCGAGCGGGTCCAGGACAAAGGAGAATGAGGGGTGCGAGGTCCGACGAGACGGGCGAGCCGACGAGTGCTGGTGGTGGTACAGGTGAGAGGGTTACGAATGGCGGAAAGGCGGGAGGAGAGGGAGGCGGCGGGGGCTCGAGCGTCGCTAAGGAGACGGCTTGCGCTTGCGCTGCTGCTTGGACGACGACGACGAGCCCTGGATGTAGTCGACGAGCGCGTCGACGCTCAGGTCGGCCTTCTCGCCGTGCGTGCGCTTCGGCGCCGCCTCGACGCCGCCGTTGACAGCGGGCTGCTTGCCGAGCTGGACCGACGACAGGCGCGAGCCGTTGACGGCGGCGCGAGCGCCGACAGGGCGAGCAGTCGGCGCCGCCGTCGCGAAGCGCTGCTTGAGGCGCTCCTCGCGAGCGGCCTGCTCCTGCGCGTCGCGGGCGCGCGTCGCCTCGATGATCTGGACGAACTGCTTGGCCTCGACGACCTCGCGCGCCTCGTCGCCGAGGTGCTTCTGCAGGACGGTCTGCGCGATGGCGAGGTGCTTCTGCGCCGACTCGAGGTCGGACGCGACGGCGTAGCCCTGCCCGAGCGTGAACTCGTTGTGGCCGGCGACGACCGAGTCCTCGCCGTGGATGCGCTTGGCGAGCTCGACGCACTCCTTCTGGAGCGGGATGGCGGCCTCGATGCCCGAGCGAGCCTGGACCATGGCTGCGGCGTTGCTCTGCGTGCGAGGAAGGAGGACGAGAGCGAGTCAGCGAAAGAGCGCGAGAGGGGAAAAGGGGGTCCGAGCGGGGGGAGCGAGACGAGGACGCACGAGGAGGTTGACGAGCTGCGGGTGTGACGGGCCGTACGCGGCGACGACGAGGTCGATGGCGTGCTTGGTGAGCTTGAGCGCGACGTTGTGGTTGCCCGCCGCCTGCTCGAGGAGGCCGAGGTCGGTGTACTGCGTGATGGCGTCGTGCGAGTCGATGCCGTTGGTGCGCTCGGCGACGACGATCGACTGGCGGACCATGCGGACGGCGAGCTGGAGGTAGCTGTCGGCCTCCTGGCGCGCCGCGTCGGCGTTGGGGAGGAGGAGCTCCTGCAGGCTCTTCTCGTGCTGCTCGCGACCCTCGACCGGCAGCTCCTTGAGCGCCTGCTCGGCCATGTCGTGCGTGCGGAGCGTGCTCGCGATGCGCTGCGCGAGGCTGTGCCACACGATGCCGAGCTGGTGGTACTTCTGCGCAGCGTCCGGGTGCACGGCGCCGTAGATCTGCTCGGACAGGTGCAGCGCGTCGTTGACGAGCGCCTCGCCGAGGTCGAGCTGGCCCTCCATGATGGCGCGCGTGCCCTGCGCAAAGGCGTCCTCGACGAGCGTGCTCCGGTGCGCGGTCGACTTGACGACCGGGCCGAGGTTGAGGACGTCGTCGGGGCGGAAGGTCGTCGGCGGGCCCTGGACCTTGGGCAGCTCGTCGGCGACCGCCTTGACCTTCTTGCCCTTCTTCGGCTTCTTGGTCGACGGCGACGAGGTCGAGGGCGAGGCGGCGGCGGCGGGAGCCTGCTCAGCCTCGGACGACGACGTCTCGACGTCGGCGGCGCCCGAGCCAAAGTCGTACCGGCGAGCGACGAGCTGCGCGCCGATGCGGAGCGAGAGCTCGCGCGCGACCTTGTTCTTGAGCATGACGTCGTCGAACCACGACGCAGGGAGCTCGTACCGGAAGCGAGCGGCGACCTCCTTGACGAGGTCGGCCCGGACGCTCGTCGGCGTGGCGGCGGTCCAGGAGCGCTCGACGCTCGGAAGGGCAGAGACGTCGGCGACAGGCGAGCTGTTGAGCGACGCGCCGAGGAGGCAGTTGAAGAAGTGGGCGACGAGCGAGGCGTGGTCGTACTCGGGGGTGGCGCGGAGGAGGTCGTTGACGAGGTGCTTGGCGGCGCGGACGACCATCTCGTGCTGGAGCGTGCTCTTGAGGAGCGCGAGCGTGTGGGCGGCCTCGTCCTTGCTGATCTTGGCCTTGGCAAAGTCGACGTCCTTGTCGCCGTCGGCGTCGATCTTGCGCACGAGCAGGCCGAGGTACCGCATGTTGATGCCCTTGCGGTGAAGCACGGTCGTGACGACGGGGCCGTCGGTCATGAGGAACGAGCTCGCGACGGCCTCGGCGATGAACTCGCCGAGGACGACCTCGCGCAGGTACTGGCTCGCGAGGCGCACGTTCTTGGTCGACTCGTCCTCCGGGTCGTAGATGACGAGCTCGTCGCCCGACTCGGTCGGCTTGCGCTCGACGAACGCGTCCGGGTTGAAGTTGAGGACAAAGTCGTCGGCGTTGATGACCGACTTGGTCGGCGGCTCGGACGGGACGAGCGCCGCCTTGTCGGCGTCGGCAGCGTCGCCCTCGGACGCGGCCTCCTTGAGCTCCTGCTCGACCGACTGTTCCTTGTCCTTCTGCTCCTTCTCGACCTTGGCGCGCGCCTCGGACACCTTGCCCTCGAGCCACTTGTGCAGCTTGGTCTCGCGGTACGCCTCGAGGAGCTCGTGGCGGAGGAGGACGAGGCGGTGCGGGTAGTCGACGGCGACGTCGCCCTTGGCGTTCTGCTCGCGGAACTCGATGTCGACGCACTGCATGCGGACTGGGAGAGGCGGGAGGAGAGAGCGTCAGCAGGGAGCCGGCCGAGGAAGGAGAGGAAGGGCGACGCACAGCAGTCGATAAAGTAGCTGCGACCGTCGGTCGCCGCAATGCCGTGCATGTCGCTCGCCGTCCACAGCTTGGTGACGGCGCCGTCCTGGTCCTTGACGTCGTGCTCGGCGAAGCGCATCTGGCGCGCCACCTTGCTCGCGAGCTGCTCGTGGAAGTACTTGCTCGCGCGCACCTTCTCGTCGGGCTTCTCGGGCTCGGCGGCGCCGTACACGATGCGGAACGCAGCCGTCGGCGGGTAGTCGTCCTTGTTGGGCGTCTCGGCGTTGGGCACGTCCGGCGGCGCGTCCTCGCCCTTGTCGGCGGTGGCCGCAGCGGCGTCGGCCTCGTCGCGCGCAGCCTTGAACAGGCCCGGGATGAGGCTCTGCGCGATCCAGCGCTGGCCGAGGTAGTCGACGAGGACGGTCTGCATGACGCTCAGGCCGTCGACGTCGAGGCGCTCGAGGAGCTCGACGCCGCGCAGGTCCTTGCCGGCGACGTAGCGCGCCGCGTCGTCGCCGCCGAGCTGGGCGTAGATGCCCGTGCCGTCCTCGGCCTTGGTGAAGAGGAGGTTGTTGTGGATGTAGGTGTAGGCCGAGGCGGGCTCGTTCGGGTTGATGGGCGGGATGTCGCCGCGCGCGATCGAGACGGCGCCGCGAGTCGCGGCCGCGACAAAGTCGGCCTGGGTGCGCGTGAGGAAGCGCTCGCGGAGGAGGCGCTGGTTGCCGTCGTCGCGAGGGAGGTCGAGGAACTGGCCGAACTCGTCGTTCCAGTCGCGCGCGGTCGGGAGCTGGTCGGCCGTCGTCGCCGACGTGAGGAGGTACGCCGCCTGGGTGCGGAACGGGTCGGCGACGTGCTGAGGGGCGCGCACGAGCCATGGCGCGGCGGGGATCGTGTGCGAGACGGCGAGCGAGGCGACGAGGTCCGACTGGCTCAGGTCGCCGCGCGACGCCTTGGCGACGAGGGCGGACAGGCCGCGGCGGAACGAGGGCGAGATGTCGGCGAGGAGCTCGAATAGCGACTGGTACGGGCCGGCGTGCACGCCCTTGGGGAGGACGGCGCGCGGCGACGGGTCGAAGTTCGAGTTGGTCGACTTGGAGATCCAGAACCCGCTCGCGGCGCCCGTGATCGTGTACTGCTCCGACTCGAGGGTCGAGACGGTGAGGTAGATGAGGTCGCCTCGAAGGCGGCGAGGGTGCGGCGGCGGGCTCCAGGGCGAGACGCCGAGGGCCTTGAGGCAGGGCGAGGCGAGGGCTGGCGAGGCCGAACGCGAGGAGAGGTGCTGGAGGTACGCGTCGCTGCTGAGGTCGTCGGCCGTCCAGCCGGAGAAGGCGTGCGGCTCGTCGTGACCAGATGTCGGTGCGGGCGCCTCGTCCTGCTCGGGTGCCGGCGCCGCGACCTTCTTGCCGCCCTTGCCCTTCTTGCCCTTGCTCGACTCGGCGCCTACGAATGCGAGAATCAGTGCTGCTCACCTACTCGAGCGAGACGGCACAGGCAAAGAGGACGCACCCTTGTCCTCGACGACTTTCTCCGCCCGGGCAACCTGCTGCAGCTCCTCCTCGGCCTTGTCCGCCTCGCCGCACACGGACGCGTACAGGGTCGAGCCGGCCGAGATGGCGAACGCAGTCGGGTCGTAGGCGGACGAGGTCGAGGCAAAGGGAGGGAGGCTCGAGAAGAGCGTGTCGCGGACCTTGAGAAGGTGCTGGTGCATCGCAGCGGCGGCAAAGGGCGCTGCGAGGGAGGGAGCACCCAAGTCAGCTTGGGCAGCTCATCGAGAAGACGACGAGGGGACGCACTGAAGATGACCTTGAGGCCGCGACGCTTGCCCTCCCAGAACTCGGGCTCGGCGCCAAAGACGCCCGTCAGGTCGGCATAGTCGCCGAGGACGCCGTCCTTGGTGAGGGCCCACTGCTTGGGGTCGGGCTGCGCTGCCGGGACGGGCGTCTGGGGCGCTGGCGGCGAGAGGGGCGTCCACTCGCCGTGCGACGGCGCCGAGTCGTCGCCGTCGGCGGGCGCGAGCTCGTCGGCGTAGACCGGGGCGAGCGAGAAGGCGCCGAGCCAGAAGCCCTCGGGGGCGTCGGTGATGATGCTCTTGAGGTCGTGCACGACGTCGGAGAGGGCGATCGGGAGGGGCAGCTCGAGGAAGGCCGGGTCCGAGGTCGACTTGGCGGCGGCAGGCGCAGAAGACGACGAGAGGAGCGACTGGGTCGGGACGAGGAGCGTCACCTCGACGGTCGCGTTCAGCGGGTCTGGCGGGTCGATCGGGCGCAAGGAGGGCGGGCGAGATGAGCGAGGCGACCGTCGAGAGGAACGAGGAGGACCGGCGGGAGGTCGATGGGGCGAGGGGCACGGGGAGGGTAGGGGGCAAACCAGGTCAGCCTGTGTACCTCTGTACAGAGCTGCCGAGCTGGCTAGACGCACCCTGGTCCTGCTGGTCGAGAGGAGCGTCGCCGTTGGCCTGCTGCTGCTCGGCATCGCTGCTCATGCTGGTTGCTGCTTGCGCGCACGGGTCAGCCGGGTCCGCACAGGGCTGCGTGCATGGCAGAGCTACGCACTAGTCGGCTCGAAGTACGCGCTGAACGGAAAGCGAGTGTCGAGGTGAGGCGCTCCCTCTCGCGCTCCGACTTGGCTCGACGACGAAGACTTTCAGTTCCCGGCTCCCCCCGGCCTTTGCCTGCGACTAGACAGCAGTCACGCTCACGCTCTCAGTCACCAGACCCGCCCCGACCGGCGAAAAGAACCGAGACGCGGACGAGCCGCTTTTCCTCGCGCATCTCTCCTCTCGAGCTTCGCACGAGTCAACCAGGGCACGGCGATGCAGCGACGCCGTCTACGTCCTCCCCTGCCGCTTGAGCTCGCGCAGCTGCGCCCGCGACAGGTACTGCAGCACGTCGTCGGGCACCTCGACCCCGTCGCCGACCTTGCTCGCTCCGACCGCGTCGACGCCTGCCCTCAGCGACGGGCTGCGCGTGCGCCGTCTGCGGCCCGTCGCCGCCGCCGCCTCCTCGGCCGCACGCTCCTCGCGCGACTCCTCCTGCTCGGCGAAAAAGTCGTCGACGGGGACGAGCACGTCCGGGTCGCAGGTGCGCGCGCGGTGCGCGAGCCGGAACGCGACCGACTCGTCGTGCTGCGCGAGCCGAGACGACAGCGTCGTGCCGAGAGCGTCAAAGTGCTGCACGCGACGGTCCTGCGAGCGTGCGAGAGTGGCGAGAAGGTCAGGTCGAGGTCGCGAGGAGGGGACCGAGCGCGAGGGACCGGCGGCGCAAGCTCGCTCGTCGCGGCGCCGAGTCGAGACAAGGGAACGTGGAACGCACCAGGACGGCCTCCTCGAGCTTGAAGTCGAGGTCGCGCAGCTTCTGCCACCCCTGGTGGCGGTCGCACCGCTTCCTCGTCTCGAGGCACACGCCCTCGAGGTTGTCGAGCGCGCGCGCCGTCGCACCCTGCGTGTCGCCGCCCTGCTCGGCGTCGAGCATGTCGCGGCCCTCGCCCTCGACCCACGCGCGCCACGCCGCCTCGTCGAGCACGAGCCGGACGTCGAGGCCGCACTGGGCCGTCGGAAGGCTCGTCGGCGCCTGCGGGCCCTTCTTCTTGGCGCCGCCCTTGCCCTTGCGGCTCCTGCCGCCGCTCTTGCGCTCGGCGACGGCCTCGTCCTCGTCGACGCCGCCGACGTCGATCCCCTCGCGCTTGAGCTCGTCGGCCGTCGCGGTGCACAGGGCCTCCCACCTGCGCACGGCGATGCCCAGGTACGCCTTGCGCTGCTGCACGAGGCGGCGCTTGTCGCGCAGGCTCGCGGCGCGCGCCGCGTTGGCGTGCAGCTGCTTGACGAGCTCGGCGCGCAGCGCTGCATCGGCGGCGTCCTGTCGCGCCCACGCTTTTGCGCGCAGCTCGGCCTCGCGAGCGGCGCGCTCGGGCGCGGGCAGGTCCTCGAGCGCAGGAACGTCGACGTCGTCGCCCGCCTTGGTCGTCTCGACGACCTCGGCCTCGCGACGCTGCGCACCGGCGACACGTTCCCAGAACGTGGACGGGTCGACGCCGCGCTCAGCCTCGAGGAGCGACAGGCGGGCGGCGGCGACGGCGATGCCGCAGTAGTCGGTGCAGTACTTAGACAGCGGAGCGACGGGCGAGCGACAGGTCGGTCGGGCGCAAGCGCGCTTCCAGGTCGTGCGGTTCGTGTGCGAGACTGCGAGCGCGGGGTCGACGAGCGTCAGCACGAGGCGCGCATGGAGCCGAGGCGACGGCGCTCATAAGCGGGAGGTGCGCCGTGAAAAGGGAGCACGCACCTGCAGAACATCTTGGGCAGAAGAAGAGGTCGACGAGCGAGACGGCCTCGTCGTCGATGTTGACGCAGTCGATGTGGTACCACTCCTCGCAGCTGTACGAGCACGACAGTCAGCTACAGTCCTAGATGTCGACGCCGAGAGAGCGGCGCACCTGTCGCAGGCGATCATCATGCGCTGCACGTGCCGAGGGAGAGCAGGTCAGCCAACCGGATCAGCACGCGAGCGAGGAGAGAGGAAGGTGGCGCACCTCGGGATCGTACAGCTCTTTGCAGATGCAGTAGAGGCGGTCGTCGACCTCCTCGTCGTCCTCCTTGGCGCGGTTGGCCCGGTTCTTGCCCTTCCTCGCCGCCTCCTGCGCCCGCCTCGACCTCGCGAGGCGCCGAGCGTCCTCGTCCTCCTCAGAGTCCGTGTCGTCGGGGTCGGCGACGAATGTGGCGCGGCGAGGCGGGCGGTACGCCTCGAAGGTGGGCGGCAGACGGGGACGAGGGTGAGAGGGGTTGAGGCGCGGGTGGACGTAGGACGAGGGCGACATGGGCGGAGCGGTCGGGTTGGCCGACGACTCGGTGAGCGAGCCGAGAGCCGAGTCGTCGTGGAAGAGCTCGTGCGAGAGGCCCGACGGGCCAGGCGAGGGTGCGGGCGAGGTGACGGTCGAAGAGAGGTGGAGCGGTCGAGGGGTTGGCTTGGTTGACGACGGCTTGGACCGGGGCTTGGGCGTAGTCGACGGGCGTCGTTGAGCCTGCGTGCAACGTGGTGGTGGGGCAAAGTCAGCTAGGTGCGCGTGCGGTGAGGGAACAGCTGGATCCGGCGTCTGAGGAGTACGAGGGAAGACGCTCACCTTGAGCGCTGCGATCGGCGTAGTCTCGTCGCCCTCGCCCATGCCCATGATGTCGACGTCGCCATCCTCGTCCAGCTGGACCGCCTGCTGCACCGCCTGCGCGCCTGGTACCCGCCGCCGCGACTCGTCGTCCGAGTCGGCGACGAGCGAGGTCGTCGAGACCGGGGACGCGCCTCGCGCCGCCGGCTGCGGGGCGCCCATAGCGTCGCGTACCTGCGCTGCGAGAAGCGCTGGGTCGAGGAGGGTGTAGGGGTCGAAGGCGGGGGGAGGTGGAGGAGGGGCGGCGGGCGAGAGCTCGAACGCGGAGGGTGCGAAGCCGCCTGCTTCGGGCATGGCCGTGTACAGGTTGTCGGCAAACGCTGGCAAGGGCGCACTGGCTTCTGGGCCAGAGAGGAGCGAGTCGAGCCGCATCGCCGTCGAGGTTCGAGGAGGCAGCGACGCGTCGTCGCTCGCGCGCTGCGAGTCGCCGCTCGGGTTGAGGAGCTGCCGAAAGTCCATTGACACGGCTGAGCGCGCGACCTAGCCTCGCAGGGCGGGAGCGAGGGAGGTCGGTGGGGGAGAGCGAGGAGAGCCGAGGCGGCGAGGGGCGCACAGCTCTCTCGACCACCAGAGATGGCTTGTACGAAGCGGGACAGCTCTCGACGAGGAACTGGCTAGTACTGTAGAACGGCGCATTGCTACAAGGCCCCTCGCCGCCGCCGCCTTGCTCCTCCTCCTCGACGACCCTCGCTCGCTCGCTCCCTCGCCCGCCCTCGTCGCTCCTCGCGCGAGGTGAAGATGTCCGACGAGACATTGCGGCCCTGCCCCCGCACACAGGCGCAAAACACTCGTGAAAGTGGCGCCCGGCCGTGTGGACGCGCCGCACCCAAGTCCCCTCTGCGTCGCTCTCCGGCCCACAGACGGCGTACTGGTGCTCATGGGCGAGGACGCGAGCCCCGAGGCAAGCCCCGAGGCTGGCTCGCCTAGTGTCGTACGTGCTTTTTGGAGGGGCCGTGGAAATTTGCGTTTGTGAAGAGGAAAGAGAGCTGCGGCCGCGCTCGTCCGCCTCGTCCACCTCCGCCCGGCGCTCGTGCATGCACTCAGCTCGCTCTCTCTACCTCGTGCCAGACAGAGAGGTAGCTCAGCAACTGAATAGGTGTGATTCCATCGATGCTCTACTCGAGGCGAGCGAGCTGCGCCGCTCTTTGCAGGTGTCGCGCGCCGAGGGTCCGTGCGCTCTTCCTGCGCCGCTCAGCTCGATGCGGCTGGACGAGAAGGGCGTAAGGCCTTGGCGTGGATGTCGACCTCGTCGACTCGCGTCGAAGGTGCAGGATGGGCGGCAAGGAGAGATGGCGACTGCGAGCGGAGAGAAGTAGCGTGAGCGTCGTGTTCCTCCTCGTCCTCCTCGACTTGATTCGGTCCGGGGCGAGAGGCTCACGTTCTGCTTGGCGGCGACGATAGGGTCACTGAAGCCGAAGAAGGGCAGGGCCAGGTTGATGAACGCGTTCGAGAACTTCTCGAGGTCCTGCTTTCCGTCGACGATCTGCTCGAGGGGAGGAGGGCGGCGAGAGGGGAGAATGGGGACGACGACGACGCTGCAGCAGGGTCAGCGTGCATTTCTCATGCGTTCTGTGAGGCGCGAGGGTCGGGGAGAGGTCCAGTAGGCTCGGAATTCGACCCGAGGACGCACCTTGTACAGCTCGCCGCCTCGTCGCCCTCGAGCGCACAAGCTCGTGCCGTCGCCCTCACGCGCCGTTGGCTCGCTTGACGAACTCGACGACCTCGAGCAAGCTCGAGACCGTGTGGTCCTGGGCGACGCCGCGCTCGTCGTCCGAGTAGCTCGCGCGCGCGTGCTCGCCGACTGGATCGCGGCGCAGGAGCAGGCTCTGCATGCCGACGCGCCGAGGCGCCTCGTAGTCTCTGCGCGCAGGCGTCGAGGGTGAGCGTCTGTGCGACTGGCACAGAGCGAGCGATGCGGGAGAGGGACGCACGAGACTGCCTCGTCCCCGACGACAAGCACATCGTGCGCCTCGAGCTCGTCTTCTCCTCGCTCGCGCGCCGTCGCCCTCAGCCGCACGAGTACCTCCTCCCAGAACGTCGGTCCGCCCTTCTCCTGCTCGAGCTCCCACGTCGTCCACACCTCGCTCTCGCGGATGCCGGCGTCGAGCGGGTCCGTCTGGCCCTCGATCGTGCCGAGAGCGCGCAGGATGCGCGAGACGGACGGGTCCGTGTTGCTGACGATGACTGGTGGTGGCAGGCCGAAGGCGTGGAGCGAGTGCAGGAGGGGATGGACGTCGTCGTGCAGTGCGTAACCCTCCTGGCCCCAAAAGCGGTGGACGAGCGTGGTGCACAGGCGGGCGCTGACAGGCTCAAACTCTGCGGACGGACCGAGGTGATCGTCAGCTTCTGCTTCTCCTGCTTCGACGTGGAAGGGAGAAGGGGCTCACCGGCTGCAGGAACACCGGCTCGGCGGAACGTCTCGTCGATGACGCCGGTCCACCACTGCTCTGGGTCGAGCGGCGGCGTGCTGCGCTTACCGTACAGCGGATACGCCTTGGCCCAATTCTTGAAGGCTGTGCGGGGCTCGTGCCGTCAGCGACTGCTCAACGAGCTTGCGCGAGGAGAGCTCGTCGACGCACCTTGCTTGAACCCGTCCTTGACCCGAGCCTCCTCCACCTGCAGGCCGAACGAGCGTGCGACAGACGTCTGTAGGGCATCTGGGTCAGCTTACGCTGCTGTGGAAGACTCGAGAGCATCCAGAGACGCACGTATTGCTGAAAGACGGGCTCTCGAGGCGAGAAGACAGTGCCGAACGCATCGAGGAGCACTCGCCGCACGACCATGATGGCACTGCGGACTCAATAGAGGCTCTAGGTCAGCTCTGCGCTACACCTTGCGGCCCCTGATGGGCTGCGTGGTGTGCGACCGAGGCGAGGAGGTGGCACGGGGAGGCGGGGGAGGTGGACTCACGAGGACAGCTCTGGACCGGGCGCGGTAGGGACGAGCTCGAAGCAGAAGGTCGTGATGGAACGCAGAGCTGACCGCAAGTGGCGCAGCTGAGGCGGGGCGGGGGCGAGAGCTGGAGGAGGTCCAGCGAGGTGATGAGGACGACGTCGTCGGACGAGTCCTCGGCGCTCTCTCTACGCAGGCGAGCAGTACCGCACGCTGCAGCTCACTATCGAGCCAGGTAGAGAAGCGCAAGTCCGAGCAAGAAGCGTGTCCTCGTGCTCGCTCGCCTCGCGCGGTCGAGCCCCTCGTCGACTTGGCGAAGCTCTTTGCAGATCAGGTCACACGCGCGTTAGTCCGCAGCGGGGGTATACAACGACGACGAAGACAGGCCGGGGCAGGGGAAGGAGGACGGGGCGTCTACCGGACGCGGACCTTGAGGTAGGGGACCTCGACGTCGTCGCCCGAGTCGATGTCGTTGACCATCATCTCGAAGACAATATCACGCACGTGGTCGGGGATGGGCTTCTTGCTGACCGTCTCGACGAGCGTCGACAGCCTGCAGACGTAGACGAGCGGGTCAGGGCGAGAGCGAGGAGGAGAGAGGGCCGTGTGAGGGAGGGGCCGACGCACGGCATCTTGAGGCGCTCCTCGAGCTTCTTCTTCGGCATGAAGCCCGAGTACAGCATGCTGCGAGCGCGAGAACAGCGTCAGTTGTCGCTCTGGGACTGGGCGCGCGAGGCCTCGAGGCCGGAGCCGTCGACCGAGATCGCGCTCGACGAGAGGTAAGAGGGCAGCAACGCACGAGACGCCCGACGACAGCATCGAGATCTCAAAGTTGTACTTCTGCAGAGAGGAGAAGGATCGCTGCGTCAGCCGCGAGGTGCTGAGCGAAGCGCGAGGTCGAGCGACGACGCACCTCCTCAAAGTGCTTGACGAGCTCCTCGAGCGTGATGTCGCCCTCGATCTTGAAGCAGTCCTGCAGACGGCGAGACGATGGACGAGAACGGGGCGGAATGAGAGGTGGAGGAGGGAGAGGACGGTGGGCGACGAGGAAGGATAAACGGTCAGCGAGCTCGTTAGCCGCGGGACGAAGCAGTCGACGTCGAGGACGCACCCAGATCGTCCACTCAGTCTCGCCGTACTGTGAGAGGGAAGGACACGGAGAAGGAGGAGAGGGCAGCGTCAGCAAAGCGGTCGTCGTCGGGTGCTCCTCCTCGTCCTCCTCGACTCGACTCGGCACCGCGCAGGGAGCTCACCTTCTGCTTGGCGGCCGCAATAGGGTCACTGAAGCCGAAGAAGGGCAGGGCCAGGTTGATGAACGCGTTCGAGAACTTCTCGAGGTCCTGCTTGCCGTCGACGATCTGCTCGAGAGAGACGAGGAGAGGGACGGTGACGACGACGATGATGATGCAGCAGTGTCAGCGTGCCTTTCTCATGCTCCGGTTAAGGCGTGAGGGCCGGGGAGAGGTCCAGGAGGCTCGGAGATCGACCCGGAGGCGCACCTTGTACAGCTCGCCGCAGACGAGGCCAGCTGCAACGGCCGTAGTCGTCGCGATGGCCGGGATGATCTTGCCTGTGAACGCTCCGAGAGTCAGCTACACGGTGTCGCAGGCGTCGCGGAGGCGGGTGGAAGACCGAAGGAGGAGGAGGAGAGAGAGATAACGCACCGGCGACCTGCTTCGTGTGGTGGCGCGAGCTCGGCTGGATGCCGTAGTTGAGCGCACGCAGGTTGGACGCAGCCGTGATGAAGTCCATGTGGTGGTTCGAGTCGTCGTCCTTCTCGAACTTGGCCGGGTTGAGGCGGTACCCGGCGAGCGACGACGGCTGGGGGAGCGACGCCGCGAGCGACCCGAGGTCCTCCTCCTCGTCCGCCTTGGGCGCGTCCTTGTCGTTGGCGACGGGCTCGTCGTCCTTGACCTGGACCTGTACGCCGGCCTTGGGCTTGAACTCGGGCAGGTGGACCGAGTCGAGGACCTTCTTGAACCGAGCCGGGTCCGTGTCGCCCTTGAGGCCGTAGTTGAACGCGTGCAGGTTGGCGGCAGCGACGATGAACTCCATGTGGGCCGACTGTGGAAGTGTGTGGGCGAGTCAGTGATGCTCGAGGAAGGCTGAGGAGGTCCGCCTCGACCTTCTCGAGCCGCGCTCGCGCAGCCTGACGATGACGGGCAGCCGGCTCACCTCGTTGTAGTCGAACTTGAGGGGCTCAGGAGCGCGCTTGGGGCCCGACCAGAACGGCGTGCCCTCCTTGGTCATCTGCAGGAGGCGAAAGCGAGTTTGGGAAGGTCAGCTCCGGGTGCCGTCGACGTTGACGACGGCGCAGCGAGCACGACGCACGAGGTCCTTCGGGAGCGAGTACAGGAGCTGCTTGATCTCGTTGCCGTACTCGGTCTCGAACTGCTCGCGCGCCCAGACGATGCACTCGTCGAACCCGAGCGGCTTGTTGTCGACGAGGAAGCTCTTGATCTTGACGAGCTGCGACGTCTCGCCCGACTGCTTGGCCGCCTCGATAAAGTTGGGCTGCGACAGATACGAGTTGACGACCTCGGCCGGCTTCTCAAAGTACTCCTCGAAGCGCTCCTTGGCCCACTGCGCGCGACACGGACGAGGTCGGGGTCAGCGCAGGAGCTCGTCGACACGACGAGAAGAGAGAAGCGCACCGCGATCGTGTGCTCGATCTGGTTGGGGAAGTTCTTGATCGTGCAGCTCGGGTGGCTCTTCTCGGGCGGGTCCTGGCTCGACGAGTACGACTCGGTCAGGTGCGGGAGGACGACCTGGACGTTGCCCTTGGTGCCGAGCGTGCCCGACTCGAGGAGCGGCTTGGCGTAGTAGACGCAGCGCTGGTCCATGTACTGACCTGCGAGCGGGCGGGGCCAAGAGCGAGGTCAGCTACCGCGGAGAGGTGCAGAGAGACGACGAGGGCGACGCACGGGCCGCGACGTTGTCGAGCGCGTTGGTGACGCCGTCGAGCGCGTCGAAGAACGAGTCGCCGAAGACGTCTGCAGAGGCAGACGACAAGTCAGCACGCTGCGGTGGGCGAGATCGTCCAGGTCGAGCGAGACGACGACGCACTCTCCGTGTCCGGGCCGACGGCGAGCTTGTAGACGTCGATCTTGCCCTCGAGCGCCGGGTTCATCTCCATGGCCGCACGACGCGCCGCCTCGGACTTGAACGAGCCGACGTCCTTGGGCCTGAACAGGAATTGGCGGTTGAGGTTGCTCTTCTCGATCGTGTCGAGGTCCGTGACGTGGATGTGGCCCTCGGGCCCGGTCGCGACGCCCATCATGGCCCAGTTCTTGAGCATCTCGCAGCCGATCGCGCCGGCGCCGACGAGGAACTGGCGGTTGTTCTCGAGCTTGCGCTGGAACGCGCGGCCGAAGACGGCGATCTGGCCGTCGTGGCGCGCCGGCGGCGACGAGGGCGCGCAGTCGTCCTCGGTCGGGAGCGTGTCGGGGAGCGCCTCGAGCGCGTCAAAGTAGAGGTGCTGGAAGAGGGGCGTGAACTTGCCCGAGCACGCCTTGAGGACCTCCTGCGCGATGAAGCCGCCGATGACGGCGCAGATCGGGGCGACGTCGCCCGCCGCCTGGTACGCGAGCTCGGTCAAGATCTTGTCGTCGAGGTCGCCCTCGAACTTGGCCTGCGCGGCGACGTCCTTGGCGAGCTGGACGAGCTCGGCGGCGTCGGCCGCGTTCCGGGGCTTGGGGAGCCGGCTGTTCTTCGAGCGGAACGCAGAGAGGGCCTGGAAGCCGATGTGGAGCGTCGCAGGGCGGTCGAACTTGGCAAAGTCGGAGATGAGGAACTCGGGCGCGGTGATCGACTCGCGGAGGGGTTTCTGCGCGCGCACAGGCGGGTCAGCGTCGGACCCTCTCGCTACCGTCCGTCTCGGTGCATGCGAGAGTGACGCACAAAGTCGAAGAGCTTGGGCATCTTGACCTGGTGGAACCAGCCGCCCTTCTTGTACTGCCCGAGCCCGCGCGTGTCGCCGACCTTGAACGTGTACGGGCCTGCGTCGAGCAGCCAGCTCGTCAGCGGCTCCTCCTAGCGCGGTGGAGAGAGAAGGACTATGCGCACCGACGACCGTGACCTTCCTCGCGCCCTCGACGCCGTCCGAGTTGATGTTCATGCCGTCGACCTCGGTGAAGCGGACGTAGTCGCCGTCCTCGAGCCCGTGCCTCGTCTCGTCGAGGCACGTCACGAGCGCGTCCTCGCCCTCCTCGATCTCGACGACCATGCCCGACAAGGGCGTCTCGCCCGTCTGGTCGACGACGGGGAACTGCTCGCCAAAGTCGCAGAAGGCCGACGCGAACAAGCCGGCCGTCTCGGCGGCGATGAACTTGATGCCGTTGGCGTGCGTAAAGTCGTTGAGCTTGAGCTGCTCGTCGGTCGAGCCCTGGACGAGGACGACGACGGTGAAGCGCTTGACGGCGTCGTCGGTGAGGTTGGCAAGGACCGAGACGGGCGTGTAGGCGTTGAGCTCGGCGAGGCGGGGGCGGGTCGCCTCGTCGCGGCGCTGACCGACGTCCGACTCGCGCAGGAAGAACTGGGTCCCGAGGTCGGGGACGGTAACGAGGGTCGGGTCCGAGATGGTGACCGACTTGACGCCGGCGAGGCAGATGTTCTTGGCGATCTCGACGCCGAGGCCCGACATGCCGATGATGAGGACGTCGGAAGCGGCCATACGCTTCATGGCTGCGAGACGAGGCGCGCGGGCTGGTCAGCAAGCGCGAGCGGAGGTGGAGGGGGGGAGAGGCGGGAGCTCACCCTCGTGGCCGAGGACATAGCTGCAGGCAACAAGACAAGGCGGTCAGTGCTGTCCCTGAGGCGCAAGCTGGACCCTGGTCCTCCACCGAGCCGCCGAGGTGGACCAACCCTCCGCCTCGCTCGCTCATGACGCAGGGTGCCCGTCCTCCCTCAGCATCGGCCCGGCTGCTGCCGCCGTGCACCCTAGGCCTCCAGCAGCAGCTCAAATTGGCCCCAGCTAGCTGCACACACGCTCGAGCGGGTGTGCGACCGGTTGCTGACGAGGATCGGGTGGGAAGTCGGTGGAGGAGGGGGCGAGGGAGAGAGGGACGCACAGCTGGCGCGAGTAGAGGCTCTCGTCGAGCGTTGCCGCCTGGTCGAGGTTCATCGCTTCAGTCATGGCGCAAGCGGGTTGGAGCTGTGTGGGAGACAGAGACGAGGCCGGGCGAGCGAGGCGGAGCTGACAAGGTCAACCGCCGCTCACCGCAGAAAAGCGTGGCAGCACGTAGGGTTACGTACAACTAGCTCACAAGCAGACAGCAGGCGCGAACGAGGTAGTCTGAGCCGCAGAGGACGAGCGAGCTGGTAGGCGCCTCTCCTCGACCGCGACTCACCTTTCTCGCACGACCATCGCAACGAAGACAGGGTTCAGGGCACTGAGGAAGAAGTATGACAAAGTAGGCGCACGCCTGCGCAGACTGGGTACGAAAGGGAGGTCGAGCCGCGCCCGGACCCCTCGCCGCCTCGCCGACGCTCACGCTCGCCCAAACACCCTCGCCGGGTCCGCCCTGCGCTCGCCGCACCCAACGAGCTCCTCCATGCCGTCGCACTCGCCCTCACTGTCCGAGCCAAAGTCGACCCGGACGACGCCGTCGCCGGCCTCGGCCTCGAGCATCTGCTCGTCCTCGCCCTCGCCCTCGACGAGCACGCGCGCCTTCTCTTCGCTCGCCCGCTCGCGCTCCGCCCGTGACCGACGCCGCGCAGGCGTGACCGGCCTGCTGCGCCCGAGCTCGAGGCCAGGCAGCTTGTCGCGCGGGCTGCCGCTCGACCCGGACGCCGGCGCGGCGGACCTCGCGCTCGCGGGTGCGGCGGGCTCGGGCGGCGCAGACGGCAGCGAGGCGCTGCTGAGCGACGGGCTCATGCCGGCGCTCGTCGGCTCGTCGGGGCGAGGGCGAGGTCGTGACGCACGGACCTCGTCCTGAGCGGGCGCGTGGTCGAGGCCGATCGTCTCGGCAGCGGCGGGCGCTGCGGCGACAGCGTGCGGGACAGGCGACGGCGCAGAGGCATCTTGGTCGTACGAGAGGCCGAGGCGGCGCGCAGGGCGGAGCGGCGATCGCGAGCGCGACCTCGCGAGGGCCGTCAGGCCGCCGGGGACCGACTGCGAGGCCGACAGGGTGCTGCCACCGCCCGACGAGCGAGACGCCGAGAGCGCGAGTGGGGCCCAGTCTGGCGCAGTAGACAGGCGCAGGCCGGACCCGCTCGCTGTGCGCGGCGCCGCCGGCGACCGCGTGTCGCCCAAGCGCGCAAGCTTGCGCTGCAGCGCCCTGCTGAGGACCTCGCTGAGCTCGCCGCTCGTCGGCGACGCCGCGGCGGCCGAGCGACGCAGGTCGTCCTGGGTCCTCGACGTCGGGAGGCCGACCTTGCGCAGCTTGTCGCGTTGGGCGCCGAGCTCGCTGGCGCTCATGTCGATGCGCGGGACGGCGCCGACGCCGGGGATGGCCGAGTGCCGGCGACTCGGGCGCTCGGGAGTGGCGCGGAGATGTGCACGAGCGTCGGTGAGGATGGGGTTCGGCCGGCCGACTGGTGGGGGACGGGGACCGGGAGGGGGAGGCGGCGGCGGCGGCGCAGAGATGCGCGGGATGTGGGTGAAGGCGGGCTGCTTCTGTGCAGAGAGCTGCACGAGGTTTACGAGAGTCAGGCCTCGCTCGACAGGTGAGAGGTGGAGGGGACGAGTCGACGCACCTCGCCCTTGAGTCGCTGCACCTCCTCCCTCAGCTCCTCGATCTGCCTGCGCTCTTGCTCCTTCTCGGTCCTCCACGCCCGCTCGCACTGGTCGCTCGCCTCGGTAAAGTGCGTCGTACTCGTCTGCGGGCCCTGGCGGGCCGTGCGCTCGCGCGGCGTGTGCGGGCTCGCCGTGCTCGACGACGATGCGAGGCTCGGAAGCGACGTCGATGCCGACAGCGTGGCCGGCTGCGCACGAGGCGTGTCGACCTGCGCGCGGCGGTGCAGGCTGGGCTGGGCGTGCGACCGCTCGTGCCGATGCGGGCCGTGCGCTGCGAGCGCCGACGTCGACGACGCCGCCGAGGCGCCGTGCGCCGACACCTGCGCACCGGCTGGGTCGACCCGACGCCTACCGCTGAGCGAGCGCAGGCCGCTGCCGTCGCCGCTGCGGCGAGACGACTCGGTCGACGCGCGAGGTGCGAGCGAGGAGGACAAGCCCTCGTCGGTCGTGACGGCGCGAACGAGCTCGTCGGCGTACGACGTGTCGGCGTAGGAACGGCGCGGATGGCGAGAGGATGCAGGGGAGGAAGAGGGGTTGCGGTGCTGGCGGGGTGACGACGAGAGCGAGTCGTACGAGGAGGAGGAAGGGAGGGCGCTCGACTGCGAGATGGGCGGCATGAGCGGCGGCACTGCAGGGGCGCGGATGTCAGCTCTTCTAGTCTAGTCTCCATCATCGAGAGCGCAGGTCGGCTCGACGCACCGCCGTCAAAGAGCAGGTCGTCGCCTCGAGCCTCGGCGACGCGGCGCCGCTTGCCCCTGCGCTCGCCGTCCCTGCCCCTGCCCGTCTGCGAGCCCTCGCCTGCCCTGACCCGCTTGTCGCCGACCCTCGTGCCGTGGCCCCTGCTGCCCTCGTCGCCCGCGCGAGCTGCACCGCCTCCGGTGAACCCGCGCACGAAGCCCGCAATCTCGACCGAAGCCGCCGCCTTGAGGTTCGACCACACGCCGGCGAGGCTGCTGAAGGCGAAGGTGCTGGCGGCTGGTGCGCTCTGGCTGGGTCGCGGCGGGCTGAGGAGGATGGTGTGGAGCGACGATGAGGTTGAGGCACACGTGGGGAGGGCGGCGGGAGGCGAGTGAGGGGACGACTGGGGCGGCATGGCGCCTGTAGAGGCGTCGCTGGGGCCCTTAGGCAGCTCTGGAGTCTCGTAGAGGGGAGACGAGCGAGTGGAGACGAGCCAACCTCGCGGCCGTCCCCGAGCGAGAACGCAGCCGACTTGCCGCTCCCTTCGAGCTCGCAAGGACGCTGAGAGGCACTGCATGCTCGACGAGTACCTGTATACACCTGCTGAGCCCGTCAAGCCGGCCCCTGCGCTGCCAGTGGGCGACACCTTCTCCTCCTCGTCCCCGCCTCCTTCTCTTGCCGCGTCGTTCTCGCCCGGGACCGCGTCGTTCGCCTCGCTTCCTCGCGCGAACCCGTTCATGAAGATGCAGGATCCGCTCCCACGAGACTCAGCCTCCGAGATGTCCCTGGCGGTCGCGCACCTCTCGTGCACGAGCCGACTTCGACTCGCTCGCTCGCTCGCTGCGAGAGCGCACTCACAGAGCCGAGAGCGAGTCGTCACAGTCATTGCATGACAACAGGAGAGTCGCAGATTAGCCCGAGCGCAAGTGTCCGACTTCTAGCTCATCAGAAAAGGGGTATCTGGTCGAGGTCGAGCCCCGAGTGTCCGTCTCGCGCTCGTCGCGCGCCCTCGCCCGCTTACCACGCGACGACCTCCTCCTCCTCCCAGACGCGCTGATCCGAGGCACGCGCCTTCTTGGCGATGGCGTAGGCGCGGTGGAGCAGGGTGAGGACGACGGGCTGGATCGAGGGGAGGATGAGGGCCGAGAGGATGAGCTGCGTCCTGCAGAGCGGGGCGAGCGACGTCAGCACGACGGCGACGTGAAGGGGAAGGCGAGAGAGAGCGGGAGACGCACGGCTTGCCGTCCTGCTCGCGCACGCTGACGACGACCTCGCGCGTCTTGTCGTCGACGAGCTGGAAGCAGTTGGGGTCCTTGAGCTTGACCCAGCGGTACTTGCCGCCGCCGACGCCCTTCCACAGCGGCTCGGCGTTGCCAAAGATGGCGCGGCGGTAGAACTTGCTCCACCGGATCTTGCGCCCCTGCTGGAGGAAGAGCGTCTCCTCGGTGACGAGGCCGACCTTCTTGAGCTGGTCCGAGCCGCGCTCGCGCTGCTTGGCCGTCGGCACCTCGAGCAGGAGCCACTCGACGCCCTCGGCCTCGTTGCGCGCCTGGCCCGCCTCGGCGCCCTCCGAGGGTCCGAGCCCGTCGTGCCACTCGGGCCACAGGATGCCGTCCTCGGCCGTCGCGCCGCTCGCCGACTCGCGCCGCAGGACGCCGTCCTCACCTCGGCGGTACTCGCGCGCGACAAAGACGACGCGCCGAGCCTGGGCGTCGACAAAGACCGTCTCGAACCCGCGCTGCTTCTCAAGCGGCGACTCCTGCCACGAGAGGAACATGGACGGCGAGACGACCGACGGGAGCGACGGCGAGGTCCAGTCGGCGACGTCGAACGGCGGGCCGAGCGAGAGGGCGGCGGGCGCGGGTGCGGGCGCAGGAGGGGGAGGAGAGGGACGAGGCGCCGGCGAGCGGGCGGGCGACGACGCCGCAGTGCGAGATCGAGAAGGGGGCGCCTGCATGCCGGGAGGGAACGTCGTCGAGGAAGGGGTGGGAGGGAGGGAGAGCGATTGCGCCGGGAAGGTAAAGGTGGTCGAGGCGGAAACGCCGGAAAGTCCGGACCTGCTCGACCAGGTCGGCGACAAGGGCGGTTCGGGCGCGCCGTAGGCGAGGTGTGGCGGCGGGCCGGGCGCACGTGCGTAGTGCTGCCCTGGTAGGATGCGAGACGAGGTGCGCGGCGGTCCGGCGGACGACCGAGGGCGGATCAGCTCGTCGTCGTCCGACCCGCCTCGGCGGTGCAGCTTCTGCGGCTGGTGCTGCTGCTGCTGCTGCTGCTGCGACGGCGGGCGCGACAGGCGCGCGTGCTGGAGGTGCTGACCGCGGGCATCGTAAGCGGGCGACGAGCCACGCGACGGCGGAGGTTGGGCAAAGATCGGCGCCGCCGGGGGAGGTGGCGCTCGCGAGCTGATGCGGGGCTGGAGGTGCTGATTGACGAAGGTCGAGCCTTGCTGCGCGTGCGTGTAGTACTGGCCGGGATGCGCATACTGCCCGCCGCCGCCGCCGCCGCCCGAGTGCGGCCGCATGTTGTCGGTCGCCGCCTGGTGCTCGAAGTACTCGCCGCGCGGCGGGGCGGGGCTGCCCTTGAGGAGGTCGTGCGGGCCTGGCGAGGGGAAGGGGGACGAGGTCGAGCTCGAGGTGCCGAGCGAGTTGGTCGAGGCGTAGCGGCGGAAGCCAAAGTGGGACGACGCGGCGGACGAGGACGAGAGGGCGGGCGAGGCCGACGGGCTCGAGTCGGCGCCGGCTGGAGCAAAGGGCTGGAGGAACTGGTGCGGCGTGGCCATGTGTCGGTGCTGGTGCTGGACCTGGTTCACAACGAGGAGCGGAGAGGGAGAGCCAAGGCGACAAACAGGGTCGACGGAAGCTCCGACGGGTCGGGAGCCCTCCCCCTCGTGAGCGCCCCAAAACTGCGGGGACCGGCTTCCTGCGACGCGCGTGCCACGAGGATCTGTGTCGGAATTCCCACGACCCAAGCGAGGCAAGTGCGGCCCGGTAGGGCGAGACCAGCAGGATTCGAGGAGGAGGAGGACGAAGCGCGACGCTCTCGCTCCTCTCTCTCTCTCTCGTTCGTGCAGCTTGTCCGTCTGACGCGCCGTGCAACGCCAACGACGTCCACGCACGAGAGCTGCCCGGCTGGGGTTTGTCCGGCGAGCGGGGGGACCGAGGCTGGGCGCCCGCACGCGCCGCGCCGCCCGCCGGTCGCGGTTCGGTCTTTGTCCTCCTCCCCTTGCGTCTCGTCCTCTCACTCTCGCTCCTTCCGACCTCCCCCTCTCTGGCAGAGGGTCGACTCTTGCCACTCGTTTCACACGCACCCGACCGCCCAAGATGCGCACCTCCGCCCTCGTCGCCGCCCTCGCCGCCGGCCTCGCCGCCGCACACTCCGCCTCGTCGGGCCCCTCGTCCATTCACCGCCGCAGCCAGGCCAAGCGCGCCTCTGCCTACTCGCTCACGGGCCACTACGCCGGCCAGGACTTCCTCGACCTGTTCAACTACGACACCCGTGCGTCGGTCCTTCCCCGGCGGCTCACTCGCACGCCGACCTCTCGAGCTGACCCTCCTCCTCTTCCCCCCGCAGACTCGAGCAACGGCGGCCTCGCCCTCTTTGCCACGACCAAGACGGCGGCGAGCAACGACCTCGTCGAGGTCAAGAACGGCAAGGTCCACCTCCGCATGCACCCCAAGGCCGACGACGGCAAGCTCGCCGCCATCAAGCTCACGTCCAAGCAGCAGTACGACATGGGCCTGTACATCTGGGACATCGAGAGGATGCCGCAAGTGTGCGTGTTGCTCTCCTGCTTCGTCTACCCGGACCGAGCGAGCGCTGACTCTTCCTTCTCCTCCTTCCCTAACCACGCCCGGCCCTCGAACTCCTACTCCTTCCCGCCTCTTCTCGGTCCATCCTCCTTCCTCAGCTGCGGCGCATGGCCGGCGATCTGGTCGACCGGCGACAACTGGCCCGCAGGCGGCGAGATGGACCTGAGTGCGTCGGCCCTTCTCGACCTCCTCTCGCCCACATCCTGACGACCTTCCTCCTCAGTCGAGTACGTCAGCCATCACAGCATGAACGGCATGAGCGTTCACACGGCGCCGGGCTGCTGGTGCGTCTCTGTCGCTCTCTCGCCCCCTTCTTCCTGCCCGAGGCTCGAGCGCTGACTCTCTCCTCGACGCAGGGCTGGATCCACGGGTTACACGGGCACGCCGATGCTCGCCGGCTCGAACGCGCTCAACTGCGACGCCGAGGCCACCAGCTCGCAGGTGCGTCTTCTCCTCGAGGCGCCTTCCCCTTGTCGACGGCCTTCTCAAACCGAGAAAGTGAATGAGCGAGCCCAGGGCGCCCTGCTGACCTTCCACTGCCTCCCTCCACCTCTCACCTTGCAGGGCTGCGGCTTCAGGACCAAGGAGAACGGCACCGCCGGCATCGGCGCCAACTACGGCGGCGCCGGCGTCTACGCCCTCGACTGGTCGTCCTCGGGCATCTCGATGTGGTTCTTCCCTCGCAACGAGATCCCGGCCGACATCCACAGCAAGAACCCCAACCCGTCGAGCTGGAAGAAGCCGACGCTGCACGTCGCCGAGGCCAACTGCTCGCCCATCTCGCAGTACTTCAGCCCGCAGCAGTGGGTCATCAACACCGACCTGTGCGGCACCTGGGCGTCGGGCACGTGGAACAGCGACAACTCGTACGCCGGCCAGGCCGAGGGCAGCTGCGCCTCTCGGACCGGCTACGCTACCTGCGCCGAGTACGTCCAGAACGAGGCCAAGGACTTCAAGCACGGTGCGTCCTCCCTCGCCTCTCCCCTCTCGACGACCTGAGCGAGGCGAGGCGTCGGCAGCTTGCCGTCGCCCGTCGTCGTCTCTCGCCCTTCCTCGTCGCGCATCATCGGCGTCCTCGCTCGTCATCCTCGGCGTGGCTGACTCCTGCTTGCTCCTTCCACACACAGCCTACTGGCGTATCGCCTCGCTCAGCGTCTACAACAAGTAGCCGTCGTGCTACTGCGCCACCTTGCCGTCGACGTCCTCGACCTCGCACGGCCCTCCTTCTCGACTTCTCCCTCTTCCCCTCGACTCGTCATCGCTGCCCCACCGCCCCTTCTCCTCGTCCACCTATATCCCTCCTTCACTTTATCCGCACCATTTCCTCTTTATCCCCCTCGGCGTGTCCTGCTCGTAGAGATCTCCAGTCCGTGCACGAGCAACTCGCCGACCCGCTCCAGCAGGCCTGGCTTCCCATTCCTCCTCGCCGCGCGCTCGTCGTAGTCGTGCGCAGAGAGCACCCGCTTCGCCGCTCATGCAGAGAGGTCCTGAACGACGAGAGAACGCGAGGAGGAGCCGCGGGCCGCGGGCCGACTTGCCCCACATCTCGCCCATGTTCCCTCCCTCTCGCGCTCCCTTCTCACGACGGCACGCACGCTTCCAGCTCGCCCATGCCTCTCGCTGCCGGCGCCGAGCCTCCTCTCCCCGCACCGACCCTGTCGTCCTCGCTCAACGGCCCCGACTCGCTCGTCCTCGAGCGGATGCGCATCCGCGAGCTCATGGAGGGCTTCCCGGCGCACCGCGACGCGTGCGAGTGGACCAAGCTGCGTGCGCTCTTTGCCGAGAACGAGGCGTACGTCTTCACAACGTGGTCGGGCGGCGTCCCCATTGACGAGTTCGTGCGCATCTCGGAGTTGGGCTTTGCCAAGGGCGTCAAGATCGCTGTGCGTGGGCTCTCTTTCAGTACATCTACCGTCTCGAGCTGATGACGACGAGCCACCGCAGCACCGGGTCAACGGCGGGACCGTCGACGTCGCGACCTCGGGTCGTGCGGCGGGGACTCGCGGTTTGGGCAAGCTCAAGGCGTGCGTCGAGCTTCCTCTGCTCGATGTAGCTGCTGATCAGCAAGCTGACGACTATGTGCCGTCGCGCAGGACGATCACGCAGCGATTCACGATGCCGACGGCGAACGAGGGCGAGACGTGCGAGGTCGACGTCGACGCAGATTGTCGGTGAGCGCTCGCTCTCACCCGCCCTGCCCAGATCCTCTCCGTCAAGCGCCGCACTGACTCGAGCTCGCTCCGCAGGCTCTGCTTCTTTGTCGAGAAGAAGCCGGACGGCGGGTGGAAGAACCACTTCTTCAAGTGCGTCGCACGGTCCCCCTCTCCTCTTCCTGATCCTCCATGCCGTCGCCCCTCGTCTCGGCTCGCAGCATCGCTGACGTTCTGCACTGCATCGTCTCGCAGGGGCTTCTACGAGAAGGACAAGGCGACGCCGGTCGACCCGCGCAAAATCCCCGTGTGCGACGACGACAAGCTCCAGTCCTTCCCCGAGGGCTACCGCTACCTCGCCTACGGCCAGTCGAGCGCGTACAAGATCAAGATGGACCTGCCTCAGAGTCGAGGTGCGCCCGTCTCGGCTGCGCCGCTGTCGCGAGAGCTGCTCGCTGACTCTGGGTCCGTCCGCAGGAGAGGAGCACGACCGGTTCTACGCCTGCTTCATCGACTGGCTCGAGGGGGCGAGTATCGAGGACATGAAGGTCAAGCTCGGCGTGTAGCAGTGCGTTCCGCAGTGCTGTGACGCAGAGAGAGTGCCTTTCGCAGCTGCGAGGGGAGAGGAGAGCGAGGACGAGAGGGAGCGTCGGGGCGAGTGCGTGGCAGGCTTGCAGGCCCGTCGCAAGAGCAAGCGACTCAGCAGAGCTACAGCAGGACAGCATCCAGCGAGAGCGAGCGAGGGTGAGGACGACGACGACGACGAGGAGGAGCGGCCGCTGCGGAAGGCTTGGCCTCGACACCCAGCTCCCCGCCTGCTGCCCAGCCTAGACGAGCCTGCTGCACCGACTCAGCCGGCTCAGCGACTGCCCTGCCGCCCCAGCCGCGCGCCAGCTCGAACCCGCTCCCTCGCACCACGACGCGCCTCGACCCGCGACCTCGCCCACCGCCAGCTCTCGCACAGGGCGCAGCAGCCAGCAGCACACTCGCTCACGCCCAAGCCACCGACCTCGGAGCCGCGCGAGCAAGACCGGGACTGCGAGAGCGCGATGAACCCGGTCCGTCCTCGTCTTCATCTCTCGGGCGCGCAGCACTCGCACAACGCTCGCTGGACAGGCTCTGACCAGTGCATTGCTCTCACAGTTCGACTCGGACGAGGAGGACATCTCGGTCTTCTCCCCAGGCCACGAGCCCGCCCCTCGCCAGAACCCCTACGGCCCCACCGCCTCGACCTCGACCTCGTCCGCCGCACACCCTTCCTCGAGCCGGGCCGCAGCCCGCGACCCGTTCGCCAACACCAACGGCACCTATGACCCGCGGGAACAGAGCCAGAACCCGGCGAGCTACAGCGGCGGGCAGGCGGCAAATCGGTTCGGCACGGCGACCGATGTCAGCACCCAGGGTATGAACCGCTACGACGACGTCGACGAGTACAATCCCTTCTAGTGCGTTCGGCCTCTTCTGACCTCGGAGGAGCCCTCGCTGACCTGGACGTCTCGCTCGCAGCGACGACGACGACGACCTCACCTCCGGCCTCGGCGCGTCCAACCCGTCCCTCCCCACCTACGGGCGCGCCGGCAAGTCGTTCACCGGCGCCGTACCGCTCACGGCCGACGCGCAGGCGCCCGCCGGGCACGCGCAGGGCCAGATCGGCGAGTCGGGCCCGCCGCGCAACATGCTCGACGACGACGACGAGCTCCTGCAGGCCAAGGCGCGCATCGCCGCGCGGCAGGCCAAGGAGCAGCGCGTGCTCGATGCGCGAGGGACGGTGCAGCAGGTGTGGAAGGGCGTCAAGCGGCGCGTCATGGGCGGGCACCGGGTGTACGAGGGCGAGCGCGTCGTCCACCTCAACAACTCGACGCTCAACGCGCCGCAAAAGTGGCCGGGCAACTCGGTCTCGACGAGCAAGTACAACATCGTTACCTTCATCCCCAAGTTCCTCGTCGGTGCGTCCTGCCCTCTTCCTCCCGCTCGCGAGGGACCTCGCTGACCCCTCGACGCTCGCACCCCTCCAGAGCAATTCTCGAAGTACGCCAACGTCTTCTTCCTCTTCACGGCGTGCATCCAGCAGATCCCCAACGTCTCGCCGACCAACCGCTACACGACCATCCTGCCGCTCGGCATCGTCCTCATCGTCGCCGCGCTCAAGGAGATCAAAGAGGACATTGTGCGTCGAGCAGCCTCTCCTCTCGGCTCGCCTGCTCCTCCTCCACCGACTGCAGCTCACGCTCTCGCCCTCTCGTCTCGCAGAAACGGCATCAGTCGGACGCTGACCTGAACGCGCGCCGCACCAAGGTGCTCGAGGGCGCCAACTTCGTCGACAAGCCGTGGCGCAGCGTGCGAGTCGGCGACATCGTGCGCCTCGAGTCGAACGACTCGTTCCCGGCCGACCTCGTCCTGCTCAGCTCGAGCGAGCCCGAGGGCCTGTGTTACATCGAGACGAGCAACCTCGACGGGTGCGTCTCGCTCCCTCCCTCGCACCCGCCTCACTCGCCGCACATGTCGTGCTGACGTCCCCCGCATCCTCGACAGCGAGACGAACCTCAAGATCAAGCAGGCGCACACGTCGACCGCGACGCTCGACTCGCCGCTCGCGCTGTCGCAGCTCGCCGGGCAGCTGCGGTCCGAGCAGCCCAACAACTCGCTCTACACGTTTGAGGCGACGCTCTCGATGGGCCAGGCCGGGCACGCCGCCTCGTCGAGGGAGACGCCGCTCGGGCCCGACCAGATGCTGCTGCGAGGCGCTCAACTGCGCAACACCGGGTGGCTGTACGGGCTCGTCGTCTTTACGGGCCACGAGACCAAGCTCATGCGCAACGCGACGTGCGTCCTCGGCCCTCGTCTCGCGCTGTCAAGGGCTCGCTGACGCTGTCCTCCTCGAGAACAGTGCCGCCCCGATCAAGCGCACGGCGATGGAGCGCATGGTCAACGTCCAGATCCTCTTCCTCCTCGGCATCCTCCTCGTCCTCTCGCTCGCCTGCGCCATCGGCTCGACGGTCCGCACCCACGCGTTCGGCGACGACATGTGGTACCTCTTGCTCGCCGACGACAGCAGCTCGTCGGCCGTCAACAAGTTCGTCAAGGACGTCCTCACGTTCATCCTCACCCTCAACAACCTCATCCCCATCTCGTGCGTCTCCTCTCTCACTCGAGCACCACATGGAGGAGCTGACCCGGTCGCGCGCGCACGCAGGCTCATCGTGACGATGGAGGTCGTCAAGTTCCAGCAGGCGGCGTTCATCAACTCGGACCTCGGTGCGTCCCGCTCCTCCTCTATCTGCAGCGACCGTAAAGACCGTCGAGGCTGACGGGACGAGGACGCGCAGACATGTACCACGCCGCGACCGACACGGCCGCCCTGTGCCGCACCTCGTCGCTCGTCGAGGAGCTCGGCCAGATCGAGTACATCTTCAGCGACAAGACGGGCACCCTCACGTGCAACCAGATGGAGTTCCGTCAGTGCTCGATCGCCGGCATCGCCTACGCCGACGTCGTCGAGGAGTCGAAGCGCGGCGAGGTCTTCTCGTTCGCGCAGCTGCGCGACAACGTCGCGAGCGGGCACGAGACGGCCCACATCATCGACGAGTTCGTCACCCTCCTCGCGACGTGCCACACCGTCATCCCCGAGAAGAAGGACGACAAGATCACGTATCAGGCGAGCAGCCCCGACGAGGCGGCGCTCGTCCAGGGCGCCGACGTCCTCGGCCACACGTTCACGGTGCGCCCGTCTCCTCTCCTCGTCTTCACCTCGACGACGTTGCTGACTCGCCGACGTCGACTCGTGCGCAGACGCGGAAGCCGCAGTCAATCTTCGTCACCGTCGACGGCCGTCAGCGCGAGTACCAGATCCTCAACATCCTCGAGTTCAACTCGACCCGCAAGCGCATGTCGGCCGTCGTGCGCATGCCCGACGGCAAGATCAAGCTCTACTGCAAGGGCGCCGACACGGTCATCTTTGAGCGGCTCGCGAGCGAGGGGCAGCTCTTCAGCGAGACGACCAGCAACCACCTCGAGGTGCGTCTCGGCCCTCCCTCACCCTTCTCCTCTCGAAGGTCCCGACCTGCTGACGCCTGCTCTCGTCGCTGCAGGAGTACGCCACCGAGGGCCTGCGCACCCTGTGCATCGCCATGCGCGACATCCCCGAGGACGAGTACCGCAAGTGGGCCTCGATCCACGCTCGCGCCGCCGCCACCATCAACGGTCGCACCGAGGCGCTCGACAAGGCGTCCGAGATCATCGAGCGCGACCTGTTCCTCCTCGGCGCGACGGCCATCGAGGACAAGCTGCAGGAGGGCGTGCCCGACACGATCTACACGCTGCAGCAGGCCGGCATCAAGGTCTGGGTCCTCACGGGCGACCGGCAGGAGACGGCCATCAACATCGGCATGTCGTGCCGCTTGATCTCCGAGTCGATGAGCCTGGTCCGTCCCCTTCCTCCTGCGCACGGACCCCGCCTGCTCATCTCGGCTGCTCACGCTGCCTCGGCATCTGCAACAGGTCATCGTCAACGAGGAGAACACGCTCGACACCAAGGACTTCCTCACCAAGCGCCTCGAGGCGGTCAAGAACTCGCGCAGCGCCGGCGACTTTGAGGAGCTTGCCCTCGTCATCGGTGCGCCGCCTCCTCCTCTTCCTCGATTCGCTCTCGCTCTCGATCGCTGACGCTCGCCCCTCTGCAGACGGCAAGAGCCTCTCGTTCGCGCTCGAGAAGGAGCTGTCCAAGACGTTCCTCGAGCTCGCCGTTATGTGCAAGGCCGTCGTCTGCTGCCGCGTGTCGCCGCTGCAGAAGGCGCTCGTCGTCAAGCTCGTCAAGAAGAACCTCAAGGCCATCCTCCTCGCCATCGGCGACGGCGCCAACGACGTCTCGATGATCCAGGCGGCGCACGTCGGCGTCGGCATCTCGGGCCACGAGGGCCTGCAGGCGGCGCGCTCGGCCGACGTCGCCATCAGCCAGTTCCGCTTCCTCAAGAAGCTCCTGCTCGTTCACGGTACCTGGTCGTACCAGCGCCTCAGCAAGCTCATCCTGTACTCGTGCGCCGACCCTCCTTCCCGGCCTCTCCTCGCTCGGTCGCTCGCTCGCTCACGCTCCCTCCTCCTCGCCTCGCAGCTTCTACAAGAACATCGCCCTGTACATGACCGGCTTCTGGGTGAGCACAGCCTCGTCTCTGTCGCTGCCGTTGCGCTCAGACCTGACCCCCCTCGCGTCGCCCAGTTCGCCTTCCAAAACTCGTTCTCTGGCCAGGTGCTCGAGGAGGGCTGGACCCTCACTTTCTACAACGTCGTCTTCACCGTCCTGCCGCCCATCGTCCTCGGCGTCTTCGACCAGTTCGTCGGGGCGCGCATGCTCGACCGGTACCCGGAGCTATACAAACTCGGCCAGCAGAACAAGTTCGTGCGTCGCTCTCGCTGCTCCTTCTTCTCTCTCGTGCGTGAGCTGACGTGCCGCTCGTCAACAGTTCTCGGTCCGCATCTTCTGGCAGTGGATCGCCAACGCGCTCCTCCACTCGTTCGTGCGCTCAGACCTCTCGCTGCTCCCTCCCGTCTAGGCAGAGCCAGCTCTGCTGACGCTCGACCCTCTCGTCGCAGGTCATCTACGTCTGCACCGCGACCGTCTTCAGCCAGGGCCTCATCCTCGTCCAGGGCTGGGTCGGCGGGCAGTGGGTCTGGGGCACGACGCTGTACCTCACGGCGCTCGTCACGGTCCTCGGAAAGGCCGCGCTCATCTCCGAGTGCGTCTCTCCCTCTCGCTCCACATGAGCGACGTGCTGACGTACTCGGGCCCGCCACGCAGCATCTGGACCAAGTACACGTTGGCGGCGATCCCCGGCTCGTTCGCCTTCACCATGGTCTTCCTCCCGCTCTACGCCTGGGTCGCGCCCATGCTCGGCTTCTCGCTCGAGTACGACGACATCGTCGGCCGACTCTGGACGTCGCTCATGTTCTGGCTCACCATGATCGGCATCCCGGTCCTCCTCCTCACGCGCGACTTTGCGTGGAAGAGCTACAAGCGCCTGTTCCAGCCCGAGCCGTACCACATCGTCCAGGAGATCCAGAAGTACAACCTGCCCGACTACCGGCCGAGGATGGAGCAGTTCCAGAAGGTGCGTCGGCGCCGTCTTCTCCTCACTCGAGCGCGATCAGCTCGCTGACCTTCCCGCCGCGCACCCCTCCCCCTTCCTCGTCCACAGGCCATCAAGAAGGTCCGTGCGGTGCAGAGGATGCGCAGGAACCGCGGCTTTGCCTTCTCCCAGTGCGTCCTCCTCGCGGCTTCGTCGCCGACCTCGACTCGTCGCTGACTTCTTCCCCTCGCCTCGCTCGCGTGCGCAGGACGGAGGAAGGCCAAGAGCACCTCATTCGCGCCTACGACACGTCCGTCACGCCCGGCGGCAAGCGCCTCGAGACTCGATGACGAGGCGAGTGCACGAGCGCGAGGAGGAGGAGAGGGAGGGTCCGTGCGTGTAGCCGGCTCCGGAACTGTGCGCAAGGACACTGAGTTCGAGACTTGCTCGCTCTGCACGACTTGGAGAGAGTGCCGCTGTGCCTGCGCACGCAGTCGACGAGGCTCGTCCGGTGTTGCGGTCGTCCGCTGCGGGTCGGCCGCGGGCCCTTGCCTGATTGGCGGCAGATCGACGCGTTCGAGTGGGTCCTCGACTCCTCGACCTTCTTCCTGCTCTCCACGGAGCGTGGATCTCGCTCGGCTTGCTCCTGGAGCTCTGGGGAGGTCGAGGGGCTGCCGACAATCGGCCCTGCGAGTGCGCCTCGTCTCGTCGTCGACGACGACTTGGCCCTCCCTCCCCCCACTTCCACACGCTCGCCTCTCGCTTCCAGCGTGCTCCAGTGCAGCTGCACCGGCGCGTCAGCACAGCGCAGCGTCGGCGGCGCACATGGCCTCGCTCCTGCCGGCGACGCTCGACGAGCACACGGTCCCCGACCTCATCTCGACCCTCGACCGTGCGCTCTACCCAGAGCCGACGCCGGGCTTCACGGCGAGGACCGCTATCCTCCTGGCCTTGACTAGCTCGTGCGTGATCCTCTCCCCTCTTCCAGACCGCGAGAAGGGCCAGCTGACCTCTCTCTCTCCTCCACCTCCTCCTCCTTGCGCAGGACCATCATTCTGGCCCTGCTCTACCTCTACCTGCACTATCGGAGCTCGGCGGAAGGCGCACGGTGTCTATGGTTCATCCGCCTCGTCGACCGCCCTAGCGGCAGGTTCATCGTCCTCAAGTGGGTCCCCCTTCTCCTCGTTCCTCCCCACCTCTCGCCGCGCGTCGTGCCGGAAGCTGACAATCCCTCGTCCGTCTGCAGCCCTCGAATGGCGTGGGTGGCGACCGTCTTGCTTTACAGCTCGTTCGAGCTCGTCCTGCTCGTCGTCTTCTGGCGCACGTACGAGCTCGAGCGAGGTCAGGAGGCGTGGCTGGCGGTGCGCTCGTTCAACCCGACTGTCTTCGCGCTCGGGGGGTGGATTATCAGCTGGGCCGGCTTGACGGCGCGTCCTCCTTAAGGCTGTGCTCAGAGCGCGGAGACCCTGACGACCCTCACTCCCCGCAGGCTTTCCTCGTCGCCGTCGACTCGGAGCGCCAGTGCGTCTCGGCTCGGACCGCAAACTTCCTGTTCCTCGCGGGAGGAGCACTGCTCGTCGGCGTGCAGACGGTGCGCCTGCTCCTTCATGTCTATCAAGTCGTCGACGAGGCTGACCGGTTGGCGGTCCGTGCAGGCTCTCGCGACCGCAGCGACCGTCCTCCTCGAGCGTTTCTGGGATCGCTACCTCGCCTTACGCCTCGTCCTCGTCGAGCTCGACCGCATCCTCGACGGCAGAGCCCCGACGCTGCTCGACTTCATCCCGCTTCGCGAGCCCGGCGAGGCCTTCTCGGCCGCAGCAGGTCCAGCTCGAACGTGCGCCCGTGTCTCTCGCTCCCCGCCCAAGACACTCTTGACCTGACGTGCGTGCTCGTGCAGCGCCAGTATCGTCCAGTTTTCCCTCAGCATCATCTTCCCCGTGTCGGTGCTCGCCGTCAACTTTGGCGGCCTCGCTCTCGTCCGCCGCCTGCGGCGCCAGCTTCGCGAGAGCGCCGAGCTCGGCGCCTGCTCGGGTATCAACGTCGAGCTCGACCGCAGCGCCATGGTCATCGACTCGGGCGGGCTCGGCGCCCGCACCGCTCAGCCGCTCGAGGTCGAGTCGCCGACGAGCAGCGGCTCAGGCGCGCGCGACCCACGGCGCACCGTCTCTGGCGCAGAAGAGTGCGACATAGATGATGAGCAGGTCAAGTTGCGCGATCAGCTGGACGCTCGCAAGGTGCAGATTGTGGTTCGGCGAGACGGCGGCGGGACGTCCGTCTCGAGAGCTCAAGCCCGCCGGGTCCTCGTCCTACAGAAGGCGATGCGAGATCTACAGACGGTGCGTCCTGCCTTCCTCTCGCGCTCGAGCCCCATCCGGGCGTCTCGCAGCTCTCGCCGTCGACGGTCGCTGACTCGCCTTGAGGTAACAGACGGCGTGGCACATCACCTTTGTCTCGAGCTGCATCCTCGTCGCCTGCATCTGGCTCGTGTACTGCGCCGCGACGGACCGCACGACGTCGGGAGAGTGGGGCTAGTGCGTCGGCCTCGTCCCCTCGTCGGCCCGGACGCTCGCCGCTCGCCTCCCGAGCTGACCTTCTCGCCCTCCTCGCAGCATCGAGGGCACAGCCATGCCGGCTCAGTATGTCTACGACATCACCATCGTCGTCTCGCTCCTCTACCTCCTGTACAACCAGCTGAGCAGCCGTCGGCGTCTTTCCGACCTCGAGACGGTCGTCGACCTCGAGAAGGGCGACGTCACCAACGCTGTCGCGCCGCCCAAAATCGCTCTCGACCTCCCCTCGGCAACACGCACTCCTCAACGCTCCTGCGCTTTCGACTCGACACGCTCTGCGACGCTCGGCCGCGACCAGGTCGAGGTCGACCTCCCGGCGAGGGACGGGCTCGGCGAGGACCTCCTTGAGCTCGGCGCCGGCGACGACGATGGCGTCCGGGCACCGCCTGCATCTCCATCAGCTGCTGACGTCGTTCGGCGCTCGCACCTGCGCAAGAAGAGCTGGGCGTCGTTCGCATCGAGGGATTCGGGCGAGGGAGGTGGGCCGGCTTGGAGGTTGAGCTGGCCATCGCGCGCTCCGCCGCCTCGCATGCCGAGCGCAGCGTCGTCAGTCTTTGTGACGGTCGAGACGTCGCAGGTGTGCGACGACGGCCTCGTCGCGGCGGGCGAGGTGGAGGAGGAACGCCGGGTCGGACTTTCCGGCGGCGGCGAGGCGAGACAGTGACCTCCTGTATCCTGCACTCTCCTCTGTAGTCATCTTGTCGTAGCAATAGCGTGAGCGCTGCATCTCTTCCTGTTCGCGTGCCCCTCTGCAGCCTCCGAGACCGTCTATGTAAGCGCCGCCTCGAGAGCAGTTGAGCAGCGGCACGGCCTCGCGAGGCTCGACCAGATCCTGCTCCCGCTCATGCTGTTCGCAGAGAGGTCTCGCACGCAGACCCTGAACGACTCGGCGTTGCTATGGCGCCGGGGCGGGAAGGTTCGGTTGCGACCGTCCTCATCAGCTCCCGCACCTCTCCCGCCTCGTTTCGCCTTCCTCACGCACGCTGCGGGTATCAGACTGATCCGAGCCTGATCGCATAGGCTACTCGAGCGCCCTCCGGGCTGCTCGGACGGGCCAGATGCCTGCAGCCGGGAGTGGCGGCCGCCGCCCCCGCTTCTCGGCGCGCTCGGTCAAAATCGCTCGCGCTCTGCATCTGCTGCTGGCACACCTGCACTCTACCGCGACTGCACACCATCGCAGACCGCGCTGTGTCATGGCTTCGCTCCTGCCGGCGACCCTCGACGAGCGCACGGTCCCCGACCTCATCGAGAACCTCGACCGCGCGTTCTACCCGACGCCGAGCTCTGGCTTTACCGCGAGGATGGTCATCCTCGAGGGCCTGACACTCCTGTGAGTGCTCTTCGTCACGCTCACCAAGTACGAGGACTTTCTGACGTCGAGCCGACGACGACCTCGTCCGCAGCTGCGTCATCCTTGTCGTCTTTTACCTCTGGCTGCACTACCAGAGCAGCACCGAGGAGCCCAAGCATCGAAGCCTGTGGCTGATGCGATTCGTCGACAGGCCAAGCGGCCGCTTTCTGCTCATCAAGTGCGCACGGTCCCTCCTTCTCCTCGTCGTCGAGCGGCTCGAGCGACCAGCGCTCACGCTCTCCCCTGCACAGCCCGCGCCCCGCCTGGTCCTACACCATCCTCTTCTACACTTCCTTCAACATTGCGTTCCTCGCTATCTGCTGGGCCGTCTACGCGCGCGGCATCGACCAGCGAGCGTGGATCGCCATGAGGGCGTTCAACCCTCTGCTCCTCTTCCTGGCCGGCTGGTCGTTCACTTTCGCCAACCTTCAGGTATGCGACGTCCTCTCCTCTCTCTACCTCGCGCTGTCGAGCGAGCTAACTTGGCGACGAGGACAGGCCTTCTTCGTCGCCATCGAGAGCGAGCGCGTGTTCGTCTCGGCGCGCACGGCCAACACTCTCTTCATTGGCGGCGGCGCCTTCATCATCGTCCTCGAGCTTGTGAGTGAGCGACGCGATACCCGCACGACGTGCCTGCTGACATTGCGGCGCTGCAGGCCGTCGCAATCGACGCGACCGTCTTCGCCGAGCTCCTCTGGGACCGCTACCTCGAGCTTCGCGGCAGCCTTGTCGCTCTCGAGACAGCGCTCAAAGGTCGAGTCCCGACCCTGGTCGACTTCATCCCGATCGCAGCTCCCGGAGAAGCGTTCGCGACCGCCGCAGAAGCAGCTCGCGTGTGCGTCGCGCTCGTTCACCTCTCCGTCCTCAAGGGCTCATCCCCTGCGCCTACAGCCATACGATCGTCCAGTTCTCCATCGTCGCCATCATGCCGACTGCGACCATCGTCACGAATCTGGGCGGACTCGCCCTCGCTCGACGACTACGCCGCCGTATCGAGGAGAGCGACAGCCCCATCCAGGACCCGCTCAAGCCGGCGCTGCCTGGCAGTTCCGCTCTCGAGCGAGGCGAGCGAGCCGACCGAGGCGAGCAGCTTGACGCCGTCGGCGAGGAGCTGCAGCTGGGACGAGGAGCGGCGACGTGCCCCGCACGAGGCCCGAGCGCTCTTGAGAAGGTCGGCACGACGGCTCGCATTGCGCTTCGTCGGAGCCGGAGCAGGGCGCCATTGACGAGAGCTCAGGCTCGAGCAAGACTGACGCTGCAGAAGGCGGCGAACGACCTGCTGGCGGTGCGTCCAGAAGCGCTTCTCGAGCCCGCTCGCGCTCGCGCTGACTTGCCGCCTGCAGACCTCGATCTCGACTGCCTTTATGGCCGTGAGCCTCGTCGGCGTTGCCATCTGGTTCGCTTGCGCGAGCGCGACGGGCGCACTCAGCTCGGGCAAGTGGGTATTGTGCGCGCTCCGTCCCTCCTCTCGCCCGATCCCGTCGTCCTGCATGAGCTGATGCGGCTTCATTCACAGCGTCGAGGGCGTCGTACTGCCTGCTCAGTGGCTCTACACGGTCGCCATCCTCGTCGCCAACGTCTACATGTTCTACAACGCCCTCTACAGCCGCCGACAGCTCACGGACCTCGCCACGACTGCCGCTCCGAGCGAGTGCGCCGGTGCGCTCGTCGTCGCTCATCCTCCTCCTCGTACCTGCGGGGAGCGCCAGCGCTTCAAGGACGCCGGCTCGTCGCGCGAGGAGGCCTCGAGCCAGGCCGAGCCGCTGACGAAGAGCGAGGCCGGATCCGCCGCTGCCGACAACGACAGCAGGCCCTTCTTCTCGCGAGAGCCGCTCCTCTTCAGCGAGCGTCCAGCTCTGCTGCGCAGGATGAGCAGCCGCTCGCTGTGGTCGGCGACGAGCAGCGAGGGCGGCATCGGTGAGAACCACGTGTGGAGGACGCGACCGATCCCGCCTGCGCTGTCCAGCCACGGCGGCGGCGCCATCATGGTGACGGTCGAGACGGTCGTCGTGTCGTCGGGTGTCGATGAAGAGGACGAGGAGGAGGCAAACTGGGCCGAGGCGGACGAGGACGTCGCTCGCCTGCCTGCGAGCCTCGAGCGGCGAGGTGGCTAGCTGTGTAACGCGGTATTTTGGCAGCGCAGCTCGAAGCAGGAAGTCGTGGGATTGGCTGCGAGCGAGAGAGCGTGCTCTCGATCCACACGAGGGAGCTTCGAGCGGATCGTCGACTCGAGGAGGGTCGAGAGACGAGGTCCAGTGCCGCCCGGAAGGCCTGCGCCCGAGCTGTTTTAGGACCGCTGCCGACCTCGAACGTGGCTGAGCAGGTCGAGGCGTCGAGAGCGAGCGCTGTGAGCGGAGCCGAGAGGCGAGAAGCGAATCGGGGAGGAGGAGTCGATCAGGCTCGCGACCCTCTCCAGCTCGCTCACACCGCTCGCGCCAGCTGCGATGACGGCAGCCAGCTCACCAGGCGCGCCACCGTCCACCACGCCCGATCCGCACCACCACCGAGCGAGGCTGGCTCCTCGACGGGACCGGCACCTCGGCAGCTCGCCATCGACTCTCGGCTCGCTGCAGACCCGCTCGACTCGCTCGAGCGACTCGCAGGTCCTCGATCCCTCCCTGACGGCGTCCCTGATGCGGTCGCCGTCCATACCAGCTGCGGCCAGACGCCCGTCAGCTCGGGACGATCCACCTCTACCACCTTCCTCGCTCGTCCCGCTGTCTGGGCTTGCACTCGTCGGTCGTCTGCATTCGGGAGCTCGCCTCGATGATCTCGAGTACCGGCGCGGAATGGCCCTGATCGTGGAGCCCTCGCGTCTGCAGCCGGACGTGTTCTGCGGGGCTCGCCTCGCTCTTCACGCTCAGCCTCCGCTTCTCACGCTTCTTTGCTTCTCTACCGCCCGGTCCGCGCACTCGCTCGCTCCAGAGCACCTATGGCGTCCTTCCTCCCGCCTGTCCTCACCGCCAAGTCGGTGAGCAACCTCATAGCCGGCCTCGACCGCGCGTTCTACCCAACGCCAACGCCCGGCTTCACAGCGAGGATCGCGGTCCTGTGGAGCCTAAACGGAGCGTGCGTGACTCTCCCTCTCACATCTCCCGCACCTCCTGTCGATCCCGAGTCTGCACGAGCCCGACTGACGCTGCCTCGACCTCGACAGCTCCATCCTCCTCGCCCTCTTCTACCTCTGGCTGCACTACAGTAGCAGCTCCGAGCAGCCTCGCCGTCGCTGCTTGTGGCTCATGAGGCTCGTTGACCGTGCCGACGGCCGTCTCATCGCGCTCAAGTGAGTCCAGCCTCATCCTCGCTCGCACGTTCCCCTCTTCGCGTCGACCATTCTGGCGCCGCGGCTAACGCCTCGAGCCCCCCAGTATCCGTCCTACCTGGGTCACCGTCGTCCTGTTCTACAGCGCTTTCAACGTCGTCTTCCTCGGCTGCTTCTACGGCGTCTACGAGCTCGGGAACGGGCAGCGCGCCCTCATCGGCCTACGCGAGTTCAACGCCATCGTCCTCTTCCTCGGCGGCTGGGTCATGACGTGGGCCAACATGAGCGTAAGGCGTCCCTCGCTCTGCGTCCGACGGCAAGGGAGGAAGAGCCGAAGCTGACCCTGTTGACCGAGCAGGCGTTCCTCCTCGTCGTCGACCGAGAGCAGCCCTTTCTCACGCCGAGACGCGCCAACCTCCTCTTCATCGGCGTTGGGCTCTTCCTCGCGATTGGCATGGCTGTGCGTCAAGGTTCCTCCTGTTTCGCCGTCGAGAACTGCACCTCGCTCGGCTCGCTCGCCGACTTCTCACTAATCTTTGGCGGTCCTGCAGGGCGTCGCCACCTACACAACCATCTTGGGACTGCGTCTATACGAGCGCTACGTCGACCTGCGCACTGCACTCGTCGCCTTGAACGAGAAGCTCGACGGGCGAGTCCCGACTTTGATCGACTTTCTCCCGATCAGCGGCATCGCCGAGGCCTTCAAGACTGCAAGCGAAGCCCAGCACATGTACGCCTGCATCCTTGACTCGCTCGACGAGTGTCGCTGACCTCGTTCCGCAGCCCAAGCATCGTGCAGCTCAGCCTCATCAACCTCTTCCCGCTCTCGATCCTCCTCGTCAACATTGGCGGCGCAGCTCTAGTCGTCCGCCTCCGCCGGCAGATCAAGGAGAACCGCAGCACACTCGAGCAGGATCAGCCGGTCATGCAGCACGAGAAGAGCCCGGCCGCCATCGCCGTCCAGCTTCCCCTCGCGCTCTCGGGCTCGAACGCCTCGAGCCACAGCGGCGTGAGCGACCTCGAGGCGCAGCACCCTTCATCGGCATCGATGGGCGAGTCGAGCACGGGCAAGTCGGCGTCGACCTCGGGCGACGGTCGTCGGCCGGCGCATGCTGGAGCTTCGGCGGCGGCCCGTGCGCAAGCTCGTAAGATCCTCGCGCTCGAGAAGGCCGCCAACGACATGCAGGCTGTGCGTCTCTCGCTCTCTCTACCTTCTTGCCGTGTCTGGCTGGGCCTGCTGACGCCCTGCACCGTGAACGCGTCGCAGATCACCTTGACGATCGCGGGCATGTGCTTGTGCCTCATGGCTATGGCGAGCTGGGGCGCCTACTGCGCCGCGAGCGACAAGCTCAGTAGTGGTGAATGGCCCTAGTACGTGCATGACCCTCCCCGAGTCCTCTCGTCGTCGGCGTCGTCGCTCGAGGCTGACCATTCTCGACCTCCGCTTGCAGCATCGAGGGCACCCTCCTTCCCCCTCAGTGGATCTACACCGTCGCTCTCTTCGTCGCCACCGTCATCGTTACCTTCAACGCGCTTCGCAGTCGCCGCCGCATCGCCGACCTCGACGCCGTCCCGCCCCCACCCGCTCAGGCCTCTCCACCTCGTGCGCTCGCGAGCAACATCCCGACAGCAGGCACCGCCGTGCGGTCCCCTCTAGCTTCGGCCGTCACGACGCAGGTCGGTGGTGGCTCGTCGCCGTCGACGGCGCACCACTCGCCCATCGTCCAGATCAAGGTCGACTCGCCGAGCGGGACGGACATGCTCTCGCCGCCGCCGCAGCGACCTGTCGACTCGTAGTAAATTCTTGTAGAACACGCAATGTAGCATCGGCTGCCGATCAAGACCTTTGCGCAATGCCGAACGACCAGAGAAGGCCTCGAGCCTTGGTGAGCGAGTTTGGGAAGGTCGACGACGACGACGAGCGCACGATCCCCGCCGAGCTGCAGCAACGCTCACGCTCTACGCTGTCATGCTCTGAGTCGGAAGAGATAACGGAGACTGGTATTCGGCACGCTGCGCTCCCTACGAGGTGCGGCAAGGGCAAAGTCGAGAGAGAAAGTGAGAAGGGGCGAAAGAGGAAGAAGGCGAGAGCGAGAGCTGTTAGGGTATGTACGACGAGGTGTCGGTCGCGTGCAGAGGGTGAGGAGGATGCAGGAGGAATTTTGGGAGGGCGGGGAGGACCAGAGGAGGAGGAAGGTCGAGGCGGCCTGAGCGCAGCTACTCGGCGTCGCGGTACAGCTGGAGCTCGTGTGTCGCCTTGTCGAGGGCCTGCGGGGAGTATGTACTCGAGTGCTTCAGTGTCGTGTCGAGAGAGACGAGAAGGTCGACTGAGAGGAGGAACGCACCTCGCGCAGCTCGGCGATCTCACCCTGCAGCCTGCTCGTCTCCTCGGCAAGCTTGGCCGAGTGCGCCGCGTGCAGCGCCTTGACGTCGACGTCCGTGACGGCGCCCGCCGGCGGGCCATGGCTCGCACGCCTCGCCTCCTGCCGCGCGTCGACGAGGTCCTGCTCGATGCGCTGCTTCTCCTCCTCGTTGCGGACGAGCTTGGCCTGGAGCGCGGCGAGCGCCTCCTCCTGCTCGCGCGTGCGCAGCTGCATCGAGTTGACGTGGTCCTCCTTGGCCGACTCGAGTTCTTGCTGATGCAACTTGTCCATCGAGTCGAGCTGCGACGCGAGGCCTTCCTGCGTGTCGCGCAGCGCCTGCGTCGCGTCGTCGCGCTCCTGCTCGAGCTCGGCCATGCGGGTCTGCATCTGGACGACGTCGACGCCGTTCGAGTGCGGCTTGGACGCGGCGGCGACAGCGGCGTCGGCGGCCGACGCACGGGCCTCCGCGGCGGCGAGAGCCCTGCGCGCCTCGTCGAGTGCCTCGTCGCGCGCCTTGACGCCCTGCTCGAGCGCGTCAGCCTCGCGCTTGAGCTGCGCGAGGTCGGCCTCGGTCGCGGCGAGCTCGAGCTTGACGCTCTGCACGTCGGCCTCGCGGGCCTGGGTCGCCGACGCCGCCGCGCTCTCGGCGGCGAGGCGCAGGGCGTCGAGCTCGGCGGCGTGCGCGGTGCGGAGCTCGTCGACGGCCGACTCGGACGAGGCGCGGAGGGCGGCGAGCGCGTCTTGGTGCGTGGACGAGGCCGAGGCGTGCGCCTCGTCGCGGGCGGCAGCGACGGCCGACTCGTGCTGCTTCTTCGAGGCCTGCGGTCACGGCAGCCTGTCAGTCACACGCTCATATGACCGGGAGAGGACAGCTGTGGAAGGAGGACGCACCGCCAGCTCCGACTTGAGGCGCTCGAGCCCATCCTCGCCCGCCTTGCGCGCCTCCTCGGCCCGCTCGACCGCCTCGTCCCTGTCCCTCCTCAGCGCGTCAACCTCCTCCCGGCTCACCGCACCCTCCTTGGCCACGGCCAGCTCGGCCTTGACCCGCTCGAGCTCGTCGCGCGCGCGGCGCAGCTCGTCATCGTGCTCGGACCGCGCCGCCTCGAGCTGCGCGCCGTGCTCGGTCTGCGCGCTCTCGAGCTCAGCAGCACGCTCGCGCTCGAGCGTCTCGAGCGCCTCGGCGTGCTCGGCGCGCAGGCGCTCGGCGTCGCCCGCGCCCTGCTGCGCCTCGTCGAGCTGCGCCCGGACGCGCTCGAGCTCGCCCTCGAGGCGCTCGACCTCGTCGCGCTGCGCCTGCTGCGCCTCGTGTGCCGACGAGTCGCCCGCGCGCGCCTCGGCGAGGTCGGCCTCGAGCTGAGCGGCGCGCTCCTGCGCCGCAAAGAGGTCGGCGTCGAGTTGCGCGGCGTGGTCCTCGGCGGCCGAAAGGTCGGCTTGGGCGGTCGAGAGGGCCGACGCGTGCTCGTCGCGGGAGGTGGCGAGGGAAGACGCGTGCTCGTCCTTGACGGTGGCGAGGGAAGAGGCGTGGCCCTCCTTGAGGGCTGCGAGCGACGACGAGTGCTGCTCGGCGGCCGCAGCAAGCGCCTGCTCGTGCTCCTCCGTGACGGCAGCGAGCTTCTTCTCGTGCGCCGCCTTGAGCTCCTCGACCACCCGCTCATGCTCCTCCCGCGCGCCCTCGAGCGCACGAACCTGCTCCTCCCGGAGCGCCTCGATCGCCCGCTCGTGCTCCTCCTTGAGGCGCTCGACCTCGCCGCTCGCGCCCGCACCAGCCGCCTGCTCGCCCTGTGCGCGCGCCTCGCCGAGCTGGGCCTCGTGCGCCCCGCGCGCCGACTCGAGCTGCGCCTGGTGCTCGCCGTGGACCGTCTCGAGCTGCGCCGCGTGCTCGTCGCGCATGGCCGACAGCGTCGAGGCGTGAGACGCGTGGGCGTCGTCGAGCGAGGTGGCGAGCTCGGCGGCGCGCGAGGCCGAGAGGGCGTCGAGGGCCGTGCGGTGCGAGGTGCTGCAGAGGGGGGAAGGGGAGGGCGAAAGGCAGGTCGTCAGTACTCGCGCTTCGAGAGCGACAATCACAGTGCGGCCCTGGAGTGAGGGCTGCACCGCGACGAGTATGAGCCGCGACGCACCGTTCCTCCTCGAGCGACTTGCTGAGCTCCTCGACCTCGGTCCTCGCCTTCTCGAGCGCCTGCCGCGCGTCGTCGAGCTCAACCAGCGCCTTCTCGAGCTGCACAGCGTGCTCAGCACGGGCGGCGTCGAGGTGCTCTGCGTGCTCGCGCGCGAGGTCCGTGCGCAGGGCGTCGAGCGCGGCGGCGTGCCGCGTGCGGAGGGCGTCGAGCTGCAGCGCGTTGGCGGAAGGACGCACGAGTCAGTATAGGAGCAGGCGAGTTGGGAGAGGGTGCAGAGAGGGAGACAGAAGGCTGCGCACCTCGGACGTGAGAGCCGCTTTGTCCTCCTCGAGCTTGACCTTGTCCGCCTCGAGCGCCGACTTGTCGCCCTCGAGCGCCGACAGCTGCGCGAGCTGGGTCTTGAGCGCCTCGATCTGTAGCGCGGGACGTCGTGCGGGCGGGCAGGGTCAGTACGAGGCGACGAGCAGCGGGAGAGGAAGGAGGGAGCGAAGGCGACGCACCTCGCCCTCGAGCTCCTTGACACGCTCCTGCTTGTCCGTCTCGCCGCCGTCGATCTCCTTCTCGGCAGCCTCCTGGCTCTTGGCCGCGCCCTCGCTCACCTGCGCCTGCGCGCGCCCCTCCTCCTCGAGCTCCCTCACCCGCCCCTCGAGCTCCTCGACCCGGCGGCTCTTGTCGCCCAGCTCGCCCTCGAGCACGGCGACGCGCTCCTTGGCCTCGCGCGCGGCGGCGGCGGCCGAGCCGGGCGGCGCGACGGGGCGCGTCAGGCCCGAGGTCGACGAGGTCGAGCTGCCGCTCGTTGGCGCGGCGCGGCGGACGGCAGACGGCCCAGTCGCCGAGGACGAGGCGCCGCTGAGGCCCGTGCGCGTCGACGAGGTGACACCGGCGAGCGACGACGCCGAGCGCGCGCTGGCAGCGCTGCCCGGACGGACGAGCGGCGCACGGCCCGCCGCGGTGGTCGACGCGGCGGCGGCGCCGAGCGGGCGGCGGACGGGCGCAGCACCCGGCGCAGAGGTCGCGGGCACCTTGGCCGTGCTGACGATGCCACCTGCAGGGCGAGCCGACGACGAGGCGAGCGACGAGCGCAGGCGGGCCGAGCCCGGGGCAGGCGCGGTCGAGGGGGCGCCCGTCGTGCTCGCGCTCGACGCCGAAGGGCGGCGGACGCCGGTCGCACCGGTCGAGGACGTCGCCGTCGACGAGAGCGGGCGGCGCGCGGTAGTGCCCAGCGGCGCAGACGAAGCTGCGGGACCGCCAGCGAGCGGCGCGCGGCGCACGCCCGAGGCGGCGCCCGTGACCGAGGGCCGACCCGCCGCCGTCGACCCGGCCGTGGTCGTGGCCGCACTGGGGCGGATGCGCGGGTTGAGCGACGACGCGAGGGGCTTGCGGGTCGTGGTCGACGCGGTCGAGGCGGGCTTGGAGCCCGGGGCGAGTTTGCGAGCGGGCGCGGCGGCAGGTGCGGTCGCGGCAGGCGCAGCAAGTGCAGAGTCGAGTGCAGGCTCGACGAGGGGCACGGGAGGTGCGAGCGGCGTGTCGCTGTTGATGTGCGAGGCGGCTGTGAACAAGGGGGCAAGGAGGAAGGGGTGAGCGGGGCGGCCACAGGCTGGTGGGCCAAGAGGGGGGGAGGCGCACGCTGTTCTGGCTCGGTGTGCTCGACAGGCAGGCTGGCTTGCGCCGGTGCTCGGTGGTGCGGCGCGGGCGACGAGGGGAGTGAGTTGGGTGAAACCGGGGTGGGCCCGTTGTCCTCGACGGCGAGTGGTCGGGGCGGGTTGGCAGTTGCGGTGGGCGAGTCCATGGCTCCGAGTGGCGGTAACTGTCCGGGCAGTTTGTAGCTTGAGCGGGTGGGAGAAGAGCGAGCGAGGCGAGGGCCGGTCACTCCGCGGCGAAGCGACAGCTCCACGTCTCCTCCCCTCGACCAGCTCTCCCTCCCTCTCCACCGCACAGCCTAGAGGGGCAGCAGCACCACACCTACCCGAACCACCGAGCACCCGCAGCCATGCCCGCGCTCGTGTCGGTCCCGCGCACCGCCGTCCACGCGTGGCTCCCCCAGCGCGACCCGCTCCAAGGCCCGCTCCTCGCCACCACCACGGCCGCCCTGGGCCAAGTCGACGACCAGTACAACTCGCCAGACTCGCACCTCGAGCTCTTCGCCCCCTTCTCACCCTCCCCGCAAGACCCACTCGCCCGCATCCCCTCGTCGGCTCGCTGTCACCGCATCGCCTGGGGCCAGTGGGACCCGTCTCAAGGCCAAGATGCCGCCCAGCCCAACATGGGCATCCTCGCCACCGGTGCTCACTCGGGCGCAGTCACCCTGTACGACCCGGCAAAGCTCGTCGCCAACCAGGAGTGCGTCCCCTCCTCCTCCCCCTCCTGCTCCCTCCTCGCCCGCTCTCTCCCTGACCCTCTCTTCCCTTGCCCCGTCTTGCAGCCCGCTCCTCCATGAGCTCGCAAGCCCGCATCGCACGCCCGTCCGCGGCCTCGACTTTAGCCCCGCGCAGAAGAACCTCCTCGCGACCGGCGCCGCCAACGCAGAGGTGCGCTCTCTCTCCTCCCTCCCTTGAACCTGCGAGCCCTCACTGACACACGCACCCCGCACACACAGATCCTCATCTGGGACCTCACCTCGCCCTCGTCGCCCTTCTCGCCTGGCTCGCGCTCGCGCTCGCTCGACAGCATCACGTCGCTCGCGTGGAACCCCTCGGTCGTCCACATCCTCGCCTCGTCGTCCAACTCGGGCATGACGGTCGTCTGGGACCTCAAGTCCAAGCGCGAGATCACGGCCCTCTCGTACACGTCCCAGGGCGCGACCGGCCTCGGCCCGAGCGGCTTTGGCGGCGCCGGCGGCGGTGGCTCGGGCCTCGGCAGCGGCGGGTTTGGCGGCATGGGCGGCGGCGCGGGCGGGCTCGGCGGCCACTCGGTCGTGCGGTGGCACCCGGAGAACCCGACAAAGCTCGTCACGGCGAGCGAGGACGACCACGCGCCCTTCCTCCTCGTGTGGGACCTGCGCAACTGGAAAGAGCCCGAGCGGGTGCGTCTCTCTCCCTCTCTCCCTCTCTGCCCTCTACGCGAGCTCGTGCTGACTTGATGATGCGCTCCTGCAGGTTCTGCGCGGGCACGACAAGGGCATCCTCTCGCTCGAGTTCTGCCCCTCGGACCCGGACCTCCTCCTCTCGTCGGGCAAGGACGGCCGCACCCTCACCTGGTCCTTCTCGTCGGCCGCACAGGGCCACGACGGCCCCGTCGCCGAGGTGAGCGCCGCGACCGGCGCCAACTGGACGTTCGACTCGTCGTGGTGCCCGCGCAACCCGGGCTACATCGCGACGTCGTCCCTCGACGGCACCCTTGCCGTCCACTCGCTCCAGGCGACCAACTCGCCCGTCGACGACCCGTCCACCGCCAACGGGCCCGACGCCGCCCTCGCCGACCCGAGCGCGCTCGGCGCCGACTCGTTCTTCGAGAGCGCCATCGCCGCCAACGCGCGCAACGCGCCGCTCGTCTCGCTCGCCGTCGAGCCCCGCTGGCTGCGCCGCCCGGCCTCGGTCGCGTGGGGCTTTGGCGGCCGCCTCGTCACGGTCGACACCAAGGGCTCGACCGTCCGCATCGAGCGCCGCGTCACGCTCCCCGACGTCGTCGAGCGGGCCGACCGCCTGCGGCGCGCCGAGCGCGGCGAGGACGAGGGCGGGCTCGCGCGCTTCGCCGACGAGCAGGCGGGCTCGTCGTCGAGCGCGGCGCAGGCGCAGCCAGACGGCTCGGACGACGGCTGGGGCCTGCTGCGCACGCTCTTCCACGCCGGCGCCGGCCTCGGCGGCGGCGCCCTCCTCGAGGGGCAGCGCGACGCCCTCGTCGAGATGCTCCTCGCCGCCGACGCCGACGCGCACGGCGACGTCGACGGCGACGCCTTTGACCGCGACGAGCTGCGCGCGCGCGTCGAGGCGCTCGCGCGGGACCTCAAGGGCGAGTCGGCGCCGGCGCCCGACGGCGTCAAGGGCGAGAAGGAGGACGGCGTCGAGGTCAAGAAGGAGGAGCTCAACGACGCGGGCGCGCTCTTTGGCGGCGCGGCGCAGGGCGGCGACGAGGCGGGCTTCGGCTTCGGCGCCGGGTCAGGCGACGACTTCCTCGCGCAGCTGTCGTCGGGTGCGCCTGCGCCTACCTCGGCCGTCGCCGACGAGAGCAAGCCCGGCGTCGCCGCCGTCGCCGCCGTCGACGAGGCCGATGTCCCCTCGCCCTTCTCGCTCTCCACGCCGACGACCTCGGAGCCCGACACGCTCTTGACGCGCGCCCTCGTCGTCGGCGACTTTGCGTCGGCCGTCACGCTCGCCCTCGCCCTCTCGCGCTGGGCCGACGCGCTCCTGTTCGCGCTCCAGTCGGGCTCGCCCGACCTCGTCGACCAGGCGCGCAGGGCCTACTTTGCCGAGCGCGCCGCCGAGGTGCCGTACCTGCGCGTGCTGCGCGCCGTCGGCGCGACGGCGGCGTCGGGCGCCGCGTCGGACGAGGCCAAGCTCGCCGCCCTCGTGCGCGACCTCGACCCGTCCAACTGGCGCGAGGCGCTCCTCCTCCTGTCGACCTACGCGTCGCCGGCGTCGTTCCCGAGCCTCGCGGCGCAGCTCGGCGCCCAGCTCGAGCGCGAGTGGCGCTCGTCGGGCGACCGCAAGTGGCGCGAGCGCGCGACGAGGGCGTTCGCCGCTGCGGGCGCGCAGGCGCTCGGCCGGCTCGCGGGCGTCTGGAGCCAGGTCGCCGACGAGGAGCAGCAGCGCGCGCTCGCGCAGGCCGAGAGCGCGGGCGCGGGCGAGCGCTTTGCCGCACGGGCCGCCGCGCTCCAAGGGCTCGTCGAGAAGCTGCGCGCGTTCGAGCACGCGACGGGCGGCGCCCAGCCGTCGAGCGACGTCGTCGGCGAGCTCGACGAGCTGCACGGCGCGTACCTCGAGTACGCCGAGCTGCTCGCCGGCCAGGGGCGCGCCGACCTCGCGCTCGAGTACGTCGCGCGCACGCCCGACGCGTTCGACCCCGTGCGCAGGGAGCGCGTCCTGCGTGCTGCGGGTGCCGGTGTCGGCGCGGGCAGCAGCAGCAGGGCGGCGCCCTCGTCGGCGCAGCAGTACCAGCCGTACCAGCAGCAGCGGGCGGCGGCGCAGCCGCAGCGCAGCGCGTACGGCATGCCGGCCTACGGCGGCTACCAGACGCAGCAGCCTGCCGCGTCGAACGTGTACAACCCGTACGCGCCGCCGGCGCCCGTGCAGCAGCAGCAGCAGCAGCCGTCGAGCGCCTACAACCCGTACGCGCCGCCTCCTCCTTCCGCCGCCGCCTCGGCTCCTGCGCCTCCTGTCGCCGCCGCCGCCGCACCACCTGCAGCGAGGAACCCGTACGCGTCGGCGCCAGCCTTGACCAACCCGATCGACGACCCGTACGCGCCGAACCCTTACGCCGCCAAGCCCGCCGGCGCGCCTGGCCAACAGCCTCCCGCCTCGTCCTTCCAGCCTCAGCAGCAGCAGCAGCAGCAGCCGTCGCAGTACGACCCGTACGCGCCGCAGAACCCGGGCGCAGGGCTCCCCGCACCGCCGCCCATCCGCACCGAGTCGCCCTCGTTCGCCAAGCCGCCGACGAGCAGCGCCGCGCCGCCTCCTCCTCGCGCAAAGCCCGATGGTGGCTGGAACGACGCGCCGATCCTGCCGCCGAACGCGCTCAGGCGGCACACGCCGGCGCCGCCGAGCGCCCCCGCTCAGGCCCCCATCGCGAGCCCGTTCCCCAACTCGAGCCCGATCGGCTCGCCCTTCGGCGGTCCTCCTGGCGCAGCTGGCGTCCCTCCTCCGCCGCCAAGCCGAGGCGGGAACCGCACGCCGGCACCGCCGCCGCCGCCTATGGCGAGCGGGCCCAAGTTTGCGCCGCCGCCGCCCAAGGGCGTCAACCGCCCGGCGACGATGCAGCTCCCGCCGCAGGCCGCGCCCTCGGCACCGCAGCGCGCGCTGTCGCCTCCCGTACAGCAGCAGCAGCAGCAGGCGTTCAACCCGTACGCGCCGCCGCCGCCGTCGCAGCCGCAGTCGCTCGGGTCGACCTTCGGCCCCGGCGCAGGCGGGCCCAACGGTTTCCCGCAGCCGCCTCCTCCTCCTCAGCAGCAGAGCGCACCCGCACCTCCTCCGCCTCGCGCCGCACTCGGCCCCGTCTACGCCGCGCCGCCGCCTCCTCGCGCTCAGCAGCCGCAGCCCGCCGCAGCGCCGCCGCCTCCTACTCGCGGCAGCGTCATGACGCCGCCACCGCCCCCTCGGCCGACCAGCGCAGGCGGCAACCGTCTCCCGCCCCCTTCTGCACCCGGACCGGCGCCGCCCATGCCGTCGATGCCGCCCCCGCCGCAGCAGCAGCAGCCGCACGGCATGGGCCAGTTCGTCCCGCCGCCGCCTCCTGCCGGCGCTCGCCCTCCTCCACCGCCTCAGCAGCAGCAGCAGCCGTCGATCCAGGGCGCGCTCAAGAGCCCGCAGCTCGGCGGGCCGCAGCAGTCGGCGAGGAGCCCGCAGCTCGGCGGCGCGAACGGCTTTGCGCCGCCGCCACCGCCGCCCCAGCAGGGCCAGGGTCCTCAGCCGCCTCGCCCAGCGCCTAACGGCCAACAGCAGCAGCAGCAGCGTCCTCCCGCGCCGCCTCAACAGCAGCAGCAGGCGCCGCAAGGCGCGATGCCGCCGCCACCGCCGCAGGCCAACGGCGGTCCTCGCCCGCCGCCTCCTCGCGCCGAGCCGCCCAAGATGAAGTACCGTGCGTCGTCCTTCCTTCTCCTCTCCTGTTCGTGCAGCTGCTGACTCGCGCTCGTTCCCCTTTTGCAGCGCCCGGCGACCGCTCGCACATCCCGTCGACGTACCAGCCCATCGTCGACATCCTCACGGCCGAGCTCGCGCGCCTGCGCCAGATTGTGCCGCCGCAGCAGGGCAAGCTCGTCGCCGAGACGGACAAGCGCCTCAACCTCCTGTACGACATGCTCAACAACGAGGCGTTGAGCAAGTCGAGCGCCGACCGCGTCCTCGACATCTGCCAGGGTGCGTCCTCTCTCTCGGTCCTGCTCCTGCTCCTTCTCAAGCAGAATTGCAGATGCTGACGACGGCGTCGACTCCTCGCTCGCAGCCATCGCCGCCCGGGACCAGGCCAAGGCGCTCGACCTCCACTTTGCGCTCCTCACGTCGGCCCCGCCCGCGCCCGACGTCGCCCCGTTCCAGGCTGCGCTCAAGCTCCTCGTGCAGCGCATGCAGCCGCCGCAGTAGAGTGGCGCTGCCTCGCCGTCGTCGTCGCCGGGCGCGCAACAGAAAAGCTCGCAACCCTCTCTTCCGGTCGTCCTCCTCTCTCGTAGTTCCTCGCTTTCCTTCTTGCCTCAGTCCCCCTCCTTCCTTCTCCTTCTCCTAGCTTCGTCCTGCAAAAGAACCCAGTGCCTGCTCCCCTCGGCTGTTCTAGAGAGTCGCTGCGACGAGGGGCTCGAGCGCGTGCGGGACGAGGACTTGTGGTCCGGCCTGCTGCAGCGTCGCTCGCTCGTGTTCCTCGCTATGTCGTGATGCTCGAGAGGCTCATGTTCGTGATCTGTGCAGTCCGCCCGACGAGAAAGTGAGGAGAGCGAAGCAGCTGGCGCACCAAGTGGGGCAAATCCTAGCGCTAGGAAACATGGCCGTGTTTTGCTGCGCAGCAAAACCAGCTTGACCTTGTGGCCCAGTTGGGTAAAGCCTGACCTTTTTTTGCCGGCCGAAAAGTGCGTTCTCAGGTTCGAATCCCGCGCGCGACATCCTTTTTCATTCTTTGAAGGAGAGTGCAGGAAGCTATGTGGAGGGCCCTGGACGGGCGCTGGGACAAGCTGCAGCCCTCTAGCCTTTTTGGGCGCTTTTGGAGAGCGTCTTGAGCGAGGAACACCCGGCGGTCGGGCCCTCCCCTACTCGTCCTCCTCACGAGCGCACTTCCACCCCTTCCTGGAGCGTGTCAAGTAGCCTGGCTCGTCGTCGAGAGTGCGACCTGAAGAGCGCAGCGAAGCAGGAGCAGCTGGAGAAGAGCGAGCCTCAGGAGGTCAAAGCGCTCTCCTTACCTCCCCGTCGTCCTCTCGAGCGCAGAATCGTAGCGCCGCGACCCCAGGAGCTGGCCAGGTCACTAGCTCACCGTCGAGAGTGCGACCTGAAGAGCGGAGCGAAGCAGGAGCAGCCGGAGAGGAGCGAGCCCCGAGAGGTCAAAGCGCTCTCCTGACCTCCTCGTCGTCCTCTCGAGCGCAGAATCGTAGCGCCGCGACCCCAGGAGCTGGCCAGGTCACTAGCTCACCGTCGAGAGTGCGACCTGAAGAGCGCAGCGAAGCAGGAGCAGCCGGAGAGGAGCGAGCCCCGAGAGGTCAAAGCGCTCTCCTGACCTCCTCGTCGTCCTCTCGAGCGCAGAATCGTAGCGCCGCGACCCCAGGAGCTGGCCAGGTCACTAGCTCACCGTCGAGAGTGCGACCTGAAGAGCGCAGCGAAGCAGGAGCAGCCGGAGAGGAGCGAGCCCCGAGAGGTCAAAGCGCTCTCCTTACCTCCTCGTCGTCCTCTCGAGCGCAGAATCGTAGCGCCGCGACCCCAGGAGCTGGCCAGGTCACTAGCTCACCGTCGAGAGTGCGACCTGAAGAGCGGAGCGAAGCAGGAGCAGCCGGAGAGGAGCGAGCCCCGAGAGGTCAAAGCGCTCTCCTGACCTCCTCGTCGTCCTCTCGAGCGCAGAATCGTAGCGCCGCGACCCCAGGAGCTGGCCAGGTCACTAGCTCACCGTCGAGAGTGCGACCTGAAGAGCGCAGCGAAGCAGGAGCAGCCGGAGAGGAGCGAGCCCCGAGAGGTCAAAGCGCTCTCCTTACCTCCTCGTCGTCCTCTCGAGCGCAGAATCGTAGCGCCGCGACCCCAGGAGTTGGCCAGGTCACTAGCTCACCGTCGAGAGTGCGACCTGAAGAGCGGAGCGAAGCAGGAGCAGCCGGAGAGGAGCGAGCCCCGAGAGGTCAAAGCGCTCTCCTGACCTCCTCGTCGTCCTCTCGAGCGCAGAATCGTAGCGCCGCGACCCCAGGAGCTGGCCAGGTCACTAGCTCACCGTCGAGAGTGCGACCTGAAGAGCGCAGCGAAGCAGGAGCAGCCGGAGAGGAGCGAGCCCCGAGAGGTCAAAGCGCTCTCCTTACCTCCTCGTCGTCCTCTCGAGCGCAGAATCGTAGCGCCGCGACCCCAGGAGTTGGCCAGGTCACTAGCTCACCGTCGAGAGTGCGACCTGAAGAGCGGAGCGAAGCAGGAGCAGCCGGAGAGGAGCGAGCCCCGCGAGGTCAAAGCGCTCCCCTTACCTCCTCGTCTTCCTCTCGAGCGCAGAATCGCGTCGACCTGCTCCCAGGAGTTGTCCAGGTCACTAGCTCACCGTCGAGAGTGCGACCTGAAGAGCGCAGCGAAGCAGGAGCAGCCGGAGAGGAGCGACCCCCGAGAGGTCAAAGCGCTCTCCTGACCTCCTCGTCGTCCTCTCGAGCGCAGAATCGCGTCGACCTGCTCCCAGGAGTTGTCCAGGTCACTAGCTCACCGTCGAGAGTGCCCCCTGAAGACGACGGCGAAGCAGGAACTGCCGGAGAGGAGCGAGCCCCGAGAGGTCAAAGCGCTTTCCTTACCTCCTCGTCGTCCTCTCGAGCGCAGAATCGTAGCGCCGCGACCCCAGGAGCTGGCCAGGTCACTAGCTCACCGTCGAGAGTGCGACCTGAAGAGCGCAGCGAAGCAGGAGCAGCCGGAGAGGAGCGAGCCCCGAGAGGTCAAAGCGCTCTCCTTACCTCCTCGTCGTCCTCTCGAGCGCAGAATCGTAGCGCCGCGACCCCAGGAGTTGGCCAGGTCACTAGCTCACCGTCTAGAGTGCGACCTGAAGAGCGGAGCGAAGCAGGAGCAGCCGGAGAGGAGCGACCCCCGAGAGGTCAAAGCGCTCTCCTGACCTCCTCGTCGTCCTCTCGAGCGCAGAATCGCGTCGACCTGCTCCCAGGAGTTGTCCAGGTCACTAGCTCACCGTCGAGAGTGCGACCTGAAGAGCGCGGCGAAGCAGGAGCAGCTGGAGAGGAGCGAGCCTCAAGAGGTCAAAGCGCACGAGCCTCTCGTCCTCTCGAACGCAGAACCCGCGAGCGGTACAACAGAGACGGGCCCTCTACGTTGGAGACACAACACGCCGTCAACGGAAACTCGTGCACAGGGAGGAAGGAGCTCAAGGTACGGGGACGCTGAGCGGCTGACAGTGCGGGAAGGGCTGTCGACGGGTCGAGCATGTCAGCGGCGAGCTCGAGCGTGCCGAGCCGAGAGAGCGAGAGGGTGACGCACCAAATGGTCAATGTGGAAGCCCTGGCAGCCCTGCGCGCCCTTGAGCGCCCGCACCACCTCGCCATCGACGTCTGCGCCGTCCGCCTCGGCCGGGAACTCCTCGAGCGTCCACTTGCGCGCGTTGCCGTCGCTCCAGCCGTCGAGCACGACGACGTCCTCCTCTGACGAGCGGATGGCGGCGAGGAGGGCGAGCGGGTTGGCGAACGAGGACAAGGCGAGCTGGGTGCGTGAGGAGGACCAAGCCGCGAGGGTCCGTGCGCCGAGGTACTTGGCGGCGTGGGCGAAGAAGGCGGGCTCGAGCAGGTCGAGGTCGTTCTGCAGACGTACAGCAGCGTCAGCGTCATGTGCGAGGGCGCAAGAGAGAGAGAGGGCGGACGCACGACGGCCTGCTCGATGCCGACGAAGCGCGTAAAGGTCCTCGAGAAGCTGTATGGCGTGCCGTCCTGGACGCCGTGCACCGTGACGTCGTCGGGCAAGAGCAGGGCTCGACCGCTGACGGCCGACAGGACGTACAACGACCGAGCGTAGCGCAAGACCTCGTGGATGGTGCCGTTGAGCGGGCCCGAGGCGAGGACGGGTCGGCGGCGCGAGTAGAACGAGTCGAGGTCGGTCGCCCAGCCACGTTCCTCTGCAGGTCGTAAGCATCAGCATGTGAGCTTCGAGCTGAAGGAGGAGAGGCAGGAGGAGAGGAACGCACTCGGGTAGAACTGGCGGTTCGCTGCTCGGAACGACGAGCGGGTCAGCGGTGAGAGCAGGCTCGTGCGCGCCAGACGAAGCAGACGTACGGAAGGTGACAGCAGTCAGGTGGTTCATGACGGGCTCGAGCTCGTCGGCCTCGGGCGTGCTGCTCGGCGGGGCGAGAAGGTCAGGTCGAGGACCCGAGGGGCAGGAATGACGGAAAGAGGACGCACTACCAGTTGAGCATCTCGACGTGCGTCGCCCGGAACTGTCGCAGTAGAGCGTCAGTATGCGACCAGGCGGAAGGAGAGAGGCTGGACTAGCGCACCGTCGAGAGCGGCAGCATCGAGATGCGCAAGTTCAGATCGTCGAGGAACCACCAGTGCTCGTCTCCGTTCTCGCCCCGAGACTCGCGCGCTCCCGCTCGGACGATCCCAGAAAGGAGAAGTTGCTTTGAGAGGCGAGCGGCATCAGATTATGAGCGCACGAGGCGAACGAGGCGGAGGAAGGTCGACGCACGTCCCACTCGTTCTTCTTCAGGTAGGCGTCCAGCGCTCGCTGCCAGAACGCCACCGTCGCCGTCGAAGAACGAGCAAGAATCCAACCGAAGTTTACCTGTAGGAGAGCGAGAGCGTCAGTAGGTAGAGCTGGTGAGGTCCGAGCGGGGACGACGGAGGAGAGAACGCACGACGTAGCCGATGTCCTCGGTGAACTGCAGGTCCCACGAGTCGTCCGAGAGCGAGAGCATGTGCGGATAAGGGTCGGCGGTGAGGAAGGTGTCGCCCTGAGCAGCAGAAAGGTCAGCTTGGAGAGCGCGAGCGCAGGATCAAGACCGAGGCGCACCTCAAAGAAGAGCGACGGGAACCCGCTCTGCGCCATCTCGAGCATGGCGAGGAACTTGAGGTACGCCAGGCGGTGTCCTCGCTCCTTGCCCCGCTTGTCGCGGCGGCTTGTCGGCGGCGGCAGGTCGACAACGAGGTACGCGCCGAACGCGCGCAGCCCTCCTCGCTCGCACTCGTCGAGACACGCCGCGTCGAGGCACAGGACGACGACCGTGTCGTCCATACCGAGCTCGGCGCGCTTGGCGTCCCAGTTGCGCGCTTGCGGGACGTAGTTGGGCTCGCCGGTCGCCATGGTGAAGGCGACGACGTGCTTGTCGGCGTCAAAGCGCGCGTGGAGGTAGTCGTTGAGCGACACGCTCAGGTTGCGCTCGACTCGTGCGAGGCTTGGCGAGCTCGACGGGAGGAGCGCCTGGCGGAACGAGGGGACGAGGGCGAGAGCTGTTCCCAGGGCGAAGAGGGCGAAGGCGGCGAGGGCGGCGACGAGCACGAGGGGGGTTCGAGAGGCGGTACCGCGCTTGGCGGGTGCGTCTGAAGGGATGGAGGCGTGGCCCTGCTCGTCCAAGTCGTCGTAGTTGTCGTCGTCGAGGGTCGAGGTGGATGCGCGGCGGTCGGGCGAGTCGACGTAGGGGAGCCGGCCGGGGGCTGGCGGGCCCATCTCGAGGGCGTGGTACTCGTCTTTCTCTGGTCGCTCTGCCATGGTGCAGCTGGGCAGGCGCGAAGGGTGCGACGAGGGCGGACTCTCGGACGTCGACCCGAATCGTTGGCGACGGAGCGGCATCGCTCGACCCCGCGAAGTCTCACACGCGAGCGAGATTTAAGCTGCTCCGGCGTTCCTGCGAGGGCAGCAACGAGCGCAGCACTGGAGAGCCGAGCGGCTCGCACGAAGCAACGTTGGCATCGACCCGCCCTCGAGCGGGCCTCGCGCCGCTCAGGCCTCGGGGGGGGTCGAACTCCCGCCGCCCTCTTTGCGGCGTCCTGCGCGAGCGAGGACGAGTGGCCTGAACGTCCCCGACGACCTTCTCGGGACGCGCGACGCTCCCGCGGCTCGCAACCGCCGAAGGCGCCCGTCGAGCGCGTCGAGCGCGAACGCCAATTTGCGAAGGTCGAGCTGTTGGACCGCTCTCTCCGCCAGCTCAGCTGGCTCGCGCTCGCTAGGGAGAGCTCAGCGCAGTCGCGAAGGCGAGCCGAACGACAGCGGCGAATGCAATGCACAACCAGGGCGAGTTACAGGTGAACGCGCTCGCTGCTCCGGCTTCCTCCCGGCCAGGCCGCAGCCCCCGCTCGCGCTCGTGACGCTCTCCCACCAGCTCACTCGAGCGTCTCGGACGTCTCGACGGTGACCGTGACCGCAAAGGGTATTTGGAGGCCCGATGCGGGTCCGAGCCAGCTTGAGCTCCTGCGCTCGGCGCCGCCGCCGAGCGACAGTCGCGACGCGCCGGGCGAGATGACGGGGCTAGGACGCTCTCCAGTGTCGACGGCGGCGAGAGGAGGAAGGCTGATGATGGCCTCCTTGTCGTACGGCGACGGCGGGATCGACGCGCTCCCGTGCGACCCTTTGCGCTCGACGCCCGCCTCAAGTTGGACCTGCTCGACGCTCCCTACGCCGAGCCGAAGAGTGCGAGGACCGAGGTCGGTGCCCTCGGCGTTGGTCGTTGACGTGCCGGACTTGAGGAGGCGGCGCCGGGCTCGCAAGGCGTTGAAGACGAGGTACAGGAGCGACGCCGTCAAGCCGATCGTGTAGATCCACTCGGGCGTGAGCATGGCTGCTTCAAAGCTGTGCAGAGAGGGACGAGGTCAGGGAGGCCCGTTGTAGCCGAGGAGAGCCGGCGGCAAGGAGCGCAGAGAGGAGGGGCCTGAGCGCACTAGTTGTACTGGCCTGTCACGAGCCTGTCGCTCGCAGCGGTATAGGCGATGAGGATCATGGCGCCTAGCTCAAAAGTCGCGACGAAGGCGATGACGCCGACGGTCTGCGGGCGTCGCGAAAGCGCGTCGTCAGCGTGAGCCGGCCACGAGTTTGGGAAGGTCAACGGCGGGGCGCACCGTCTCGAGGTCAGTCACGGCCTTCTGCAGGGCGAGAATCTTGCGCGCCTGCATCGAGGTAGTAGTCCCGCACTCGCCAGGCCGCTGCTGAGCGAGAGCGCGCAGGTAGCTCGTGTCGCTCTTGCGCTCCTTGCGGAACCCGAGGGCCGCTCTGCTGCTCAGGCCGATGCGGTCGGCCGACTCGAGGAGCTCGATGTTGTCACGAATCTGGCGCCGCATCCTCTGCGCGAGAGCAAGGCCGCCGTAGTTGACGGCGAGGATCGGGAAGATGAAGACGGGTGCGAGCGCGCCCTGGACGATGTTTGTGCTGCACGAGGACGTGGATCAGCGCACGCTCAAGCTAGGTGAGTGCGCTCGACGCACGTTCTCGCCGAGCTCGCTGCAGGTAGGAAGGCGGTACCGACATCTTGCAGTGGAAGAAAATCGAGGATCGTCGGGACGCGCCCGGCCAGCGACTCGTTGATGGCGACGAGGGCCTCTCGCAGCTCAAGGTACTGCCAGTACATGCGCACGGTGACGACGGTCGTGCAGATGACGATGGCCTGCAGCGGGAGAGGGAGGGGCGGGTCAGCATCTCCTTTGGCGAGGAGGAGAGACGACATCGGGGACGGACCAGGTTGAGCGAGACGAGCAGGGTGCCGACGCCGATGAAGAGCCAGTTGGCGGCTCGAGCCGACATGAATTTGCGCTCGGACTCGACGGCGACGAGAAAGGCCTGCGGATGAGCTCGTCAGCATGGCCGGGGAGGAGAAGGAGGAGAGCGCGAGCGCAGGCGCACCTGCAGCCCGCTCCACGACAAGATCCAGCCGCCGAGCCAGAGAGGGATCGCGTTGAAGTTCCGGATGCCGATGGCGACAGCTTGGTCCATGTGCAGGCCGTACACCGCCCAGAAGGTGGCGACGTACGCGAGCTCGTAGAGCCCGTAACTGACGACGACCGAGGTTAAGGCCGTGCGAGGACTGCGAGAGGGCGCTCGTTAGCGCATGCTCCATCTAGGGGGCGAGATGAAGCAGGAGGAACGACGGCGAGGGAGGGCCGAAGAGGCTCGACGGACAGTGAGGGAGAAGGAGGACCGAGCGCGACGCACTTGATGACGAGGTACCGCCCGCTCGGCCGCTCTACTCGACGCACGAGCCATAAGCATCGTCTCCTGGGCCTCTCGACCGTGCTCCGGTAGTGCAGCCACAGGTACAGCACGCCAAAGATGAGGCTCCTGCGGGTTTCGACGAGAGAACGCTCAGCCCTCTCGTCCTCGGAAACCCGAGAAAGCCAAGAGAGAGTACGTACAAGCCCGTGAGCGCTAGAAGGACGGCGATGCGAGCCTCGAGACCTGGCGTGGGCGGTGGGTAGAGGATGTCGTCGAGGGCGGCGATGATCGTCGAGACCGTGTCCTTGTCGAGGGTCGCAGGGAGGAGCAGTGCCATGGCTCAGCAGGAGCAGCGCCTTGCGCAGGTGTGGAAGCGCATGCAGGCGAACAGGTAGAAGAAGCGCAGGCGAGCAGAGCGTCCTTCTGCCGGGTCGCGGGAAGAGACAAGCCCGACGGCGACGACGGCGAGGGAAGCAGGGAGGGGTTCGCCAGGCCCGGCTCGAGTGTGCTGCAGGTCTCGAGCCTATTGCTGAGCCGCTCGGGCTGCGCTGTGCGGCCGCACGAGGAAGGTAAAGCTGGCGAGACGGGACCGCCGCTCATCGTGGCCTTCCGAGCGGACGAGGTCGACAGCGGGCACGAGCTGCGGCCCGGGTGCAGAGGCTGCTGGGAAGCTCACGGCTGGTGGGGGCCGGCTTGGTAGCTTGGGCCGTCGCGAGGGTGGCAGAGTGTGGGAGGAGAGCGCGTCCTGAGGTCCTCGTCCCCGCGCCTCGCTGGCCCCGCGGTCTCGCCTTTTTAAGTCTCGCTCGCTCTCGCTGCAACGACGAACACGACAACGATGTATGTGCACGAGCGAGTCTACAACGTATAGGTTCGGGGCAGTACAAGGGCGCAGGAGGGAGAGGTGGGGGAGCTTACTGCTCGGGGCTCGAGCGCGCGTCTCGACCGTCTCACGGCGCACACGCCGTGCGAGAGCCGTCGTCGCACACCTGCGACGTCTCGACCGTCACCATGATGGACGCTGCCGGGCTCGCCATCTTTGGCGCCGCTCCTCGACCGAGCCAGCTCGACCGCCACCCACCCGGGCTCGACTCGCTGTTCTCCCGCGACGACGCGAACGACGCCCAGCTCCGAGCCGGCGACAGCGCACGACGTCCGTCGCTCGTCGTCATAGGCGGCGGGAGGAGCTCGGCGGCGTCGCCGTAGTCGGTGCCGAGAGAAGGCAGCGTCGTCGACGTCGGGTCCGACTCGGCCATCTCGACCTCGACCTGGCTGAGCGGCAGCGTCGCGCTCTTCTCGCCGAGCTCCATGCTCTCGCCGTCTCGTCCTGCGCCAACGAAGACGGGCCGAGCGACAGGTGGCGTGCGTGCAGTGGCCGCTTCGAGGTCGTTGATCCGGCGACGGGCGCGCAGGGCGTTGTACAGGAGGTAGAGGAGCGACGCTGTCAAGGCGATGGCGTAGATCCACTCGGAGAGCATCGCGGTCGACTCGGTGCTGCGGCGCGAGAGCAGGGTCAGGTCTGCGTGCGCTCGAGCGCGTTCGGGGAGGACGCACTATGGCCAGTTGTGGCTCGTGTCGGTGAGCTTGTTTGCCGCAGAGCTGTAGGCGATCCATGCCACGACGACCAGTAGGCAGAGCGAGACGAAGGCGATGACGGAGGTTGTCTGTGGGGGAAGGAGCGTCAGGTCGGGCTCGAGGTGAAGAGATACGCCGAGGAAGGGAGGAAGCGTACTGCGAGCAGGTCCTTGACGGCTTTCTGCAGAGCGAGAACCTTGCGCGCCTGCGTCGACGTGGTCGTCGCCCGCTCGCCTGGTCGCTGCCGCGCCATGGCGCGCACATCTCGCCCCTCGATGCGCACCCTCGTGGTCGACTGCGCCGACGTGGCGACCCGGCCGGCGGCACCGCCGTCGGCGAGCACCTGGATGCTCTCCCGGATCTGCCGACGCATGCGGAGCGCCAGAGCGAGGCCGCCGATGTTCGAGATGACGATGGGCAGGACGAGAACGGGCCCTGCGCAGCCTTGAACGATGCCGGCTCTGCGCAAGCGTCGCTCGTCAGCGCCAGGACAGGCGCACGAGTCGAGAGATGATCGAGCGCACCTCTTGGCGCCTTCTGCACTAGACGCAAAAGCTTGCGCCGGCGCCTGAAGCGGGATGAGGTCGAGCAAGGTAGGGGTCCGTGCGCCGAGCGAGCGCTGAAGGGCGACGAGGGCGCCGCGCAGCTCGTCGTAGCGGTGCAGGATGCGCTCAGTCATAATCGTCGTGTAGACGCCGATGCCCTGCGCGGGGAGCAAGCGTCAGCAGGGCGACTTGGGCCGTCTGGGAAGGAGGAGCTGCGGAAGTTGCGACGCACGACGCCCGCCAGCATGAGGAGTGCGCCACCGGCGAAGAAGAGACCGTTGGAGATCCGTGCCGACAAGAACTTGCGCTCCGACTCGACCGCGACGAGGAAAGCCTGCCGGGGAAGACGGGGTCAGCTCTGAGCGACGCACGCCGACTCGCGGCACAGCGCTCTACGAGGGAGGACCAGGCTCGAGGCTGCCGAGACGCACCTGAAGACCGCTCCAGGACAGGATCCACCCGCCGATGAAGAGCGGGACCTGGTTGAAGTCGCGAACTCCGATGTAGAGGTACGCGCCCCTCTCCTTGCCGTACACGAACCAAAAAGTGACCTCGTACAGGAGCGCATAGATGGCATAGATGACGACGATGCCCGCCAGAGCAGGGCGAGGGCTGCGTGCGGCGGCGAAAGCGTCAGCGAGCCCGGTTTCGACGAGGAAAGGCGGTCGAGGACGCACTTGACGACGAGGAAGCGGCCGCTCGGGCGGTCGACGAGTCGCACGAGCCACAAGCAGCGTCTTCGAGGCCTCTCGGACGTGTTCTGGTAGTGCAGGTAGAGGTAGAGCACGGCGAGGACGATGGTCCTGCAGGCCCGAGGGTCAGCGTCTGCAGCTCGAGGAGGACGACGCGGCGACGCACAATCCGGTGAGCGACCACAGGACGGCCATGCGAGCGAGTAGACCAGGCGTGGGTGCCGGGTAGAGCGTCGCGTCGAGTTGGGCGACGAGAGCCGGAATCGTGTTCGCGTCGAGCGTGGTCGGCACGAGCGACGCCATGGCGAGTGCTTGTGCGGCGTGGCCGGCAGTCGGATAGGGCCTACGAGCTGGTGCAGTGTTCGCAAAGTCAGCTCGACAGCGTAGAGAGGAGGGGTTGAAGAAGAGGGCGAGAGGAACCGGTCTCTCGACCCTGCTCACCCGCAAGCGTGGCTCCTCCGAGGGCGGAAAGTCGATCGGCAGCTACGAGTCGATGAGCGCACTAAAGTCGCCGAAGCTCGAAACGATCAGGGCAAAGTGCGCAGCCTGGCCCAGGGCAAGGTCGAGCGAGGAAGGTGCCGTCGCGCGGTCGGGCGGCGTGGCCGGCCCCTCCTTGCAGAGGAACGACAGCGCGCGGTGCGGCAGCAGCCTGGCCACGAGAGGACCGTCTGGCGCGAGGCGCGCCCTTTGGGGCCGAGGCGACGAGGCACGAGGATCCGCCAACTGCTCCCTCCAGCTCAACCCTTGAGCCCGACGGCGACAGCAGCTGAGACCCACTCTAGCCGGACCCGGCGCTGCAAGCTGCGAGGAGCGAAGACGGGCGGGCATCGCTGGCGGTGGCCGCAGGGGGTGAGCGGTCGAGGAGGAGCGAGGGGAGGCGAGGCGAGGCGGGGCGCGCGATTACAACCGCGTTTGTAATCGGCTCGTTAGCGATTCTGGTTATGCAGCTCTCGCCTCGACGCTCTCCTCCTTCTGGTGCTCGAGACGGTGTGCACGTGTATACAGGCTCGCAACAAGGAGAGGGAGACGTCTAAGGACAAGGTGCTGCGGCGCACAGCAGCTAGATTAGCGCCGACGTGAGTTTCCCTCGGCTCACTCCTCCTCGACCGCATCCTCGAGCCCGTCCTCCTCCTCCAGATCGTCCCTCTCGTCCTCCTCGTCCTCCTTGATGCCGAGCGCGCAGACGAGGAAGACGGGGCGATGGTCGCTGACGGCGCCCATGCGCGCGAGGTCGACGACGCAGTTGTACTGAAGGACCTGCACCTCGCCCTCGACGGGCCCGACCTTCTCGACCTCGCGGCGCTCGGCGGGGACGACCTCGAGGGGCTGCGCCGGCGACGAGGCAAACTGGCGCAGCGGCAGGAGCGACAGGAACGACTTGAGGCGCGTGTTGAGGCTCGCGCCCGACGCCGACGCCGAGTGCCCGTGCCGTCCGGTCGGCGCGCGCTCGTGCAGCTTGTTGAGCGCTGCCGAGAAGGTGCGCGCTCGCGGGAAGCCGTTCGAGCTCGGCGAGGCGTGCGCCGTTGCGGATGCGCGCGGGTGCGAGCGCGGCTCGTGCGTCGACGGGTCCGAGGTCGAGTGCGGGAGTGGCGGTCGTGAGAGCGAGAGGGCCGGGCTCGAGCGCCGGGAGAGGTCCTCGTCGGACGAGGAGCCCGAGCCGGAGAGGGTGAACTTCTTGCGAGGTCGAGGACGACGAGGCGGGGTTGTCGTCGCGGACGGAGGAGGGGAGCTGTCCATCGCCGGGTCGATCACCATCGACTTGGCGCGACGCCACAGCGACGTCGGCTCGTCGACGTCGGGCGAGCTCGCGAGCGTGTCGCTCGAGGTCGCGCCGAACCGCAGGCGGTGCGGCTGGTCGGCCGAGGCCGGGCGAGGAGGGAGCGACAGCTCGCTCTGCGGGGTGTCGACAGGCTGCAGGGCGGGTGCGTCGGCGAGTGGAGCTGGTGGGGAGGTCGGCTCGGGCGGTTGAAGCTGGGTGCGGAAGAGGATGCGGTCTGCGGCGAGGATCGAAATCAGCGAGGCTCGCTCGAGGCTGACGAGGCGTGGCCGTCTGAAGCAGCACGCACCGGTCCAGCTCTGCACTCGCTGCTTCTTGGACGTGTCGAACACGGGCTCAGCCGCGCCCAGCTCCTCGTCCACCGCGTAGGCGTCCGGCTCGCCCTCGCCGCCCTCGTCCTCCTCGCACGCCGGGATCGTCCTCGTCGGCACGACGACGGCCGACTGCGTCCCGCGCAAGATCGGGCGCGGCGGAAAGAGCGCACTGAGCGTCCCTCGCCGCGCCCCACCGCCGGCGCCCGTCGAGCCCTCGCTCGCGTCGCGCGCTCGCCGGGCGTACTCGAGCGCGGCCGAGTTCGAGTTGCGCTTGACGAGCGTGAGGAACCGGACCTGGGCCTTGCGCGCCTCGGTAGGCGGGACGGGCATGCCGAGCGAGCCGAGGTCGTCTCGCGCGGCGACGGCCTGCGGCGAGTCGAGCGGGCAGTCGAGCGTCGTGTCCATGGTCGAGATGGTGCCGGCCGACGACACGAGCGAGATCGAGTCGTCCTCGGTCGCCGTCGTCGCGCCGTCGGTGGTGCCGCCGAGCGGCGGTGGAGGAGCGAGGCCCGAGGGGAGTGCGACAGGGTCGGTCGCTGCTCGCTCCCGGACCTTGTCGGCCGTCCTGCCGGCGCCGGCGAGGCGAAGGAGCGTGCTGCGCTTCTTCTTGGCCTTCTTGGTCGGGACGTCGAGCTTGTAGGTCGGCGGAAAGGCGATGGCGCCCTCGTGGAAGCCGTCGAAGCAGCCGCCCGACTCGGCGAGCACGTCTCGCAGCTGGTCGAAGCGCAAGGCGCTCGAGTAGTCCTTGGCGCGAACGAGCCAGTCGGCGTGGAGGCGAGAGATGTTGAGGCGGAAGCTGCGCGAGGACGAGTAGGAGGGTCAGCTCACCTTCCTCGGGCGCAGGGGTCCGTGCGCAGCAGGACGACGACGAGGAGAGGCGCGCACTTGAGGTCGCCAGCGAAGAAGACACCGTCGAAGCGGTCGATGAGCTTCTCGGGTCGAGGCCCTTGCTCGCCGCCGCGGTTGTCCCAGAAGTCGTCGACGACGAGCTCGTCGAGGATCTTGAGCGCGTTGGCCTTGCGGAACTCGAGCCCGCTCGCGTGCGCTGCGAGGTGCGCCGAGATGAACAGGAGCCGAGTCTGGTGCAGGTGGAGCGAGATGCCGACGCCTGCGTAAGCGAGAGAGAGCTGGTCAGGGCTCGTCCCGGCGGAAGGAGCTGGCTCGAGGAGGAAGGAGGAGCGAGACGCACCGCCCTTGTTGCCCATCCTGCCGCCCATCAAGCCCGCCGTGACCCTGCCCGTGCTGACGCCCTTGATGAGGCCCTCGCAGCACTTGGCGACGAAGACGGCGCAGTAGATGCCCATCAGGCGCTCCTTCTCGACGAGGACGTACGGGCCTCGGCCTGGTCGCGACGGGATCGACGCCGCGTCGTCGCCGTCGGCGCCGTCGTCCTCGTCCGACGACGACTCGGGCGACGAGTGCGAGCACCCGCCGCACAGGTACGCCTCGAGCCGCGACGTCCAGCCCTTGCCGTCGAAGCGCTGCACCTTGCCGGCGAGGACGCCGCTCGCCGTTGGGCACTCCTGGCCGCACACGACAATGACGTGGTACGGGTGGCCCTCGGTGAGCGGGAATGTCGGTAGGCCGTCGTCGTCGTCGCGGGCGGGGAGCGGGACCGTCATCGTGCTGCCGCGCGAGCTGCGACTGCTGTGCCGCCTTTTGCGCGGCAGGTGCTCCTCGGGGAAGTGCGACAGGTCGCCGAGGAACTCGCTCAGGTCGCCCGTCGGCGTCGGGAGCGAGTCGTGCATGTTGAACGTGACGAGGCGGAGCTTGAGGTTCGGGCGCACGTTGGCGACAGGCTCGAGGGGCTCGATCGGCGAGGGCTCGGCCGTCAAGGGCGTGTGGATGCCGGAGGGCCGCAAGGACGAGAGGACCGACGCCGGCCGAGATGAGGCGGCGGAGGAAGGGCGGGAGTGCTTGGAGTGGTGCTTCGAGGGGTTGAAGAGCGAGTTGAAGCGCTTGAGCAGCTTGCGGGGAGCGGGCTCGTGGTGCTTGTAGTGCCGAGTGTGCTTGTGCGGCGACGTGTCTGTGGGAGCGAGAGGCCAGGTCAGCTCGAACGACCGGCAGCGGAGGATAGCAGGAGGACGGCGCAGACGCACGTTCTCGAGACGACAAGGAGCGCGCGGGCGTGGTTGGCCTGCTGAGCTCGTGCGAGCGACGTGACTGCTGCTGCTGGATGGGCGCACCGAGCCCGGTGTCGACCGGCTTGACCTCGATTGGCGGAGGAAGGTGGGCTTCTGCGACGGCCGCCGTGCTGCGGTCGTTGACGGGCATCTCCTGGGCAGTCGATAGCCCGGCTTGTGGCTCCTGCTGCACGTCGCCCGTCGCTCCTCCCGCCGGAGGGTTGTCCATTCAGGGCGAAGCCGCCTCGAGCGTTCAACGAGAGATCGCCGGGTCGGCCAGTCGTGTGAGACGGCGGCTGGCGGGCAAGTGGACGGGCGAGGATGGTACGGGGTGCTGTATCGGCTGGCTGATCGCGCTGGCTGGCGCGACGACGAGGTAGGGGTCGAGGGACGAGGGCGCGAGCGATGAGGACGGGGTGGGGCCGAGTGCGGCGTTGACGGCGTCGCGGGCGGTCGCTGGCGAGATGGGCGTGCAGTCGCAAGAGCTCGAGGCCTGCTCAGCCAGGCGGCGCAAGCTGGCGAGCTGGCCGTGACGAGGGAAGAAGGCGAGCGCCGAGGCCGCGCTTTCCGCTTGACGAGTCGGTGCCCTCTTCTCGCTGGAGCCGTGCTTCGGCCATAATCATTGCTACGAGTACATCACTAGGCAGCTGGCGCCGTCCCCATGGCTCGCAGGTGGGGAGAGAGAGCGCACGTCGCAGAGCTGATGAGGACGAGAGGGCCAACACGTCGTTGAGCCCAGCCCTGCCCTTGCTGCCGGCTAGTGCGCACACAGAACAGCTCACGCAGCCGCAGAGCCTCGTCCCGAGCCAGCCCGACCTCGCCTCGCCGCCCGACCCGCGGTGCTCGTCCAACCTCGCCCGCAACCCTCGACAAGCCGCCGCAGAGCTCAGCAAGGCTCGTCTGCCCCTTCCAGTGCGCTCTGCAGCTCCTCAAACGCCTCCTCTCGCGAGCGCAAGCTGACCTGAGCCCCGCAGCCTCGTCCCGCTTGGCGACCCTCCTCCACCATGTCCGTCGACCTCTCGATCCCGCTCGACCAGCTCATCGCCGCCAAGCTCGGCAGCCTCTCGCTCAAGGACGACGACGACACGGTCGCCTTTGTCAAGGACCTCGTCGAGGAGGACTCGTTCGAGCCCGAGGACCGCAAGAGCGCCATCCTGGGCTTGCTCGAGGCGGACGAGGACGGTGCGCTCGCTCCCCTTTGCCCGGCAAGAGCATCCCAAGCTGACCAAACTGGACCTGCAGAAGCAGTCTCCGAGGCCGTCGACTCGTTGCTCGATGACACGACGGCGTACCAGGATGCGGTCGCCGAGCAGCGCCGGGCAGCCGAGGAGGCAGCAGCCTCTCCTCCACCAGAAGGTGCGTCGCCTCCAGAGCTTCTCGTGAGCTCCTCGCTGACGAGCCTCCACCTGCGCAGAAGATGAGCCTCCAGTGAAGGACCTGACGCCCGAGCAGGAGGCGTGGCGAAAGGCCGAGTTCCTCAAGGTGAGTCGGCTCGTCGTCTTGCCTCGTGTGTACCAGGGCTGAGCCGCATCTCGTTCTCGTCCGCAGAAGTACGGCTACCTCGAGGACGAGACCGAGGCGGAAAAGGCGGCGCGGATAGAGGCCGAGCAGGCTCAGGTGCCCGCAAAGGCGTTTGTCGACCCTCGGTGCGTCCTCTCCAGCTGCTCGTCGTCCTCAACGCCGACCTAATGCTGACGAGCTCGACGCACGCTTGCAGGCAGCTGTCGAAGAAGCAGAGGAAGAAGGCCCTCGATGGCGTCGGTGCGGCCTTCTCGTGCTCGTTCCCCTCGCCCAGCTGACGCTCTCCTCGTCGCGCGCAGACCTCCTCGCCCTCCCGAACCTCAACAAGCACCACGTCGTCGAAGCAGAACGCAAGCGGCGGACCGACTCGTCGTGTGCGCCGTCGCTGCCGCTCGCGCACGGACCCTCGATCGCAATTGACCCCTCGCTCGCTTTCCCTCGCAGCTGCGGCGCAGGCCAAGCGCGAGCGAGACCTCGCCGACCGCAAGAAGCAGAAGTGCGTCACTCTCGTGCTGTGCCCGCCGTGAACACGAGCTGACCTCTCCTCGAGAGCAGGGACGACGCGGCCAAGAAGCTCGAGGACAAGCGCAAGAAGGCGCAGAAGGTCGAGCGCAAGGGCTAGGGAGCCGTAGAAGAGAGACAGTGCAGCTATTGTGCTCGCGAGCTCGTGACCGCGTCGCCGAGAAAGAGAGAAGTCGTGGCCGTCGCTCGCTAGGCTCCCTTCTCTCGCTCGCTCGAGGTCGACCGCAAGGATGAGAGCGGCCTGAGGGAATATGCACAAAGTCCATCCCGTCTACACAAAGAGAGAGAGAGTCTCGGGGTATCCGTCTACGCCTTTTGCGCCTTGGCCTTGGCGAGCAGCGCCATGTCGTCGAGGGCGTCGAGGAGCGTGCTCGCCGACCAAGCCTGGGTGCGGCACGAGTCGTGGCAGTAGCCGCCGTTCTCGTTCGTGAGCTCGGGGAGGCCGGCCCACGGGTCGGCCGAGATGTGGGCGCGGTGCCGAGAGAGGTGCTCGTAGATGTGGTGGAAGGTCGACGTGAGGTCGTCCTTGCCAGCGCCGACGAGCGTGTCGAAGATGAGGTGCGCGCGCAGGAAGTAGCCTGAGGGAGAGAGAGGGAGGAGAGAGAGTCAGCTACGAGGGCAAGGAGAAGAAGGAGGACGAGGCAGTGAGGAGGAAGAGGAGGACGCACCCATCGGCCAGACCCACTCGGGGCCCTGGTGGTAGTTGCGGCCCTTGGCGATGGCGTAGTCGTCCGAGTCGTTCGAGTTGTCGTACACGCCGCGGTAGTCCGGGTCGGCCGCGTCGAGCGTCTTGACGCCGAGCGGGCCGACGAGGTTGGCCTCGAGGATGGCGAGCGCGTCGAGCGCGAGCTTGGGCGTGAAGAGCTCGGGTGCGACGGCCATGGCGATCGGGAACTGGCCGCGGAGCTGGTAGTCGGCGCGAGCACGAGGTGCGGGCGTGCCGTGCACGTCCTTGTAGATGCCGCGGCGGGCGACGAGCGAGGGGTCGATGTCGTACTTGGCGTCGAGCGACGGGTCGCCGGGCACGTAGTAGAGGCGCTCGAACGAGTCCTGGAGGAGCTGGTCCCACTCCTGGTACGAGACGAAGCGCTCCTTGCCGTCGACTGCGAGACGAAGGGGATCGGCGTCAGCCTCTCGCGCTCGGCGACGATGACGCCGACGACGTCGCGAGGGAAGCAGAAGAGGACGCACTCGTTGCCGTAACGCCCTTGTGCGGGAACTTGCCCTCGGCCGAGAGCTTGGCGAGCCAGCGCACGGCCGACTTGTGCAGGCCGGTGATCTCGACGGGCGCGCCGTCGCGAGGCGTGCCCGGCTTGCCCTGGTTGCCCGCCTTCTGGCTCTCGCCCTGCAGCACGTCGAGGAAGGCGAGTCAGTCGACGCACTCGAGGAGGGAGGGAGGGAGAGGGAGAGGGGGGAGGAGGCGCACCATCTTGTCCTGCCACGTGCCGCAGTTGTGCTCGTTGCCGCCGTAGATGATGCCCGTCTTCCAGTCGACCTCGATGTCGATGTTGAACCCGAGGTCGCTCATCTGCATGTCGAGGTTGGGGCCGGCGTTGTACTCGCGGAAGTGGATGCCGCTCGCGTGGCGCTGGAGGATCTCCTGGATGACGTCGGCGACCGAGCTCGTCGTCGCAAACGCGCGCTCGTCGTCGTACGGGACCCAGGTGTCGTCGAGCGGGAAGCGGCGCTGGACCGTGTCCTTGAGGATGGCGAGCCCGTTCGGCGCCGCGTTGACGTAGTCCTGGATGTTCTGGAGCATGAACCACGGCGAATCCCGCGAGTTGTACCGGGGCGTGCGGCCCGAGTCCTGCAGAGCGAGCGAGTCAGCGTCAGGAGCCAGACGAGGGAGGGGAGAAGGAGGCCGACGCACGAGGAGGTTGGGGATGAGGCCGTGCTTGAGGACGGTCGAGAAGGCGAGGATGTGGTCGCGAGCGGCGGCGTACTGGCCCGTGACGAGGAAGAGGCCTCGCAGCGAGATGAAGACGTCGCGGCCCCAGGTGCGGGCCCACTGCGAGGGCAAGACGAGGGCGAGTCAGGGTCGGCTCCTCAAGGGGCTCGAGCGCGGAAAGAGGATGAGCGACGCACGCCGGTGGTAAAGTGCGGCAGGCCTGCTGCGAGACTCGGCACCGTCTTCTTGGCGTCGAGGCTGGCGCTGCTGACCTGGCCGTACATCTGCACGCTGACGAGCGCGAGCTGATGGACGAAGCTCGTGCCCTCGCGGACGAGCGGCGAGCACTGGTCGACGGCCTGGTCCCTCGCCGCCTTGAACGCGACGTTGATGACGAACGCAAAGTACTTGGGGCGGAGGAAGGGCGGGACGTGCGCGCGGATGAGGTCGAAGCGCTTGCGGAACCAGGCGGCGGCCGAGGCGAGCGCCGGGAACGTGTCGACCTGCTTCTCGAGGCGGTTGACGACGTAGTCGAGGGCCCAGGTGCCGTTGCGGAGGTTGGCGCAGAGCGGGTGGCCGAGGTCGTTGTTCTCCATGATGTGGCGCAGGTGCGGCATCCAGCCCTGGAGGCCGCAGTAGAGGAGCGGGCCCGACTCGGGCAGGTTGAAGCAGCCGTCGCCGCCAGCTGTAAGGGGAAGAGAGAGCGAGTCAGTAGTCTGTTCGAGAGCGAGAGAGGCGAGGAGGAGAGCGAGGGGAGAGAGGAAGAAGAGGACGCACTCGCGTCGCGCTCCTCGCCGTCGCAGCGGTACATGAGGACGTTGAGCTCGACCATGGTGAGGTCCTTGAACGCCTCCTTGGCGCCCGAAGCGCAGATGTCGTCGAGGTCGGTCGGGAGGTCGTCCATCCAGGTCGAGAAGACGAGGATGCTGCCGCGCGGGAACTCGTCGGGGACGACGATGGTCGAGTAGGTCAGGCCCGACGACGAGTCCGTCTCGAGCTCGGGCTCGACGGCCGTGATGGGCGAGACCGAGGCGTCGAGGCCGCGCAGGGTCGAGTCGGTGTCGCGCGAGGCGGTCGAGTTGATCGAGACGGTCGCGCCGGCGATGAACTTTGCGCGAGTGCCGTCGAGGCGCATGGTCGGAGCTGCACGAGGCGGCGTCAGCGTCGTGTAGTGGAGGAAGAGAGAGCGAGAGGGACGCACCGTCACCCTTGCTCTTGTCGGTGCTGGACGAGAAAGCGGTCCTCGCGACGAGAAGGTAGCCGCGGTGGGTGACCGGGTTGACGCGGTGCGCCGTGACGTACTGCAGGCGTGCAGCAGATCGTCAGCTTGGAGCGCCGAGAGAGAGAGGGAGCTGCAGTGACGCACCTCGCCCTCCTGAGAAAAGTGACCCTCGACCCCCTCGTCGAGGACGAGCTCGGTGTGGAGGTGGTTGAGCAGGCGCTTGACCTCGCCGAGCGCGTCGGTCGCCTTGACGACCTCGTACTTGCGCGACTCGCTCACGACGTCGAGCAGCTTGGGGTAGAGGTCGTCGAAGCCGCGGTTGCTGCCGACGGCGGCGCGCGCGAACGTGACGAGCGCGCCCGTCGGGAGCGCATCCTCGGCCGTGCGCTTCGAGAGGGGCGACTCGTTGTCGTGCGTGATGTCCATGAGGAAGGCGTGAGGGACCGAGCCCGGGTGCGGGATGAGCTTGGCGTCGCGCTTGACGCCCTCGAACGAGACGGCCGTGCGCTCGCTCAAGCAGTCGGTGTCCATCGAGCCTGCGAGGGAGCGCAGAGTCAGCCTCGTCGAGCCGACGAAGAGGGAGGAGAGAGAGAGGTGCGCACCGATGGGCTTGCCGAGGCCGAAGCCGTAGAGGAGGCCGCTCTCCTCCTTCGGGCTGTTGGCGTCTGCAGCGAGGGGTGCGACGTCAACATCTACGCGATCAAGAGCTCGAGACGAGGAAGAGGACGCACTGTAGGCCTCGCGGATGAGGCTGTTGATGCCGAGGCGGCACACCCAGAGGAGGTCGAGCTCCTGGCGGCCGGTGAAGAGCTCGGCGCACACGTACAGGTCCGGGTTGACCTCGCGCGCCTTGTCCATGAGGTACTCGCCGACGTGGATCGGCGTCGAGTGCGAGTTGTCGAGGCGGAACCCGTCAAACATGCCGGCGAGCTGCTCGACGTAGTGCGCCATGTGGTCCCACAGCCACGGGTTGTCGTCGCGCCCGGTGCCGTACCGCAGCTTGACGCAGTCGCCCCAGACGATGAGGTCGCGGCGGATGTAGGTGCGCGAGCCTGGCGAGGCAAAGTCGAGGAGCGGGTCGGCATCCCAGATCCAGCCGTTGTTGGCGAGCGCGAGCAGGGTCGGGTCGTGCTTGGCCGTCGTCGAGTTCTTGGGGAGGCGAGTGAAGAGCGACTCGACGAGCGGCGACCTGTGCGCGAGCAGGAGAGGGAAGTCGGGAGGAGAGGGTCAGTGCACGGTCCTCCTCCTCGCCGGAAAGCGGACGAGACGACGCACTTGTCGGTGATGGGACCCTTGCGCGGGCCGTGCTCGTCGATGCGGGTGTACTTGACGCGGTTCTTGGTGTTGTCGAGGATCGCCTTGGTGTCGTCGTCAAACTGCTTGTACCGGTCGACGTTGAGCACGTCGAGGAGGTGCGCCACCTCGTCGGCGGCGAGGTCGGTCGCACTCTCGGACCCGGGCGCGATCGCGAGGTGCTCGGCGATGAAGGCGACGGCGCGAGGAAGGTCGAGCTGGGCGTGGTACCGCTGGCCGAGGTGCGACCAGTTCTCGGGGAGGCACGTCTCGGCGAAGCGGGCCGCACGAGCCTCGATGCTGAGGCTCGTGAGGTCGGTGCCGCGGCCCTGAGGCGGGGCAGTCGTGCTCTTGTCGGCGGCCGAGGCGGTCCAAGCGTCGCGGAAGAGGGCCTTCTGCCCGGCGACGTCGAGGGCGTAGAACTCGTACAGCTTGAGCGAGGGGAGGACCTTGTGCTCGATGTGCGACATGATGGCGTCGAGGTCGGCGTCGGTGTTGAGCGTCGTCGGGAGGCCGAGCGAGGCGAGGTTGCGCGACAGGTCGAGGAGGGCGTCGTCGAGCTCGAGGGCGCCGGCGAGGTGCGGCGACGAGTGGACCGAGTAGCCTGCGGGACACGGCACACAGGGTCAGGCTCGAGCTCACGCACGCAGAGATGAGCGAGAGGAGGACGCACCGGCTTCAGGGTGCTCCTCGAGCCAGTGCGAGTTGTTGGCCGTGTGGTTCAGGACGACGTCCATCATGCCGAGCATGCCCCACACCTTGCGGATGCGGCCGACGAGGTTCTTGATCGCCTCGTTCTTGGCCTCCTTGCCCTTCTTGACCGTCGCCGCGTCGAACAGGTCGTCGCTCATCTCGAGCTGGTCGTAGATCGAGTAGGGCGAGTTGCTCTCGCCGCGCTGCTGCAGCGGCGTGTAGTGGATCATGTTGTACCCGCGCTGGCTCATGACGTCGAGGTGCGGCTCCCACTCGGGGAGGGTGCCCATCCACTTGGCGATGACGGTCTGGATGACGAGGCCGTCGAGCGGGAGCGCGACCTCGGTCGACGAGACGGCGCCGCCCTTGCCGACGGGGAGGACGGCGTGCGTCTCCGGGTCGAGGATTGACGAGCGCGACGGGATGCGCAGGACCGGGTCGACGACAAAGTAGCCCAGCTCGGAGCGAACGCGCTCGTTCGACGCCGAGTCGTACTCGACAAAGTAGGAGAAGGCGCCCGCCTTGGTGATCTGCTCGGGGCGGTGCACTTGCGTCAGCTCGTCTCCTTGCTCGAGAGGGCGCAGCGAGAGGGGCGCACAGGAAGATCAATCTCGAAGGGCTTGCTAAAGTCTTGAGGAAGCCTGGACGAGGTCAAGGTCGTCGTCAGCTCTTTGGCTCGCGCCGACTCGAGGGAGAGCGAGAGTGCAAGACGCACTTGACGCTCGCAGAGTGGTCGCGCTTGAAGTTGCCGCCCTCGAGGGGAAAGTTGGTCTGGAGGACGCCGTTCCTGCTCGCGGCCGTGCCGGCGTCGATCGTGATGCGGAGCACGTACGGGCTGGTCGGCGGCGGCAGGCGAAGGAGCTGCGGGTAGAGAGGGAGCAGGAGCGAGTCAGCGGGGCCAAGCGCGGGGTCGGCCTGGAGGATAGCGAGCTCGGGGGACGAGGGGGCGAGGGGAGCGGAGGAGGAGGGCGAGCGCACCGTCTTGCCCTTGGCGGGCGAGCCGTCGTTCTCGAGCGTGACGGCGTACACGACCAGGTCCTTCTTGACGTGGTCGACGGGCGGCGCGCTCGTGTCCTTCTTAGACGAGGCGAGCGAGGCCGCCGGAGTCGGCGCCGATGAGGTCGAGCTGGGCGAGGCGGCCGACGAGGTGGGGAGCGCGCTCGACACGGCTTGCGCCGCCTTGCTGAGTGCCGCCTTGAGGGCAGGCATGGCGAGGGAGTAGGTGGTGGTGGAAGAGGAAGAGGAGCGAGAGGCGAGCGAGAAGCGCTCGATCAGCCTGACGAGGGGCCAGCGGGCCGAGTCCGGGGTGGCTCACCTTTTCCCTCTGCACCCAGTCGACCATGCACAACACGCAGAGATGCAAGAGCGATACACCCAGAGAGATAGCAAACTACGAACACTGCGCCTCGTACTCGGCCCTCGCCTCCTCCTTCCTGAGCTGCTCCCCACCGGCCGCCGGCGCGAGCTTCTCGACGTACTTTGGCGGGAGCGACTGCAGGCACGGCGCGGCGAAGAGGGTGCCGCGGAAGAAGCCGAGCGTCGTCGGGACAAAGACGACGATCCACAGCGAGAAGACGCTGAAGGTCATGATGGTCGCGCACACCCTGCGCGGCGACGAGGAGAGGCGCAGGGTCAGCTTGTGGACGTAGTAGAGGAGACGAGCGACGCACTTGAAGAACATGGCGTCGAAGACGGTCGCGAGCGAGAACGTCAAGAGCGTCAACGAGCCGAGCGGGACTGCAGGTTGAGAAGGTCAGCGCTCGTGCCGCCTCTCGACGACGGTGATGAGCAGGACGCACACGTGAAGGCCCACCAGCCCATGTTGAAGATGGCCGTCTTGGAGCCCGTGTCGGTCTGGCGGAACTGGGCGGCGATGCTGACGATGGCGAGGAAGGCGAACCAGATGCCGAGCCTGCGTGCGGTCGTCGGCTCCGAGTCAGCTCGCGCTCGGTAGCGACGTCGAGCAGACAAAGAGTGGGAGGGAAGGCGCACCCCCAGAGCAGGAGACCAAGGAGGACGGCTGCGCCGAGCATCGGGTGCCCGAGCTGGGCGAGGTAGGGCTTGTCGGCCGCGAGACGCGGGAAGAGGTCGACGGCGACGTGGCCGAGCTCGATCATGGCGAAGCCGCCCTGGCCGATTGGGCCGACGGGGAGCTGCGCGCGGCGGAGAGCGCATCAGCCTCGAGGGCGCGAGAGAGGAAAGAGGGGTCCGAGCGGCGCACCCAGCTCGAGACGACGACCTCTCGCGGCGGAAGGTGGTGCAGGATGAGGCGCTGCAGGTACAGGACGATGACGGCTGCCGCGAGGAGCATGCCGATGCCGCCGCACAGGTACGACGCGATGAAGAGCGTGAGGCAGTAGGTCGTGCGACCCTCGAGGAGGAGGAGCTTGCACAGCGTCGAGCCGACGGCGGCTTCGGTGATGAGGGGCACTGCGGGCGAGGAACGTGTCCGGTTGGGCGGGTAGGTTGAGAAGGGGGAGGAGGAGGGACGAGCGCACCGATGGGGAGCAGCCACGCCGCCGTCATCGTCTCGGCCGCGTGCTGGTGCTGGGTGAACATGATGAACGGCACGCCGAACGCCGTCAGGATCGACATGGCTGCGAGCGCGGCAGGAGGCGGTCAGGGTCGGCGCAGGCAGGAGAAGCGGAAGGAGAGGGCCTGAGCGCACCGACCGAGATCCAGTACAGGACGAGCGCCGCGTCGAGCGTGTTGAGGCCGTACTCGTGCCCGGTCGCGGCGATGCCCGAGACGATCGTGACGAAGCCCATGGCTGCGCAGGGAGGGCGAGACGCGGGCGAGAGAAGGTCAGCCTTCCTGGTCTGCGAGCCGTTTCCCGCCGGGCGAGCGGGGCAGGGAGACGCACGGATGCAGCCGAGGAAGAGCGAGTGCGTCTCGTGGCGGATCATGGCGAGGAAGATGCGCGGGTAGAGGGCGTAGCGGGCGATGGTGAGGGCGGAGAAGGCGGCGAAGAGGACCATGTCGAGGAGGAGAAAGGCCGAGCCGATGGCGCGGAAGGCGGCGTGCGACGAGCGCCACGGGAGGAGGAACAGGAGCGTGTTGACGATGCCGGTGCCCTGCAGGAACGCCGGGGAGGTCAGCGAGCTGTCGCAGGAGGAAGATGCGCATGGGGAGCGGGGCGGTGCTGCCCCGTCGCCGCCTCGCTCTGATGACAGAAAGACGCACCATGGTGACCGAGAACCAGCTTGCGGTCTGTTTCGGCGGGGCACAGAGGCAGTAGGGAGGGAGGGCGAGGGTGCACGAGTCAGCCGAAGTGGGCGAGCGGGGGAGGAGGGGGAGGAGGGGACGCACAAAGCGCAAGGCGCGGAGGCGGATCCCCCTGGCCTTGTCGGCAAAGAGAGGGTGAGTGAGTCTGCGGGTCGGTGCGCTGCCCGGCTGCTTGTTGGTCGAGAGCGGTTCCGAGCGACTCGAGACGAGCGTCTGCTCGCCATGGCCGTCGCTCGTCTGGGCTTGCGGCGGGCTCGGTGGTCGGGGTGGATCTTGTGGCTGCATGGCTGCACAGCTGGGCGCACCCTAGAGCGAGAATGGGCGAGTGAGAGCTGCGAGAGCCGCTTCGCTCTGCTCCGCGGAGGAGGTCGCTCGCCATCCACCGCGACCAGCTCGCCATCCGCGCACCTTTGGCACCGACTGGCCAATCCTGCACTCGTCCGGCCAGTACCCGAGCGCGTGCACCGCCCCACCCCTCGTCGAGAGCGCGCTCCCCTCGTCGCCTCGTCGACGCGCCGCATCTCCGCTCGACCCCTCGACCCCGGCCTACGAGACCCACCGCGACTGCGACACTGCCTCGCGCCAGCTACTGCCAGTACCGCCATCCACCCGCCTGCAGAGCACACCGCGACGAGGGTGCGTTCCCCCCCCCTCCTCCTCCTCCAGCTCATCAGGCGACGACGTGCCCCGACTCGGCCGTCCCTCGCGCCTGTGCACCATGCTGCACCGTCTAGCACCTCGTTGCAACGACCATGAAGCTGCAGGGGAGCTCTCGCACGTCCCAGAGCGCGACGCTGACTCGTTCCACCTGCCAACCTGCCTCTGCCCCCCTCGCAGACCGGCACCACGGCCTCTGATCCGCAAAGACCGGCAGCAGCATAGACGAGCGCACCGCTGTGAGCTCGCTGATCGAGGCCATGTAATCGCGCCGTGCCTGTGCTGACTTCCTGCTCGTCCACAGCTCTCTCCTTCCCTCGGCCCCACCCCGCCCTCTCGTGCGACCGCCGCGCCAGGCCACCTCGTCCCTCGCCTGCGCCGCGCACCCCACCATGCCGGCCGAACCTACCGCCCTCACCATCTCGTCCCTCCTCGCCGACCACCACAACGACCCGCACCGCGCGCTCGCGACCCTCGTCTCGCGCTACAACCGCCTCGCGGCCGACCACGCCACGCTCCGCCAGGACCAGGACGCCGCCGTCCAGGCCTCGGAGCGCGCCGCCCAGGAGAACCAGCAGCTGTGGCGCTCGCTCAAGGCGCTCGGCAGCGCGTCGAGCCCGCGCCCGTCGGCCCTGCGCCAGAACTCGGACCACTCGGCCGCCCAGGGCGTGCGCGGCCTCGGCCTCGACACGCCGAGCTCGAGGGGCCTCAGGAGGGGGCCCTCGAGCGAGTCCAACTCGGCCAGGCTCGACCTCCCGAGCCTGTCGGCGTCGTTCGGCGCCGGCGCCGGCGGGGGGAGCAGCGGCAGCGGCGCGACCTCGCAGCACTCGTCGCCGCGCGCCGACGCCGACTTTACCTCGTCGTCCTTCTCGGCGCCGCCGCCGCACGACGGCCACGGCGCGCCGCGCTCGGCCGAGCCGAGCCCGCGCTTTGCGTCGGCGGCCCACTTCAGCAGCCCCGTCGGGCGCACCAAGGCCGCGACGCCGCCGCCGTCGCACGGCTCGCCGAGGGCGCACGACGCGCTCGCTGCGTCGGGCTTGCGCAAGGCGAGCTCGCTCGACCTCGGGCGCGGCGGGCCAGACGCGGCGGCGGCGGTGGCAGGCGCGGCGGGTTCGGGTGCAGGAGGAGCGAGCGCGGCGGCGGCGCCGTCGAGCCCGGGCGAGGGGCTCAGGATGCCGCACGACGAGCAGCTCCTGCCGAGGACGCCGCCGCAGGGCGACAAGGCGTTTGACCCGCGCCGGAGGAGGTCGAGCCCGAGGATGATGACGGGCAGCTCGAGTATGCCGATGCTGTCGGACCCGGCCATGGATCGGTGCGTTGCTCTTACACTTCATTCCGCTCTGCCTCAGCTCAGGACGGCGACTGACTTCGAGCTCCCCTCGCAGCCGCCTCCTCCCGTCGATCCAGCCCGTCAGCCCCTTCTTCGTCGGCGGCGGCGGCAACGGCGGCGACGACAGCGGCTCCCGCAGCGCCTCGTCTCGCGACCCCAACTCGGCATCATCCTCTGCCGGCGAGCACCTCCAGCAGCAGCTGCACCACCCCTCGGGCCGCACGGCCGACCTCGCCTCGTCCCGCCGCGACCGCACTTTCTCGACCAACTCGTCGACCTCGCTCGCCACCTCGGCCTTCCCCGACCCGTCCTCGTCGTCCTCGCCGCGCTCGGCGACGTCCATGCTGCAGGACTCGACCTACAGCATGCGCGAGCGCCGCCCGTCGGCGCCGAGCAGCCGCCTCGCGCACGCCGCGCTCGGCCCGCACGACACGGACCCAGCCGCCTCGACGAGCGCGAGCGCACCCTCGAGCCGGCGCCCGTCGGCGCTCAACTTTGGCGGCGCGCAGCTTGCGGCGCAGCAGGCGCCCGCGCCGCCGCCTCATCCGCCTCGGACGCCGACGCTCCGCCCTGCGCCGCCGCCCGCGCCGCCGAGCTTGACGCCTGCTCAGCTGCCACAGGCGCGAGTACGCGTCACGTCGAGCAACATCCGCCTGAGCGAGCGCGGCAAGGAGGTCGTCTCGTTCGTCGTCGACGTCGAGCTCCCCTCGTCCTCCTCAACATCGTCCTCGTCCAGCTCCTCGGCCGCCGCCGCCGACCCAGCAGCAGCAGGCGACCCTCTGCGGTGGCGCGTCGAGAAGAAGTACGCCGACGTGCTCGCGCTCGATGCGGCCGTGCGCAACAAGGCGAGCCGGTCCGAGGCCAAGAACCTCGCGAGCTTGCCCGACAAGAACCTCTTCAAGGACCACGCTCCGCACAAGAGCGACCAGCGCAAGGTGCGCTCACACTCTCCCCTCTCTGCGACTCTTTCTCGCTCGTCGCTGACTCGTGCGCACGGACCCCTCAGGCTCTCGTCGAGCGGTACCTTCAGACGCTCGTCGCCCTCTCGCTCAAGGACCGCTCTCCCGTCTGCACCTTCCTCACGTCGGACGTCGTCGCCGAGTCGCCGACGACGCCGTCCTCGGCTCACGGCGCCATGGAGGGCTGGTTGACCAAGCGCGGGCGCAACTTTGGCGGGTGGCAGACGCGCTTCTACGTCCTGACGCCGGGCAGCGCGCTCGCCTACTACGATGCTGTGCGTCGTGATCTCGCCCTCTCTACCACGCTCGACGACGCTGACTCGGCGTTCTCGTCGTTCGCAGCCCGGCGGCAACAAGCTCGGCGAGATCCCGCTCCAGTCGGCCGCCATCGGCCGCCAATCCTCCTCTCGCGCTCAGCCGACTGCCTCTTCATCTTCATCTTCATCGGCACCGAACGCCAACGCCTCGAGCGACGCCGACGACGCCTACCTGCACGCCTTCCTCATCCGCACCCAGAGCGACGAGAAGCACGGCCACCACGAGGCCGACCACATCCTGTGCGCCGAGAACGACGAGCAGCGCGACCGGTGGGTCCAGGCGCTCACGACGCTGCAGCCTCGAGGCGCCGGCGCGACCTCGTCGGTCAAGGCGGGCGAGAAGGAGCGCGAGCGGGCGCTCCCCGACGCGCCCTCGGCGCCGCCACCCGTCCCGACCGTCGTCTCGACCGAGCCCGACTCGCCTGCGCAGCCCAGCGCGCCCAAGGAGCGGCGGCGCTCGGGCTCGGGCCCGCCGTCGAGCACGAGCGCGCTCGCCGAGCAGGGCGGCAGCGGCGGCGGCGGCGGGCTCTCGGCGCGCTCGGCCGGCGAGCAGGGCCTTCCCCCGAGCGTGTCGCTCCCGAGCGACCTGCACGCGCTCGCGAGGGGCATGCCGGCGCTCGAGGGCGGCGCGAGCGCCAAGAAGATCGCGACCACCTCGGAGGCGAACGAGGTCGGCTCGGCGCAGGGCTCGTCTGGATCGTCGGCGGCACGATCGGCGAGCAACAAGCTTCAGGCGCCCTCGTCGCGGCGGCCCTCGGGCGACCGTCCTCTGAGCCCCTCGCGCACCGAGTCGCCGAGCTCGTCGGGCGCGCCTCATCCTCCTCCTCCGCCGGCACCGCCTCAGCCCTCGGCCGCGGCCTCGTCGACCAAGTACAGCGCGAGCGACGTCTCGGGCCCGATGAACGCCGTGCCCCTCCCGTCCGGCTACGACTTTAAAAAGGCCGAGCGCCAGAAGAAGACCAAGTCGAGCTTCTGGAACTTTGCGTCGCGCGGCAGCAGCAGCGCGCACCACTCGAGCGGCGGCGACCGCAACTCGGCGTCGAGCCCTGGTGGTCATGCGCCGCCGGCGAGACCCGTCTTTGGCGTGCCGCTGCCCGAGGCGGTCGCCATCTCGCGGATCCGACCCGGGCTCGAGCTGCCCGCCATCGTCTACCGCTGCGTCGAGTACCTCGAGGCCAAGGTGCGTCGCTCTCTGTGATTCTTCTCGCCCCTGCTGGAGCATCTGCTGACGCCTCGATGTCGACTGCGCGCAGAACGCCGAGCACGAGGAGGGCATCTTCCGCCTGTCCGGGTCCGCCAACGTGATCCGCCTGCTCAAGGAGCGCTTCAACGCCGAGGGCGACGTCAATCTGCTGCAGAGCGCCGACTACTACGACCCGCACGCCGTCGCCGGCCTCCTCAAGCAGTACCTGCGCGAGCTGCCCGACCACCTGCTCACCCGCGAGCTGCACAACGAGTTTCTGCGCGTCATCGGTGCGTCTCTCGTCCCCTCGTCGACTCGTAGCTCGAGCTGCAGTACTGACTCCTCGCTCGAGCAGATCTGCGAGACCGTCGAGACCGCGTCAACGCCCTCGGCAAGCTCGTCGCCCGCTTGCCGATCGAGGAGTACACCTTGTTCCGCTTCTTGTGCGCTCTCTCTCGCCTTCTCTCTTCCCTGGTCGACCTGCGTGACTGACTCTGCCCCTCTCGAGCAGCTTTGCGCACCTGTGCCTCATCGCCCAGAACGCCGACGCGTCCAAGATGAACCTGCGCAACCTCGGCATCGTCTTTGCGCCGACGCTCGCCATCCCGCAGCCGCTCTTCTCCCTCTTCCTCGTCGAGTTCGACGTGCGTCGCTCTCTCTCTCGCTCGCCTGTTCAGCGGCTCAGTGGCTGACGTTGCCGTCCCGCGCGCAGCTCATCTTCGCCGTCGAGACCGAGACGGGCGCCGCACGGCCCATCATGGTCGGCGAGGAGCCCTCGACGCTCGACTCGGCGGCGCCGACTGCGGGCTCGGGCCTCGACAAGAGCCCGAGGTCGGGCGGGAACCGCAACTCGCAGCTGTACGAGGCGTCGGGCGCGGGCGAGCTCGAGCAGAAGCTCGAGAAGCTGCGAGGTGCGCCCCTCTCGCTCTGCCTCCTTCTTCTCTTCCCTCCGCGAAGCAGTCCCTGACGCACCAAGCGCGTCGCACGAGCAGAGAACGACGAGGCCGACGACTTGCCCGCCGAGACCGGCCGACCAGGACCCGACGAGGCCGACCGCGCCGGTCCTCCCGGCGGCGAGCAGGGCGCGCCGAACGAGACGTACGAGCAGTCGCACAGCAACGGTCCGCTCGGCGCGCCGCTGCGGAGCCCGGGCTTGCCCGTGTCGCCTCGACCCGGCGCGACTTTCTGAGCGCGCCGACGACATCGCCGCTCGAGCCTCTCCTCCTCAGCCTCTCGGCGCCAGATACCCCTTCTCCCTCCTCATCGCCGTTGATACCCCTGCCCTACCTCGTGTGCACTACCCTCTCGTGAGCTTCGTCCAGCTAGCTAGCAGATGCACTCGTAATCCTCTCGCCAACTCTCCCTCTCTCTCTCTCGATGACGTGTACGAGAGTGCGAGAAACGTGCAGTGCATAGAAGAGAGGAAGCACGAGAGAGCGTGGCGGTACCAACAACAAAGACGGCGGCAGCGAGAGGAAGGAGGAGGAGGATGCGGGGAAGGGGTACGTGCGGCGCCGCTCAGGCGTCGTCCTGCGCGCCCGCCCACATCTGGTACAGCGCAAAGCTGCTCTGGTCGCGCGCATGAGCGAGGCTGCCGCTGCTGCTGCTCTCCTTGGCGGCCGCCCTCGGCTTGGTCGGCAGCGGCGGCGGCGGCGGCGAGCCGTGCACCTTGGCCTGGCTGCTGACGGTCGGCGCGTCGAACCTTGACGAGGGGAGCGGCGTCGTCGCGCGCAGTGGCTGGGCGTGCGGGTGAGGCGAGCGCGATTGCGGGTGCGGGTGCGGGTGTGAGTGGTGGTGCGGGTGCGGGACGGGCGTCTCGGCTCGGAGGCGGGTGCCGAACTTGGCCGAGGAGGGCTGAACGTGCGAGGGCGACATGGACGAGGGCGAGGGCGCGCGCTTCGAGTGCTTGGATGGCGAGAGGAAGGAGCGAGGAGGGGCGAGGATCGGCTGGGGCGAGTCGGCGTCGTAGCGGAAGCTGCGGGCGATAAGGAGAGCAAGTCAGTCTCGGTCGCGCACATGCCGGTGCGGAGGAAGGACGAGACGCACCTCATGCGGCTCTCGACGTCAAAGCCATCCTCGTCCTCGTCCTCGAGCTCCTCATCGTCGCTCGCCGGCGCACGGCCCGCTCGACGACGATCGTTGAGCTCCTCGAGCTTCTGCGCGGCGAACTCGGGCGGCTCCCACCGCTCGACCCGGACGAAGCGGTCTGTAGGGCGCACAGAGTCAGCACGAGACGCCGAGGTGGGTGAGCTGACGCGAGGAGCGAGAACGAAGAGCTCGACGCACAGGTGTTCCTCGTCTTGCCGACTTTGCGAGGTGCGCCCTGCTTGCCGCGCTTCTCCTTCTCGCGCGAGAAGCTACCCGGGATTCTGTACATGCTCGTGAGAGGCGTCAGTCATGCTCGTAGAGGATGAGGTCGGGTCGAGACGAGGAGGAAGAGGGGACGCACGACGTCTCGCCCGTCTTGACGGCGCGCACGACCACGTCCGTGAAGCAAACGAGCCACTCGGTGCCCTTGCCGCTGACGCCGCTCTTCTTAGTACCGACGGCGCCCGACATGCGGCGGGCGAACTTGGCGCGGGTCGAGCCGCCCGTAGTCGTGGACGGGCCGGCCGACTGCGAGAGCGTCGGCGCCGGTTGCTCCGAGATGAGGATGCGGGCGGCTCGAGGAGCCATGAGCGTCTGTGCGGGCGAGGAGGCGAGTCAGTGAGGGGCGAAAACGAGCCAAGCCAAGGGAGGGGTCCGTGCGGCGCACCTTGTCCTTGACGCCGTCGATCCGAGCGAGCGCGTCCCTCGTCTGCGCAGCAGGTCAAAGCGGTCCAATCATCAGCGCAGGGCGCGCATGCGGCTGAGGCGAAGACAGGCGTGTAGAAGAGCTTGACGCACCCTTTCCCGCTCCTCCTCCTCGACCTTCTCGTCCTCGATCGAGCGCACGAGCGCATCCACCTCGAGCGCCATGGCGCGCGTCTGCGAGCTCATGCGATGCCCGTCAGCTCTGTGTAGAGAGGGAGGACGGGACAGAGGGCGGCGCACCTTCTCCCACTCGTGCGTGGTCGGATCTGCGTGCGTGCTCGGACCCGTCAGATTTTGCTCGCCATTCCCCCGCAGGACAAGGCGAGGGGGAGAGCGACGCACCCGTGTGGTACAGGAGCGCCTGCATGAGCAACGGCAGCTTGCCGAGCCGCATGAGCGGCTTGCTCAAGCAGATGCCGAGCCCGCTCTCGCCGAGGTCAGCCGCCTCGAGCTCGAGGTCGTGCAGCGCGCGTGCGAGGCGCTTGTCGGCGGGCGAGAGCTTGTGCGGTCCTGCGGCGGCGGACGAGGAGGCGGCGTGCGAGTGCGGGAGGGAAGAGGGGAGGAGGCGGTCGAGCGAGGCGAGGGCGGGCTCGAGCGAGAGAACGTAGGTCGTGTAGGTGCCGAGGAACCAGGGCTGCGGGCACGGTGAGTGCGTCAGCTGACGCCATCGTGGGCGAGCATCCTCTGCCTGGCGCCATTTGTGCAGAGAGAGGAAAGCGCCGGTACCGCCCGACGCACTTGGTCGCTCCAGATCGCCGCGAGTCCCCTGCTCCGCTCATGAACATCAGCTCTCAGCTCGTTGCACCGGAGAGAGGAAGGAGCGCACCTGACGAGCGGGAACGCCCTCGCCCACTGCTCCTTGAGCCTCGCGCTCAGCTCGTCGTGCCCTCGCAACATCTCGACGCACGCCTCGAGCGCGTCGCGCAGCTCGACGGGGAGCGCAAGCGGCGCTTCTGGTGCGCTCGACGCGCTTGACGAGGTCGAGGTGGACGGCGCGGACGAGGTCGTGCGCGACGAGTGCCGCGACGAGCGGAACGCCGACGCGATGCGGCTGCTGACGCTCAGGTTGGGCGACGAGCCCGACGAGGCGGCGGACGAGGGCGCTCGAGGACCGCCGAGCGTCGACGACGAGGCGTGTCGGCGGCTCGAGGCGCCGTTCGGAACGAGGTGCGCCGCCGAGGTGCTCGTCCCGCTCGAGCCCCCTCGGCGCATCGCCGCCGACGTGTGCGCGCCCTCCATGTCGGGCACGTCGGCGATGCGCACGACGCGCGCGTGCTCGTGCTCGACGTCGTCGCGCTGTGCGGCGGCGTCGGGCTCGGGCGTGGGCGTGCGCGCAAAGCGGGACGCAATGGGGAGCGACGCGGTCGAGGTCGAGGCGCTCGGGTGGGCGTGCGCGCTCGGGTGGGCGCCGAGCTCGGGCGAGAAGCCGAAGCGCGGGGAAGGGGTCAGGGAGGGCGAAGGGGCGAGCACGTGGAGGAGCTTGTTGGCGTAGAGGTTGACGAGGGACCGCAGCTCGGCGACGTAGCTGTGCGGGTGCGAGGTCAGCGAGGCGCTCCAGGAGTAGATGGAGTAGGTCACGCACCGTTCCTCGCTCGCGACGACCTCCCAGCTGTGTGCGAGGGAGAGTCAGCGAGCTGCGGAAGAAGCGAGAGAGAGGACGGCGGCGCACAGGATCTCCTGCCTCGTGCGCTCTCGCGGCGACAAGTTGTTGACGAGATCTTGGTGCGCCATCTCGGACCACGTTGTTGGAGCTGTGAGGGAGGCAAGGAGTCAGTCCTCGTTGATGAGAAAAGAGGGGAGGGACGACGGACCGTAGATCTGGGTCGGGTCGCGGTCTGCAAAGTCGATGCTCGCGACGCCGCCATACTGCCGAGTGCCGAGCGAGTGACCGAGCGAGGGCGACAGGGACGTGGGCGACAGGGAGCGGTCGACCTGGGCGGGCCTGTGCGGTGCGGCGCCGGCAGGAGGAGCCGAGGTGGACGAGGTGGAGCCGGCCGATACGTTGCGGACGGGCTCGCCGTTGCGCTCGCGCAAGATGCCGCTGGTATGGAGGCGATCCTGGCTGTTGCAGTCGTCGAGCGAGGAGGTGGCGGCCTGTGTCGAGCGAGGCGAAGTGGACGCGCCCTGAGCGCTCGAGGCCCGCTCCCTCGCGCTCTGTTGGCCGTGTAGCTGGACCGAGACGTGTCCTGCGCTGCTGCCGAGCGCTGGCGGCAGACCCAGGCCCAGACCGTGCAGGTGGGCGGCTTGTGGCGGGGGATCTGGTCGCGCGGCGGCGGTCGAGGGAGGCTGGGGCGACGGCGAGCGCTCCTTGGTCGGGGCGAGTTTGGGCGACCGCCAGAACTTGAGCATGCTCGTGTCGGGAGCGGCAAAGCTCAGCAAAGCCTGGCTTGGGCGCGTTGTGGGAGCGAGCGAGGAGGCGGCCGCCTGCCCGCCTCGAGGTTGAAGCACCTCCGCACACCTCGCCTCCCCGCCAGGCTAGAGCGACGTGCCCTGCCCTACACGCGCCTACTCGTGCGCCCTCTGCGCGACTCGAGCCGCGCCTGGAGCTGCGACCTCCGCCGTACTCGCCTCCGCAGCCGCCGCCCGTCATCAGCCAGCCTCTGTGCTCTCTCAGGCCCGCCCAGATGTGCGTACAGTCCCCGCAATGCGCCCCGAGGAGTGCCTTCTCGCCATAGCCGCCTCGCCAGAGGCCCAGGAGGACTGGCCGTGAATCCCTGATCGATGACGAGGCCACTGACCACCCTCTCCTTCGACTGCGCGCAGCTCTCCAAGACGCCGTGTACCACGCTAGCGCAAGGCCTGCGAGCTAGCTCAAGCTGGCGTCGTCGTCCCGCCCCTCGTCGAGGCGCTCCTCGGTCGACACCGGCCTCGCCCTCCACCGCCCGCCTCGACGACCTCACGCAGGGCCTGCGCCCGCAACCGCGCACTCGACGCCTCGAGCGAGCCCGCCCAACGAGTCGCCGCCACCGTACACGGCCCCTCTCGCCCCGCCCTACCGCTCACGCAGCGTCCCCCACCTCGTCAACCTCGCCTTCACCAGCTCGCTCCCTCCGCCCGTCCCTCCCGCCGCCGGCCACCCACCGTACGGCCTTGGCCTCGACTCGCGCCCGCACACGTCGTCGTCGTCTTCCTCTGCGGCTCGGGACCGCGTGCGCAGCTCGTCGGCCGCCGCGCTGCACCACCTCGGCGCCTTCCCCTCGCCGACCGCGCGCGCACCCGACCCGTCCTCGTCCGACGACGGCGAGGCCTTCTCGCGCGTCCTCCCCTTGCCACCCCAGGCCTACGTCGCCGTCCCGCACCCGGGCACGACCGACTCGGACGACGACAACGCCGAGGGCGCGCTCGAGATTCGCTCGCGGGCAACGGGTGCGGCGGCAAGGAGAGCGGCGGCGAGCGCCGTGACGCAGCGGCGAGGGGCTGGAGGCGCGAGGCTGACGAGGAGAGCAGCGTCGGCTGGTGGAGAGACGGCTGAGTCGGGAGCGGCGCCTCTTCCTGTGCGTCTTCCGCATCCGCGCTCTCGCTCTCGGCCTGTCCTGACTCCTGCTCTCCCCCACAGTCACCTGCGCCATCGTCACGGTCCCAACCTTCGTCCTCGACCGCGACGCCGAGCCGATCCCGTATCTGGACGCCGTTACTCGTCTTCCTGAACTTCCTCTCGATGGTCCCGGGCCTCGTCGGCTTCTTCTACTCGGCCGCCCGCTTCTACAGCACGCGCCACCTCGTCTGGGCCTCGTCGACCTGGGACGCCCGAGGCGCGCACGGCGGCCAGGCCATCCTCGACGCGCGCTCGACCCGCCTCGACTGGTTCCTCAGCGGGTGCTGGGCCCTCGCGACGGCCTACTTCACCCTGTCGCTCGCGCGAGGGCTCCTCCGCCGGTGGCTCGTCTTTTACTCGACGGGCCCGACCATCATCCGTGTCGTCAGCCTCCAGGCCATCTGCTGGCCGTTGACGCTCACGACGCACCGGTTCCTCTCGTTCGACCAGCCGGTCGCCGCCTGGGTCATCTGCGCCACGACGGCCGCCTTCTCGGTGCGTCTCCTGTCCCTCTCTCGCTCGCTCCTCGGGCGAGCGTCGCTGACGCTGTCGCCGTCCTCGCTCGCAGAACGTCATCCAGACGTGGGTCACGTCCAACATCGTCGAGCGCAAGGACCGCCGCTCGCAGCAACGGTGGCGCCTCCTCTCGCTCGCCATCACGACCGTCCTCGGACCCGGCGTGCGCACCGACAAGTATCGCCGCGGCGAGCGCGTCCTGTCGTGGCGGCGCGTGCTGTGGGGGACCGTGCTCCCCTTTGCGCTCCTCGGCTGGCTCTCGATGGGCGCCCTCCTGTGGCAGCAGTTCGTCGCACGGTACCGAGGCGGCGGCGGCGTCGCGCTCGGCCCGCACGTGCACCCGTACGCGCACGACCTCGCGCTCGTCGACCCGGCGAGCGGCGGCGCACGGACCCTCGCGACCCTGCCCGACCTCGACCCGTCGGCCGGCGTGCGCGTCGTCGTCCTCGTCACGTCGAGCTGGACCAACCGCTCGGCCGTCAACCGCCACACGTTCCGCGAGACGTCCGTCCGCCTCTTCCCTCGACCCTCCTCATCCTCCTCGTCGACCTCGTCCTCGACCCAGCCGCCCGCCATCAGCGTCGCGTACCGCTTCCTCCTCGGCGCGCCGCCGTCGCCGCTCACGGCCGCACGAGCCGGGCCCGGCATCGAGGCCGAGGCCGACGAGTGGCGCGACATGCTCGTCGTCGGCGCGCCCGACGGCTACGACCAGCTGAGCCGCAAGGTGCACCAGGGCTGGGCCTGGGCCGCAGCGCTCGACGTCGACTACGTGCTCAAGACGGACGACGACATCCTGCTGCGCATGGACGTGCTCGCCAAGGAGCTCGTGCAACTCGGTCGGAGGAGGGAGTACTGGAGGGGGTTCGCCTACTGGTGCGCGCTCTCTCTCTTCCTCTCACGCTCGAGGAGGTCTCGCTGACGTGCTCGAGGACGTCTGCCGCAGGGACATCCCCGCCATCAAGGACGCGTCGAACAAGAACGCCGACTTTGCCTACGAGCTCTCGCCCTTCCCGCCCTACACGGCCGGCGCCCTCCACATCCTCTCGCACGACCTCGTCCAGCTCGTCGCTCCTCCACACGCCTCTCGCCTGTTCACCAAGAACGAGGACCAGAACCTCGGCCTGTGGCTGTACCCGTCCGGCGTCCGCCCGATCCACGACCACCGCATCCAGCAGGCCCAGGTCTGCGAGGACGACATGCTCGCCAAGCACTTTGGCTCGCAGTACACCGAGCCGACGGGCGCAGGCGCGCGCGACATGTACGCCAACATCGTCGCCGGGCGGCGGCCGTGCGAGGGCCTCCTCCAGCGGTGGTGCGGCGTGTGCTACCCGTCGTGCCGGCGCCGCGAGAACCACTGGCGCCAGTGGGGCTACGCCTGCGACGAGCACCGCGGCGCGACGCTCTCGACTCGCGCCGCCGCCGCCTCGTCGTCGTCGCTCGAGGCGCCCGTCAAGGTCGCACCCGACGCTCGGACCCTCGGCTCGGCCGACGGCCCCTGGGTCGTGCCCGGCCTCCTGTCGCGCCACGCCTCGTCCCTGAGCGCGACCGACGACTGGCACCTCGTGCACATGGTGTGCTGGACGACGGCGCCCGAGACGTGGCAGGAGCGGCACTACGCCGCGCTCGAGACGATCTGGGCGCACGAGCCGCGCGCCGTCGTCCTCGTCCTGTCGACGACGCTCGACGAGGCGTTCCTCGACGTGTACCGCGAGCACGGGTACGCCGTGCACGTCGTCCGGGTCGGGCGCGACGAGATCCTCGAGCGCGAGTGGTACCTCGGGCCCAAGAGCAAGGAGTGGATTGAGCAGTGGGACAAGTGGGCGGCAGGACCGAGCTTGTGCGTCGACTCTCTCCTCCTCTCGGTCTCTCGCTGCAGGAGCTGACGCTCTCGTCGCCTCGTCGAGCAGCTTCTCGCACCTCACCGACTACCTGCGCTACCTCTTCCTCTTCAAGTTCGGCGGCACCTGTGCGTCTCTCTGCTCGCCAAGACGTGCCAAGACGTAGCTGACGACGGCCCACGTCCTGCAGACCTCGACATGGACGCGCCCTGGGTCCGCTCGCCGCCCGACTCGAAGCTCGAGTTCATCGGCGCCGACCACTCGACGCTCGCGAGCGACGTCGACTGGACCCTCGACGAGTCGGGCATGTACCTCGCGCCAGGCGTCATGCGGTTCCGGCGCGGCTGGACCGTCTTCCGCGACATCATGGAGTCGGCCTTCTCGCCGTCGTACTCGCCCGAGTGCTTCAACTGCGTCGGTCCGCGCGCCATCACGTCGGCAGTGCGCGCTCGGCGGTACCAGCTCGAGCTGCACGGCTTCACCATCGTCCCGCCGCACGTCCTGTACCCGCGCAACTGGCTCGCCGCGCACGAGCTCGTCCGCGCCCTTCCTCCCGGCGAGGCGCACGCCCAGCTCGCCCGCATCGCCGACCAGTCGTGGTCGATCCACCTCTTCGGCAAGATGACCAACCACCTGCGCATCCAGCCACGCTCGATCGTCGCCGAGGCGTTCGCCGCCTTCTCGCTCGGCGTCCCTCGCCCGACGGGCCCGCTCTCGTCCTCGGCCGACCTCGACGACGACGCCCTCGACGCCCCGCCTCGCGCCCTCCCCGCGTCACACTCGGCCCTCTCGTTGCGCCACCCGCCTCGATACACGTACCGCGCGCGCTCGGCCCTCGCGCGCGACGAGGTCCCGCACCTCGACCTCCTCGGCTCGCTCGACGGCGGCTTCGACGGGCTCGACCTCGTCGCCGTCCGCGGCGCGCTGCCCTCGGGGCTCAAGAGCGCGCGCGCCGAGGTGCGCCTGAGCACGGCGAGGGGCGGCAAGGTCGCGCTCGAGCCTCCGGGGTCGCTCGGCGGGAGGACGGGCAGCGGCGAGGCAGGGCCTGCCGCAGGCGAGGAGGTCCGCTTCGTCCTCGACGACGCGAGGCTCAAGGACATCAACACGGTCCTGCGCAGCGCCGTGTACGTCCCGCCGCCGGGCGACGAGGTGCGCGAGGATGAGCTGCGGGTCGTTGTCGAATGGGGCGGCGAGCGGCTCGAGGGCGTCGTCTTGGTGAGTATCTCGGGCTCTGTCTAGGTCGCATTCGCATTGTAGAGCAGTCCTGGTTCGTGTGCACTATCGCTCGTGACGAGAGCGAGGAGGACAAGCATCTCCCTCGTCGACGTTCATCCCGCTCGGACCTCGTCTCGTCGTCATCCTCTCTCGCACTCTCTCCGTCTTCTCACTTTCTCCTTGTGCTCTTCTGCCCTTCCCTTGGGTCTGGCTTGACGCAGCAGCACGTCGGCGAGAGGCGCACGGACCCTCGCCTTTTGACCTTCTCAAGTCGCTCCTTCTCTCCCTCGGCTCGACCTCGTCGACGAGTCTCGCACTCTTCTGCCGCAACTTTTGTATCAAGTTGGGCAAGCGTCGATTCAGAGCGCCGCTCGCCGGAATGTCAACTTTCGCCGCTCGGTCGCGATTCGTCACCGTTTCGTCACTTTGGCCGGCTCCCCCACCCAGCGAGGCGAGGTCGCTCCTCGTCCCTCTCTCCTCCCACCACCGTTTCTCGCACACCAACCTCACAACAAGCGTCAAGATGTCTACCTACTCCACGGACCCGCAGCGCGGTGCGTCCCCGCCCTCTTCTCCCTCTCCCTCCTCGCGCTCGCGGATCGGCTCGCTCTGGGCGGCATCTCTCGTTGGGCTCGTCGCGGGGCAGCGCACGGGTCATGGGCGACGGAGAGGTGACTGAGGGTCGGATTGGGCTGGGCAGCGTAGCGTAGCTTGAGGCGCGGGACGGGCGAGGTTGGCGAGCTTCGAGGTCGCGCGAGGGCCTCCGCGCCGAGCTCTGAGCTGACCCACCCTCCCCCGCTCTACAGTCGACGACAAGTCCAACACGCAGAAGGACCCGGTCGGCGCCTCGCACGGCGTCGTCGACAGCCAGAACGAGGCGTTCTTCAAGAACCCGCCCAACAACCTTGGCCTTGCTCGCGCCGCCGACCAGGACCGCTCCGCCGACCTCGTCGGTAGCCAGAACACGCAGGTGCGCTTGCTCTCCTCGCCCCTCACTCCTCGCTCCTCGCCGTCCTCGCCCGGCTCGCCTCCCTCGTCTTCCCTCGACCCGCCGCACCTCGTCTCGCTCGGGCCTCGCTGACTCTCCTCCTTCCTCTTTCGCAGCCCATTGCCGAGCCGCAGACCGAGGAGGAGCGCAAGCGTGTGCAGGAGCTCGCCGACAAGCTCAACAAGTGAGCGAGCGTCGTCGTCGTCATCCCGCCGCAGCCTTGCCGCCTTTGTACACACCCCGCCTGCCCTCTCGCACGCTTGACGCAGTACCTGCAACGCAGTAGTGAAGTGCCTTCCTTGCTCTGACGGCGCAGACAGGGGCCTGGGCGAGACTCGAGAGCTGAGAGCGGACGAGGCTCGGCTCGCGTGACCTGGAGCTCGGCGGCCTCTCTCTCCTTCCTGCTCCTCTCCTTCACCAGCCACCCGCACCACACAGCCACCATGCAGTCGCACGACCAGCTAACCGCCCCCAAGGCCGGCTCTCGCCCCTCGACCCCGAGCGGCGGTCACCGCATCTCGCGCCCAAGCACTCCCGCCCGTGGCTCTCGCGCAGGGACGCCCAGTCGCATCCAGGCGTGCGTCCAGGTACCTACCTCTCTCCGCGAGGCGCACGAGCTGACCCGCGTCCTCGCTCCCCTCTCACCTCCTCCCTCGCTCTCCTCCCCGCTCCCCCCCACCCCCACTTTCGCCTCGTCCGAACTACGTCGTCGACCTCGCAGCGACCCGTCGGCGGGCTACATGACCAAGGCCGGCATGCCCAACAACCTCCAGCTCCAGGACCCGCGCATGCAGGACCGCGCGAGCGACATGATCGGCCACCAAGGCACAGAGCCCGTGCGTCCTCTCCTTCCTCGACTCGCTGCCGCCCTCGCCGAGCCACAGCTGACCTTCGGCCCGCTTCCTCACCGCGCGCAGGTCAAGGACGGTCCGTCGCCCGAGGAGGTCAAGAAGGCGCGCGAGCTCGCCGAGCTCCTCGAGGGCAAGAAGAGAAAGTGAGCCGGCGGCGACTCGTTCGCAACCGGTGGTCGACGTCGGTCCGCTCGTCGCGGTGCGCTTTAGCTTTGACTCTCGAAATGCAGTTCAGTACAGCGACTTTGAGCCCGATGCGAGCGCGAGAGCGAGAGCGAGAGGAAGCTGGGCCCGTGCGCTGCTCTTCTCCTCCGCCCGGCGCACGAGCCTCTCTTCCTCGCGCTTCCTCGGCGACCTCTGCACGCCCTTTCCTCGCCGCTTCATTGGCCAGGGAGCAGCTCCCGCGTATGCCGTCGCTTCCGCACAAGCGCCCGCTGCAGCTCAACCTTCCCTTCCTCCCCCGCACTCCCACCTGCGCTAGCGCTCTCGCTCCACGTGGAGCAGCTGCAGCAACGTGCGGTGCGGCTCGCGCCAGAGCTCCGCTGCAGTCCGAACGTGCGCTCCCGAGCGGTGCTGTCGCCGTGCCTACGCTATCCAGGATTAGCCGGTTGACGGGGTCGACGCCCGCTCGCTCTTCGCTTTCGCTCCCCTCTCTACAGATCACGCTCCTCCTACGCTTTCCTCTTCGACCATGCTTCCCCTCGCACTCTTGACGACCTGCGCCGCGACGCTCGCCGTCGCCGACCCGTCGCCCAACCTTCGCGACGTCCTCGGCGGCCTCGTCGACAAGGTGCAGGCCAAGGCGCAGCGGCTCCTCGGCGTCGATGCGTGCCCGGCGCCTTTCCTCCTTCCTATTAGCTGCTCGAACGGTCAGTCGCCGAGTTTGCAGGGCCTCAACGTGAGTCCGCCGCGCGCGGCTCGGGCCCCTTCCTTTTCCTCTTCCACCCTCTTCGAGCACGAACGAATGCTCCTGCGCTTCTGTCGCCTCGCTAGAGGCACCCAACAGAGTCTGTCTCGACGTCGAGGACGTCGTCGGGGCATCACGCTGACGCTCTCTCGCGTCGTCGGCCTCGCTCGCAGGGGTGCTGCACCAACGTCCCCGGCGGCCTGCAGCTGCAGACCCAGTTCTGGAACGCGCAGCCCGACATCGGCCCGAAGAACTCCTGGACCGTGCACGGGCTGTGGCCCGACAACTGTGACGGGAGCTACCAGCAGTACTGCGACCCGAGCCGGCCGTACCCGAGCATCCGCTCGATCCTGCAGAGCAAGGGCAAGACGCAGCTCCTCGAGACGATGGACACGTACTGGAAGAGCAACACGGACGACGACGACTCGCTGTGGGTGCACGAGTGGGCCAAGGTGCGTCGGTTCTCCTCCTCGAGGCGGTTTGAGAAGGTCGACGAGGCTGACTCTCTCCTCGTGCACGCAGCATGGTCAGCTCATACTCCGTCTCCACTTCCCCAGACTCGACCTGACGCTTCGACCATGCAGGAACATGCATCTCGACCCTCAACACGACGTGCTACGGCCGCTCGTACGAGAAGTGTGCGTTCTCGACCTCTCTCTTCCTCACGGTCTCTGCGCTTCATAAGCTCACCCATGCATGCAGACGACGAGGTCATCGACTACTTTGAGCGCGCCGTCGACCTGTATCAGACGCTGTCGACGTACGACTGGCTCGCCGCCGAGGGGATCGTGCCCTCGCAGACCAAGACCTACACGGCCAACCAGCTCCAGGCGGCCATCAAGAAGCACTACGGGCACGAGGTCTACTTTGGCTGCACGTCGGCCGGCGAGCTCGACGAGGTCTGGTTCTACTACAACACGCAGGGCCCGGTCGCCGGCGGCAAGTACATTCCCGTCGAGGTCGTTGGCTCCAAGGGCTCGTGTCCTGCGTGCGTCGTCTTCCTCAGCCACTCTCTCGATCTTCATCGTTGACTCTGTGCTCGGCGAACGCAGGACGGGCATCAAGTACATCCCGAAGGACGGCGCGCTCGCAGGGGGCTCGAGCCCCTCGGGCAACTACACGTCGGCGTTCCTCAACGGTGCGTCCATCTCCGTCCTCGAGGCTCGCTGCACAGCTTCATGCACTGTATGTGCTGACGCTACACTGCCTCTCGCCTCGCCTCTGCTCTCTTTGACCGTCCTCGTCGACCTTCTCAAATCGCCCTCGAACGTCTCGACGCCTCTCATTGCTCAGTCGAGCACGACTCGGCTCAGGACGGCTGCCTCATCTCGTCTGGCAACTGGTACACGTGCGCCTGGACCCTGTCCCTCGACGACGACGAGCTTCCGAGCTGACGCGCGCTCCTTCCCGCTGCCGCAGCACCGGTACCTGCGCTCAATTCCGCCTCTACGGCGACGGCTTGACGACGCCGTTCACGATGACGACCTCGAAGGGTCCCTGCACCGTCTCGGCGGGCGCTCAGCTCTCGTGCGCGGCGGGCAACACCGGCTCGACCTTCTCGCTCGTGCGTCGTCTTCCTATCCCTCTTCGCTGCCGGACGCAGCGCTTACGAGCTCGCATCGTGCAGGACGCCGACAAGTACCTCGTGTACGAGGGCTCGAGCAGCTTTTACGCGAGCGTCGTCGCCGAGGGCTCGACGCAGGCGAGCGTCTTCACGAGCTCGTCCGAGGCGAGCGTGCCGATCAAGGTGCGCTACGGCGCGCCGCAGTGAGTCCGAGTAGCTGCAGTCGGCATTCCGAGGTGCTCGAGGGCTTGCAAAGATGTTCCCGCCGTTCCGCAGGAAGAGGTCCGTGCGAGCATTGAGGAAGCGATAGTCCAGCGAGCACGCCCACGAAAGTCAAGCCGAGCGCTCGAGCCGAACAAGAAGGAGACTGCACGCTGCGCTGCAGCACAGCTCAGTGGCACGAGCGCAGGACATTCGCAGGTGAGCGCACGGGGAAGACGAGGCCCGAGCGCTCGCGACGGACCAGCTCTGCCTCTCGCCTCTCGCGCCAGTTCTCGCTCGAGCCAAGCGGCGGTGATACAGGTACAGCCTCTACAAAGCGGCAGCCGCCGCGCCCAGACAGAGAGCCCTCAGTACGGCGTGAGCGGCGGCTCGACGTCGTCGCTCCACTCGACCCTCGTCTCGACGAGCTGGTCGACCTGGATCCGCAGCTCCCTCGGCTCCGTCTGCGTGTGCGTGCTCGTGCGCCAAGCGCGCTCGTTCTCGCCCGAGCGCACCGCCGCCTTGCTGATGGTCGACCCGACGCTGCGCAGGCCCGGGCCGAACGAGCTGCGCTGCCCTCGTCGGCCGCCGTCGAGGCGCGCACGCTCAAGGTCGACCTCGTGCGGCGACGTGCGAGCGGCCGAGCTCGAGCTCGAGCCTGAGCACGCTGCGCGTACCCGCTCGAGGACGCTCGCGAGGCGTGCGGGCGCAGGGAGGCTCGGGCGACGGGAAGGGGAGGCGGCGGCGACGGACGAGCGAGAGCGCTTCTCGTTCTGGGCGAGGCTGGTCGGCGAGGGAAAGGTGACGACGCCGTCGCCGGGACGAGTCGAGGTGGGGGCAAAGGCGTCCTCGATGGCGCGGCGCGAGGCCGAGGTCGTCGAGAAGAAGGCGAAGCCGTAAAGCGGCGGCATCGGCGCCCAGAAGGCGACCGACAGGTTGCTCCACTCGATGACGGTGTCGCGGTAGAGCGAGCCGGCGATGGCTGCGAGCGTCGAGGTCTGAAAGTCAGCGACGGAGGAGAGACAAGGTTGAGAAGGTGCGCACGGACCTCCTCCAACGGCGACGACGGCCGTGTACGACGCGCTGCGCACCGAGAGCCACGCGAGGCGCTTGAGCAAGCCATCGGTGCGCTCGTTGAAGCCGGCGACGCGGCGGCGCAGGGCCCATGCCAGCGCAAAGCAGATGGCGCAGTCGGCGACGGCCGACGACCAGAGCCAGATGGCGATCGAGGTCGACCAGTTGAGCGTGTTGACAAAGTCGGGTTCTTGCACGGCCCACTGCACGTCGAGACGGTCAGCTCGAGCTCGAAGCAGGAGACAGAGAGAGGGGAGGGACGTACGATGAAGCCGATGACGGTCGCGGCGACCGAGCCGAACAAGCTCGCGGCGACGAGCGCAGCGATGAACGCGTAGAAGGCTGCCCGGATCTTGAGGCTGTCGATGAACTGCAGAGAGAGTCGACGTCAGCTAGTTGTTGCAGCAGGAGGAGCGAGAGAAAGAAGGCAAGACGCACTGCTCCTGCTCGTCTCGCGAGGGCCACCTGCGTCAGCGAGCCCGTGAGGCCGCCAAACAGGGTCAAGAGGCACGACTCGGTCGGGCCCGCAATGATCTCGTCGATCGTCCTCGTCTGCTCGACGGCGAGCTTCCACAGGGCGTCGGCCGTGAGGGCCGTCGTGACCGTGACGAGGCCAAAGAGGACGGCGAGCGTGACGCGGTTGGCGCGCCCGGGCAGGCGCGCAAAGTCGCCCGAGATGCAGTAGTTGAGGAAGACGGTGCAGAACGAGCCGTACAGGAGGACCTCGACGAGGTAGCCCGTCGCGAGCGGACCTGTTGACCGAGTCGTTCTCGAGGTCGGCTCGCTGCGGGGAGGGGCTGGGGACCGCTCAGAGACGCACCGATGAGCTGGTTGACGAGGTTCGGCGGCGCCGTGAGCATCTCGATGTCGCTGTAGGTCGCCATGGCGGCGGTCGAGGTGCGGCGGTGGGGAGCGGGCCCGCCGGCGGGAGGGGCGCCTCGTGGGAGGCTGCGGCGCGGCGAGGGGCCGTCGCAGAGGCTGCGAGGCTGTCGATGGCTGCAGGTGCCGAGTGTGCGCTTGGTGGGAGCGAGAGCAGGTGAGAGGAGAGGGAGGAGAGAGGACGTCCGGCGGAGCGACCCTGCGCAACTCCCTCGCGGTTGCTTCTTCCGAGCCGGGGAGACGTCCAAGACAGCCTTCGTTGGGCTCTGGAAGGGGCGATCAGCAGCCGAGGCGGGTCCGCAAGGGGAAGGCAATCGGCGACGAGGAAGGTCGCGCTCGAGCGCGCTCGCAATTTCGACCTGGCCATGTCGCCGCTGCAAAGCGACGCCTACGCTTGCGGTCGGCAGACGAGTACATCGAGAGTCGTCGGGACGTGCGCGGAGATTGACCGGGGAGCGAGGCCTGGAAGGAGGACGGGCTGAGCGGGACGAGCGGGCGCATGGGCCCGGCACCAACTCGACGCTCGACAGCTGGCTGTGAGTCCGGGCACACCGCCAGGCACTCGTGCGCTCGTGCTCTCGCTGCTCTCATGCGTCCACCCGCTCCCGAGGTTGCTCGCCGAAGCAGAGGAAGAGGAGGGAGACGAGATTCATTTCGGCAGGCACGACTCGCCGACGCCGCGCGGCGGCGACGGCACGACGAAGGGCTCGTCCCTCGGGCACGATGGCTCGGTCATGCTGATGCCCTTGGAGGCGGCGAGGAGCGAGAAGGGGTCGACGGGGCAAAGCCTGCAGAGGAGGACGAGCGAGGGTCAGTGCGCTGCTCTCTGGGTCGTCGCGGGGCGGTGCTGAGGGTGCGCGCGCTCGAGCGTCGCCTCGCCCTCGTCGAGGAGCAAGGCGGCGGCTCTGAGCGTAAGGATCAGAAAACAAAGGTGAATTCACCGGCCGGGGTTGGACGCCGACGGGCGACGCGCGCGCAGCCTGAGAGCTGACGAGAGCAGGCGTACGACGCGGCGGCGGAAGGTGCCAGGTCCCCGGTCTCGAATAAGAGGTGCCAGATAAAAGTAGAGTCGACCAGACTCGTTTCTTCATGTGGGAGCGCGAGGCTTGAGGAGGAGACGGAGGGAGGAGAGCGCTCACCTCGACATGTCCCCCTGCTCGCCTGGCTCCTTCCTGCGCCCGCCCCGTCGTGCACACTGCCCTCCTCGATGCTTGACGGCCCACGAGAGCGCCGTCGAGAGGCGCGGTGGTGCAAATCTGCGGGCGAGAAAGAATGCGGGCGGGGTGGGCGAGGAGGGCGTCGGCGAGTCGGCGGTGTGGGTGGGTCGAGGTGGGTGAGGTGCTACATGCAGCGGGTGCGAGAGCAGTGCTGGTGCGAGAGTGAAGGAGAGAGAGAGAGGAGGGAGAGCAAGGGACGAGTTCGAGCTTCGCGAGGCGCGCCTGGCCCCAAGTCCGCCTCGTCGCCGCGGCCAAGCTCCCCTCCTCCTCTCCTCAGTTGCTCCTCGCGCTCGCCGACCACTTTAACCGGCTCCTCGACCCGCCAGCCTCTGCCATGTCGACCACCAACATCATCTCCAAGCGCCGCAAGTGAGCCCCGGTCCCCTGTGCCTGCCCCCCTCGCTCCTCGACCGAGGAAAACTGACCCGCTCCGCCCTCGCACAGGTTCGTCGCCGACGTGAGTCGCCTGCGCGCCACCCGAGCCTCACAACGAGCTCCTGGACTGCCCCGCTGACCCTCTCCCTCGTCCCCGTGCCCCGTGTTGCGCCGTCGACAGGGTGTCTTCTAGTGAGCCGCCCCTCCCCTCGAGCCACCCCCCGTCTCCCTCGCTCCAGAGCTAACTCCCGCCTCCCCGCCCCCCCGTGCAGCGCCGAGCTGAGCGAGTTCTTCTCGCGCACCCTCTCGTCCGAGGGCTACTCCGGCTGCGAGGTCCGCGTCACCCACGCCCGCACCGAGATCATCATCCGCGCGACCCACACGCAGGAGGTCCTCGGCGAGAAGGGCCGCCGCATCCGCGAGCTCACGTCGCTCGTCCAGAAGCGCTTCCGCTTCCCCGAGGGCTCGGTCGAGCTCTACGCCGAGAAGGTCCAGAACCGCGGCCTCGACGCCGTCGCCCAGTGCGAGTCGCTCCGCTACAAGCTCCTCGGCGGCCTTGCCGTCCGTCGGTGCGTCCCCTCTCCTCTGCGTCAGTCGGGTGGGCCCGAGCAGCGTGCTGCAGCGCGCCGCTCGGGTCCTGTGCCTAAGGTCGACGAGGCTGACGCTCGTGCCCTCTCCCCGCTCGCGCTCGCAGCGCGTGCTACGGTGTCCTCCGCTTCGTCATGGAGTCGGGCGCCAAGGGCTGCGAGGTCATCGTCTCGGGCAAGCTCCGTGCCGCCCGCGCCAAGTCGATGAAGTTCACCGACGGCTTCATGATCCACTCTGGTCAGCCGGTCCGCGACTTTGTCGACTCGGCGACCCGCCACGTCCTCATGCGCCAGGGTGTCCTCGGCATCAAGGTCAAGATCATGAAGCCCTGGGACCCGGAAGGCCGCCTCGGCCCGTCCAAGCCCCTCCCGGACGTCGTCACGAGTGCGTCCCTCTCTCTCCCCCTCTCTCTCTCTCTCTCTCGCCCGCCTCGAGACTGACCCTCTCCGCTCTTGCGCGCGCGCAGTCTCGGAGCCCAAGCCCGACGTCGAGTACTCGCAGCAGGTCCAGTCGGTCAACGTCGGCGCGGCCAACATCCCCGCCCCGGCCCAGGCGGCGCAGCAGGCGGCCGAGCAGGCCGGCCAGGAGCAGCCCGCCCAGGAGATCGTCACCGGCGCCGCGGAGGTCGCCACCGAGGGCTTCTAAACGTCTCCGCCGCTTCTTAGATGATGCGCTGGACGTGACGAGGGCTGTCGTCGAGGGGGAGGCGGGCGAGGCGAGTAGCTCGTTCTTGCTGTTCTTGCGAACCGAGGTCGTCTCCTCCCACTCTCGGTGCATGCGCGAGGCCTCTCTGAGAGCCCTGCGAGTCGAGCCAGGACGACCGAGAGGACGCACGAGAGTTGCACAAGTCGGTCGAGAAGGGTGAGGAAGAGGGCCGACGACGACGACGAGGAAGTACAACAAGAGGAGCGACGTAGGTGGGACCAGCCCGTCGTCGTCGTGCACGAGAGAGAGGCAGAGGGCAGAGCGCGAGACGTCGAGGCGCAGAAAGGCGGCGGCGAGGCTCAAGGGCGGCGAAGAGGTCCGAGCGGCTTTGTCGGGCTCGGCGGGACGGCCGAGTTGTCGCGGTAGCTCCTCCGCCCGACCGTCTTCTGCGTACGGTGAGATGCACGAGGGTCAGTCAGGCCGCTCACGACGTCTCGAGGGCGAGGGAGCAAGAGGAGAAGAGAGAAGCGCACCCTGCAAGCCTCGCACCTGAGCGCGCCGTCCTCGCCGACTCTGCACTCGCTGTCGAGCGCCCTCCTGCACTCCCTGCACACGAGGCACCGCGCATGCCACCTCGTGTTGCGCGGCCCGACGACCGTCTCCTTGTCGGTCGAGCGCACCGAGCAGCCCGCGCACACGACGAGGCCGCCGAGCCCGGCGGGCGGGCGCTCGCGCCGCGAGAAGATGGTCGGCGCGACGAGCGAGGACGACTGGGAGGGCGAGAGCGGGAGGGCGCGCGGGAAGGAGGGCGAGGAGGGGAGGCGCGTCGAGCGCGAGGAAGGGAGGGCCTGAGCGTCGGCGGCGAAGAAGGGCGAGTTGAGGATGCGCGGTGAGGGCGACGCTGGTGGCGGAGCGCACTACAGGTCGACGAGATGTGCATGAGCGACGTTGGCGGGTCAGGAGGAGGGAGAGGGACGCACGCGCTGGTGGAACGGCAGCCCGTCGTTCTCGACGAACCCCCTCTCGCCCTTCTCCTCGCCGAACGCCCTGCTGCACGCCGCGCACGTGAAGCACCTCTGGTGGAACGAGTGCCCGCTGCGCGGCACCGTGACGCTGCGCCCGACGCCGAGGGCGCTGCCGCAGCCGTGGCATGACGGCTCATCGGCATCGGCGAGGTCGGCCGTGAGCGGGCGGGGCGGGACGGGCCACTGCGCTGCCGAGTCGGGCGTGGCAGACTCGGGCTCGGCGAGCGACGTGACGAGGGCGCGGTACCGCTTGGGCGCAGGGGCGCACTGTGGGTCGTGAAGAAAGGGTCAGCCTTGAGCTCGATGCGATCGAGAGGGGGAGAGCGAGACGACGCACCGCCTTATGCCAGCATTTGCCCTCGGCCTCGACGTGCTTGCCCGCTCCGAGAGGCTCGCCGCACCCGCCGCAGCGGAAGCACCCGGCGTGCATGAGCGCGCCCGTCTGCGGCAGCTCGACAACGTCGCCGAAGCCGAGCGGGCGAGCGCACACGGGGCACTGCTCGTCAGCCTCGACGCGGAAAGACTCAGAAGGTGCGGGTGCTGTCGGCGAGGCGGGGAAGGCCGACTTGGTCGGGGAGGAGGACGACTTGAGCGAGGGCGGTGGGTCGAAAGGCGAGGGCGAGAGCGGCTGGACCGGGACGAGTGCGGGGCGAGGGACCTTGTCGTACGACGCCTTAGTTGGCGAAGCAGATCGAGGCGGCCACGCCGCCGCGCTCGCCTTGACGGGCGACGGCGGCCGAGGCCCGCCGCTCGGGACCTGCGGCAGCGGCGGGCGCGCCGCCTTGCTCGGCGATGTCGACAGCGACGACGGCGCAGCAGCGGCCTTAGTCGGGCTGCGAGGCGCTGTCGAGTCCTTGATGCCGGCGTGTCGCAGGCGGTCGCCGAGCTCGTCGAGCGAGGGCGCGATGGGCGACTTGTCGCGCTCAAACTGGAGGCGCGCGACGCCCGTCCTGCGGCTGCCGCCGTCGGTCGACGCCGTGCCCGAAATGCCGAGCCCGCTCGACGACGACGACGACGACGACGGCTTGACCTGCGGCGGCGGCCTCGCGCTCCACGGGCCGGGCTTGTGCGGCGGCGCGCTCGAGCCGCTCGACGACGAGGGGAGCGACGGCCTGCCCCACTTGCTCGGCGCGGGCGGGACCGAGACGGGCTGCTTGGCGAACGCGCCTTGAGGCGGCTGCGGCGACGGCGGGATGATGCGCGTGCGGGTCGAGGCGCCGTCGAAGCAGCGCTCGCAGGAAGGTCGGCCGGCGAGATCGATGACGGCGTCGGTCGAGGGGTCCTGCGGTCGATAATGATCAGTAAGGGAGTGAGAGGAGGAGGTAGGAGAGTAGACGGACGTCGCAGTAGACGCAGACGAAGCAGGGCTGCAGGTCCGAGAGCGTCAGTCGGCTTCTTGATCTCGTCGAAGCGAACGAGGGCGAGACGAGCGCACGTTGTGCCAGACGATCGAGCCATGCTTTACGAAAGGCGCGTCGGTCAGGACCGCCTGCTTGCACGCCTTGCTGTTGCGCGAAGAGGACCGGTCAAGGTCAGCCGTCGTCGACGAGGAGCGCGAGCGCGTAGAGGAACGCACCAGTCGCCGACTCGGAAGCGCTCTGCAAAGCATGAACGGCAGAAGAACATCTCGGCGAGCTTGTGGTCCTTCTTGGCGCCCGGGTGCGGGTAGATGGTCTCCTCCTGTGGACGAGCCCCGAGTCAGCGAGGCTCGGCGGCGAGGACGAGCTGCGGCACGACGTACCTGCTTGAAAGACGCGGTGCAGCCTGCGCAGCTCCAGTGATCTTGCGGGCTGAGGACCGAGCCAAAGACGCTGTGCAGCTCGCCGTCGTCGTGGATGAAGGACGACAGCTTGGTCGGGCTCGCGGGACGTTTCGGCGCCGCGCGCTCGCCGAACGCGCCGACGTTGGCGGACGAGTTCGAGGTAGAAGAAGGTGTGCGCGCGTGGGAGGTGCTCTTGGTCGAGCGGGTGGTGTAGCTGTGGAAGAGAGGGAGGGGCAGCACCGCCTCCTCGTGAGCTGATGCGGAGAAGAGGAGCGAGGACGAGGGTGGGCGCGCCTGTTGGTCCATCGGTCGCTGCCCTTGCCGTCTAGGAGTGCTTGAGTGGCCGAGTCTGCATGTCCAGGGCTGTGGTCAGCACGAGCTGGGCCGAAGTTGAGCGAGGGGGGTGAGCGGACGGACGCACCCCGGGGCATACCGCCGCACCTGCAGCGTGTCGAGGCCTGGACGGGTTCACCGCAGCGGCTGCAGAAGCCCATGGTGCGCTCAGCTGGGCGGCTCAGCGAGGGCGAGTGGTTGGTCGAGTGCGAGGAGGACGAGCGACGACGAGCCGAGGCGTCCCTCCTCGCCGAGCTCCTCTGCTCCCTCGAGGGACAGCTGCGGGTGCCTTGACATCTGCATGGACACCTCTCAGCCCTCGCACGCCGTCCTCCGCGCCCGCCCGAGGTCGTCGCTCTAGACCCGCTCATCTCGGCCGTCCCTCCCAGTCCACCTCTCTTCCTCGCCCTCGCTACCTCGAGACGCTGCAAGAACCATGCCCGACCCGCTCGATTGGCAGACTAAAGCCGCCGACAAACGCGCAGCTCAACTCGCCCTCATCCCGCCCGCCTGGCGCCTCCCCTCCTCGACCCTCGCCTCGTTACCGCTCGATGTGCGCGACCTCGTCCGCTCAAGCAGGATCCTGACCGACGTCGAGCACGACATCACGGACGAGTTCGACGCTCAGAGCATCCTCGACAAGCTGGCGCACGGCGAGTGGACGGCAACGGCCGTCGCGACTGCCTTCTGCAAGCGAGCCGCTCTCGCCCACCAGCTCGTGCGTCCTCTCCGTCTTCCTGCGCTCCAGAGACAAGCTCACACCATAACCTTACCCGCAGACCAACTGCCTCACCGAGCCGCTCTTCGACCGCGCCCTCGCTCGGGCCGCAGACCTGGACGCCCACTTTGCGGCGACGGGCGAGGTCGTCGGCCCGCTGCACGGCTTGCCCATCTCGCTCAAGGAGCAGTTCGACATCGAGGGCGTCGAGTCGACCATGGGTGCGTCCGCTCGAGCTGCGCCCCGCCGCCTCTTTCGGGCGAGCGGTCCTGACCCTTCTCCTCAATTGCGCGCAGGCTTCGTCTCCCGCATCGGCCACGTCTCGACCGACTCGGCTGCGCTCGTCAAGATGCTCGAGTCGCTTGGCGCCGTCATCCACTGCCGCACGAACATTCCGCAGGCTCTCCTGGTTCGTCTCGCTCGGACCTCTTCTCCCTAGACCGCCTCTCACGACCGGTCCGCAGGCTGACATCGCGCCTCCCGTCTCGCAGAGCGACGAGTCGATCAACAACGTCTTTGGCCGCGTCCTTAACCCGCTCAACACGAGCCTGACGGCCGGCGGCTCGTCCGGCGGCGAGGCGGCCCTCCTCGCCCTGCGCGGCAGCCCGCTCGGCATCGGCACCGACCTCGGCGGCTCGATCCGCAAGCCCGCATCGTTCTGCGGCCTGTACGCGCTGCGCCCGACGGCGCGCCGCATGCCGTACGCCGGCGCGAGCAACGTCTTTGCCGGCGCCGAGGCGCTCGAGAGCGTCGTCGGGCCGATGGCGACGAGCCGCGAGAGCCTGCGCGTCCTCATGCGCGCTGTCATCGGCGCTCGGCCGTGGGAGTACGACGCCAAGGTCGTCGAGCGGGCGTGGGACGACGAGCTCGCGCGCGCCGAGGGGGACGAGGGCAAGAAGTGCTTCGCGTTCATGTGGTCGGACGGGCTCGTGCGGCCAGTGCCGCCGCTCGAGCGCGGCATGCGGGAGCTGGCGGGTAAGCTGAGGTCGGCAGGGCATGAAGGTGCGCAGTCCTTGCTCATCCTCGCTCGCGCCTCTCCTCAACTAACCCTCCTCCCCGGCCGCAGTCGTTGACTGGGAGCCGCTCGACCATGCCGGCGCGCAGGACATCGTCAGCCGCATCTTTGACGCCGATGGAGGAGACGACGTGCGGCGCTGGATCGGCGACTCGGGCGAGGTGCGCCGCTCCGTTTCCCTCCTCGTGGGCTCGCTGACTCGGACTTTCTCTTGCGCCGCAGCCTCTCCTCCCGCAGGTCTTTGCGTCGCAGCACCCGGCGATGAGCGTGCACGAGTCGTGGCAGGTGCGTCCCTCTCTCCTGCGCCCCGAGAGCGAGAGCGTCGCTGACGAGGAGGTCCGTGCGCCGACAGCTCAACAAGCGGCGCGACGCCTACCGCCAGCGCTTCCTCTCGGCCTACCTCTCGACTCGCACCCGTCCAGGCGCGCAGACGGACCGCCCGATCGACGCCATCGTGTGCCCCATGTGCCCGCACCTCGCCGCGCCGCACCTCGACTCGCCTCGACCGGCAGGGTGAGCCTGCTCTCTCGGCTTCTCCTCTCTCTCTCTCTCTCGCTCTCGCTCTCGTAATCATTGACGCTCTCTTCTTCCGCAGGCTCATCACCTACACGACCGTCTGGTCCCTCCTCGACCTCCCCTGCTACACCGTCCCGATCGGCGCCGTCGACCCAATTCTCGACGCCAAGCCGCCGCCAGGAGCTCACGCGCTGCAGAGCGAGACCGACCGCCTCAACTGGGAGAGCTGTGCGTCCTCGCCCCGCTCTTTTTGCGCTCGCGCCGCTCGAACAAGCGCTCGCTGACCCTGCGCTCGAGCCCCTCGCAGACTCGCCCGAGGCGTCGGCCAACGCGCCCATCGTGCTGCAGGTCGTCTCGCCTCGGCGCTTCAGGGAGGACGAGCTTCTCGGTCTCGGCGAGGTCATCGAGCGAGCGCTCGGGCGAGCGAAGCAGGGCGCAGGACGAGCTGGGGCGGTTTGAGAAGGTCACTCCTCGTTGCAAATCAAGCGGTACTGCACGTTCAAGCGGCTCGTCTTCCTCCTCTCGACCTCCCTCCTCGGTCCCGAGAGGCCCTAGCCCGGGCGCCAGCGAGCCTTCTCGCGCAGGTCCTCGGCGACGGCCGAAGCCGAGATCTGGGCGCTTTGCAGGCTCGCGAGGCGCGCACGCTCGTCGAGTGCCTTCTGCTCGTCGGTGATAAAGTCCTGTACGACGTTTAGAGATACGAGAGCGTCAGTGAGTCGGGCTGAGAGGTAGGAGAGAGCGAGGGAAGCCGACGCACGTTGGGCTTCATGGCGATGAGGGCGTCGACGTCGAGCTCGCCGCTCAGAATGCGCTCGCGGTAGTCGAGGTAGCGTGCAGCTTTGACGGTGAGGAGCATGCGCAGCTTGGCGCGGTACGCCGTCGTCGGCAGACCCTCGTCGTCCTCGTCGCCGGGAGGAAAGGCGTTCCACGCCGCCTGCTCGATGTCGACGACCTTGGCGAGCATCGTCTCGTTCGCTGTAGGGTGAGGAGCCCGAGTCAGTGAACTTCTCCACCTCATCCAGCTCGGGCGATTGACAGCCGGGTGCCGTCGAGCGAGCAAGACGAAGGCGAGCGCAGGACTGACCCGCCGTCGAGTCGCAGGCAACCGCGTCGTACAACGCCTTGAGGCTCGCCGTGCGCGCCGTGACGACCTTCTCGCCGAGCGGGCTCCTGCGCCCGAAGACCTGCTCGAAGCTGACCTCGTCATTGCGGTGCGAGCGCGCCGGCTCCTTCTTGGCCGTGGGCGCGACGACCTTGTCCTCGTCGCCGGACGGCTCGCTGCTCTGCTCGCGACGAACGACCTTGGTGAGCTTCTTGGGCGGCTCGAGCTGGTCGGGCGGGGTCGTGGCGGCGCGCTTCTTCGAGATGCGCGTGACGATGACAGGGCGAGCCGGGTCGTGCGACGTCTTGCGGCGAGGTATCGGCGTGAGGGGAGGCCATATCGGCGTAGAGGAGGGCTCGGCTTGAGGCGAGAGCGCCGACGAGCTGGCGAGCGGGTGCGTCGTGACGGGGCTTAAGGACGGCGGCGACATCGGCGGCGGAACAGGAGACGTCTTCGAGACTGCGCACTCAGGGTGAAGGTCAGCGCGCTCTCGACGGCTGGGAGCGTCTCGAGGACGTACCAGAAGAGCGCCGGGGAGGTGCAGAAGGATCGAGGCCCACCGCCTGCTTCCACTTCATGACGAGCGCCTTGGCGAGGTCTGCGACGTCGGGCGAGCAAGCCTCTCGGCCGACGCTGTTGACGACTGCACCGATGTTGGTCTCCTGGAGAAGGCGGAGAGCGTCAGCTCGAGGCCCTGGAGGAACGCAAGCGCGCCGACGAGAAGTAGTCGCGGCGAGGACGAGGCGGCTCGTGCTGACGCACCTTGAGGAACGCGTTGGTCGACTCGACCTCGGCCTCGAGGCGAACGAGAACGTCGATGCAGGTCTGCGAGAGGCAGCGCAGGAGGGCGGGTCAGCTTGGTGCTGCGGGGTCCGCACGCGCCGCGTTTCCTCCCAGCCCAGATCCCGGCCGCCCGCGCCCATGCCCGCCCCTGCGCCTCCTGCACAGGCCCGCTCAGCAGGCTCAAGGGCTCAGCACGCTGAGCGCACGCCCCTACGAGGGAGGACAGAGGGCGGACTCGCGTGGGGGAGGGGAGGAGAGGGGAGCGGGAGTGCAGGCTCACCTGAGCGTCGCCGAGCTTGTTGGCCGCCACGAGCTGGTCCTCGAGGCCGCGCACAGCCTCGGTCGTCACCATCTTGAGCAGTCGAGCGAGTCGAGGCGGAGCGAGTGAGAGGAAGGGAGGAGAGAGACGATCGGGCTCGTCGGCCGCCTGCCCGCAGCTCCGCTCGAGCCCCGGTTCGCACGCGTACGCTCGTCCACAGGAGACAGCGCGGCAGCGCACTCTCCGGGCTTGCAGAATGAAACGTGCCGGTCCGTCGCGATCGAGGACGGACGAGCGTGGAGGAGATGGGAGGGAGAGAGGGAGGAGAGCACGACCACAACGAGAGAGATACTGCACGTTTGCGATTTCGAGAAGCTTTGTTGTAGTTGCGCCTCCTTGCGACTCGTCCCACCCTCCCTCCCGCACGCCCTCGCTCCACCGCGCTCGGACCTCCTCGCTCACAGCTCCTCGTGGCTCGGGCGGATGACCGGGCCGTCCGTGTCGAGGTCGGGCACGACCGCCTTGACCGTGTCGACGACGCCGTCGCGCACCGAGTCCTTGACCTTGCTCCAGTCGACCCACTTGGCGCTCGGGGCGTCGGCCGGCTCGGGCTCGCGCGACGCGTCGGCCATCTCGAGCTGGTCGAGCAGGTCCTCGTTGTCGGCGGGCGAGGGAGGCGGCTCGGTCGGGGGCGGCGCCGTGTCGACGGGCGGCGCGGGCTTGACCTCGACCTCGGCCTCGGCCGACTGCGAGACGCCGAGCGAGCGGCGCAGCATGACCTCGATCAGGTTGAAGTACGCGCCGGGGTCGTCGAGCGTGTACTGGCTCTTGAGCATGGCGGTCTGCCTGCGCGCGTCTCGCAAACTTCAAGTCAGCAGCGCTCGTCGATGACGTGCGAGAGGTGACGAGAGCGGGAGAGAGCACGCACCAGAGGACGGTGACGCTCTCCTTGAGCTCGTCGAGCGCCTCCTCATCGTCACCCGCCTCCTCGACCTTCTCGAGCAGGCGCTCGATGAGCGGGTGCTTCGGGTTGAGCTCAAAGTTCTGTGCGACATCCAACGGCTCGACATCAGCAGCCCGTCGACAGAGCAAACGAGGGAGACGAGGGAGCGGCGACGAGCGCACCTTCTTCTGCATGCGCGCAAAGTTGAGCATAAAGTTCTCGCCGCCCTGCTGGCCGTTCTGGGCCGCGAGGAGGCGCTCCATGTTGCCCGAGTAACCAAAGTTGGACGCCGTGACGAGGCAGGGCGAGGTCGTCAAGCGCGTCGAGATGGTGACTGCGGGTCGACGTCGAGCGTCAGCGTGCACGTGGGGAGGGAGAGAGAGACGGCGACGCACCCTTGTCGACGTATTCGGCGAGTTCCTTCTTGAGGTAGGCGGCGAGTGGCGCGAACGTCGTCTTGAGCTCCTCGGCCTCGTCCTTCTCGCTCTCGTCCTCGTCGCCAAACGTGACACCCTCCTTGGCGACGTCCTGGAAGCGCAGACCGCCGAAAGTAGGGACCGTGCTGACGAACTGCGCGCGAGGGAGAGAAGCGGCGACGAGTCAGCTAAGGGGTCCGAGCGGGAACTTCCTCTTTCTGCTCGCGCCCCACCGACGCTCTCACCTGCTCGAGAGGCACGCAGCTGAGGAGAGGAGAGGCGGACGCACCATCTCGTCGATCGGGTCGTTGAGGTAGAGGACCTCGTAGCCGCGAGCGAGGATGCGCTCGACGAACGCGCTCTTCTCGAGCATGGCCTTCTGCTGGCCGGCGCCGGCGATAAAGTAGATCTGGGTCTGGCCCTGCTTGCGGCGCTTGACGACGTCGTCGAGGTTGGTCGTCGTGCCGTTGAGCGCCGACGTCTCGAACCGGAGGAGCTTGACGATGCGGTCGCGGTTCTTGGCGTCCTCGACGGCACCGACCTTGAGCGCCGTGCCGGCCTTCGAGTACAGCTCGGTGTACTTGGCCTCGTCCTCGGTCGCGAGGCGCGCAAAGAGGTCGTAGATGCGCTTCTGGAGGTTGCGCTTGATCTGGGCGAGCGCGCGCGTCTTCTGGAGGCTGTCGCGCCCGACGTTGAGCGGCAGGTCGTCGACGTCGATGAAGACCTTGACCCAGTTGAGGTGCTTCTCGAGGTAGTCCTTGCCGAGGTCGGACGTGATAAAGACGCGGCGGACGAACAGCTTGAGCGAGTCGAGCGTGACGTAGTCCTTCGAGTAAAAGTCGTTGGGCAAGCCCGATGGGATGTAGATGAGGGCGCGGAACGTCGTCGAGCCGGCGTCGCCCTTGAAGTGCGACCACGCGAGAGGCGGCTCGCTGTCCTTGAACGTCTTGAGGTAGAAGTCCTCGTACTCGGCCTCGGTCACGTCCTTGGGCTCGCGCATCCACAAGGGCGGGCGGTCGTTGATGAGCTCCCACTCGGCCTTGACCGTCTGCGCCGCCTCCTCGACGTCCTCGACCTTGATCTCGTCGTCCTCGTCGGTCGCCTCCTTGGCGACAGGGGCGGCGGTCGAAGCGGCCGACGGGTCCTGGAGCGCGCTCGACCAGAGGTAGATCGGTGCGGCGTTGTACTCGGCGTGCTTCTGGATGAGGCTGCGGAGCTTGGCGACGTCGAGGTAGTCGCCCTGGGCGTCCGGCTTGAGGTACCTGCGAGAGGAGCAGCGCCGAGCGAGGTCAGCTGCGAGTTCAAGCTGCTCAGGCTCGACAGGAGAGCGTCGACGCACAGCGTGATCTCGGTACCGCGACCGAGCGTGGCGCCGCGCGGGTCCTTGACGATCTTGAAGCCCTCGGCGTTGGCCTCGCTCTCAAAGACCCACTGCTCGTCCTCGTTGGCCGTCTTGCTCGCGACGGCGACCCGGTCGGCGACGAGGAACGACGAGTAGAAGCCGAGGCCGAACTGGCCGATCAGGTTGCCGCCGTCGCCCTTCTCGAGGTTCTCGAGGAACTCGGACGTGCCCGAGCGCGCGATGGTGCCGAGGTTGGACGCGAGCTGCTGCTTGGTCATGCCGACGCCCGAGTCTGTGTGCGTGCGTGACGAGTCAGCTCGTGCTGGGAGGAAGAAGCGCAGGGAGGGAGAAGAGGGCGCACCCCGAATGACGATGCGGCCGCTCTCTGCGTCGGCGAGGACCGTCACGTTGAGGTTCTCGGCCGGCGTCAGAATAGACGGGTTGGTGAGGGCCATGAGGCGGACCTTCTCGAGCGCATCGTTGGCGTTGGACACTGCAGGAGAGTCGCGAGGGTCAGCGAGGGGGAGGTGGGGAGGAGGACGAGGAGAGGGAGGACCGAGCGACGCACGGAGCTCGCGCACAAAGACGTCGCGGTCGTGGTACAGGTGCGAGACGACGACGCGCATCTGCAGAGCGCAAGGAGAGTCAGCCGAGGGGCAGCAGGCGTCGAGGTTCGGGAGGGTTCCAGCGCACGAGGCGAGCGATGTCAGACTGCGGCAGGGAGGCAGGGTGTCAGCTGGCGCTGCACTCGGTGAGGTGAGAGAGAGCTGTGCGCACCTGGTAGGCATGGCTCTCGACGCCCTCTGCTGCGGCGAGCTGCTCGGGCGAGAGGAAGGCCCTCTGCGGGGCAGCGCCGTCGACAGGCGTCGTGGCGCTCGCGAGGGTGGCGCCAGAGGCTAGTGCTGCGAGTGCGGGCAAAAGCCGCGAGAAGCGCATCCTGGCTGCTGTGGTGGGGACGAGCGGCGGGAGGATGACGGAGGTGAAAGGGACTCCGCGAGGGCGCAGCGACGTGGTCCGCTCGCCGGCGACTTGGACAAGTTGCGCTCCTCTCTGCTGGCTCCGCAGATCTCAGACTCGACATGCAAAGCAACGGCAAGATTGCACAGAGAACCAAGCCCGCCTCGCTCGTCGCCGACGTCCTCCTCCCCGCCCAGCTCAGTGCCGCTCGCCGCTGTCACGGTACGCATCGTCGAGCACCTCCTGCAGCTCATGCGGACTCACACCGAGCTCCTCGAGTTCTGCATAAAGCTCGGCGAGCGTGCGCTGCCGCGGCGGGCTGCCCTCGGACCCTCCTGCGGCCGCCCCCACCTCGTGCTGCGGCAGGTTCCACGCCTCCTCGAGCGCGTGTCGCACCGCGTCGTCCATCGCGAGGCGGACCTGTTCCTCGGCGGCGGCTTTTGGGGCGGCGGGAGGGTCGTGTGCGCCGGGGGACGAGGAGGAAGAGGGCGAGGAAGGGGAGGAGGGGGTGGAACGGCGCGACGAGGCGCCCGGCGAGGCTGAGCGGACCGTGATGGGGGGCGAGTAGTCGCTCGAGTGCGCCGAGATGCGAACGGCAGAGCTGCAGGGCACGAGGAGAGAGCTGAGGTCAGCCGATGTTCGTCGGTGGAGCTGCACGAGGCGAGTCGCGCTCTCACGACGCTCGGGACAGGGTGGACGCACTAGAGGAGGAGTAGGATCACGAGAGCGAAGACGCCAAGTGCTGGTGCGAACCACGGGCTGCTGCGGAGCGTCTTGAGGCGCGAGGGTGGCGGCAGTCCTCTCGGCACGCGCGACTTACGCGGTCGGCCGCGCTGGCCCTGCGGAGAGCGGTGACGGAGCCTGTGCTGATTTGGGGTGGCCGGAGGGGTTCCTGGCACTTCGAGCGACGTGGACATGCGTGTCGACGAGATGTGGGGGAGGGAGAGGTCGCGAGGAGGCGGAGCGAGGGAGACGACGCTGTCGGCCGGCATCCACGTCGACGGTCTCCCTGCTTCCGTGCGAGCTACGCGCAGACGTGGCACAGACCTCGAGGGAGCACGCTCAAGCGCGACCCTCTCCTTCTCCTCGACTAGCTCTCGCACGAGGGAGAAGCACGCGAGGGAGCGGGGATTACGACGAGAGACTTTGCGAGGAGAGGGTAAAACGAGAGGAGAGATGATAGGGAGACCGTGCGATAGAGAGGGAGAGGAACGATGGGGGATGGGCGGAGAGAAGGGAGCTACTGAGGAGAGAGGGCGAGCGGAGGAAAGGAGCCGAGCTGGCTCTTCTTTTCAGGGCACGAGCTGGCTTACTGCTCCTCGACGTACTGCGTGCAGGGTCGAGCGAGTCAGCGACGGCGCACGAGACGCAGAGAGAGGGCGAGAGCCGGGAGAGGGAGCGAGGAAACCGAGACGCACCTCGCCGCCCTCGACGCCCTCCTCCTCGTAGTACTCGCCCTCGACCTCGTCATCGTCGATGCCGGCGTTCTCGTACTGCTGGTACTCGGCGACGAGGTCCTGCATGTTGCTGCGGGCCGGCAGAGAGGAGGACGTCAGAAGCGGGGTCCGTGCGAGGACGGCGCGGACGGTCGAGCCGACGCCGAGGGCGTTGAAGGAGAAGCTCGACGCACCTCTCGGCCTCGGTGAACTCCATCTCGTCCATGCCCTCGCCCGTGTACCAGTGGAGGAAGGCGCGGCGGCGGAACATGCTCGAGAACTGCGTGTTGATGCGCTGGAACAGGGTCTGGATCGCCGTCGAGTTGCCGACAAAGGTGACAGCCTGCAGGGTTGAGATCGCGTGTGTGAGAGCGGGGGAGGAGAGGAGAAGGGCGTCAGAGGTGGGCGAGGAGAGGGCGGCGACGAGCGAGGACGCACCATCTTGGTGTCCTTGGGCGCGATGTCGCAGTGGGCGGTCTGGATGTTGTTCGGGATCCACTCTGCAGCGCGACGAGGGCGAGTCAATATCTGGCTCGAGCGAGTGAGAGCGGGAGGAGAGGTCGACGCACCGACAAAGTGGTCGGCGTTCCTCGCCTGGATCTGGACCATCGTGTCGTCGACCTCGCGCAGCGACACCTTGCCGCGCCACATGGCGGCGACGGTGAGGTACCGCCCGCTGCGAGGGTCGCTCGCCGCCATCATGTTCTTGGCGTCGAACATCTGCTGCGTCAACTCGGGGACCGAGACGGCGCGGAAGTTCTTGGACCCGGGCGCCGTCAACGGCGCGTACCCGACCATGAAGAAGTGCAGCCGGGGGAAGGGCACAAGGTTCGTAGCGAACTTGCGCAGGTCCGAGTTCAGCTGGCCGGGGAACTGTTTGCGAGCGAGGTGGGGAGGGTCAGGGTCAAGTTCTCGACGACGGCAGCGGTGACGACGACGGCAAGGACGACGCACACGCAGCGAGGTGGTGACGCCGCTCATGACGACCGAGACGAGGTGGTTGAGGTCGCCGTAGGTCGGGACCGAGAGCTTGAGGGTGCGGAAGCAGATGTCGTCTGCGAGCGAGCCGAGGGCAGAGACGGCGTCAGCGTGCGAGCCACGTCAAGATGGAGTGCAGGACGACGCACAGAGGGCCTCGTTGTCGATGCAGAACGTCTGGTCCGAGTTCTCGACGAGCTGGTGGACCGAGAGGGTCGCGTTGTACGGCTCGACGACCGTGTCCGACACCTTGGGCGACGGCACGACCGAGAAGGTGGCCATCATGCGGTCGGGGAACTCCTCGCGGATCTTGGAGATGAGGAGGGTGCCCATGCCCGAGCCCGTGCCGCCGCCGAGCGAGTGCGTGAGCTGGAAGCCCTGGAGCGAGTCGCAGCCCTCGGCCTCCTTGCGGACGACGTCCATGACGCTGTCGACGAGCTCGGCGCCCTCGGTGTAGTGGCCCTTGGCCCAGTTGTTGCCGGCCGACGACTGGGCGTGCACAAAGTTGTCGGGGCGGAAGAGCTCGCCCATCGGCGAAGCGCGGATGACCTGCGAGCGAGACGGCATGAGCTCGTGTGCGCGAGGAGGAGCGAGAGAGAAGTAGACGCACGTCCATCGTGCCCGGCTCGAGGTCGACCAGGACGGCACGCGGGACGTACTTGTTGGCGGCGGCCCTGCGGGTCGACGAGCGGGTCAGCGGCGTGTCCTCACGATTTAAATGAGTGGAAAGGAGACGTGCTCGTTGTAGTAGACGCTGATGCGCTCGAGCTGGAGGTCCGAGTCGCCCTGGTAGCTGCGGTAGCGGGCGAGTGAGCGAGGGCGAGGGCGGGAGGAGGTCCGAGAGCGGGAGCGCACTGTCCATCGTTCGAGATGCCTGCAGCGGGAGGGCTGTCAGCGAGGGGGCATGAGCGTGATGGTGTCGAGCTAGACGAGACGTACCGTGCTCCTCGGAGACGGTCTGCGCGCGAGAGAAGGTGCAGAGGGTCAGGGCGGGCTCGAGGAGGTTGTGCGAGCGCGAGATCAAGACGAGCGCACCTCCCAGAACTTCTGGCCGCTGCAGGAAGCAAGGCAGGAGGTAGATGGTCAGCTCGGTCGCCCCAGAGACGCAGCTGCGGCTGCCGAGTAGGCCGTGACCCTCGCACCCCGCCGCCGCGGACGACAATGCAGCACGCGCCGACAACAAGCACACGAGGGGAGCGCGAAAGGTGCAGGAGAAGTCGCGAGACTCACATCTGGTTGCCGCACTGGCCTGTCGTCAGGAGGGGCGTGTCAGCTTAGCTGGGCCGTGGGAAAGAGCGAGACAGAGAGCCGGCGGTTACCCGTCTGGATATGGACGATCTCGCTGTTTCCGGGTCAGAGGGCGCGTCAGTACCGACCACTCGCACTCTGGGGCAAGAAGAGGCGCTCACCGCATGTTGTGGAGGAAGCTGGGTCGGGGTGGAGCGAGGAGGAGGGGTGAGCGACGGCGGCGAGGGCAAGGGGCGAGGGGACAAGGTCAGCGCGGGTCCTGGATGTGCAGGTGACAGAGCGACACGCTTACCTAGCAGTCAGAGCACGGGGCGGACGAGAGGGAGGGAGCTGGCCCTCGCTCGCCTCGTCGACCTCGTCCAACCTCGGCGGCGCGTCCGTCCTCCCTGCCACGCTCCTCTGCTGCCTGAGAGGCTGCACTAGAGCTACGAGCGAACCGCCACGCTTTCCTCGAGCCGACCCGCCAGGCCGCTGTGGGCGTGTGGCCTTCGCCCCCTCCTCGCACCTCTTCCACCTCGCTCTCGACCTGTGCACCCGGCCGTACTCGCCTTTCCGACTCCGAGACTCGCCCTGTGTCGGCTCGGTAAGCCCCTGGACCGCTCGCTCGTCTCGGCGGGGGTGGTCAGTCGCCTCGCGCCCCCTTTCTCCTCGGCGACCTCGACCTCGCGACAGCTCCCGAGCTCCGGGGGCTCGCTCACGCCTCGAGCGGCCCTGTGGCCCCGCCTCGAGCTCAAGGTCGACCCTGCACCCAGCGGGGCGCGCGAGCGGTACAGCGGCGGTCCTCCCCTTCCTCGTGCGCCCGTGCGCCGATGCCGTTTGTCCTCGCTTCGACCTCTTGGCCGAGGGATGTCCTCTCTCAGTGCGGGCCTCGACTCGCGCTACGGCTGTAGAACAACGCTAAGCGCTCGGTCGAGCGAGGACAAAGACCGCTCGCGCCGCCTCGTGACGGTATAAGAGCGAGCGTCCTCGCCTTCCCGCTCTCTCTTTCCTCCTCACCCCTCCTCGTATCGCTCACAATGGCCTGCTCCTGCACCAGTGTACGACTTCTCGATCCTCCTCCAACTCGACGAGCACGCGCTGACCTACCTCGTCGTCGCAGAACGCCCAAGGCGCCTGCTCCTCGTCTTGCTCGTGCAAGAAGTGAGGACCTCGCTCGGCCTCTGAGCCGTCTCGAGGTGCGCTCGCGCTCTCGCTCAACTCTCTCTTCGTCGAGTAGGAGCTGACCCTCTGGTCGACAGCCTCGCACCTGCTCTACCTCGCCCCCCTCCTCCCGCCTCCCGACTAGTCCTTATCGCCCGCCAACTTTCTCCTCGGCTCTCGCCCGGTCGTTCAAGCCCCCTCGAGCAGCTTCTCCAACCCGTGCCGTCGTCGTGTCCTCCCTGCAACGCGCACTTTTGCCTCTCTCTCCTCGTCCTTCTCGAGAGCCTCTCTGTGAGCGACAGCCGAGCCTCGAGAGACCGAGAGAGACGCCGTTGCAGCGCTCCCACAGCACGTCTACGTCGTCCAGTTGGCGGCGATGGCGCTGATGAGGAGGTACGAGTCCTCGGTCGGCGGGCCGGCGCTCCAGTTGGGCTCGCCGCTCGACCAGCTGCAGGCGAGGGTGCGGGCGCGCTCGAGCGCAGTCAGCTTGATGCCCTTGGCGGAGAGAGAGAGGAAGAGGCGACGCACGAGTTCCAGTTGAATGTCATGGGCTTCTTGGGGACGTTGGTGGTAAAGGTGTCGAGGACCTCCCCGTCGAGCGAGAAGATGGTCTCGCTTGCCGTCCACTCGATCGTGTACTGCGAGCGGCGGCGAGTCGTCGGCGAGAGCGCTTGAAGCACTGGGAGCGGCGTGAGAGGAGGAAGAGGAGGCAGAAGAGGAGCGAGGAGCGAGGGGGAGCGAGGGAGGAAAGAGAGGCCCGTGCGCACGTCGTGAAAGTCGGCCGTCGGGTCCCACGGGTAGGCGTACACCTCGTTGTACATCTCGCCGTCGGGCGTCAGGGGGTGGTTCGTGAGCTGGATGCCTGCGGGCGCGAGGTGCAGGGTCAGGGTGAGCTCGAGAGGGAGAAGAAGGTGGACGAGGAGGAGGACGACGACGCACCGGGCTTGACCGAGTCACCTCGGCCCTTGGTGTAGTAGCTCGTGAGGAGCTCGATGTCGACCTCGCGGTTGTCCTTGTCGTAGAAGAAGAAGCCGTGGCTGTGTCGAGCGCGAGAGGGAAAGAGGGGTCAGTGCGGCGTCGGCGGCGACGAAAGAGAGCGGGCACATGCCGCACCATACGCCGGGCACGGGGCTCGCCTTGGCCCGCGTCGTCACCTTGCCGTACAAGATGCCCTGCTCGACGGTCGCCACTTCTGCGCTTTGCACCTCGCCCATCCCCGACGAGCCCGTCACCTTGAGCGACAGCGCGCCGTCGACGATGTCGACGTTGTCCGGCGTCATCATGACGCTGACGGGTTCGAAGGCGACGGGCCAGTCGGAGGCGGCGAGGCCGGCGGCCTGGAGGAAGCCATCGACCGTGTCGGACGACGAGAAAGTAGAAAAGTCGACGTGGAGCTGCTCGCCGTACAGGGCGGGGAGGGACCCGCTCGACGGCGTCGACGTCGACGAGCTAGGCGAGGACGAAGAGCTCTTGCTCTTGGGAGCGTCGTCGGCGGTGGCGGCGGGCGAGGAAACGGAGGGCGACCGGGTTGGAGAGCTGTCGGCGGCGTCGTCCTGGCTCGACGCTTTGCTCGGGCTCGGCTCCTCCTCGGCTCCCTGCCCTCCTCTAGTCGTCATCGCCCCCGAGACCGTACCGCTCGAGGCCGCCGTCGTCGCCGCCGCGGCTGCGCTCCCGCCCCCGCTCGTCGACCCGCCCGTCCGCTGCCACACGACGACGGCGAGGAGGACGCCAACTGCAAAGACGAGCACAGCGATAGCCACCCAGGCGAGAGGTGGAAGACCAGGCGCCGTGCTCGTCTTGGAGCGCTTTGCGGTAGGGGCGTCGTCGTCGTCGAAGTCGGAGGACGAGAGGAGGCGCGAGTCGTCTGAGCTGGACGAGTAGGCTCTTGCGCTGCGCGCCATGGTGCCTGGGCAGAGCGTGGAAGCAAGCAAGCACACGCTGTGCTCGGCGCAGAGGGCGCGAGGTCCGCGGGCGGACAGGAGGCGACGCGGATTCTCCGAGGAGGAACCGGCGAGCACGAGGACGCCTGTGCGGCGAGGCCAGCCAGGGCCGAAGCGCAGGGCGCAGCGGGGCGAGCTGCTGATGAGAAGCGAGAGAAGAGTGGGACCGATAGGCCAGCGGTGGAGGGAGTGAGGGAGGCAGAGCGAGCGAGCGAGGACGAGGACGAGGGGACCGGAAAACCGGGGTCCTTGGCTCGAGCCACGGCCCTTGCTCTTGCCGCCAGCACCACTGCAGTGCACAGCGACAGCGACAGCGACCCTCGAGTGCCTGTGCCACCCTCTGCAGCGCCACCCACCACCCGCTCGTCGACTCGTCGGCCAACTTCCCCGCCTCGTCGCGCCATCTCGCCCTCGACGGCCAACCCGCCCTCTCCCCTCGTCCTGGCACCACGGCGGGCGTGCCATTAGCCGCACTCGCACACCCAGCAACACCACTCTCCCTTCCACCCACCACTCACTCGCACCCCTCGACGCCCGCTCCCTCTCCGACTCGCTCAACCCCCGGCTCCCACGCCCCCGCTCGCCTACACTCACCTCGCACCGCCACGCACCTCGACCATGGCCGACTCGGTGTGCTCCCAGGTCCCCGTCTCGACCATCTTCTCGACCCGCACTCGCGCAAGCCGCGTCCCCGTCATCGAGACGAGCCTCGTCCCTCAGGTGACCCAGGTCGTGCGTCTCGTCCCTCCCGCACCTCCATCCTGCACCCTGCACCCGACGTTGACGACGACGACGACGACTGCCTGCAGGTCTCGACCACGCTCTACACCGGCGTCATCCGCGGCGTCACCATTACTAGCGCGCTCGAAGCTACCGAGCTCGTCACCGTGTGCGTCCCTCCTCCCTCGCTCTCTCTCTGTGCTGCGACTGACACCTCTTGATACCTCACAGCACGAGCACCGTCGCCATCCGCGGCGTCTCGACCACCCTCATCCTCGAATCAGCGCCCGTCTCGACCGTCTTCTCGACGTCGTGCATCGCCGCCTCGACCTCTTCTTCGTCTGTGCTGCCCTCGTCGACCACCACGAGCACGACTACAACGACCTCGAGCACGACGACAAGCACGACCTCGACCTCAACGACGCCCAGCTCGACCAGCACCTCGACCACCTCGTCGACAAGCACGACCCCGCCGCCTCAATCGACCAGCATCTCGACCGTCGTCGTCGGTCCTTCCTCGTCCTCGTCATCCGCCCGCTCGAGCGCCACGGCGCTCTCAGGCTCGGGCGGCTCGGGCTCGGGCAGCTCGAGCAACGTGGGCGCCATCGCAGGCGGCGTCGCCGGCGGCGTCGTCGGCCTCATCGCGCTCGTCGCGCTCGTGTGGTTCCTCAACCGCAAGAGCCGCAACCGCAAGCTCGAGCGCGAGTTTGACCCGTTCACGTCGGGCAGCGACCCGTGGGACCCGGACGGCGGCAATGGCGCCGGCGCCGGCGCCGGGTACGCGGCGGCGGGTGCGGGCGCGGCGGGTGCGGGTGCGGCGGGCCTCGGCGCAGCGGCGGCGGGTGCGCGCACGTCGAGGCGCCTGACGCGCGGCGGCGGCGGGCACGCCAAGTACGCCGAGGCGGGCGAGAAGGACGGCATGGGCGCCTTCCCGGCGTACGCGCCGCTCGCCGTCGACGGCTCGCCTCGTCGCGGCGGCAACGGCGGCGGCAAGGTTGCTGCTGCCGATGAGCAAGACGCCTACTACGCGCACGTGCCGTACTCGCACGGCGGCGGCGCCGCGCACGACGACGGCATGTCGGCCTACGCCTACACCGAGTCGGGCGGGCTCGACCGCCAGACGAGCTTGTACGACCGCGCCGGCGCCGCGTCGGCCCCTCCTCAGCAGCACGAGGCGTCGCCGTACGCTGCCCTCGGTGCGGCGGCGCTCGGCGGAGGAGCGGCGGCGGCGGCGGCAGGTCACCGCCAGTACGACCAGCAGCCGCAGCACCAGCGCGCTCCCTCGGGCGGTGTCGGCGCAGGTGCGGGCACGTACGGCGGCGGCGGGCTGTACGGCCGCGAGGGCGGATACGCCGCCGCCGCCTCGTCCGGCCAGCAGCAGGCGGCGCCGTATGGCCAGCCGGGCTCGTACATGCAGTACCCGTCGCAGTACCAGCCCTACTCGTCGGCGCAGCCGTCGTACCCGCCCTCGGCGCCTGCCGGCGCGCCCTCGCCCCCGCCGCAGCTCGCCCCGCTCCCCGGCATCTCGTACCACGCCCCGTCGCCCTCGTCGCCGACCCGCCAGGCCGACGCCCTCCCGCTCCCCGGTCAGCAGCAGCAGCGGTACTCGCTCTCGGACCGGCCGATGCCGCCCTCGGCGCTGCAGCCCGGCGGCGGCGGGCCGCTTAGGGTCGTCAACGAGGGCGGCGAGGACGATGAGCGCGCGCGCTTCGGCGCGAGGGCGGCCGACATGGACGCCTATGGCGGGCTCGACGACGGGCTGCCGTACACGAGGAGGTAGGCGCGCGTCGTCGTCGCCGAGGGGCTTCTCCTTTCCCGCGCACGGACCCTCTCCTTCTCCTTCTGCTTCCCCTTTCTTGGTCTAGCTCTTCCCCGTCACGCTCTCTCTGTCTCTCCCTGTGCGCCCTCCTTATCTCTCTCTTACGACCAGACACTTGTTGCGACTGTAACGACGCTCTCGTTGATCCCTCTCCTGCGCGCTCGGACCTCCTCGCTCGCTCGCTTGCGAAGAGAGCTCTCTCGACCGAGAAAGAGGAAGAGCTGCGCCGCGTCGCTGTGCTTCTCAGGCCCTCGCCTCGCTGTCTACGTTGGCCATGACGGCCGCCGCCTCGCTCTCCTCATCGGCGCGCTCGGCCCCCTCCCGAGCCGCATCGACCTCCTCGACGACCATCTCGATGTCGTCCTCGTCGTCGTCGTCCCTCGCGACGTACACGCCGTCGTCCTCGTCGTCGTCTTCGTCCTCTCCTCCCTCGGCAGCGCCGCCATTCCTCCCGCCCGAGCGCCGCTCCTTGCGGCTGTCGGCGTTGAACTTGCGCTCGGGCATGACCCTCCTCAGCGCCTCGCGCCACCCGTCGGCGCGCCCGCCCTCCTCGACCCAGCCGACGAGGATCTCGTACACCTGGTTGACGGTGAGCACCTTGCGCGTCTGCATCTCGGGCAGGAACTCGCCGATCGGGAGCTGGGCGTGCTGGATCCCGAGCTCGTTGGCCTTGTCGAGGCACAGGTTCTTGTACCGGTTGCGGTCGACGATGCCGCCGAGGATGTAGGTGTGGCCGGGCGAGAGCGTCGTGAGGACGTTGGGCGAGTCGCCCGTGAGGTAGACGACGGTCGAGCGCGGCGCGCGCGACTGGGGCCGGCCGGCGAGAATGCCGAAAGGGATGAGGGGGATCGACGTGTCGGCGGGGGCGGTGGAAGAGGTCGACGCGGCGGCAGAAATCGGCGCGGGCGCTGGTGCGGGCGCGGCGGCGTCGAGAGCGGCCGAGGAGGGCTCGGTCGAGGAGGTCGAGGCGGCTTGCGGCTCGGCATGCGCGCTCGCGCCAGCCTGCGCGGGCTGCGTCGCCTCGTCGACGCCCTCGTACAGCTTGTCGATGCCGTCCTCCCACCACTCGACGCCCTTCCAGCTGACGTAGTCGCCGCGCTTCTCGTACGCCTCGCGCAGGCGGCCGTTGAAAGAGGTGATGAGGAGCGGGAACGGGTGCGAGGCGCTGCGGTTGGCCGAGTAGCAGTAGCCGAGCTGCGACGCCATTGACTTGGCCTCCTGCGGCGGAGGAACGGGAGGAGGGGAGGAAGGATCAGCTCGCGGCTCGAGCGCACCGAGAGTGGTCGAGCGGGATGGGACAGATCGAGCGCACCTTGTCCGACATGAGGTGGTCGAAGCCCATATCGATGGCGATCCTGGCGCCGTGCGGGACCTGCTTGCCGTTGAGGCGGCGCTTTTTGTTGACGGGCTTGTCCATCTTGCCCTCGGCGACGAGCTTCTTGACCTCGGCCGCCTTGGCCTTGCGCTTCTCCTTTTCGTGGGCGCGACGCTGGAGCTTCTGGGCCTGGAACGCCTCCTGCTTGCGCTGGCGCTTGAGGGCCGACTTGGAGATGGGAGGGTCCACGGGTGCGGCGGAGGACGTGCTCGCGTCGGCGGCGGCGGCGGCGGTGGGTGCGGAAGATGGCCTGTCGGCTGCCTCGACAGTAGAAGAGGACGGCTGCTGGTCGGGCTGCGCGTCGGCTGGCGCGGGTGCGGCCGAGTCGAGCTGAGGGACAGAGGTCGAGGTCGAGGAGGCGGATGAGGCGTCGACGGCACTGGGCGGCTCCATGGCGGCTAGGAAAGACCTTGTACGGCTATCCCGGGCGACTGGGCTCAGCAGCAAGCCCTCCTGGCAAGAGCGAGGTCGAGGGAGTGTCGAGCTGATGAAGAGCGCGAGCTCCCCCTCGTCCCTCAACCTCGCTTCCCTCCAGCAGCTTGTCCACCAGTCCAGGCTACTCTGTACAAGATGGGCAAGAAGTCGAACCAGGCGCGCTTCCCGCTCGTGCGTTGCCCGTCTCCCCTCTCCTCCTCATCACCCCGGGGGAGCTCACCCTCCCTCCTCACCGCAGGCTCGCATCAAGAAGATGATCCAGGCCGACGAGGAAGTTGGCAAGGTCGCCGCTGCCACGCCCATCGTCGTTTGTGCGTCGCTCTCCCCTCCCTCGCGACCCGCCCCACCTCGCCCCGCTGACCCCCTCGTCCTCCCCTCTCTCTCTCTCGCGCGCAGCCAAGGCCCTCGAGCTCTTCCTCGCGAGCCTCGTCGACGCCTGCGTCAAGGATGCCGAGGCGCGCGGCAGCAAGAAGCTGACGCCCTACGGCCTGTGCGCCCGCTGCCTCCCCCTCTTCCTCGTGCTCGCAAGCTGACCCCTCCTCCTTCTGCCCACAGCAAGCGCGCTGTCAACACGACCGCCATGCTCGACTTCTGCGCCGACATCGTCGAGTCGATCCCGGACCCGCTCGACGGCGAGGAGGACGAGGCCGACGCCCCGAAGAAGAAGCGCAAGGCGGCGACGGGGGCGGCGGGCGGCGGCGCGGCGCCCAAGAAGAAGGCGGCCAAGAAGGCCGACAGCGACGAGGACGACGACGAGGACGAGGTCGACAGCGAGCAGGAGGATAAGAAGCCCAAGAAGCAGGCGACGTTTGCCGACTCGGACGACTACGAGGAGTGAACGAGGCGGGCCCGCTTTGTCCTCTCCCGCTCTCCCTCTCTGTGCAGCCCTTGTTGTAACGCTGTCTCTCGCCCGTGCTCGACTGACTCGAGAGACGAGAGAGGTCGTTGCAGAGCGAACCCGGTTGCAAAGGGGACGAGTACAGAGGAGGGGAATGCTGACGAGAAGGCCTGCGAGGGGAGAGAGAGCACGACGAGGAAAAGGTGGGGGAAGCGATGAGAATGACAGCGGCACGGCAATGGTACGGCGGGGTGACCTGATGACCTAGTGAGGGCGAGAGGCGCGAGAAGGAGGAGATCTAAAAGAGGAGAGAGAGGCTCGAGCGAGAAGGGGAAGGGAGACGGCGGCGTGAGGAAGCGGTTGACGCTCGTGCTGGGTCGTCGAGAAGGTGTAGAAGGGCGTCATCGTGTACGGGGGCGAGCCCTACGCCTGCGGGAACTCCTACGCCTGCCGCTGCGCGACGCCCTGCTGCCACGGGTCCTCGCCGCCGGCCCACCAGCCCTGCTGCTGCTGCTGCGACGGCGGCGGTCCATGCTGCTGGTGGTGGTGGTGCTGGGGGAGGCGGTACTGCTCGTGTTGCCCGAGCGAGCGCTGAGGCTGCATCGGCGGCGAAAGGGGCTCGTGCGGCAGCATGTGCGGGTCGAGCGGCTCGCGCTTGACCGTCCAGGCCGGTGCACGCTCGACACCGTCGCGCTCGACATGCGCGGCGTGCGGCGCGACAAAGTGCGGCGGCGGCGGACCGGCGGTTGAGCCCTGCGGGGCCCGAGCGTCGTATCCGCCCGGCGGCGGCGGCGGGTAGGCGTGCTGCGACGACAGGCCGAGCCCGCCTGCGCCTGCGACGCCCTGCAGCCGAGGCGGCTGCGGCAGGCTGTAAGGCGACGGCGCGCCTCGCTCGCCGACCTGCGCGGCGGGGACGATCTCGCCGAATGCCGACACGCCGAGGCCGTGCCCAGACGCGGGGACGACCTCGTCGTTCGGACCCGGGACGACGAGCCCGCTCGGATGCTGCTGCGGCGGGGGCGGAGGCGGAGCGCTCTGGTAGCCGTAGCTCGCTCGGGGCGCGGGCTCGTAGCCCGAGTACGACGACGGCGGCGCCTGCGGCGGGTAGGTGCCCGCGCTCGCGCCGCTCGCAGTCTGGTACATGCTGCGCATCGCTTGCTGCTGCTGCTGCTGCATGCGCGAGCCGTTGACGGCGTCGGCCGGGCTGTGGGGCGAGACCTCGGCCATGAGGCTCGCGGCGTGCGACGACAGCGAGCTCGTCGGCTCGACGATGGGCCCATTGGTGCGACCGTGCGAGGACGAGTAGCCGAGGGGAGGGACGGGCGACGGGAGCGACGCGCTGCTCTGCGACGGCGGGACCGACGAGGCGTGCGAGAGGTTGAGCATGCCCGGGTGCGGCGCGCGCCCGACGTGCCCGGTCGAGGGCGGCGTCGCGAACGGCGACTGCGAGTGCGGCTCGGTCGGCGAGAGCTGGCTGCCGTAGCTCGGCGCCGTGTTGGGAGGCGGGACGTGCGCCTGGGCGAGCGCGTGCGGCTGCTGCTGCGCCGAGTAGGGGCGGTGGTACGCCGCATACGCGCCCGACGCCGTGTGCGGCGCGCGGTACTGCTGCGCGCTCGAGCCCGGCGCCCCTGCTGCAGGCGGCGGGTTGTAGGCGAAGATGCCGCCCGACGAGCCGGCCTCGGTCGTCGGCGCGAACGGGATCGAGTGCCGAGGCTGGTAGAAGGACGACGGCGGCGGCGCGGGGAGGCCGTCGTGCGTGTACTCGCCGGCTGTCGAGCCCGGCGGGTACGAGGCGCCGCCGTGCGGGCCGTGCCACCCGCCGCTCATGTGCGGTGCCGACGAGCTCGTGCCGTCGACCGGCGGCGTGCGCTCCTGGAAGTAGGCGCCGCCGGGCTCGTAGCTGCTGTCGCTCATGGGCGCGTAGGCGGCTCGAGGTGCGGGCTGCCCTGGAGCGACGGGCGGGAAAGGGTAGGCGCCGGACGAGGAGGGCGGGAGGTAGTGGCTGGGCGAGAACCGGGTCGACGAGCCGTACGGGTCGAAGCGGTTGTTGGTGCGGAAGCTCGAGTGCGCGCTGCGTCTGGGCGAAGTTGGCGTCGCGAGAGGATGGTCCCAGGGCCCGCCGACGGGAGGAAGAGCGTGGCCGAACTGGTCCGAGGCGTTCGAGGCGGATGCGGGGCGAGACTGCGGAAGAGCTGAGGGTCAGGGAGGGCTCGTCGAGGCTTGTGAGAGGCGGGAGGAGAGCGCACATGAGGACCGCCGGGCGTGGGTAGACCTTGCGACGAGCCCGAGCGCGTCAAGGGCGACATGGGCGCATCGGCCTCGCCCTTGTACTTGAGGTGGCCGTCTGGCCCGATCTCGACGAGCGGCGGGATGCGGTACAGGGAGGGCGTGAGGAAGTGCGATGAGACCTCGAGCGCGTTGAGCTCGTGATGCGACGAGGGCGTGCGCAGTCGCCCACTGACGACGTCGTCGATGCGGTAGTAGCCGACGAGGTGCAGGCCCTGGAGCGAGATCGTCTTCTTGACGAGGCCGTCCGAGCGGAACCGGTAGCTCGACGTGAGGCTGCCGACGAGGGCGCGCTCGCGAGCGCGGTCGAGCGTCGCGCCGGCGAGCTCGCTCACCGACGACCGCCGCCTCGCCGACGAGCTCCCGGGCCTCGAGCCCGAGCCGGACGCGACGGGTCCTCCTTCGACGGCGTCCTGCTCGTCGATCGGGTCCGCCTTGCTCGTCAGGCCGCCCATGAGCCGGCTCCTGACGCTCCCGCCGCCGCTCCCGCTCGCCGCCGCTGCTCCTCCTCCTACGCCGCTGCCGCCCTCGCCCTCGTCGACGTCTGCGGTCGCCGCCGCTGCTGCGCCTGCGGGTGGCGGCTGCGCCTTCTTGTCAAGCTCGCGGTAGACGAGGAAGTTGCCGAGCGTGCGCGACGGGCTCCACGACAGGCCGTCGGTCCAGCGCTTGATGCCCGTCTCCTCCTCGTCAAAGACAAAGACGGCGCCCGAGACGACGTTCTGGCGCTTCTCGAACTCTTGGAGGCGGCGCGTGATCTTGGGGAGGAAGCCTCGCTTGCAGCCCTCGAAGATGAGGAGGGCGTCGAGGGTCGATTCGACAAACCCGCGGAAGGCTGGATCGGCCATGGGGCGTGCCGATAGCGCTTGCGCGAGCTCGAAGGAGGTGCAAGGCGGGCCGGAGAGGGGTGCGGCGCAGGCGGGTCGTGTTGCCGAGGGCGTGTTCTCAGGGCGAGAGAGGGCGTGAGGTGGGAACGCGCTGTGGGAGCACGGGGCGGGGCGGGCGGCGTGTCGAGAGGTGTGGGAGGGGCAGGCGGGTGGTGGCGGTCGTGGTGCGACCCTGGCTGCAGAGGCCGAGGTGGATGGTCGAGCGCGAGGAACGCGGGGTGGGGAGGAGGGGAAGATGAGAGCGCGCTCTGCCTCGTCGTCGACCGGCTGCTCGCCCTAAGCGTCGCCTGGATGCTGCTGCACACACTCGCTGATCGCGGTCAGCTCGTCTGCCCTCTCCCACTGCACCGCCCGCGCCCGCGAGCCTCGGACGCACCTCTGGACCTGCTCGTTGTTGAGCCGAGCGGGTTTCTTGCCCTGCACGGCCTAGGCGGGCGGCGGACGCGCTCTGCGGGGTGCCGAAGGGCCGTACGACGACGGGCGGCAGGTGGCAGCCGGGCTGCGAGGCGAGGGCGGGCGCACTCGAGGCGGCGCGGGCGGGCGGGCGGTGCGGGCTGGGAGTGACAAGGGTGTGTCGACGGCTTGGTCCTCGGGCGACGGTGCGCGGCGCCGCCTTGTTGGAGCTCGATCCTGTGCGAGGGTCTCGACCGACGACGACGGGTGCGGATGCGGGCTCGGGTTCCGCAGCTGTGCTCGGCGAGATCGGCAGGTCCAAATGCGCCGCGAGGAGGGGAGGAGAAGGGACGGCTCGCTGGCACTTGGGCGGTCGCTGCGAGGGCGCTCGACTCGCTCGCAGGCTCGCTTGCAGCCCGTGGGACGAGGAGGAGAGGAGGCAGGAGGGCGCGACCGCCGGCGCAGGTCCGGCGCGAGGTTGGGGCTCCCCGCTCCCCTCAGGCGCTGCTCGCCGACGTGCAGCGCGTCTCGCAGGGCCCAAACCGCGCTAAGGACGACTCTTCTCCCTTCCGTGTCCTTCTCACGGCCCGGCCCGCCATCGTCGAGCTGTCCTCGTCCGGCGTGCCGGCGGCGTCGTCGTCGGCTCGAGACACGGTCGACGAGGCCGCCTCGTCCTGCAACGCCGTGCGCTGGCTCGTTCCCGCTCGTCCCGCTGCCGTCCACGCGAGGGTGCGGGAGTGTCCGAGCTCGCTCGTCTGCACACGGCCACCGAGCCGGCCAGGACACAGGGGGAGGCTCTCCTCGCCAGGTCAGGAAGGTCCGCACGCTCCTTGTCCTTGGTTTCCCCCGCTCTGCACGCCGTCGTCCGTCGCTCTCAAGCTTCGTCGTCGCGCTACGCATGCCTGGCCTTACCGCGAACAGCGCCAGAGTTGCTGAGAGGCCGCCGGGCAGGCCGCAGGCGAGAGAGCGCCTCTCGCTCCTCGTACGACCGCTCCTGCGGCGAGTTCTTCTCGGCCGGTCGCTCTCGGCAGGCCAGGTCACGCTGCACGACGTCGACGCGACGCTTCCGTATGCAGGGCTTCTAGCTTGAGGCACAGCACCGAGGGCGAGGGAGGACCTGCACCAACTCGCGCGGCTCGAGGTTAGCGGCTTGCCCCGCACCGAGCAGGTTGAGTTGGCCCGCAGCACCTCGTCTCGCTCAAGTTCCTGACGCTTGCGATGCTTCGCGTGCGCTCGTGCGGCTCGCCCTTGTCCCGCTCGGGTCCCTCCTCGTCACGAGGAGCCAGGCGAAATCGTTCTTCGACCGCGCACAGCCCGAGGTCGATCTTCTCCCTCTCCTGCCTGCACGCATGTGCACAGCCGCACAGCCTGCTCATGCTCCTGCAGTCCAAGCATGGCTCGCTGCACTGCTCGTGCGAGAAACGCCGGGTTCGCCCGGCTTGAGAAGGCCGACGCACGGACCCTCATGCGCCGTCCTCGTCCGCTTCGCTCGTCATCGAGCGAGCGCAGCAGGCGAGGCTCGCGAGGTGCACGTGCGCTGCAGGCTCGAGCAGGACGAGGTACTGTAAGACGCCGCGAGCTCGAGTTGACCGGCGGCAGGAGGACCCGACGGTTCCTTGACTTCGCTTGTTGACTTGCGCTATGCGCCCCGCGCGAGAATACACCTGGCCTTGATCTCGAGTTGACCCCCCGGATTGGAACAGCGAAAGTCAAGCAAAGGCCGACTCGAGGGGAGGCCCGAGCGAGAGTCGAGCCGAGCGAGCGCACTTTCTTTACACGTCTCGACAGGTTTGTCGAGAGCTCTGATCTGAGTAGCAGCGCAGTGCTTTGCGCCGCAGTACGGACGCAGCGAGAGCAAGTCAAGCCGGAGTCCGCGGACTTCCGCCCCGGACTTGGGCCGTCTCGAGCTCGCCCTCATCTCCCTCCTCGACCAACCTCACCGCCTCTCGCTCCCCACCCCGAGATGGCACCCAACCCGTACGTCAAGGCCATTGCCAAGACGACTGGCGCGCCAGCCGGCTCGCCCGCGTCCTCAGCCAAGGGCAAGGGCACCCGCCGCGACTCTCAGAAGTCCGCCCCCGCCGCGACCACCAACGGCACCGCGTCGCCTGCCAAGGGCAAGGCCCGCGCCGACGACAGCGTCCTCAAGGCCGAGATCCTCGCCCTCGGCGGCGACGAGGCCGACTTTGAGCTCTTGCAGGACGTCGACAGCGACAGCGAGGTCGAGGGCGACGACGACAAGAGCATGACCAAGAAGGGCGACTCGGTGCGTCTCTCTGGCTCGCACGTTACTCTCACCCGGACCAGCAGAGTCGCTGACGCCTGCGTGTGCGCGACTACAGGCCGGCCTCTTCAAGGACCTTCGCTCGTTCGTCAAGGGCCTCGACTTCAAGGCGGCCGGCGCCGCCGCACCCGCCGACGATCTCGACGAGGACGTCGACGCGGCAGATCAGGAGGACGAGGAGGAGAGCGAGGTCGAGGACGAGGACGAGGCGGCAGCAGCACCGGCGCCTGTCGCCCCCAAGCCCGTCGTCGAGGACAAGGCGACGGCTGTCGAGGGCGACAAGCCGAAGAAGGAGAGCAAGGTGGAGCGCGAGGCGCGGCGGATGGCCGAGCGCGAGGCGGCCAAGCAGGCGGAGAAGGCGCTGCGGGCGGACCAGGAGATCGCCAAGCTCGAGAAGAAGGCGGCCAAGCTCGAGGTCGGCGGCAAGAGCCCCTGGGTGCGTCCCCTTCCTCTGCTCCTCTTTCCACACGATCGACGTCATCATGCTGACGCCGCTCTTCTGCTGCCGCAGGTCGTCGACCCGACCCCGCACTGGTACGCCGTGCCGACCATCACCGCAAAGGCCGCCGCACCGCGCCCCAAGCCAGAGCTCGTCTCGGCCATGCTCGCCCGCGGCCAGGCGCTCCTCACCAAGGAGAACGAGCTGTACGCCTCGTCGCTCGACCCGAAGGGCAGCAAGACGTCGGCCGCGCCGCCGCCAAACGGCCTCTCCAAAGCCGACCAGGTCTTCATCCAGCAGATCCTCAACTCGGGTACCTCGTCCGACCGCATCTCGGCCCTCCTCCTCCTCGTCTCGTCGTCGCCGCTCCACACCATGTCGTACCTCGAGCAGCTGAGCGCCCTCGCGCGCAAGAAGAGCCGCGACGAGAGCATGCGCGCCATTCGCGGCCTCGTCGACTGGTCCCGCAGTGACGGCGGCGGCAGCCCCGACCGCAAGCTGCGGTACATCGCCGACCAGCCGGCGCTCGCCACCGTCGCCGTCGCGTACGAGGTCCTCGAGAAGAAGGGCAAGTACGCCGTCTCGTCGCACGAGGGCATCGTCAAGGCCGACGTCGAGCGGTGCCTCACGCTGTGGGCGTACGAGGACTGGTTCAAGCGGTGGTTCTTCCAGGTTCTGCAGGCGCTCGAGGTGCGTCGCCGTCCTCTGCTCGTCGTCCCAGCCCGCTGCACAGCTGCTCACCCTCTCTCTCTGCGCGCAGCAAATGTCGGTCGACCCGCTTCCGCATCCTCGCAGCCAGGCCGTCATGCACCTCTCGAACCTCCTCCGCGACAAGCCCGAGCAGGAGAGCAACATCCTGCGGCTCCTCGTCAACAAGCTCGTGCGTCGTCCACCTACCGCGCTCGAACCTCTCCTCGTTCTCGGCCCCGGCTGACTCTTCCCTTTCGCCTTTCTCCTCTCGCAGGGCGACACGAACCGCTCGATCGCCTCGAAGACGTCGCATCACCTTCTCCAGGTCCTCCAGACGCACCCGGGCATGACCCCGATGCTCGTCCGCGAGACGTCGGCGCTCGTCCTCCGTCCTCGGTCCTCCGTCCAGGCCGCCGCACCCTCGGCCGCCTCGACGAGCCACGTCCGCTTCGGCGGCCTCGATGACGACGAGGACGGCAAGAAGAAGAAGGCGCCGGCCGCCATGACCGTCAAGGACGCCGCTCGCGACAACGCGCGCTACTACGGCGTGACGACGCTCAACCAGGTCATGCTCAAGAAGGACCAGGGCGAGGTCGCCGCCAAGATGGTCGACGTCTACTTCGAGGTCTTCTCGGACGTCCTCGGCCGTCTGCCGGACAAGGAGGAGGGCGAGGACGACGGCGAGGGCGGCGGTGTCGACAAGAAGGCCAAGAAGGACGACAAGCCGCAGGGCAAGAAGCGCGCGCGAGGCGGGTTCGAGAAGGGCGGCAAGAAGGGCAAGGGCCAGCAGGAGCAGCCGCAGGACGCCGTCAACGACGTCGACAGCAAGCTCGTCGCCGCGGTCCTCACCGGCATCAACCGCGCCTTCCCCTTCGCCAAGCTCGAGGACGACGCGTGCGTGACCTCTCGCTCTGGCGCTCTCGGCGGGCCGCTCATCGTCGCTGACCCGGCTCGAGAGCTGACCTCCCCTCCTCCTTCCTCAGGTTCAAGCGCCGCCTCGACACGCTCTTCCGCATCACGCACACGAGCACCTTCAACGTCTCGATCCAGGCCCTCATGCTCATCTTCCACGTCTCGTCGGCCAAGCGCGACGTCTCGGATCGCTTCTACCGCACCCTCTACACGTCGCTCCACGACCCTCGCCTCACGCACTCGAGCAAGCAGGCGCTGTACCTCAACCTCGTCTTCCGCGCGACCAAGGCCGACAAGGACGTCAACCGCGTTGCCGCCTTCGTCAAGCGCCTCCTGCAGATCCTCGCCGGCATGGACACGACGTTTGTCCTCGGCGGCCTCTTTGTCGTCGGCGAGGTGCGCTCGCTCTACCTCTCTCTTCCCTGTTCGAGCTCCCAGATGCTGACCTCATGTACCCCCTCTCGCACAGCTCCTCTCGACTACCGCGGGCCTGCGCACGCTCCTCACCGTTCCCGAGAAGGCCAAGATCGCCGCCGTCGCCGAGGCGTCCAAGACGCAGGGCGAGGGCGCCGACGAGCACGCCGCCGACCACTACGACGGCAAGAAGCGCGAGCCCAAGTACGCCCACGCCGAGAACAGCTGCCTGTGGGAGCTCGTGCGTCTCACCTTCCTCCCTCTCTCGACCTCGCGCTCCTGCTCTCCACCGACCTTCTCCTCCCTCCTCGCTCATGCTGATCGACTTCCTCGTCCCCTCACGCAGGCTCCGCTCCTGTCGCACTGGCACCCGACCGTCTCGGCCTACGCCTCGGCCCTCCTCGAGGGCGACTCGCTCTCGGCCGCGACCGACCTCGAGCAGTTCTCGCTCGCCGCCTTCCTCGACCGCTTCGTCTACCGCGAGACGAAGAAGGCGGCGGCGTCCAAGGGCAGCAGCATGATGCAGCCGGGTCTCGCCGGCCAGGACAAGAGCGGGCGCGTCACGCTCGTCAAGGGCGCGCACAAGAGCGGCAAGGACGACGTCCCGCTCAACTCGGACCAGTTCCGCAGGCGGAACGTCCACGACGTGCCGGTCGACCAGGTGCGCGACTCGTTTACCGCCGCTCGGACCTCTCCCGCCGAGCGCTTCGGCTGACCTCGCCCGCTCGCCCCGCCGCAGATGTTCTTCCACAAGTTCTTCACGTCCAAGGCGGCGCTCGACGGCGACAAGGCCAAGTCGGCCACCAAGCGCAAGGTGCGCCGGGCGGGCGACGACTCGGACGAGAGCGACGCCGAGTCGATCGCCGATGCAGGAGGAGACGCCGACGGTGCGGTCGACGCCGACGACCTCGCTGCCGCCATGGAGGGTGACGACGACGAGGAGCAGACCGACGACGAGCTCGAGGACGCCATCTGGAAGGAGATGCAGCGCACGATGCCGCGCGCCAAGGGCGACCGCGACGTCGAGGTCGACAGCGAGCTCGGCGGCGCCGACCTCGACGACGAGGACGACGACGACCTCGCCGCGTACGACTACTCGGACTCGGACGTCGGCGAGGACGAGGGCGAGTTCAAGTCGGCGTTCCCGGAGGAGCAGTCGGACGAGGCGCTCAGCGGCGAGGACGAGTTCCTCGAGGCCGATGACGACCTCGTCGGCTCGGACGAGGACATGCCGCTCGGGTTCGACGTCGCAGGTGGCTCGGACGACGACGACGACGAGGCGGCAGCCGACGCGGCGAGCGCCAAGAAGCCCAGCAAGAAGCGCAAGCTCAAGCACCTCCCGACTTTTGCCAGCGCCTCGGACTATGCCCACCTCCTCGGCGGCGACGACGAGGACGACGACATGTAGACGTTGCTCCATCTCTCTCTGGCTCGCGAGCGTGTCGGTCCCTTTGTTGCAACTCGTGCCCGAGCTTCTTTTTCTCGCGAGGCGGCTTCGTCCCCGAGAGCCTCCTCCTCCTCGTGAGGTCTGGGTCCTCGGACCCTCTCCGTGCAGCTCGAGAGCACCCACGTTGAGGCCTGCGAGGGCACGCGCATCCTCGAAAGGGACCGACCTTGTCGACCTTCTCAAACCGAGTGCCCGCCTCAAGGCGGATCTCGACGCCCGCACACGCTCAAGCCTGCGAGCATGATCGTGACAGGCTGTATGCTCTCCCCTAGCGAGGCACTCGTGGCTGATGCAGGGGAGGATGAAGAGCGGCGATGCGGACTCCGAGGATTCGCGGTCAAAACGAGCACAGGGTCGAGCTTATTTTTCTCTCTAAGGGTGGGGTCCAGGGGACTCGAAGCGAGCACTCGTCGAGGCGATGCTCGAGAGGTAGCGCAACCCGGCTTTAAAGCGAAACTGGAGCGGCCAGAGCGCCTTTAAAAGCGAGCTCCTCCTCGTCGGGCACGAGGTCGACCTCATTTTTCCTCTCTAATGGTAGGGTCCAGGTGACTCAAAGAGAGCTTGCGTCTCGCTGAGGCTCGGAAGGTAGCGCAACCCGGCTTTAAAGCGAAACTGGAGCGGCCAGAGCGCCTTTGAAAGCGAGCCCCTCCTCGTCGGGCACGAGGTCGACCTCATTTTTCCTCTCTAATGGTAGGGTCCAGGTGACTCAAAGCGAGCACTCGTCGAGGCGATGCTCGAGAGGTAGCGCAACCCGGCTTTAAAGCGATACTGGAGCGGCCAGAGCGCCTTTAAAAGCGAGCTCCTCCTCGTCGGGCACGAGGTCGACCTCATTTTTCCTCTCTAATGGTAGGGTCCAGGTGACTCAAAGAGAGCTTGCGTCTCGCTGAGGCTCGGAAGGTAGCGCAACCCGGCTTTAAAGCGAAACTGGAGCGGCCAGAGCGCCTTTGAAAGCGAGCCCCTCCTCGTCGGGCACGAGGTCGACCTCATTTTTCCTCTCTAATGGTAGGGTCCAGGTGACTCAAAGCGAGCACTCGTCGAGGCGATGCTCGAGAGGTAGCGCAACCCGGCTTTAAAGCGATACTGGAGCGGCCAGAGCGCCTTTAAAAGCGAGCTCCTCCTCGTCGGGCACGAGGTCGACCTCATTTTTCCTCTCTAATGGTAGGGTCCAGGTGACTCAAAGAGAGCTTGCGTCTCGCTGAGGCTCGGAAGGTAGCGCAACCCGGCTTTAAAGCGAAACTGGAGCGGCCAGAGCGCCTTTAAAAGCGAGCTCCTCCTCGTCTGGCACGAGGTCGACCTCATTTTTCCTCTCTAATGGTAGGGTCCACGTGACTCAAAGAGAGCTTGCGTCTCGCTGAGGCTCGGAAGGTAGCGCAACCCGGCTTTAAAGCGAAACTGGAGCGGCCAGAGCGCCTTTGAAAGCGAGCCCCTCCTCGTCGGGCACGAGGTCGACCTCATTTTTCCTCTCTAATGGTAGGGTCCAGGTGACTCAAAGCGAGCACTCGTCGAGGCGATGCTCGAGAGGTAGCGCAACCCGGCTTTAAAGCGAAACTGGAGTGGCCAGAGCGCGGGGACGAGAAGAGGCCCGTGCGCAAGTCGGCGACGGCGATGAGGCTCTCACCCGCAGCTCGCAGCCGAGGCGCGAGGGCTTCCGGAGTCCAAGGACCGCGCAGCTCGATTACAGAGACTAGGTACGCAGCGTGCACGTGTTCAGGACCGCCTCACTCCTCGACCGGCGAGAAAGCTCAGCATCGCCCGCTCAGGCGAGCACGACCGCCCTCCCCCTCACGACAATCTCGCCGCCGAGGTCCTCGCCCGTCTCAACCTGAAGCACGCCGTTGGCGCCGCGACCCTGGGCCTGCGTCGTGAGGTCGGCGATGGCGAGGTTGAGCCGGTCGTCTTCGCTGAGGAGGACGCCGCCGGACGAGCGCGAGGAGAGGCCCTCAACGAAGCCGAGGTCTTGCACTGCAGGCGTCAAGGTCAGTCAGCAGGAGCGCAACGACGTAGAGCAAAGGAGAGCGCGAGAGAGAGGCGACGTACCGACCGTCCGCCCCGGCACGTGCGCCTCGTCTGTCACGGCAAAGTCGAGCTCGCCGGGCATGCCGCCCATCCCTCCCGGGCCACCGACGCCGTCGAGGAGCCCGCCGCCAAAGAGCGGCGGGTCGACCATGCCGCGCTCGTGCAGGTTGAGGTCGTCAAGCGCGCCGAGGTCGCCGACGCCGTGGTGCCCGCCGCCGTACCCGCCGACGCGGGGCGACACGTTGTACGTGTTGTAGTTGACGACGTTGGGCGACGGCGTGCGAGCGAGGAGACGAGGCGACATGCCGAGACGACCGGGGGAAGGGGTCCGTGCGCGCAGGGGGAGGCCGCCGCCGTGCGGGCCGTGCATGTGCGGCTGCTGGACGGGGACGGGGTACGGCACGGGCACGACTCGCGGCGAGGCGTGGTGGTGGTGGTGGTGCCCACCTACGCCGAGCGCGCCTGCGCCTGCGCCGAGGTACGGCGAGCCGTAGCCCGCACCCGAGTGAGCGCCGCTCCACGAATGCGTGCGGCGCAGCATCTGGCCGCCGACGCCGCTGACGCCGTACGGCAGGAGCGCAGGCGACATGCGCGGCGAAGCGAGGATGGCCTGGTTGGCGGCGGCGAGAGCGGCGCGCTCGTGCCGCATCGACGACGCCGTAAGCTGCTGCGAGGTCCGTGCGAGGGGTCAGGCTGCGCTCGCAGGGCTTTCGAGAGGACGGCGAGCTGGGACGTACCCTTCTCATCGCCTCGGCCTCGAGCTGGCTGCGCTGCGCCCTGATCCTCGCCAGCTCCGTCTCCCTCCTCCTCGCCTCGTCGAGCGCCGCCCTCTCGGCGCCGATGAGCGCCCTATCCCTCGAGCGCGAGCGCGAGCGGAGGAGCGCTCCTCCGCCTGGGCTACCGAGGAGCGCGCCGCCGATGCTAGGGCTACCGAGGAGGCCGTGAGGACGCGCGCCGTACGAGCCGAAAGACGAGGCGCGCAAGCGGGGCGAGGGCGCGACAAGCCCGCCGGCGAGGAGCTGCCCGCCTCGTACGCCGTGCTCGATGCCGACGGCATGGCGGTTGACGCGAGCGGCCTGGAGAGGAGGAGGGTCAGCGGCTGCGCAGGAACGAGGAGGAGAAGAAGGAGAGGTCATAGCGCACCTCGAGCTGGAGCTCGCGCTGCTTGCGGATGTGGCGCTCCTCGTGCTTGATCTCCTGCAGGCTCAGCTTGAGAGGTGAGCGAGAGCTCCTGCGCTCCGTGGAGGACAAGAGGAGGGACGCACGTGGATCTTGCGACGCTCGCCCTCGCGCACGAGGCGGTCATGCGCCTCCCTCAGCCGCTCACCCTCGGTCGGTGCGCGGTACGTCTTGGCTCCGAGTGACCATTTGCCGCCCGACGAGGCGGAGCCGCCGTACATGGCTGGTGATGAGGCGAGGCGGGGTCGAGGACAAAGGCGAGGAGGACCGTGCGGGACGGGGTCGAGAGCGGGTGGTCGTCGTGTAGTGCGGCGACCTGCTGGATCGGGTGCGCAGTCAAGTAGTGCTGTGCTCGTTAGCAGGCAGCAAGTGCGGTGGCGCTCAGAGAGGAGCAAAGACGCGGCTCGGTGAGCGACGGTGAGCAACGTCCGGCGGACACGGGCTCGGCCGCAGAGCAGCCCGAGCGCACGAGAGGGGGAAGATGAGAAGCGCCGAAGAGAAGAAGAGCGCGTAGAGCGAGAAGCAGCGAGAGAAGCGAGAGACGCGAGCAGGAAATCGAGCGAGGCGAAGCGGGACGAGGAGGAAGAGGCGCTGCAAAGAGGAGGACGCCCCGAGTCGGCTCGAGGAGGAGACACAGGCTTGCTACAGACGACAGGGATGAGTTACGAAGATAGGAGTAAGAGGAAGGGCGACAGCGAAGAGAGAGGGCGACCTCTCGACTAGCCCTTGCGCAAGCGCACGGCCCTCCCCACGCCCGTGAGCCCTCCTCCCGCGCCCTCCCACGCCTTGGTCTGCACGCCGAGCACCGCATGCGCCCCTCGCCGCACGCCCTCGACCCGCAAGAGCGTCTTGATCGCCGCAAGGTCCGTCAAGTTGGGCGTCGCGACCTGGATCAGGCCCAGCTCCTCGACGACGAACGAGTCGGGGATGGCGAGGCGCGACGTGACGAGGCACTGGTGCGAGGGGAACGAGGTGAGGGAGGGGAGAGGGTCGGAGAGGGGCGTCGAAGTCGAGAGGGGCGTGGCGATCGAGAGGGGGCGAGCGCGCAGGACGGGCGAGGGAGGCCGGGACGAGGACGGGGTCGAGGTTGAGAGGGAGGCGCGCGAGAACGACAGACGGGTCGGACGGCGAGCTGGGGTGGGGACGGGCGAGCCGCTCGGCGAGGGAGTGCGGCTGCTGAACGGCGAGCGGTAGGGTGGCGGCGGGTCGGCCGGCACGAGGGACGACGCCGACGGGAGCTCGCGCGCTCGCCTCGGCTCGTCGAGCTCGTCGTCGTCGCAGGGATGTACTGAGGGACCTGTGGGAGAAACGAACGTCAGCAGGTGCTCCCGGGGAGCAAGCGCGAGAGCGAGAGAAGGCGCACCTTGCATGGTCGGCGACGAGAGAGCGTGCTTGGCGAGCTCCTCGTGCATCTTGGCCTCGCGCCTGCGCCGCTCTGCCTCGTTGAGCTTGACGCGCAGGCTCAGGTTGTCGGGCTCTTGTGCAACGGCCGTGCGGAGCGAGGCGACCTCGCCGGCGCAGCGGCGCGAGTAGCGCCAGGCCTCCTGCACGGCGAGGAGGCGGTCCTCGCGCTCGGTACCGTAGGCGTACATCGAGTCGGTGATGGTGCGGGCGCGCTCGTCGAGGCGGTAGGCGGGCGAGAGTGGTGCGGGAGTGGCGGACGTGGTCGAGAGGGACCTCTGGCGGCAGGGCAGTCGAGGAAGGGGCGGTGGCGGAGGCTTGCGGTCGCGCGACATCTTGCTGCTGCTCTTGTGCGCAGGGCGTGGCAGAGGCAAGAGCCAAGAGCGAGCATGCTGACGCGAGGCAAGCTGAAGAGGGAGGCCGAGAAACGGACTCTGCCTGGACGCGGCACGGACACCGTTGAACCCCGCCCGGCCTCTCCGTTGCGATGAGCGCGCACCTCGGTCGCCTCAGACGCACGGACGGACGAGAGAGGCGTGCGCGGACACGAGCTCGCCCGAGGCGAAATCCCCGCGGGCCCAGCTGGCCCCGTCACCTCGCAGGAACGGCGGCGTGCTGCTGCAGCACATGCAGACGAGCAGAAAGCGTGCAGTCGAGGTGTGCAGCACTCGCCCGAGCTGAGCCAGGAGAGGTGGGAGGGCGAAGCGTCGCCAGCTGATGAGGCCGCGGGGAACTCGCGCTCCTCCTCCTCGACCGGTAAACTGCTGCAGTCAAGCTGGAGCTCCAGAGGCGAGGACGAGGAGACTAGGAGCTCGCGCTGAAAACGTGGCTAGCCGTCCTCGCGCCGTCGCGGCGCTCGTCCCGCTCCCTTCTCGACGAGCGCTCTCCCGGGCGGCGCTCTCGGCAGGCAGGCGACATGGGTAGGATTGCAGAGATACAGGTACTTGACTAGGTCGATGGGCTCAGAGCTTGGCCGAGGCCTTCTTGCGTCCGTCTGGGACGGGGCCCTTGTAGTCCTTGCCGAGCCAGAACGCCATGGCCTCGAAGCGGTCTGCAACGAGAGTAGGAAGGGGGCGAGAGTGTCAGCGAGAGCTTCGCGGCGGCCGCACCTACGCCCGCCGACGAGAAGCCCGTCGAAGAGAGGAGGACGGAGAGCGGCACGGCCGACGCACCCGAGCCGAAGAAGGAGCGCTTCTGACCGTCGTCGCGCTCGAGCACGATCCACGGCTGCGAGGAGAGACGCTCATCAGCGTCTCGAGCTAGAGGAAGAGGGGAGAGAGCGCGAGGAAGGAGAGCGAGAGCGTCAACTCACGAACCCGAACGCGCCCTCGTCGACGAGCTTCTGGCTGTCCGTCTTGAGCAGGCCCTTGATCTCGTCCGAGTTGGCCGCCGCGGTGAGCTTGTCGATCTCGGCCTGCGAGAAAAGGTTGTCCTGCGAGAGCATCGACGGGAAGTTGGCCGGCACGATGGCGTCGTCGGCCGTCTTGCCCGAGGTGGGTTGCCAGATGGCGGCCTGCGCGGGAGGGCGGCGTGTCAGCCGCCACGACCTCTACGAGAAGCGAGACTGCAGTACTCTCTGAGCGCTACACGCCTCGCAGGACGAGAGAGGGCGAGCGCCGACGCACAAAGAAGAGGTCGGTCGCCTTCTCGAGCTTGTCGGGCGTGTGCTGCTCGATGGCGCGCAGCAGGCGCATGCAGTGGATCGTGTTGATCGGGAACTTCTTCGGGAACGTGTACGGCAGCTCGAAGAACTCGCCCGCGAGCGGCATGTCCTGCGGAACGAGCGCGCGACGAGGGGAACGAGGGTCAGCTCGGCTCGCTCGGTCCGCCCTTACAGCCTCGGCGTAGACAGAGAGAGCAGGACGCACGACGCGGTTCATCCACTTGCCCTTGTTGGGGATCTTGAGCGGCGGCTGGTTGCCCGACGCGGCCATGACGCCGCCGAGGAAGACGGGCTTGAGGACGAGGTCCATGTTCCAGTGCTTGCGGTAGCGCTTGAGCACTGCGACGCGCACATAAGCAGCGGTGCCGAGCGAGAGCGGAGGATGCGAGGCGAGGTGACGAGAGCGAGTGAAGGTGTCGCGAGGTGGGGAAGGGGGAGGGGGAGGAGGGGAGCGAGGTCAGCTCGCGTCGTGGGACAGCATGGGTGCACCCTGACCGTAGAGTGACTCAAGCACGCACCGGCATAGGCAAAGACGCTCCACGGCGAGACGACGTCGTAGTACAGGGTTCCTCGGACCATGGCGGAGCTGATGAGGCGGCAAAGAGGTTGCTGAGGGCTGGGGCGGGCGTGTGGTGGTGCGTGAGAGCGCGTGTGCAGGCTCTGATAGCTGTGGCAGCGAGTGCTGGTGCTGGCGAGGTGGCTGGAGCGGTGGGGAGCAGACGAGGCGAGGCGAGCCGGGTGACCTTGCCGGGCCCGACGGGGACGGGGATTTGGGTCGACAACAGCCGAGCGCACCTCCTCTCGACGATGACGGCAAATGTGAGTGTGTTGCAGAGACAGAGAGACAGCGTGCAAGGTATAACAAGGCGGGAGAAGCACAATGATTCGACCTTTCCTCCTCCTCCTTCCCCGCCCCCCTCGCAGTGCTCGAGAGCGCGACGCCCTACTCCGAGTACTCGTGCTTGACGTCCTCGGGCTTCTCGATCTGCAGGAGGAGCGGCGGCGTCAATCCACTGGGCACATGCGGAGGAGGGCGAGGAGGAGAGGACCGAGCGACGCACGAACCGCTTGATGCGCTCGTACACGGTGAAGACGACGGCCTGCCCGGGTGCGACACGCGCGACGCGCGGCGTGATACCCTTGTAGAAGGCCGAGGGGCCCTCTTCCCGGAACATCTGCGCCGAGACGGTCGAGAAGCGGGTCCACGCCGTCTCGCCGGCGAGCTTGGTCGCGCGCTGGATGCGGGTCCTGCGAGGCGGGGAGCGAGAGACGGACGAGGAGAAGGGGGTGGGCGAGCAAGGGAGAAAGAAAGGGAGGAGAGGGTCAGCGAGCGAGCGAGGAGAGGGCGAGCGAGGAACGAGGAGGAGGACGCACTTGATCGTGTCGATCGGCGCGTTCGTGAACGGTCCGACAGCGCCCGAGATGAGGCCGATGATGGACGTCTGCCATGCGGGGAGGCCGCCGTCCGGGTACTCGGGCTGGTACCGCTGCAGCATGCTCTTGAGCTCCGTGTAGGCCGTAAAGTTGGCGGCTGCGTGCGCGCGCTCGGCTCTCGTCAGCTCGCGCTCGCTCGACACGGCGAGGGAGGAGGGAGGGACGCACCCTGGTTGGTGGCCTGACGCAGAGCCGTGAGGGCGACGCCGCGGTAGAGCGTGCCGAAGCCCTCCTCGCGCAGGATGAGGTACAGGGCGTGCGCCGCGTTGCGGTACTTGGGGATGTCGAGCGGGTCCGTCATCGAGTGCACCTGGGCCTGCAGACGAATCTTGACGACCTCCATCGGGCACACGACGAGGACGGCCTCGGTGACACCGGCTCCGAGACCAGCTGCGCGCGCGAAGACAACGACGACGGTCAGCTCTCGTCCCGCGCTTGGAGCGACAGGGACAGGACGACGCACCGAAGAAGATGGCGGTACCGCTCGTCTTGCCCGTCTCCTTGTTGGCAAGGAAGGCCTTGTACTGCTCGAACGAGGCGAACCGGATGGCCATCTTGGGCACGATGCCCGTCACGACGGCGCCGAGACCCTTGTACAAGCCGAGCGGCGACTCCTTCTTGACGATGTGCATCGCCGTCGCGACGAAGCCACGCGCCTTGGTCTGCGAGGAGGGAGGGCGCGAACGACGACGAGGTCAGCGCCGGCGCGAGGGGGACAGAGCGCGAGCGAGAGAGAGAGAGGGACGCACGCCGCTCGCCTTGCCGCTCCTGCTCAGCTGCATGCGGACCTGTACATGCGGAAGGACGAGTGAGGCAAGAGTCAACAGCTGTGCGCGGGCGAGTCGAGCCGGGCCGGAGGAGGACGAGGAGGAGGCGAGGGGCGACAGACCTTGACCGTGTCGAGCCAGTGGCAGCACAGGGCCTCGGCCATGCCTGCGCCGCCTCCTGCGACGAGGTGGACGCCGATGGGCGTCTTCTTCTTGGGCTCGGCGCGAGCGGACATTGTTGCGGGCGGGAGGTGGGGGAGGAGGGGGCGAGTCGGCGGGGAGGGAGCTGCTGAGGGGTGGTGGTAGGGCGGGAGGGGTAGCTGAGTGGTGTGCGGTAGAGCGAGTGCGAGCTGCAGGGGTCCCGGAGCAGAGAGGAAGTCGCGTGAGGTCGCCGGAGAACGAGACGAGCTGATGCCGCGGTCAACGGCGCGGCGGCGACAGGGCGGCTCTGGTCAGTTCGGGTCGGGCTGGCGGGGCTCGAGAGCTGTGTGGGAGGACGCACAGGTGGACACGAGGTCTGTGCAGGGAGATGAGGAGATGAGAGGCGGCCGGACCCGTTGCTCGTGCTCTTCGTCGCCCCGCCGGCTCCGAGTCCAACCGGTCTCTCGCTCAGGGTCGAGCATTTTCCTCGCACTCTCTCAGAGACCATGCACAGCAGAACGGCATGTGTAGTCGCAAAACGAGAGCCGTCCGCTCAGTACTCGAGCTCGTCGTCCGGGGCCGAAACCGCCGCCGCCGGCGCCGCTTCCGCAGGCGCAGCCTCGTCCTCGGCCCCTGCCGCCGCTGCGCCGCCGTTCATGCCCTCGACAGCCGGCTCAGCAGCTCCCCCCGCCGTCGCGTCGCCGTCCTTGCCCGCCGCCGGCTCCTGCCCGTCCATCGCGACGTCCTCGCCGCTCGCCGGCGCCTTGACCTCGTCCTGCGCGCCCTCTTCCTTGCGGCCCGCCGCGCCGTTGACCCTGAGCGACGTCGGCGCGGACCCGCCGCCCTCGACGTCCTCGTCCATGCGCTCACTGTCCGCCGCCGCGGCCGGGCGAGGTGGGCTCGCGCTGCGCCCGTCCGCCTTCTCGCCGCCCGCGCGCGCCTTCCGCGCCTCCTCCGCCGCCTTGCGCTCCTTCTCCTCGCGCTCCTCGGCCTCCCTCCGGCGCTTCTGCCGCTCGTCCCGCTCGGCGCGCTCGATCTCGTCGTCGCGCTCGGCCTTGCGGCGCCGCGCGTCGTCGAGCTCGCGCACCTTGTCGCGGCGCGCGGCGTCGAACGCCTCCTGCTCGGCGTCGCGCGCCTTGCGCACGGCGTCGAGCTGGTCGTCGAGGCGGTCCTCTTGCGAGGGGAGGAGGCGGTACGGCAGGTAATAGATGGGGCGGGGCGCGCGCGGGTCCGACACCTTGAGGGCGTGCGGCAGGCGCGGGTTGCTCAGCGGCGGGAGGAGGTCGGACGAGGAGGGAGGCGGAGGCGGCGGGGTAAAGGTCGTGCAGAGGAAGCGGGCCGAGGTGAGCTTGGCGGATTGGCGGGTGCGGAACTGCGAGCGGGAGAGCGGGCATCAGCTGCTGTCCGTGCGGCCAATCGCCTGTCACGCGCTGTGCAAGCGCGTGCGGGACGAGATCGAGAGGACTGGCGCCGACGCACGATGCTGTCGGCGTGGGCGAGCTCCTCCTCGCGGCGCAGGATCTCGACCTTGAGGTCCTTAGCCTCGCGGTCGCGCTGCGCCTTGTCCATGGCCTCCCTCCTCTCGGCGTCGAGCTTCTCCCTCAAGCGGCCCTGGAGCTCTGCGCGCTTGCGGCCTGCGTCGGTCTGCTCGACCTGCTTGACCTCGCGCTTTGCCCGCTGGAGGGTGCCCATCATGACGCCAAACATGCGGGCGCCGCGCTGGCGCGACTCCTTCTGGACGGCCTCGAGTTTGCGCTTCTTGTCGGCGCGCTGCTCGTCCGTCTCGCGAGGGGGCGAGGCCGAGGCCGGGCGGCGAGCCGTGGTGGAGCTCGACATGCCGGCGGTGGCCGGGTCCTCGAGCGGTGCGGGCGAGGGGGCTTGTGGGGCGGGCGAGAGGTCGTCGGTGTGCATGCCGTCGGTGGCGGGCTCTTTGGGGGCAGGATGGGGTGGAGGAGCGGGCGAGTTGCTGGCGGACGGACGAGGGGGAGTGGGAGCGCAGCTCGTCGAGGGTGCGCTGCGGGGCGGGGGCTGGGTCAGCAGGGGTGGAGATGAGAGGTGCGAGGAGTGCTCACCTGTCTAGTTCTGCCATCTCTGTCGAGCCGAGTCGTGGGTCAAGGTCGACAGCGACGAGGCGGCTTCGTCGGCTGGCCACCTCGTCTCGTCCTCCACCTCCCACTCGAGCTGCACGACCATGGAGTGCGTCCCTCGCCCAATGCAGGATCAGGCGTGGCGGCCCAACCACGCTTGCCCTGCCCCCGTGAGCCTGCCGCTAACCCTCCCCCCTCCCTCCTCCCATCTCTCGCTCGCAACAGCGCCTCGCTCGCCGTCACCAACAAGTCCGAGATGGACGAGGCCCAGATCAGGGCCCTCGAGGAGCACCAGATCAGCCAGGGGTGCGCTCCTCTTCCTCTCTCCCTGCCCTCACTCTCCCCCTCCTCCCCCTCGCCTCGCTCCTGACCCCGCCCCGCGCACATCCTCGCGACAGCCCGCTCTCGGTCCTCCAGACGGCAGTCCGCGCAGGCTCGCAGGTTCTCATCGCCCTGCGAAACAACCGCAAGCTCCTCGGCAAGGTCAAGGCGTTTGACCGGCATTCCAACATGGTGCGCGCCCCGCTCCTCTCTGCCTCTCTCTTGGCCACGACCTGTGTGCTCGATGCGAATCTCGCACAGCTCGCTGACGGTCCTGCATCCTCCCTCCTCGCCGCGCACAGGTCCTGGAGAACGTCAAGGAGATGTGGTGCGTCCTCCTCTCCTCCCTCTCTCCCTTCTCGCGCCAGCTCTCCTCGGGCTGACTGTCCCTCTCCCTCGCGCAGGACCGAGGCACCGAAGGGCAAGGGCAAGAAGCCCGTCAACAAGGACCGCTTCGTGTCCAAGATGTGTGCGTCGGCCTCGTCCTCGTTCGCCGACTCGTCGCTGCGTCTGCTCGGCCTGCTCGGCCTTTTTTTGGCTGTGACCGACGGCTGACGCTCCTCGTCTTCTCTCCTACAGTCTTGCGGGGAGACTCTGTCGTGCTCGGTGCGTCCTTTCTCCGTCGTCGTCCTCACTGCCGCCCGAGCCAGCTCGCTGATCCTCCTCTCTCTCCCTCTCGCCCGCCCGCAGTGCTCAGGAATACCTAAAAGCGCCGTTCCTTCGTCCTCCCTCGTCGTCGTCAGCGCATTGTCTACCCCCTCCTCGCCGTTTTCGGTGCTCTCGCTCTCCCTGTAACAAGATGGTCGTTGGCCTTGTCCCTCTTCGCCGCCTGCGACGGCTGAGGCTCGTCCGAGCGCGAGCGCGAGCGTCTCCGAGAGCGCAGACGCGAGACCTGTGGGCGAGAGTGAGCATGCCAGCCTCGCGCAACTGGAGCAGCGCTCGGGCCCTCGCTCGCGCCCCTCTCACTCTCGCTCTCGCTCTCGCTCTTGCAGCCGCTTCATGACTGGCTCAAGAGCTGTACGCACTTGCGCCTCTACGATTCTACGAGCTCTTGAGCGGCGTCGCGCCCTCGTCGCCAATGACGTCGGCGAGGTTGGTCGACCCGGACCCGCGCTTGGCCGGCTTGGGCTGCGAGGGGTCGGGCTTCCAGCCGATCTGCGGGTGCGGGCGCGAGGACGGGAGGGGGAGGTGCGAGGGGTGAGCGGGTGCGGGTGCGGGAGGGAGGAGGGCGAGGGAGGGGACGGACCATGTGCATGATCTGGAAGGTGGCCGGGATCGAGCCGTCCTCGAGGCCGTGCAGCTCTGCGTGGCGACCAGACGCAAAGCATCCGTCAGCGATTCGAGCCTGGAGGAGGCCCAAGACAGAGGGACAGCGGCGGCGCGCGCACGCACCCTTGTAGATCTCGCCCGCGGCGAGCAGCGTCTCGGGGCTGAGCGTCCTCCTGCGGTTGACGACGGCGTTGCCCTCGCCCATCCACTTGAGGTCGTCGACGAGCTCGTGGATCGACGGGTACGCGATCTGGACCTCGTCGACGTCGACGGTCGAGAGCGCAAAGCCGGCGCGGTTCAGGAGCGAGGTGACGGATTGAGAGTCTGCGGGCAGGGAGGGGGGGAGGCGAGGTGGAACAGGTGCAGGAGGTGAGGTTTGAGCGAGGAGGAGGCGAGGTGAGGGGCGAGGCGGAGTGGGACCAAGGTCAGCGAGGCGCCGAGAGCTGCGAGGAGGAAGAGGCTCGCGCACCGGTCATGGGCGAGATCCGAGGCGAGATGCCGCCTTCCCGCTCCAGCTCAGCAAGCTGCAGCGATGTTCTGCGCACCCGAGTCGATCGGCGTGAGCAAGGTGCTCGAGGCGGTCCGAGCGGGGAGGGAGGGGGACGGACCGCAGCTCAAAGAGCGTGTCGCCGCCGAGCATCGAGCCGATGAAGACGCCGTCTGGTCGGAGCGTGCGCTTGATCTGCACGAGCGTCCCTGCGAGTGCGCGGCGAGTGCGAGTCAGCACAGCTCAAGCACCTGAAGGAGCTCCTGGTCGACCCGAGGGCCGACAGGAGCCGCACGGGCGAGAAGCGGCAGACACGGCGGGAAAGCGGCGCACCTGGCAAGTCGTTGATCCAGTGCATCGACAGGCACGACATGATGCAGTCGTGCGAGTTCTCCTCAAAGTGCGACGCGAGCTCCTCCTCGTCGATGTGGACGCGCTCGACCGGGACTGCGGGTTCGAGAGGCACGAGTCAGCAGCCGATCGCAGACGACTAGCTCTGCACACGGTCGAGTGACTTGTGCAGGGCAGGGCGTAGCGAGCGCGAGGCGAACTCACCCTCGGTCTCGATGTGCTCGTCGCGGTACAGCATTTCCCCTGCGTGTGTCGGTACTCGCGCCTCGTCAGCCTCATCTCAGGCTCATCCTCGAGTGTGCCGAGAGCAGGAAGCAAGACGCACGAGCGCCGTCGACCATGACGACCTTCTGGGTGATTTCTGGGTCGAGGTGCTTTGCGAGGAAGCCCGGGCCCGAGCCGACGTCGAGGACGAGAGGGTAGCGCCGCTTGATGTCCTGCACGTCGGGCAGAGAGTAGGGTCAGCAAGGTGCGTCGGTGCGGCGATGTGCAGGGCGAGTAGGGGAGCGAGGCGGTGCAAGGACAGAGAGAGAGAGGTGGCGCACGAGGAGGCGGTCGACCATGGCCTGGGCAACGTCGTCCTTGACATAGTCGGTGAGGCGGGAGCGTTCTGCGTGGCGGGCTGCGCGGTTGCGCTGGTTGCGCTTGAGGTCGCGATCGAAGACGGCGAAGGGAGAGGCGCTCGAGGGGGCGAACGAGGGGACGGCGTAGGCGCGCACTTGTTGGCGCAGGGCGGTGCGGACGAGGCTGCTGCTCGACATGGGGGCTGTGCTGTTGCTGCTCTGTCGGGTGAGGCGGTGAGAGGAGGGCGAGTTGGTGTCGCTCGCCTCCCCACCTCGTCCTCGCCTCCGCCCTCGCTCGCTCTCGCCTCCTGCCACCTCTTGCCCGTGCTGCCATGGTCGCAGGACCACTCCGCACTCGCCTCGAGGCCCCGACCGGCCCGCACCCCCGTCGGCGTGCCCCTGTGCCTCCCTCGCCTCCTCATCTCCTCGAACACGCTCGCAAGGTCGCAACCCGCCAGAACAACCCCGATGACGGTACGTTCGCCTCTCTGTGCCTTCTCAGAATCCTCAAGAGTGCTCACCCGGTCGCACACTCCGCCCGCAGACATGAGCGCCGCCAACTTCTTCATCCCCTCGCTCCCCGGTCAGCCCGACGACGTCCAGGTCACCATGTACGGCGGCCACATCCCTTCGGCCCCGCCAAAGCTCGGCGTCAAGGACACGCACTCGGACGCCCACCTGTTCTTCTTCATGGTCCGCAACAAGCACATCGCCGACACGGAGCGCACCCTCCTCTGGTCTGTCGCCCCTTCGCTCTCCCTCCATCTGTGGCTCGGCCTCATCGCCAATTCCGCTCTGCACAGCACAACCGACTGACGCTCTCCACGCGCGCAGGTTCAACGGCGGTCCCGGCTGCTCTTCGTTCGACGGCGGCCTCATGGAGGTCGGGCCCTTCCGCCTCGTGCCCAACGGCGACGGCAAGCTCGTCGAGGCCGAGGGCGCGTGGAACGAGTACGCCAACGTCATCTTCAGTGCGTCGTCGTCCTCCACCTCGCACCCTTTGACCGTCGAGCTGTCGTGCAGCCGAGGCTGACGGTGCTCCTGGATGGGTCGGCGCAGTCGATCAGCCTGTCGGGACGGGCTACGCGTACATGGCGTCCGACTCGTACGTGCACGAGCTCAAGGAGGTGAGCAGGCTCTTATGGACGAGTTGTCTGCTGCTCAACGACGCCGTCACTGACTCGCAGACTCGTTCTCTCGGACCTGCGCAGGTCGGCGCGCACATGATCGAGTTCCTCGCCAACTTCTACAAGGTCTTTCCCGAGTTCGTCAATCACGACGTGCGCTCCGCTCTCGCTCGGGTCGTCCGGAGCATGGAGGATGAGCGCTGATCTTCCTCGCGCGCACAGACCTACCTCGCCGGCGAGTCGTACGCCGGGCAGTACATCCCCTACATCGCCGACGCCATCCTGTCGTCCAAGCGCGTGCCGACCAACCTCAAGGGCCTCCTCATCGGCAACGGTTGGATCGACCCGGCCAACCAGTACCCGGCCTACCTCGACTTTGCGCTCCAGTCGGGCATCGTCAAGAAGGGCTCGGCGGCCGAGACGGCCGTGCGCAAGGCCGTCGACGAGTGCGAGTCGCACCTGAAGCGCCAGCAGGTCGAGCGCATCCACGAGGGCGTGTGCGAAAGGATCCTGGGCGCCATCACCGACTCGACGATCCAGAAGTGCGCTCTCCCCTCTCTTCCCCTGTTTGCCTCGACGAGCTTAGACACTGACCGATGCGCTTCTTCCTCCTCGTCCCTGCCTCCTCGCCGTTTCCCGTCCCGCTCGCACCTGTCGCCGCCGCCGCCGCTCGGACCCTCCCCTCCCCTCGCCGGCCTGCCGCCTCGCCCTCTCCCTCGCGCTCGCAGCGTCAACGGCCAGAACATGTGCGTCAACAACTACGACGTGCGCCTCACCGACACGCACCCGGCGTGCGGCATGAACTGGCCGCCCGACCTCACCGACATGCACCCGTACCTCTCGGTGCGTCGGCCTCTCTCTCCTCCTCCGCCTCCCTTTCTGCTCTCGCATTGACGCTCCTCGCACCTCCTCCTTCTCGATGCACAGCGCCAAGACGTCAAGTCGGCCTTCCACGCGACGCGCAAGAGCGGGCCCTGGCTCGAGTGCGACGGCCAGGTCGGCGCCCAGTTCTACACGCCCCGCAGCCGGCCCTCGGTCCGGCTCCTGCCGGGGCTCCTCGAGCAGGTGCCCGTGCTCATGTTTGCCGGCGCCGAGGACTTGATCTGCGTGAGTCGGCGCCTCTTACTCGTCTGGCTGGGGAGGTCCGAGCGGCGGACGCCCGCTCGGCTCTCGCCTACCTCCACGTGCTCTGCGCTGACCTCGTTCACTCTCTCGTGCGCAGAATCACGTCGGCATCGAGCGCATGATCGACAACCTCGAGTGGAACGGCGAGACCGGCTTTGGCGTGCGTCCTCGTCCCGCTTCTCTTCGACGCTCGAGGTGCCCTCGCTAACTCTCGCTCCCCTCTCAACTCGCAGAACGCGACGCAGGAGGAGTGGCACGTCGATGGGCGACAAGCTGGTACCTGGACGACGGCGCGCAACCTGACCTACGTCAAGATCGACGACGCGTCGCACATGGTGCGCGCTCCCGACTCTCTCCTCCTCAAGACGCTCTCGCTGACGCTCTACGTCTCCCACAGGTCCCGTACGACCAGCCTGTCGCCGCGCACGACATGCTCCTGCGCTTTGTCGGCGTCTCGCTCCTCTCGGCCGCCGGCCCCGCCGCCCAGGTCCCGTCGCGCATCGGCAACGAGATCCCGGCCGTCCTCGGCTCGACGCACCCGAACGGCACCGCCCTCGCCGACGGCGAGACGTACGCTTTGGGCAGCGAGCTCGACGCACTCCCCGCCGGCGCCGACGGCTCGTCCCCGGGCGACGGCACCGCGTCGAGCGGCAAGAGCACGGGCGGGCTCCTGTCCGGCAGCAGCGACGCCGCGCTCGAAGGGCTCGTCAACGCGTCGAGCGCGCTCGTCCTCGTCGCCCTCATGGCCGCCGCGTTCGCCCTCTTCCTGTGCGTCCGTCGCCGCGCGCGCAACGGCGCCGGCGGGAGCCGGCTCGCGCGCGTCGCGGGCGGCGAGGGGTGGGCGGCGATTGGGTCGTCGGCGCTCGGGATGGGCGCGAGCGCGAGGGCGGGCAAGCACGAGCGGGGAGGGAGCAGGGGGTCGGCGTCGGCGAGGGGCGGGAGGGGCGAGCGCGTCGCGGTGCGCGAGGGCGCGCTCGACGGCGACGAGGACCCGCATGAGCTCGACGAGCTCATGAGCAGGCCAGGTGGCGGTGGAGCGGGCTACCGCGACGAGACGACCGAGGAGGAGGGCGACGGCGAGGGGAGGAGAGCGGGCTCGCGGGGCGGGCTCGGGCGACGAGACGAGGAGGAGAAGGTGTTCGGCCTCGGCGACGATGACGACGACGACGACGTCCTCGACGAGCCGCGGTCGAGCGGAGCAGGCGCGCTGAGGCGGCATCACTGAGCGTCGAGTGTCGAGCAGGGCTCGAGCGGGTCTCTGGGCGTCGTCCTCTTTTTTCGGCTGTACCACTCTTGGGCTTAGGTTGTTCTCCGTGTCAATGCGCACCTCCTTCCCACGGCCACTGTGTGCAGAGAGGACAGCCGTCTCAGAATTCAGCTCGTTCTCGCGGGGAGGAGAAGCGAGCTCGACTTCTCGCCGACCATCACTCAGCGCCGCTCGCTCGCACCAGCAGAGCCCAGCGCACCATGCCCGGCATCAAGTCCGGCTCGCCCAAGAGCCCCTCGCCCTCGAAGAAGGGCAAGGGCAAGCAGCGTGCCACCTCGTCGCCCTCCGCCTCATCTCCCGCAACCGCCTCGTCGCCCGCCCAGCAGCCCGCCACGGCCTCGCCCAAGCGCATGCAGAGCTCGCCTACCAAGCAGCAACCGCAGCAGCTCGGGACGGCCGCCAACGGCGACGGCGACGACAACGAGCTCCTCGCGCTCGCCCAGAGCATCGCCGACAACGCGCACCTGCTCGTGCGCGGCAAGGGCAGCGACGAGCTTGCAGAGCGTGCCAGGTCGGTCCTCAAGCGCTCGTTCGACCTCGGTGCGTGCCCCTTCTGTCCCTCTGGCAGGTCGCTCTCGCGGCCCTGCACTGCCTCCTCGCCGAGCCCCGTCAGCTCTCGACTCAGGTCGGCTTGCAGCAGGGCAGTCACTGACTCGCCTCGCACTGGACGATGCAGCCCTCGCTTCCGAGTCGACCGCCTTCCCTCACCTCGGCACTCTCCTCGCCCAGCTCGCGCCCTCTGCCGGCCCGTCGACCCGCTCTCGCTCGGCCGCCGCCGCCGCGTCGCTCGAGGACGACGATGACGACGAGCCGTTCGCACTCGCGCCGACACCCATCCCCGAGTTGACGACCGACGGCATGGACGCCGAGATGGTGTGGGAGCAGATGGAGCTGCGCGGCCGCACCGTCGACGGCCTCATGGAGGAGATGTTTGGACAAGGCGACGAGGACGAGGAGGACGAGGAGGGGTTCGACTTTGACGAGGGCGAGGACGGCGAGGGCGAGGACGAGCGGTACGGCGCACGAGACGACGACGAGTCGAGCGAGGGGGAGGACCTCGACGACGACGGCGAGGACCTGCCGCAGGCCGCCGAGGAGGCCTACTTCCGCCGTCTCGGCGAGGGCAAGGAGGAGGGCCTCGACAGCGAGGACCTGTCGTTCGCCGACATGCGCGAGGACGAGGGCCTCGAGCTCGAGGAGGTCGACGAGGAGGACGAGCCGGCGCCCGCGCCTGCGCCGAACAAGAAGGGCAAGGGCGCCAAGAAGGGCAAGGCGGCCGCTGTCGACGACGACGCCGACGTCGACGCCTCGAGCGCGCTCACGCTCGACAACTTTGACGGCGAGTCCGGGTCTAAGGGTCGGGCAGCTCGTCGGTGCGTCCTCCTTCTCGTTTCTCCTTCTCCTCCCTGCCTCACTCTGCGGTCCCTAACCTCTCGCACCCCTGCCACAGTGCGCCGTCGGGTCCTCCTTCCGCCGTCGACGATCAGTTCTTCTCGCTCGCCGACTTTCACCGCGACGCCGACGAGGGCGAGTACCAGATGGCCAAGCGCCTGCGCGGCGAGGCCCTCTCGGACGACGACGACGACCTCGACGACCTCGACGACGAGAGCGGCGAGGGCGGCATCGACCTGTTCGCGCCCGTCGACGGTATGGGCGGCGATGGGAGCGACGAGGAGGAGGAGGAGGGCGACCTCGACGTCGGCGGCGTCATGTTCCGCGACTTCTTCGACGCGCCGTCGGGCGGCCGAGGCCGCAAGCCGCCGCCCAAGGGCAAGGGCAAGGCGGCCGAGCAGGGAAAGGGCAAGAAGCCCGCCACCAAGCCCGCCGCCGAGGACGCCGACGACCTCGTGGACGACGGCGAGCCGCCCAAGAAGAAGCGCGGCGTGCGCTTCTCCGAGGCCGTCAAGGTCAAGGAGATCCCGCACCGCCTCGCGGGCAAGAAGCGCGCGGCGGCGGCTGCCGGCGGCGACGTCGAGGAGGACGAGGACGCCGAGGGCCTCGAGCGGCTCGAAGATCTCGTCGCGGGCAGCGATGACGAGGAGGAGATGGGCGAGGGCGAGTCGGACGAGGAGGAAGAGGAGGACGAGGAGATGGAGGGGCTCGAGCGCGAGGAGGACATGGACGTCGATGGAGAGGAGGACGAGGAGGGCAGCGTCGACGACGACGAGGACGAGCTCGCCGGCGACCAGAAGGCGATCGAGCGGTTCAACGCCGACCTGTTCGGCGACGAGGAGGACGAGGAGGAGGACAAGCGTGCGTCTTCACTTTCTCTCCCTCTCTCTCTCGCCGCAGCCTCGACCTGACGCCCTTCCTCGCTCACAGACAAGGACCTGTCGCGGCACGAGCGGCGCCTCCTCCAGCTGTCGTCGCAGATCGCCACGCTCGAGCAGGAGAACGTCGGCCCCAAGGAGTGGGCGACCAAGGGTGAGGCGCGCACCAAGGACCGGCCGATCAACTCGCTGCTCGAGGAGGACCTCGAGTTCGAGCGCATGGGCAAGGTCGCGCCCGTCATCACCGAGGAGACGACGGCGTCGCTCGAGGACCTCATCAAGAAGCGCATCCTCGACAACCAGTTTGACGACGTCGAGCGCCGCGTCGCCGTCGACCCGAACCAGTTCCTCCCGAGCCGGTACCTCGAGCTGCAGGACACCAAGTCGCAGAAGGGCCTCGCCGAGGTGTACGCCGACGAGTTCCGCGACTCGCGCGCGCGCGAGGAGGGCCGCGAGGTGACGCACGAGCTCGACGCCGACCTCCAGAAGCGCCACGACGACATCGAGGCCTTGTTCGAGGACCTCGCGAGCCGCCTCGACGCCCTCAGCAACGCCCACTTTACGCCCAAGGCGGTGCGTCTCTCTCGTCCCGCACGGACCTCTTCCGCCTCGCTCGCCGACTGACGCACCACCCCTCCTCTCGCTCTCTCTCTCTCTCCCGCAGCCCAAGGCGACCATCACAACCATGTCGAACCTGCCCTCGGTCTCGCTCGAATCGGCGCTGCCGACCTCGCAGTCGACGACGACGCTCCTCGCGCCCGAGGAGGTCTACACGGCGTCGGGCCCGGACAGCGCGCTCGCGATCGACAAGGCCGACCTGACGCCGCAGCAGAAGAAGGCGCTGCGGCAGAAGCAGCGCCAGGGCCGCAAGCAGGTGGCCGAGCGCGCCGAGCGCGTCCTCGCGAGTCAGGAGCGGCGCAAGGGTGTCCGGGGCGAGAAGGAGGCGGCCGAGCGGCAGCTCATCGGCGCGCGGGGCGTCACGGTGCTGGGCAAGGGCGGCAAGGAGAAGAAGGCCGAGGGCAAGAAGCGCAAGCGCGGCGACGCCGACGGCATGGGCGCGGGCACGCCGACGAGCGTCGGGCTCAAGCTGTAGCCGGTCTCTGCAGTGCGACCCGCCTCCTTAACCGAGCTTCTCTCCTCAGCTCTCGAGCTCGCGAGAGCGACCCAGGCGATGCTGCGAGCCGCACAGAGAGCGCGAGAAGAAAGAGGTTGGCCTTCCCAAAGCCTCGTTCGAGCTCTCGCGAGGGTCTCTCAGAGGCGTGCGAGCCGCGTGAAGGGCGTCGATGCAAAGAGTGCTACATGCGCAAGAGGATGGGCTCGCCCTTGCCGTCCTTGGGGTGCATGAGGACGACGTCGGGCGCGACGCGGACGCCGATTCGGAGCATGCCGCGGTCGTCGGTGAAGGGCACGAGGCCGTTCTCTTTTGCCGTCTTGCGCAGCTCGTGCGTCGACGGGATGTCGAGCCCGTTGACCTGGCCGGCGCCGTCGGGCAGGCCGCTGATACGGTTCAAGGGCCCGGTCGCGCCCGGGCGGATCTTGCCCTGGCGCAGCATCTCGCCGACAAGCTGTGCCGCCTCGATTTGCTCCGGGCCCGCCGTGACGCCGCGCGTGTCGAGCGGCGCCTCGCCCGGGAGCGCGAACGCGTCGCGCAGTGGCGCGCCGGCGCCTGCTCCTGCTCCTGCTGCGCCGCTCGGACCCGTCGACGACGACGCCGCGCCGCCGGCGCCCGCCGCTCCTGCCGGGCCGCCCGCTCCGCCTCCTGCTGCCGACCCTGGCGCCGCACTGCTGCCGCCCCCCGCGACCGCCGCCGCCGCGGCGAGCTCGCGCGCCTTGTCCTCGCGCTGGCGCTTGAGCCCGCCGATGCGCTCGAGGTAGCTCAGGTCATCGTCGGCCTCGGGCGCGGGCGCACCGACGTCGTCGTCGTCCGGCTCGCGCTCGTCGTCGTCGTCGCCCGCCTCGCTGCCCGTGCCCGTGCCCGTGCCCGCAGCGGCGAACGAGGCGCTCTGGCGCTTGTGCCGCAGGGCCGACTTCTTCTTCTGCTGGCGCTTTTTGCGGTTGCGCGCCGTGCGGGCGTCTTCTGCGGCGGCGGGTGCGCTCGCTGGCGGGGTGGAGGTGGGTGCGGGGGAAGAGGGTGCGACGGCGGTCGAGGGGGAGGAGGAAGAGGGGGAGGGGTCGAGGGGAGGGGACGGCGGGTGGACTGGGTCGGGCTGGGGCGTGGCGGCCGATCGCCGGAGCCAGGAGAACATGGCTGGGTGGGCGCGTGAACGCTGGAGCCGAGGCAGACGAGGGTGGGGAGGCCGGCTCGAGGAGGAGGAGCAAGGGGAAGGCGGGCTCGCTTGACGGGGTCTGCCGCTGGTTGTTGCAGGTGGGCCGGGTAGTCGGCGAGTCGAGGAGACTGGTGCTGTGCTCAGCCTGTGCACGAGCGAGTCGAGGCGAGAGCGAGAGCGAGAGAGAGGCGAGCTCCTCCTCGCCTTGACCCTCGCTCCACCACACAAGCCACTCGAGAGCATGGCGACCACGCAGACCATCCAGCACCTCCGCAAACAGCTCATCGCAGCAACCGGCGACAAGGCAAAGCACCAGGTCCGTCCCCCGCTCCCCTCGCTCGTCCTCATCAGTTGGCGCACCGTCCGCCCCACCACTCCCTTGGGGCGCACTGCTGTCGAGCTCCAGACCATCTCAGCCCTGCTCTCGAGCGGATGCGCCCGCGCCCATGCAACAGCCGGCGGCAGCCGCCGACCTCGTCTCGAGGTGGAGCACCCCCAACTCGCCGGCTCGCACACCTCGCTCATCCCGCCCTCTTTGCCCCATCCAGGAGGCCGTCTCGATCCTCAAGCAGCTCAAGGCCGAGGTCATCGCCACCGACGAGCTCCTGCGGGTCCGTCCCTCTCTCCTCCCACCTCGACCGTCTTCCTCGACAGCTCACCCTCGCGCCCGCCCGCTCGACAGGAAACCAAGATCGGCATCACCGTCAACAAGCTGCGCAACAACGACGTCAAGGAGGTCGCCGACCTCGCAAAGGAGCTCGTCCGCAAGTGGAAGGGCGACGTCGGCCAGTCGGGCTCGAAGAAGAGTGCGTCCCACCCTTCCTCCCTCGCTGTGCTCTCCCTCGCTCATTCTCAGCTCCCTCTCGCACCTTCCTTGTCACAGCGACGACCGCCGCCGCCGGCTCGGCCTCGACCTCGACCGCGCCCTCCCCTTCGCCCGCAGCGACGCCCGCCTCTCCCGCCCCGAAAGCCTCCCCTGCACCGTCCACCTCATCCGCCGCCGCCACTGCACCCGCCATCACGACGATGACGACGACGACGACGGTGCCCGGGCCCGACCCGGTCGCGCCCGCCTCTTCGTCCGCCGCCGCCCCGCCGCCGCCGCCGCCGGCCGTCCGCCGCCAGTCGTCGGGCGGCCCGCCGCGCACGCACAAGAGCGACGGCGTCGCGTTCCACGATGGGAGCAAGGGCGACACGGGCGACAAGACGCGGGAAAAGTGCTGCGAGTTGATCTACGATGCGCTCGCGCAGGACTCGGGGGCCCGTGCGTCGTCTCCTCCTTCTCCCTCTCTCTCGCTCGCTTCCACCTCTCCTCCTGCGTCTCGCTCCTCCTCCCCCCCGTCACACTCACGTCCTGACGCCCCGCCTGCTCCCCCCTCTCGCCCTCTCGCCCCGCCACAGCTTCCGAGCTCATCTTCCAGCGGGCCCGTGCGCTCGAGAAGCACGTGTGGACCCAGAACCCGCCGCCGGGCGGCACGGCGACCTACCGCAACCGCATGCGGTCGTTCTACCTCAACCTCAAGGCGGCCAACAACCCGTCGCTGCGCGAGGACGTCGTCAGCGGCGAGATCAGCATCGTCGCCCTGTACGACATGGACCCCAAGGTGCGCCTCTCGCTCTCGCTCTCCTCTCCTGCTCGCACTTCTCAAGCACGAGCAAGAGATTGATGCCGAGAGCGTCGTCCGCAGGATATGGCGTCGGACGAGCGCAAGGCCGAGAACCGCAAGCTCGTCGCCGAGAACCTGTTCAAGGCGCAGGCGGCCGCGCCGCAGCAGGCCGAGACGGACGCGTTCCAGTGCGGCAAGTGCAAGCAGCGCAGGTGCATGTACTACCAGGTGCGTCGCTCGCTCGCTCGTTCGCTCGGCCCTCTCGTCGCCGTCGAGCCGCCGCCCTCTCGTCGGCGCCGTCGAGCCTCTCTCGCGCCCTTGCCGCCCTCGAGCCGCTCGAGCTGACTCTGTCCTCGACGCAGATGCAAACCCGCTCGGCCGACGAGCCCATGACGGTGCGTTTCGCCCTCTCTCCACGCCACGTCGGTCCCAAACGGTCTCTGACGCCTCCTGAGCGCCCCTTGACGCCTTTTTACAGACCTTCGTCACCTGCCTCTCGTGCAATAATAGGTGGAAGTTCTCGTGAAGGAGGGAAGGGCAGCGCAAGGGGGCGTGGGAGGACGGAGAAGGAGGACCTTGGGCGTTTTTCGTCGTTTCCGAGCCGGCGTCGTTCTGTAACAGCTTGCCGACGTGCGTCCTCTCTCTCCCTCGCGCGTGCACGGTGAGACGAGTACAACAGTGTCTTTGCGAGGGATGCAGAGCTACGCGAGAGCGAGATGATGAAGTGCGAGTGCGAGGGGTCCGAGCGCTCAGAGCATGCCTTCTATCCTCCTCGCCGCCACCTTGACGAGCCACGGCACCTTCCTGTCGTCGCGCTCAAACAGCTGCTGCGTCACGTCGCCGCCCTTGCACCACGCGCGGATGCGGCGCACCTCGCCCTCGAGGGCCCACCGGAGCTGGGTGCTGTGCGTCGTGACGAGCACGCCCGCCTCGAGGTCCCTCGTCGCGCTGCGCGCGCCAAAGTTGGAGCTCCCGACGAGCGAGAGGAACGGCGGCGAGGGGTGCGACAGGCGCAGGGCGAGGTCGTGCGTCTGGGCGTCGTGCGACGAGCCGAGCAGGGTCGTCGAGAGCGAGGTCGGCGTCGCGGGCGAGAACGGGTTCGAGACCGAGGGCGCGAGCCAGATGCCTGCGGGTGGGTCCGTGCACTCGTCAGCTCGACTCGAGAGAGAAGAGAGACCGAGAGAGAGAGCGAGGGAGCGCACCCTTGGCGTGGTAGGTCCATCCGTCCCTCTTCCACTCGCTCATCTCGACCCTCGGCTCGTCGCGCCGCTTGCGCCGCGTGTACGCCTGCACCTGGTCGTAGAAGCGCTGCGAGAAGTAGGTGTAGGCCGGCGGGATGAACCTCGACACGCCGCGCGAGTTGTGGAAGCCGTTCGCCTACGAGGTCCGAGCGCACGCTCGGGGGCGAGTCAGGCTCGCGCGCTCCGCGAGAAGAGGAGGAGAGAAGCGCACCTCGGGCGCCGCACTGACGATCCTGATCCTCGCGTCGCACTCGATCGCGAGCCGGCGGTAGTCCTCGCGCAGGCCAAAGTACCCGCTCGTCCAGTCGAGCGTCGTGCCCTGCCCGCCCGGCGCCGTCGCGAGCGCGTTGGCGGCGCGAAACACGCCGGGCACGACCTGGTCCGTCTCGTGCGCGAGCGCAAACGGCGCCATCTGGAGGACCGGGCGCAGGAGCGTGTCGAACGCCGGGTGGAGGTGCGCCGCGCCGGGCGCCGACGGCCGCTGCGTGCGGCGCGAGAAGGGCCGCTCCGTCGCGAGGAGCGCAGGAGGGAGCGACGCGGCGCGCGCAGAGGGCGACAGGGCGTGCCACGTGCGCAGGAGGGTCGACAGGGCGTCGTGGGCGTGCGCGCGCAGGTCGGCGAGGGCGGCGCCCGGTCGTCGCGCGGCGAACGGGTCGTCCGGCACGGCATTGGGCGTCGGCCACGAGAGGGTCGGCGTCGGAGTCGGCGAGGTCGTGTCTGTGGCCGTCGCGCGGAACGAGTACGAGCCGACGGCGTGCACGAGCGAGTCGAAGAAGTTGGCAAGCGGGGCGTGCTGCTCAAAGGCGATGTAGCGGTCGGCGCGGTTCGTGAAGTAGTCGTGCGAGAGGTTGGCGCTGCTCGGGTCGAGACGTCAGCGAGAGCGAGATGGCGGCCGAGCGCCAGAGAGAGAGCGAGAGAGGACGGACCCGGACATGATGACGTCGTCGTCAAAGCCGTACACCTTCATGTGCTGGAGCCCCCAGCCCTCGTTGAAGCGCTTGGGGACCCACCGCTTCTGCCACCCATACAGCGCCGGCGTGTGGAACAAGCGCAGGTCGACCTGGTCGGGGAAGGCGGCGGCGAGGCTCGCGAGGAGCGCGGCCGACGACGCGCCCGGGTGCTCGCGCGTCGAGCGCAGGTAGTCGACGAGGAGGGTGAGGCGGAGCGAGGGGTTGTGGCGCAGGGCGGTGTGGAGCGCGCCGACCTGCGGGCGAGCGGGGACGGAGCGGTGTGACCCGAGAGGTGGGGGGGTCAGCGGTTGAGCAAGCCCGAGGGGCCAGGAGGAGCAGGACGCACGAGCTCAGTCTCCTCCTTGCCGACGTAGAGGCTCGCGATAAAGATGCGCCGCTTTGCCGTCGCGATCTTGGTCTGCGGCGGGGCAAGGGGGGTCAGCTGGCGAGGAGGGGGGAGGGAACAGCGAGACGGCAACCGACGCACGAGGAGCGACTGGTAGAAGTCTTTGGGCTCGTGGAGGACCGAGACGCACGACTCGCCGTGGGCCGCAAAGGCGGGGAGGCCGGCTGCGTCGAGCTCCGAGGAGAGGTCGAGGAAGGCCGGGTGCCGCTCGAACTCTGCGTGGAGCGGCGGGGCCGAGCTGTAGTAGGGCGCGGCGTGTGCAGGCCGTGGTGGCCTCGGTCGCGGTGGGCGCACCCGCCTGAGCCGGTGCAGCATGGCGCAGGGACGGCGGACGAGCGACGCGGTGATGAAGCGACGGCACCCCGGAGGCGGCCGCGGCTCGCTCGTCGCTCTTCTTGCAGTAGCGCTGGCTCACTTCTGCCACCGTCACAAGCAGCGCGACGAGTCTCTCTCGCAGATCCGCCGACCCAAACCCGAGAAAGAGAGCCGGCCAACTCGCTGCGTTCCCCTCGCTCAACCCTCACTTCCTCCCCTTCTTCTTCTTCCCTCCCGCTCCCCCTCCCGCTCCTCCACCCGCCTTACCCTGCTGCCCCTGACTCGGCGCCGCCCCCGCCCCGCCCGCACCCGCACCCGCATCCCCCTGCGTCCCCGTCTCCCTCGCGACCCGGTCGCGCTTCTTGCCCCGCGCGCGCTCCTTGGCCTGCAGCAGCGCGTCGCGCATCGACGGCCGCTCGCGCTTAGGCACCCACCGGTCGCTCGCGAGCGCCGAGGCCGGCCGCGCCGCGTCGTACGACGCCGGGAGCGCGCCTTTGCCCTTGGCCGTGCGCGCGCGGGCGGGCGCGGTCGCGCTGCTGCTGCTGCCCGACGTCGAGGTCGAGGCGACGGCTGCAGCAGTTGAGCGGTGGGGCGCCGAGGACGAGCTGGTCGACGCTGCGGGGAGGACGGCGGCGAGCGGGCGCGCCTCGAGGTCGTCGGTCGATGCGAGGCGGTGCGCGCCGGCGAGGTGGGCGAGGACCGAGGGGACCGACGCGGCAAAGTCGAGGTGGGCGGTCGCAGCCGACGAGTTGGTGTGCAGGTCGGCGAGCTCGGGCGAGTCCTGCTCGACAGAGGGCGAGGGTCAGGCCTGGGCTCGGTCGAAAGAGGGAGGGAGCGGACGCACGGGCTCTGCGGTCGCAGCGAGGTCGTCAAACAGGTCGCGGGCCGTGTCGTACTGGCCGAGGCGGTAGTGCTGCGGTGGGAAGCGCGCTCGGGTCAGCGTAGGCGAGCGAGAGGAGGGAAGGAGGGACGCACGAGCTGGGCCTGGAGGACGTCGGCAGCGCGGTCGTCGAGCGAGGCGTTTTGTGCGCCGCGCGCGGCGGCGAGGGTGTGCTGAGCGTCGTGGGTGCGGGCGAGCTTGTAGAGGCAGTAGGCGCGGCGGAGCGAGGGCTGGTGCGGGGTCGAGTCGAGGTGGAGCGCGTCCGAGTAGCGGTCGAGGGCGACGAGGAGCTGTGCGCGGGTGCGGATGGCAAGGTCGTCCTTCGGGTCGAGTGCGAGGACTGTAGGCCGGGTCAGGAGGGTCAGCGAGGTGGGTTGGGTCGACGAGCTGATGAGATGAGGGCGGGGGAGGAGGGGAGCGCACGCTTTGCGGTGACCTTGAGGGCTGCCGAGTAGTGGCCCTGGTCGAGGTGGTGGTGGAGGAGCGTGTAGAGCTTTGGCGCGTCCATCCTGAGTGAGGGTGAGAGGATGAGCGAGAGAGACGAGCGTGGCCTGGTTCCCCCTCGCCCCGGAGCCTCCGCCTCCCCTCGAGCGGACCAACGACGACGACGACGACCCAAGTCGATCTCGCTCGTCCCTCCCTCCGACCACCGCCTGTGCACCCGCCTGCACACGCTCACCTACACTCTAGCACTCGCCTCGAGCCACCCCCTCCCACCACCTCGTCCCACCACGCTCGACCCGCCTCGCCTTGGTGCCCCTCTCTCCCCTCTCCCCCACTCGACCCTCCTTCTCGCTCGACGCCATGGCCACCGCGACCGCCCAGCCCACCCAGCCGCCCGTCAAGCAGCCCTCGGCCTTCGAGGTCATCCGCGAGGACCCCTAGTGCGCTCCCTCCCCCTCCCACCTCGTTCTCCCCCACCCCTTGTCTCTCGAGCTCACCCCCACCACCCCCGCGTCATCCTCAGCCTCGAGCCGTTCGAGCAGGCCATCCAGCACCGGTACGCTTCTCCTCTCGTCTCCCGCTGCTCTCTCTTCTCAACCCGCCAACACCCGCGCCCGCCCGCAGCACCGACGTCTACCAGAAATGGCGCTCGACGATTGACCAGCACGAGGGCGGCCTCGAGCAGTTCTCGCGCGGCTACGAGCACTTTGGCCTCCACGAGCTCAAGAACGGCGACATCCGCTACCGCGAGTGGGCCCCGAACGCCACCTCGGCCGCGCTCACGGGCGACTTTAGTGCGCACGGCTCCCTCTTCTGTCCCTCTCCCAGCCGCTGACCCTGAACCCGCTCGCTCGCTCGCTCGCAGACGGCTGGAACCGCGAGGCGAACCAGATGAAGAAGGACTCGTTCGGCGTGTGGGAGTGCGTCGTGCCCGCCGTCGCCGGCAAGCCCGCCATCCCGCACAACTCCAAGATCAAGGTGCGCTGTCCCCCTTCTCTCTCTCGCTCCCGCGACGTGCTCCTCCTCACCAAGCTTGTGCACCTGCAGATCTCGATGACGACGCCGAGCGGCGAGCGCATCGAGCGCCTCCCTGCCTGGGCCAAGTGCGTCCTCCTCTCTCCTCTCTCTCGCTCCTCTCGCCGTACGTCGAGCTCACTCGCCGCGCACGGCCTCTCTCGCTCGCAGGCGCGTCGTCCAGGACGTCAAGGTGTCGCCCATCTACGACGCCGTCTTCTGGAACCCGCCCAAGGCCGAGCAGTACAAGTTCAAGAACCGCAAGCCCAAGGCGCCCAAGGCCGCCAAGGTCTACGAGGCGCACGGTGCGTCCTGCCTCACTCTCTCCCGCATCTCGCGCTGCGCGTACTTGCGCGGCCTGGGCTGACGAGCACGCCGCACGCCCGCAGTCGGCATCTCGACGCCCGACCCCAAGATCGGCTCGTACCGCGAGTTCACGCGCGACGTCCTGCCGCGCATCGCCGACCTCGGGTACAACACGATCCAGCTCATGTGCGTCCTCGTGCTCCCTTTCCGGTCCTCGTGGTGCGTGTGAGTGCCGCCTCAGCAGCAGGAGAGGCTGACTCGGCTCTCGCTTCTCGCTCGCTCTCTGGTGCAGGGCCATCATGGAGCACGCCTACTACGCCTCGTTCGGGTACCAGATCACGAGCTTCTTCGCCATCAGCAGTCGTTACGGTGCGCCCTCGTCCTTCTCCTTCCTGGCGCACGGACCCTCGCTGACCTCATCGCCCTCTCTCCTTCTCCTCTCCTCCCCTCTCTCCCTCGCACCTTCGCCTCTGCCTCACCGCCTCGCTCTCGCCGCACAGGCACGCCCGAGGAGCTCAAGGAGCTGATCGACACGGCGCACGGCCTCGGCCTCACGGTCCTCCTCGACGTCGTCCACTCGCACGCGAGCAAGAACGTCGCCGACGGCCTCAACTCGTTCGACGGGAGCGACCACCAGTACTTTCACGGCGGCGCAAAGGGCCAGCACGAGCTGTGGGACTCGTGCGTCGCGCTCTCTCTGCCTCGCTCTCGCGCTCTTCGTCGTCACCGTCGCCGTCGAGCCGAGAGCTGATCTTCTTGCGCCTGCGCGCAGGCGCCTGTTCAACTACGGCCACCACGAGGTCCTGCGGTTCCTCCTGTCCAACCTGCGGTTCTACCTCGAGGAGTACCAGTTTGACGGCTTCCGCTTCGACGGCGTCACGAGCATGCTGTACACGCACCACGGCATCGGCACCGGCTTCTCGGGCGGCTACCACGAGTACTTTGGCGCCAACGTCGACGAGGAGGCCGTCGTCTACCTCATGCTCGTGCGTCCCTCGTCCCTCTCTCGGCCCTCCTCGAGATACTCTCTCGCTGACGCTCGACGACGACCCACAGGCCAACACGATGCTGCACGAGCTGTATCCCGAGTGCATCTCGATCGCCGAGGACGTGTCGGGCATGCCGGCCCTGTGCCGCACCGTCGCCGACGGCGGCCTCGGCTTCGACTACCGCCTCGCCATGGCCATCCCCGACATGTGGATCAAGCTCCTCAAGGACGGGCCCGGCGACGAGGCGTGGGACCTCGGCAACATCTGCTTCACGCTGACGAACCGGCGCTGGCGCGAGAAGACGATCGCGTACGCCGAGAGCCACGACCAGGCGCTCGTCGGCGACAAGACGCTCGCGTTCTGGCTCATGGACAAGGAGATGTACACCAACATGAGCGACCTCACCGAGCGCACGCCCGTCATCGACCGCGGCCTCGCCCTCCACAAGATGATCCGGTCCGTCTGCCTCTCTCTCTCCTCGTCCTCTCTCGATGGTGCGTGTCTCTGACGAGCTCCTCGATCTCGCTCGCAGCCTGATCACGCACGCGCTCGGCGGCGAGGGCTACCTCAACTTTGAGGGCAAGTGCGTCGTGCCCGTCCCTAGCTCTCGGTCGACCCTGCGCACGGACCTCGAGTCGCTGATCCTCGCCCTCTCGCCTCTCTCCTTCCCGCCCGCAGCGAGTTTGGCCACCCCGAGTGGCTCGACTTCCCCCGTGTCGGCAACGGCGAGTCGTACCAGTACGCGCGGCGCCAGTTCAACCTCATCGACGACGACCTGCTCCGGTACAAGTACCTGTACGCGTTCGACCGCGCCATGAACCGCACCGAGACCGACTTTGGCTGGCTCAGCGCCGACCAGGCGTACATCAGCCTCAAGAACGAGGTGCGTCGCCCGTCTCTCTCGAGCGCTCGTCGTCGTCGCCGTCGCGAGCAGGCTCGCTGACTCGGGACCTCGTCCACCTCGCCCTCGCAGTCGGACAAGGTCGTCGTCTTTGAGCGCGGCAACCTCCTGTGGGTGTTCAACTTCAACCCGACGCAGTCGTTCACCGACTACCGCGTCGGGACCGACTGGGCGGGCGAGTACAAGGTCGTGCTCTCGAGCGACGACAAGGAGTTTGGCGGCCACGCCAACATCGACAAGACGGTCAAGCACTTTACGACGCCGATGGAGTGGAACGGCCGCAAGAACTTTATGCAGGTGCGTGCTCGTGCTCGTCGTCGTCGTCGGCTCGAGCGTCGTCGAGAGGAGGACGAGGAGGCTGACCCTCTTCGCCGCGCGCGCAGCTCTACCTCCCGAGCCGCACCGTCCAGGTCCTCTCCCACTGAGCAGCAGCCTCTCGCTCTCTTCGCAACCCTCTCTCTGTACCCTAGAAATCGCCCCTCGCTCGCTCCCCCTCTCCTTCTGTGCCGCAAAAAAAGTCAGTTCCTCGCCCTCGCCCTTCCTCTTCTTCCCTTAGTCGAGGCATGCAACACTCTCCTTTTGCAAAGCTCGTGCTGTGTGGGAGAGAGCGCGCCGAAAATTGCGAGACCGTGCCACTTTGTGCTCGACGCGTCTCGATGGGCTCGCGCTTGCTCCTCCTCCCCTCCTCCATCACCGCCCCGCCCGTGCCCAGTGCCTCCAGCCCACCTCCAGTCGCTCCTTAGCACCCGCACCGCACCCCCAAGCCGCCCTCGCACCGCCCACCGCCCTCGAACATGGTCGCTCAACTCGCCACGGCCACGACGGCCCTCGTCGCCCTCTCGTTCGCGGCCCAGCTCGCCCGCGCAGACGTCGTCCCGACCGCCCCGGGCCCCGGCGAGGTCTTCCGCGTGAGTGCTGCGCCCCGCACGTCGTCGCTGGGCTGGAGGGAGGGAGGAGCGCGGGGAGGGCGCGAGCGGAATGTCCGAGAGGGCGCGTCGGGCCTTGGCGGGCGCGGCAAGAGCTTGAGGCGGTGTGGCAGAGCGTGCACGAGCTGTAGGAGGATGCTACTGCACGGACGAGGAGCCTGTGGCGGCCAGCGAGGACGATGGGCGGCGCTTCCGCGGTCGGAGCCGAGGCTCGAGGAGGACGAGGACGGGCGGAGCTCTCTCCTCTGCGCAGCGCTACGAGCACCTCGCGCAGCCACCGAACGCACTTGCTGACCCTGGATTTCCCGCTGTGCAGGTCGGCGAGAAGTGCGACGTTGAGTGGAACCTCGACACCACCGGCAACTGGTGCGTCCTCCTCTCTCCCGCCTCTTGCGCACGGCCACTGCGTCACCTGCTCGTGCCCAACGGCACGGATAGCGAGGCGCTGCACGGTCGCGCATGTGGTGAGACTGCTGGCACACGGTGACCTGACGCTCTTCGTCCTCGCAGGACCGACTTCTCGATTACGCTCATGACGGGCTCGAACTTTGCCATGGTGCGGGACCTCTCTTTCTCGCTCGTCGGTCTCTCCGTCGACGATGGCGAGGTGCTGACGCTGTTCTTCGTCTTCCACAGGTCCCGGTGCAGACGGTCGCGACCGGCCTCGACGGCACCTCCGGCGCGCAGACGATCGACTACACGTGCCCCAACGTCTCGCCCAACTCGGCCATCTACTTCTACCAGTTCAGCCAGGAGGGCGCCGACACGGCATGGACGACGCGCTTCACGATCGCCGCCGCCGACGGCTCGACGGTGCGCTCGGACCCCTCTTTTGCGCCTCCCGCTTGGGCCTCGCCTCGCCGACGACCTCTCCCTGACGCCTTTCTCGTCCCGCAGACCAAGCCGACCGAGTCGACCGCCGGCATCGCGTGGGGCACGGGCTCGCTCGTGAGCGCCGGCGGCTCGGCCAGCAGCGGCGCCGCCTCGGGTTCCGCCGCCGCTTCGTCCGCCGCCGGCCGCGCCTCGTCCGCCGCTTCGTCCGCCTCGTCGGCCGTCGTCGCCTCGTCGAGCGCCGCAGCGTCGTCGATCAGCGCCGCCGCCGAGTCGAGCAGCTCGTCGACCGACGCCGCCGAGTCGACCTCGACCGACGCGCCCTCGTCGGCGTCGTCGTCGGCATCGGGCCCAGCGCGCTCGAGCATGACCATGTCGGCGCCGTCGGCGTCGGTGTCGGCTCCTGCCTCGGCGGCGGCCAACACGGACAGCTCGGCGGTCCGTGCGGCGGCGAGCGTCGTCGCCGTCTTCGGTGCGGCCGTCGCGCTCGTCTTTGCGTGAGAGCAGCGCAGGTCGCTCCCTCTCCTCGCTGCAGCATCCTGTCCTTCTTGTCGCCCTGTCCTCTCCCCTGCTCGGTCTAGTCCCCCTCCTCACTTTCGCACGTCCCGCTCGCCCGGCTCTCGGGCCGCATCCTCGTAGACACTCGCTCTCCCTTAGTCTCCCTCCTCCTCCTCACTAGCTATATATCACGACCCTGCCACGATCGAGATACCTATTGCGAGCTTGCACGTCGAGCCGAGCAGAGCTGAAGAGGTCCGAGACGAGCCCGCAACCTGACCTTCTCAAACTGCGCTCGGCCCTCTCTTTCGCCCTCGCACCTTCCAAGGCGCCTCGACACGAGTTCGATAGGTACAGCTCGTTGTTGCACTCTCTGCTAGTGTCTGCAGTCCTCTACGACAGCGCCCTCGCCCAGCTAGCACACCCTCTTGGCCGCGTCGCGCAGGGTCCCGTCCGTGTTCTGCGTCAGCGCCGCGTACAGGCTGCAGCCCATGAGGCCGCCCTCGCCCGCGACGGCGCCCTTGACGGCGAACGAGTCGGCGTCATCGTCTGCGCGGCGGCTCGGGCGTGGTGAGCTGACGCTCGAGCGCGACAAGGAGGATCAGGGAGGAGAGCGACGGCACGCACAGGTGATGAGCAGCTGCGACGATGACGAGTAGAGGAAGGGCGTCTTGCTGCAGTCGTCGAAGGTGTAGTCCATGTCCTTCTTGAACTGCGAGGCGCTCGAGGAAGATCAGCGCTCGAGCCCCTCGGAGAGGCCTGAGCGCAGAGAGGAGAGCGAGCGCACGTCCGAGATGATCTTGTCGTACGGCTTGGACCCATCCGAGGCGCTCAGGGTGCCGCTCGCCTTCTGGTAGATGCTCGACGTCGCACCGTCGACGCCGCCGCCGTCCGTGAAGCTGTCGACCTGCGGGCGGACGAGCGCGACGAGAGATGGACGTCAGCGAGCTCGTCGCTAGCCGGCGTGTCTGCGACGAGCTCGAAACGAGTGAGTTGTAACTGCACTCACCTTCCAGGCGTAGCCATACGAAGCGAGGCCGAGCATGATCTGAACGAGCACGATTTGAGAAGGTCAGTAATGACGCTCTCGACGCTCGTACTTGTCCTCGACGCGCTGTGGTGCACGTCAGGTGCAGACAGCGAAGAGCGCACCTTGTTGGCAGGGAACTTGGCCGCCGTCCAGCTCTTGACCGCGGCGGGGTAGCTGAACTGCTGGGTCGACGGCGCGCACGAGGAGTCGAGAGCCTGCGAGGCGGGCTATGTCAGCTCGATGGCAGAGTACCCTAGTCAGAAGCGACGAGAACGCACAAAGTTAGGGCCGGTAGCAGCTGCGGAGTAAGTGACTGCGTTGTAGGTCTGTGCGCGGCGAGGGCGGAAAGTCAGCTCGGACCCCTCGACGGCGTTAAGGGAAAGCGGCTGGACCATGATCGTGATAAAGTCGAGTACGTTGCCGAACTGCAGAGACATAAGGAGTCGGCGAGGGCGACGAGAGGGCGAGAGGGAGGAGGAGCGAGACGCACCTCGCTCAGATCCGTCGACGGCGAGCCGTCTGCGCCGGTCCAAGGGCCCGACGACGTGTCGGACGAGATGAACTTGTCGCTGCCGATTTTGGCGCGCAGGGTCTTGAAGAACTCGAGGTAGTTCTTGAGGTCGTTGGCCGTGTCGAACTGCGAGCGAGCGGTCGAGAGGGTCAGCTCGCCTGCGGCTCAGGACGGCGTGAGCGACCTTTCACTCCCATCCTCCGTCGCCCCTGCCTTAGCTGGGTACTCCCAGTCCGCATCGATGCCGTCGAAGCCGTAGTCGGTGAGGGCGGCGTCGAGCGTTTCGACGAAGTCGGCTCGGGAGGTGTCGGTCGCGACGAGGCCCGAGAACGTGTTGCTGCCCGACCAGCCGCCGATCTGCAGGTGCTTGAGTCAGTGAGTGTACTGGAGGAGACAACGAAGAGCAGGACGTCGTCTAAAGGAAGAGGCAGGACAGACCGAGAGCATCTACGCGGACGGGGACGAGGTCAGTTTCGGCGCGAGCGCGACGATGGCGACAGCCCGCAGACGCACCGCCTTACAGCCAGCAGCTTGTGCAGCTTTGACCCAGTCCTTAGCGACGCCGTCGGTCGACTCGCCCATCGTGAGCTTGCCCTTCTCCTCCGCCGTGCCCGGCACGGCGCAGAACCTGCAGGCGCATGGGTCAGTAACGGCACCTGTCACGCTCGAGGAGGGACACGAAGAAGTGGACGAGCCAGAAGCAGTAGTCGTAGCCCGAGAAGTCGGTGTCGGCGACCGAGAGGCCAGCTGCGAGGAGGGAAAGCCATTTGAGAAGGTCAGTTTGCGCCGACGGTCGAGGGATGCACGAGCCAAGAGGCGCACTCCAGTTCTCCCAGAACGCCTACACGAAGAAGCTGGCAGAGTTAGACGGCGTCTGGTGCTGCGGAGCGAGCGAGAGGAAGGCAGACGCACCGCGACCTTCCCAGATCCGCCGCTCCCTCCACCGCTCGCCGTACCGCCTGTCGACGAGTTCCCCGACAACGACGAGCCACTCGGTGCCGCCGAGGCGCTTGAGCCTCCCGACGCCGTCTGGCTCGCCCCGCTTGCCGACCCTCCTCCTCCGCCCGCGCTCGAGCCCCTTGACGCAGCTCCTGCTGCCGAGCCCGCCTCACCATCGCCGCTGCCATCCGCTCCATCTCCGCTTGTCCCTGCACCCGCTGAGACAGCTGAGCCACTTGCTGCGCTGCCTGTAGAGCCGGAGGACGACTCGCCGCTCGAGGACGACGGGGTCGAGCCAGCCGAGTCGCGGTTGAACCACCACCACGCGCCGCCGCCGAGCGCCAAGAAGAGGATGAGGATGGCGCCGCCGATGAGGAGCTTGTTGCCGCCGCCGGCTGGCCGAGGCGAGACGGCTGCGGCTCGTCGTCGTCGTCGGTCGCGGTGGTGCTGCGCCTGGAGGAGTGCGACCCGGGTCAGCGCTGCTTGCTCTGCCTGGGCAGCGTCGCGGGAGCCGCACGCACCGCGATGAGCGCTTCCTCGTCGCTACTATCGTCGTCGTCGTCGTGTCGCCGTCGCCTTCTCGTACCGCCGCCTCGAGGCCGCCGCCGCTGCCGGTCGTCGTCCTCGCTCTCGCTCGAGCCACTGCTCGTGTCCTCGACGCTGCCGTCGACGTCCTTGTCGTGCCGCCGTGATCGAGCGTGCCGACTCGAGTCGCTGTCGGTCGAGGGCGGGCTGTCGTCGTCGCTGGCGGACCGTGCGCTCGAGCTCGAGGGCGAGTCGCTCAGGTCGCGGTTTCGGCTCCTTTTGCCCATCTGAGCAGCAGCAGAGCAGCACAGGCGAGTGCGACGTCGAGGTGAGAGCCTGAGGAACTGTAAGCTAGCCGAGGCCGCGAGAAAGACGCCGCGGAGAGTCCGGCGGACGACGCACGAGCCTCGAGACGGACAGGAGATGCAGCCCGCTCGTCCTCCTCGACTGGACGTGGTTCAGAATATTGCAGGACCTCGTCAGTCTGGACGAGGGCGAGTCAGTCTACTTACTCTCCTCCTCGTAGGCCTTTGCGCCTTGTCCCCACCTGCCCGCCTTCTTGCCCCAGTTCGAGCGCATGCCCCACACGTGCTCCTCGCGCAGCACGGGCCTCTCCCCTCGCACGTCGACCTCCTTGCCCTCGCGAGGCGTGCCGTCGGGCCACTTGGCGCGCAGGTCGGCCGGGTCGAGCACGCCGCTGAGGCGGTCCTCGCCGAGCGGCGCCTTGTCGCCGACGGCGTGTCGAGGTGGTGCAGCGGCGGCGGCGGCAGCGGCGACGGCGCTCGTCGAGGCGAAGGGCGTCTCCCACGAGCGAACGTGCGACGGCATCGGCGAGTGCTCGGCCGTGACGAGGTACTCGGCGGACGACATCTCGTAGACCCGAGAGACGGCGCGCTTGAAGGAGAAGCGCTCGTCCTCACCTGTCAACAGCAGAGGAGGGACGCTCGTCAGCAAGCCGTGGTGCGAGTGCGAGAGTGTGCGAGAGGCTAAGGAGGACGGACCGGTGAAGATGGACAGGTTCTGGAAGCTCGGCGTCGCCGCGCTCGGGTGGATCGGCGCCCGCGCCTCCTGCTCCCTGCGCCGCCGCAGCTGCCGGTCGAGCTGCTCCTCGACGGCCTGCGTCTCGAGCTGCCGCGCCGCGTCGCGCTCGTACGCCGCGACGTTGGCGCTCTCGTCGTACGCCGAGATGTTGGGGCGGTACGGCGCGTCGAGGTCCTGCTGGACGTCGCCGAGCATCTCTTCGACGAGCGAGTCGGTCACCTCGCCCGCCGCGTCCTGCGCGTCGTACCGCGACGAGCCCTTGGCCGTGAGCGAGTCGTTGAGCGGGAGCGAGAAGGTCGAGTTGTCGAGGACGTGCACGGGCCCCGAGTCGCCGGGAGCGTGCGAGCCCGACGACTCGGCGAACGAGGTCGGGAGGTCGTCGAGGATGGCGTCGATGGGAGGGGGAGGCGCCTCGGGCGTGACGGCGTCGGGGAAGAAGAGCGAGTCGATGGGCGCGGCGGCAAAGGCGAGAAGGCGCGTCTTGGTCTCGTCTGCGGGCGACAGACGGCGTCAGCGAGAAGAAGACGATGCTAGAGAGGGAAGAGAGACGCACAGAGGGCGTCGAGGAGCGTGATGAGCCGCCGAGCCTCGTTCTTGGCGTTGAGCGGAAGCACAGGAACGTCGTCCAGGACGATCGTGTGCTGCGGGCAGGTGCATGTCGGCGTCAGCTTCGAGCCCGTCAGAAAGAGAGCTCGAGAGGGGAGGAGAGAGGACGCACGAACTCGCTGCCGAGCGTGATGTAGTCGGCGGGTCCGAGCGGCTTCTCGCAGAGCTCCTTGAACGAGAAGCGCGCGACGCCGCCCAACGTCCAGGGCACCGTCACCTTGCGTCCATAGACGCTCAGCACCTTCTGCTCGCCCTTGACGTCGCCGACGACCCACCGCAGCGCGTCGGCCCACGCCGCATCGTCCTCGCCCTTGACGAACCACCCTCGCGAGCGCGTGCCCCAGCGCTTCCACGCCTCGGTCGAGCCAAAGTCGCCCGGCGTGATGGCGTCCGTCTCGGGGCTGAGCGAGATCTGGGAGCGCGCGATGAGGCGGTAGTCGGTCGGCGACGAGAGGTTGATGACGGGTGAGCGGACGGCGAGGGCGCCGAGGAAGGGTGAGAGGGTGGCGCGCTGGATGCCCTGCTTGTAGAGGTCTGCGGAACGAGCAGGGCGTCAGTCATCGAGATGAGTTGAGGCGTGAAAGAGAGGGCGAGAAGGAGGACACACCCTCGGGAACGCGGTTCGAGGTGCCGACGACGACGCCGCCGAGACGCCAGTACCAGCTCATGACCCGACTGACGAGACCTGCTCCTGCGATGTCGACGAGCTGCACCTCGTCAAAGGCGAGCAGCCAGCCGTGCGTCTTGATGAGGTCGAGCGCGACCTGGGCGAGGACGAACTCGCGCGTATTGAGCGCCGGGTCGCTCGCCGAGCGGCCTCCTGCATGACGAGAAGGCGCAGGAGTCAGGAAGGCTCGTGATGAGGAGGTGGAAGAGGGAGAGGAGGAGCAGAGGGACGCACCTGCAAAGACGGTCTGCCAGCCCTGGCTGATCGCGCGCGCCTTCATCTCCTCCTTCCGGCTCCACGGGTACCCGCCCTTGTCGCCACGCTCGTACCGCTCGTTCGCCGCTCGCTCCTCGGCCTCGTTCTGTAGCCGTTGTCGCTCGAGCGCGCGGTGGATCTGTGACGACGGAGAGCGAGGTCAGCGGCGCACGAGCGAGAGGCGGTAGAGCGAGGACTGGACGCACGGCCTGGTAGAGAGACAGCAGGAAGGCGTGGTAGTGGTAGCGGACCTTGTACGGCACTGGCAGGCTCTGGAAGAAGAGGTCCATGAGGAGGCTGTGGATGGACGGGGGCCGAGCGCGACAACGTCAGCGAGCGCTCAGCTTCGAGCGCAGGAGGCCCAGGCGCACCTCTTGCCGGTGCCTGGCGGCCCTGTCAAGAGGAAACCCTTGGGCGTGTCGAGCTCCTCGAGGCCCTCGTGCGCCTTGAGCACCTTGACGAGCTCTGTCGTCTTCTGCTTCTCGCTGAGGAGCGACAGCGAGCGGCGGTCGGCCTCCTCGTCGGAAGAAAGACCCATGCCGAGGTTGGACAGGGGCGAGCGCTTGAACGGCCATGCGGGGAGGGACGAGGTGGTCGTGACGGCGGAGGTGGACGACGAGGCGGGCGAGCTGATGGCGCGGATCGACTCGAGGAGGGTGAGGAGGTGTACTGGTGGCTGGTAGTCGATGAGCTCGCTGTGCAGCTTGCGGAGCTGCGACGCGAGGGAGAGAGGGAGGAGAGCGTCAGCGAGCGGGAGGAGGCGGTGCAGCCTCGTCGGCCTGCGTCGACCACGGCGCACGCACCTGCACGAGGGCCCGCAGCTGCTCTTCATCCTTTTTGACCTTGCCCTGAGCGACTGCAGGAACGTCAAGAGGAGGGCGCAAGCGAAAGCGAACAGTTCGGCGAGGTCGGTGGGGGAGGGCGGGAGGAGAGGTCAGCGCTCGCGCTCACTGCAAGGGTGCGACACCACGAGATGGCACGTACCAAGGCTGTAGTAGAGCAAGAGCGGGTCGGCCACCACGAGCGCGGCTTGTGGTGAGGGCGATGCCGACGTCGACGACGGCCGGGAGATCAAAGCGAGGGCGGATCGAGGAGGTGCAGGGCGGGCGAGCCGAGCCAGCGGCAAGTTCTTGAGGCGCAGCATGCTGCTCGGCAAGTCGGGAGATGCCCAGGAGCGAGTGCTGCAGGTGGTCGAGGGCGAGAGCGGGCCTCGCCGCGGTCGAGCCGACTTGCGAGCCTGAGCGCTCTCGAGCGCATCTCGCACGACATGGACAAAGCTGAGGAACACGGAGAGGGACAAAGTCGTGACACTGCAAGTACTACACGCGAGAAAGTCGACGCCCAGGAGCGAGGCAGCGCGTCGCCCGCGACGCCGACGGCTCCCCGACGACAAAGACGACGACCTGCGCCGCCTACGTGTCCTCCTGGATGCCATCACCCTCTGCAGCCACATCCTCATGAGCACTCGAGCACGGCACCCTACTTACCCTCGCCCGCTGGCCCGCCCTCGAACGCCGCGATCCTCGCCGACACCTGGCTCGGCGGCCTCGGCGCCCTCGCGCCCCGGAGCCGACCCGTGCCCGACGCGCGCTTGAGCGACGACGAGCTCGAGAGGGGCTCGTCGGCAACGGCGGCGGCGGTCGAGCCCGAGACGGGAGCGGCGGGCGTAGAGCCGAGCGCGGGGACGGCCGGCTCGTCCTGCGAGTCGCCGGCGGTCGAGGCTGAGGCGGGAGCGGCGCCGACAGGAGGAGCGAGCGAAGAGGGCGGCGTGAAGGCCTCCTCGGTCGGGCCGTCGGAAGGCGGGACGAACGCCTCCTCGGTAGGGCCGGTGCCGGCGCCGCCAGCCGCCGCTGAGTCGAGAAGCTCCTCCTGCGCCTCGAGCGCCTGCTTCGCCGCGCGCTCGTGCTCGACGTCGGCCTGTTCGTCAGCCGAGGCAGCAGCGGCGGCAGACGGCAGCAGCTCGTCGTCCGTGGCCGCCATCGGGCTCGCCGCGAACGCGCCGTCGTGCTCCTGCTGCGCGGTCGGCACGCCGAGCACGCTCGCCTGCGTCTGGACGCTGAGGCCGGCGGTGGCGGCGTCGACGGCGCCCTCCTTGTGCTGCTGCTGCAGCTTGAGGACCTCCTCGGCGCGGCCGAGGTCGACGCTCTCCTGCGCGCCGAGCCCGAGCGCGCTGCGGCGCACGCGTTGGTCGATCGGCTTGGTGCGCTGCCTGCGCGGGCGGTAGCGCTCGTCGCGGTGCTTCTTGGCGATGTCGGACGCGGCGACGAAGAGGTCGGACGACGACGAGAGGAGGGTCGAGAGGAAGACGGCGGGGAAGCGGTCGTCGAGGGTGAGGGCGGTCTCGACGGCGGGACGGAGGAGAGGGCGCGAGAGGGAGAGGGAGAGCTTGTGGATGTAGGTCGCGAGCGGCTCGGGGGTCGAGGTGGTCGAGATGAGGCGCGAGAGGTGGTCGACGAGGGCGTGCAGGACCTGCAGCCAGTAGAGCGAGTTAGAGGCGGACTCCAAGCACTCTCTCGTCCCCTCGTACGACAAGGAGACGAGCGAGACGAAGAGGGACGGCACTGACTCACCTCAAAGTGCACCCTCGGCAGCTTGCCGACCACGTCAGCGACCTTGCCCATCTCAACCTCGCCCTCGCCCGCCGTCCTGCGCGGGTACAGCGCGCGCAGCTCGTCGTACGCCGAGTAGGTGACCACCGGGATCTCGAGCTCGAGGAGCCACAGCTTGACGATCGCGCACAGGACGGGGAGGTCGAACGGCGCGAGGAGGGTGGCGAGGTCCGAGTCGTTGAGAGCGAGCGTCGACGGGTTGCTGTACGCACGAAGCACTCGGTCAGGTCGTGCACGAAGACGCTGAGGGAGCTGAGGAGGGACGCACTTGAGGATCGAGCGGAGAGCGTGCTGAGCGCCAAGCGGGACCTCGTACAGCCACGCCTTGCGCCGTTCTGCGCCAAGCGCCCCAGGACTATCAGCACGCAGTTCTCGACAGAGGAGAAGCACGACCGAGTCGGCCAGAGGCTGACGCACCTGCATCCTCGGCGCCCTCGCCCTTCTTCTCGATCTCGCGCAGGAGGACCTCGAGCACGGGCGGCACGGGCCTCGCCTCGCGCTCCGAGTTGGTCTCGTCGAACTTGCGCAGGTCGATGCCAAATGTCGCGAGGGCGGGCTCGGAGTAGTGCGACGTGTAGAGGACGGGCGACGGCTGGAAGGGGCCCGTGCTGCGGACGCGAGAGGGCCAAGTCATCTACTGCAAGAACCACAGCAGTCTCGAGGACAACCTGACGTTGCTCGAGGCTGCAGGGAGCGAGAGAGACTCGGACGCACCGCCTGCGCTCGATGAGGCCCTTGAGGTCGTTCTCGGGGCGGGCGAGCTCGAGCGTCTGGCCGACGCGCTCGAGGCTGCCGTCGATGAGCTTGGGGAGCGCCGCGATCGAGGCGTGGAACTGCTTGAGGACCGATGCGGCGGCCCGGAGGCGGTCCGACTCGAGGCGCTGGACGTAGGCAAAGTTGGCCGCGAGCGTCTCCTCGAGCGAGAGGCGAAGCGCGTCGAGCTCCGCGACGGCGACCTTGTACTTGTCCTCGTCGGCGGCGACCTCGCGCAGGGCCTTGTCGAGGCGCTCCTCGAGGTTCTGCGGGCCGACGACGGTCGACAGGAGGTTGTTGAGGCGGCGCTTGACCTCGGGCGCACGCTCCTCCCACACCTTGCGCGCCTTGTCGCGCGCCTCTTTAAGCGCAGCCGAGCCCTCCTCCTCGTCGTCCTCGTCGCCGAGCTTGTCCTCGTCCTCCTCGCGCAGCTTGTCGTGGTCGTCGCCGCTCTCCGACTCGTCGCCCTTGGGCACGCGGCGCCGGCCGTGCCCACGGGGCGCAGCGACCGTGCGGCGGGTCGAGAAGGCCCTGCCGAGCGCCGAGATGACGCCCGTCGCGCCCTGCGTGGCGGCGGCGGCGGCAGCGGCCGCAGACGCCGGCGCGCCCGTGTCGTCGACCTCGTCCGGGCGAGGCGGCAGCTTTGTCCTCTGGCTGCCGAGCTCGCCCTGGGCGCGCGAGAAGCTCAACTCGTCCTCGAGCTGGGCCGAGATGCGGCACGCGTCGTCGTAGGTCGCCTTGGTCTGCTCGACGACGACGCGCTTGCGCTCCCAGGCGGTGAGGGCCGTGTCGACCTGGGCGCGCGACGAGCGGACGCGGCCTGCGTGCGAGGTGGACCAGGTGCTGAAGGGCGTGAGGATCGAGCGCTGCGCAGGGGAAGGGGGCGCGTCAGTCGGGAGGTGCTGGCGCAGGAGGTGGGAGTTGGAGGTCGAAGCGGCGGCTCACCTGGAGGTCGTCGGCGAGAGCTTGGCGAGCCCGACCCTCGTTGACGCTCTGCGTGAGGAGCGCCTCGAAGCCGATCCGGAGCGAGCCGCCGTCGTCTGCAGGGGTTGAGCGGGTCGGGATGTCCGAGAGGGAAGGAGCGAGGTGGGGGACGAGGAGGACCAGGCGTCAGCTCGTTTGCACCGGAACGGAGAGCTGGGGCTCGAGTGGGAGACGCACCGGCACCAAAGCCGTCCTTCCTGAGCGCGGGCGGGAACAGGCTGTCGGCAAACGACTCCTCGGCGTCCTTGCGGCGGCGGACCTGGGCGAGGAGCTCGTCCGACTGGATGAGCGACGCGTCGAGGGCGTCGTACAGGCTCGTGAAGCCGGTGCGGTAGTCGGCGGACCAGAACTGTGTACTCGCAGGCGTGCAGCGCGTGTGGGTCAGCGACGAGGCGGTGCGGGCGGGGAGGGGGACCGGGTTGGAGGAGGGGAGCGAGGGAGGCGCACCGAGTTGCTGAACGTAGGCGGGAGGGTCGGGCGAGGCGCAGGCTGCTGCTCTGCAGGTGCTGCTGTCGAGTCTGCCATGGTTGGCGAGGGTGGTGGTGCGAGAGGACAAGGAGCGAGCCGGCCGGCGTCGTCGTCGTCGTCGAGCCAGCACCGCCTCGTCGCCTCGGTGGAAAATCGGGCGAGGGCATGACCGGGTGTACAAGACTGTGGTGAAGCATCTGGACGTGCTCGAGAGCAGCTACGAAGGCGAGCCGGGCAGGCCGTTTGACTCGGCTGCTCCCCTCACTTTCATCTCGGCGCGCCGAGAGCAGATCCTCGCCCAGCTCTATCACCACAGGGGCGATTAGCCAGCTCATCGCCAACAGCTCCTCCTCCTCGCCTACGACCAGCAGTGCATGCCCGCCCGCTGCCCGCCCCTTGTCGCCGCCGCCGTCGCCGCCCCCTCGTCCCGCCTGCCCCAGCCTTTCCCTCGCCCTCGTCTCTCTTCCTCCTCCTCGCTCCTCCCAGCTCCCGCACGCCAGCGCACCCTCTCCAGGACCGCCTCGACTAGCGCTCCAGCCACCCGCAAGCCATCGCACCTCGGCCACCTCCGCCCCTCGTCCGTTTTCCCCCACCGCTCCTTCTCGTCCTCTCGCGCCATGGCCTCTTGCACCCAGCTCCTCCAGGTGCGCCCCAAACCGCCAGCCTGCTCCTCCTCTCGAGCCTCGAGCTGACGCGCGCCTCGCACAGGGCATCCTCGACGCCAACGAGACGTACGCCGCCGCGTTCGCCCAGGCGGACCCGGCCCTCCTCAAGAAGCTCGCCGCAGGCCAGAGCCCGAGGATCTTCTGGCTCGGCTGCTCCGACTCGCGCGTCTCGGCAGAGCTGTGCGCTTCCCTCTCCCCTCGAGTCTGCGCCCGATAAGAACGAGATCGCTGACCCTCGCACCCTCCTCCTCCTCCTGCTCGATCGCTTGTTCTTCGCCTTGATCGCCTCGCTCCTCGACCTCGACAGCGCCACCGGTGTCGCCCCAGGCTCCATCTTTGTGCACGTGCGCCGCTGGATCCCCGATCGCACACCGCCGAGCACGCGCTGACCTCGTCGCACGCCTCCTCGCAGCGCAACATCGCCCAATGTTTCCACAAGGGCGACCTGTCGGCGTCTGCCGCCCTCGCCTACGCCGTGCACGTCCTCAAGGTCGAGGCCATCATCGTCTGCGGTTCGTCTTGCGCTCTCGACCGTCCAGCTCGTCCGCAGCAGCGGCTCGCGGCTGGCTGGTACGTCCTGATGACCTCGACTGACTCGCGCACCCTCCCACAGGCCACACCGGGTGCGGCGGCGTCAAGGCGGGCATGCAGGCGGCCGTTGACTCGTCGGACAAGGCGGCCAAGGGCGAGGAGGAGCCTGTGCCTGAGCCGGGCTCTGTGGCCGACACCATCTCCAAGTGGATCGCGCCCGTGCGTATCTCTCCTTCTCCCTCGCCCTGCTTCACCTACCGTCGCTGACCTGTGCGTCGTCATCGCGCCCGCAGATCAAGTCGCTCGCGTCGTCGCAGCTCCCCAACTGCTCGGCCGCGTCGCGCTCGCCGCTCGACAACCTCTCGCTCGCCGAGCTGACGGACCAGCACGTGCGCGACACGGTCCAGGCCGTCTCCGAGTCGGACATTGTCCGTGCCGCGTGGGACGAGGGGCGCGAGGTGAGCGTGCACGGGTGGGTGTACCACGTCGCGACGGCCAAGCTGCGGGACCTCGACTGCGGCTACAAGGGCGGTGCGTCTCTCCTCCTCTCTTCTTCTCGACGTGCTCGAGGTGACGAAAGAGCAGCGGCTGACGATCCTCGTGTCGTGCGCTCGCAGTGGGCGTCCGCGCCGACTCGCTCTCGCGCCCGGCGACCTACGCCGACAGCGAGCCGCGCGACGACTAGACGCTCGCGCGACGTCGTTCCTCCTTCCTCTTACTCCCAGTTTCCAAGGTCTGTGTAGATAGAAAGGGAGGCGTAGGCGGCCTGCTCTCTGCGAGAGCTCGTCGTCCTGCGCTCTTCCCGCCCCGGTGGTCGTCTCGATTCTGCAACTTTCGTGCCTCTCTTCTTCTCCTTCGGCTTCCTAGAGAGCTGTGCGAGTCAACCACCGGCTGTTCGAGCTCAGGAGCGAGCGAGAGAGGCGGATCCGAGTTGGTCGCGTCCACGACGCGAAGTCGCTCGCCTTGGCCGCCTCGTCTCTCCCCCTCATGGCCGACCCACCGGCTGGACCAGCCCCGCTTGCGCCTGCACACCCTCCACCACGACCCGCGGCGAGCAGCAAGCTGTTCAGCATCTTTGCCCCACGCCCTCCCTCATCTGCGTCCGCGTCCGGCTCCACCACCTCGACCCTCGCGCCCACACCCGCGCCCGCACCTGCAGCAGCAGCCGAGCCCAACACTAGCTCGATGGCGCGCGGTGCGGCGGCGCAGCGCGCAGCCTCGGCGTCGGCGCAGAGCGCGACGGGCACCGAGACGCTCAGCCTCGTCGAGGACAGCGGCGCGAGCGATGACGGGCGTGAGGGTCCAGAGGAGGGCGCGAGGCGCACGAGGGGCGGGCAGGGCAAGGGCAAGGGCAAGGTGACGAAGGCGGGCAGGTCGAGGCGCGCGCAGGACGAGGACGAGGACGACGAGGTCGTCGTCGTCGGTTCGTCGTCGAGGGCGGGCAAGAACGGCAAGGGCAAGACGACCGCCACGTCGACCAAGGCCAAGGGCAAGAAGCGCGCGGCGTCGCCGATCGCCTCGGACTCGGACGACGCCGCGTCGTACGCCGGCAGCGCCGCACCCTCGAGCCCTCGCACCCCGCGCAAGCGCCGCTCGACGGCCCGCCGCGCCACCGCCGCGCCAGCACACGATGCCGTCGTCGACTTGACCGAGTCGCCGCCGCGCGAGAAGAAGAAGAAGGGCGACAAGAAGGGCAAGGGCAAGGACAAGGCGTCCGACAGCGCCGGCGTCATCGGCACGGCCGGCCATGCCTTCTCGGACGAGCGCCGCGCCGCGCGCGACAAGGCCAAGAAGCGCGAGGCGCCCGAGGCGAGGTGGCCGACGCAGGAGGAGCACGAGGGCGGCTTGCCGAGCGCACTCGCGCCCGTCGGCAACGGCGAGGCGAGCAACGCGGCGCAGGGCGCGCAGGCTGCGAGGTGGACGCGCCGCGAGGTCACGGGCAAGGAGCGCGTTACGCACGTCGAGGGCGAGGACGAGCCCGGCGGCACGTTCCTCGACGAGCTGCGCGCGACGCTCGTCGGCCCGCACGGACCCTCGACCAGTGCCGCCACGCCCGGGCCCGTCTACTCGCAGCGCGCGTTCCGCCTGGTCCCCAACCTCCTCCCGCCCTTCGCACCGCACCCTCTCCTCGACCGCCTCGCCGCACCCCTGCGCGACCCCTCGTCCTCGACCTTGTCGGCCTTCGTCCGCCTGACCGCCCGCGGCTTCGAGCCGAGCGAGGAGGGCGCCAAGCTGTGGACGTCCAAGTACGGGCCGCAGAGCGCCGACGAGGTGCTCGGCGACGTGAGCGGGCAGAGTGCGAGGTGGCTGCGGGACTGGCTCGAGGAGCTCAAGGTGCAAGGAGCAGGTGCGTCCTCGGCTCTCTCCCTCACTCGACTGCGCCCTTCCACTCCAGGTTCATGAGCTGATGAGCCATCTCTCGCACGTCTGCAGCCGGCGACGCCGATGCAGCAAGACGCCGTCGCCCGGTCGCGCGCGGCCTCGTCAAGCCCAAGAAGAAGAAGGCCAAGAAGCGCAAGCCGTTCGACGACTTTATCGCCTCGTCCGACGACGACGACGACGACATGACCGCCGCCTACCCTCCCTCGTCGTACGACCTGCACGCGTCCGACTTTGGCGAGGACGCCGACGACGATGACGACCACCTCCTCCCGTCCAGCTCCGCCTTACGCCGCCCCGGCTCCGTCTTCCCGACCCTCACCAACCTCATCCTCCTGCATGGACCTCACGGCACGGGCAAGAGCGCCGCCGTCCATGCCGTCGCGCGCGAGCTCAACTTCGAGGTGTTCGAGGTCTTCCCCGGCATGGGCAGGCGCGGCGCCAAGGACCTCGAGCGCTACGTCGGCGACGTCGGGAGGAACCACGTCGTGCTCGGCGGGAGCCCGAGGAAGAGCGGCTCGTCGGGCGGGGCAGCGGGAGGGAGCGTCGCGGCCATGTTCAAGCGGCTGCAGGCCAAGGTCGAGGCCGGTCCCGACGCGAGCGGGCCAGCGCTCGGGACCAAGGGCAAGGAGAAGGAGAAGGTGGACGACGAGGTGCGCGACAAGGGCCCGACGCAGTCGCTCATCCTCGTCGACGAGGTCGACGTGCTCTTCAAAGGCGAGGAGGACTTCTGGCAAGGTGCGTCTCGCCCTTTGCACAGCGTCATCATCTCGCACCAAACTGACCTCGTTCTGGTGCCCTGTGCGCAGGCCTCATCGCGCTCGCTCAGCAGTCGCGCCGGCCGATCGTCATGACCTGCACCGGTGCGCACGAGCCTCTCCTGTACCAGGTCTCGCCCTCGAGTCTGACGCCCTCTCTGCGTGCAGACTACTCGCTCGTCCCGTTTGACGAGCTCGGCCTTCAGCAGGTCGCCGCCGCCGCCGATCTCCCTCCCGCCAACTTCCTCTCGTTCGCCGCTCCAGAGCCCGACCTCGCCGTCCCCTACCTCCAGCTCGTCGCGCTCCGCGAGGGCCACATCCTTCCCTCGTCCTCGACGACCGTCGATACGCTGTACTCGTCCTTCTCGCGCTCGCGCCCGTACCCGGCGTGGCTCACGCAGCAGCAACCCGGCGAGCGGCCCCTCCCGCACCCGCTCTCGAGCATGCCCCTGCCGAGCTACGACCTGCGCAAGGCGCTCATGCAGCTCCAGTTCGAGTGCGCCTGGGGCATGCCGGGCTCGGCGAGCGGCGAGGGCAAGGAGGAGGGCACGCCGGGCGAGGAGCAGACGACCTGGTGCGAGGGCGCGCTGCGCGTCCCTGCGCCCGCCGAGGACGTTGACGGCCCGTCGCCCACGCCTTCTGCCTCGCACGGCGCGCATGCCGAGCGTCGAGCCGTCGATGGGCAGCTCGGCGGCGCGCTCGAGCGTGCGGCGCTGGCCGCCGACGCGCTCTCTTTCGCCGACGCGCATGTCGCTTGGCGCATCGCGGTGCTGCTCGAGGTGCGTCTTCTCCTCTCGAGATCGACCTGTCGAGCTAGTTCAACCTGCTGAGCGGTCGGGGCTGACCCTGCTCGCGTTTGTGCAGGATGAGGAGACGGGCCGCTTCGTCACGCCGGCCGACGCCGAGGCGTCCTACACGGTGTTCAAGTACGTCGTGCGCGAGGACACCCAGCGCGTGCCGTCCGTCGGCGCCGAGCCGGCCATGGTGCAGGCGATCGACTCGCTCGCGTTCGGCCTGTGGGAGGGCGCAGCTCGCTTCGGCGTGCTCGAGGACGAGGAGCTCGAGTCCAAGCGGTACGACTCTCTCTTGCTCTTACTCTCTCGCCTGGTCGAACTTCTACCTGACACGTTCCTGCGCACGCAGCTCCGACTTCACCTACCGCCTCGGCCAACTCGTCCACTCGGGCGGCGACAACGCCCTCCTCCAGCCGCCCGATCCCGTCCTCCCCAGCGCCGCCGTCACGACCGACTACCGCCCTTACCTGCGCAGCATCACGCTCGCCGACGACGACCGCCTCGCCGACTCTGCGCTCGCGAGTACGAGCGCCGCCGATGACGGCGGGCCGGGAGAGGTCCATGCGCTCGGCATGGCGGCGTCGCTCGCTGCGGCGGCGGGTCCCGCCGGCGCGCGCAGGCAGCGCAAGTCGGCGAGGCAGAAGGCGCGCAAGGGCGAGCCCATGTACGAGCGCGTGCTCGGGTGGGCGAGCGAGGTCGAGGCGGACTGGCTCCGTGCGAGCGGCTTTGAGTAGAGGGTCCGGGTGGAGCGCTTGATCGAGCAGTCGCAATGAGCTTGAGCATGAAGCTGTTCTGCCTGCTAGAGACTGAAGAGCTGCAGCGTCGCTTGCACAGCTCGTTGACGACCGCGCTCGAGGGGAGGCCCCGCACCAATCTTGACTTGCGCGGGGCTGATGAAAGACGAGCCTTCTCCGGCCCCTCCTGCACTCACCACGGCACCATGCGCTGCGTGCTTCAGCGAGTCAAGTCTGCAAGCGTCACTGTCGACGGCGAGATCATTTCCAGCATCGGGCGAGGTGTGCTCTCTCTCCTCCTCCTCGAGCCCCCACCTCATCTCCCGCCCGCTCGTCTCGCTCCACTACGCCCCGTGCAGCTTAGCTGATCAGCTAGAGCTTTCGCAGGTATCCTCTGCCTGATCGGCATCGGCGCAGACGACTCGAAGCACGAGGCTGACTGGCTCGCCGGCAAGCTGCTCGCGCTCAAGGTGTTCCCGGACGATCGCGAGGGCGAGGTGTGGGGCTGGAAGAAGAGCGTCGTCGACGCAGACTACGAGGTTCTGTGCGGTGCGGCTGCTCTTGATCCTGCTGTCGGTCGCCTTGCTCTCGAGCTGACCCTCCTCGCCCGGTCGCCCACCCAGTCTCGCAGTTCACGCTCCAGGCCAACCTGCGCAAGGGCGCCAAGCCCGACTTTCACGGCGCGTGTCCGCCCGACGTCGCGCGGCAGATGTACGACGACCTGCTCGCCGACCTGCGGCGGCGGTACAAGCCCGAGCGCATCCAGGACGGGCGGTTTCAGGCCATGATGGACGTTCAGCTCGTCAACGACGTGCGTCCTCGTTCGTCTCCCACAGTCACAAGCACGTCCTCGAGCTCACCCCGACCGACTGAGCGCCCGCAGGGACCCGTCACGCTCGTGCTCGACTCGGCGACCGACGCACCCGCACGACCCGTCGTCAAGGCGCCGCTCACCGAGGAGCAGAAGCGCAAGGCCAAGGACAAGCTCGCGGCACGGCAGAAGCACCGCGAGCAGCACTCGGCGTCGGCGTCGTCCTCGGCGGCGACGAGCGGCGCGGCGACGCCGGCGAGCGCAGGAGGTCCGAGCGGGGCGAGCCTCGTCAGCTCGACCGCCTCGAGCACGGCCGCGCTGTCGGCCGAGCCGACGACCTACTTCGTGCAGGGCACGGACAAGCCGCCAGCACATGCGGTGACGGACAGGAGCGAGAAGGAGCTGATCCACGACGCCGAGGAGGCGAGTCGAGCGCTCGCCGAGCGCTTCAAGGTCGCCATGCTCGAGCCCTTTCCGTAGCCGCTCTCGAGTCAAGTCTTGCACTGCAACGACGAGTAGAAGTTCCTTGCACGAGATCTAGAGAGACGAGAGGAGAGAGCGTCTACGCAAGAAACTCCTCGACGACGTCGAGCCAGGGCTGAGTCGCGTCAATCATGGGCAAGTGGCCCGCGCCCTGGATCTGCTCGAACCTGGCATCGACGCCGTCGCTCTTGAGCGTCTCGGAGAGGCCCTTGAGCACGCCGGGGAGCGCGCCGTCGCGCTCGCCCGCGACGAGGAGCACCTTCTTGCCCTCGCCGCCCTTGAGCTTGTCGGCGAGCCCGGGCAGGACGTCGTAGCCCTGGAGCGCCGCCGCACCCGCCGCAAAGCCCTCGACGGGCGTCGCCGCGACCATGTCGTGCACGAGGTAGGCCCTGCGCCCGCCGGCGTTGAGCTCGCTCGTCGCGCCGCCGGGGAACCAGCGCGGGACGGTCACGTCGGCAAGCGGGACCATCGAGCCCGCCTTGCGAGCGAGCGCGATGCGCTCGTCCCACGCGGCGGCGTTGGCGGCGGGCGAGGTGGCCTGCGTGTCGCACGCGACGAGGCGACGGAAGAGGTCCGGGTGGTGCTGCGCGAGGGCGAGCGTCGTGGCGCCGCCTTGCGAGACGCCGATGACGGCGTGGACGGGCGTCGGGATCGAGAGCTTGGTGAGAATGGTGGCGATGTCGCCGGCGAGAACCTCGAGCGTGCAGGGCTTGGGCGGGACCGACGACTGCGAGCGGCTCGAGCGCGACGAGCGGGGTCAGCTCTGTGCGCAGGAAAGAGCGAGAGATACAGAGTGCGCACCTTGCCGTGGCCGCGTTGGTCGTACGTGAGGAGGTTGTACTTCTTGCTGAGCCGAGGCAAAGCGCCGTCCCACATGGTCTGGTTCGTCATGAGCGAGTTGACGAAGACGAGCCACGGGCTCGCGTCGTCGCGCTTGGCGACGCGCACGTGCAGCGTCACGCCGTCGTCGACCTCGACGTCGTGCTCGGTCTGGTCCGTCTCGGGGAGCGGCACGCTGACGGCGCCCATGTCGCCGACGTCGAGCGTGACGAGCAGGCGCGAGACCATGTTGTAGGTCGCCGCGACGGCCGTCGCCTCGAGGAGCTGCTGGTCGTCCTTGAGGTGCTCCTTGAGGTCGTTGAGGATCGACTGCGGGACGTTGACGCTGAAGGTGGACGCATCGGCGAAGCGGAGGGCGGCGGCCTGGAACGGCGAGAGGACGCCCGGGGCGGCAGGGCTCGGGAGGGGAGTGTACAGGTCGCGGATGATGGTGAGCTGCTGGTTGGTCAGGCCGGCGTCGGTGCCGACGTGAGCGTGATCTGCGGGAGGGAGGAGACCGAGCGTCAGCTTGGCTGGGTCGGCAGTCGGCGAGGGAGAGGGCGAGCGCACGGATCCACTCGAAGCAGGCCGAGTTGCGGGCAGCGACACGAAGGATCTACGAGGTCGAGAGAGAGAGTCAGCGGAAGGCCTGAGGCGTTGACGGGAGGGGTCCGGGCGCACCATGAGCTCGCGGATGTCGTCGGGGAGCGAGTTGCGGTTGCGCACGGCGCCGAGGAGCGTGTTCCAGCCGTTCTGCAGGAGTAGTGGAGCGTCAGCTCGGTGTCTGGACAGACGAAGAGGGAGGGGAGGAGCGCACAGCGATCTCGGGCGCGTTGAGGAGGGTCTGGTCGAGCGGGGTGAGGCCGCGCGGGCCACGGCGCTCGCGGATGGCGTCGCCGACAACCGAGGTGCCCTTTGCCGGGGTCTTGTAAGGGATGCGAGGCATGCTGCGTGCGGTGCGCGACGGGGTCAGCTTCATCGCGCTTCGAGAGTGTCCGAGTGGGGGGAGCAGGACGATGAGGCTGTGAGCCGGCCGCTCGACCGCGCGCGCTGGCTAGAGTTGCAGCATGGCTGCACACAAAGCTCCTGGCACCCTCGCTGCCCGCACTATGGCCGTGATGGTCGAGGTGACCTCGAGCCGCGGCGGCTGATGTCGGGCGAGACCGCTCGCGGGAGGCAACGGCGCAGGGGGAAGGGATAGGGACGTAGGGAGGGTTGCGGACTCACTTGGAGAGGTAGTCTAGGCGGTACAGGGGAGCGCAAGAGCAAGTGTGGTGAGGATGCGGACGACGACGACGAGACTGCCGGCCGCGGCTCGCTTCCTCTGCTCCTCTCACTCGCTGAAGCACCTGTTCTGCACTGTGAGCAGCTCGAAGTACTCTGTACGCGACCTCAGAGCCTCCCGAGCAACCTGCTGACGGCTCTCCTGCTCCCCCTCCCTCGGTCCCCTCCCCCACCTCCTCCTCGTCCTCGGTCGTCGCTCTCCTCGACCATGTCACCCTGCACTGCGCCCTTGCTTTCGACAGCTTCAGCATCTATCTCTACTCGATCATGTCCGCCCCTTCTCCATCTGCGCCTGGCTACCTCTGGGTCTTGAGCGAGCCCGGTTCCGAGGCCACCGTCGAGGAGTTCCAGGGTGCGCCCTCCCGCAGGCTCCCTTGCCGCCCTGCTCAGCACCGAGCTAACACTCCTATTGCACGCACAGACTGGTACGACAACGAGCACGTCCCGCTGCGCATGGCAAAGTGCGCCGCCTGCCGACCTTCTCTCTTTCCTACGACCGCAGCGCCGCAACGCTCGAGCTGACCCGCTACACCTCTCCCTGCAGCATCGCCGAGTTCGAGACGGGTGCACGGTACGAGGCCGCCGACGACCTCAAGCCGGGCTGGTCGGCCGCGTACGACATCTCGTCCGTCGCCCTCTTCTCCGACGACAAGTACACGCGCCTGCGCGCCAATCGCTCGCCGCGCGAGGGCGCCCTCGTAGCCCGCCTCGAGACGCTCGACCGCCGCACGGCGCAGAAGCTCGCCGAGACGAGCAAGCCCCCGGCGGCGGCCGATGCGCCTCGGTTCGTCCTGACGGCGGCGGGCAGCGATGAACCGAGCGCGGACGAGCTGCGGCTCTTCGAGGGCGTCGAGGGCTGGAGGAGGAGCCACTCGCATAACGTGTACGACTCGCTCGTCATCGGCCACGGCAAGGAGCCCAAGACCAACGTCGCGCCCAAGTTTGTCGTCATTCACGGTGCGCCTTCTTCTCGACGCTCTCGCTCCCTTCCCTCTCCCTCGAAGCATTCTGCTCGACGTGTACTGATCGACTTGTCGCTCCCCCGCTCCTGTCCGCGACCTCTCTCGTGCCGCCCTCGCCCTCGCCCCCTCCTCGTCTCCCTCTCTTCCTCCTCCCTCTCTCGCTCGCAGAGTTCGACACCGAGGCCTACGTCTCGTCGCCCGCCTACGCCAAGGCGACCGACAGCAAGACCGAGGTGCGCCGGTGGAAGCTGTACCGCGCGACGGCCAACACGGCGGGCAAGGCGTGAGTCGCTGGCGAGGAGGGGTTCGAGCGGCGGGGCGGGGAGGAGAGCCAGAGCGTCGAGCCGCTGAGCGAGGCGGCGCAGTGCAATGACTGTGCGACTGGGCTCACGAGCGAGGGTCGTGGCGGCGGTGGAGAGCGGAACGAGGAAGCTCGAGGACCGTGCGCGTGAGCCGAGTCGGGCGTCTCCCTCTTTCAGCTCTCGCTTTCGCTCTCTCGCACCTCGAGCTCAAGCGCTGCTACAGCTACGTTGCTCGCTCGGTCTACCAAGACCCCGTCTAGCTCAGCCACACAGCGTGGCTCGCTCCTGTCCCCCGCTCGTCCTCGTCGACCTCACCCGCACCCTCGCCCTCGAGCGGCGCATCGACGCCCAGCCGCACGCTCGCCACCTCGCGCAGCTCGTCCCACTCGTCGCGCCACTCGAGCACCGAGACGAATCCCTCCTCGTCGTCCGTCAAAACGACCCAGTCGCGGCCCTCGGCTGCGCTCGAGCCTGCGCCGACGCCGCGGTGGAAGGGGAAGACCTCGATCGCGTTGGCCTTGCCGCCGCTGTTGCGCGTCTCGAACCTGCTCCTCGCGCCGTAGCCACGCTCGAGCGCCGCCCCCTCGCGCTCGCGCTCGCGCACGCTCCCATCGCCGGCGAGGTCAAACACGGCGACCCACCCACGCTCGCTCGGCGTCTTGCCGCGCGTCGTGGCGTAGATGCGGCGCGCGTCGGCCGAGAGGCGCAGCGTGTCGCCGCGGTACCCCGGGCGGGTCGGGTGCTGTGAGGGCGGGATGATCGAGAGGCGCTGCGAGTGCGAGAGGTAGGGCGACGAGGGGAGGACGTCGTAGACGTCGAGGTACGAGGCTGCGCAGAGAAGAGGAGAGTGTTAGCGTAAGCCCTTCGACCTCCTCTGGACTTAGTGTAGTGCCGGCCAGAGCGTGCATCTCCCGCCGCGAGCACAGGAGGAGGAGAGAGGCGCGCTCGACGCACTGTGCTCGGTCACGACATAGAGCTTGCGGCCGTCCGGGCTCGGGACGCTGTGCCTCGGGCCCTCGTGGCCCTTCTCGCCGTGCGACGGCACCTCGCCGAGGTGCTCGAGCGTGCCGTCCGAGTTGAGCGAGTAGACGAAGAGCGAGTCGCGGCCGCTGCGAGCGAGGCGAGGGCCGGGTGAGCGCTCATGCTCGGAGCTCAGCTTGCTCGAGTACGAGGAAGGGAGCGAGGGACGCACACATGAGGAATGTAGGCTCGTCGGTGCACCGGGTCGAGGTCGACGGCATGGCTGCCGTATCGAAGCGCGACCCTCGTCTTGTCCGTCTTGGGGTCGCGCAGCTCGTCCTCGCCGCCGTCCAAGTAGATGACCTCCTGCAGCTGCTCGCCGAAGCCGCTCGTCGCCGGGTCGGCCGCGAAAGTCTGCGCGACGGGCCCGCCGGCCTGGTAGATGCGGGGAGGGGTGAAGCCGAGCGAGGACGGCGAGACGGCGAGGTAGGAACCCGTCGCAGCTGTTGCAGAGAGGGTCAAGAAGGAGTGTGGCGCAGGACTAGGTCAGCTGGACTGCGAGGGCGGGCAGGAGAAGCGAGCCGCGGCAGACGCACAGATCGGGACCGTGTTGACCTTGCGCACGCCGTCCTTGCCGCCGGCGAGCACGTCCCAGCTGCTCAAAGTCGGTGGCTGCGCCCACGTCGTCGCGTACGCCGTCGTGCGGTCCTCGCTCAGGGCGAGGAACTGGTGCGGGCCCTCGGCGCGGTACTTGCGGTGGACGGCGATTGTGGGCCCGCCGGGCGCGTAGGGCGAGAAGGCGAGGAGGTAGAGGAAGAGGGTGTTGAAGGTGCCGCTGAGCAGGTAGTGCAGTCGGGGGCAGAGCGAGTCGGATGCGCTCATCGCCGCGAGGAGCGATGAGGACGGTGGTGAGGACTGCGCGCGGACGGGGCAGGGTCAGCTTGCGCGCGTCGGGTGGGGCAGGAAGGCAGCTTGTATGGACAGCTCACACAGACAGCGGCCATGGCGGCTGAGGTTGCGAGACGAGGAGGAGCAAGCCGCAAAGAACGTCGGCCGCGGCGAACAAGTGGGGGCGCGGCTGTCCTCCTCCAGCTCTCGCTCGGCGTACCCGTCGAGGCTCTCAGGGCCACCGCTTGATCTTGCTTTGCGCCTCTGTCCAGCCAGCTCAGCACCAGCTGCCGCGGCAAGCGAGGGCGCGGACTTTTCGCGAGCCAAAAATCGCGCGATTTTTCGAGCCGGGTCGGCTTGCGCTTGAGTCTCGCTGTTCCACCGCCTTTCAGACCGCAGGACGGGCTGCACGAAGCTGCAGGAAGCCGTGGCTGGTAAGGCGACCGCGGGTGAACCTTTGGACGAGCCAATCGGGGGACTTGGAGGTGAGACCGGCCGCGGCCTCAAGTCGGCCGCGGCAAGAGCTTCTCACGCGACGACGACCCCGCCCTCGTCGTCAGGCTCTCTCCTTCACTCTTTGCTGTACTCGCACCCTTCTTGCTTCACCGACCATGCGCGCCTTCACCACCGTCCTCGCCGCCGCAGCCCTCGCGTCGAGCGCACTCGGTGCGTCCTCCCCTTCCCCTCCCACCTCCTCGGCTCTCGGCAGGCCGTCCACGCCTCGTACACGGCACCACAGCCCGTGCAGCACACCCGCAGAGCTCAAGCTGACCCATGTGCACGCCCTGCAGCCCACAACGATGCGCCCAAGAGCGCCGACGAGATCAAGTACATCCAGTCGATCGAGGAGAAGATGTACGCCTGCGGGCCCAAGATCGAGAAGTACAGGGCTCTGCGCAAGCGTGCCGTGAGTCTTACGCTCCCTCTCCCCCGACGGGATGCCCCTCGGCGAGCCTCGAGTCGGCCGGTCGCCGCCGCCGTGCCTGCTCCTCCTCGAGCCGCAGCCCCGCGAGGACTCGGTCGTGCACAGCGCGCTGACTCTCCCACCCTCCGTAACAGGCATCCCAGCAGTTCCTCGGCGGCGGGCAGGCGCCGACCAACGCGCAGGAGCTGTTCCTCGACGCCGAGGGCGAGGACGACGACACGCTCATCGCTCGGACCCTCCTTGCGCCCTTGACCGAGGAGCCTCGCATCCGCAACCACTCGTGCATCTGTACGTCGAGCTTCCTCTGCTTGACTCGACTCGCGCAGCGCCTCGAGTCGTAGAGCCTGTCGCTGACCTCGCTCTTCTCGTCCTCCTCGTCCGCCCGCTCGCAGTGCACCCGCAGCTTACCGAGGGCCCGTACTACCACACCGAGGGCCACCCGATCCGCCAGAACATGGCCGAGGACCAGCTCGGTCTTCCTTTCGTGCGTCCTCGCCTTCTTGCGCTGCCTCCGTCGAGACGACGCTGACCTTCCTCTCGACCTCCTGCTCTCCTCGGCGCAGTTCATGGACGTCGGCATCATCGACGTCAACACGTGCGAGCCGATGGAGAACGTCCTCGTCGACCTGTGGCACGCCAACACGACGGGCCACTACGCCGGCCACCCCGAGCAGGCGCCCAACCTGAGGTGGGAGGGCCCGGCGCACGAGGGCCCTCGCAAGGGCCTCCTCAGCAAGTACCCGCGCACCAACGACCACGAGACGTTCCTGCGTGGCGCCTGGCCGACCAACAAGCACGGCCTCGCCCAGTTCTCCTGTGCGTCGCCCGCTCTCGTCACTCTCGAGCGCGCTCGCCCTCGCTCGCCCAGCCCCTCCTCGCCCAGCTCCTGACGCTCTCTCGCATCCTTCCCTCTCTCTGCTCGCAGCCATCTTCCCCGGCTACTACACCGGCCGCGCCACGCACGTCCACGTCCGCGTCCACACCGAGTGGACCCCTCTCCCGAACGGCACCTTCACCTCGCACCGCATGCTCCACACGGGCCAGTTCTTCGTCCCCGACTCGATCAACATGCAGGTCGACAAGGTGTGGCCGTACAGCACCAACCCGATCGCCGACAAGTGGGGCCGCACGCGCAACTGGGTCGACTCGCTCCACATCTACCAGGACGCGCACGGCAACGGCGCCAACCCCGAGTTCGAGGTCCTCAAGGTCGGCAGCGTCCTGCAGCAGGGCATGATCGGCTACATCACGGTCGGCGTCGACTCGAAGGCCAACTACGACATCAACGCGCCGTGGCAGCCCATCCCGCCCTCGGCCATGAAGGACTAGGCGCCCTCGTCGTCGACGGGCGCTCGCCGTCAGCTCTGCACGAGCTCGCCGAGCTCTCGGAGAGGACGAAGACGAGGTGGTGGGGCGGCATCTCTCTCGAGCAGGACCTGTAGTTTTTATCCCGTCCACGCATCTCTCTTGCAGTATCTCTCTCTCTCCTCTTCTCGCCGCACTTGCCGAGCGAGCTCAAGAGAGACGGACGAGGCTACCTGAGCCGTGCGCGAGGCCGACGAGGTCTCTCTCTCGCGCAGTCGCTCTCCCTCCCGCTCGCGCTCAGGCCTCGGCTCGGCTCGACTGCTCAATTTTCTGTGCATTGCGCCGCGCTCGTCGACTAGAAGCCCTTGCCGGCGATGAGGTGCTCGAGCGCGCTCTTCGTGTCGTCCTTGCTCTCCTTGACGAGGCCGGCGAGCGAGCGGAAGGCCGGGTGGGCGGCGTCGTCTGCGAGGTGGAAGGCGAGGCGGCGTCAGCTCGCTGCGCTCTCGGCAGGACGGGTGCAAGGTGATCTGAAGGCCGACGGCGAGCCGAAACGATTCGGGAGGCACGGCGTGTCGAGGCGGGAGCGAGGAAGAAGGTGAGGTGGTTTGGGAAGGTCGAGTTGGTCGACAGGAGGATCGAGCTTCGGCGGCGCGCTCATCGCGAGCGACAGTATGCGAGAGACGAGGCGGAAGAACGCGAGGGATGAGGCTGAAGAGGAAGGAGGAAGGCGGCGCACCAATGAGCTGGAAGAGGATGGACTCGGACGTCGTGACGAGGGCGCCGGCGTCGCGCATGCGCTGCCGAGCGTGTACGATCAGGGTCAGCGTCAGGCTCGGCCGGGTTACAGTACGCCGCTCGACCGACGCCCATCGCGGCGGACGAGGGAGGGGGCAGACGGAAGGCGAGACGCACCTTGAGCGCGATGCCGACCTCGTCCTGGTTGCAGCTCGAGACGCCGTCGGCCAAGACGTGCACGTCGATGCCTCGCTCGAGCAGGTCGAGCGTCGTCTGCAGCACGCACACGTGACTCTGTGCGCGGGGGAAGAAGAAGAGCGCGGGAAGAAGAGGAAGCAGCAGAGTCAGCCTTCTGCGCGCGAGCGAGGACGACAGACGGCGAGCGTCTTGAAGCGCACCTCGATGCCGAACAGCACGACCGACTTCGTACCCCACTCCTCGAGCTGCTTCTCGATTTTTGGGACCATCATCGAGAACTTGGTCTTCGCGAGCGGGACCCAGTCTGGCCGCAGGTGGGACGGGAGGTCGAGGAGGGGGAGGGGGACGGTCGCGCCGAGGGCTACGAGCGCAGTAGGGGGCACGTGCGGGTTCGGTTTCGGGGGCGAGACTGGGACGAGCGTCAGTGCCTAGTCACCCGCACGGGGGGGAAGGACGAGGAGGCGCACATTTCGGGTTCTGCTCGGTCGCGATGACGGGCACGTCGAGGAGCTTTGCGGCCTTGAGCATCTTCTCGGCGGTCTGGATGACGGACGGGTAGGCGTGGATGACGAGGCGGAAGCGCTCTTGCTGTCGACGAGAGGAGCGTCAGCTCACGGCCCTCGTCGGTGATCGAGTCGCGCTACGCGAGCCGTGAGGGGAGAGAGCAGTACACGCACGATGTCGCACAGGAAGAACGCAGTCTGGAGGACGATGGTGAGCTCCTCGATTCGCAAAGGTGGGGGAAGGAGACGAGCCGCACCTTGCCGGGCACGACCTTTGCGACGCGACGAGCTGGAGAGGCCATGGCTATGCGCAAGAGCTGCAGGCGGTGCGAGGGCGAGGCGGTAGAGCTTGCGGACGAGAGAGACGGCGAGGAGAGCCAGAAGCCGACGGCGGAGCGAGCCTGTGCGAAACGCGGTGTGCGGGGTCGGGGCAAAAGAAGCGTTCGCCCAAAGGGGGAACTGATGAAGAAGCTCGACTGTAACGTGCGAGAGGCTCAGAGGAGATTCCGCTTCCGCGCCTCTCTCGCACGCTCTCACCTCGCTGTACACGCTCAAGCTGGACGCTCGGCTCCTCGTCAAGACTGTCCGTGTGTCGCTGCGCTCTCGCGTGAGTCGGCCGACCCCTCCTCCTCTCGCCGACCCTCGCTCCCGTCCTCAACTCGTCCACCTCGGTCTCTCGGCGGCAGCGCACCCGAGGAGCTCGCGCAGAGCCGCTTGGTGCGGCCTACGAGCATGGACAGCGGCTGACTTGACTCGCGCACGCCCCGCAGCCTCGCACTCTCCCCAACGTCCCCCTCCTTCAGCACCGCCCCCCCTCGCACCGCACCTTCGCCATGTCCGCTCCTGCCGCCGCGACCAAGCCCAAGCCGCCAGCAGACCCGACCGCGATCAACTGCGTCACCGTCCTCGGCGAGCACATCGCCAAGCCGTTCCGCCAGGAGCTCGTCCGCGTCACGGACCAGCTCTCGCCCAAACCCAAGCTCGTCGGCATCCTCGCCAACAGCGGCGCACCCTCGCGCGCGTACGCCAACTGGACCGCCAAGGCGTGCGAGGCCGTCGGCATCGACTACGAGCTGCGCGAGGTCGGCATCGTCGCGAGCGGCGCGACCGAGGGCACGGCCGAGCAGGGCGAGGTCGAGGAGGCCATCCTGCTCGCCAACCAGGACGACGACGTCAACGGCATTATGGTCTACTACCCCATCTTTGGGCCGCGCCAGGACGGCTACCTGCAGCAGGCCGTCAGCCCGCTCAAGGACGTCGAGGGCCTGAACTTTACCTGGTTCGTCGCCCGCTCTTCCTTCCCCTCGGCGGCTCCATGTGCACGAGTCGATGCTGAATCTGCACCGCATGCTACGCAGGCTCTTCTCGCTGTACCACAACACCCGCTTCATCGACCCGCGCAAGCTCGCTCTCGCCGCACAGGTCCTCACCCCGGAACCTTTCGTCCAGAGCAAGGCGCAGGCCGTTCCCTCGACGTCGAGCGCGCCCGTCGTCTCGCCGCCGAACGAGGACGGCCTCGTCAAGGCGATCCTGCCCTGCACGCCGCTCGCCATCGTCAAGACGCTCGAGCACTGCCAGGTCTACAACCCGCTGCGCCCGTACGGCTCGCGCGCGTTCGGCCGCACCATCACGGTCGTCAACCGGTCCGAGGTCGTCGGTCGTCCGCTCGCGGCGCTCCTCTCGAACGACGGCGCGCGCGTCTTCTCGGTCGACCTCGACGGCATCCAGGAGTTCACCCGGCGCAAGGTCGACAGCGAGTCGTCGGGCGAGAGCGGCAGCAAGGCGAGCTTCCACCCGTGTCACGTTGTCAAGAAGTGCGAGCTCAGCTTCGAGGAGTGCCTCGCGGCGAGCGACGTCGTCATCGGCGGCGTGCGTCCTCTTCCTCCTCCTCTCCCTCGACCACCTGTGCTGCAGCCGCTGATCTCGGACCCTCTCTCGACGTGCAGGTTCCGTCCAAGAGCTACAAGATCCCGACTGTGCACCTCAAGGAGGGCGTCATCGCCGTCAACTTCTCCGAGTCGAAGAACTTTGAGGACGACATCAAGGAGAAGGCGTCGCTCTACTGCCCGGGCATCGGCAAGGCGACGATCGTCCTCCTCCAGCGCAACCTGCTGAGGCTGCGCGAGTACCAGGCAGCGCTGCGTGGGCCGGCGACGCAGAATTAGGCGCCGTCCGCGTCCTCCTCGATCGCGTCCTCCCTTGGTCGCCGCCTCGCCCGCTCGCCCGCCCGACATAGACTCCTACCCATCTTCGTTCCTGTATCGCACCCGTCGTGGAACTCGGTATCCTTCGCACAGACCTGGCCTCCGCGTCGAGGTCGAGCGAGGCTGTCGCAGCCCGCCGACGGTCGTCCGTGCGCCGCTCGGACCTCTTCCTCGTCCGCTTTCGCCTCGCTCTGCTCGCCGCCTCTCGCCTCTCGTCCAAGCCCGGCTCCTCCACGGGCCGTGGGACAACGTGTTTGAGGAGCTCTCGCGGCGCATTGCCTTCCTCTCCGGGAACGACAATCGAGGTCTGGCCCCACAACTTCGCTCTGCGCTCGGCGAACCCTCTCTCTTGCTCGCTGCGCAGCTTCAGCCTCTCTGCGCGCTCGTCCTCAGCTTCTCGGCGCTCACAGCCCGCCCTCGTCCACCTGCCGACCGCGCTGACCCGCCGTCGTCCTCGCCCGCTCTCGCCGGGCGATATCTCTCGCCTCGCCTTCTCCGCCTCCGCCTCGCCTCGCCTCGGCTTGGCGACCTCTCGTGCAGCATGGCGGACACTGGGGCGAGCCCGTTACCGTCGCAGGCCGACGTTCCGCAAGACGAGCTCCTCCCGACGCTGCCGCAGTGGCTCGCGACGGCCCTCATCGGTGCGCTCTACCTCGCCGACTCACTCCGACGACAACCTGAAGCTGACCTCGCCTCCATCCTGCTCGACAGGTCCATGCATGGCCGGCTACCAGGTCGCCCAGATCCTGTTTGGCGTGTACCTCCAGGCCTTCCTGGTTCACGTCTTCTCGGGCGACATCAAGCAGCACGGCCGCCTCGCCCTCTGCACGCTCTACACCATGCTCATCCTCCAGCTCATCTACGTAGCTCTCACCTTCGTCGAGGTATACAATAGCGGCGGTGCGTCTCGAGCCGCACGGTCCCCTCGTCGACGAGCGCAGTACGCTGACCCGCTTCTCGTCGCCCGCTCGCAGTGAGCAACGACCGCACCTTCGACGCCGTCTACGTCGGCACCTTGCAGTGGCAGTTCTTGCCCTGGGTCAACGGCATCATCGGCGCGGTAGCCGAGACGTTCCTCGCGGTCCGTGCGGCCTCGGTACGCTCATCTTCTTCTCCTCCTCTCCCCGCTCAGGCTCGCTGACTCGAGCTGCGGCTACAGTTCTTTGCGAGTCGCACGACGAAGAGCCTCTTCTATGGTTGGATGGGTGCGCTCGTCACGCTCGTCTTGTTCGGCTCGACCATGACGTTCGCGACCGGGATTCTCGTGCGTGACCTCTCCTCCCTTCCTGCGCGCACGAGCAGCATGCTCACCCTGCCCTCCCGCACTCGCTTGCAGCTCTATCAAGGCGCGGACGATGGCGACCTGCCGATGCAGTGGAACACGGCCGTCGCAGTGCGTCGACCCTACCGTCCCTCCTGCGCACGGACCCATCCCTGACCCTGGTCCGGCCTCCTTCAGATCTGGCTCTGGGCGTCGACTGCTGCCGACGTCTCGATCACGGCGGCGCTCACGTTCAACCTCCGCAAGCGCATCGCCGGCTTCAACCGAGGGACCGACGACCTCCTTCGCAACCTCGTCTGGCTCGGCGTGCGCTCGGCCTCGTACACCGCCCTCCTCTCGCTCCTCGGTGGTACGTCGCTTCTTCCTGCTCTCGCTCGACGGGCGCCTTGCGCCAGGTCTCGATCGCTGACGAGCCACCGCATCCGCAGCCGTCGTCGCCACCGTCTGGGGCGACTCAGAGCTGCGCACGACCGAGATCCAGATCGCCTTCTGGTTCCCCATCGCGCCCTTGTACGGCCTCAGTCTCCTCACAACGACGTCGTCCGGCCGCAAGATGATCAACGCGCGCGTCGGCAGCGTCTCGCTCGGACCTCGTCCGCCGCACGAGCTGAGCGGCGTCTTTGCTCGCGACGCGCGCTCCTTCGGCCCTCGAGGCGGCACCCAGGTCGAGCCTAGCTCGGCCGTAGGCACGACCTCGGCAGCGTCGGTCGAGAGCGGGCGTCGAGCAGGCAACGGCCGTCCCGTCGGCGCACCGGCGCTGCAGATCAAGGTCGAGCGCGAGGTCGTGCTCGCCGTCGACGACCTCGACGAGGACCTGAGCACGTCGACGAGGACGTCGGGCGCGAGGGCTGACTCGGGCTACTCGCGCGGCGGAGGAGAGAAGAGCAGAACGAGGTTCGAGGTCTAGAGCCGACCCGCGCACGGACCTCCTATCTGTAGCCCCTCTCGCCGCTCCGAGCGCACCTTGTCGTTGTAAGAGAATAGATTGCACTGCGTCTGGAGATCTTTGAACAGTGACAGAGAGGGTGGGAGACGGAGAGCTCTGCGCCGCGAGCTCAGAGCTCGAACCTCCTCTTCGCCCACCAGTCGACGACGGCGGTGCAGCTCTGCGCCTGATGCTTCGGGTTGCGGCAGATGATGGCGCCGTGAGCCCAGACCGTGTCGATGAGGTGCACGTAGTGCTTGTGCAGGTTGGGGAGCGAGTTGAGCTGCTCGACTTGGAAGAGCTGAGAGGACGAGAGCGCCGGGTCGGTCGCTGCGCCAGCGGAGATCGATGCAGACGACAAGGCGCTCGGCTCGTCGGCCTCGGCGTCGGCGTCGTCAACATCGCCGCCGTCGAGCAGCGGCGCTCTCGAGCCAGCCGAGCTGGTGGCCCTCGTCGACGCGTCCCCTTGCTCGTCGTCGATGAGGTGCCCCTCGCTCTGCGTCGACCCCTGCAGGACCTCGGCCATCTCCTCGACGCTGATTCCGGCACGTGCGAGCCACCCCTCGCGACCGCCGTCGACCTTGAGCCTCGCGCGCCGGATCCGCCTCCCCGACTGCGGAATCTGCAGCAGGGATCGGCTGACGAGGGCGACGAGGGCGAGCGGGTAGACGATCGGGAGGGTCGCGATGAAGATGAGGGCGAGCGGCTTGGGGAGGGGGAAGGTCGAGGGGCGCAGGATGAAGGGAAGGCGGATGCGAGGGAGACGGCGAGGACGGGTTTGAGTCGAGATCGAGGTCGAGGCCGGCGCGGGCACAGGCCGTGAAGCTGTAACGATGGGAGCATCTGGATCGAGGGTGCTGTGGCGTGCATGCCAGAATCAGTCCTGCAGACCGCCGTCGAGAGGCCTGAGCGCGAAAGAGGGTGGACGCACAGCTCGAGCCCGCCTTCTCGCAGGTCGAGGACGGCGTCGGGATCGTCGTCGCGGTCCTGGGCGAGCTTCTTGGCCTTGCGGAGCGCCTCGGCGAACTGTACAGGCGCCGAGGGTCAGCAAGAGCTCTGTGCGAGGGCGACGAGGTGGAAAGACGACGGCTCACAGGATCGTGCGCCTCGATGCCTCCTGTCGGGAAGGGCACTGTGCGGTCGTTGACGCTGCGTCGAGCACGGCGTCAGCAAGTTGTGAGGGAGGAGAGTGCGGGGAGGAGATCGAGGGCGAGACGCACGTGTTGGCGAAGAGGTCAAAGCGCTCGAACTTGGCGAGCGCTCGGTAGAACGAGTACTGCGGGTCGGCCATGACCTTGAGGAGCGGGTCGCCTCGGCGGTGCTTCTGCTCGCCTCGTTGCCGTCCGGCGCCGTCCTGCTCGACCTCGGCGTCGAACCGTGACGAGGGCAGGAAGACGTCGCGCTCGTACAGCTGCCTGCCCGCGCGGCTCAGCAGGTTGGACCCGACCGCTCGAGCAAAGCGCGAGAAGCGCGAGTCGGGCCAGACGGGCACGCCGATGGCGGGCGAGGCGAATGTCGTGAACGAGCTCGGGAGGGCCGAGTCGAAAAAGGACGGCGTACGCGAGTCGAGGATGCCGAGAGCGTAGCGGGCGACGAGGCCGCCGAGAGAGTAGCTGCAGGCGTGGATAGAGACCGTCAACTCTCGAGCTTGAGCTCGAGCGAGTCGTCGAGGAGGGCGAGAGGAGGTCGAAGCGCACCCGACCATGCTGAACCGCTCGACCCGTCCACCCTGGCGCTCAATGCGCTCGACCTCGGCATCGATCTCCTCGACGACCCTCGCAGCGCACACGTCGATGCCGTCGTACAGGTGGGCCGACGAGAGCCCGTTGCTCTGCGCGACGAGGACGACGAGCTTGCGGCCCGCCTCATCGTCGCTGCGGTGCTCGAGCTGGGCAGCCGCCTCTCGCTCAAGGGCACTGGCAAGATAGGCGACGTGCTTGGGCGAGCCGAACAGGCCGTGCAGGAGGACGACGAGATGCACCGCATCTGGGGCATCCGGGGAGGGCGAGCTGCCGCGGCGCTGCTCCGTTGTGCTGCTGGCGGGCATGGTAGCGGTCCAGGCGGGCAGCAGGATGTGCAGAGGTAAGAGCAGAGCAGCGTCGACGGGCGAGAGAGCGAGATGCGAGAGGACAATCGCCAGCCGAAGGCCGGCCGATGCTCGGATCGGTCGGCGGAGGCGATGCGGAGACCGGCGACAGCGTGAAAGGCTGCAGCGCTCGCACGTCAAGTTCGTTTGGCGAGACGAGGTCGAATGCGAGGCGAGCTCGCGGTGCGAGGCCTGAGCGCACGGATGCGGCTCTCTCCTCGGCGCGCAGGCTGCTTTCCCTGGCTCTCGCTCTCGCACGGGCCCGTGAGGAGCGTGATGGGGTATATTACCGGTGGAGAGGCGGGGCAGGGAGGACATGAACGTGGAGGAGGGGGAGAGAAGCGTGTAGACAAGGCGGCGTGCGAGGAGGAGGGGAGAGAGACGGGCGAAAGTCCATCGACAACGAGGCGAGAGTGAGAGAGAGGCGATGCGAGTGAGGTAGAGTAAGAGAGAGAGAGAGAGAGGGAGCGAGAACGAGGAACGAGGGCGTCGGTGGCCGAGGGGAGGAGGGAGAGGAAGTGAGGCAGTGTCCTTGGTGCGAGCCCGCAGGGGGAGAAGATAGGTAGTCAAACAGAACGGCGAAAAGGTGTAGAGGTGAAGGTGGAAGTGCGACGAGGACGGCGACGCTCGGGGAGCTCGAGAGGACGAGTTGGCGAGGTCGACCTCCTCGCGGTCTAATACGGCGGTAACGTCGAGCGCCCTCGTGGCTGCTCCCCCTCCTCCTCCTGGCTCCTCCAAGCGACGACGGCGAGCGTCACGGCGCAGGTCGAGCCGCTCAGAGCGTGCGCATGACGGTCCACGCGCCGACCATGCCGGCCGTGATCATGATGCCGAGCTCGGCCCACTCGGCGCGCTGCGTGCCGTCGCTCGTGTAGCCGAACAGGCTCGGGAACGTCGTCGGGCGAGGGCGAGTCGTCGCCGTGATGGCCTGGATGATGCTCGAGCCGGCCGAGTTGGTCGCGGCGGGTGCGCCGGCCGACGAGATGGACGTCGGCGGGGCGCGCGACTGGGCCCACGTGAAGCGGTCGCTGAGCGAGGCGATGTCGGCGATGAACTCGTTGCGGACCTCGGTAACGTTGAGGATGCGGTAGTCGCGCAGGTCCTGGGTGCCGCTGTTCGAGTCCTCGACCTTCTCGTACTCGAACTGCATGTAGAGCTTGATGCGCGGGAAGCGGTCGAGCATGGTCTGCGACGTGACGCAGTCCTTCAGCCTGTGAGAGCGAGGGGGGGACGTCAGTGGCGGTCGACGAGCGAGAGCGAGAGCGACGAGACGAACCATGCCTGCTGGAGCTGAACCTGCGTCGCCGAGCCGTCGTCGTCGACGTGGAAGGCGGCACCAGCCTCGGCGAACTGTGCGAGGAGAGGAGGGCAGGGCCAGGTCAGCTCTGGTGCAAGGTCGAGGAGGGGCTCAAGCGCGGGAGGAGCAGGACGCACCATGCACGCCTTGGACGGCTTGGCGGCGCAGTAGGCCTGGTACCACTCGGTGATGACGCTGTTGTCGGCGGGGTCGGTGCCCGTGATGATGGACGCGCAGTAGTTGTTGGGCTGGACCGTGTTCTGGATGTCGGACGGCACACCCTTGTAGTCTGCGAGCGAGCGAGCGACGTCAGCTCGGGCGCTCGACGCCAATGCAGAGAGACGACGCACAGATGGAGAGACCGATCCAGTCGACGAGGTCGTCGCCCGGGTAGTACGGCGAGAAGGCGTCGTCACCGGCGTCGAGCTCGCCGTTGCCGTTCGTGTCGAGCAGGGCCTGGTTGGCGGCGCTCAGGGCCTGGAACGCCGTGTACTGCTGGCCGTACGGGTAGCCCTGGGGCGTGTTGGGCGCCCAGACCATGATCGTCTCGGGCGCGATGGCCTTGATGATCGTGTACATGTTGGTCCACGACTGAAGAAAGCCGACCGGGTCGAAGCCGTAGGTCATCCACGTGCCCTGCATCTCGGGCGCGTAACGCAGGAAGACGGTGCGGTTCAGGTTGGCCTGGTCTGTGAGCGGGGAGGAGAGAGGGGGGGGAGGAGGGTCAGGCTTGAGCGTCGACAAGGTAGCTCGAGGGGAACGAGGGGCGGCGACGCACAGTCGTAGATCTGCTTGGCGAGGTTGGTAAAGTCGTCGTCGGTGATGGCGGCGAACGAAGTCGGGTAGATGGTGAGGAAGACGGCGGCGTCGGTCGAGGACCGCTCGATGAGCTGCAGAGAGCGAGACGGGGAGCGAGAGCGTCAGTCCTGCAGGTCGCGGTCGGGCGCATCAAGTAACAGAGCGAGCAGGACGCACGCTCTCGGGTGCGGCACCACCTGCGCCGGTCGTGTAGTTGAACGCCGGGAGCGGGATCTGCTGCGACAGCTGGAAGACGGGGACGTTGTTGCCGAGCTTCTCGTTGATGATGGCGGGCGTGTCGTAGTAGGCTGCAGGACGTCGAGGCGAGGGTCAGCTCGAGCTGCACTCGTCGAGGGAGAGAGTGCTTGGCGCCGTCGTCGAGCGGAGCCCCCGCTCGAACCGAGCGAAGGCGACCCTCGCCTGCGAGCGGCGGCGACGCTGCGCCGCTCGCCGCAGAGGGTGCAGACACTAACATGCATCCTCCTGCGCACCCGCACGAGCACCACGGACGCCTCGACCGCCTCGTCGCGCTCGCAACGCGCGATCGCCCCCGCGTCTGCTCGCGCTAGCCACACACCGCCGCCGCCGCCGCCGCTGCGAGAGAGAGGAGAGGGAGGGACGCACGGTCTGCCGAATCGTACCAGAACCCGAGCATGACCTGGTCCCCGGGCGGCTCAAAGAGCGCCTGAGCACTTGCGACCGTGACGGAGGCGAGCGCGACGCAGGCGGCGACGCAGGCTCCTGCGAGGCGGGCGCGGCGAGTGCGGGTGCGTGGCCGCGGGATGGCGACCTGGGAGGTCGATGCGGTGCAGACCATGGCGGACGGCGAGGCTCGAGGCGACGAGGGGCGACGAGGGAGCGAGACGAGGGGGAGTTGGCAGAGGGAGCCGGCGCGACCTGGGTCGGACGAGGGCGAGGGTCGAGGGGGACGGCGAGGGGATCGGGAGGGGCGCAGAGGCTGTCTGGTGGCCTAGAGCGCGCTCTGGAGGGTCGCCTGGGGCTGGCGAGAGGCGATGGACGGGTCGAGGGACGGCTGCGGGCGGACACACACCGAGGCGGACGAGGGAGGGAGCGGGTGGCGAGGGGGGACCGGGGCGGACAGGCGCAGCGGGCGGGCGACAGTGGCTGGCGGGCTGCACACGCGAGGCTCGACGAGCTGGACAGGGAGGACGAGGAGGGGCGACGAGAGGCTCGGGTCACCCAGAATCGGGGGCGAGCGCGGCGAGCTTCGTCCTCGCGCCTTTCTGCCCTGTCTCAGATGCTCTCGCGCGGCGCAAAACAACCTCGCGCAGGGCAAAAGTCGACCGCAAAGCTTGCAGGTTGCGAGGTAACTACACAAGGGCACACAGGGACAGGTACGAAGAGGGAGACTACGCACAGCTGGCGAGGGCGACGGCGGGAAATTCAGAGTCGGCGGCCTGAGCGCCGCCTTGTCGACCCTCACGGCTCGCGCTTGATCGACTCGATGGCGTTGCTGCGGCAGGGAGGAGACCGAGATCTGTCAGGCGCTGCTGGAAAGAGAGGGCGAGCGAGCGGGAGAGCAACGCACGAGCAGTCTTTGCGGACGTAGGAGAGGAAGTAGGCGTTCGTGTCGCCGGCTGCACGAGGACGAGGCGAGCGTCAGCACTGCGCCTCGAGGCCGACCTTGGGACGAGAGGCGAGCCTGCACGGGGCGAGAAGAAGCTGACGCACTCGTCTCCTTGAAGATGTCGTCCTTGTTGACCTCGGTGACGATGCTGTCGTTGTCTGCGCGCTCACAGACGGTCGTCAGCACGTCAGAATCGACACGAGAAGGGTAGAGAGAGGTTCACGCACAGCGAAGCCAGCGCTCGGGGTGTCGGTGGTCGCGCTGATAGATGTAGTAGTGCCCGCTCAGCGCGGTTCCTGCGAGCGGGCGAGGTCCGTGCGTCAGTACAAGGAGCAGCGATCTTGGCGCCGCAGCAGCCGGCCTCGAGCTCGAGGATCGCGAGCGAGAGAGGGGTAGAAGGGAGAGCGTGAACGCACCGCGGTGGATGAAGACGGCGGTCAACTCGTACCGCGTCCCCTCCTCGTACTCGAGCCACATGTCGAGCATCTGCTTGCGCACCTCGGCGATCCGCTTCTTGAGCTCGTCCACCTCCTTGTCGATGTCGGCGGCCTCAGCCTCGGTGCGGGCGAGAAGCGCCGACGAAGCAGCGAAGTCCTGCTTGAGCGAGGCGGGCAGGCGGTAGCGGCCGTCGGGCTCGCGGCGGCGGAGCTTGTCGAGGTGAGAGGCGGCCATGCGGAGGACGGCGGCCTCGTTCGAGTCCTGCACAGGAGCGGGGAAACCAGGATGGACAGGTCAGCCTCGCGGCCTCCTCGACAAGGAGCCGCACGGGCTCGAGCGCAAGATGGACAACGCACCTTGCCCTTGGTGAGCTCGGCTAGCCGCGCCCTCTTCCTCTCGAGGATGCGCCGCAACTCGTCGGTCTTCTGCGCGCGCAGGCGGCCCGCCTCGTCGCCCTCGGCGACCTCGACGTACCGCGCGACGCCGATCTCCTCGTAGAACTGCAGGTGCGCGTTGCTCTTGTAGACGCTCTGCTTCTCGCGGTCGTACTGGACGCGCTGCAGCTGGATCTGGAGGACGGGCGGCGGCGGCGAGACGAGGGCGACGCGGCGCTGGGCGGCATGGCCCTCGAGCGTGATGGGCGACGGCGCAAAGACGGCGTCGAGGCCGTCGTAGATGTCGCGAGCGGCAGCGCCGGAGCCGGACGTCGGTGAGGGCGAGACGTCGACGAGGAGGGACGAGAACGGCTCGTCCTGGGTGCGGACCGGGTCGGGGACCGAGGCGTCGTCGAAGACGATCTGCTGGCGCATCGTGCCGTAGAACGTCCTGCGCAGCGGGGTAGGAGGAGCAGGAGGCGTCAGCTACTCGTCCAGGCGAAGGCGGGGAGGAAGGAGGGGGAGAGGCCGCACCTGCGCAACAAGCTCGCCGTCGCGTGCTCCTGCCCACTCGGCGCGTTGGCGAGCAGCGCCGCCTCGACCTGGAACATGACGTTGTCCATGCACTCGGTGACGTCGTTCTGGCGCCCGAACGCCATGTAGCTCGACACCTGGCGCTCGAGCTCCTTCTGCTTATCGCCGCTCGGACCGCCGGCGCTGACGAGCGGCGGCATGACCTGCTCGGCCTGCAGCTCGGGCGACGGGGCGTCGGTGCGACGAGGCGGAAGGGGAGGAGGCACCTGCCCAGCCTCGCCCTCGGACGCCTGCGGGTCGACCAACATGGGCTCGTCCGCCTCGGCGCCGCCCGGCAACTCGTCCTGCTGCTCGGTGACGCTCGACGCGCCCGAACGCTCCTCCTCGCTTTTGCCGCGCTTCCTGCGGCGCACCTGGCCGTCGTCTGGCGCACGAGCGTCGACCATGTCGGCGTCCTCGGTCGGGCCGGCCGACGAGAGCGACGCCGGCGGGAGCGACAGGCTCGCCATGGCTGCGCCGCCGCTGGCGAGCGACGGGCTCGAGAGCGGCGTCTGCTGCGAGTCGAGCTGCATGCCGCTCATGGAGGGCGGCGAGGCGGCGCCCTCCTCGCCGACCTTGCGCTTGCCGAGGACGGACGCCGACGACGACGGCGAGCGGACGCCGTTGCTCGCCGCCGAGTCGACGGGCTTGTCGCTGCCGGTGACGACGAGAGGCTCGGGCTCCTCCGTCAGGGTGGCTGTGGCGGCTGGCGCGGTCGACGCCTCGGCCTCCTCGCGGGAGGGCACGAGCGCGAGGTAGGCGAGCTCGGTCTCGGGCGTGACGGCGCTGATCGGCGCGTGGATGAGCTGCTGGTAGAGGTTCTGGAGGAGGGCGACGACTGCTCGAAGACTGGATCAGCAGGGCGAGCAAGGCGGGAGGAAGAGCGAGAGGTCGACGCACAGCGCTTCGAGCGCTTGACCTCGGCCAGCGAGACGAGTCGGCCGCCAACGCGAAGCTGACCTTGCTGCGACGATGGCGTAGGCGTGTCGTGGAAGGCGAGGATCGTGTCGCGGACCTCGCGCACCGTGAAGAAGTACTGCGGAAGGACGGCGGGGTCAGGGCTCGCTCACGACGGCAACGAGGGGGCGAGACGAGGCGCACCTGGAGCAGCGAGTTGAGGTAGCACGTGTTGGCGATGTTGGTCAAGCCGACGGGCACGTTGAGGTCGACCGCAGGACCGGCCTGCCAGCCCGTCGAGCTGTCGTCGGCGCGCTTGCCCGTCTGAGCGAGCGTGTACAGCTCGTTGCTCTTCTTCTCGTCAGCGATGACCTCGAGCGCCTCGCGCATCTTGGCCTTCTCCGAGTCGCTCGAGGCGTCGTCGAGCTGCGCGAGGTGGATTAAAGGAGAGGCGGCTCGTCAGCGTCGGCGGCAAGGTAGCTTGGCGGGGGAGAGGGAACCAGGACGCACCCGGATCGAGTAGATCATGGCGATGTTGCTGTCGTCCACGTCGACGCCGGGCTCGAGGCCGAGTGCGCGGTACGCGGCGTCGCGGCCCATCTTGGGCTTGATGACGGCGTGGCCCGACGCCGCGGCGACCTTGGCGATCTCCTCGCCCATGCTCTCGAGCAGCGCCTTGAGGATGTCGTTCTGGCTGTGCGCGGCGACGATCTTGGCCGCCTCGAAGAGGACCCGGCGCCGCTCGTGGTGCTCGACGGCCGTGTTGCGCGCGTCGAACGCGTTGACGATCTGGTCCTCGCCGACGTACTTGAGGAACGGGTTGTCGAGCTGGAGCTCCTTGTAGGCCGTGACGACCTCGCTGGCCGGATAGCGGTCGAGCGAGCGCTCCATGACGACCTTCTCCTCGAGGGCGCTCGAGCCTCGGCTCTTGGCGATGCGGACGAGCGACTCGAGCATGACGGCCGTGCGGGTTTGGTCGCGTTGCACCTGCTGATCGTAGGCGCGCGAGATGACGTGGTCGGCGAGGTCGGGCGTGATGCCGAGCTGGTCGTAGTCGCTCGCGAGCCCGTCCTTGTCGGTCGGGGCCGAGGTCGTGCGCGAGAAGCTGACGGTCGACATGCGGCCCGTCGCAGGAGCCCGAGGAACTGCAACGTGGGAGCTGCAGGTCAGGCTTGCTGTATTGGGAAGTGGGAGGGAAAGGGGAGGAGAGCTGCCGACGCACGGTCGTCGCCGCCCATGGCAGCCTGCATCGCCGACTTGGCCGGCTTGAGCGTAATCCTCGTACCCGCCGGCTTGACGCCCTTGTCGGCTGCATGTGCGGGGCGCCGAGGCAGTCAGCCTCCCGATGTCACGAGCAAGTGAGGGGGGGGTGGGGGGGGGAGGGGTGCGAGCGCACCGTTCTTCCTGGTAAAGTCCTCGAGCCAGATGCCGACCTCGAGCCAGCAGCGCAGGAGCCTCGAGCGGTTCTCGCGCCCGCGCTCGTCGCCCTCGTCGAGCTGCGGGATGGCGATGACGTCCTCGGCAGGGCGGAAGTTGAAGCCGAGCGTCGCGACGAAGATGTCGTTGCTGCATGGACGGAGGAGCATGCGAGGAGAGGGAGCGAGTCAGCGTCGGCGCAGAGAGTACGAGGGACGAGGTGGATGACGAGGACGGAGAGACGCACGTAGTCTCGTCCCACGGCATGTACCTCGACATGTGCTTGCCGCGCGTCGGCAGCGTCCGCTTCTCGCCGGCGAACAAGAGGTTGTTGAGCGTCCTGCGCGCGAGAGCGAGCTCAAGGAAGGTCAGTCCCGCCCTGGGAGCGCGAGCGCTCGACGAGGAAGAGGGCGGCGCACGGACCTCCAGATGACCCTCGCCGCCTCGAACCTCGCCTCTTCGGCCGACTTGCCCACCGCCGGCGAGTCGCCCCTCTGGTGCATGAGCCTCTCCCACAGCGCGCGCGGGATCACGGCCGGGTAGAACGCCGTCCCTCCGACCGCGACGCTCCCCTCGCCGCCCGCCGTGCGCAGCTCGACGACCCCGCCGCCCGCCGCACACGCCTCGGCAAACGTCGCGCCGTTGGCCTCGGTGCGCGCGTCGTGCCGCGCCGAGAACAGGTCCGGGCGCGCCGGCGCAAACGGCGGCTGCGGGTAAGCGAGGTTGCCCTCGCCGACGAGGCGCTCGGCGAAGTACCGCTCGAGATGTTCGGGCACGCAGGGCTCGTGGACGTGCCACAGCCTCGGGACGGCGTCGCTGCCGAGGAGGCTCGAAGGCGGGAGGCGGCGGATCGGAGCGAAGAGCGTCCACGAGAACGTGCTCGGGCAGAAGTAGAGGTTGGGGTGAGGGCGGGCGCTCTCGAGGTCGGCGAGCGAGATGGTGTGGAAGCCGCGAGAGGGCTTGGGAGGAACCTCGGGCGGCGGGGAGGAGGAGGTGAGGTTGACGGGCGGGAGCGGCTTGTCGGCGGCCGAGGTCGAGGTCGAGGCCGAGGTCGAGGCGGCGTCGTCGTCGCCGACAGCCATGGCCGTGTCCTCGCTCGCGCCGTTCGACGACGACGGGCCGTCTGCCGCCACAGGGTCGACGACCAGCTCCTCTCCTCCAGCTGCGCCGACGCCGCGCTCCTTCTCGACCGAGACCCACTCGCCCATGGGCAGGTACCGCAGCTCCTTGTTGATGACCTCGCCCTCGGGCGTTGGCCCGACGTCAAAGTCCCACACCTCCTTGTCCCACACGCCCGTCAGGTTGCCGCCCATGTCGCCCGGCTCGGCGACGACCCTCGGCGTCGTCCACCACGTGTCGCGCTTGATCGGCAGGTCGAGCGCGGGCGGCGTCCATTCGAGGAGGTGCTGCTGCTGCGCGCGCGAGTCGGGCGAGGGAAGTAGCGGCGGCGAGGGCGACGCAGGGAGGACGTGCACCTCGCCCGCGTCGCTGTCGGGGTCGTTCGTCGTGGCAAGCTGCTGCCAGGAGGGCGCGCCCCATGCCGACGCGTTGCCGACGTCGACGCCCGACGGGCCACGCGCCGGCGTCTGCCACGCACGAGGCGGGACAGGCGGAGCGCGAGGTGCAGGCGCCGCCGCCTCGGGCAGCCCGGGCATGGGCTCGTTGGCCCACGGCACGTCCTGCTCGCTGCTGCGGTCGCGCCGCATCGCCGAGCTCTTGCTGCCGTACGTCTTGGAGACCGTCGGCGACGAGTGGGCGCCCGCGGTGCGCTTCTTGAGCGTGCTGGGGCCGGCGGGGGCGGTCGTCGGGAGGAGCTCGCGGTCGAGCGAGGCGCTGTCGCCGGTGAGGTCGAGGGGCTGCTGCGGGTACGACGCCTGGCGCGGCTTGGCGGCGCGCGGTACTGGCGGTGCGCTCTGCGCGGGCGACGAGGTCGAGGCGGACGCGGCCTGGGCGGGGGACGAGGCGGCGAAGAAGTTGGTCGACGCGACGGGCGACGGTTGGAGGCCGGCAGGCTTGGGCGGCACACGCGGTGGTGGGTTCTGCTGCTGGGCGGACGGCGAGCTCGAGGCGGCGGCGTACGACAGCTTGGCCGGTCGAGGAGGGGGAGGAGGCGATGATGGGCCGGGCGGATCTGGCAGCGGGGCAGCGAGGACGCGGTCAGCACGGGTTCGTGGTGAGCTAAGGAAGCGTGCGCACCAGCAGGCGGGTCCATGGCGGCCGTGGTGGATGTGGGAGGAGAGAGGGCGGATCGTTCGGTCGACGAGGAGCTGATGAAGCGGGCTCGCCCTCGCCTCGAGCCGTGCAGGCTGCTGGGTGGGCTGCGCAGCGTCTCTCACAGTGTCTGAGGCCCACTCAGAGATCTCAAGCTGGCCGAAGGAGCTGAAGAGGTCGCCTCGTCATCGAGCGCGCTCAAGCCGCAGCGACGAGGAGGAGAAGACGGGTGTGATGCAGGACGAGGGGAGACTAGCTCTTAAGGGTACAACATGCGTCGACAGCAGGGGAGGGACTACAACAGGCCATGCACTCGGGCGCACGACAGCGCCGTCCTCCTCCGTCACAACCGCCCTTTGCCCTCCTCGTCGTCCTCGTCCTGCTCGTCTGCGTCTTGCTCCTCGTCGGCCTGGTCATCGTCGTCGTCGTCCTCCTCTATCCGAGCCCCTCGGGCCCACCATGCGTCGACCCACTCCCTCGCGCGCTCGCACGCCTCGCGCATGACGCCCTCGCGGCGGCCCCAGCACACCTGGCGCTCGATGTCGTCCCACCCGTGGATCCACCTGCGGTGCCGCTCGCCCGATTCGGGCCAGGTCGGCGCGAGGTACGCGGCCGAGTAGGCGTCGAGGATGGGCGAGAGGTGCGAGGGGAGCGGGGCCGGCGGCGGGTGCGAGGTCGGCGAGGGGGCCGACGAGGCTGGTGGGGACGAGGCTGCCGACGAGGGGACGGACGAGGGTGTCGAGGGGACGGCGAGGGACAGGGCCGACGTCGACGGCGAGACGTGGTCGTGCGGTGCGGCGACCGAAGCCAGGGCGGGTAACGGGGCCGGGACGGGCGTCGTCGCGGCGGGGGGTGCGGCGGCGGTTGCGGCGGTGGACGGCGGGGCCTCGAGGACGAAGAGCTCGAACGAGTACTCGCAGCTGGCGACGAACGAGGGCGAGGTCGGGTCGCGCGAGGGCGAGAGGATGTGCGGGCTCGGGTCGGCGAGGGTCAAGAGGTGGGTGAGGTGGGTCGCGGTGCCCTGGATGAGGCCGGCTGTGTGGACACGCAGATGGCGTGTGAGGGTGAGCGAGCGCACGCAGCAGGAGCCAAGAGAAGGGAGAGGGTGGGCGCACCTTCCTCCCACGATTCGCGGTGAGCGGCCTCTTGCGGGGACTCGCCGTGCTCGATGCCGCCCTTTGGGAAGACGTAGAGGTGCTGCTTCTTGCGCGAGCACACGACGAGGCACGAGGGTTGCGGCGGCGGTGCGGGGCCCTCGTTGTCGTCGGCGGACGAGGTGGGCCGGGGGAGGACGAGGACGAGGGCGACGGCCACTCGGCGAGGGGACGCCAGGATGGGCAGTGAGGGTGCCTCGGGGCACGCCTGCGTGGACTGCTGACAAGCACAGAGAGAAGGAAGCGACAGAGGAGGAGAGCGAGAGCAGGAGCCGAGCTTCCCCTCGTCGTCGTCGTCGCTGCGTCGCCCTCCGGCTCGCCTGCGACTGCAGCCACGAGCTCGTACAGCCCACCATGCTCCACCTCGGCAGCTACTGCACCCAGCTCGACCACGCCGTCAAGCACCGCGACGGCCCGCAACTCGCTCACCTCGTCGCCCTCGACGGCAAGCACGCCCACCAGCTCCTCGACTGGCTCGCTCGCCCCGACCGTGGTCCTGCACGCGCAGACCGCACCCTCGACCAGGTGCGCCCGCCGCCCTCCCTCTCCCTCGAGGCGACGGACCCGTCCTCCTCGACCCCGCCCTGACCTCCCTCCGAACACAGCCCTCGCCCAGCTACGCCGCCCAGTTCCGGCGCACTTTGCCCAAGGATGGACCCTGGGCCGACCTCGCCACCAACCACGTCTGGTCCCTCGTCGCCCTCAACGTGCGCTGCCCCCTCTCCTCCTCGTCCCTCTCTCAGCGAGCCGGCTGACCTCGCTCCCACGCTCGCGCAGCCGCCGATCAACCCCTCGACGGGTCAGCTCCACGGCCAAGTCGACGCCGTCTTTGCCTACCAGAAGCAGCACGAGGCCGTCACGTTCGTCTCCCTCTCTCCCCCACTTTGTTCCCGACTCGACCCTGCTCACTCAGTCGAGTCCTTGCTCCTGCAGCGCCCTGTACCGGTGGCTCATCGATGCTCGTGACCTCCCGACCGGGTGGGCCCTGCCGCTCCTCTACGTCGTGTGCCGCGACCTGCGCAAGACGGCCGAGCAGGTGCGTCCTGCGCTCTCTCTCGTCTCGCCGCGTCGTCTCTTGACCGAGATGGACCCGACCTGATTTTCGGCGACGTTCGGGTACCCACAGGCCGACCAGCAGCTGCTCGCCAACGGGCACAAGGCGACAAAGCTCGAGGACGCGAGCCGCCTCCTGCAGAAGTGCTTCTCGTGCTGCCTCAACGACCGGTGCGTCCTCGTCAGCGGCTCGACGCCCTCCCAAGGATTGCCACTGACTCGAGCGTGACCGGCAGGGCGTCCGACATGATGGCGTCGCGCAAGATGGGCACCTACTACCTCGCGTCCCTCCTCTTCAAGACCTACTTCCGCGTGCGCCGCCGCTCCCTCTCAGCTCTCGCTCGCGACAGCCTCTGACGCTTCCTCTCTCCCGCTCGCAGCTCAACTCGACCGCGCTGTGCAAGAACATCATCAGGGGCATCAACGCCGCCGACCTGCCGCCGCTCACGGCCTTTCCTCGCGCGCACCGCGTCACCTACTCGTACTACATGGCCGTCTTTGCGTTCTTGCGCGAGGACTATGCCCAGGCCGAGAAGGGCTTCGTCGAGGCGCTCGGCATGACGCACCGCAAGATGAAGCGCAACATCGAGTGCGTCCTCTCGTCCTCCTCCTTCTTCCTCCCGCTCGCCATCCCCTGCTGCTCGGCGTTGTCAAGGCCTGACACTGACTCTCTCACCTCCTGCGACAGGCTCATCCTCGACTACCTGATCCCGCTCCTCCTCGTGCGCGGCGTCCTCCCCTCGCCCAAGCTCCTCGCGCGCTCGGCGCGCCACAAGACGCTGTACGAGCCGTTCGTGCGCGCCGTGCGCCAGGGCGACTTTGCGGGCTACGAGCGCCAGCTCGACGTGGCGCAGAAGCGGCTCATGCAGCGCGGAACGTACCTCGTCGTCGAGCGCGCGAGGGAGGGGGCCGTGCGCGGTCTGCTCAAGAAGGCGTGCGTCTCTCGTCCTCCTTGTCCCTCTTCTCCTCCTCCTCCCCTCTCGCACGTCGTCGCGACATGTGAGCGAGCGCTGACGCCGTGCGACCGCGCCCCGTCCGCAGCTGGGTCCTCGAGGGCAAGCCCGCGCGCATGAGCATCGACACGTTCCGCGCCTACTACAACGCGGCGCAGGCGGTCGGGCTCGAGGAGGACGTGCGGCTCGGACGGCTGAGGCGCGACGACGTGCCAAGACGGAGGAAGGAGGGCGAGATTGACGGCGAAGAGATGGAGTGCTTGCTCGCCAACATGATCTACAAGGTGCGTCGCCGCCCGCAGGCGCTCTTCGGCTCGTCTGCATCTCTGGGTGCTCAATCTGATGCATGTACTTGTTGCGGAGACGCAGAACCTGCTCAAGGGCTACATCTCGCACGCGCACCAGCTCGTCGTCCTGTCCAAGGACAAGCCCTTCCCCTGGTGCGCCTCGCCTCCTCGACTCTCCTCTCGCTTCCCCGACCCTGACTCGTGAGCGTCCTCTCGCGCGCAGGTACCCGCCGTACCGCAACAAGGGCGAGGCGTCTGCGCGGCAACGAGCGGAGCTCGAGACGCAGGAGCGGCAGCGGGTGGTCGACTTGGCGAGCGCAGCAGGGACGGGTGCCCCGCCAGCTTCGTAGTTGTCGTGCAAGCCTTACTGTGAGCTCCACCGTCGTGCGAAACCCTGAGAGCTGCTCGAGCCCGCCCGACGTGGTTTCATCTGCTCTCGAGACTCGCGTCGTTCGTCGAGGCTCGTCGTCGCCCACCGCTCCTGCGAGAGCCTGCGCACGCGCTGTACGCGCTCCCGACCATGCCTGCACCACCCTCGATGCGCGACAGCACCACCCAGGCCGGCCTGTCCGCGCCCGCTCCTCCCGCCGCCGCCTCCTCGTCGTCGGCACCCGGCGTCGTCCTCCCAGGAGACGGCGACCTGTGGAGCAACATCCTCGACTCGGTCAAGGGCAGCAGGACCACCCTCAGCAAGCCCTGCTTCATCCTCGGTGCGTCCTGCTCTGCTGTCCTCTCGCCGTTGCGCGGGGCCGACGCGTTGAGCGAATCGCTCTGCGCTCGCCTCGCGCTGCGTCTCGAGGCGCAGCAGCTGACCACCCGAGCATGTACTTGCAGGCGCACCTCACTCGGGCAAGAGCGCCCTCGTCGACCGCCTGCGCTCACCGACCGGCGAGCCCTCGTCGTCCTCCTCGAACCCGGCGCTCAAGGGCAAGGAGACGGCGCTCAATGGCGTCCAGCAGCAGCAGCTCGACCTCGGCATGAGCTACGACGTGATCGACGTGCGGGACGAGGGCTTTGACGGCGGTGAGTCGGCGGCGCTCCCTCTCCTGTCAGCGCGACTGCGGACCCGGCGGGTCGGCCTCGCTCGCCTGAGCGGGACCGCCTACCTGGTCGATGCTGAACGAGTCTGACCAGTACACGTATTCTGCGCGCAGACACGCTCGCCCGCCTCTCGGTCTACCAGCTGTCATCGCCGCTGCCGCCCTACCCCTCTCTCCTTTCCCTCGCGCTCGTGCCCGACTCGCTCGTCGTCATCTGCCTCGACTGGGATCGACCATGGGAGTTTGTGCGACAGCTCGAGCAGTGGATTGTCCTCCTTGACGAGCTCCTCGGGCGAGCGAGCAAGGACAAGGCGGAAGACCAAGCCGAGGGGAGGGAACGGCGTGCGTCGCTCGTCCTCTTCCTCGTCATCTCTACTCTACACGCACAGGATGCTGACAAGCCGCTCGCACTGCACGCAGTCGAGGCCTACATCCGCTCGTACGCCGAGCCACCCGCAGCCGGCTCGACTGCCCCGACCGCTTCATCCTCGTCAGCCGCCGCAGCACTCGTCGACCTCGACTCGCCTCTCCCGCCAGGCACGCTCACCGACAACCTCGGCATAGGGATCGTCTTTGTCTGCACGAAGGTGCGTTCTTGACTCGCTCCTCGTCGAGGAAAGCGAGCCGGACCTGCCTGCTGACGACTCGCTCTCGATCACCTCGCAGACGGACCAGATGAACTCGCTCGAGCGCGACCGAGAGTTCTCCGAGGAGCAGTTCGACTTTGTGCAGCAGACGCTGCGGACGATCGCCTTGCGCTGTGCGTGTTCTTCCCCCCGCAGCGCCGACTTCTCTCCCGTCGAGCTTCGTCGCTGATGCCGGAGAGGACATGCACAGATGGCGCCGCCGTCTTCTACGCCGCACAGATGCTGCCGACGTCGTACGCCAAGCTGCGACAGTACATCCTGCACCGCCTCTTCTCGTCGTCGCCGTCCTCAACCTCCCTCGCACCTCCTTCCTCCTCTTCCGCCCAGCCGGCCTCTCCCTCTTCCGCTCTCACCTCGACTCGCTCCACCTCAGCAGCCCCGTCGACTGCAGCCTCGTTCCCCTTCCCGCACCGCGCCAACGTCGTCGACCGCGAGGCGGTCCTCGTCCCCGCCGGGTGGGACAGCTGGGGCAAGATCCGCATCCTGCGAGAGCGGTTCGACTGCGAGGCGGTCGGCCGAGGCTGGGAGGCCGACCTCGAGCGCAAGGGCGCGGCGGGTTCGGCGGCGGCGGCGGCGGCGAGAGAGGGCGCAGACGGCGGCGAGGGCGGGAGGGGGCTCGAGAGCGAGTACGGCATGGTCGTCGTTGACTTTGACGCCGAGGACTCGGTGCGTGCCTTCCCTTCTTATCTCGCCCTCCGAGTGTCTGTGTTGTCGACCAGCTCGGGGTCCCCTTGACTGACGAGCTCGTGAGCACGCCCGCAGAAGGTCAATGTCGCGCCAGCCATCTCGGCCTACAACGAGCAGTTGTTCCTCCGCGAGCACTACGACGTCCTCCAGGCCGACACGGCCGCCGACCCGCGCCTCGCGTTCCGCCAGCCGGGCTCGTCGTCGTCGTCGTCGGGCATGAACGGGTTCGGCGGCGCGCTCGGCCCGAGCGTCGTCGGCCCGATGGCGGGCACGAGCCTGGACTTGCCGACCGTCGTCAGCACGATGGAGCGTGCGAGGGAGAGGGCAGATGCGGGAGCGGGAGCGGCGGTGGCGGGTGCGTCGCGCGAGGAGAGGTACCGCGTTGGGGCTATGTCGCGACAGGTGCGTGCAGGCTCTCGCCGCTCGAGCCGTCTCTCGGGTTCCTCGACTGACTCCTCGTGACGTCGTCTCTTCATCTGTGCGCAGAGCTCGTCCACCTCGGCCGGCATCCGCTCGCCTCCTCTCGGCAGCTCGACCTCTGGCGCTCCCGGGCTCAACGGCGACCGCCCCTCGCCGACCCTGTCCTCGAGCGGCACCTTCGCCGACCGCCCATCGTCGCGCTCGTCCGCCTCGGCGGCCGCAGGAGCAGGTGCGCCCGCAGCATCGAGTGCCGCAGGCGCCGCCGCGGGCGGGAATCAGGTTCTCGCCGACTTCTTCCAGAGCTTGCTCACGGCGAGGACGGCGGGCACAGGCGCAGGGGCGGGCGCGAGCGCTGCAGGTGCGGCGGGAGCGGGCCAGCCGGCGTCTGCTGCGGGCGGGCTGCGGGCGAGCGTCGCTCGAGGTGCGGCGCCGACGTCTTCGCGCAGCGGTGCGGGCGCAGGAGAGAAGGCGGACGGGCAGTAGACGAGACGACGAGTCACAGAGCTGGTCGAGCTATACCTCGTGAACGAGCGAGAGCTGAGGAGCTGCGCGAGGCCTGCTCGCGTGGCAGAGTCGAGGAAGAGGTCAAAGCGCTCGAGGCGGACGCTCGCTCGAGCTTCTCGTGCTCTCGCTCCTCGCGCTCAGCATCGTGCACTCCTTGTCGTGAGCGTGACAGAAGGAGCCAGGAACGTCGAGAGCCATGCATGCGATCTAGAAGTGCGCTCGCTCGGTCACCGCTCGTCGTCTAAAACTACCGCCCGAGCCCGATCCCGACGCCCGCCCCGCCCGCCGCGCCCCTGTACCGCATACCCTGCGCTCCTGCCGCTCCGAAGCCCTTCGACGCAGCGCCGCCGAGGCCCGACCGCCCCGGCATCGGCGGAAAGTAGCCCGGCAAGCTCTCGCTCGGGTTCGGGCTCGGCATCGCCGCCGCCGACGACGCCGCCGCCGCGTCTCTCGCCGAGTCGCGCGCGAGCTGCGCGGGAGGAGGGCGCACGCGCGGGTGGAGCGCGATGGAGGGCCCGTCAGGGCCTGAGAGGTCGACCGAGGGCGTGTCGGCGCCCGAGGCGGTGCCGGACGCGGTGGTGGACGAGGTGGCGGTGCGGGACAGCAGCGGGTTGCGCAAAGGGCGGTCGAAGGGAGGTAGAGGAGAGGTGGAGGAGGTAGAGGGCGGCGTCGCGGGCGAGTCGTCGAGAGGCGAGGCGAGCGGGGAGAGGGGGTCCGTGCGCAGGGGCGAGGCGGCGAGGTCGTCGGCGAGGGGAGGGACGCCCGTCGCGTCGTGCACGTGCGGCTCCGAGTGCGAGTGCGAGCGATGGTGGTGGTGGTGGCGCGACTTGTCCCTCGAGAGGCCCGGGAGCGAGACCTCGACCCGTCCAGGCCAGACAACGCGGTCCTGAATCGCCGCCCGGATGCGCGCGACGAGGAGCTGCTCGATCTTGGGCACGTCTTGCAGCTTGGCGCGCGAGCCGAGGAGCGACGAGGTGGCGAGCTGCAGCTCAAAGTCGGGATGCAGCGAGAGGTGGACCGAGGGGTGGCCGTGATGGTGGTGGTGGTGGTGCGAGTCGGTGGAGGACGAGGGTGGTGCGGGTGCAGGTGCGGGTGGAGGAAGCTCGACGGTGAGGGTACCGGAGAAGCGCTCGAGGGTGAGGGAGAGCGAGATGGGGAGGACCGCGAATCGAGGGCGGGGGAAGTTGAGGACGACCCGGGTCGAGACGGACAGGACGACCGAGTCGATGTAGTCGAGGTCGAGCTCGACACGCTGCATTGACGTCGAGACGTCAGCTCAGATGCTGTGCAAGCGTAAGTGACGAGCGAGGACGCACGACGCTCTCTCCGCCGACGCCGCTCGGCCGGACCCTCGCATCGCTTAGCGCCGGGAACCCCTCTCCGAGCTCGACCTCGTCCACCTCGATGAAGTCGAGCCCGACCATGCCCTGCGCCGACTCTGCGCCCTCCTCGGTCCCGCCCGTCCTGCGGTTGAGCGCCTCCTCGATGAGGGCGCGTGCGCCGCCCGACGCGTGCGACGCCGCGAGGGCGCGGTACGACGAGATGAGCTGGGCCGAGAGGACGTTGAGCCAGTCGAGCGACTCGGGAGGGTGCGTCGACAGGTCGTACGAGAGCGAGCCGAGGAGGGCGGCGGCGCTCAGGGTTGCGGCGGGAAAGTCGGGAGGGGTCCGTGACGAGGCCTGCGGGCGCGGGCGCGGGCGAGGGGTCAGAAGTCTGTCGCCGTGTCCTGTCGCAATGCCTCAGGCGAGGGAAAGAGCACACCTTGGCCTTTCCACCCTTGCCGCCCTTGCCGTTCCTCTGCCCTCGCCTCCCCTTGCCGCCCGCCTCATCCTCGTCCTCGCCCGCCTCGCCCCGCGCCGCCGCCCTCAACCGTTTGCGCTCCTCTCTCGCCAGCTTGGCCGCGTCGGGGTCCTCGAACACGACGTACTTGAGGAAGAGCGCGGCCAGGATGATCCTGCGAGCGAGAGGTGGGCGAGCGCGAGTCAGCGAGTGCGCCGAGGGGCTAGCGAGTCGCTCGAACAAGCAGAGAGGGAGTCAGACGCACATGCTGGCCTGGCCGAGGAGGACGCCCTGCGTAAAGGTGAAGAACGGCGCCGGAGCATGATGCGCCTGAACCTGCGGCGGGGCCGGCAGCGCGACCTGCGGCACAGCGCCTCGCAGACTGTGCGCGGCAGGTACTGCAGGTGTCGGCATGGCGTGCGGGTGCGGCACGCCGGCCGAGGGCGGGCTCGGGAGCGAGAGTGGAGAGGACGACGGCGAGCCGGCGATGGAGGGAGGGTTCAGAGGCGCGTCCGAGGCGGGCATGCGGCTGACGGGAGGCGACTGCTGCGACTCGAGTGCGCGCTGTCGTGCCGTTGTCCCTGTCGTGGAGGGCGCGAGAGCCGAGAGAGATGAGGTCGACGGGCGGACTTCGCGACGGAGGCCGGAGGACGAGTCGGGCCCGCGGCGAATCGGTCAACGTCTCGCTCGCGCTCAGCTAGCTGCTCAGAAGCTGCTCTGCGACAACATCGTGGAGCCGAGGAGCTCTCGGAGAGTGTGGCGCGACGGGGAGAAGGAGACGAGGTCATTGCGCACACGACGAGCGCGGTCGACTTGGTATCGAGAAGCTCTACGGCAGTACGACGGGGAGTAAAAAAGGAGGGCAGGAGGGGGCGTATCTGTGGGCGTGAGGTGTAACGAAATGCGAAGCGAGCAGATAGAGACGAAGAGGCAGGAGAGGAAGGGGAAGAGGAAGGACGACGAGGACGACGCCAGCGGCGAGGCGGCTTTTGATGGCGGCCGACGAGGACAAGTTAGTGCACTGCCAGCGCGAGATGGACCTCGCGACGACGAGCGACCGACGTAGGGCGGCTCGGACGCGCTCAGAACGTCTCCTCCTCCTCCTCGTTGACGAGCTCCTCCTGCGCATCTTCAGGAACCTCGAAGCCCTCCTGCGCACACACGACAGGATTCAGCTCGCGCGTACGAGAGCGAGACGGGGATAGAGAAGAGCGCACCTCGGTGCTGTAGAGGATCTGCTGCATCTGGAGGAGCGTCTCCTTCTCGGCGTCGGTGACGCCGTTGCCGTCCGGCTCCTGCTCGGCGAGCTCGAGCCTCGCGCCGATGATGATCTCGATGTCGCGCAGCTGCACATGGGCGGCAACCACCACGTCAGCCTGCGCGCTCGAGGGGGAGGGCGACGACGACGACGAGGACCGAGCGGCGTGCGCACCTTGTTGAAGTAAAAGTCGCGCTCCTTCTCGAGGCCCTCGACCGAGAGCTTCATCTCGTTCATCTGGCCCGTAAGCGCCTCGAGCGCCGCCGGGTCGACGCCGCGGCTGCTCGCCGCCGACGAGGACCGTGCGCCGACGCGCGCGGCGCCGACAGCGGGGCGGGCCGCAGAGGTGCGCGCGGCCGTGGCTGCGAGCGGGACGGACAGAGGGTCAGTCGAGCGTCGAGAGAGCAAGGAGGAAGGACAGGGACGCACGCGCTGGTCGCCTGGCCGCAGCCGCAGGAGGAGCCCTCGACGCGCCCGTCGCCGACGGCGCACGCGGACCCGGGCCCGCCGCTCCCGCACTCGCACCGCCAGCACCTCCTCGACGCGCCACCGAGTCGTACTCGCCGCCGGGGAAGTTCATGTCCCAGAAGCGCTTGAGCCACTGGAGGAATTCGAGGTTGTCCTGCATCTTGCAGCGCACGAGACGGTCGACGGGGATAGGCTGCGGGGCGCAGTGGTCAGTGAGACGGTCTAGGAGTAGAGCGAGGGAGAGCGCAGGCGCACCTTGTCGATGGCGTGCACCTTGAAGCTGTTTTGGAGGATGCGGAAGTTGGCGAGGTACTCGTACTCCTGCTTGGCCTGCATCTTGACCTTGTTCATGGGGACGTCGCCAAAGATCGAGTCGATGATCTGGCAGTAGACGCCTCCCGCACCTGATGCCGTGCGAGCGCAGGTCGAGCGCGCGAGGGGAGGGAGGCGGAGGACGAGGCGAGGGCGCAGGTCGACAGGTGCGAGTCGTGCGAGGGCGGGATCGAGTCGGGCGATATCGTCGAGGATGGTGCACGTAGAGCGGTGCAGACCGAGCGAGGTGAGGAGGGACGGAGAGTGGAGCGGAGGGGAGGAGGAGGAGGTCAGCCAACAGCGGTCGTCGAGGTGTCGGCAGCCCTCGCGGGCGGTCACTGACAGCGCCAGTGAGTGGAGAGAAGGTGGCGCACCGCATTGCTCGACCTGTAGAGCACACAAAGAGCGAGGGGAGGGAAGGGGGGTCAGCGAACCGAGCCAGGCGAATGAACGACCTCGTCGTGTCGCCTCCTGAGAAGACGAGGCGGCGAGGGTGTGGCTCATGACTGTCTGTACCTTTGTGTAGTTGAGCTGGAGGAGGTCGTTGATCCACTCGAGGAGCTCTGTGCGAGACGAGGCCATGGTGACGGTGTTGAGGGGGAGCGAGGAACTGATCGAGGTCGGCGAGGTCGAGGGGTCGGCGTCTGCGGGTGGGGAGGTGGAGCGGGCTGGTGCAGGTGCGCTAAGCCAGTTGGCGGTAGAGCGGGCGGAAGCGGAGCTGAGGGCGAGGCGATGACCGGCGTCCGCGGAGCAAGCAGCTGAGCAGCCACACGCTTGCGACGGCCCGGCCTCGCCTCGCTCCTCCTCCTCTTCCCTCGACACCTCCTGCCTCGCTCGGTCCACCAGAGCGAGAGCAGCACACTCACCCCGACACCCACACCGCCCATGCTCCCCGCACGCTCGCTGCGCCAGTGCGCCACCCCGCTCCGCCTCTCGCACTCCTCCGCCGCCCATCGGCGCACCCTCTCGCTCCGCCACGCCCTCCAGGGCCTCGTCCAGGCGAAGCCCACCGCCAACGCCGACACCGACAAGCCCTCGCACAAGGACACCCGCCCGCCCTCGCTCGACGACTTCTTCGGCGGCCTCCTCGGCAAGCGCAACCCCTCGTCCGACAAGGCCATCCCTGGATCGCCGTCCGCTCCCGCCGCCGACCTCGCGCCCAAGGACCCGATCAAGGGCCTCTTCGGCCAGCAGGCCGGCGACACGACCGGCGGCGGCGGCCCCAACAAGAAGCGCGACGCCAAGGACGGCGGCCGCAACGGCAACAAGAAGGGCACCGACGGCGGCGAGGGCGGGCCCGGCGGGCCCCAGGCGCCCAACCCGAGCGCGACGACGCTCGTCGCGACGACCGTCGCCATGTACGTCCTGTACCGCCTCTCGAGCCAGTACGACCCGACCAGCCGCGAGATCACCTGGGCCGAGTTCCACTCGGCGTTCCTCTCAAAGGGCCTCGTCGACAAGCTCACCGTCGTCAACAAGAGCCGCGTCCGCGTCCACCTCCACTCGAACGCCCAGCCGCAGGGCGCCGCACCGGGCCAGGGCGCCTACTTCTTCAGCATCGGCTCGGTCGAGGCGTTCGAGAAGCGCCTCGACGAGGCCCAGCACGAGCTCGGCATCCCCCTCGGCGAGCGCCTCCCCGTCGCCTACCACGACGAGATCCCGCTCGGCCAGACCCTCCTCAACCTCCTCCCGACCCTCCTCCTCATCGGCTCGACCGTGTGGATCTACCGCCGCATGACGGGCGGCGGCGCGGGCGGCGGCCTCCTCGGCGGCGGTGGCGGCGGCCCGGGTGGCGGCGGCGGGCCCGGCGGCATCTTTGGCGTCGGCAAGAGCCGCGCCAAGATGTTCAACCACGAGACCGACATCAAGGTCAAATTCAACGACGTGCGTCCGCCTCTCCCTCCCTCCCTCCCTCTCTCTCGCCTTGCAGACGAGCTGACGAGCTTCTGTGCGCCGTCTCGCAGGTCGCCGGCATGGACGAGGCCAAGGAGGAGATCATGGAGTTCGTCAAGTTCCTCAAGAACCCCGAGCACTACGAGCGCCTCGGCGCCAAGATCCCTCGCGGCGCCATCCTCTCTGGACCTCCGGGCACGGGCAAGACGCTCCTGGCCAAGGCGACGGCGGGCGAGGCCGGCGTCCCGTTCCTGAGCGTGTCAGGCTCCGAGTTCGTCGAGATGTTCGTCGGCGTCGGCGCGTCCAGGGTCCGGGACCTGTTTGCGCAGGCCAAGAAGAACGCGCCGGCGATCGTCTTCATCGACGAGATTGACGCGATCGGCAAGGCGCGCGGCAAGGGCGGCCAGTTTGGCGGCAACGACGAGCGCGAGTCGACCTTGAACCAGCTCCTCGTCGAGATGGACGGCTTCGGCACGGGCGAGCACGTCGTCCTCCTCGCCGGCACCAACCGCTCGGACGTCCTCGACCCGGCCTTGATGCGCCCCGGCCGCTTTGACCGCCACATCAACGTCAGCAACCCGGACGTCGGCGGCCGCCGCCAGATCTTCAACGTCCACCTGCGCAAGCTCGTTCTCGACATCCCGCGCCCGGACAAGAAGAAGGAGAGCGCGACGGCCGAGGCCGAGGACGGCGCAGAGGACGGCATCGCCGAGGGCTCGTCGTCGTCGTCGGGCGGTCCGAGCGGCGGTCAGCCCGCCATCGCGCACTTCCAGTCGGCGCACGACGGCGTCGTCGCCTCGGCCACCGCCTCCTCCGCCGCGATCACGGCGTCGGCCGTCCTGCGCGCGTCGCCCGCACCCGATGCGCCCTCGTCGTCGTCTTCGTCGACCGACGCCGCTCCCGCACCCGGCTTGGCGCCCAAGAGCAACTTCGAGTCGATGTACACGCTCAAGGCCGACGACCAGCCCGCACCCGACTCGCCCCTCGGCAAGCTCATCGCCAAGCTCGCGGCGCACACGCCCGGCTTCTCGGGCGCCGACATCGCCAACGTCGCTAACGAGGCGGCCCTCATCGCGGCGCGCCTCGGCGCCAACGCCGTCAGCGAGAAGCATTTTGAGATGGCGATCGAGCGCGTCATCGCCGGCATGGAGCGCAAGAGCCGCGTCCTCGACAAGGACGAGAAGAAGACGGTGGCGTACCACGAGGCCGGTCACGCCGTCTGCGGCTGGTTCCTCGAGTGGGCCGACCCTCTGCTCAAGGTGCGTCCTCTCTCTCTTCGCGTCGACGTGTCGTCGGGGCGGGTGGGATGAGCCTCGGGATCGACGAGCTGACTTTGTCTCCCCGTCTCCTCCACCTTCTCGTGCTTCTTCTGCCCTCCTCCTCACCTCCTCGCTACCTCTCACGCACCCTCGCCTGCGTCATCATCTGCTCGCCGTCGTCATGGTACCGCCTCGCCGTCGTCGCCGCCGTCGTCGACCCTCTCTCCTTTCTCCTCCCGCTCCCCTCCTCGCCCGCACGTCCTGCAGGTCTCGATCGTCCCTCGCGGCGTCGGTGCCCTCGGCTACGCCCAGTACTTGCCCAAGGAGCGGTACCTGTACACGACCGAGCAGCTCGTCGACCGCATGTGCATGACGCTCGGAGGGCGCGTCGCCGAGGAGATCTTCTTCAAGCGCATCACGACGGGCGCTCAGGACGACCTGCAGAAGGTGACGAGGATGGCCATGGAGGTCATCGCCAACTGTGCGTCCTCGCAGCTCTCGCTCTCGTCGTCGTCCTTCCTGAGCTGACCTCGATCTGCCTTCTCTCGCCCCTTCTCTCCCTCTCTCGCCTCGCCTGCTCTCGCCTCGTCCTCTCTCGCCTCACCTACTACGTCCACGTAGACGGCATGAACCCGGCCGTCGGCCCGCTGTCGTACCGCCAGGACCAGGAGTCGTTCCAGAAGCCGTTCTCGGAGAAGACGGCGCAGCTCATCGACGACGAGGTGCGCTCGATGGTGCGCCGCGCGCACCAGCGCTGCCACGACCTCCTCACCGAGAAGAAGGAGCAGGTCGACAAGGTGGCGCGCGTGCTGCTCGACAAGGAGGTCCTGAGCCGGTGCGTCTCTTTATTCCCTCCCGGCTCGGTCGTCCTGCCTCAGCTGACTCCTCTCTATTCCATCCTCGCAGGAGCGACATGATCGCCCTCCTCGGCCCTCGACCGTACGGCGACGCGTTCGACGACGCCGTCTCGTTCGGCTCGGCGGCGCCCGGGCCCAAGGGCGATACGGACGCGCCGCTTGGGCACGGCATCGAGGGCGGGCTCGGCGGCGGCATCGGCAACGAGGTGCCGAGCCCCAAGGGCATCGACCAGGGCATGTGAGGCGCGTCGTGCGCCCTCTCGTCGAGCAGGAGGCGCAGGGTTGCCCCCGCTCGGACCTCCTCGAGGTCGTCCTCGTCGAGCGCCTCGCCGCGACCCGTTTACTACCCGATCGTCTAGCTTCTTCCCCCACCCACACATAGTCTGTACCTGTAGCAACTTGAGCCTCGAAGAGCGCAACGCACGATTCTATCCATCCGGCTCGTCGTCGTCGAGGAGGAGAGCAAGGCTATTGTCGCTCTCTGTTCCCTCGAGCAAGCTGCGTCGCCGAGGGCCGCTCAGCTTATTCTTTGCGATCCTGCGCGTCGACTGCTGCAGTCGGTTGCGCGAAAGGCTGCGAGCGCGAGCGACAGCGAGGCCGAGAGCTGGCCAACGTAGTCAAACCGGCGTCCGGTTCAGTTCAGAATCGTGAGGAGGAGCGAGCGAGGAGAGCTGATCCGAGTCTGCCGTGAATGTCTGTCGCTCGAGCTGTCGAGAGCGCATCGAGCGAGAGGGTGCGCAAGGTACGGCGAGCGGCGGATGAGCGAGAGAGCTCTCGAGACGCGCGCGCACGAGCCTCTCGACGCTCCCTCCCCCTCTCCCCTCCTCCTCTCGCTTTCCTGGACGGCCCACCGCCCTGCAGGTCTCGACCGTCCCTCGCAGCGTCGGCGCCCGCGGCTATGCCCAATACCTGGCCATGGAGGTCATCGCCAACTCCGCGTGCTCAATACTCCCGCTCGCTCGCTCGTGCTCTCGCGGCGAAGGCTGCACTGCGCACTCGTCGTTCCCGGCTCGAGCTATCTACAAAGGTCGGAGCGACGGTACTCAGAGCTTGGGAGCGCCGGCGGGGAGAACCTTGTCGTTGACGAACTGGCGCCAGTCGTCGCCCGAGAAGGACGACGAGATGCTCGGCTCGGCGAGGCCGCTGCAGGGCCAGGAGCGCACTCGCAGCGTCAGCACGCTCATCTGAGCCACATGAGAGTCAGGAGAGAGGGACCGCACTCGAGGAAGACGGTGGGCGTGACGTGGACGGCGCGAGCGCGGGCAAACTTGATCTGGAGCTTGAGGTCGCCCGTGACGGGCGTGCCGCCATTGCCCTTGCCGACCGAGATGGCGCCGAGGAAGTGGTCGCGGTCGACGCCGATGGCCGAGTGGGCGAGGTCGGCGAGGCGCGAGCGCGTGTCGTTGGGCGACTCGGTCGCGCAGGGCTCGTCGTAGAAGGCCTGCGGGGGCAGGAGCGTCAGCTCGAGGACCTGGGGAGCAGCTAGAAGGACGTCGATGCACCTCCTGACCGTCGATGAGGGCGTAGAAGTAGGCCTTCCAGGCGTGCTTGACGTCGGGGTCGGCGTAGGACTTGTTCGAGGACGAGTCGACGAGGACCTTTGCCGCGGCGAGGGCGGCCTCGTGAACGAGGGTCGACGACGAGTGCCACGGCTGCGGGACCTGGCGGATGATGACCGAGAGGTGGTCCTTGAGCTGGGGCGAGTCGATGAGGGGGACGAGGTGGTCCCGGACTCCTTGGAGCTGCTTGCGCGAGAAGGGGCACACGATGTCGAGGAAGAGCTCGAGGGTGTGGGAGGCGGTGGGTGAGCCGGCGATGCGGTGCGTGGCGAACTGCGGGGCGAGGGCCATGGTGCGAGCTGAGTCGGGTCGAGGTGGGGGAGGGACGAGGAGGACGAGGGCGAGGATGGCTCGAGGGTCAGCGCCGCATGACTGGGAAGATGCACAGAGATCATGAGAGCGCACTGAGCAGGACCAGGGACTCTTACGGTGAGTGGGACGAGGACAAGGGCGGTGGCGCGTTTGCTCGGCCTCATCTCGTCTTGGTCCCTCTCCACGCACCCACCGAGTGCACCTGCGAGCCAGTCCGCCACCACTGCACGAGCACGCAGATGCAACCAGCAGACCACCGCAAGCCCCTGGCCACCCTCCCGCTCCTCCCCTTCCTCGTCGCGTCGTCGTCCGCCTACACCTCGCCGCACAAGCGCACCAGCTCGCTCAAGCACCGCGACATGAGCCTCCTCCCCTCGCCCTTCACCGCCGCACCCACCGCACCCGCCAGCCCGCGCACCACAGCCACCACGCGCGCCCCTCTCGCACCCCTCGACGACGCGTCGGCACCCACCGCGTCCACCTCGCTCGCCTCGCCCTCGCGCGCCATGATGCTCGACGACGACGCGCAAAACACCCACGACGACGACGATCCAACCTCGAGCCCGCGCAGGCTCATCGACGCCTTCCTCCAGGTCGGCTCGGCCTCGCCGGGCAAGCGCAAGGCCGCCCGCATGCTCCCGCCCCACAGCCCGCGCAGGCCTACAGCGCCGACAAAGAACGACGACACGCTGCCCAGTGCGTCCCTCCCTACCGTGCGCGCTTTGCTCACTTACTGACCTCGTCTCTCGCTCGCAGCCTGGACCTTCTTCGAGGACGACCCCTCGGCCGCAGCGGCCGCCGCCCTCCCCGAGCCTACGACCCCGACCACTGCCGAGTCGACGTCTACGTCAGGCGACGACGACGGCTCGGCGACCCCGCCCGAGAAGGAGAACACGCGCCCGCCGCGCCGACCTCGCACCCGCTCCCTCTCGATCGCGCCTCCCGCTCCGCCGCACGCCCTCTCCCTCCTTGCCGCTCCGACACCGACCACCGCAACCACCGCCGCTCCCCCGCCGCCAGGCTCGCCGCCGCGCACGCCTCCTGCCGCCGCCGCCGCCTCGTCGAGCACCTGGCTCTCCCCGTCGTTCTCGGCGTCGACGTCGACGACGAGCGGGCCCTTTCCGCTCGGCCTGAGCTCGGCAGGCGGCGCCGTCGCGCCCTTTGCGTTCGCCGAGAGCGGGCCGACGTCGTTCGCCGCCGCGGCGCTGTCGCCCGCCCTCGGGGCGTACGGCGAGGGGTCGCCCGGCCTGGGCGCGTTCGGCGGGCTCGGCGGGCTCTTGCCGGCGTTTGCGGCGGGTGCGGGACCCGGGCAGAAGAAGCGCGAGAGCGGCGAGGGGCTCGAGGGCGAGGAGAGGGCCAAGAGGGCGAGGGTCGAGCGCGAGGAGGAGGAGGAGGGCATGCGCGACTGAGGGGTGGTCGCGGTCTGGCTTAGCGCGGCGAGTCTTTGTTTACTTCGTGCGGTGCCTCGTATTGCCATCCACTATGCTCTTGATTCGTGCGAGCCGTGGTGGTCGTTCCCCCACACGCTCGCCGCGCTCTCCGACAGCTCGCTCGACGACGACGACATGTCCGAGCCCAGCGCTACCTTGCCTCTCGAGCTCAGTCACGACACGCCGACCACAACAGATCCACCCATCGCTGCGAGCGGTGCTGTGCCGTCACCAAGTGCAGGCGATGACGGCGACGACGAGGAGACGAGCCCGCCAGCTCGCCTCTCGCAGGAGGACAAGGGCAAAGGCAAGGCGCAGCAGGACCAACTCGATCGCTACAGCTGTCACATCTGGTGCGCCCCTCGCTGTCTCCCCGCTGCGCCACCCTCCCCACTCGCCCCGCTCTGGCTGACCTCCCCGCCCCGTCGCAACAGCCTCGACGTGCCCTCCGAGCCCGTCGTGACCCCATGTGGGCACCTCCACTGCTGGCCCTGCATGCACGAGGTGCGCTCCTCCCGCTCGCCCCTGCTCGGAGCCGTCCCGCCAGCTGACCCTCTCGACGCTCGCTCGCAGTGGCTCGTCGAGTCGAACGGCCGAGCATGTCCTGTGTGCAAGGCGCCCTTGACCGTCGACAAGCTCGTGCCGATCTATGCGGGCTCGGGCGAGGAGACGGACCCTCGGTGCGCTTCGACCTCCTCCGTCCTCTTTCCCCTCCCTTCGTGCACGGCTCCAGCGGCCCGGCTGACCCAGCCGCGCACCGCCACATCGCAGGTCTAAGCCGATCCCGCCCCGCCCTCGACCCGCAGGCTCGACCGTCGCCGCGCCCGCCTACCGCACCACCTCGAGCGGCTCGTCCTTCTCGCTCCAAGCCGGCCTTTTTGCCCTCCCGGGCCTCTCGCTCGGCTTCTCCTGGCCCCCACCCCTCGCAGGCGACGCCGGCCCCGCCCCAGGCCACCCCGCTGTCCTCGTCGACGGCGACCCAGACTCGGGCGCGCCCTTCTACGTCGCGCAACCGGCGACGCTCGTGCGACGGGCGGCGCAGCCGGTCGATTGGCGCACGGCCCTCATGCAGCAGGTCTTCATGGTGCTGTTTTTTGCCGTGTTTGTAGCCATCGCGTTCTCGGGGTGAGCGCGGGCAAATGGACGAGGCGGGCGCGCTCGGGCCGCGCACGGACCTCTTCTCTCGCTCTCCTCCCGAGCACCTCTCGAGAGTAGGGAAAGCACGTGAGATGGCAACAAGGGAGAGCACAGACAGAGAGACGCGCCGCTCACACCCTCCCTGCCCGGCGAGCACCGCCCTTGGCCGCCGCCGGTCCTCCTCGCGCGAGCGACGCCCGCAGCTGCACCAGCTTCTCGCGCTCCTGCTCCTGCACGTCGAGATCCACAGCATCAAGATCAGCCTGTGTACCGAGAGAGAGGGAGGAAGGCGAGAGAAGGGGAAGAAGAGGGACGCACCGCCTCGCGCTTGCGCTCGTCCTCCCTGCGCCGCTTGACCTCCTCCTCGCGCCGCTTCTGCCGCTCGCTCCAGTCTGCGCGAGTTTGCCGCAGCTTCTCGAGCTCGGCGGCGACGCCCGTCTTCGGCGCCGTGGCGGCTGCTGCTGCGGTCGCGGCGGCGGCGGAAGAGCCGACGATGGGCGCGTTCTCCTTGGCCTGCTGCACGGCGACGGGCGCACGTCGCGGTCCCGACGGCGCCGACGCACCCTTGGCCTTGGGAGCAGGCCCAGACGCGCTCGAGGTCGCGACGCGCGCACGCTTGGCCGGGCCCGGGCGCGCAAGCGCAGGAGGCTCGAGCGCGCGGCGGACCCTCGTGCCCGGCGCAGCAGCAGCAGCCGGCGCGGGTGCAGGTGCAGGGACGCGCGCAGCGCCGTGGGCACCGCCGCCGAGCGAGCTGCGCTCGCGGGCCTGCCACGCGCCGAGCTGCGCCTCGAAGAACGGCGGGGCGGGCGGCGCGGCGGCGGGCGCAGGTGCGGGCTCGGCGGCGGCGACGACGACGGTCGAAGAGGGTGGAAGATCGGGCGCGACGAGGACCATGGCGGGCTGCAGTGTGTCGACTGGTGAGCGGGCCGTCGAGGTGAAAGAGAGCATGCAGACGAGGCGCACCTGCTCGATCTGCACCGGCTGCTCGAGCTGCTTCTGCTCCTGCTCGAAGACCATCTCCTGTTCGAGGATCATCTCCTGCTCCTGGAGAGCCTGACCCTGCTGCGCCACCGGCTCGGCGGCGACGACAACGGCCGCCTCCTCCTGCACCTCCTCCATCTCCTCCTCGACGTCCTCGAGCACTCCCTCAAGCGCCCATATCGACACCCTGCGCTCGAGCTCGACCCTCGGGCCCGCACGACGCGTGTTACGCTCGAGCGCCTCGCGCGTGAGGGCGACGGGCTCGGTCTCGAGAAGGGGTCCGTGCGCGGACGGGCGCGCGGCAGGCTCGACGGAGAGGCGCGCGGCGGGCGAGGAGGAGCGCAGCTGTGAGCGCTCGGCGGTGGGACCGAGGGTGAGGTGCGAGTCGACACCGAGAGGCGAGGCAGCGGCGAGATGCGGCGGTGCAGGGTGAGTCGGCGGCGCCGTCGACGACGTCGAGCGGGCGAGCGGGTCGGCGAGGCGCTGGCGCTGCAGAGCAACATAGGGCGTCAGTTTCGGCCAGTCAAACACGATGTCGAGACGGCGGGAGGCGCACCTTGATGCCCTCTCCCTCCTGCGTGGCCGCACCGACCCCTGGGAGCGCCCAGCTCCCCATCTCGTCCCTCTTCCGCTTCCGCTCCTCGACTACCTCCTGCGCAAGGCGCTCCCTGCGCTCCTTCTCCTCGACGCGGTGCAGCCGCTCCGCCTCGCGGGCGGCGGCGTGCTCGTCGGCGGCGAATGAAAAAGACGCCGGGAGCGTCACGCCGCCGATGACCTTGCCCGGCGGCGGCGGGACCCGAGGCGGCTCGACGTACGTGTGCACGTGTGCGGCGACGACGGGTGGGCGGTGCGGGTGCGAGGCTGAGGCGGAGCGAGGGCGGGAGGTTGAGGGTCCGTGCGAGTGCTTGAGCGGCGCCGACGGCACCGACGCGCTCAACGCCGAGGTCGTCGCGCCGTGCGCCAGCTGCTGAGCCGTGACCTGCTCCTCGACGACCGTGAACACCCTCGACGCACGCCTCGTGGACGCCTTGAGCGGGCCCGAGCCCGAGGCGGACAGCGAGACCGTCTGCTCGGCGCGGGTCGACTCGACGGCGAGCATCGCCTCGGCGTGCTTGCCCGGCGGCGTAGGTGGTGGCTGTGCGGTCGAGATGCGCCCGGCAGGGCGGCTCGAGGCCAAGGCGCCGAGAGCGGGAGGCTGCGCGACTGCAGGAGCTGAGCCGGCGGTCGGCGGCTCGGCAGGGACGCGGGAGGCCCGTCGCTGCGAGCGCGACAGCATGCCGGAGCTCGACGAGGTCGACGTTGCGAGGAGCGCGCGGCCTGCGTCCGGGCTGACGACGGGCTCAGCCGGAGCGGGCGCGACGAGCACCACTCGGATCGCCTTGCCCATCGACGGGCGCGCTGCGGGCCGGCGCGCCGACGCGCTCGAGGACGATGCGACGAGGTTGATCGACGTGGCTGCCACGAGTGAGACGCGCGACGCGCGCCCTCGAGGCTTGACCTGCGCGACGGGCGCCGACTCGGGCTGGCCGTCCTCGTCCTGCTCCTCCATCTTGACCTCCTCCGGCACGTGCTCGACATGTGCGACATGGTGAGGACCAGGTACCGACGGGACGGCGAGCGTCGCCCGGCGCGACTCGACCTCGTGCCGCCGCTCGACCTGGTCGACGACCTCCTCGGCGATGAGCTCTTCGCCGGCCTTGCGCTTGGCCGGCCTCGCCGGCGTGCTCGTGATGCCCTGCATCTGCGCCGCTTCGACGCCGAGGCCGAGCGCTCCGTTCTCGCGCTCGTCGCTCACAAGCTCGAGCGGCGCGCCCATCGCAGGCAGCGACGAGTCGCCGTCGAAGGCGAAGACGGGCAGGGGCGAGTCGTCGTGCGGGGTGCCGCCGACGCGCTCACTGCGCTCGAGCGAGGTGCGCACCGAAGAGGGCACAGGCGCAGCAGCAGGCGCACGTGCGGGTGGAGGTCCGTGCGCAGGAGCCGTCGCCGCCTTCTCCGCCTGCGCCTCCTCGACCTTGTCCTGCGCCGCACCTCGCTCGCGCCTCTGCGCCGTCTTCCTCGCCGCCGCCTCGCGCTCGAGCCGCTCCTTGCGCTCGCTCGCGCCGCGCTCGCGCGCAGCCTTGGCCTCGCGCACGCGGCGCTTGGCCTCCTCGTCGACGTCGTGCACGCCCTTTTTGGCGGCCGAGCGCTTCTTGTGCGGCTGCTGAACGGGTGGAGGGAGGGTGGAGGAAGAGGCGATGGGGCGGGGAGGGCGAGAGGCGGGTGCGAGCGACGTGCGCGCGGCGGGCGCGACGGGCGGCAGCGGCGGCGACGACCGCTTCTCGACGAGGCGCGGCGCCGCGGGAGCGGGCTCGGGCTCGACGGGAGCAGCGATGCGAAGCGGCGCTGCATCGGCGCGGACGGCGACCGCTGCCGGTGCAGGACGCAGCTGCTCAGCCGGCTCGCCGACGAACGAGCGCGACGCCGAGACGTCCTCGGTCTCCTCGACGATGTTAGGCAGGTCGTGCGACGGGCCCGCGACGTCGGGCTCGGGCATGGTGTCGACGAGGTCGTGGAGGGCGAGAGGGCGAGGCGCGCCCGCCGACAGGTGCCCGAGCGAGGTGCGCTGCCGGGCAGGAGGAGGGGCGGGCGACGAGGGCACGGGCGTGTCGCTCATCGCTCTTACCCGCACCGAGTCGTCCGCGTTCGAGGCGGGAGGCGCCGGGTCGAGGCCGACCTCGCGAGGGACGGAGGGTGACGGCGAAAGTGGCGCGACGTGCATCGGCAGCGCCTCGGCGCTCGGTGCAGGCGATGCCTCGATGCGCAGGGCCTCGTGCCGAGTCGCAGATGAGGACGAGGGCGCGTGGAGGTCGCGGGGAGGTGACGGCTCGACGGCGAGGGGTGCGCTGAAGGACCGAGGCGAGGAAGGAGGTTGATCGAGAGCTGGAGCTGGCTCAGGTGTCGGCGACGGCGAGAGGGCTGCGGAAACAGCTGTCAGCGACTCGTGTGGAGCAGGGTAGAGAGGCTGGACGCACCCGCTCGGTGAGGCTGCGTCTCGAGCTGGTCGTCGGACATGTCGGCGAGGAGGTCGTCGTGCGCCGCCTCGCTGTCGCCGTCCTGGCCGTGCGCCATGTTGCCGTTGTGGAGCATCGACTCGTCCTCGAGCGTGGCCGTAGCTGTTGCGCGAGCCGGGGTCCTCGCGGCGAGGGTGACGGCGGTCTGGTCGGCGAGATAGCTGGGCTCAGCCTCGTCGAGGAGGGCGGCCAGGTCGTCCGAGTCGGAAGCTGGGAGTAGTTCATCGACGTCGAAGCGGCTCTCATCGTACGCGCTGCGGCCCGGTGTGGTGGGTGGTGCGCGAGGGTGTGTGTTGACTGAGGATGAGGGCGGGAGCGCGGCGGGTCGAGGGAGGGTGCTGGTGGTTGGGCGGTGCTTGCGCACTGGCAGCATGGACTGGTGCGATGCCATGGCGAGGCAGCGCTGCCCGGTCTGGGCCGTGTGTGAGTTGGAAGAGGAGCGAGCCGTCTCCCTCCTCCTCCCCGCCTCGTCTCGCCCAAACACGCACCTCGCTCACCTCCGTTGGGCTCGCCGAGACGTGGGTCTTGCTCTCTGTGCAATAGTGGCCCAAGCGAGCCAGCTCCCCTCGATGTGCACGTCGCGCTCCGACCTCTCCCTCTCGTCGCGCCGGTCCTCGCCTTCCGGTCGTTGGCTTCCGCTATCGTCTCGTGCTGGAGCGCGGCAGAGTCGCTACTCAAGGCCTCGAGGGTGACTCGCTGAAGTCGAGCGCAAAAGGCGCGACACAAGCCCCTGTCCGCCGGACACTCCGCGGCAGGTTCGTCCGCTCTCCTCTCGCACGCCGTCGCCGAGGCCGTGGGTCGCAGCTCGCGCTCCTTGCGCTTGACCTTCCTCCTCGCTCTCTCTCGACCTCGACCTCGAGGTCCTCGGCACAGCGCACACCATGCTCGCGCTCGCCCTTCTCTGGGTCCTCGCCGCAGCGCTCGCCGCCTCGTCCGCGCTTGCCGCCATCTCGGTCACAACCCAGCAGTCTGTCGCCGTCGGCGAGGCGCTCAAGTTCCAGTGGACTGGCGGTACGCCGCCTTACGTCGTCAAGATCCTCGTCGATGACAAGGTCGTCTCGCAGGCCGAGGTGCGCCGCTCTCGCTCTCGCTCTCCGCCTGCGCTCGGCTGACCTTGCAGCCTCGCGCGCACAGGGCTGGGAGGGGACGTCCGTGCAGTGGCGAGCGCCCAAGAGCGACGTGCCTGAAGGCTCCGAGGTCAAGGTGCGCGTCATCGACAAGAAGGGCGAGTCGGTCCTGAGCGGCGCCACGACCGTCCTCGCTCAAGGCGAGTCGCTCTCGTCGTCCAACGACGGCTTCTCGAGCGGCGAGGCCGACCAGGAGGGCGACAGCCACAGCTACGGCGGCAGCGGCGGCGGTCAGCAAGGCGGCTCGTCCAACGGCCACGACGACGACTCGGCGTCGAGCGGCAAGTTTGCCGCCATGACCGACCCGCTCCAGTCGGGCGACTACAACGACGCCATGACGAGCGTGCCCATGGGCACCTACGGCGACGGCGAGCTCCCGGGCGCACGAGGCGGGGCGACCGACTACAACCAGCTCGGGTTCGTCCCTCACTTCCTCTCGCTCGTCCCGAGTCGCCGCCGCTCGTCTTGAACAGACTCATCAAAGCTCCTCTACTGACCCGAAGTCGCGCTACAGAGACGATGGCAGCGAGCCGACCGCCGCATCGACGTTCGCGCTCGACCCGACCGACACGCTCGCCGCCGGCGACTCCATGGCGACGGCCGCAATGAGCGCCGCCGCCGGCGCAACGGCTTCTGCAGCTGCGACGTCGGCGGTAACAGCTGGAGCGACGGCGTCGACGAGCTTGACTGCGAGCGCTGCGGCGACCGGGTGCGCTTTGACCCTCTCGAGCTCTCTCTCTCTCGCCGAGCCACGACTGACTCGCTCGACGACCTCATTCTTCCACATCCTCTTCCCTCGTATCTGCAGTGCGACCTCAACCGCAGCTACCGACTCGTCGTCGGCCTCCTCGTCGTCGTCATCGTCGAGCAGCAGCAGCAGCAGCGACGACGCCGACTCGTCCTCGTCCTCGGGCCCGAGCACCGGTCTCATCATCGGCATCATCGCGCTCGTCGTCGTCATCCTCGCGGCCATCGGCGGTTTCTTCTGGTGGCACAAGCGGCAGGCCGCCAAAGCCGCCGAGGCCGACGCCGCCGCGGCGAAGAAGAGCCGCAAGAAGGGCAAGGGCAAGCGCGGCGGCGCGCAGCTGTCGAGCGACGACGACCACGCCGACGAGGAGAAGCTCGTCGGCGGGCGTGGCGGCGGCGGCGGCGGGCGTGGGACGCCGAGCGGGAGCGAGACGGAGCAGAGCGAGGGCGAGGGAGCGCCGGGGCGGGGCAAGAAGCGCGGCGGTGGCGGCGGCGGCGGCGGGGCGTACCGCGACGACATCCCGACGGACAGCGACGCCGGGTACACGGACGAGGAGCAGCAGCAGGCGCCGGCGCGGCGGAGCGGGGGCCGGCGGTAGGCGGTCGGTGCGAGGCGAGGGCTCGAGGCGGCGATGAGCGAGGTAGGAGCGCGTTTGAGCGGAGGGCCTGCAGTCATTATCGCCGTTTCGACGTGCCACCAGGAGCAGTGTCGGTACCGGCGAGCGAGAGTGGAGCTGAGCGAGTCGAGGAGGAGGAGGAGGAGAGGGGAGCTCCCTCGGCTCTCAAGGCTTTGAAGTGGATCGACAGCGTTGAGGACATGCTCCAAGCTGCGGGCAGCTTGACGTCCCAGCAGGTAAAGCGAGCGAGACTGGCGCAGAGCGAGGAGAGCCGCCGACGACATGACGGATGTCAGCGGCGAGCGGAACTTGGTCTCGATCCGCCCTCGACACCTCGCCTGTACCCGCCCGAGCAACCCAGAGCTCTCCAGCTACCTCGTACGAGGCCTCTCCAGCCGTACCGAGCGCCCCCGATGGCGTCGTCGACGCGCCTGTGCCCTCGCCTCGTCCCCGCGAGCGGCCGCTCTCACCCCGCCGCCCAGTGGCTTCTGCAGCCACAGCGGCCAGCATGCCGTGGCGCAGCACCCGCACGACCCTTCACCACCACCTCGCCGCTCCCGCAGCGAGCGCCGTCGTCACCCGGCCTCATCGGCCTGCGATCCCTCCCTCATCGCTCGCCGACCGGCCCCGCCTCTGCCTCGCCCTTTGCACCTCTCGCCAAGCGGATACGCACACACGCACGATGGGCGTCGACTGAGCAGCAGGGTCGGGCAGTCGAGACGGGCGAGGCGTCAGTCAAGGCGGTCAAGGAGGTGACCCCACCGGCGGCCGACGAGCTCGAGGACGACGCGGCAAAGAACGCCAAGGACAAGGTCAAGATGAGCGAGGTGCGGCGGCTCATGACTCTGGCACGGCCAGAGCGCAAAACTATCGGCATCGCCATCGGCCTCGTGCGTCTCTCCTCACGCTCTGCACGAGCTACGAGCGTCCTGCTGACCTTCTCCCCACTCTGCCGTGCAGCTCTGCATCTCGTCCACCGTCTCGCTGTCCATCCCTCTCGGCATCGGCCGCATCATCGACATCTTCTCGGGCCAGACGACCAACCTCCCCGTCTCGGTCCCGACCGCCGCCGGCCTCCTCACCCTCTTCTTCGCCATCGGCGCACTCGCCAACATGGGCCGCGTCATCCTCATGCGCATCAGCGGGCAGCGCATCGTCGCGCACCTGCGCGAGGCGGCGTACGGCAACGTCCTGCGCCAGGACATCGGCTGGCACGACCTTCAAGGCGCGTCGACCAAGACGCCCGCCTCGGTCGAGACTGGCTCTCCCGCCTCGTCGACGTCGACGCCGACGCAGCAGGGCGCGTCGACGGCGCAGTCGACTGCGGTCGCGGCGGTCAAGGACACGGGCGTGCGGTCTACGGGCGACGTCATCTCGCGCCTCGGCTCCGACGCGAGCATCGTCGGCGAGAGCCTCACTCGCGAGCTGAGCGACGGCCTGCGCGCCGTCGTGACGGCGACGGTCGGCATCGGCGCCATGCTGTACATCTCGAGCAAGGTGACGGCCGTCATGCTCCTCATCGTCCCGCCCATCTCGGTCGCCGCCGTCTTCTACGGCCGCTTCCTCAAGAAGCTGTCGCGCCGCACCCAGAAGGCCGTCGGCGAGATGGTCGCCGTCTCGGAGGAGCGCCTCGGCGCCATCCGCACCGTCCAGGCGTTCAACGCCGTCGACCCGGTCGAGACGAACCGCTTCAAGGACAAGGTCAACAAGGTGTTCGAGCTCGCCAAGACCGAGGCGTGGGCGTCGGGCCTCTTCTTCGGCGGCACGGGCTTCGCCGGCAACGCGACCGTCATCGCGCTCCTCACCTACGGCGGCACGCTCGTCGCTCGCGGCGAGCTCACGGTCGGCAACCTCATCTCGCTCCTCACCTACACCGTATACGTCGGCAGCAGTCTCGCAGGCTTGACCTCGTTCTTCGGGTGCGTCTGCGCTTCCTTTCGTTCTCGCCTCGCTCGGCTCGACAACCCCAGACAGGTCGTCGAGGCGAGGCGTCAGTCAATCGTGGGCCCGCTGACTCTTCCACCTTCCGCAGCACCATCATGAAGGGCCTCGGCGCCTCGTCGCGCGTCTTTGAGCTCCTCGACGCTCGCCCGCTGTCGGTCAAGCTCGGCGTCGGCCGCCCCCTCCCCGTCTCGACCCCGCCTCGCCGCCTCGTCTTTGACAACGTCCACTTCAGCTACCCGTCGCGCCCTCACGCCGAGATCCTGCGCGGCGTCAACCTGTCGATCGAGCCGGGCAAGATCGTGTCGATCGCCGGCGGGAGCGGGTCGGGCAAGTCGACGCTCGCCAACCTCCTCGTGCGGTACTACGACCCGACGAGCGGCAAGGTCATGTACGGCGACGACGACGTCAAGCAGTTCACGCCCGAGTCGTGGAGGCAGCGCATCGCCATCGTGCCGCAGGACCCGGCCCTCTTCTCGACCACCATCGCCGAGAACAGTGCGTCCTCTCTCCTCGAGCTCTCGGCTCGTTCCAGCTCCTGCAGCTGTCACAGGCTGTATGTCGTTGTAGGAGAGGGACTGACACGTCGCGCTCTCTCGCTCGCAGTCGCCTACGGTCGTCCGTCCGCCACCCGTGCCGAGATCGAGGAGGCGGCCCGCCTCGCCAACTGCGGCTTCATCGACACGCTGCCGCGCGGCTTCGACACTCAGGTCGGCGCTCGCGGTGCGCAGCTCTCGGGCGGCCAGCGTCAGCGCCTCGCCATCGCGCGCGCCCTGCTGCAGAAGCCGCGCATCCTCGTCGCCGACGAGTGCGTCTCCCTCTCGCTCCTCCTGCTTCCTCGCCGCCACGTCGACGAGAGCTGACCATGCACCTCCTTGCGCGCAGGGCGACCTCGGCGCTGGATGCGGCGAGCGAGAGCCTCGTCAACGAGGCCATCGCCAACATCAGCGCCTCGCACCAGCTGACGACCATCCTCATTGCGCATCGGTGCGTCTCTCGCGCTCTCCTTGACTCGCTCGAGCTGGAGTGCTCACTCTGGTCCTGTCGCTCGCAGCCTGTCGACGCTCAAGACGGCCGACACGGTCGTCATGATGGAGAACGGCGTCGTCGCCGAGCAGGGCACGTACGACGAGCTCTCGCGCGAGGGGACCCGGTTCAACTACCTCGTCAGGAGCCAGCTTCTCGGCGCAGGGCCGTCGCTCGCAGCCGGTGCTGGCGCGGCGGCGAAGGAGCAGCAGCAGCAGTCTTAAAGAGGAGGTCCGTGACCGAGTTGCAGTCGATACCCCTTGTTTGCCCTGCGCGCCTGTGCGAGCTCGCGTATGAGGCTGTAGCTGTGCTCCCTGTCGAGCCTCCCGAGCGCTGCGAGCCTTTGCGAGGAGACGGACGCCAAAAGTCTCATCTCGTCGCGGTCGCGCTCCGCCAGATTCGCTCCGCCCTCATCCCCGCCCTCGACAGCCTCTCTCAGCGAGGCATGGGCCGCACGCCGATCCGCAAGGCCGCACCTCAATCCCGCTCGCTCTCCTCCCGCCTCAGCAGCGCCCTCCCCAGCGGCGCCTCGACTCCCTCCCGACCCTCGCCTCTCCAGTTCGACTTTGCCCCGCCGACGACCGACGCCGCCGCCGAGAGCACCATGCCGGCTCAGAAGCGCACCTTCGATGACCCTGTCGGCCCCGCCACGCCCGCCTCGGCCGCAGCCAAGGACGGCAGCGGCAAGAAGCCTCGCCGCACCCGGCGCGGCGGCGTTGCCCACAAGCGGGCTCGCGCAGCCGAGGCGACCAAGCAGGACGGCGACGAGGACGTCGAGGACGGCCAAGTCGTCGAGGGCGACTTTAGCGACCTCTTCATGGTCGACACGACCCCGGCCGCCGTGCGCGAGCAGGACCGCTTCGTGCCCACACCCTCGGCCGCCGCCGACTCGCCGCTCAAGAAGGGCAAGGACGGCGAGCAGGAGGAGGACATGCTCACGGCGCCCGTCGCGCAGTCCGAGGGCAAGGCGCTCCCGGCAGACGAGCTCGCCGAGGACGAGGACGGCGACCGCACGATGGACAGCGACGACGCGATGAGGGCCTTTGCGCGCGAGGTTGCCGACACGGACGACGAGGATTTGAGCGACGAGTCGGACGAGTCGGACGAGGACGAGGACGAGGCGCCCACCCCGGTCGTGCCCGCGCCGCTGTACGACAATGAGGAAGACCTGCAGAAGGCGATCGAGGGCCGCATCGTCGACGACAGCTCGGCACCGGTGCGCTCTCTCCTTCATGTCGAGCTTGCGCTGTCGCTCATCGTGCTCTCCCGCCGAGGCAGGTCACTGGGCGGTACTACAAGGAGGCCGACCTCACCAAGACCTGCGTCCTCTGCGGCGGTGCGCCTCGCTCTCCCTTCCTCTCGAACACGTACAGGACCAGGCTGACGGCTCGCACTCCTGCAGAGCATGGACACAGCTCGCGCGACTGCACGCACTCGCAGTGCTTCGTCTGCGGCAAGATCGACGCCGATCACGAGGCGCGCGACTGCCCCGTCGCGCTCGTCTGCATGGCGTGCGGCTCTCGAGGACACTTTGCGAGGGTGCGTGCACGCTCCCCATTCCCGCCTCGCTGTCGAGCAGAAAGCTGACGTTCTCGACGAGCAGGACTGCAAGGTCAACCCGGGCGGCGGCGGGCGCGGCTTTGGTGCCTCTCGGTGCTCGCTCTGCCCGAGCAACAGCCACATGACGATCGTGCGCGCTCCCTCTCGCTCTCGCACGGCGTTCCTGTCCTGACTGAGCGACGTCGACCCTGCAGAACTGCCCGTCGCACTGGCGCGTCTACGACACGTCGGGCCCGAAACCGCCCAAGCGCAAGATCGTGCTCGCGTGCGCCAACTGCGGCAGCACGAGGGACCACTTTATCGACGATTGGTGCGCTCGCTCGCCCTCTTTCGCTCGGTCGCTGCGCACGGACCCACTCTACCCCAGATTCTCGATTGACGCGTCTCCTTCCTCCTTCCCCTCCTCGCGTCGCTCCTCGCTCGCAGCTTCCTCCCTCGCGGCCACCCGATGAAGCACGCCGAGCCCTCGGCCTTCAATCGCGCCGCCCTCGGCGCCTCCTTCTCCGGCGCGCCCTACCCGTCGTCCTCTTCGGCCTCGGCCTCGGCGTACGGCGCCGCTGCGCCCTCGGGCCGCCGCAACGGCGGCGCGACGGGCAAGCTCGACCGGCGCCCGACCGGCGCGAGCGCGCAGCGCTTCGCGGGCGTTGACGACGACGACGATGACTGGTTCGCGAGCCGGTCGAGGTCGGGTGGCGGGCGCACGGGCGGCGGCGGCGGGCGAGGCGGGGCATCCCGAGGAGGCGGAGGCGGTGGTGGGTATGGCGCCGGCGGGCGAGGGACGCACACGCACTTTGGCGGCGGGAGCGACCGCGACGACGGGCGGTCGAGGTACGACGGCCGGGGAGGAGGTGGAGGAGGGAGGAGCGACTACCACGATCGCGACGGCTACTCGATGTACCGTGGCTCGGGTAGCGACAGTCGGAGCGAGGGCCGGAGAGGCGGCGACGGCGGGGGGAGGAGGGACGGCGGCCGCAACGGCTCGGGCTCGGGAGGAGGAGCGAGGCTGCTCGACCGGTTTGGCGGCGGCGGCGACAGCGGCGGTGGACCAGGTGGCGGGCGCAGTGGCGGGCGCAAGCCGAGGTACCAGGGCGGGTACGTCTGAGCGGGTCCGTGCGAGGGACGAAGCGCGCAACTCGCAAATATTGCTCTCTCTCTCTCATCGAGAGCTCTCTCACCCTCGCCGAGAGCATGCTGCGGAGAGTGGGAGCTCGTTACAGGTACGACTGGGAAAGGCTAGACAGAGCGGCGACGAGGGAGACAACGAGAACGGCGAGGAGAGCGCGAGGAAGGTCGGGGAGGCTCGAGCGCCTATCGCCGGCTGCGCGCGCTCATGAAGGCCGCGAAGACGATGCCGGCTGCTGCTGCTGCACCTCCCGCGATGGCCATGCCGACGTAGCCCTCTGTGAGCGCGCGAAAACAAGGTGTGAGCGCCGCAAGACGCCGACGTTCGAGCCGTCGCTGCCGCCGAAGCAGCTGTCGAGGGCAACGGTATCAGGGACAGACGACGCACCCTTGGACACTGCCTGCTCGACGAGCTGGTTGAGGCTCTGCGCCTGGATGTTGTTCGGCTCTTTCTCGAGGAGGAGGCCTGCGTGCGGGAGGAGTGGCCCGGCGTCAGTCCCGCTTCCCCTGGAACACCAGGGCGAGAGACGAAGGAGCTGCACGACGCACCGTTGTAGCGCTTGGCCTCGGGGTAGTTGCCGAGCTTGTAGTGGCCGACCGCGAGGAAGTAGAGGCACTCGCGGCGGCGAGATGGCTCGGTGCGGTAGATGTCTGCGACGGGCGAGACGGGAAGCTGCGTCAGCGACCATCTTCCATGTCCAGGCTGCATAGCTACTACAAGCGCAGCTGTGCGGGCCAGAGGGAGAGCGCAGCCGACGCACCCATGAGGAGCGCGACCCCCTCGCCGACCTCGACCCGGTTGTCGCTCTTGACCGAGCCCCACGCAAAGTTGAACTTGGTCTGGACCGAGACCCACCCCTTTGCCGACTCGTCGAGGTACTGCTGCCGCAGGACGGCGAGCTCGTTGGGCGTGAGCGGGCTCTGCGCGTCGACGGCGGCTGTGGGGGGAGCGGGGCAGGGTGTCAGGGCGTGGCTGGGAGTGTACTGCAGGGAGAGAGCGCACCTGGAAGGACGTCGGAAGGCATGCTGTCGTGCGAGAGCGAGTGGCAGAGGTCGCGAGCGATGAGGCGGGGGGAGGCGAAACGAGGCGGTGCAGAGGTCGTCGCTCTTGGCGCGGCTTACGGGCAATGTGGTTGAGCTACTCAGGACGCTCTCGAGTGCAAGCTGAGCGCGCCGCCGACAGCGCGCGTGCTCGGCCGCCGAACACCCTGCACCGCCTCCTCCCGCTCTTGCTCTCGCCGCCGCGCTCAAGTCCAGGATCCAGGCATTGCAGCTTCGAGTAGTACAAGGGTAGGGGCTCGCCGTAGCGACTGAGTGGGTGTGGGTGTCTGTGGAGCGCCTCGCGGGAGGACACGGGGCGCAGGAGGAAGTAGAGCGGGGAGGAGGGCCGAGCGGCGGTGACGGTCGGGCGGCGCGGCGCGAGGTCGAAGGCGACAGTCGAGACTCGGGAAGGCGGTGGTAGAGAGGGTGGTGGGAGAGGCGTGGTACAACAGGCGGACCTTGGCGGCGGCGGAACGGCGGCGGAACGGAGGACTTCTTTTCGGTCGCGGAGACGGCGACTCAGACGAGCCCGTCGTACAGCGAGAGAGCCTGCAGACCGCGCCCAGTACACGTATCAGCACGACCCGAGGGGATTCTCGAGCGAGGCGCAGAGGAGGTGCTTCGAGGCGTCGACGCACCTGGACGATGGTCGGGTCCTTCTTCGAGCCCTCCTTGAATTCCTCGAACGTGACTGTGCGCAGGTGAGAGCGTCAGTTCAGGACGTCTTCGCCCAGTGCATCGAGCACGGAGAGAGAGTCTCCCCGAGCGCGAACCACGGGAGGAACCGAAGCCGACGCACGCTGATGGTCGTGGTTGAGGTCCATGAGGGCAAAGATCTTGTCGACGCGCTTCTCCGCCGTGTCCTCGTCCGGCGGGAGCTTGACCATCTCGCCCGTCATGTCGTAGATCGACTGGACGATCTTGAGCATCTCGTCGTACGTGATGAGGCCGTCGTTGTTGATGTCGTACAGCTGGAACGCCCCTGCGAGACGAGGATGCGAAGGTGCCGTCAGTGATCAAGCTCAAGACGTCAGCACGCGAGGAGCAGGGCCGAGACCGACCCGCAGACGCGCTCGCCGAGAGGGGAGAACTGCCGACGCACACTGGAGCTTCTCGTCGAGCTTGCCTCGGCTCGTGATCGAGAGGGCGGCGATGAACTCCCTGAAGTCGATCGTGCCGTTGTTGTTCTTGTCTGTGCGCAGGTTGCCAGGCCGTGTCAGCGACTGCGAGAGGGCGTTCAAGGCGCTCGTCGACAGCTGCTGCGAGCGACGAGGGCACCACAGACCTCGCCTACAGCTCGCCGAGGGAGGGCAGGACGCACCAAAGACCTTGAAGACGTGTTCGGCGAACGACTTTGGGTTGCCGAACGGGAAGAACTGCTTGTAGATGCGGGCGAACTCCTCCTGGTTGAGCTGGCCCGAGGGGCAGTCCTTGGTGAAGCCCTTGTACCTGTGCAGCGTGCGAGGGCGGCGTCAGCCCATGCAGGGAGGGAGGAGAGGAGAGGCGGGCCGGGACGAACCACTGCTGGAGCTCCTTCTTGTCGACTGGACGCGCAGAGGTGGGGAGGAGGAAGGGTCAGCGAGCGGGCTCTCGCGGTCCAGGCACGTGTGCTGGGTGGCTCTGAGGTGCGCCGTCGAGGTAGGGCGAGCGACGGGGCGCGGCGGGCAGGGTGGTGCTGAGCGTGGGCGGGTAGCCGAGGTGACGGGGGTCGGGGCGGTGCACGATGGTGCGAAGGGGGCGCAGGGCGAGACGAGGGGCGAGGGAGGGGACGAGACTGACAGTAGGTCGTCTTCTGGAGGTCGTGGAGGTCCTCTGGGGACAGCTTGGACTGAGATTTGCCCTGTGAGACGAGGAGCGAGGCGAGGGTGGTCAGTGGGGGGAGGCGACGAGGAGGAGGGGAGGAGCGGGGAGGGGAGGGAGGGAGGGGGCGACTGGGTGAGGTAAGAGAGAGAGAGCGTACCATGGTTGTAGTAGGTCTGGTCTAGCAGCAAGGGGTGAGGAGCGAGCGAGGACAAGAGTTGGTCCTTCCCTCGCGGCGACGAGGGCGAGATCGCCTCGAGGGCCTTGGCGACCACCGCCTCGCTCCACCTCGAGCCAGAGACCACTCCTTCACTCGCACAGCCGTGCCACCTGCCGCCCCCGTCCCACCGCGCGAGCACCAGACCCCGCACCCTCCTCCCTCCTCCTCCTCCGCCCCCTCGCCCTTCGACCCACCCCACGCCCAGCTCGCATCCTCCCTGATGCATGAGGTTCGATCCCTCGAGCTCCCCTCCCAGCTCGACCTCGTCCATCCCACCCGCGCACTCGTCCCTCGCCGCCCTCGCCCGTCGTGATGCCGCCGCCTCGACCTCGACCTCGACCGCCAGCACCGCCCCTCCCGGCACCCTCCTGTACCACGAGCCCGGCTTCGTAGACCTCGCCGTCGTCGTCTCGTTCCTCTACTTGGCCCAGGTCGCCCGCAACATCGCCAACCGCCTCGTCGGCGCGGGCCTCCTCGGCGAGGTCGCCGTCGGCATCGTCTATGGCCCCGTCGCCAAACTCCTCGACAACGCGTGGATGGAAGCCTTTCTCGTCGTCGGCTACATCGGCCTCGTCCTCATCGTGTGCGTCCCCTCACTCTCACTCTCTCACTCTCGCCCTGTCGCCGTGCGCAACCCCGCACTGACCCTCTCCTCCTCCCCCCGACAGGTTCGAAGGCGGCTTGACGCTCCAGCCCAAGACGTTCCTCCCGCAACTGCCCATGGCGCTCGTCGTCGCCCTCGTCGGCATCCTCGCTCCGCTCGCCTTCACATTCGCCCTCTTCTCGGCGACCAGGTTCAACTACCCGCCGCTCGAGGCCTTTACCGCCGGCAGCGCTCTGGCCTCGACCTCGCTCGGCACCGTGCGTCCTCCTTCCTCCTCGCCCCCTTCTACTGTAGCTCGAGACTCGCTCGAAGTACCGCGTCGTCCCCGCCTCAGCCCGCCGTCGTCCTCCTCCGTCCCTCACTGACGCACGGACCCTCCCTCGCCCGCAGACCTTCTTCGTCCTGCGCTCGTCCGGCCCCGAGCTGAGCACGACGGCCGTCGGCGAGATCCTCAAGGGCGCCGCCCTCGTCGACGACGTCGTCGCGCTCGTCCTCCTGTCGGTCATCCAGTCGCTCGCCTCGGGCGACAGCGGCGGCAGCAGCGGCGGGCTCGGGTGGACGATCGGCCGCCCCGTCCTCGCGAGCGTCGCCATGGCCGTCCTGACGCCCGTCGTGACGCGCTGGGTCTTCATGCCGCTGTTCCGCGCCCGGCGCGTCGAGAAGGTCGTCGAGCGCGGCGGGCGCAGCGCAGAGCTCTTCCTCGGTGTCGCCGTTCTCTGCGCGTTCCTCAGCATGTGCGTGGTCGTCTTCTCACTGTCTGCTCGACTCGCTGCACGAGCCGTTGCTGACCCCGCTCGTCGCGGTGCAGCGCCTACTACGCCGGGACGACCATGCTCCTCGGCGCCTTTCTCGCCGGCGCCTTCCTCTCGGCTCTGCCGTCGCCGACTTCGACCATCTCGTTCGTCGCCTGCTGGGAGCTGTGGCTCGTGCCGATCCAGGAGCACGTGCGTCCCTCTCCCTCCTCTCGACCTTCCTGCCTCACTCTCTGACGCGCCTCTCGCCCCTCGCCGCACACAGATCCTCGTCCCGCTCTTCTTCGCCTCGATCGGGTTCTCGCTCCCGTTCCTCGACCTGTGGACCGGCGCCCGCATCTGGCGCGGCCTCGTCTACGCCGTCCTCATGACGCTCGGCAAGGTCGTCGCCGGCGCGCCCATCCTCGTCGTCGATGCGCTGCGCGGGAGGCGGACGGGAACTGACGAGGCGCCGAGGGAGCTGGAGCGCGTGGGAGAGCGCGAGGGCGAGGGCGCGGATGAGCGAGGCGCGAGCACCGCAGCCGAGAAGGTGGGGCGGTCGTCGTCGCTCGGCGGTACGCCCGAGTCGAGCACCGACGGACGGGCGCGAGTCGACGGCAGCTCGTTCCTCACCGAGGCGCTCCCCGCCGCAGCGTTCGTCGGGCTTGCGCTCGTCGCGCGCGGCGAGATTGGCGTGCGTCCGCCTTTCTCTTACCCTCTTCTTCTTGTACTCGCTACCTGCACCTCGCCGTCGAGTGCAGCTGACGAGCCTTCTCTCGCGCTCTCGCTCTGTCCCTCCCACGCCTGCAGATCCTCGTCCTCCAGCTCGCCTACTCGTCCGCGACCGAGTCGGCCGCGACCGCCTCCGCCACGGGCAGCACCGCCCCGACGCCCGTCCTCACCGAGGACTCGTACCTCGTCGGTATCTGGGCCGTCGCGCTTTGCACGATCGCAGGCCCCATCGCGTTCGGCGCGCTCGTGAGGAGGAGCGGCAAGGTCATCAGGAGGGGACGGTGGGGGGACGCGAGGGAGGCGAGGGGCCAGTGAGGGGGCCGGGGAAGAGGGGAGCGACAGCCTCGAGGAGGCTGGAGCGAGGGAGGATGGAGAGGACGACGCGGCGTGCGCTCGAGCAACGCTGACGGTCGTGCTCGCCGCCTTTGCGCGACTGCGAGAGGCTGTACTCGCGGCTCTCGTCGCGCAACGCCTCCTCGCTGTAGGATGCAGCTCTGCGTCTCTTGTCTCTCTCGGTCTGAGCTCTACAGGTCATGGTACTCGACGAGGATGCATTGCAGAAGAGGTCGCGAGAGGGTCGAGCCAGAGGACGAGGAGGAGCTCGACAACCAGCTCGCCGGGCCATTCTCCCGTCTACGCAAGTGTCTAGGACGTGCTGCCGAGGCGTATGAGCATCGTGCTTGAGCTCTGGAGCGCCGAGAGAGCTGGGGAAGGAGGTGCGAGGGGAAGGAGGGGGAGCCGGACGTGCTGGCGGCTGAGCTGGGGGACGAAGCCTGCGCGTGGAGGGGCAAGGGGGTAGAGTGTCAGCTCTACACTCTACCGACGCGCTCACGAAGTCCCACGCTGTGTTCTGAGGGCGCTGGTCCTCCTCATCAGCTCGGAGAGGTCGAGGAGGGTGTGTGCTCACCTCAAAGGGCCGTGAGGGCACGTTGGCTTCTTCAGTCCACTGGTAGACCTGATTAGCCTCGCGGAGTCTTGTGCAGCTGTTCTTGGCGAGGGAGCAAGGCGAGTGAGGGTGTCCCTCCTCCTCCTCCCGGCCGACCGACCTTTCACACTCGCTCCCTCTCGTCCCGCGCTCTGAGTGCAATTGAGAACAGCTTGTACCCACTCTCTCAATGCCTGAGAGCAGCCTGGTGTGCTCGAAAGCCGCCCCGGAGCCCTCGCAGCCACCCTCTCCTCGTCACCGAGTCGAGCTCCCTCCACGGACAGCAGCCGGACAAGCTGGCACTCGGCGCACTCAAACTCGCAGGATGAGCGTGCACCCGGATCTGCGACGCGCAGACAGGTGCTCCAAGTCGAGCGGCGATCCTCGTCCCGCGAGCTGCGCAGAGGTCGGGCTGTTCACCCGCTGCCTCTCGAGCAACAACGCATCCGGTGCTGCGCTTGGAGCTCTAAGGTGATCAAGCTTCATTACTGCAGCCGAGAGAGCGATCGAGGAGCGAGAAGGCGCACTTTCGGCCGCGCGCGCCGCGAGCGGGACCCGCCTGCGGGACCTTCCCAGCCGACGCGCTCACGTCCTGTGTGCTTTCACGCCGCAACGCCCGGACGCGTGTTACACTTCTTTGCAGTAGGAGCCTGGGCAGAATCGAGCCGGACGAAACCCGCCCTCGAGCGTCCGCTCCCTCTCTCCCTCCTCCTCCTCACTCACCCTCCCTCCTCACGAGTCCCCTCACCCTTTCACACACCTCTCGACACTACTGTCACCACCACCATGTCAACCATCGTCGCCATCTTCCGCCGCGTGGTCCGCCTCCCGGCCATGGCGCTCTCGCTCGTCCAGGCCGCGCCCTTCGTCCAGGTCCCCGCCTCGGCTCCGGGCTCGCGCATCCAGCTGTACGTCCACGCACGTCCTCTCTCGCGAGTGTTCATGAGCACTACTGACCCTGCACGACGCGCCGATAGCGCCAAGCGCAAGCTCGACGACCTCGACCACCAGGACTCGCTCGACTCGAACGTCCGCAAGTTCATCTGGTCCGTCGCTCGCTCCTTCCTCGCTGCTCTTGGCTGAGTTCCTCGACCTGACCTTTGTCGGTGTACCCACGCAGCATCGGCTCGGGCCCGAAGCACCTGCGCTACCAGAGCAAGCACCTCAAGCGCGCTTTCGACGAGGTCGGCACGGTCGACATGCGCCTTGAGAGCCCGCTCAAGCGCCAGAAGCTCGACTCGGACGTCGAGATCCCCGTTGAGCTCGAGCTCGCCCTCAAGGAGATCCTCGAGGCGCACAAGCCGGCGCTCGAGGCGAGCTTCGCCACGTGGCTCGCGACGCGCTCGGACCCCTTCCCCTCGTCGACCTCGTCGGCGGCGTCGAGCCAGGGCTCGATCGTCAAGAGCCCGAGCCTCGTCTCTCTCTCGTCGTCGTCGAGCGACGGCGCGGCGAGCTCGTCGAGCTTCCTCGCCAACTCGGGCGAGAACTCGCTCGCCAACTCGAGCGAGACGTACCCGACCTCGGACGAGTGCGTCTCTCGCTCAGTCTCCCGTCCTTTCGTCTAAGAGGCACGAGTACTGACTTGTGGTCCTCCTGCAGGGACGAGAAGGCGGAGCAGGTCGTCAACAAGCAGCTCGAGGAGCTCGGGAGCGAGTACAGCTTCTCGGACGACGTCGAGATGCTCGGCTACCAGTGCGTGTCCTCTCGCCTCTGGCCTCGAGTAGTGTGAGTCGTCACTGATGCACGAGCCTGTCGCGCTCGCAGGGAGGACGAGGTTGCCGCGCTCACCCGCGAGGTCCACGAGGAGCTCGAGCAGGACCGCCTCGAGTTTGGCGTCACGATCCGCACGATGAACGAGTGCGTCCTGCCCTTTCCTACCTCGTAGTCATGCTCACGCTCCGAGGCTACAAGAGCTGACGCTCCTGCTTCTCTGCAGGGACGACCTCGACCTCTTCGCCGACTCGGGCTCGGAGATGGCGATCGACGACGACAACTCGGTCGCCTCCTTCGACGACGACACGGTCATGTCGGACGGCTCGTCGGTCGGCTACGTGTCGGGCGAGGAGGCGCTCGACCTCTTCGAGGACCTCTCGCCGATCGAGCGCGACGACTTCCTCGACCGCGTCAAGCGCGGCGACGAGTACATGATCCCGGCGTTCCTCGAGGAGGTCAAGGCCGACCGCGACGCCAACGCAGCGAGCATGGAGGTCGACCCGGCCGGCTACGAGGCCGACAGCGAGCGCGAGGACGAGCGCGAGGACGAGCGCACGGACCCCCCGGCGGCGGCGGCGGCGCTCGAGCCGCTCGCGTTCCACTTCAGCTCGTCGGCGGCGGCGTTCGGCCTCAGCCGGCGCTAGAGCTCATCGACAGCAGCCTTGGCGAGAAGGACTGTCGAGGGCGGCGGAAAACTTCTCGAGGTGAGCCTTCTCAAGTCGCCTCTTCCCCTCGCGCCGCGTTTGACGCTGACTTCCTTGCCCGCCGCAGCGCTCTCGCTCCCTCTTCATCACTTCGACCACGATCAATACCTGCTTCTCCCCTTCGTCGCCCCCGTGTTGCGCAGGTGCGCCGCTCCTTTCCTGTCCCTCTCTCCTCTTCTCGCTCTCGCTGACGCTTCTCGCCTCCTCCATCCAGTCTCTTCTCGCGCTACCACCAATACCCGCTGTGACCTCTCTTGTGCTCCTTATCTCGATCTCGTACCCCTGTTGTATCCCATCCGTGTCCTGCCTGAGTCCCTTCTCCTCCTCGACCATGTTGTTCCTCCTCTCGGCGCTGGTCGCCGCTGTACTCTCCCTCGCGCCTCCCTCGTACCCATATACCACTCTCTGTGCCTTCGCTGCAGTGGCATGAGCTCGTTCTCGCCAATCCTCGGTTACCGTCGGCCTCGAGGCTCGCGAGAGAACGACCGACGCTCGGACCCCTCTCGTTGCTCTCGTTGCCCCTCGCCGAGAAGAGAGCAAACCTCGACGCTGCACATCTCTCAGTACAAGTCGGCCGCCTTCATCCTGCTAGCCCGGCCCTGAGCCGTGACGGGCGCCTTGTCCTGCGCCGCCGACTCGTCGCGACCCGCACTCGTCGCAGGGCCCGACATGGCGGCGAGCACGTCCGGGTGCACCTGGCTCGGCGCCTCGGCCCACTCATCGTCCTCGACGACCGGCGCAGGCTTGCTCTCGGCCTCGTCGCGCCTCGACGCCCTCTCCTCGCCCTTCTCCTTGTCCCGACCGCGATCCCGCTCCTTCTCCCGGCGAGGCTTCTTCCTCGCCACCGACGGCGCCGCATCGTCCTCGCCGTCCTCGTCGAGGTCGAAGCTGAGCCCGACGGTCGCACGCCGCTTCTTGTCGCGCTTCTTCTTGGCGTCGCGCTCCTTGTCGGCCTTGTCCTTCTTGTCGAGGCTCGTGCGCGACGAGGTCGGGACGAACGACGGCTTGTAGGAAGTGAGGGTGTCGAGAGAGAGAGGGGTGGGCGGCTCGTCGGCGGCAGGAGGTGCGGGTGCTGATGTGGGAGCGGGTGCGGGCGCGAACGGATCGGCGGAAGTCGTCGAGGGGGCGGCGGGAGCGACAGGGTCGACGGACAGCACGACGGCCGGCGCAGGCGCGTCGTCGTCTTCGTCACCGTCGTCATCGTCGTCGTCGTCGTCGCTGTCGGCGAAGATGGCGGCGAAGATGTCCTGCGGCGCGCGCTTCTCCTCGAGAATCTCCTTGCCCTGCTCCTCGTCGTCGCCGTACCCGACCGTCTCGATCGTCGGCGGCGCCTTGCGGCGCCCTGCGCTACTGCTGCTACCGCCGCCGCCGCTCGCCGAAGCGGCGCGCGCCTCGAACGCGCCCTTGGCGACCTCGGGCGCGTCCTCGCCGACGCTCGCCTCCTCCTTGGCCGCCGCCTGGAAGCGCTTGAAGCCGGCGCTGCGCATCATCTCGTCGAGCGCACCCTCGCCGACAGGCTGCGCTGCGCCCGGCGCCGAGCCCGCCCCGCCGCCGCCCCACCCCTTGGCCGTCGCCTCGCCCCACGCGCCGCCGACGCCGTCCGACTCGACGCCCGAGGCGTTCTCGTGCGGGTCGCGCACGCCGAAGCGCTTGCAGAGCAACTTGGCGGGGCGGAAGGGCCGAGTCGTGCGCGTCGTGCCCGGGCCAAAGTTGCCGGCTCGAGCGGCCTGCTGCGCCGGGGTGAGCTCAGGCTCGGGAAGGCGAGGCGGGTCGTCCGTCGACGAGGACGAGGCGTCGCCGTACATGTCCTTGAGCGCGTTGCCCGTCTTGGCGGCCTTGGGCGGCGGCTGGTACAGGCCCGGCTCGATGTTGGGCATGTCGAGCGACCCGCTCACGCTCGACTGGAAGCGCGAGCCGAGCATGCCGCCGACAGGCTTGAAAACGCGCGCCGACTGGGCGTACTCGGACAGCTCGCGGTTGAGCTCGGCGACGGTCTGCTGCCGGCCCGACGAGGGAAGCACTCGAGGCCCGAACGGCGACGAGGTCGTGGTCGCCTCGCCCGACGCCTGGTACTGGAGGTAGAGCGTGTAGCGCGCCTGCTTGACGGCGTCGGGCGAGGTCGATGCGGCCGAGTAGGGCTGGAAGCCGCGAAGGGCGGCTTGAGCGGTCGGGCGGTCGAGTGGAGGGACGAAGAGCTCCTCGTCGGGCTCAGGAAGGGGTGGAGCGCCCGTGGACGAGGTCGTGGCGGTCGCGCCCGCAGGAAGTGCGCCGCCGCCGGGTGCGCTCGTGAGGGAGGCGAGCCGCTCGCGGCTTTTGGCGGAGAGGTAGTCGAAGACCGACTTGGGGAGGTCGGGCGGCGGAGCGGGTTGCCGCTCACCGAGGAGGGAGCCACGCTGTGAGAGCGAGAGGATGAGAGGCGTCAGCATCTCGAGCCACTCGAGCAAAGGCGCACAGGCGGAAGAGGGAGACGGGCGCACCTCGTCCGCGTCGAGCTGTCTCCCCTTGCCCTTGATGTCGGCCGCGCCCGACGGCGACTGGTTCTCCTTCCACAGCCGAGACGGGTCCGGTCGCCAACCTGGAGGAGGGGGCGGCGGAAGGTGCGACCTGGAAGAGCGAGGGTCAGTAAGGGGTCCGTGCGCCGGGGAAGCGGGTTCGAGCACGCACTGGGAAGGGCCGACGACGGGTTCGCGATGCAGCTTGAAGCCAGGGAGGACCTGGGTGCCGTCAAAGAAGTTGTCCTTCGACCCGACCGAGCGCTTGAGCTGCGAGCGAGGAGGGCGTCAATCTCTGAGCCTGCTCGAGCCGGCGACGAAGAGGAGCGCTGTGAGGAGAGCGAGATGAAGAAGGCGCACTCGGTCGGGTCGTCGGTCCCTGCTCGAGCGCATCGAGCCGAACGACTCGTCCTCGTCGTCCTCGTCGTAGATGCCGATGGCGCGCTTCTGCCGCTCGCCCATCGCGCCGACGCTCGCGCCCGAGCCGCCGTATACGTCGTCCTCGTCGAGCTCGTACGCCGAGGCTCGTGCCGACGACGAGTAGGCGCCGCCATCCTGCTTGAGGCGCTGCTCGAGGGTCGCGCCCGGCTGGTAGCCCAGGCCCCAGCCCTTGTCCGTCGACGCGCTCGTGCCCTTGACGAGCGTGAGCGGGCGGTCGAGCGGCGCGTAGTAGTGCTTGTCGGCCTCGTCGTCGCCGTCCTCGGCCTCGAGCCGCACGCCGAGCTCGGCGGCCTGCTTCTGCCGCTGGCCATGCGTCACGCGCGGGCCGACGCCCTGGCCCTCGCGCCAGCCCATCTTGCGCATGAGCTTGAGGCCGACGCGCGAGGACGAGGGGTGGATGAGGGACGCGAGCGTGTCGTCGAAGGCGGACGAGGAGGGCGCTGCTGCTGCTGCGCCTGGAGCGGCGGACGACGCGCCGAGGAGGGGGCCAAAGTTGCCGAGGAGCGGGTCGTAGGTCGAGGCTGAGGGTCCAGGTGGAGGTGGTCGAGACGACGAGGCGTAGGCGGAGCTCGTTTCGAGCGTGCGTGACGAGGCGAGTTCAGCGAGGTCCTGCAGGAGGAGGCGTCAGCTTTCGACTGCGGGTACAGGATCGCAGCGGTCGCACCTCGTCGTCCATGAACTGCCTCGCTGCATCTGCGACCGTGCGCTTGTCCTGCGAGGCTCGGTTGCCGCGCGACGACTTGAAGGTCGACGGCGTCCATCCTGCAGGGTGGGGGGGAGGCGTCAGCTCGTGTTCGGGGCCAGGATCCAGCTGGGAGCGACTCGCCTTCTTTCGAGCCGACGCTGTTGTAGTAGCCTGCTGAGAACCCGCCGGTGAACGCGCCGTGGAACCGCCGCCTGGAGGACGAGGTCGACGTCAGCTCGTCGAGCGGTGCACTGACGGGGACGGGGGGAGGAGAACGCGCCTGCCCTGCTCATCAAAGACCTTCTGCTCCCAAGGCGGGACGAACTCGTTCGTGTCCTTCTTGTGCTCTGCGAGCGAGGGGAGGGCGGTGCCGACCGAGACGAAGCTCTCGGTGAGGTTGCCGTACTGGCCGTCGTCGGCCTGGTCGAGCTTGCGCTTGAGCCTCGAGGTAGCCATGACTGAGCTGCACGCAGCCAGGCGAGAGCTGTGGAGTGAAGGAGAGCGAGCGCCGTCTTCATCTCCCTCCTCGTCCCTCCGGCTCACTCTGCGCTTTCTGCCCACCGGGCAGCTGTCTATGCGATGTGAGATGCCGCACTGATGCACTGCATGGATCGAGCGGCCCTTCGAGCCAGACTCGAGAGCTCGCCTCACTCGGACCTCTCGCGGTCGCTCGCGGCTGAGGACGCGAGGAAACAAGGTACTCGCTCAGCGCCTACTCGTCCTCCTCGATGCCCTCGAACTCCTCCTCCTCCTCGTCCTCCGACTCGCCCTCGCCCTCGCCCTCGAGCTCGAGCTCGCTGCCCTCCTCCCCGCTGACCTCCTCCTCGTCGCTCCCCTCTTCCTCCTCGTCCTCGCTGCTGCTGTCCTCCTCGTCCTCCTGCGCGTCGCCATTCGCTCCACCCTTGACCCGCTTCTCGACCATGCCGATCGCCGTGACGCACGTGAGGCGCGTCTTGTCCGTATCGAACGTCGCGCTCGGGAGGACCTCGGGGAGCTCGTCGGCCGAGATGGGTGCGGGCGCAGGCTCAGCCGCCTTCTTGCCCTTGCCCTTGCCCTTGGGCTCGGCGGCGGGCGCCTCGCGAGGCAGGCGGGCGAGGTCGTACAGGTTGATCTTGCCGTCCGACGAGACGGTCGTGAGGACCATGGTCGACGACGGCTCGGCCGTCGGGAGCGCGACCTCGAGCAGGTCCATCTGCTTGACGCTGTTGAGGTTGCGCACAGAGAGTCAGTACAGCTGAGAGACTCGCGAGCGAGACCGAGAGGCGCGCACCGGTTCGAGTGGCCCGTGAAGAGCGCGACCGGGTCGAGGTACGGCAGGTCGAGCTCGTCCAGGTCCGTGTCCTCGTCGATCGTGATCGGGTTCGGGTTGCTGACGTCAAACACGCGCACCTTGCCGTCCTCGCACGCGACGAGGAGGTACTCGCGCTGGTTCGGGTCGGACGCGTCGAGCGGGAAGTAGCAGAAGCGCACGTCGTGGAAGCGCGACTTGGCGGTCAAGAGGTGGTGGATCGACATGTCCTGGAAGGGAGATTGCGCGCCAGGGAGTCAGTCGGGGAAGAGGGGAGCGAGGGAGGGAGGAACAGGACGCACGAGCCCGTACACGGTCAAGTCGCTGCCGCAAATGACGGCGAACTTGCTGCCGTTCGTGTTCCACCGCACGACGTCACCCTCTGCGAACAGCTCGAGCATGTCAGCAAGCAGAGCATGAGAGCGCGAGAGGCGAGGGGAGCCGACGCACCTCCTCCGAGCCTCATCGCCGTCACCGACTTGCCCGCGACGAGGTCCCACATGCGCAGCATCTTGTCGACGCCGACACTGAGCGCGACGCGACCGTCTGGGTGCGCGTCGAACGAGTTGACGCGGCCCTTGTGGCCCTTGAGGGCTCGGAGGAGGATCCAGTCGCGGACGCGGTACAGCGCGATAGTCGAGTCGGTCGAGGCGACGGCGAGCATGTTGCGCTGCGGGATGAAGCGCATGCAGGTGATGGTGCCTGTGCAGGGGAGGAACCGCGACGAGTCGTCAGCTGGGCGTGCTCGTCGAGGTCGAGGAAGGGGAGCAGGGGAAAGAGGGACGCACCGATCGTGTCGCCCTCGAGGCTGCCGACCTCCTTGCGCCTCGGGAGGTCCCACACCTTGATGATCTCGTCGCTGCCGCCCGAGACGAGGTACTTGCCGCCGACCCTGCGCTCGCTGCCCGTGCCCTCGTGAATGAGGGTGCTCGCCGCGACCGTCCTCAGGCTCGACAGGTGCGCCGGGAACGAGAAGATGGGCGAGACCGACAGCTCGTAGTCGGTGCCGGTGCCCCTCGTAGCGGCAGTTGCCGGCTCGAAGGTGCACTCGAGGCCGTACAGGAGCCGCTCGTACGAGCCGGCGGCGACGGTGAAGCGCTTGGGGGCGGCCGGGCTCTTGACGGCGACAGGTGCAAACGCGGAGGCCGTGCTGGCGGCGGCCTTGCCCTTCTGCTTGGGCTTGGGCCGAGGTGCCGAGCTGGAGGCGGTGGGCGGAGGGGGAGGAGGGTTGGAGAAGCGCGCCTTCTTCGCGGGCGGCTTGGCGGTGGGTGCGGCAGTCGCAGGTGCAGTCTGGGCAGCCTTGCGCTTAGCCATGGTCGTCGAGGGTGGTGGTGGAGCGAGTTGCGAGGCGATGAGCCCCTCTCCTCCAAGCTCGACGCTCTTGCTCGCACGTGACTCTCTCGCTTGGACCCGCTCTGCTCGTCTGCGAGCTGTCTACTGCTTTGCAACACTGCGCTCGACGACGACGACGACAACAAGCACCGACTCGCTCAACCCTTGGCGTCCCCCTTCGCTCCTCCTCCTCCTCCTCCGCTCGGACTCCCGCCGCCGGTGAACTTGCTCTTGAGCCCGCCGAGCGCAATCTTGAAGCCGCCGGGCTTGCTCGTCGACGTAGTACCACCGGAAGGCGACGTCGACGAGGTCGTCGAGGGCGGAGAGGCGGCCTTCTTGAGCCCAAAGCTGAACCCGAGCGACTTGCCGACCTCGGCCGCCGGCTTGACGTCCTTGCCCTGCTCGCCAGCCGCGTCGCTGAACGGGCTGCGCCGCTTGGCGAGGAGGCCGAGCTCGCCGTCATCGTCCTCCTGCTCCTTCTTGCGCTTGAGCGCGCCGAGCGAGGGAAGGAACGGCGGGTCCTCGTCCTTGACGCTCGCGCCGTTGGTCGCTGCAGACGAGGGCGGCACGTCATCGGCCTCGACCTTGACGGCCTCGGCGACGGGACCGACGTCGAGCGCGCCTCGTCGCTCGCGGATGAACCCGCCCGCGGGCAGGCCTGCATCGTCGACGTCGGCGGTCGGGTGCGCGTCGGCCTCGGGCTGCGGCGGCGGGGCGCTGACGGCTGCGGCGGGCTTCATGTCCTCGTCGTCGTCGTCGTCGGCGTAGTCGACGAGCGGGATCTTGTCGTGCGTGAGCGTCTTGTGGATCTCGTCGTCGAGCTTGGCGCGTTTGGGCGAGTGCGCGCCCTCATCGGCCGGGTTGCTGGTCGGCTCGCGCTTGCGGCGCGACGAGCCGAACGAGGCCGAGGAGAGGAGGGCGATCGTCTCTTCCGAGACTGGCGCGGTCGGCTCGTCGTCGTCGTCGTCCGAGGTGTTGAAGTACGACTCCTCCTCGAGCTCGCGCCGCGGCGTCCACCCGGGCAAGCTCGTCTGGCGCTGCATCGAGCTGTAGAAGAGAAGAGAGTGCGTCAGCAGAGCTCTCGGAAGAGAGGACGAGACCTCGTCCCGCACGCACCTCGAGGTCGCTCCTCCTGCCGCGCCAGCTGCTGCACCGTCGCCCGCTCCCGCCGAGCCCTGCACGAGCGTCAATGGCGGCGGCTCGTTGTTCATCTCCCACCGCGCGATGAGCGACTCGAAGGTGCGCAGAGGACCGGCCGAGCCGTCGCCTGCTGCGAGACGGCGGACGACGTCACCTCCTCGGTCCATGAGGTGGTTGAGGAGCGCCTTGGCGTTAGACTGCGAGCACACAGCTACATCAGCGCTGCACGGCGAGAAGGGAGGAGGAAATGCGACGCACCGTGCGCAGGTACTCGAAGAAGTCGAGGCAGGCGCTGCCGAGCAGGTTGTCCTTGCTCTTCTCCTCGTCGGCCGTGTCGAGTACTGGTCGCAGCAGGTCGTGCTTGATGAGGAAGCGGTTGTAGAAGTCGTCGTTGCGGGCGACGCACGCGCGGAGGAAGCGCAAGGCGGCGAGGCGGAGGTGGGTGTGCCGGGTGAGGCGCGGTCGAGGGCGGACGATGCGCGAGACGGCCTTGGCGAGCTCGGGCGACGAGAGGATGAGGTACTTGGACCGGAAGGTGTGGTGGACGACGAAGAAGCACAGGAGGTCGCACAGGTGGGTGAGGAGGGCGACGTCGGCGGCCGAGAAGGCGAGCGGCGGATCTGCAGTGACAAGGCCGTCAGCCTGGGTGCGGACGGCGAGAGAGCGCAGGAGCGAGACGCACCAGACGGCGAACGATCAGGAAGCTTGACGAGCGGCTCGAGGAGCGAGGTCATGCAGTGGTCGTAGAAGTACTGAAGGAACTTCTCGGCCTCGGGGTCCTCCTGGCGCAGTCGTGGCGGTGCCTGCAGCGGGTCGAGCGGCCGAGGTCAGCGACTGACAGACATCGAGAGAGGAGGGAGACGAGGGGCGAACCGAGAGAGGTCCTCCCTCGCCCGTCACGTCGACGAGAACTCGCAGCGCCTCGGTCAGCTGCGCCTTGAGCCCAAGGTCGTGCTCCGCCTTGAGCGTGCCGATGAGGAGCCCCAGCAACGTCCTCCTCGTCTCCTGCTCCTCCTTGTCCCGCTTGTCCTTCTCGAGCTCCTCGGCGCTCTTGCCCTCCTCTTCGAGTTCCCGCTCGAGCGCCGCCGCCGCGTCGTCGCCCTCGCGCCCCGCCTCGGTCTCCTCCTCCTCGCGCTTCTCGAGCTCCTTGCCCTGCCGCAGGCAGTAGCCCCTCACCTCGAGCGGCGCGAGGTCGACGACGCACATCCACACGCCGAGCGCCGCCTGCCGCATCCGGATCGCGTCGTCGCGCTCGTCGTCGCTCGCGCCGGGCCTCGCGCCCTCGCGAGCGGCGAAGCGCAGTGCGCCCTCGAGCGCGGCGAGGAGGCCGCGGTCGCACAGCTGCTTGTAGAAGGGCGTGCGGACGCCGAGCTGGAGGTTCTTGGCCATCTGCGACAGCTGCTGCAGGAACAGCGTCGCATGCAGCTTGCGGGCGGCGACGCTCGGTGACGCAGGGTCGAGGGGAGCAGACGGATGCGAGGTCGAGGTCGAGGCGGCGCCGGTGGCGGCGGCGGAGGAGGAGGAAAGAGAAGGGGGAGGGGAAGCGAGACGCGCTCGCTTCGAGGCGGGCGACCCATTGGCGGCGTTGGTCGGGAGGGAAGGGCCGATCGTGCGCTTCGGGCCGAGCGCGAGGTCGCGCTCCTTGCCCTTGACGCTCGACGGCGCGTCGACGACGACGTTGTCGTCCTCGAGGACCCGGAACACCTCGCGCACGAGTTCTCGCTCGGCGGCGACCTCGTTGACGATGTCGACCTCGTTGAAGTAGATGGCCGAGTTGAGCATCGAGAAGGTCGAGTCCTCGAGGATGCGGGCGAGGACGACGTCCTTGAGGTAGTGGAGGCGGTGCGTCTGGTGGATCTTGGCGAGGAGGCTCGAGGGAAGGAGAGAGGGAGCGACGACGGGGATGAAGGCGGTCGGGGAGGAGAGGTGCTCGCGGTACGAGGCGCGCATGCTCGGGAAGTCGGGGTCGTCTGCGCGCTCGAGGAACGGGGTCAGCCTGCGCTTCGGCTTCCAGCTTCTCTGCACGACGGTGACGCACACTCGAGGATGCCGACGACGCCGAGGATGATGTCGTCGCGCAGAACGTGCTCGAAGATGGCGTTGTCGTTGAGGAGGACTGCGTGCGGCGCGAGGAGGTGAGCTGGGTCCGTGCGCGCAGGGTCGAGGGAGGGAGGACGCACAGATGGCCTGCATGACGCGGCACAGCGCATGAAGGTCCTCGAGGCTCTCGAGGTCCTCGGCCTCCTTCTGCACCTTGCACAGCTTGTCGATGTAGCCCGTGCGCACGATGACGCTCGCGGCGCGCTCTCGCCCGACGGCTGTGCGCGACATCTGGCGGATGGCGTTCTCGAGGTGCGGGATGTTGCTGAGGGCGGGCTCGGGGAGCGAGTTGGCGAGCGAGGCCGACGCAGAGCCGGTCATGGGCGCGTGCCGAGGGGAGGACAGGGCCTCGGAAGGGGAGGGCGAGGGCGAGTGGAGGAAGCTCTGCTGCTCGGCTGCAGGCGGCACGGGAGTCAGTGCAGCTCGAGAAGAGTTGCGTGAGGAGGAAGAGCGAGTGTGCGCACCGGCGAAACGACGAGCGGCTTTGATGAACTCCCACATCTCGCTGCAGCCGGACGGGGTCGCAAAGCTGAGCGCCATCTCCTGCTCCTCGTCGCCCTCGGTCGCCGCCCGCTCGGTCCAGACGATGAGCGTGTCCTGCTGGCGCTGGTAGCCGCCGGCGTCGACCGTCATGTTGCCGTTGTCGTCGACCGAGGTCATCTCCTCGTCGTCGAGCAGGTCCTCGGGGAGGTAGCCCGGCGGGTACGGCTGGACGCGCGTCTTGAGGATCGGCGGGCCCTCGTCCAGCTCGTCGTCGTCGTCTGCGCCGCCCTCGCCCTCGACGAGCTGCCGCCCTGCGCCCTTCGACGGCGACTTGCCCTGGGTCGGCGAGCCGCCGCCGTCGTCCTCGTCCCGGCCCTTGCTCTTCTTGCCCGTCGGCGAGTCCTGCCCTCGCTCCCGCCGGACGCGCTCGCGCCGCACGACAATCCACGCGCCCTCGTCGTCGTCGCTCGACGAGGCCATGCGCGCGTCGCCCTCGGCGTCGTTGCCCTGCGCCGACGACGACGCGATGAACTCGCCCGAGCAGGTGCCCGTGCCGAGGTCGATCCAGGCGTCGTCCTTGAGGCGGTAGACCTTGACGCGGCGGCTCGGGGGCGGCCCGCTCGGCGACTGCGAGGCGGACGAGGAGGGGGAGGATGCGGTGCGCGCCGAGGCTGGGGACGAGTGGGCGGCGTCGACGGATATCGGCGAGGAGCCGACATGCTGCTGGTTGAGCTGCTCGGTCGAGTCGTGCGGCTCGGTAGGGGCGACGGCGGAAGAGGAGGACGAAGGCTGGAGGCGCGTCGGGGTCGAGGGGGAGGTGATGGGCCCCGAGGCGTCGGCGGTCGGCTCGATGGCGGGTTGGCCTGCATCTGCAGAGCTGGTGCCCTCGAGCGCACCTCCTGGCGCAGGACCGGGGCGCATCGACGGCGGCGAGGGCGTTCTCGAGCGGTCCACCTCCTCGGCGGGCGGCGGCGCGGTCGAGCCGGCGGCGGGTGGGCTGCCGTGGCCGGCTCTTGGCGGACTGGTCGAGTGCGGTGGTGCCGAGTCCTGCACAGCGGGGGCGGGGTCGAGGTTGTTTGCGGCCGGCTGGGGAGGTTGGTCTTGTGCCGCGTCGGCCATGGCAGACCCGGGTGGACGCGCGGGTGCGACGCGCTTGCGGGGGTGCTGTGGGCGGCAGCTGTGCAGCAGGGCACGAGCAGGCACGTCCTCGTCGGCGGCGAGGAGACGAGTGAATGCAGCGAGGCGGCGAAACGGCGGCGCGACGTCGACCAGACAGTCACACGAGCTCGGGATTCGCTTGAGGCGTGCCAGTATTTCTCCCAAGTGATAGAAAGTAGCTTCCGGTCCCTAGAGAGACCCTACAAGCAGCGAGGCGAGGTCTGGTGTTCCCCTCCTCGGGAAGCGGAGTGACGCTCTCGTTCTGCCCTCTCCCTCCTCGCACACGACCCAGAACCGCCATGGAAGTCGACCCTGCGCCCCCTACTCCCCACCGTACCCCGTCGCATTCGTCGGCGACCCGCCCCAAGGGCATCCTCAAGCGAGGCGGCGCCTCGTCGTCCTCCTCCTCGACCCGAGTCGCAGGCTCCCCTCCCACCGGCCAGCCTGCGCCAGACGGCACCTCTGCCTCGACCGACTCGACCCTGACGCCGGCACAGCGCCAGCACCAGCAGAACCAGCTCGCGTGGGACGAGGCCAACCTCTCGCTCAACGACCTCCAGCGCGACTCGACCATGAAGATTGACGAGCCAAAGACGCCCTTTGTGCGCTACAACGCCGAGACCGACGAGGTCATGAACCTCGACCGTGCGTCCCGCTCGTCCTCCCCTCGATCCGGCCAAGGTCTCCCTGCTCACGCGACCTCCTCCTCCCCCACCTCGTGCCGCCCGCAGAGATCCCCGGCATCTCGCTCGGCTCGACCTCGTTCGCCAACGCCAACAGCTCGACCAGTGGCGGCCCGACCTCGCCCGTCCGTCGCGGCAGCGAGGCGAGCGAGAAGATGGTACGCGTCGAGCGCAGCAACAGCGACCTCGCGGCGAGCGCGCGCGCCCATGCCAGCGGCTCGTCGGCGATGCAGGACGACGAGGACCCTGACGTCGACAGCGACGAGGAGGACTACGACGAGGAGAGTGCGTCGGTCCCTCGCTCGCGTTCTTCGTCGTCGTGCGAGCGCGCCCGCTGACCTCGCCCTCTCTCCCTCCTCCACCTCTCTGCAGCCATCGAGCACCGCCGCGAGTTTGCCAAGAAGCGCGGCCGCCACTACTCGAACGAGGCGGCGGCGATGAAGCGCGCCCAGGCGCTCCTCGACGCCGAGGAGGACGACGACGAGCCAGAGCTCACCGAGGAGCAGCGCGTCGCAGCCAACACGCAGGCCAACGCCAATGGCGGGCCGGCGACGGCGCACCCGGGCATGAGCGATGTCCCGCCGGTGCCGCCCATGCCGCAGGGCCTGCAGCGCGACGCGCTCTAGCCGGGTCCGTGCGCTCGTCTCGACGCGCGAGGAGCTTGGGTCGTCGACGGTGCCGTGGTCCTCCCTCCTGCTGTACATCCTCTGTAGTTCGTCACGCTCTCCTCTCTCCTCCGTCTCTCGCCCCAGAAGCAGTGCTGTAACCCATTCCAGACCTCGTCAGCGTCGGCGAGGGGAAGACCGTTCTGCTCGTCGCTCGTCCCGATCGAGAGCTCTCCTGCACCTGTCCCATCTCGTCGAGTCGCGAGAACGGAGCGAGTGCAGTCTGCGCGCCGAGCGAGCGCATCGTCAAGCCGCATGGTCCTCGTCTCGGTTTGAGAAGGTCGGCTCGAGCTGAGGAATCGTCGCGAGCGCAGTGATCGCAGCATCAGAGGTCGCTCTATTTTCTACAGTCCATAGATGCGTAGGTCCAGCGAGAAGGAGAAGGGAAGGGAGACGAGCTGTAGGGGTATCGGGCACAGATAAGGGGGACGAGGCTCGAGCGCCGAGGAGGGGGCGCTCGTCTAGTTGTCTAGGACAAAGCCAGTGTTGGCGCGCGTGACTACGAGGACAGAGAGGTCAGCACGAGCGAGGGAGGCGACGAAGAGGAGGGGAGAGAGAGACGCACAGGGGCTCTTGACCGCGCCCGACGCATCTGAGGAAGGTCAAGGAGAGCGAGGTCAGCTCGAGCGCCTGCGAGAGCGCGAGGAGGACGACGCACAAGAGTTGATGATGCTTTGCACCGAGGCGTAGGTGCCGGCGCCGAAGAAGAACATGCCGGCGACGAAAATGACGGCGATGACACAGAGCTCGACGATCTTGCGAGGGCTCTCGGTGCGGCGGCCCTTGTTCATCTGCCACCAGGCGGCGGCCCACATCGTATAGCCAAAGTGCTGCGAGGGAGGAGGAGGGCGTCAGGCTCGTCCTTGAGCAAGCGAGACGAGGAAGAGGAAGAGGAAACGCACCGACGAGAAGAGGGAGCTGATGAGCGACAGCAGGTCCGAGAAGAAGGGCACGGCCTCGCCGATGATGAACGAGATGGCCCAGCCGACAAAGACGATGGCGAACCAGACGAGCCACCCCTTGACCGTGTGCGACGAGCGGTGGCGCGAGCCCTCCTTGAAGATCTGGAAGAAGATGGCGCGCGAGACGACGAGCGAGTACAAGATGCCGACGATGACGATGGTCGGCAGGACGAGGCCGGCGGCGGGCTTGCCGTAGCGTGAGATGAGCGAGCCGTAGGCGGGCGCGGTCGTGAGCTCGGTACCTGCGCATCAAGAAGGGGTCAGTGCGCAGTTCTCGGCCCGCTCCTGAGCCGCGCTGTGGCTCCGCCCTCAATGTCGTGGGCTCGAGAGAAAAGACGTACCGGTGTAGTGGTAGACGACGGCGCCCGTGATCGTGTAGAGGACGAGCTGGGCAGTCATCGAGATGCCGAGCGCCTTGGGGAAGTCCTGCGGCTTCTCCATGTCGCCGATGAACGAGGGGATCAAGGCGTGGCCAACGAAGGTGTCTATTAAGAGTCACGAGAGCGAGTCAGTATCGGCGAAAGCCCGAGCGTCCGAGAGAGACGCACAGACGACCTGCGGAGGGAGAGGGGGACGAGTCAGCAACGGCGGCGCAGGATATTGGTACAGGGAACTCGACGCACGTTCAGGACAGCGTTCATGCCCTCAACGAACGTCGTGCCCGCCGGCGCCCAGACCGAGTGCGTGATCTGCAGCCCCTCGGTCCAGCCGGAAGGGTGGTCCTGGACGCCATGGCCGATCAGGACGAGCAGGGTGGCGACGAACCTGTCGAGGCAGCGAGGTCAGCATGAGGTCGAGCGACGGGTGAGGGCGAGGTTCGACGAGGCGGCGACGCACCTGTCGAGGAGGAAGAGTCAGCGAGTGCTCGAGGGAGGAGGGGCCTGAGCGGCGTCACGCACATGGTGAACGCGGCGACGAGGCCGAGCGCCGTCATCGAGCTGAAGTCGCGGATGTTGGAGCAGAACCACATGATGAGCGTGAGGCCTGTCCGGGAAGAGGGAGAGGAATGAGAAGGTCAGCCTCCCCTCCCCCAGTTGCGAAGGTCGAGGAGAGTCACGCACCGACGGCCCAGACGAGCGTCACCTCCTTGCCGTCACGGATCGTCTGGATTGCCGTGGCACCGGCGACGGCGTGCAGACCCTGCGAAGAGTGCAAGAAGAGGAAAGGAAGGTCAGCGAGCTGTTCAAGTCGCGGACCTCGGCGGACGGCGAGGGACACTGCCTCAGCCGGGCAGGGTCAAGCTAGACGTCGAGCTCACCATGATGCACCAGGCGTTGAGGGCGAGGGCGGAGAAGCTGCAAAACGATCGCGGTCAGCCCACAGAGCCAGTCGGAGAGGACCAAGCGAGAGGAGACGCACCCGATGTACCACCCGACGCGGCGCCCGCCGCACAGCACTTGCGCAGCGTCGGCGATCTGTGCGAGCAGGTGGCTTGAGTCAGCGTCTGCAGACAGGCTTGGCGTCGCTCGAGCTAAGGGCGAGGGAGGCTCACGTCGCGGACCTCGGGATGCGCCGCGCAGAACTTCCACAGGAGCAAAGACGTGTAGTAGACCGATATGCCAACGATGACCGTCGTAAGTGTGCCGCCGGCGTAGCCTATGTGCGCGACAAATCGTCAGCGGAAGGGGAGGCGAGAAAGAGGGGGTCCGAGGGCGGGCGCACCGAGTGTCGCGAAGCTGTAAGGGAAGCTCAGGATGGCCAGCACGACACTGTCGAAGGAGAGGGGCGGCGAGAGGGTCAGCGAGAGGCAGCAGCAGCGAGAGAGCGCGAGAGACGCACTATTCGGTGAGAAGGAGCGCGGCCGCCTGCCACCCTGTTCTCGGCGCTCAAGGTCAGTACGAGCTGCGCGCGTCTCGGCACTAGCCTATGCGGAACTAGGACGCACAGGTGAGCTGCAGGGAGGAGAGCAAGAGGTCAGCTCAATCTCGAACGACGAGGCGGTGCAGCGCGGCGCACCTTGCGCTCCTTGATGCCAGCGACGCTCGACGCCTCGAGCCAGACCTCGGCATCGACGTCGTCGGGCTTGTTGGCGAGCGTCTTCTCGCCGCCCTTGTAGGTGTGGCGGCTGAGCGAGCGACGAAGGGCGAGCGGCGCCGAGCCGACCTCGGTGTTGCTGGTCCGCCTCGAGCTGTCGTCCAGGCGGTTCTGCTTCTCGACGTCGACAGTCATGCTGGGCGAGGAAACCGGCGGTGCGGAGATGGGGGTGAGAGGAGGGAGGAAAGCCGGCGAGCTGAGCGACCAAAGCGGCCTCGGTCCAGGTTCGTCACCGAGGGAGAGCTCGACCCGGCACTTCCGACCCCGCGAAATTCGCGTCCCTGGCTTGCGCCGTCGGTCCGGGGATTGACGTGCTGCTTGTCAATCCGCGCTTCGTCCCTCGAGCGCGCTCGACAAAAGCGCGTTCTGTTCCTCGCCTGCCCAGGCCACTCAGAGCGCGGGTGGAATTCGGGTGGAAGCGGCGGCCGCAGCAGCTGTCGCTCGCAGAGAGGCGCTCAGGCCCGCTCGCGCTCAGGCTATCGTACGATCGTGCGCACCGCGCGGGGCGGACTGTCGCTTCAAGTTCAGCTTGGCGTCCGTCGACGTCCGTCAGGAGTCGTCTCGTCTTTCGTCTTTTCGGACGCTCCGCCGTCCGGTCGCCGCGCTCTCCTCTCGTCGTCTCTCCGGGTCGACGAGGCCGAGGTCTGCAAAATGCGAGACGACCGGGCGGACCTCGTTTCTCTCACCGAGAAGTGCTGCGGCCACTCGATGCTTCACCTCGATGCTTGCCCGTCCGAGTCGTCCTGTCCGAACTCGAGGTTGCTCCGTAGCCACGAGGTCAAAGCAGCGCTCTCGGTTCCGGAGGAGGTCAACCCTGACCAGCTGCAGGGCAAGAGCGTAGTCCATGGATCGCTCTCGACAGCGTGCAACCATCTTCCTCGCTCGGGAGTCGAGAACGCCCGCGAAAGGGAGTGGAAGCGAGACGACCGCGAGGGGAGCTGGCGGTGAGGAGGAGAAGGTGGTGACAGCAACCTCCAGGGGCATGGGCGAGGCCACCAGACAGTCCTGCTAGCTCTGGAGAGCCCCTCACACCTCGCAGAAAGAACAGGAGAGGCGAGCGCGCTGCCACAACCTGGTCCTCCTCGTCGCCCGACCAGCTCTCGCTCGTCCCGGCTCGCAACCATGGCCAAGGCAAAGTCTCGGTGCGTCCACTCGATCTCGGCTTCCCCAGATCGCACTCTGACCCGTCCCTGCCGCGCAGATTGGTCGTCGTCCGCCTCCTCTCGACGTGAGCCGAGGTTCATCAGCTCCTGTCGCCGTTCTGCTCTCACAGCGGCTCGGCGGCTCGAAGCTGTCCCCGGTGTTCTCCAGAACTACTCTGACAGCCTCCTGCGCACCCTGCAGCGTCGGCACTGGCTTCGCGTACATCGCTCGCCGGCCTAGGACCGCCGAGAAGAAGCTCGCGTTCATGAAGGTGCGCCGAGCCTCTCGTCCTGCGCTCTGGACCGTGCACTGCCTCACGAGCAAGCTGACCGTCCCTCCCTGCGCAGTTCGACCCCATCGGTGCGCCTTGACCTGCGTCGTCGGCCCCTCGTCCCGCCCCGAGGTCTCGAAGCTGACCCTGCCTCCTCTCGCCCGCACGCAGCCGGTCGCCATGTGCTCTTCCAGGAGGCCAAGCTGAAGGGCAGCTCGTGAGCGGGAGCAGAGCTGCGACGCAGGCGCAGAAAGGAGCTGGGAGGGAGGCGGACCTCGTTGTCCTGCTCGAGGGCGGCCGGCGAGGGTGTAACGAGTACCAGGATCCCCCGCGCACTGTCTCGAAGCGCGCACAGCCCTGGGAGAAAGAGAGAGAGCATGGACGTGTCGAGCAGCGGTGCCCTCGTCCACGAGGTCCGAGCGGCCGCGCTCGCTCCTCTCGAGCTCCTCTCGCTCGCTCGCTCGACGGTCAGAGGCAAAGGCTTGTATTGCGAGGACACGACAGAGCAGAGACGACACAGAGAGTGATGCAGGGTAGGGAGAGAGTCGAGAGCAGGCCGGCGAGAGCTCCTCCCCTCGGACCTCCTCCTCGGCGACGACGACGGCTCGAGCGCCGCTCAGGCGTAGTCGTTTGCGACGACGCGCGAGATGATGAGGTTCTGGATCTGCAGGTGAGGGTAGGGAGGGTCAGTAGGCTGTGCGAGGGGCGTCGGGGCGTGGGAGAGGGCCGGGCGGACCTGGGTGGTGCCTGCGGACGCTCGAGGAGGTCAGTGCGAGTTCCCCAACGACCTCAGGAGCCCAGAAAACGCACCTTCATAGAGGGTAAAGATCTTGGCGTCCTATTTTAGCGTCAGGGAGGTCCAGGGAGGTACCAGGGCGAGTCGGGGGGTCAGTAGGAGGTCCGGGGAGGCTCGGGAGGCTGTGATGGCGGTCGAGGGCGCGCTCGGGCCGGCTCAGCCGCCCTACCAGTCGACGAGTACGCCCATGGTAGTGGTGGTAGGAGGAGAGGAGACAAGAGGGAGAGGCGCACCCGGTAGAGCTTCTCGGCGGGGTACTCTGTGAAGGAGGAGGTCTGAGCGTCAGCTCTCGCTCGCCCTCGCTCAGGCCTCGTGAGAGACATGACGGCGTACCCGTGTTGAAGCCTGCGCCGCCAAAGATCTGCACGCACTTGTCGGCGTTCGAGACGGCCGTGGCCGACGCGTACGCCTTGGCGATGGACGCGAGGTAGGTCGTGCGAGGGTCGTTGGCGTCCTTGGCGCACGAGGCGCGCCAGACGGCGTTGCTATGCGTCGAGAGGATCGTCAGCTCAAGAGTGAGGGCGAGGGCGGGCGACGGGCGAGGGGCGAGGCGAGAGAGAGAGGGAGGTGCACGGACCGCGAGTTCTCGACGCCGATGGCCATCTCGGCGAGCATGGTGCCAATCGCCTGGTGCTGGATGATGGGCACGCCAAACGTCTTGCCTGCACGTCGCGGCACATCGTCAGCATGGGCTCGTGGCGGCAGAGGGGGCCGGAGACGCACGGTCGTGGGCGTACTTGGCCGCCTCGGCGAGCGCGCGCTGCGCGAGGCCGACGGCGCCCGAGGCGACGAGAGGGCGCGTGATGTCGAAGGCGCCCATGGCGATCTGTGCGCAGCGAGCGTGAGCGAGAGCGAGAGAGGCAAAGGAGGAAGCCCGAGGAGGGGTCAAAGCGCACCTTGAAGCCGTCGCCCTCCTTGCCGAGGAGGTTCTCCTTAGGCACGACGACGTTCTCTGCGACCACGAGAGCGTCAGGTCGACGCGCTGTAGGCGGCGCACGAGGCGCCGCAGAGAGAGGCGGACGCACCAAAGTTGATGATGCGCGTGTCCGAGCAGCGCTGGCCCATGTTGATCAGCTTGTTCTCGACGCTGCAGGCGGTCGAGCTCGTCAGCAGCTGGGCGAGAAGAGGAAGAGCGTGAGCCTCGACGACGCACGTGATGCCCGGCGTGTCTGCGTCCACGATGAAGCCCGACAGCGACTTGTGCGGCTTGCCCGACGCGTCAGTCTTGGCGAGGACAAAGTACCACTGCGCAGAGGAACATGCAGAGCGTCAGCTGAGCATCGTCGGGCGGGAGGAAAAGAGCCGAGCTCACGTTCGCGACGCTGCGAGCGAGATCGAGAAGGAAGCGGTCCGTGCGAGAGTCAGCTCGCGAGTCGTCAGAAGGAGAGAGGGGACAGAGAGGACGCACCCGCCGTTCGTGATCCAGCACTTGCTGCCGTTGATGACGTACTTGTCGCCCTCGAGCGTCGCCTTGGTCGTGATCGACGCGACGTCGCTACCTGCGCCAGGCTCCGAAACGCCTGCGTCCCCGTCCCGGCGTCAGCTTCGAGATTCTGGCGAGCTGGAGAGGGAAGTAGACACACCGTATGCGCACATGAGCGGCTCCTCGGTGAGGCGGCCGAGGTACTTGCGCTTCTGGGCGTCGTTGCCGCCGATGATGACGGGCGCCGAGGCGAGGCCGTTCGCCTCGATGGCTGCGAGAGCGAGAAGGTGACGAGGAGAGTGAGCTGAACGTACGCGAGAGAAGGAGAGGGCGAGGCGGAGGAGAGAGGGACGCACCCGTCTGGATGCCGGTGCAGCCGTACGCGAGCTCCTCCGAGACGAGCGACGACGACATGACCGAGAGACCAGCACCACCGTACTGCGCACGTTACGCTAGCGTGAGTCTTCTGCGGCTGCGACGAGGACAGCGAGCGGCGCCTCGAGAAGCAGCGCCACTCGTCGAGAAGCAGGGACAGGCGACGCACCTCCTCCGGGACGTGAACGTTGAGCAAGCCCTCGGCGTGCGCCTTCTTGATGACCTCCCACGGGTACTGCACGCTCGAGGAGGGTCAGCTCGATCACAGAGAGGCGAGCGCAGGACGAACAGAGGCGCACCTTCATGGTGCGGTCGTGCTCTGCCGCGACCGGGATGATCTCGTTGGCCTGTGGGCGTCGCTCGACAGGGTCAGCTTGCTCGTACGCCGAGTATGTCGACGAGAGAGCGGCGACGCACGGTGAACTGCCTCGCGAGCTCGCGGATCGAGGCCTGCTCCTCGGTCAACTCGAAGGTGGGCCCGCCGGTGTAGCCTGCGTCCGAGGCATAGGCGCGGCTGCCGGATGCGACGGCCGAGGTGGTGGTGCGGGAGAGGGTGCGCTGGGTGCGCTGGGCGATGCGGGAAAGCATGGTGCGAAGGAAAGGGAGGGTGCGCGGGGTTCGGCGAGTGAGGACGAGGCTGTGTCGGGGGGCAGGGTCAGCGTGAGGCGCAGGAGCTGGCTGGATCGAGGACGGGACGCACCTGGAAGCTGCGCGATGAGCAAAGGTTGGCGAGGCGAGCAGAGGTCAGCGCGTGAAAGCGAGGCGGCGGACGAGGCGGCGGGAAGAGGTCGCGCCGTCGCTGCGAGGTGGGGCGCGCGGCTGCAGCGGGGCAGGTGGCTCACCGGACGGGGTAGCTCGAGTTGGCTGTGCTGGACTGAGCGGTGGGAGAGAGAGCGAACGCTGCGACCGGCTCGCGAACGGCGAACTTGGCCGGGGTGAGCCTGTCTCGCACTTTCGGCGTCGCCTCGCTCTCGAGGGTGCTCGTGGCGGGTCAGATCTGTACAGAAGCTAGTCGTAGAGGCCTGCCAGCTGCACCCGTCCCCTCTCGTGAGCTGCACCGAGAGGAGAGCGCCTCCGACGTCCTCGCCCGCGCGACCTCGCTCGACCAACCCCCCTCTCCTCGCTCGACCACACGCACCGGGGCCATGCCGGGGCCAGGCTCGCGGCAGCAGCAGGCGTACGACGAGCTGTTCCGCCGCCCAACAGCTCCCGCCCAGCCGCGCCCGCCGGTCCAGGGCTCCCACCGCCCTTCGGCCGCCGCCTCCGCCTACGCGCACCCACCGCAGCACCCGCCCCACCAGGGCCAGCCCGCCTACCCGCACCACCAGCAGTACTACCACCCGCAGCAGCAGTATGCCCCGCCCCAGCAGTACCACCACCCGCCCGCCCAGCCCTACGCCCAGTTCGGCATGACGACCCCGTCTGCGACCCAGCACTACGCCCAAGGGGCCCAGACGCCCCTCGCGAGGCCCACCACGGCCACCAGCTACCGCGCGAGCGACTACGGCGGCACCGGCGGGTCCCAGTCGAGCCACCGCTCGAGCTACTTCCCCGAGCAGGCCCCTCCTCCACCTCCCCCTCCCCCTCAGCACGCCCACTCGTACGCCCAAGGCACCCACCCGGCAGCCTACTCGTCGGCCTCGTCGCAGCGCTCGTACAGCAGCGCCCAGGCCTACCAGCAGGCGACCTACCCGTCGGCGCCCGCGCACCCGGCGGCCGCCGCCGCCGCACCTTCCCCCGCACCCTCCGTCCACGGCTACTACCCGCAGCCGTCCGACAACGAGTTCGGCAAGCTCCCCGACGCGTCGTACCCGTCGTCGTCGGCGCGCTCGCACATGTCGCCCCGCCCCGGCTACGCCGCGAGCGCGTCGTCCGGCCCGCCGACCGCCTCCACCTCGACCTCGCTCTTCTCCCGCCCTTCGACCTCGTCCAACTCGTCCCTGCCCTACACCAGCTACCCCGAGTCGACCCGCTCCGACGGCTCGACGCCCACATCCATCTCGTCCCCCAAGCGCTCCCCCGCCGGCCCCGCCCACGCCCCGCTCCCGCCGACGGGCGCCGCCATCCCCGTCGTCGCAGGGTACGGCCCGCCCCGCCTCCCCGAGATCCCCTCGGGCACGCACGGCGACTTCTTCGGCTTCGACGCGCCGCACGACGGCGGCAAAGCCGAGGTGAGCTGGCCGCGGCGACAATCGGGCGGCGGCGGCGGCGGCGGCGGCGGCGGCGGCGGCGGCGGCGGCGGCGGGTCACAGACGCCGACGGTCGCGTCGGCGTACGCCGCGTCGCGCAAATCGCCGGCGATGCACTCGGAGGAGACGGACGGCTTCGACACGGGTAGCTCGGCCGTGTCGCTGTACGGTGCGTCGACAGCCTCCTCCTCGCTTGACGTAGACCGCGGCCAAGCTGACGCTCCCTCACTCCTACCCCTCACAGACTACAACCCGAGCGCGTACGACCGCTCACGACGCAGCTCGGCCGACAGCGACCTGCGCTCGCTGTACCAGCCTCAAGCGCTCGAGCCGCGGCCCTACCTCCCCCTCAACCAGTCGACCGCGTCGCTCGGCTACTCGTACGGCGGCCACGCGCCGTCGTTCACGTCGGCGAGCCCTGCGCTCGGGTCTCGAAAATCGACCGAGTCGATGCGGGTCCTGCCGACGCAGCCCAAGGTCTCGCCCTCGTACCCGGCCGACCGCGCCCTGTCGTTCTCGGCGGGCGAGCGCCCCGACCTGTACCGCGGCCTCGACTCGTCGATGCTGCCGACGCCCGTCTCGGCCTTCTCGTCGTCGCAGCCGTCGCTCGCCATGTCGGTCCGCCCGCCGTCCTACAGCTCGGTCGGCGGCGGCGGCGGCCACCCGGGCTCGGGCCCCGCCGGCTCGGCACTCGTCCCTCGTCACTCGCCCGTCGTCTACCCGGCACTCCTGTCTCGAGTCGCCGCCGCCTTCCGCGAGCGCATCGCCCCGACCGAGCGCATCAAGGACGGCTTGGTGTACCAGGACGCGTTTGACGGTCGCGACGCCGTCGACCGCATCGCCTACATCATCAAGACGTCGGACCGCAACCTCGCCCTCCTCCTCGGCCGCGCCCTCGACGCCCAAAAGTTCTTCCACGACGTGACGTACGCCCACCGGTTGCGCGACTCGCCGCACGAGATCTACCAGTTCAAGGCGCGCCTCGCGAGCTCGTTCCAGCTCAGCTCGGACGACCTCGTCCCCGGCGACCAGCAGCAGGTGGCGCAGCACCCGCACGCGCCCCACTCGGCCGCCGCGCTCGCCCAGGCCGTCGGCGTCGCCCAGGCCCAGGCGCGCCAGCCCGGCTCGCACGCAGGCGGCGCAGGCGCGTCGCCGTACGACCCGCGACGCTCGTCGGTCGCAACGACGCAGACGGCGGCGGGCCCGGGCATGGGCGACGGCGGCGCCGATGACGACGACTCGCCCCTCCCGAGCGGCGTCTTCACGCTCCTGACCGACTGCTACTCGCCGACGTGCACGCGCGACCGCCTGTGCTACTCGATCGCGTGCCCGCGGCGACTCGAGCAGCAGGCGAGGCTCAACCTCAAGCGCGAGGGCCTGAGCGGCGGCCTCGAGGACGTCGGCAAGCTCAAGCGCAGCGCGTCGCTCGACAGCCTGGTCGAGCTCAGGGTGCGTCCTGCGACTCTTTCTCTGCTCTCTTCGTGCAGCGAGCGTCCTGCTGACTCGCTCGGTCGACGTGTGCGCGCAGGAGCCCGGCTCGCTGTGGATCCACTCGGTGCCGCAGGAGGTCATCGACGCGACGAGCGACTCGGAGAAGAAGCGCCAGGAGTGCATCAACGAGGTCTTCTACACCGAGCGCGACTTTGTCCGCGACCTCGAGTACCTGCGCGACGTGCGTCGTCGTCCTCTCGTCGTCGTCGCTCGAAGAGGCCCGAGCGCTGACCTTCTCGCGCTCTCTGCGCTCGCAGTTCTGGATCAAGCCCTTGCGCTCGTCCAACATCATCCCCGAGGCGCGACGAGAAGACTTTGTCACGCAGGTCTTCTGGAACGTGCTCGAGATCTACGCCGTCAACGTCCGCCTCGTCGACCTGCTCAACAAGCGCGCCAAGCAGGCCCACGTCGTCGACCACATCGGCGACATCTTCCTCGACTTTGTCCCCCACTTTGCGCCCTACGTCAAGTATGGCGCGCACCAGCTGTACGGCAAGTACGAGTTCGAGAAGGAGAAGGGCAGCAACCCGGCGTTCGCCAAGTTTGTCGATGTGCGTCCTCCTCGCTCGCCGACTCCCCCTCGTCCGCATGCTGACACGCTCTACCTCGTGCAGGAAACCGAGCGCCTGCCCGAGTCGCGCAAGCTCGAGCTCAACGGCTACCTGACCAAGCCGACAACGCGCCTCGCCCGGTACCCGCTCCTCCTCGAGGCGACGCTCAAGCAGACGGCCGACGACAACCCGGACAAGGTCGCCATCCCCAAGGTCATCAAGCTCATCCGCGAGTTCCTCGCCAAGGTCAACGTCGAGACGGGCAAGAGCGAGAACAGGTTTAACCTGGCGCAGCTCGACCAGCAGCTCGTCTTCAAGAACGGCGAGGCCGTCGTGCGTCCTCTCCCTCGTCCACACTCTCGAGACGTCCCATACTGACGCTGATGCACTCGATGCAGGACCTGCGACTGCGCGACGAGGAGCGCGAGCTCATCTTCAAGGGCCCGCTCAAGAAGCGCGGCGGGACCCAGAGCGAGAGCGCCGAGCTCCAGGTCTTCCTCTTCGACCACGCCATCCTCATGGTCAAGCAGAAGAGCAAGAACGAGCAGTACAAGGTCTACCGCAAGGTGCGCTCGGACCCCTACTCCTCGACGTCCCTCGCTCGAGCCCGACCTGACTCGCCTGCGCTCCCACCCTTCCCGCAGCCCATCCCTCTCGAGCTCCTCGTCGTCGCACCCGTCGATGACGCCGCAACCGCACGAGGCGGCGTCGTGCGCCCTCGGTCCCTCATGGCGCGCGGCTCGTCGGGCAAGTCGGTCTCGGCGAGCGCGTCGCTGCCGCCGCCGGGCGCCGACAAGAACAAGCAGGGCTTCGCCGTCACCTTCATCCACCTCGGTCGACGAGGGTACCAGATCACGCTGTGGGCGTCGACGTGGACGACGCGCAAGAAGTGGCTCGACAAGATCGAGGAGCGACAGAACGAGCTGCGCGAGCGCAGCCTCGTCTTCGAGACGCTCCCGCTCAGCGCCGGCTACTTTGTCGGCACGAACCGCCTCACCTGCGCTGCGCCTTTCGGTGCGTCCTTCCCCTCGTCGTCTCCTCGAGCGAGAGCCCTGGCTGACCTCGCTCGCTTGCTCCTTCCTCTTGCGCGCCCTCACAGATCACGGCAACCGCATGGTGTACGGCACCGACAACGGCGTGTACCTGTCGGACCTGCGCGACAAGAACAAGGTGCCGGTCAAGGTCATCTCGGTCCCGAGCGTGACGCAGGTCGACGTGCTCGAGGAGCAGGGCATCCTCATCGTCCTCGCCGACAAGGCCGTCCAGACCTTCTTCGTCGACCACCTCGACCCGGGCGACGCCGTCGGCGCCGCCAAGCGCGCGCGCAAGATCTCGGCCAGCGCGACCTTTTTCAAGACCGGCCAGTGCCTCGGCCGCACGCTCGTCTGCGTCGTCAAGAGCGGCAGCGTGTCGAGCACGATCAAGACGCTCGAGCCTGTCGACGTCCCGCGAGGCAAGAAGCAGCCGGCGATCCGCAAGTTCCTGCAGGGGAGCAACGAGAGCCTGCGCGTCTTCAAGGTGCGCCTCCTCCTCCTCCCGAGCCAGCCTCTTTCCCTCACTGACGCTCTCCACCTTCCCCTCGAGCAGGAGTTCTACATCCCGACCGAGTCGTCGTCGGTGCACTTCCTCAAGTCGAAGCTCTGCGTCGGCTGCACCAAGGGGTTCGAGATCGTCGACCTCGAGACGCTCGACACGCAGGGCCTCCTCGACCCGGCCGACTCGAGCCTCGACTTTGTGCAGAAGCGCGAGAACGCCAAGCCGATCGCCATCTACCGCATCGACGGCGACTTTCTGCTGTGCTACGATGGTGCGTCCGGCTCCTCCTCCCTCCCTCTCCTTGACCTCGTGCGGCCCCTGACGCTCCTCCTCGACCCGCAGAGTTTGCCTTCTACGTCAACAAGAACGGCTGGCGAGCAAAGTCGAACTGGATCATCCAGTGGGAGGGCTTCCCGACGTCGTTCGGTCCGTCCCTCTCCTCCTCTCTCCTCCCTCGCACGCCCTCGGCTGACTCGAGCGCACCTTCCGCCTCTCGCAGCACTGCACTACCCTTATGTGCTCGCGTTCGAGCCGACGTTCATCGAGGTACGGCACGTCGAGTCGGGCTCGTTGATGCAGATCATCCCCGGCAACAACATCAAGTGCCTCTTCGCCGACTCTCCGCCCTCGGCTTCGAGCTCGGCCGCGTCGTACCACCAGTCGAGCTCGCTCTCGTCGCGGTACGGCTCGCCGTACGGCCGCCCGTCCCCGCCGCCGCCGCCACAGGCCGGGTCCCGCAACGGCATCATCGTCGCCGACGGCGACCGCGCCTTCAGCCTCTGTTTTAACGCGCCCATCGGGGGCGACTTGTAGCCGGTCTTCGAGTTGCTCCCCGTCCCCTCTTCCTTGCCATCGCTGTCGTTCACCAGGCCGCGCAGCGACTCGGGCCTCGGCGTCGACGAGGAGAGGGAGGAGAGGGCCGTGTCCTCGAGAGCTGCCTCTCGCGCTTCTTCAGTGGCACCTCGAGAGTGAGCTGCTGCGGAGCCCAGGGACACGCACGGCACCTCGCGCGAGGAGAGAGGGCACCCGAGTTGCCGGCCGCCGCGGAGAGATCGCCTCGTCCATCTCGCTCTCGCTCCTCATCTCACAGCCCTCGAGCCGTCTGCGGCCATGGCTAGCCTGATCCAGCTCATCCGACAGCGTGCGTGCACCCTCTCCCCAGCCCGCCTCGTCTCCCGTGTCCTCGCGCTCACCGTCCGCTCCACATCTCGGCTGCCCGCACCTCTCGCAGGCTACCTCGACACGATCCGGGCCGTGCCTGCGCGATGGAAGGTCCTCATTGTCGACCAGCACACCCAGCACATGCTCCAGTCGGTCCTGTCGACCTACGACGTGCTCGAGGAGGGGATCCAGCGTGCGTCGCGTCACTCGTCCTCCTCGCGCTTGCTCTCCCTCGCCGGCGCACAGCCTTCAGCGAGAGAGGGCTGCACGTGCCGGTGCTCACGGCGAGCGTCGCTGATCGTGCGCTCGCCGCCCCACAGAGGTCGACCTCATCACCTCGCACCGCCAGCCGCAACCTCGACTCGCCGCCGTCTACCTCCTCATGCCGACGACGCAGAACGTCGACCTCGTCCTGCGCGACCACAACCCGACACCGCCTCCTGTGCAAGGCAAGAGCTCGAAGAAGCAGCCGCCAGGACCGCAAGAGCCGCCTCGGTACGCGGCGGCCTATGTCAACTTCATGGAGGGTGCGTCGCTCCTGCTCCTCTCGCCAGCGTGGAGCTCATGCTGACGACAAGGACGACGTCGCAGGCATCAACGACGCGCTCGTCGGGCGACTGACTGATAGCCTGCCCGAGGAGTACCTCCAGGGCCTCAAGGAGCTCTACATCAACTTTCACGGTGCGCTCCTCCTCTCTGGCCTGTCTCTCGACGTGCTCAGCTGACCCTCATTCTTGACCATAGCCCTCGAGCCTCGGGTCTTCTCGCTCCGCACGCCGCACAACTTCCAGACCCTGTACGGCCCGCCGGATCAGCAGCCCGACCACGCCATCGCTCGGTGGGAGGACGACGTTGGCTGGATGTCTCGCTCTGTGCGGCTCTCTCGACTCGATGAAGACGGCGAGGGCGACGCTGACCCAGCTCGGCGCGCCTGCAGATCGTCAATGTCCTCGCCACGCTCGGCGAGTACCCGCTCATCCGCTACTACCACCCGCCTTCGGGCTTCCACCACATCCTCGGCCCCGGTGCAGCAGTCGGCGAGCCCATAGGCAAGCGCCTTGCAGACCGAGTGCAAGCCGAGATCGACGCCTACGCCCGCGACAACAGCAACTTTCCGGTCCGTACCTCGCTCTCTCGCGCTCAGGCCTCCTCGACGAGGCTGACCTTGCCGAGCGCGCAGCCCGTCTCGGACCCACCACGACCACGTGGCATCCTCTTCATCACAGACCGCTCGATGGACCTCAACGCGCCGTTCCTGCACGAGTTCACGTACCAGGCGATGTGCAACGACCTGCTCGACGTCGAGGACGGGCAGCGGTACCGGTGCGCGCCTCTCTCCCTCGCTCTCCTCGTCTCATTCAGTCTCAGCTGACACTCCTCGACGCTGTGCAGGTACATCTTCACGAACGAGCAGGGGCAGGAGGAGGAGCGCGAGGCGGTCCTCTCGGACGATGACAAGGTCTGGTGCGAGGTGCGGCACATGCACATGAAGGACGCCCTCGACAAGCTCATCGCCGACTTCCGCTCGTACGCCGGCGAGCACGGTGGGACCTACGGTGGGACGAGGTGCGCCGCTCTCTCCCTCGCTCAGTCGGCTGTCGTCCTCCCTCGAGCGCTGTGACTGACGTCCGCCTCCCTCTCTCTGCAGCACGAGCATCAACGACATGAAGGACATGCTCGCGAGCCTTCCGCAGATGCGCGAGGTCAAGGAGAAGGTGCGTCGCTCCCTCGCGCTCGGACCCCTTCTCGACCCCTTCCAGAGCTGACTCGTCTCTCGTCCTGCAGCTCTCGCTCCACCTGACGATGGCCGAGAAGTGCATGACGCTGTTCGACAAGAAGAAGCTGCCGGCCAGCGCCAACGTCGAGCAGGTGCGCCCTCCTCGTCTCGCTCGAGCCCCTCCCAGGCCGACCTTGTGCTGACCCTCCTCGACGCTCTGCAGTGCTGTGCGACGGGCGTGACCCCCGAGGGCAAGGCGCCCAAGACGCTCGTCGAGGAGATGGTGCCGTTGCTGAGCGACCGCTCCGTCAGGTGCGCCTCGCTCTTCCCTTCCTCGTCCCCGGCTCTCTCGCTCACGCACGCTCGGCCTCGTCGATCTGACTCTCCTTCTCTCCTTCAGCTCGATCGACAAGCTGCGCATCATTGCCCTGTACATCATGCACCGCGACGGCGTGCCCGAGGGCGACAAGAAGCGCCTCTACCAGCACGCTCGACTCGCCCTGCACGAGATGGACGCCATCGATAACCTTAAGCACCTCGGCGTCAACGTCGACAAGGTGCGTCCTCTGCTCGAGACATGCATGGACTCGTGCTGGCACTGACGCTCTCGTCGTCGTCGGCGTGCAGGACTCGGGCAAGAAGCGCAAGGCCTTGTTCAAGCAGCGCGAGGAGGACGACTCGTACGACATCTCGCGGTACCAGCCTCAGCTCCGCTACATGCTCGAGGAGCACTTTGCCGGCAAGCTCGACCACTCGGTGTTCCCGTACGTGCGCGACGCCCCGGTCGGCTCGTCGTCGACCCTGTCGCGCTCGTCCGCCTCTCCCGCCGCCAACGCGCCGCCGTCGACGGGCTCGCTGCGCAGCGCACGACCGCAATGGACGAGCCAGAGGGCCAAGCGCGTCGTCGACGCGCCCAAGCAGCGCGTGCTCGTCTTCGTCGCCGGCGGCGCCACCTTTTCCGAGGTGCGCAGCGTGTACAAGCTGTCCGAGGCGGCGCAGAAGGACATCTTCCTCGGCACGACGCACCTCGTCACGCCGCAGCGGTTCGTCGCCGACCTGTCGAGCCTCGAGCGCGGCGGCTCGGCCCACACGGACAAGGGCTTCGCGCCCAACAAGGGCAAGCCGTTCCCGCCGCGGGCGCCGGGCATCCCGCAGGAGGCGCTCGACCGACGGTACTACGTCAAGGTCGCCGCGCCGCCGCCGCCCGTCGCCGCCGCGCCTGCGCAGGCCGCGCCCGAGGCGAGCCGGCGCCCGTCGTCGATCGCGTCGAGCTTGACGGGGCGTGCGCCGTCGTCGCAGGGCTTGACGCCGACGGCGAGTGCGAGCTCGGCGCCGACGAGCGCGCATGGGAGCCCGAGCAGCAGTGGGGCGAGCGCGAGCGCGGGCAAGATCAAGAAGAAGGGGTTCCTGCGCAAGCTCATCTGAGCCCTCACCTCTCTGCTGCAACTGCAACCTCACCGTTTATCCTCTGCGTGTCGAGCTTGCTTCCACGTTCCGAGAGCAGGCTTAGAAAGCGAGCGCAAGCTGGCCGTGCGTGAGCGGACTTGTCGCCGCGCTCGTCCACCCGTCGACACCTCGTCGCTCGCACGACTGCGCAACGAGTGTGCCCGAACGCGTCAAGGTGCTCCAGTAGCGAGCTCGCGCGCCGCCCCACGCGCACGAGCGACCCGCTCGCGTCCAGCCACGACTCGACCAACCTCGTCCTCATCTCCCTTTCGATCAAGCACCACGACAACACCCCCGCCAGAGCAGCAGGCTCTCCCAGGCCGCCCACTATGGCGCTTGCACCCGTACAGCCTGCAGCAGGTTCGTCGCAGGCGATGGCGGGAGCGAGCGGGTCGAGGGGGCCGGGCGACGAGCTCGAGGTGGGGAATGCTCAGCGCAACGAGCCCAACGACGGCAAGGCGCGCAAGGTGAGCCCGCACATACCTCAGGCTGCTTGCAGCCAAGCCGTCCAGGCGCAAAGCTGACGTGCCGCCCTCGCAGGGCATCATCGTCGACCTCACGCTCTCCGATTCGGGCGACGACCACCTCGACCAGGACGACTCGGACGGTGCAAGCCTCGAGAACCTCGTCAAGCACTCGCCTACCGCCGCGCCCAAAGCGCCGCTCAAGGCCGTCCTCGTTCGCCGCTCGCCCGCTCAAGTTCCCCGAGCCGGTCCCGCCTCGCTCTCGCCGTACCCGAATCCTCTACCGCTCCTCCGCCCCGCCATCGAGGAGTTCGACACGCCGATCCGCAAGCGCCCGCACTCGCCCGAGGCCGCCGCCAAGCAGAAGCGCGTGCGCGGGCCAGGCGTCGACGGCGTCCAGCCGCACGAGCGCGACTCGGGCGTGCACCTGCCCTCGCCGTCACTTAGCCGCAACGGCACGAGGTCCGAGGCGGCGTCGCCAGAAGTTGCTGTCAAGGTACGCTGTCCTCTCTTGCAGCGTCGACTCGAGGCCTTCAACGGCTGACGAACTCGACGCGCAGACTCTCGCCGAGGCGTCCAGTTCCGCTCAGCAAGATGCATCACTCGACCGGGTCGACGAGGACGGCGCAACGAGTGGCAAGCCGGGCTTGCAGGAGAGCGCGGCGGTCGACTCGCACGACGGCGAGGCCGCTTCTCCGGTACTCGTCGCCGATTCGGCACGAGCCACAGCTGCGCCAGACGCCGCCTTGCTGGACGAGAAGGTCGAGAAGAGCATGGTGCGTCACCTCGTGCTCGAATTCCCTCGCTAACATCCCGTGCGCTGACGAGCTGCTCTCCGCAGGCGCCTCCACCGGTCCCGACCCCTTCTGCCTCGCGCGCCCGGCCCCGTGTCGCCCGCACCTCCTCGGCACGCCGTATGAAAGTAGAGCAACAGCTCCTCGCCGACAAGCATGTCTGCCGACGCCCTGCGACGCCTTCCTCCCTGCCCAACCTCTTCTCGCCGACCTGCGTCATCGACATCCTCGTCTGCACGCCTTCCCTCCCGGTCATCCGCCCGCACGCCCGCTTCGACCCGTCGAGCAGGACGCGCTCGTCTGAGCCCGTCGGCAGCCCCGAGCTCGGCGTCGCACCCGCATCGTCGACCGCACCGCGCACGAGCCCCTCCCTCGCGGTCGACGCCTCGCTCGGCCGTCGCCGGCGCACGACCGGCTTCATCGAGTCGTCCGAGGACCACTGGGCGCACATCCTCCCCGACCTCACCGACTGCCCGCACGTCGGCGACGACATTGCGCTCCTCGACCCGGTGCAGCACGAGCGGCGGTACCGCCCCGGGCTCGACCCGAGCGCGCTGCCGCTGCGCGACGTCGCCGTCGAGCTCAACGAGCGCGCGTTTGACGACTCGAAGCTGCTCGGCGTGGAGCAGAGCGCGGCTTTCGTGCGCGCGGCGAGGTTGCCCGACGCGTGGGGGGTCCAAGCGGCGGACGAGCTGGCGCAGCAGGAGCGCGACGCGAGGAGGGTTGAGCGGGGCGCGAGACGGGCTGGACGAGCGAGGAGTGCGGCGAGCGGTGCAAGGGGCAGCGAGGCCGAGAACGAGGGCGAAGGCGAGGGCGGATCGCGCCGAGGAGGAGGAGCCGGCCGCAGCAAGGTCGAGCGCCAGAGGGCCAGCCGCGCGCGCCTGCAGCCCGAGACCGAGGCCGAGCTCCAGGCGCGCCTGCAGCGGCTCGACCTCGTCCTGCAGCTCGACGACCCGGGCTTGGCGACCGACTCGGGCGCGTCGTCGTCGACGGGCTCGAGCAGCGAGGACGACGCGGCCGGCGGCGGCGCTCGAGCTGCGGTGCCGAGGCCGACGCTTGGGTATCGTGCGCTTGCGCTGCGGGTGCAGGCGGAGTATCGGGCGAAGAGGCGGGCGCGGCAGGCCGCGGGGAGGGATCTCGACGAGTCGACCGACGAGGAGGGCGGGTGATGGGCGCGGGCAGAGGCGAGGACGCAGCGAGGCGCCAGAGGGAGCGAGAGGTGCGCGTCGTCATCTGCAAGTCGCTCTTTCGCAGCTCGAGCAAGGGCGCCCGCGAGAGGGGCCCGTACGCGAGAGAGGTCCGTGCGCGAGAGCTTGCGCTTCCCGACCTCCTTCCCCTTTGCTCATCGACTTTTGGCGAAGCAGGACAGCCTCTCTCGCTCGCCATGACTCGCAGCGGAAGCTCAAAGGGCGGGGCAAGATACTCGGTTGCACGCCTCGTCGCCGCTCGCGCGCTCAGGCCCCCAATCAGTCGCGCATCTTGCTCTCGAGGCGGACGCCGAGCTTGTCGCTGACCTCGATGCCGAGGCGCTGGCTCTTCTCCTTGACGATGCGCTCGGTCTGGATGCGGCGCAGCTCCTCGAGGCGGCCTTGGTCCATGAGCTGGTCGGCGGCGCTGTTGGCCTTGGTCGTCGCTGATCGGCGGTACGAGGCCCGTGCGGCTGCAGGGCGAGGGCGTCAGCACGGACTCCAGCTCGTCGACGGCCGGGAGCTCGCTCGACAGGGAGAGCCTCCCGAGCCGAGAGCCGAGGGAGAGGAGACCGCCGACGCACATTCCTCGTCCTTGCGCCAGTCGTACGCGTCGCTCTTCTCGACCGTCTCGCCCATGCGCACCGCCGCCATCTGCTTCTCCCACTTGCCGATGTCGTAGTACTTGTCGTGCGGGAGCGTGCACGTGTTGTAGTCCTGCATGGACGAAGGTAGAGGGGGCGAGGGAGGGCGGCGGGAAGAAGGTCAGGGAGCCGCTCGTCATCGGCTAATCGTCCAGCTGCCTCGTTCGCAGCGTCGGCAGAACCAAGACGACGACGACGAGACGCACCTCCATGAACTGCATGAAGATCTCCTTCTCCTTGGCCTTGGAGAGCGTCTCGGGGTTGATCGTCTTCTCGCCGATGAGCCACGCGTGGAACTCGTCGGCCTTGTTGTACCGGTCGGCCTCGGTCAGGATGCCGTGCGCGCCCCAGTTGACCGTCTGCAGGCCCTTCTTGGCGCGCTTCTTCTCCTCGCGCTGCAGACGGGCGAGAGAGTAAGAACGAGAGGGAGGTCAGCCCGCCTCGTTCGACAGAGGGAGGAAGAGCAGCGCGCGCACCTTTGCCCTGCGCTCCTTCTTCTCCTCGCGCCTGCGCCTGCGCTCCTTGTCGTCCCTGTCCCTCGGCGAGCGCGACCTCGAGCGAGACCTCCTCCGGCGACTGCTGTGGTGCCGCCTCTCGCCGTGGCGGTCGCGCGACCTGGACCTGGACCTCGAGCGGTCATTGTCGGAGCCGGACGGGCTGGGCGAGCGAGTGCGGCGCCTAGAGCTGCGGTGGTGGTGCGAGCGGTCGCGGTCGCGGTCGTCGTCGCGGTCCTTGCGGCGAGTGGGCGAGCGAGAGCGGTCGCGGTCGCGCCTGGACCTGCTTGTGCTGCGCTCGCGGGCCTTGCCCCTGTCGCGGTCGTCCTTGTCGCGGCGGGACGAGCGGTGGTGGTCGCGGTCGCGGTCGAGGTCATCATGGCGGCGCGAGGAGGAGGCCTCGTCGCGGGGCTCGCGACGCGAGTCGTGGTGGCGCGAGGACGAATGGTGCGAACGCTCTGAGCGGCGGTCTGGGCTCTCTGAGCGCGCCATGGTCGAGGGGCGGGGTGAGGTCGAGGCGAGGGGCCGGCGAGCGAAGCTGCTCTACAGCGCCCCAACCGCTCGACCTACGCTAGGGTACAGCACGCTCACTAGCTTCTCCTCGAACTGACTAGCACGCCCGTCTTCGTCCTGCGCCCTCACGCGCTGTCGTCGCCTCGTCAGCCGCCGACTCCCCCACCTCCGAGCGGCCTCCTCCCCTTGCTCTTCGCCTCTCGCCTGTGTGGCCGTGCGACTCCGTTCAACCAGGAGGAGCAGCTACTGTCGAGCGTGCAAGCTCCCTCCGCACCCGCGAGCTGACGATTCGTCGCCGTGCACGTCCCCTGCTCCTGCAGCTCTTGAGCCTCTCGCCCTCTCCTCCACGCAGCAGCCATGGTGCGTCCTTCTTCTGACCCTCTACAGTAGCTCTCGCTGACCCTCGATGCCCTGCAGACGTCCCTCCCCAAGATCACGCACGTCCTGGAGCTGTGTCTCTGTCCGTCTCCTGCTCCCTCTCTTCTCCCTCATGCGTCGCCCTCTCGCTCGGGAGCTGACGCCTAGCCGAGCAGACGCCCGCCACCTTCCGACCTCGGTCGCCTTCTACTCCCACACGCTACGCCTCGGGGCGCCGTACCTCTCGAACGCCCGCATGGCCGGCTTCTCGCTCGGCCACACGACCCTCCTCCTCTTCCAGCGCGGCCTGACCACGTCCGACAGCGTGCTCCCCTCGGGCAGCGTCATCCCCGGGCACGGTCCGCCGAGCATCGACGACCCGCCGTCGGCGCTCAGGACGCACTTTGCGCTCGCCGTCGAGCGGCCCGAGGACGTCGACGCGTGGGGCGACGAGCTCGAGAAGGGCGGCGTCGACGTGACGGGGCGTGTCACCTGGCCGGCGGGCGGCAAGAGCGTCTACTTTGCCGACCCGGACGGGTACGTGGGAGAGATTGCGAGCAGGGGGATCTGGCCGCACTACTGAGCTGGCGCGAGGAAGTAGTGCAATTAACTCGACGATGCCGTACCTTCTCTCGCTACCGCTCTCGAGAGCACAGAGAGCTCCGTGAGGCGGCGCAACTCTATCGGCGTTGCGCACTCAGAGAGGAGCCCCTCGCTTAGGCCCCGCTCGGACCCTCTAGACCTCGAGCAGCATCTCGTCCTCGTCCTCCTCGGGCTGCATCCGGCTCAGCGGCACGTTGTTGTGCACGAACGGCTGGTCGTCGCCCGTTCCGAGCGCCGGCGCACCGGGCTGCGCGCCCCTCGCCTCGACCGGCTGCTCGACCGTCTCGCCCGACGCGCCGACGAAGGCCGTGCTCGCGCCCGCGGGCGCCGAGGGCGTGTCGGCAGTCCAGGAGGGCGCGGGCGGGAGCGCGTCCGACGGCGTGGGCGCGTCGAGCTCCTCGACGGCCGTGTGGGGGCCCTCGTCGCGCATGAGGAGGTTGACGAGGCGCACCATGGGCTCCTTGACCTGCGCGCGAGAGAGAGAGGCCCAACCACTGCGTCAGCGAGGCTCTACGCAGGAAAGAGACAGCGCAGGCAGGAGAAAATGAGAGGAGGAGGGCCGAGCGCACCGACGGGACCGCCTCCTTTGCGTGCGCCTCCTTGATGACCGGGTACACGCCGCGCTTGCGCATCGACTCGCGGTTGTGCCTGCCCGTCGCGAGGAGCACGAGCGTCTCGACGAGGATGGTGCGGATCTGGGCGTCGGGCTCGCGCTCTTTCGACGAGGGGAGGAGCTGCAGCTCGGCGGGGAGCTCGTCGAGAACCTGCGGTGGTGGGATAGGTGGGGAGGGTGTCAGGCCTGCAGCGAGGAGAGCACGAGACGGAGAGAGAGGCGCACGTCGATGTCAAACTCCTCGTTGCCGCACAAGGGGAGGAGGAGCTGCACGAGAAGGTCGATGCAGCCCTCCTCGGCCGGCCCGTCGTTGGACGAGGCCACGAGGCGCGTGTGCCCCGCCTTCTCGAACGCCGCGTTCCTGCGAGAGAGCGTGCCGAGGTCAGCCCTCGAGCCAGGAGAGGTGAGAAAGACCAGAAGGGGTGCGAGCGCACTTGATGGTGGACGCGACGCCGCCTCGCCGGATGGTCGACGGGTGCTCGGTGAACGAGATGAGCTTGACGAGTGGCGGCTCGATGGTGCGATCGGGCGTGGCGAGGAGGAAGGCGCGGCCTTGAGGAAGCTGCAGGGCCCGAGCGAGGAGTCAGCCTAGTTCAGGGGGACGCGCAGGGCTGAGAGCGGGAGAGAGAGCGGGCGACGCACGAGCGAGACGTTGGCAAAGACGGAGGCGAGGAAGTCGTAGTTGGCGTTGGGGTTGTACTTCTTGCCCTCGCCCTTGAGGAACACCTCGAGGAGCAGGTCGAGCGCCGCGATCTCCTCGGTCGCCGTCTCGAGCTTGGCCATCTTGGCCGCCGGCGCGTCCTCGTGCGCGTCGTCGTCGGTGGTGCCCTCGGGCGCGGGCGACGGCTCGGACGTGACGATGGTGAACGGGACGCGCAAGGCGAGGATCTGGCGCGCGACGGCGTCGAGCTTGCTCATGTTGGACAGGAGCATGCACGCGAGGTCGGCGAGGAGCGCCTTCTCGTCCTGCGAGAGCGGAGCAGAGGATGCGCAGAACGCAGGTGAGCGGGCGCTCTTGCGAGGAGAGCACGGAAGGAGGAAGAGAGCGAAAGAGGACGCACGATAATCATGCGGACGAGGCCCGTGACAAAGCCCGGGAGCTTGTGGAGCCTGAGCACGACGTCGAGCGTGCTCGAGAGGTTGATCAAGGCCGAGAGGGCGTCGTGGGCGATGATCTGTGCGCGGCGGCGAGGCGAACGAGGGGGAGGGTCAGCCCAGTGGTCTCGAGGGCGAGCGAGGGCGCTCTCGCCGCGCAGGTGCCGCTCGTTACGCCGCAGAGAATGGCGCAGAGGACAAGGCCGAGACGCACCTCCTGGTCTGCGCACATGGTCGCGAGCTGCTCGACATGGTGTTCGCGGAGGAAGAGCTTGCGCTCTGGGGCGTCGGGAGCGGTGTAGGGCCTGTCGCGTGGATGCACTGTGAGCTCTCACGGAGCGAACCGGAGGCTCTGGCTGGTTGCGGGCCGAGAGCGAGAGCGGGAGGTGAGCTCACAGGAGCGAGGCGAGGGCGATGCGGCGGACCGGGGCCTTCGGGTCCTGGAGGAAGTGGAAGAGCTCGAGGAGCTGCTGGGTGGTCTGTGTTGCTGCCATGGGCTCTTCTGGTGCGGTAGAGCGTGTGGAAGCGAGTCAAACGAGTTTCGAGCTGATGAAGTCGAGCTCCTCGTCGTTTGCCCCGCTCTCCCCTCTGCCTCGCTCCTCACCCTGCTCCCGCTAGCCACCCACCAGAGCACCACCATGGCCTTTGACCAGCAGCCCGTCGCCCTCCTCAGCGTCTACGACAAGGCCGGCCTCCTCCCCTTCGCCCAGGGCCTCGTCGCCCAGGGCGTCCGCCTCCTCGGCTCCGGCGGCACCGCAAAGGCCATCCGCAACGCCGGCATGACCATCGAGGACGTCTCCGACATCACAAAGTACCCCGAGATGCTCGGCGGCCGCGTAAAGACCCTCCACCCGGCTGTTCACGGCGGTGCGTCCCTCCTCCCCCTCCTCCTTCTCCCCTTCCCCCACCTTGCTCCCTCTCAGGCGCTGACACCCTCTCGCACGCCCATCGCAGGTATCCTCGCCCGCAACATCCCGTCCGACGCCGCCGACCTCGACGCCCAGAAGATTGCGCCCATCGCCGTCGTCGTCTGCAACCTGTACCCGTTCAACGAGACGATTGCCCGCATCCCGCCGCCCTCGATCCCCGAGGCCGTCGAGGAGGTCGACATCGGCGGCGTCACGCTCCTCCGCGCCGCCGCCAAGAACCACGACCGCGTCGTCATCCTCTCGGACCCCAAGGACTACGACGAGTTCCTCGCCCAGTGGAAGGCCGGCAACGGCACCGTCTCGGACGAGTTCAAGCAGCGCATGGCCGTCAAGGTGCGGCTTCCTCCCCCCTCTGAGCGGAAACGCTCGCGTCGAGCAGCGAGCCGGACGATGTCACTGACCTTCCCGCTCGGGCCTCCCTCTCTCCCTCGCTGGCTCTTCTGCAGGCCTTCTCGCAGACGGCCGCCTACGACACGTCGATCGGCAACTACTTCCGCCGCCAGTACGTGTCGGCCGACGCTATCGGCGCCGCCCCGGCCGACCACAAGGCGGCCCTCACCGAGCACGCGCAGCAGCTCACGCTCCGGTACGGCGCCAACCCGCACCAGAAGCCCGCCCAGGCCTACGTCACCGAGGGCAAGCTCCCCTTCTCGGTCCTGAGCGGCTCGCCCGGCTACATCAACCTCCTCGACGCGCTCAACTCGTACGCGCTCGTGCACGAGCTCAGCCGCGCGTTCGAGCCCGCAAAGGCCGCCGCCGCGTCCTTCAAGCACGTCTCGCCCGCCGGCGCCGCCGTCGAGAGCACCCTCTCGGCCGACGAGGTCAAGGTGTTTGACGTCGACGGCGTCGACCTCACGCCCGTCGCCTCGGCCTACGCTCGTGCCCGCGGTGCGTCTCCCTTTCCGCCTCCTCCTCCTCCTCCCACTCGTCCTGCACTCGCTGACTCGCTCTCGACCCCTCGCACGCGCAGGCGCCGACCGCATGTCGTCGTTCGGCGACTTTATCGCCCTCTCGCACACGTGCGACGTCGCGACGGCCAAGATCATCTCGCGCGAGGTGTCGGACGGCATCATCGCGCCCGGGTACGAGCCCGAGGCGCTCGACATCCTGCGCAAGAAGAAGGGCGGCAAGTACTGCGTCCTCCAGGTGCGTTTCCTTTTGCCCGCACGGACCTCTTCGAGCGCGACGTGCTGACGCCTGCGCACCCGCAGATGGACCCGTCGTTCAACCCGAGCTTGATCGAGTCGCGCCAGGTGTACGGCATCACGCTCGAGCAGCGCCGCAACGACGCCAAGATCGACGCGAGCATCTTCTCCAACATCGTCTCGAAGAACAAGGACGTGCGTCCTGCCTCGCTCTCCCTCCCCTCTCTGGGATCGTCGAGCTCACACTCTTCCCTTCGTCGTGCGAAGCTCTCGCCGCAGGCCCTGACCGACCTGATCGTCGCGACGACGGCGCTCAAGTACACGCAGTCCAACTCGGTCTGCTACGCGTACAACGGCGGCACGGTCGGCCTCGGTGCCGGTCAGCAGTCGCGCATCCACTGCACGCGCCTCGCCGGGTCCAAGGCGGACGCCTGGTGGCTGCGCCACCACCCGCGCGTGCTCGACTTCAAGTGGCGCAAGGGCATCAAGCGCGCCGACCGCGCCAACGGCACCGACGTGTTCGTCACGGGCGAGATCTTTGACGCCGAGGCCGACGGCTCGGAGCGCAAGGAGTGGGAGGCCCTGTTCGCCGAGGGCGAGGTGCCGAGCCCGCTGACGGCCGACGAGAAGAAGGCCTGGTTCGCCGAGATCAAGGGCAAGGTGTCGCTCGCGAGCGACGCCTTCTTCCCGTTCCCGGACAACGTGTGGCGCGCGACGCGCTCGGGCGTCGGCCACTTTGCGGCGCCGAGCGGGTCCGTCATGGACCAGAAGATCATCGAGACGGCCGACGAGTCGAACGCCGTCTACGTCTTCACCGACCTCCGGTGCGCTCCCCTCTCCCTCCTTCTCACTCCTCGTCGTCCTCGTACTGACCTTGCTCACCCTCCCGCAGCCTCTTCACCCACTAAACGAGCCAGCCCGCTCGACCTTCTCCCTGCTGTGCCCCTCCTCTCGTTCTTTTGTAGCTCCGCAGCACCCCCAGACGGCTTCAACCCCGCGCAGTATTCGACGTCTTGACATCCTGTGCGCTACGCTGCAGAGAGAGGCCACGGTTGGGCTCGCGAGAGGCGAGAGCGAGGGTGCAGCATCTTTCACGAGGAAGCGGGGACTGAGCCCAGCTCGTCCTCTCGTTCGGCAAGGGGCCGTCTCGCTGTCGGAGAGAGCTGGGTCCTGTATGCACTGCGGGCTGGTTTGTCCACGCACGCGAGCGAGAGCGGTCCCGCTGCGGACGAGCTGCGCCCCTTGTCCGACGCCGGCGGGCCGTCACACTCCTCGCCCTTCTCTCGCTCTCACCCACGCCGTGCTCGAGTGGGCAGAGCACACCGCTCATCGGCAGCACTACCCGAGCCATGGCAGCCGCCTCCGCCGCCTCCTCGCCCAACGGCGGCTTTGCCGTCCCCCGCTCTCGCCGCAGCGCACGAGGAGGCACCTCGACCCCTCGCGCCGGCCACGCCGCCAAGGCCAGCACGGCGGCGGGCGACCCAGACGGCGACGAGGCCATGACGGACGACATGCGCATCGCCGTGTCGGCCCTGGGCCTCATGCGCGAGGGCGGCTCGTCCACCAGCACGAGCGACGGCCCTCCCCCTCCTCCCGCCGCCTCGACCAGCCGCCACGCCCACGCCGACGACAGCAGCACCGCCCAAGAGCACTACGCCCTGCCCTCGCTCCCTTCGCGCTACCGCGCCGCGTCGTCCTCTCGCCGTTCCGACCCCTCGCGCTCGACCTCGACCACGAGCACCGCCTCGGCGTCCGAGACCTGGACGGGCGCGACGAGCGACACGGGCTACTCGTCGCCCAACGGCTCGGCGAGCGTCGCAGGCACCATCGGCGGCGACACCGACATGCTCACCGAGCGCAAGCTCGGTGACGATGAGTACCGCGGCGACGAGGGCGAGGGCGAGCACGGCGCGGCCGACCCGCGCTTCATGGCGCGCGTCTCGCAGCTTCCCGTCGTCAGCAGCGGCATCGAGTGGTACGAGCGCAGCAAGGCAAACTCTCGCGTCGTCAAGGTGCGCCTCCTCCCCCTCCCTTCTCCCTCCTGGACGAATCACGCTGATCCTCCCCCTCCCTTTCACGTGCTCCCCTTTCCCTCCTCCGCCTCGCACAGTACGGCGCCGGCCTCGTCGAGTCGTCCTTCTCGGCCGTGTCTCGCCCCGTCGCCAACGCGCTCCCGCCGCTCGGCCCGCTCGACGACTTTGCGTGCCGCCAGCTCGACCGCATCGGCGCGCCGGGCGCCTCCCCCGGCCGCAAGTCGCCCTCGACGGCGCTGCACCCGCACGGTGACGACGTCGAGGCGCCGCATCCGCACGACGGCGGCGACGACGAGATGCGCCGCAGCGCTCACGGCGACATCGGGCCCGAGTTTGAGCCCGTCTCGGAGCGCGCGCTCGCCGAGCGTGCCTCGTCGGCGTCGGCGCACGACGGGCAGCAGGTGGCGACGGTCGGAGGCGGCGCGGGCAGGTCGAGGTGGCAGACGGTGCTGCTCGAGGCGGGAGGCCTGGGCGCCGCCGTCAGCGAGGAGAGCCTCAAGAGCTTGCGGTACTGCCTGCAGTGGCTCCTCGTGCGTCCTCTCTCTCTCTCTCTCTGCCGCCCCCTGCGCTCGACGCTGACTCCCGTCGCTCTTTCCGCAGTACGCGACCGCGCACCTCGACCACCAGATCGGCACCCTGCGCGACTTCATCCTCTCGCTCCGGGCTCACACGACCTCATCCTCGGCCTCGTCGTCTTCCAACGCGCTCGTCGCCGCCTCAGCCTCGGCGCACCTTGCCCAGATCAAGCACGACGTGGTCGAGACGATCCGCAAGGTGGTCGACGTCATGAGCAAGTACGCCGGCGCCGCGCTCCCCGAGCAGGCCAAGCGCTACGTGCGCCAGTGCATCCTCGGCCTGCCCGTCAAGTGGGCGAGCGCGATCGAGGGCCGCGCGGGCGGCATGAGCGGGCGCACGACGAGGGAGAGTACGGTCGATGGGAGCGAGCTCGGGACGCCGAGGCCCGAGCGCATGGGCGACGCCTACTTCCCGGGCTCGAGCTCAAGCGTGGGCGCGAGTGCGGGTATTGGTGCGGCGGCGCAGCAGGACGGCGAGGGCGCGCAGGGCGGCGAGCGGGCGCAGGATGCGGCGCTGCGCCCGACCGAGGAGGCGGCCGACCGCATCCTCACGTTCGCCCTCGAGAGCCTCGACATGCTCCGCTCGGTGACGGGCATCTTCAGCGAGTCGGTCGAGCGCGCAGAGACGTGCGTCTTCTTCTCTCTCGCTCTCCTTTGCCTCCTCTTGGGCGTACGCTGACCCCGCTTCCTCGCCCTTGACCACCTTCCCGCACGCACACAGCTGGATCGAGCGCCTGCGTATCGTCGGCCTTGACCGGCAGCGTCAGCAGCGCGACGCCGCCGGCGCCGACTCGGACGACGGCGCCATGCTCCCGCCTGCGCTCCCTCAGGCCGGCAGCACCGGCTACCACCACGACGATGACGGCGCGCTCTCGCGCACGACGACGACGGGCACCAAGCGCCGGCGCACGACGCCGTCGTCGGCGGCGCTCGCCAAGTCGGGCAGCAGGGGCTCGAGCGTCGATGCGGGGGAGTCGGCTGCGGCGGTTGGCGCGACGACGGCGGTCGAGGCGGGGCAGGCGATGGACGAGGGCGACGAGGGCGTCGTGACGAGGCGCAAGCGGGGCGCGTGGCGGACCGAGGCGGCGAAGAGTGGCGCCTCGTGACGAGGAGGAAGAGCTCGACCTCGTCTCCCTTCCCTCCTCTCTCCTCTCTGTCCTTACACATGCCTCTGTGGCTCTCGTTCCTACCTTCGTTACTCTACCCTGTACCTGTTGTGTCTTGTCTCGCAATCTCACAGCGCGCTTGGCCTCGAACTTCGTCCCCTTCTCGCTCGGCAGCTCAGTCGCGCTCGAGAGTAGCGCTGCGGCCCACAGCCGGGGTAGCTCACGAGCCGCTGAGCACGCTATTCGGAGCGCAGAGCGAGACAGTGGCCGAGCAGCTCTAGAGCAAGGCCGGCTTGCTTCCTCGAGAACGACTTCTCGCTCGCGCTCTCACGCTCGCTCTCGAGCAGGCCGTCGAGCACCGAGACGGCACGAGTCAGGTCAACAAGGATAGACAGCGAGACGCACGTAGGACAAAGTACAAGGAGCGGCACAGAGTGTCTGTCGTCGAGCGCGCACGGACCCCTCCTCCCTCTTCCTTCCCTCCTCGCTCGCTCACGCCCACAGCACCGCCGCGCCCGCTCCAAGCGCCGCCGCAAGCGCACTCGCCGCGACCCACGCCGACCTCGCCGCCGCGCCGCCCGTCACGCTGCGGTCCGTCGAGCCCGCGACGCCCGTCGCCGTGCTCTCGGGGACGGCGATCTGGTCCGTCACGCTGCCGGGCGAGACGGAGCGCCCCGCCGCCGAGAGGTAGTCGGCGTTGATCGTTGCTGCGGCCGAGATGAGGCAGATGGCGTTGAGCTGCGTCTTGGGGCCGGCCGTCGTCTCGTTCCACTGCGGGCGAGGAGAAGAGGGCGAGAGGAGTGTCAGCGACTGCGCTCGAAGCGTACGGCGAGAGCTCGACAGCGAGCGTGAGCTGCTGTGAGGCGACGACGAACGGCCGCAGAAGACGCGAGAGAGAGAGAGAGAGAGAGGAGAGGGCGGAAGAGGGAGGGGGAGCGAGAAAGAGGACGAGCGAGACGCACGGGCCCTCCCCACCACATGCCAAAGAGCCACGAGTCGTCGACGTTGTTGTACACGTTGCTGAGGAGCTGCGTGTTGACAAAGTTGTAGATGTTGGGGTCGGGGCGGGCGAGGTACAGCTCGGCCATGCCGAGCATGAGGATGCCCTTGAACTGCGGGCGCAGGGAGACCGGAAGGGGTCAGGATGGGGCTGCCGATGCATGCAGGGAGAGCGAGGGAGAGGACGCACGACCGTCTCGTCCTGCTGGCAGCCGGGCGGCTTGCCCTCGCCGGGTGGCGGGTCGTCCTCGCACCCCTCGACGAGCACGCCCGTGAGCTCGTCGGGGACGTAGTCGCGCATGGCCGCGTACGCGATCGTCCTCCCGAGGTCGAGCACGCGCTCGTCGCCCGTCGCGTAAAACAGGTCGGCGAGCCCAAACAGGAACGCGCCCGAGTTGTACGTCCACGACTGCTCGCCCGAGCGGGCGCACGACGACAGGGGCTCGCCGGCGTAGGTCGCCGTCACCGTGTCGTACACGCGCCCGTTGTCGGCGTCGAACGCCCATTGGAGCCACCAGTTGAGCGTGTTCATCGAGTGGTCAAAGTACGTCTCGTTGCCCGTGAGCCGGTACAGGCGCGTCAGGATGCTGAAATAGAGCCTGCGAGCGACGAGAGCGTGCGTCAGGGACGTGCTCGAGGTCGAGAAGGAAGGAGGGAGGAGGGTTCGAGGAGAGCGCGCACGGACCCGTTGGTGATCGTGTTCTTGATGAGCGGCCGGTACGTGAGCCACAGGACGCCGCCGCCGCACGTGTCGTCCCAGTAGAGCGTGTTGTTGTTGTTGATCGTCTCGACCATGTCGAGCCAGGTCGAGTTGGGGTAGGCCTGGTGCGCGCGCAGGGCGTACATGGCCCACCAGCCTGCGGGCGCGAGGAGCGGCAGGAGGTCAGGCTCGGCTCGAGCAGAAGGTGCGCACGAGAAGGGGGGAGAGGAGATAGACGCACTCTGGTCGTCGATGTACTTGTCGATCATCCAGCCGAGGTCGTCGTTCTTGATGAGAAGGTCCTTGATCAAGAGCTCGTTGACTGCGACGAGGCTGCGAGTCAGTGTCGACGCCGATAGCCTCCACCAACGTCCTCCGCGCGCTACAGGAGCGCGCCGGGCAGAGCGAGAGAGGAACGGGCGGCTCGCCGTGGTTGCCGAGGGCGAGGTCGAGGTTCGTGTAGGCGATGCCGAGCACGGGCGTCTGCCACCAGCCGGTCCACCTGCACAAGGCGTGTGCGAGAATCAGCGTCTGCTGCTCGAGAATCCGAGGGTACTGCTTGGTCGAGCGCGATCCGAGCGTCGACCCGGATCTCGTCCGAGGGCGACGGGCACAGCGACGTCGTGGTCGCCCTTCCGCTCGACGCCCGCCTCGAGCTGACTGTGTAGAGTGATCGGAGAGAAAGGGCGACGCACTCGAAGAGGCCGTCCTCGTACCAGGTCTGCATGCGGGCGACGGCGGCTTGAGCGAGCTGGGCGACCTTGCTCATGTCGTTGATGTCCATCCCTGCGTCGCGCGGGAAGGGTCAGCGGGTCATTGAGGACGTCGAGCATGCGAGGGAGAGAGCAGGGGGACGGACATGCCGAGGGCGGGAAGGGGATGTCGACGGACGAGACGACGGCGCGCTTGTCGAGCTTGTCGCGCGGGTCAAACTTGAACTCGGCGGTCGAGAAGTTGTGGGGCCTGCCCGGGACGTAGAGCGGGTGGCGGTCGTAGGCGGGCACGGGCCGCGGTGCCGGGTTGGTCGGGTTGTCGGGGAGGCGGATGTCGGCGAGGAGGGGGTGCGGCGCCGAGCCGGCGGCGGCGGGGAGGAAGGCGCGGCCGGTGTGCGGGATCGGGTGCGGGAAGGCGAGGTAGGGCTCGTAGATGACGGGCGACTGGTTTGGCTGCAGCTGGTCGACCAAGGGCGCAGCGAGGGCTCTCGCCGGAGAGGCCGAGAGGAACGAGGCGGCGGCGACGAGCAGCGCGGCTGCTGCGGCAGGCATGGCGCGCTTGTGTGGCTTGACGCGGGTCCTCGACGGTGACAGTCCAGGCACAGCACAAGCAGGAGAGACGGAGCGAGACGAGGTTGACCCAGGCCCGATCCCCCCTCTCTCGTCCTCCTCGTCCTCCTCCCCCTCGTCAGCTCCCGCCGGCCTCGCTCCCTCGCCGACAGGGACCAGCGCCACCAGAGCCCCAGCAGCCGCGCATCATGGCCGACCTGTACGGCGACGCCTTGCAGGAGGACCTCGCCGTCTACTCGTTCGACGCCCTCGACGAGAACGAGCTCCTCGGCGGCACAGAGCACGACCTCGCCCACTTGCTCGACGAGGGCCTCAACGACCTCAACGACGAGACCTTTGGCGACTCGCTCGACGGTCCCGCGGTCCAGCAGCCTGGTGCGTCGCCCTTCCCCCGTCCCCTCCCCGCCTCATCTCCCCCTCCTCCCTCCTCCTCCTCCCACCCTCGACGCTCACCCACCCACCCACCCCACCACCCGCACAGGCCGCGACTTTGACTTTGCCGGGTCCACCTCGCGCTTCCTCGGCACCGATGCCGCCCACTCGGCCGGCCTCCACCAGCAGCAGCAGCAGCACGGCGGCAGGCAGCTCGACAAGCTCGGCGCACAGTGGGGCGCAGACCCGCTCCTCTCGTCGGCCTCGCCCGCAGCCTCCCGCTCCCTCTCGCCCTGGACCAGCCTCAACGACGACCCGCTCCTCGGCGCCCGCGCCACCCCGGTCGCCCTCCCGCACGCCGCGCCCGCCCAGCCCCAGCAGCAGCGCCAGTTCAAGACGCTCGACGAGGTCGAGGCCGAGATGCGCGCCGCCAACGCCGCCCGCCAGCAGTCGTCGTCGGCCGCCGCCGCCCCGCCGCGCGGCATGACGGTCGAGGAGCTCGAGGCCGACCTCCTCCGCAAGCAGCAGCAGGCCCCGCCGCCGCCCCAGCCGCAGCAGCAGCAGCCGCAGCAGCAGCTCCCGCCCGGCATGTCGCCTCAGCCCGGCGCCATGCTCCCGCCCGGCATGCCCCAGCAGGGCGCGCCCTACCCTCCCCCGCCGCCGGGCTTCCTCCCGCCCGGCTTTCCGCCCCTGCCGCCCCAGATCCAGGCGCTGCCGCCCCAGATGCAGGCCCAGTTCGTCGCCCAGGTCATGGCCCAGCACCAGGGCCGCTTCCCGCCGCCGCCGCTCGGCGCGCCGATGCCGCCGCCGGGCGCGTTCGCCCAGGGCCACCCGGGCGCGGCGGGACCTCGCCCCGACTCGCTCGGCGGCCAGCAGCAGCCGGGCGTGCCGGCGCACCTCGCGCAGGGCAGCCCCGCCATGGCGCCGCAGCAGCAGCCGCAGCAGCCGCAGCTCCAGGGCGCTGGCGCCGTGCCGCCTCGCGGTCCGGGCACGCCGGGCCCGGCCTTCCCGCCGCTCGGCGCCGTCGCCGTGCCCATGCCCGGCCCTGGTCCTGCGCAGGGCATGCCTCCGCAGCTCGCCATGGCCAACCCGCTCGCGACCTTGTTCCCGCCCCTGCCGTCGCAGGCCGGCCCGGGCGCCGCCGTCGTCGCCGCGCCGCCGGGCACGCTGGCCCAGGTCGAGCAGCAGTTGCAGCTCGTGACGCTGCACCAGAACGCGCAGCACCCGAGCCTGACGGGCGCGCAGCTCCAGGCGCTCCTCCAGCAGGCGCAGCAGGTTGCCGCCGCCGCGCCGCCGCCCGAGTCGGGCCACGCGGCCAAGCCGGTCGAGGGCGACGACGCCGAGGCCGACAAGCGCAAGGCGGGTGAGGAGCTCATCCGCAAGGTCGAGGCGCGCATTGTCGAGCACGAGCGCCTCGAGGCCAAGCGCAAGCAGAAGGCGCTCAAGATCGCGAGCATGGTGCGCTCGTCTCTCTCTGCCTCTCGCTCTCTGTGCGCACGTCGCTGACTGTGCCTCCCGCTGTGCCCAGGCCAAGCACAACAACCTCATGTCGAACTCGGACAAGGACTTCATCACCCGCATCCAGGTGTCGCAGCTCGTGACCGACGACCCGTACGCCGACGACTTCTACTTCCACATCATGGCCGCCATCAAGCAGTCGCGCATGGCCGCCCAGGGCCAGCTCGCTCCCCCGCCCGGCGGCCCCGGCGGCCCTCCTCCTCCCGGCGCCCAGGGCCCGAGCGGCAACGGCCCCAACAACAACAACAACCGCCGCCCGACGCGCCGCGAGAACGCCATGAACCGCATGGCGCAGAACGTGCAGCGCCTCGTCGACAGCGCCAAGAAGCGCAACGCGCACGGCGGGCCGACGACGCTCAGCCTCGACGGCGCGCTCGGCAAGATCGCGACGCGCACGAGGGCTGCGCCGCGCCCGCTGCTCCAGGTCAAGCCGAGCAGCTCGAGCGTGCCCGGTGCGGCGGGCGCAGGCGGCGACAAGGACGGCGCCGAGTCGTCGAAGCAGGACGAGGCCAAGGGCGGCGTCTCGACCGGTCAAAGCCTCCTCGCCGGCGCGGGCCTCATCTCGGCCTCGTCGTCGTCGTCCGCCGCCGCCAAGGCGAGCGCCCCAGCCGCCGGCGTCGACGGCCCGCTGTCGCACCGCGACGCGCTCGTCATCATCGAGCAGGTGTACGACTGCGTCCTCGACCTCGAGCAGCTGCGGCGCATCCAGCCGCAGCTGCACGGCCAGGAGCACCAGCTCCGCCAGCAGCTCGAGCAGATGACGGTCGAGGGCGGCGTCAAGGACGGCCTCGTCGCGCGGTGCGACGAGGCGAGCGCGGCCGTGCGCGAGAGCGAGGACAAGTACCGCGAGCTCGTCGCGAGGCTGTGGGACAGCCTGCACGTCATGGACCCGCTCGACGCCTGGTACGTCTCTGTGTCGTCCCCACTCAGTCGTTGTCGAGCCTCACTGACGTCGTCGTCGTCGTCGTCCGCAGCGAGCCTCACCCGTTCGTGTCGCTGCTCGCCGTCACCAAGGGCAAGCGCATCCTCCCGCGCGCGATTCGCCACCTTTCGGCCGAGCAGACCTTGACGGTCCTCACGCTCCTCGTCGCGACGTTCGACACGCTCGACGTCGTCGTCGACGCGCCCCTCCTCGACCACCTCGACACGGCCACGTCGGCCGAGGGCCGTGCGCGCCGCGCCGCCGTCGAGGCCAAGACCGAGGCCCTCCTCAACTCGATCGTCGCGCCCGTCATGGCCGTCGTCGGCCAGGCCCAGCTGCGCATGGTGACGGGCATGCTCGGCCTCCTCATGGACCGCAACGACCTGTCGCGCGTCCTGCGCTCCAAGCCGGGCCTCGCCTTCCTCACCATCCTCCTCTCGCGCGCCGAGTCGCTCAAGCAGCAGCAGCCGCAGCAGCCGGCGGGCGCAGCAGCTGCAGCGCCGGGCACGAGCGGCGCGCCCGAACCCGCCGAGCTCGAGCAGTGGCACCGCACCTTCACGCACCTGTTCGGCGTCCTGCAGCAGCAGCTCGTCGCCCTGTTCCCCTCGTCGCGCCTCGCCGCGTCGCTCCCGTTCGGCGTCGCCCAGTACCAGAGCCTCGACGCGCTCCGGCCCGAGTGCGACCTCGACGACGAGCCCGTGTGGCGCTTCCTCGCCGCCGTCGCCGTGTGCGCCGACCCGGACCAGCAGCAGGTGCTCGTCACGGCCGTCCGCGACAAGGTCATCGAGGGTGTCCGGGCCGCGAGGCAGGGCGCCAAGGCGAGGGGCGCGCAGGCCGTCGCGCCCGAGAAGGCGGCGTTCAAGATCGTGCGTTGGCCTCCTCTTTCTCCCTCTCTCGAGCACGTGCTGACTCTCTTCTACGCCGTGCGCAGCGCAACGTCAACCTGCTCCTGCACGCTCTGTCGCTCGACGCGTCCATGATCGAGACGGACGACGAGTAGCGCGCTCGAGCCCCTCCCTCCTCCAGTTCCGGCTCTCTTCCCCTCTTTCTGTCCCTGTACCTGTCTTTCTCCTCTTTCTCTCCTTCATCATATCTCTCGAGCTAGAACCAACAAGCACTGCAACGAAAGTACCCCTTCTCGTCCGTCCGCTCGAGCCTCGTCCGAGAAGATGCTGCGGAGAGCGATGTCCCTCGGTCCGACGGTGCGATAGATCTCGCCGCCTCTCTTGCTCTCGCCTCTCACTCGCTCTCGCCCCTCTCGAGACCCGCTCTCCTCGCGAGCCGCAGCTCCCGTTGAGCCCGTCCGCCGACCGAGGTGTGCACGTCCCTCCTCGAGCGTCGTCCGCCGTACGCGCTGACGACCGTTTGTCCGCCTCGCAGACTCGCCGGAGCATCTCTGCGCCTCTCGCACTACTTCTCTCGTCGCCTCGACGTGCTCCGACATGGCTCCGCAGTACAGCTACGACGGTGCGCACCCTCGCTCTCTCCCTTCTCGACCTTCTCAAATCGGACCTCCTCCTCTGCATCCCTGCCCACGTCGCCTGAGCCGCATGGCTGACTCTTCGAGGCCACACACAGGTCCTTGGGACGGCTCGACCTCGCTCGGCGACGGCAACTCGCCGTGGTGGTCGGACGACAACAGCGACGACGACTCGGGCCTCTCGGAGCGCGATCGCCTCCTCGCCATCATCCTCCCCTCGGTCTTCGGCGGCCTCCTCGTCCTCCTGCTCCTGTACATCCTCCTCCGCCTCGCCTCAATCCGCCGCCGCGTCCTCGCGTGCGAGGAGCGCGAGCTCGTCCACGACGCGGCCATCACGGCCGTCAAGGAGGAGCGCGACGCCGAGCGCGAGGGCTGGTACGGCGCCGGGTGGCAGCACGGGCGCCGTCACGGGCGCGACCGCCGCAGGAGGTGCGTCGAGCCACAGCAGTGCGCGCCCCAGATCCTCCCCGTCCCCGTCCCCTTCCCGGCGTACGGCGGCGACTACAAGCACCGGCACCACCGCAGGCACCACCACCACCACCAGTACCCGCCTGGCGGCTACCCGGCGATCGAGTACCCGGGCTACTGCTGAGCGCGCAGGCGGGCGAAGAGGAAGGAGGGCGTCGACGCGCGGAGGAGGCCTGAGCGGGGTTTGGCAGGACGTGCAACGACAGCTTGGCTTAGCAGTGAGCATCGGCTGAGAGCAGCGAGCCGTTGAGCGCGAGAGACAGATAGAGCGCGAGGAGACCTCTCGGAGGGAGCGAGAGGAGCACGAGAAGACCACGAGAAGACCACGCGAAGCTGCATTGCCCGACGGCCATCGCCGACCGTCCTCGGCTACGTCGTCCCCTCCTCGTCGTCGCCATCGACCTCGAGCGGCGCACCCTCGACGTTCCCGCTGCCTTTCGCCCGCCCGGCGAGCTGATCGAGCGACGGCAAGTCCTCGTCCTCGTCGTTGGCGAGCATCATCGACATCTCGCGCAGGCGGCGCATCTGCTCGTCGTCGCCCTCGCCCTCGTCGCCGTCGCCGAGCTCAGACGGCGCGACCGACCCGCCGACGCTCTCGGCCGGCGTCGTCTCGCTGCGGAACAGCGGGCCTCGGCCACTGGGCGCGCGCGGCGCGGGTGTGACGCTGAGCGAGCTGCCGCGCGGGATGGTCGAGCGGCCGTTGCGGTACGACTCGGGCGCGACCGAGGCCGAGAGCTGGCGGATCTCGGTGTTGAGGAGGCGAGGGCGCGCGAGGTCGGCTGGGTCGAGGGCGGGATAGGGCTCGACGCTGCGGGGCGAGAGAGCGAGGGTCAGCGGCTTGTGACGTGCAGCTGGAGAGAGGGATGTACGCACATGACGACAAGGGTGCGGCGGTAGATGGAGAACCCGCGGTCTGCAAAGGAGAGCAGCCTCGTCAGCGCGCGCGCCTTCACGATTGGCGCGAGAGAGGACAGCGAGAACGAGGGGACGCACATGTCACGGTGACCTCGGGCTTGGCGTCCTCGTCAATCTCCTGCTTGACGTCCCCTGCGAGTCCTCCTCCCGCCGAGTCGGCCCACCCTGGCGGCGGGGCCTCCTCGTCCGGCTCGGGCTTGACGACGACGAGCTCGTCCTCGGCGCCGCCCTCGTCGCGCGCACCGCTCGCTGCGACGCCGACACGACGCTTCGAGGGCGGCGCGGCCGTCGACGAGGTCTCGCCGTCCGAGCCGGACGAGAGGACGTCTCCCTCGTCGTCTCGAGGAGCGGCGGACGCCGTGCGCGCCCTCTTGCGCGGCGGCGGAGGCGGAGGGAAGGGGGAAGGTGCGGCACGAGATGGTGCGCGGACGGTGGAGGGCGAGCGGGTGACGAAGTGGATGTTCTTGTCCTGCGAGCGAGGAGAGGGGGGAACGTCAGCTGGCCATGCGCATGCGGCACAGAGACGAGCGATCATCCGGGGCGCACCTTGAGAAGGACGACGTGGCCGTCCCTGGCAGGGCGGAAGAAGAAGGCCATCTGGTAGTCGGCTGCAGGAGGTCGAGAGAGGTCAGCACCGCCTCGTCGGGCCGAGCGGGCGGGGAGGGGGAGCAGAGAGGGCGCAGACGCACTGCCGCGGTAGACGTCGACCTGCCTGCGCTCCTTGCCTCCCTTGCCGGTCGCCCGCGCCTTGTCCTGCTCGACCTTGAGCGGGATGCGGTCCTTGAGCGCGAGGAGCATCTTCTCGAGGGTCGCGTCCTGTGCACGGGCGGGGTGGGAGGCTCCTGGTCAGCTCGCAGGCTCGAGAGGAGGTCACAAGAGAGCAGGATGCGGCGCACCGACATCCACTCGACGTGTGCCGCCTCGAGATAGAGCGTCATCTGGAGGACCGAGGTGGGCGAGATGCGCAGGTACGACGACTGCCGCGGGCGGAACTGGGTGGCCTTGGGGCCGTCCTGGCTCAAGTAGCGGCTCATGCTGGAGGCGTGTCGGCTCTGCCCTGAGCTGTGCTGGTCGAGGGAGAGGACGAGGACCGAGGAGGGGCACCGCCCGGCTGATGAAGGGAGTTCCTCTCGCTCTTACAGCGCAACGGGCCTGCGATTACCTCTCTCCTTGCAGCGACCTTGCTCTCGAGAGAGCGCGACACCTCGAGCGAGCGCGACGGCTCGTCCCTCACCCTCTCTTCGCCCAGACGGCTCGCGGCAAAGGAGCACGACGCGCTAATCGTTACAGGCAGTGGGTTGACAGAGAGGAAGGAGGGAGAGAAGGCACGACAGGTCACGACTCGACGTAGATGCGCTGCAGAGGAGGGATCGTCCTGCGAGCGGACCCGAGGCGAGACGAGGAGTCAGCGCCCGTGAACGACGACGACAACCGCTCGCTCGAGCCCAGTCGGGACGAGCACAGCTGAGAGAGACGCACCTGTCCCACGAGGCGATGCTCTGCTTGTGCATGCGGATCTGGCCGTCGGCGAACGCGCCGAGGAGGAGCTTCATCTCGTGCCGCTTCGAGGCGCGGAACGTCGCGTGCTCGGCCATGACCTCGTCGTTGAACGCCGAAGACGTCTCTTGCGCGTGGAGAACGGCGTCCTGGAGCTGCGAGACGAGTAGAGGGGCGTCAGGATCAAGCACATCATCAAGGGCGAGAACGTCCGCGAGGGGTAGACGGGCAGGTCCAGGATGGACGACGATGACGCACCTCCTTGATCTTGGCGTCGAGGCGGTGCAGCCTCGCAGCCCTGCTCATGTCGGTCTCGCCGCCCCTGAGGCTCTCGACCTTCTCCTTGAAGTAGCTCCCGAGGCCCATGCCGTAGCCGTACCCGCCGGCGAGCCGGTCGCGCTCGGTCGCGACGTTGCTCAAGTAGGCGCTCAGCTCCTCAAAGTCGAGCTGCTTCTGGTCGCGCAGCTTGAGGACGCCCTTGAACGCGTGCGAGTACGCGAGGAGCGAGTGGACGTGCTCGAGGAAGCCCTCGGACGCCGACGCGCTGTGGTCCTTGACGCCCGACCCAAAGTCGACGAGGGCGCGCTCGAACCGCATGAGGGGCTCGGTGATGCCGCTCTCGAGGTAGCCGAGCCCTTGGACCGAGACGGCGAGGTCCTCGTAGTCGCCGCTCAGGTCGCTCATGCGGGTCCGGCTCCGGCCGGCGAGGCGCTCGAGCGACGACAGGCCCTCCTCGAACGAGTCGAGGTGCTGCCGGATGACGACGAAGCGCTCGTCGGGCTTCTTGAGCTTGGCGAACGCGTTGAGGAGCGTGTCGGAGAGCGAGTCGAGGACGCCAGACGGCGCGTCGTCGTTCGAGGTCGTGCGCGCGTGGTGCTTGTGCTTGTAGACGTTCTGCAGGTGCGCAAGTGTGAGGTTAGTCGGTGTGCGAGGCGCAATGAGAAGAGGCGGCGGGCCAGGCGACGCACCCACTCGCTCGACTCGAGGAAGGCCTGGTAGATGGACGTGCGCGACAGCTTGGGATGCCGGCCTATCCGCTGCAGAAAGCGCTCGAGGCTGCACGCAGAGGGAGATGTGTCAGTGGCGAGACGGGCAGGGCATGGACCGGAGAGAGGCGGACGCACTCTACTCGCCGCCGCTCGATAAAGTCGGGGCTGAAGCGGTCGCCGATGACGTACTCTGCGGGTCGTCTCGAGGTCAGCACAGGGACAGCGAGTCTGTCGAGAGAAGAGAGACGCACCCATGCGGTGCTTCTCGGGCAAGGGCGGGACAACGCAGGCGGGAAAGTCCTTGACGAGGGCGTCGCGCAGGAAGACAAAGTCGTGATAGCGGCGCCGTGCGGACGGCGTCTTGCTGCCGTAGCTCGGGAGGTCGGTCTGTGTAGCGTAGAGAGGACGGGCATGGTCAGCCTGGCTGTTCGTGCGCTGCGAAGGAGAGGGGAGAGAGAGAGGGAGAGGTGGTGGAGGACGGACCTTTGCGCAGACGAGGTACGAGACGAACGTGTCGCTGGTGCCCTCGAGCTCGACCTTGCCGTCGCGGACCTGGACGTCGTGCACTGCCTGGCCGGCGGCGGTTGAAGGCCCTGCGAGTGCTGCGTTGGCGCCCGCGTCGGCGTCGCCCGAGAAGCCGGCCTGGCCGAGGTCGGGTCCACCGAGGCCGGGCGAGGCGTCGTGGGTGTACGCCGAGTAGGTCTGAGGCTGTGCCGAGGACGAAGGCGGGTCTGACGGGGTCGGGTTGGTGTGGTGGGGAGGCCCCGTCTCCCACGCGACGGACGAGCTGAAGTCTTCGTCGTGGAACGAGTCCATCTGTCGGGCAGTCGAGAGGGCTGGGCGGGACTGGTCACGCTGCAGCAGGGGCAGTGACGAGAGCGAGGGCAGGAGGGCAAGGCTCGTCTCGTCGTCGTGCCCGTCCTCATCTCCCTCGTCTTCGCACACCGCCTCGCTCCCCTCTGCCAGGCCAGAACCTCCTTCAAGCTACTCAGCAGCTCTCTGGTCACGACTGCACGCGTACGGCACGACCCCTCGTGGCCTGCGTTCTCGCTCGCCCTCCATGTCGTCCCAGCCGGCTCCTCGCCAGAGGAGGATCCGGTTCTCTCAGGACGAGATCCAGTCCCAGCTCCAGCAGCTCTTTCTCTTCTCGAGCCTCTCGTCTGCCTCGACTGGCGACATTGAAGCTCTCGCACCCATCCTGTGCGTCCCTCCTCCTCCTCCCCCACTCTCGCTCAACCCGCGCGTCCTTGCTCACCTCCCCGCCCACTGCCTGCAGCCTCAACATCCACCGCTCGAGGCAGCAAGATGCCTACCTCCGTGCCCTCAAGGCCTTCGTCGCCGAGAAGGAGAAGGAGATCGAGGCCGTCTGCGCGCGCAACTACCAGGTCCGCTCCCAGGCTCCTCTCCCTCTGCATCCACGCCTCACTGACCTCGCGCTCGTCCCGTCACAGGACTTTGTGGGCTCCGTCTCGGCCCTTCTTCGGGTCCGCCAGGGCACCGTCTCGCTCAAGCACCGCGTCGTCGAGCTCAACGACGACATCCAGAAGAGCGGCGGCGGCGTCGCAGATAAGGCGCGTCCTCTCTCTCTCCTCGATCATCGTACATGCGCTCACCGTCGCCCCACGTCGACGCTCGCAGAAGAAGGCGCTTCTCGATGCTCGCCGGGTCGGCCAGAACATCGACGAGACGATCGACACGCTCCAGGCGTGCTTGCGCGTCCTCGACCTCGCGACCAAGGTGCAGAACCTCATCGACAACGCCAAGTACTTCTCGGCGCTGCGGGTGCGTCCCTGCTGCCCCGTCCCGCGACATCTCGAGGTCCGTGCGGCGAGCTCACTCTTCTTCGCCTCGTCCACAGCAAATCGAGGACCTCCAGTCGACGCACCTCAAGCCCGTTCTCCACTACTCGTTCGCGACCCTCATGCTCTCGTCCATCCCCGAGTCTCGGGCCCAGATTCGCGACGCCGTGACGCGCAGCCTCAAGGCGTGGATGTACGAGGCGCGAGAGGCGTCTCGCGCCATCGGCAAGGGCGCGCTCGACGCCATGGAGCAGCGTGGGAGGAGGTGGGCCGCGAGGAAGCGCAAGGAGGTGCAGCTCGCGCTTGCCAAGATCAACGGGCCGATCGAGCTCGGCATCAGCGAGCGGCACGAGTGTGCGTCCCGCTCGCCCTCTTGCCCCCTTCTCCGCTCCCTCCTATTCGAGCTGACGGTCTGCACCGCGCTTCAGACTCGCTCCTCGACAACGAGAACGCCAAGATCGACTTCAAGCCGCTGTACACGTGCATCCACATCTACGACACGCTCGACGCCCGCGACGAGCTCCAGCTCAGCTACCAGGCCGACCGACGAGTACGTCTCTCTGCTCTACATTCGTTCAAGCTCGACCTCCTTCTGACGCCGCGATTCTCTTGACGCAGGCACAAGCAGGCCTCCTCCTGTCGTCGACCGCCTCGCTCACGCCCTTCTCGCTCGCCGCGCTCTCGGCCCTCCTCGAGGAGATCGTCGGCTTCTTCCTCATCGAGTCGCACGTCCTGCGCACGACCAACTCGTTCCGCTCGGAGCAGGACGTCGAGGACCTGTGGGACGGCATGTGCGAGCGGGTCGTGCGCATCGTCGACGAGGGCTTGAGGGGGTGCGAGGACCCCGAGGTGTTCCTCGGGACCAAGTTTAAGGTGCTCACGTTCGTGCAGACGCTCGAGGTGAGCCCTGCGTCCTCATGATCTAGGACTGCGGCCGGGCGACAATCCCGCTCGGGCCTGCTTGTTGATGAAGACCGCCTCACTGACGCTCCTCTCTCCACAGGGCTACGGTTACTCGGTCAGCCACCTCAACAGCCTCCTCCTTACGCTCTTCGAGCGCTACTCGGAGCTCCTGCAGCGCCGCTTCAGCGCCGACTTTGAGAAGGTGCGCTCGGTCCCCCTCCTCCTCCCTCTCTCGAGAGGCGCAGCCGAGCTCACCGACTCGCTTTCTTTGCAGATCGTGCTCGACGACGACCACCAGCCGATGGTCGTCAACGACGAGGACGAGTTCAGCAAGGTCTTGAGCGTAACTTGGCTCCCGGCCGACGGCGAGTGGAGCGCAGAGCAGCTCAAGCAGTGCGTCGCCTTTCCTTCGCCCAGCAGCAGCACTGCTCGCACTGCTTCACAGCGGAGCGTCGCTGACGTCGCACGTCGCAGACCCGGCTTCCCGCTCGCCCTCCCCTTCTCGCAGACCTACCCGCTCTGCTGCGTCGACATCCGGTCGTTCACCGAGCAGTACTACCAGTTCTCCGAGGGCTTCGCCGAGCATCATCGCGACATCGACGACGTGCTGCGCAAGGTGCGTCTGCCCCTCTGCAGCGTCCCTCCCGCCGCCGTCGGCCGGAGCGTTCTTCTCGCTCGCCGAACCCGCGCTCACTCGCAGCCTCTTCCTCCTGCAGGCGCTCGACAACCTCCTCATCAAGCAGGTCAGCGAGAACATCCAGCGCCGCCTGAGCATGATCGGAAACCTGTCCCAGCTCGCCCAGATCGTCGTCAACGTCCTCTTCTTCCAGACGGCGTGCACGGACCTCGAGACGTTGCTCGTCACCCTGCGGTGCGCCGCCTCTCTCCTTCAGCTCTCTCGCGCCCTCGTGCGTGACTGATGAGCCCCCTTGTGCACGACAGGGCGACTCAACGCGGCGGCACGATCCACCTCGACTCGCTCGCGTCGTTCCAGCAGACGCTCAAGCAGACGCAGGACCGCATGGTCTCGCAGATCTCGCAGAAGATCGACAACTTCTTCGAGGAGGCTCAGTACCCGTGGACGGCGACGCAGCCGCCGTCGCCGCAGGCCGCCAACGAGGCGAGCCCGTACTTGCAGGACCTGATCGACTACGTCTCGACCGTCATGATGAGCGTCCTCGTTCAGCTGCCCGAGTTCGCCAAGGACTACGTCTACCGAGGCGCACTCGGCCACTGCGCCATGATCCTCCAGGTGCGCTTTCTCTCCTCTCCGCGCTGCAGCGCACGGACCCCTCCTGACGCTGACGACCTGAAACCTGCTTCCTCCTCTCCCTGCGCCCAGTCGTACTTGACAGACCGCGACCCTCGACAGGTGAGCGACGCCGGCCTGCTCCACCTCGCGCGGGACGTGCGGTGGCTCGTCAACCACGTCACGTCGTTCCAGAACGAGCGCCTCTCGGACGTCTTCTCCGAGCTGCAGCAGGTGCGCCCTCGCCTCTCCTCCTCTGTCTTGTCCTCTTCTTCGTCATGCTCGTCGTGCTGACGAGCTCTGCTCGTGCGTCCTCGCCGCAGCTCGTCCTCCTCCTCACGGCGACGCCCAACATCACCGACTACCTCGACCCGCCGACTCGGGCGCAGCGCTTCCCGCGCGTGCAGCCTCGCGTCCTCCAGAGCGTCCTCGTCAAGCTCCTCGCGCACTACAACTCGAGCGGCGGCGGCGGCGTTGGGCACAGGAGGCGGACCCAGGTCGTGAGTCGGGCTCGGTCCTCTCGCTCTCGCTCTCGGTCGGCCGCCCGACGCGCTGCCGCCGAGGGCTTCATGTGCGTCTTGTGCCCCTACTGACACTCTTGTTCACGCGCAGGAGGACCTGCTGCGCGCGCTCTCGGCGAGGTAGACCGTGCACGAGCCTCTTCGCACTCTTTCGTCCTCTCGCTGTTGTATCGACGACTCAGTTCTCAAAGTCCTCTCGAGCGTGCTGAGCAGAGAGAGCGATGGCACATATTTCCTTGGATGACAGCTCGAGAGAGAACCGGGACAGCACTGCAGAGAGACCTCGTCCTCCTCCTCCTCCTCGTCCCGCTCAGAGACGAGCGCGCGCCTTGCCGTCGGCCTTGGCGTACAGCGCCGAGAGCTCGTCGGCGTACAGCTTGGCGACGACGTTGCGCTTTGTCTTGAACGTCGGCGTGATGCACTCGGGCGCGAACGGCTCGATGCGCAGGTGGATGCTGTCCTCGACGCGCTCGAACCTGCGAAACGACGGATGCTCGAGTCAGTCTCAAGGGCGAGAGGGAGAGTGCGCGAGATAGAGGAGAGAGTCACGCACCCGACGAGCTTGGCGTCGCGAGCGTACTTGGCGAGTGCGACGGCGACGGCCTGGATGACCTTCTCGTCCTTGGCGGCGGCATCGAGAGCAGCGAGGTCGGTCGGGGCGATCTGGCGGCCGAGCACCTTGGACGCGAGCGCTGCGCGAGAGAAGGGCGAGGTGAGCATGCTGTGGAGGAGGGGGGGGGAGGAGAGAGAGACGCACGAGCGAAAGTGTTCGGGTCGACGACGGCGATGGCGACGAGGTGGTCCTTGAGGCCGTCACCGTGGACGTAGAGCTGAGCGAGGAGCGGGCAGAGCAGGTACGTGTTCTCGACCTGGTCGCACAGCGAGGGCGCGTCAGCCTCGGACGGGAGAGAGCGAGAGAGAGGAAGAGGTCCGTGCGCACCTTCTCAAGCGCGACGTACTCGCCTTGGCTGAGCTTGACGAGGTTCTTGACACGGTCGATGATGCGGAACCTGCCGAGGTCGTCGACGGTGCCGACGTCGCCCGAGTGGAGCCAGCCCTCGTCGTCGATGAGCTCCTTGGTCTTGGCCTCGTCCTTGTAGTAGCCCGGGATGATGCTCGCGCCCTTTGCGCAGATCTCGCCTCGGGGCCACGGCTTGTCGGTCGAGAAGTAGCCCATCTCGGGCACGTCGCACAGCTTCATCTCGACGCCGGCGATGGGCGGGCCGACGGCGCCCTCGGACCACTGGTCGTGCGGGTAGCAGCGGTTCGTGCAGCCCGATGTCTCTGCAGAGCGACGCTCGTCGTCAGCCTCTTGCCCACGATCACGAGGAAGATGACGAGGAGGAGGAGCACGCACCGGTCTGGCCGTAGCCCTCGTAGACCTCGCAGCAGAAGGCGACGCGCAGGAAGTCGAGCACGTCCGGGTTGATCGGCGCCGAGCCGGTCGACATGGACTCGACGCGGCCACCGAGGAGCATCTTGACCTTGTTGAAGATGATGCGGTCCCACACGGCGTGCGTCACCTGGCCCGTCGTGCGCAGGTTGTGGAGCTTGTCGGCGAACGCCTTGCGCGCGAGCGAGCCCTTGAACCCGGGCGCATCGACCGTCTGCGCCTTGATGCCCTGGTACACGCGGTTGAGGACGCGAGGCACCGAGACGACCGTCGTCGGCTTGGTGATGGCAAAGTCCTCGAGGAGGCGCAGGTTGTCGCCGCACGAGTAGCCGATGCTGGCGCCGGCGGCGATGCAGATCTCCTCGACGAAGAACTCGTACACGTGCGCGAGCGGGAGGTACGACAGGAGGACGGCGCCCTCGCGGATCTCGTGGCCGTGCTCGGACGAGGTAACGATGGCCGAGATGTTGCGGTGCGTGAGCATGGCGCCCTTGGGGTTGCCCGTCGTACCGCTTGTGTAGCAGATGACGCAGAGCTCGTCGGGCGTAGGCGGCGAGTGCGGCTTGGGGTGAGCGACGCCGAGCGCCTCGACTGCGAGGGAGAGAGAAAGAGGGGGAGGGGGTGCGAGCGTCAGGTTTTCGCCTTCGTCTGCGAGGCGCGACGGGGAGGGGCGAACGCACGCTCAACGAGATCAAGCACCTGGATGCCGACGCTGTCGCCCCACTGCTTCATGGCGGCGCCCGACTGGATGCCCGGGCGGTTGCCCTTGCCCTCGAGGGCGCTCCACGCGTCGAGGCTGACGATGGCCTTGACACTCGAGAGCTTGGGCGCGAGGCGGAGCAGGTCGGGGATGTGGACCGGGTTGGCGAACACGACGCGCGTCTCGGCGTGGTTGCAGATGAACTCGACGACGTCGGCGCCGAGGGTAGGGTACAGCGACGTGACGGTGAGGGCCTGGGCACTGCACGCCTGGTTGACGTACTGCCACTCGGGGCGGTTCGACGCCCAGATGCCGACCTTCCACTGGCGCACGGCCTCGTCCGGGAAGAGCGTCTCGCGGAGCCGGGCGAGGCCGCTGCCGATGCGGGTGCGGTGGCCGTCGACGGCCTCGAACGAGTCCCACGTGAGCTCCTTGGCCCAGTCGCCCGTGCTCGGGTCCCACGCACGCGCGCCGACGCAGTTGTCCTTGGCGTGGTGCTCGAGGCCGAGGTTGAAGACCTCGTAGGCGGAAGTGGGGAACGCGAGGCCGGCTCGCCACTTGGGGTTCTCGACGTTGACGTAGACGGCCGTGCTGCCCTGCTTCTTGCTGCCCGGAACCGGCTGCAGGACGGGGTGCGGCGAAGGGTTAGCGAGAGTTGCGAGCCGGCGTGGGGAGGGAGAGCTCGGCGAGAGGGTGGAGGGTGGGAGAGCGAGGAGAGGAGGCGCACGATGGCCTGGGGCTTCTTCGGGTTGTGGTTGGCGCTCAGAGGAACGGGGAACGGGCTCTGGGCGTGCATGGTGTCGTTGGTGGTGGGTGGTGGGCGAGAGGGCGAGGGTGAGCGGCCGTCTTGAGGGAGGCTCGGAAACCGGCCGGCGCGGCTGCCGCGCCCGGTCGCCTCGCTGCGCGCGCAGCGGATCCCTCCCTCCGCCTCGCTCGCTCGAGCAGCAGCAGCACAGCGCCTGTGCAGCGTGTAGACGACCAAGAGGACGAGCGAGTGGAGCGACGACGCTCGGTGTCGTCGCCCGGACTTGCCGAAGCTCGCCGCGACCTCCGCCGGACTTTGCGTAGAGGAGGCTCGAGCGGCGACTACGAGCGCGACTCTCTCGCTCCGTACGAGCATTCTCTCGAGTCTAGGTGTGCAATGCAGAAGAGCGTCTACGCCTCGAATGTCCTCGCCCACGAGTCGATGACCTTGATGCCCGCCCGGTGCGCCGGGTAGCTCGGGTCGCGCCTGACGATGGCGCCGTGCGCGTTGCGCGCCTGCGGCAGGTACACAAAGTGCTTGCGCAGGTGCGGGATCGCGTTGAGGTTCTTGACCTGGAACAGCTGTGACGACGAGAGGACCGGGTCGGTCGAGTAGCGGGCTGCCTCCTCGGAGCGGGCGAGCTCAGTCGACGACGAGGTGGGCGAGGCAGGGGAGGGCGTCGGCGAGCGCGAGCTCGAGAGCGACGGCGGCGAGACGGGGCGGGCGAGCGCAGGCGTCGACGTGCCCGACGCCGAGCCGTAGGTCCGCTGGGGCCCAAAGCGCGTCGCCTCGTCGGCCTCGCCGTCGTCGCCTCTCCTCCCGCCCTCGAGCCCCTCGACGCTAAGCCCGCCCGCATACTCGGGGTTGTCGACGCCGGCGAGCTCGGCCACCTCGCCGATGCGCACGCCGACGCGCTGCAGCATCGTCTCGCGCCCGCCGCCGAGCCGCTTGCGCGCGTCGCGGATCCTGCGGCGCGACTCGCGCGTCTGGAGCGCGAAGCGGCCGACGAGGTAGACGACCGAGAGCGGGAGGGCGAGCGGGAGGAAGGCGATGATGAGGAGCGAGACGGGGCGCGAGAAGGGGTACGTCGTCGGGCGGAGGAGGAGGGGCAGGCGCAGGCGGAAGCGCCGCTTGGCCGGGGTGCAGCCTTTCGGCAGGTCGGGTGCGGGAACCTGCTTGTGCGAGACGATGATGGGCGCGTCCTTGGCGAGGTTGCTGCAGGCGGACGAGAGGGAGAGCTCGTCAGCCTCGAGCTCGCCGACTTTAGGTGGAGCCACGAGCGCGAGAGAGGGTCACGCACAGCTCGAGTCCTCCATCTCGAATATTGACCTCGGCGTCGGGCTCGTTGCCTCGGGCCTTGGCGAGCTTCTGCGCTTTTGCTCGTGCGAGCGCGAACGGGTCGTGCGCCTCGATGCCGCCGGTCGGGAACGGCACGGTGCGGTCGTTGACGCTGCGCGGAACGACGAGAGAGAAGATCAGCTCCGTGAGCTGCTTTCAGGGAGAGGGAGAGGGACGCACGTGTTGGCGAAGACGTCGATGTGCTCGAACCGGCTCAGGGCCCGGTAGAAGCTGTACCGCGGGTCGGCCATGATCTTGAGGAGCGGCTCTGCGGCGTTGCGCCGGGGAAGGAGCTTGCTGATGCCCTTGCGCGCGTCTTGAGCTGGCGCCTCGGCGTTGAACTGGGCGGGGAGGAACCGATCGCGCTCGTGCAGCTGGCTGCCCGTGCGCGACAGGAGGCGGCTTCCGAGAAAGGCGAACGTCGACGACCAGAACGTCTTGTACCGAGGAATGCCAATGGCGGGCGAGGCGAAGGTCGCAAAGTGGGCGGGGCGCACATCGTCGAAGAAGGATGGGGTGCGCGAGTCGAGGAGGCCGAGGACGTAACGAGCGACGAGCCCGCCCAGAGAATAGCTGCAGGAGCACGTTCGTGTCAGCTGGGTGATCGAAAGGAGGCGGGAGCGGAGGAACGAGGCGCACCCGACGATGCTGAAGGCCTCTACGCGGCCGCCGGCGTCCTGGATGCGCTTGACCTCGGCGTCGATCTCCTCGACGACGCGGTCGGCGCACGTGTCGATGCCGTCGTACGTGTGGGCGAACGAGACGGCGTTGGTCTCAGGAACGAGGACGACGACCTTGGGCGAGGGCGACGAGGATGACGACGAGGACGAGCCCGGGCGCGAGGTGTGGGACAGGATCGACTCCTTGATGTAGGCGATGTGGGACGGGTGTCCCCACAGACCGTGGCAGGCTGTGACGAGGTGCACCGGGTAGGGGCGAGGCGCCATGGCTGGGCAGGCGGCGAAGGAGGAGGCGAGGCGAGGAAGTGGGGGTTGTGGATCGAGCGGCGGCGAGGCGGTGGGTGCTTGATGGGCTCTCGGGCGCGGTATGAGGTAGCTGGTGCTGGTAGGAGCTGTCGATCAAGCGCAGAGCGAGTGTAGCGAGAGGCAGAGGGCGAGAGGAGCTCGGCGTGGAGCGTCGCCAGCTCCGCCGGCAAGCTGCACCGCCTCGTTGTCTCTCGGTGGTTGTGCTGCACAGGCGCCTCGAGGGCTGTCTGAAGTCAGGCCACAGCCACGGACAGTCATCCCACACGTTCCAGCGAGCTGTGAGAGGAGCGAGGGCCGAGCGGGTTCTCATCGGTCGCTCGCTCGAGCTCGACGGCTTGGTGTCGCCGTCCCACACGCCGCAACGCTCGCCGCCGAGCTTGCACGGCACCACGACCATGAGCCTCGTCCAGTCGACCATCGACGACTACCTCGTCGCCTCGTTCCCGCTCCCTGCCCCCGCTCCAGGTCGCGCTCCGTCCCAGCTCCCGCCGCACCCGCCAGTCGCCGCCGTCCAGTACACTGCACACCCTCGCCAGGATGCTCGACTCGCAGTAGCCACCCCAGGAGTCGGCCTCTCGGTCTACGACGTGAGCCACCCGTTCCTCCCGCTGTTGCCGACGACCAGCGCGACCGAGAGCTGCAGTCGCTCTCGCTCGCGCTGTACGTAGTCGAGGGCACGCGAGACGGCAGCGTGCTGACTCTTCACACTACACAGCTCGCCGACCAGACGCCCCTGTCGTCCGTCACGGTCGGGCCCTCGTTCGCGCCCACGACGGCCGCCATCTCGCGCTCGACGCCCTCGACCTCGTCCGACTCGATCCGGGTCAAGAGCGCACGTCGCACCTGGGTCGGCGTCCGCACCGACGAGTGCAAGGGCGAGATCTGGTGCTGGCACGAGGAGGAGCGCAAGGACGGCAGCACCGAGGGCGACTCGGGCAAGGCCGTCTGGCCGGTGCGTTCACCTCTCGCTCAGCGTCAGTCATCGAGGCTGACTCAAGCGTCTCGTGCGACAGATCTCGGAGCCGCTCGCCGCACTCGCCGCACCCCGCACCCTCCCCTCGCACATCTCGTTCCTCTCGACGTCTGGCGCCCTCGCTCTCGCCCCGGCCGACGACCTCACTTCCCTCGCCTCCCTCCCTGCGCCAACCAGCAGCTCTCCCGCCGTCATTCAGACGCTCCGCCTCGTCCACGTCTCGGCCGCCTCGGCCCCGGCATTCCTCCCTTCCTCCCTCGTCGCCGCCCTCCCCGCTTCCTCCTCGTCCTCCAAGGCGCACCTCGGCCTCATCGTGCGCAACTACGCCGCCACGACGCCCGCAGACGGCGGCTCGCTCGTCGAGGTCGGCAAGAAGAAGTTCAAGAAGGCGCCCCGGCCATCGTCGTCGGCCGTCATTGACGCGGCCGACGCTGCGGGCCCGTCGGCGGGACCGAGTCTGCAGGGCGGTCAGCGCAGCGAGATCGAGCTCGTGCTGCTCGACCCGGAGGTGGCAATGCCGGACGAGTTCGAGCCCCGGCTCGGCCTCTTGAGCCTCGGCAAGGTGGCGGTCGAGGGCGAGCAGGTCGTGGTCAGCGACGACGGCATCGTGACGGCCCTCCGTGCGTCCTACTTCATCTTGCCTCGCTGTCGCTTAGGCGAGTCGTCGCTGACGAGCTTCATCTCGCAGGCTCGGACGGCACTCTTGCGGCGTCTCGCCTCTCGTTCACCTCGGCCTTCCCCGTCGACACCTACTCGACCCTCTTCTTCCCTCCCGCACCCGTCGACACCCCGACCCTCTCGCTCAGCCCGATCAAGTCGGTCTCGCTGTCGACCTCGTCCCTCACGCCCTCCCTCTCCTGCCTCCTCGCCCTCCACTCGTCTTTCGTCGTCCTCGCCTCGCCCCGGCCGTCGACGTCCGACAGCAGCGCGCCGATCGTCTCGCTCACCTACTGGGACACGCGCTTCGGCACCGTCATCGCCTCGGCCGACCTCACCGTCCCGTCGGCCGTCGCGTCGTCCGTGTCGGCCCTGTCGCTCTCGCTCTCCCTCCCCGCCCGCCACACGGCCATCCTCACTCTCTCGCCCGCACCCTCGGCGTCGGGCACGCGCACCGCCCTCTTCGGCCTGCCCGTCGCGTCCCTCCCCTCGGCGTCCGTCCTCGCCGCCGTCGTCGGCAAGCACTCGCTCACGGCGCCCTTCCTCGCCGTGTCGCCCGCCGCGCAGAGCGTCGTCGCGCGCGCCAAGGCGACCGAGCCCCTGCGCTCGCAGCGCCCGGGCCAGAGCGAGAAGAAGCTCGCGCTGCAGGAGGCGAGCCGGCTCGCGCGCGAGCACCTCCTCGAGCGGCTCGAGCGCGTCCTCGCGCCGCTCCAGGCCGGCGCGGGCGCCATCGCGCAGGACGTCGCCGTCGTCGAGGCCGAGAAGGTGTGGGCCAAGTGGCTCGACGACGAGAAGGACCGTCTGTGGGACTACAACAAGGGCAAGGTGCGCGCCGCCATGGACAAGGAGCAGGAGCGGCGCATGGCGGCCATCACGGACGCGGGCGAGGACGGCGACGGCGACGCGAGCCGGTACAAGGTCGCCAAGCGCAAGATCGAGCGCGCCATCGCGGCGGCGGGCGCGAGCGTCAAGCCGGGCGTCGGCGGCGCCGTCGCCGACAAGAAGGCGGCCAAGGCGCCGAGCTGGAAGGACGTGACGGCGGCGAGGATCAAGGGTGTCAGCGACCGGTACCGCTACATGTACCACCGCGAGCGCAACAAGATGGAGGAGGCCATGGGCAAGACGGTCAAGGAGTTTGACTGGGACGAGGCGGTCGCCAAGGTTGAGCGGTACGAGGTGCGGCCCCTCGCTCTCTCCTTCCTCGTCGATTGCTGCAGCGCTTCTCGATGCTGACGACGATCCTCCTGCAGCCGTCTTTCCCCTCGTCGTTCGTCACGGCCCTCCTCCGCCTGTCCTTTCCCGTCCCCCTCACCTCGTCGACCGACCTCGCCATCTCGCCGTCGGGCGTCCTCGCCGCGTCCGAGACGGTGTGGCGCCACCCGACCAAGATCGTCGGCTACCTCCTCCGGCGCGAGCTCGTCGGCGAGAACCAGGTCGAGGGCGGCGTCACGAGCTTCCTCGCTCGCGCGGCCGACTGGGTGCGCACCTCTCTCGGCTGCCTCTGATCTGCCCGCCTCTGTGCTGACTCTCCTTCGTGTGCAGCCCAACATCATGCTCGTTCTCAAGACGCTCCCCGACATCCCCGAGTCGACCACCGTCGCCCTCCTCGTCGCCGTCGTCCGCGGCTCCTCGACTCGCTCGACATCCGACGACGCCATGGACACCGAGGACGCCTCGACCGCCCTCCCCGCACCCGTCCCTGGCCTCGCGCCCTTCCTCGCCGCCCTGCTCGCCTCGCCCAACACGCCGGCGACGCTCCGCCTCGAGCTCAAGAAGCAGCTCTCGGCCGCCGACGCGCTCCCCGTCCTCGAGCAGTGCGACGCGTGGCTCGCGGCGTGGCTTCGCGATGCGCAGCCCGAGGCGCCGCGCGACGACGTCAAGGCCAAGAAGGGCAAGGGCAACAAGGCCGTCGCGGCCGACGTGTTCAAGCTCGTCGTCGACGCCGACGAGCCGGTGCCGACTCTCGAGCAGGTGCGCCCTCTTCCTCTTCCCTCTGCGTCGCTCTCGAGCTCCCTCCTGACGCACTCTGTCGTCGTCTCGCAGATCGTCCCGTTCGTGCAGGCCATTCTCGACGCCCACTTTGTCACGCTCCTCCTCCAGCGCCAGTCGCACCGCCTCCTGCGGCGCCTCTCGCAGCACATCGCGACGCACACGGCCCTCGTCACGGACCTGTCGACGCTGCTCGGCGCGCTGTCGATCTACTCGCGCAAGAAGGACGAGCAGCGCCGCGCGGCGCTCGAGGACAAGGCGGCGGCCGGGCGCAGGGCGCAGCAGAAGGACGGCGTGCGCGAGTTTGGCGAGACGATGGAGCGCAGGATCAAGGCGCAGGAGAAGCACGCCGAGGTCGGGCAGTACACGGTCGAGGAGTTTTTCCTCTAGACGGGCGCTCTCGTGCAACGTCCACCTCGTCACGAATCCTCTCGGCGCGGCTCGCTCTGCGTAACCCTCCTTGCCGTTGCAGCGAGATCACCTCTACTGCTTCTTGGCCGCCTCTGCCCGCCGCCTCGTCTCGACGCGCGCCTTGATCTCGAGGTCGACGGCGTTGCCATCGCCCCAGCCGACCGAGAAGCCCATGAGGAGGCCCGACGCGAGGTTGACGAGGCCGAAGAGGGCGATCAGGGACGAGCCGTGCTCGGTCTGCTTGCAGAGGACGTACGAGCCGAGGGCGAGGAAGAGGCGCTGCGAGGCTGTGCGCGAGAGAGGGAGTCAGCTCAGTCCAGGGAGAGAGAGAGAGGAAGGAAGCGGCGAGACGCACTGCCGTTCATCTGGGCCTTGCGGTCGAGCGTGTAGACGCTCATGAGGTAGCTGTAGCCGAGGGCGGCGAGAGCAAGGCCGGCGAGGGCGAGCGAGGCCTCGTCGCCGGCGCCATGGGGCTTGAGGCCGGCCTTGTCCTCGAGAAGGCGGGTCACGGGAGCGAGTTGGTCGAGCAGTGCAGCCGGCGCGGTGCACAGGCGGAGTCCTGGAGGCGGCAGGGAGGAGGAGGAGGAGGAGAGGGTCAGCTCGACGTCAACCGCTTGGAGCGGGGGGAGAGCAAGGTGGCGCACCTGCATAGATGCACAGGGCACCGTAGACGAGGGTCTGAAGTCCAGCAAAGGCGGGCATGGTCGACGAGAGCCAGGGGACCTCTTCATCAGCTGGCGTCGCTCAACCTCGTCTTGTCCCTCGTCCCACGCCGGCCTCTCTGCTCGTGCTGCAATGACGACTGCATCACTGCACCCACACACGCCAGCTCAAGCCGGCTAGCGCACTCGCAGCCCCGCTCGGCCTCGCCGTCTTCTCGCCCTCCTCGACCTCCACGTCCCACCTCCGACCCCGCACCACCGCCTGCGACCCCTGCCAGGCTGCGCTCCGTCCGCCCGGTGCGACCGCCTCGGACAGGCCACGCCCGGTCTCGCTCGCCCAGGTTGCCGGCCTTGCGTCGCTACTGCGAGGGAGGGCCGATCGCTTTGTCTCGTGTGCTGGCGAGCAGCGAGGACAGCTCTCGGCGGGCGGGGCGGGTATGAAGGGACGGCTGGGGCACTCGGCGCAGGAGGACGAGGGCAGCGCAATCCTCGTGCGAGACTCAGGGTGCCCCGGGGTCGGCTGCGCGTCGCGCCGCCCCCTGGCGAGAAGGAGGTGACCGATCGTCTCGCCCTTCTCGCCGGCTACCACGCCGCGGCGAGACGGTTGCACATGATGGGATGGTTCGCCCTAGCGCCCGCATGGCCGATCGGCCCTCGTCGGTCCCCGACACCCTGCGCCATGAGCCCTCGCCCCGGCCGCGGGCTTTTCCCCCTCCCACCTCCCCTCCCCTCCCTTCCCTCGCTCGAGACCCGCCTCGACACGCCGTCGCCTCGTCCCCGACGTGCCTGTCGACGTCGATCAAGGCAGCCTCTCATCGTGGCTCATGCCCGCTGAGACTGTCGTGCGCCCTCGCCCTCTCGTCGCCAACGACCCTGCCGGCCCGGCTGCGCCCTCCTCGCCCTCCCTCCTCGACCCGCACGCCGTCGTCGACGACGACGCCCTCGCCGTCCAGCACTCGCCCAAGCCCGTCTACGAGGACGTCGCCTCGAGGTCCGCCCGCGTCGAGTACGTCCCGCCCGTCCCCTCGCCCGTCCTCGAGCTCCTCCAGACCTCGCCGCCCGTCACGCCCACCGCCTCGGCGACCAGCTCGACGTCCAAGCCGTTCGTCGCCGCACCGCCCGTCCCGCACCCGCACTTCCTCTTCCAAGCGCCGATGAGCGCTCGCACCCGGCCCTCGACGGCCGCCAACTCGTCGACGGCGCCGGCGCCGTCGTCGTCCAAGGGCTCGTTCAAGCGCGCCTTCGCCTCGGTCTTCAGCCCCAACGGCGCCAAGCCCGACGCGCGCTCGTCGAGCGCGCCGTTCCGGCAGGTGAGCGCGCCCGCTCCTGCACCGGCGACGGCGGCGCCGGCGCCGATGGACCAGGCGACGCGGCGGCTGCGGGCGCTCGAGATCGCGCGGCAGACGGGCCGCAAGGCGGTCGCGTACGTGCGGCGCAAGCTCAACTCGAAGACGCCCGAGGACCAGCTGCCAAAAACGTGGCCCGAGTTCGAGGTCCTCTACGCCAACGTGCGTCCCTCCTCTCCCTCCCTCGCCCTCTTCCCGTCGTCACCGTGCTCTAGCTGACACCCCGACGTTCTCGCAGGGCGACATCGACGTCTCGGATCCGCCGCTTCCTCCGCAGCGCCAAGCCGAGGAGGGCGCCGAGCCGACGCCGTTCGAGCGCCGCTTCTACATCGCGCCGATGGGCCCCGACGAGCCCATGCGCCAGGACGTTGTCGACCGCCTCGACCTGTTCGGGCAGCGCCAGATGGCCTCGCAGGTCACGCTCGACATCACGTCGGCCGGCGCACGGTCCGCCGCCATGTCGCCGACCGACAGCCACGCGAGTGAGAGCAGCTACCTCACGACGCCGTCGTACGCCTCGTCGGCGCGCCGCAACTCGTCGTCGGCCGCCTCGACGACCTCGACGACGACGGCGGCGACGACGGCCAACCCGCCCTCGCCCGTCCTCGATCAAGAAGCCGTCGACTCGCTCGAGAACAGCCCCGTCTTCCGCTCGATCATCTCCAAGGCGCGCGAGATCTTTGACGTCCCGATCGCGCTCGTCACGGTCCTCGACGGCGACAAGCAGATGTTCCTCGCGTCGGGCGGCCTCCCCGACGGCATCGGCAACGCCCTGCCTCGCACGTCGTCCTTCTGCCAGCACTCGATCCTCGGCGGCGGCATGGTCGTCCTCAACGCGACCGAGGACTGGCGGTGCGTCGACTCTTTCTCGCTTCCGCTCTCGAGGAGGCCTGAGCTCACGACGACGATGACCTCGCAGCTTCGCCCAGAACATGATCACGACCGACCTCGGTGGCCGCTTCTACGCCGGCACGCCCGTCAATTGCCACGCTCCCGGCGAGACCGACTCGGCGGCAATGCCGATCGGGAGCCTGTGCGTCCTCGACACCAAGGCGCGCGCCGACTTTGGCGACGCGCACCGCCGCGTCCTGCGCGACCTCGGCCAGCAGTGCGCCAACGCCATCGAGGCGTGGAGCAGCGAGCGCAGGGCGCACAAGGCGCGCAACGTGCGCGGCTCGATCCCGACCGAGTCGGCGCCGCAGCTCGCCAAGCCGACGCTCGAGCCCCTCTCGACCGCCGCCGACCCGGCCGCACGCTCGACGACCGACCTCGTCCGTCCTCTCGCCCCGCCTGTCGAGCGCGCACCGTCGATCGCCGCCTCGACGGCGTCGACGACCTTCCCTCATCGCCGCGGCAGCGCATCGACCAACCCGCCGAGCTCGGCGCTCCCCGCCACCCCGCCTGCCTCAATTCGGCACGCGCATGCGCACCAGCATCAGCACCATCACCGCACGACCTCGGACGCCGACTCGGTGCGCACGACGGCCTCGTCGTCGCCGCAGCACGGTGCGAGCGACCTCGTCTCGGCGGCGGCGGCGGCTCAGCCGCGCCGCCCGTCAGCGCTCTCGCTCGGCGTCACGACCGAGGACCCGATCTCGGCCCTGCCGCGCGACGTGCAGAAGATGTTCGACGCGGCCGTGCGCATGCTCGCGCGGTCGCTCGAGCTCGAGCTCGTGTACCTCGCCGCGCTCGACCTCGCCGGCCTCGGCTCGTCGGCGGCGTCGGTCCTCGAGTCGGACAGCGCCTCGGTGTCGTCGGCGAGCGCAGCTGCGGGGGCGAGCGGCGTCAGGCTGCGCGTGCTCGCGGCGCACGGCCTGCCGACCCCGCCGCCGTCGTTCGACCCGGCGCTGCACGTCAAGGCGCTGCGAGCGCCCGAGGGCGGCCTCATCTACAAGAACCCGCGCTTCTCGCCCTCGGCGACGGCGTCGTTCGCGGCGGGCATCCTCATCCCGGTCCTCGAGGTCCGTAGGACCGGGTTCGTCCTGTGCTCTTACTCGCGCGACCCGGTGCGCCAGTTCGTCCAGCGCGACCTCGCCCTCCTCGTCAAGATGGCCGAGTCGCTCGAGACGAGCTGCGTCAAGGCGTCCAAGTCGCTCCCCTCGGCCGCGTTCATCTAGAGCCCGTCCCCCGCTCCCTCTCCTTCTCCTCGTCGTCCCCCTCGTCGTACCTGTTGTTGCCCTCTCTGTATCTCGGGGCTCTCTGCGGAAGTGCGGCGCTGTAGCCTGATCCAGAACTCGCAGCCATTCTCTGCTCTCTCTCTCTCAGAGCGGGCTCGTCAGGAGAAGGGTTCGTGCGCACGTGTTGCAAAGCTACTCGCCCTTGACCCCGCCTGCCGCCGCCGACTGCTGCTGCTGCTGCGCCATCTTCATCCGCATCATCTCGGTGCACGCCTGGAAGCTGTCGAGGGCGGCGAACAGGTCAGAAGCTCGTCCTCTGCGAGGTGGAAAAGGAGGGAGCGAGCGCACTTGTCCTGCTTCTTCTCGATTTGACCCTGTAGCGTCGCCAAGTTCGACTTGAGGGCGAGCACTTTGGAGTTGTACAGCGTCTTGGCCTCCTTGGTGTTCTGCGAGCGGGCCAGGTCGAGGTCAGCTCGGCGCAGAGCGACGTGAGGGAGGGAGCGCGGCGCACCTTCTCGACGAAGTAGCCCGTGCCGATGTCGACGAGGACGTTCTCCGTGTCCTTTATCCGTCCGGGAACGTAGAGCGAGCTCGTGAGCGGGATAAGAATCTTCTTCTCTGCGAATCGGCGCGCAAGGAGGAGGATCAGCGACCGAGTCGAGTGCGGGGAGGAGAGGGAGGAGGGGAGCGCACCTTTGTTGGCGGGCTTGATGGACTCGAGCGAGTCTATGCAGCCGGCAAACTTGCTCTGGGCCTGCTTGAGGTCGCCAAACGCCTGCGTCAAGTGCTTGAGCTCCTGCGAGGTCGGGGAGAGATGAGGCGGAGGAGGAGGTGTCAGCAATCGAGGCCCGGACGGGCGCAACCGGGACAGCACGCGCACCTGCTCCAGCTGTGTCCTGACCTGGGAGAGCTGCTCCAGCGACAGCTGGTCGAGCGAGACGGTGCCGGGGGGTGCGCTCATCGCGTTCGAGGAGGGACGAGGTCGAGGGGAGCCGTCGAGAGAGCTGCGAGGGTCGGGGTGGAGCGCAAGTGTTGCTGGTCGAGCTGTACGTGGAGCCTGTGCTGTTTAGCTCGAGCAGTGTGGCGCGGTGGGTCGTGTTGGTGCTGCTGACGCTGGCGGGCGACGAGCGAGACGCCGTCCTCCCATCCAAGGCTCTCCTGGTCGCCGCGCGCAGCAGGGATGCGATATCCGACACTCTATTGCACGGCTACAGCTGCCCCTGCCGCCCCGAGAGATACACCGAGATGGCCAGCACGTCGTCGCCTCCCGCCCTCGCGAGCGCATCGACCAGGTCCTCCCTCGACGCCTGCGGCAGTATGTCCTGCAGCCGCACGAGCTTGTCGTCCTCGTGGTCCTCGTCGAGCGCGCCGTAAGCCGAGTCGCCCCCGCCCATGCCGCCGCTCAGGTGCGCCGGCACGCTCGCCGACGCCGCGAGTCCGCCGAGCCCGCCGCCCATGCCGGCGCCGAGCGACGCCGAGCTGCCGTAGCTGAAGCTCGTGCGGACGGGCAGAGGCGGCGGCGCGCTCGAAGGGAGCGCCGGCGAGCCCGAGGGCGAGTACCGCGCGTCGAGCGACGCTCGCTCTGTCGACGACGACGCGTTCGGCATGCGCGGCCCGCTGATCGAGCGCACGCCGCCGCCGATCGGCGTCACCGACGTCGACGTCGGGCTCGTGAGGGCGAGGTTGGTCGAGCTGAGGAGCTGGACCGGCGCCGAGATGGTCATGGTGGCGCCTGCGCCCGCGCCGTGGTGCCCGTGGTGCTCGCGCTTCGAAGCGCGACGCCCGAGCGAGCCGCGCCCGACGACGCCGAGGCCCGAGAAGAAGCTCGCCTTGCTCCCGCTCGAGAAGGACGACGGCGGCGCGCCGACGCTGCGGAAGCTGCTCGTGCTGCTCGCCGCGCCGACGCCGCCGCCGCCGTTGTAGCCGAGCACGCCCGGGTACGGCGCGTTTGTCGGCGCCATGTCGCGCGGGCCGAACGAGCTCGAAGGGAGCTCCTTGGCGCGGTAGCCGTGCCCGTCGCCGCGAGGCGCGAACGTGGCGGTCGAGGCGTCTTGGCGAGAGGCGCGCCGGCTTGTGCTCGGGTTGGGCGACGCGGCTGGCGGAGCTGTAGTGCGACGTGAACATGAGCTCATCGTTCGAGTGAGGAGAGTGAGGAGAAAGAGGAGAAAGAGGACGCACGACGCCCGCTCGGACCCCTTCCCTCCCCCACCGCCGCGACCCACTCGTCCAGCCTGCTCCGCTCCCGCCCGAGCTCGTTGATCTTCTCGGCGTAGATCCTCCCTCGCTCCCTCGCCGTCCTCGCGCGCCGGAGCTCGGCCGTGATCTGCACCGCCTGCGGAAGAGGGCGACGACGCAGGAGCGGCGTGTGATCGACGGGCCGAGGTGCGGCGGTGGCGGCGACGGCAGCGGCCGGGCCTGGCGCTGCGAGAGCGGGTTGGCCTGTCGAGGAGCGACGCCGGATCGAGAGCGTGGTGGCGGCGCTAGCGACGGACGGGCGCTTCGAGTCGTTTGGCGGCGGGACGGGCGGCGAGCTCTCGGGCGACGGCGGCTCGAGCTCGCCGACCTGGGCCGGCACGGGAGGCTCGACGAGGCTCGGCGCTTGCGGCGGTTCGGGGCGAGCAGGGGGCGAGGCAGTCGGCAAAGGCGGGAGCGCAGGCGACGCCGAGTCGAAGAACGACTTGACCTCGGCCGGCAGCGGCGAGCCCGAGGACACGAGCCTCTCCGCGGCACTGACGGCCGCCGCCGGGGCAGCGAGGACCGCGAGCGACACCTCGTCGGCCTCGTCGGCCGCTGCCGCCGCCTTTGCGCGTCGCAGGTCGGCGAGGAAGGCCGCCGCGCGCGCTTTGGCGTCGCCGCGCGTCGGCGTCGACGGCGAGCCTGCGCCGCCGTCGCGTGCGGGGAGCGTCGCAGGGGCGACGGCGACGTCGACGCGGAGGTCGGCGCGCTCGCCGTCCTGCGCCTGCTGGAGGTCCGTGCGCGTGACGACGCTCGCCGGTTGCCGCGCGAGCGACGACATCTCGCCGACCGGGCCGCGCCCGTCGACATCGCCGAAGCTCGGCGCCGCAGCGTGCGTGGCGGCAGGCGAGCGCGTCGACGGCGGGTAGTCGCTCTCGGACGCGACCGAGTACTCGGCCCACGAGTCGCGCCCATACGCGAGCGCGAGGTCCGAGATCGAGTACGGGACCGAGAACCTGCGAGCGTGAGAGATCCTCAGCGTCAGCCGGGCTGAGGAGGCAATGGGCAAGGAGGAAGAAGAGCAAGGAGGACGCACCGGTTCGCCGCCTCTCCAGCCTGCCCACCCGTCCCCTGCTCGATCCTCGGGCTCGCCCTCGCGCTAGCCGTACCCTCGCCCGACGCCGAGGGCGCAACGGGCGACCCAGGGCCCGGCGACCCGCCGAGGACGCTCAGCCGCCGGCTCATGCGCCGCGAGCTCTTCTCAGGTACGCTCGGGGCCGGGCTGCGAGCGGTGCGCAGGCGCGGCGACGAGAGCGCGAGGGCGGCGGCTGGTGCTGCGCTTGAGCTGGCGGCGGCGGCGGGGGAAGATGCTGGCGGGAGCGGGACGGCCGAGGGGGCGGCCGAGGCTGACGACGCGGCGGCTGCGGGCCCTGCTCCTTCTGCCTGCGCCGCCAGCGCCACGCTCTGCTCAGCTTCGACGGGCACTACGGCCGACACGCCCGCCGCGAGCGCCGCCGCCGTCGCGCCGAGCGACGCGTCGTCGATCACGCCGCTCGCGCTCGCCGTGCTGCGCAGGCTAAGGGCCGAAGCCTGCCGCCTCGCAGGCCGAGGCGGCTGCGGGCCCGGGCTACGCCGGCCGCCGCTCGTGGCGCTCGTCGCGCTGCGGAGCGAGGTGCGCGAGGACGGTCGGTCGAGGGCCGAGGAGGAAGACGGAGCGCCGCCGGCGGGGACGAGGAGCGTCGCTGATGCCAGGTCGGGATGAGAGCTGGCGGAGGAGAGAGGTGCGCGAGGTGGGGAAGAGGGCGAGACGGAGGGTGTCGAGAAGGAGGAGGACGGGATCGTGGTCGAGAGGATGGGAGGGCCGTGCGAGGGCGAGAGGGAGCTTGTCGGGTTAGGAGGCGCTGCAGCGAAGACATGACAGAGTCAGCTCACAGCAAGCCGGAGAGGAAGACGAGCGAGAGGAGGACGCACGCTGCACGACGTCAACCCCCAGGACTGGCCGCGCTCGCTCCTCCTCAGCTGCCACGTCCTCTCGAGCTTCTCGCGCGCCCTCTTCCTCGTCTGCACCGAGTCCTGCCCGACCCTGCAGCCGCATCGCCTCGACAGGTAGCGGCGGCAAGGGCGGGCTCGCGAGCGGCGGCCCTCGCGCCGCGCCCGGACCCTCGCCCGGCGACGGGAACGGCGACGGCCCTGCGACGCCCTGGAGCAAGCTCGGGCTCCTCGAGTCGGCGTACGCCGCCGCCCAGTCAAACTCGCTCAGCGGGCGGTCGCCCGGCTGGGTCGGCGCCATCTCGAGCGCGGCGAGCGCGGGCGGGAAGGGCGGGGCCGAGCCTGCGGGCCCGTCGGCGAGGAGGGGCGACTGGATCGGCGACGAGCCCGAGGGAAGGAGGGTCCCGGCCCAGGCGTTGTCGTCGTCCTCGCTCGAGTACGGCGCGTGTCGCGACGACGACGACGAGGCGGCCGAGTGACGGTCGTCCTGGTCGAGGGCGGGGTCCGAGAGCGCTGCGGCGGCGGCGGCGGCCGTGTCGACGTCGAGCCAGGTGCGCGACGAGGAAGGGTGCGGCGAGTTGGACGACGAGAACTGGCGCGGGAGGAGCATGGGCGGGGTGTGAGCGCCGAACGCCGACGAGGTCGACGGGGCCCAGGAGCGCGGCGTCGCGTCGGCCGCCGCTGCGTCTCGGCTGCCGCGCGGTGTCGAGTCGCCGTCTCGCTCGTGAGCGGGTGCGCGCGGCGTGACGGGCCCGGGGCCGCCGAGGGCGAATGTGCTCGCTCGCGCCTGCGGCGGCGGCGGCGGCGGGAGGGCCGGGGACGAGCCAACGCCCGCTGTGCGCCGGTCTGCGCTCGTCAACGAGTGCGCGGGAGGCTGTCGCTGCTCGAAGGCCGAGGCGAGCGGGGCAGCCGAGGTGCGAAAGTCGCGGTGGGACGAGGTGCGAGGGGGGAGGGTGCGCAGGACCGGGTAGGCCGGGTTGACGAAGGGTTCGAGGGCGGGTGGTGGCCGTGGTGGTGGTGCAGGCGGCGAGCCGTACGACGAGGCTGGGCGGGTCGAGGGCGAGAACCACGAGGCGGGCTGAGGTGGGGGCGCAGGAGGGGTGGTGCGAGGAGGGAGCGGTGGAGGAGCCGGGTCGGGTCGGGTGCCAGGCTGAGCGCTGTAGATGCCCTGGCTGCGGTCACCCGTCGCAGGCGCAGCCATGGCCGCGCGAGTCGACACGACGACGACGAGGCTCGCTCGTGGCCGGCTCCGGACAGGGCTCGAGTCGGCGGGCTGCACGGGGCGCGCGTGTCGGTGGCCTGGCCGAGGTCGTGCGCTGTGCTGGAGGAGGATCCGAGGCCTGGGCAGCTGCCCGAGAGCGAGTTGAAGGCGAGAGGCGAGCTGCGGCTCGGGCGAGTCGGAGAGTCGCACCTCATCTCGCTCAACCACCCTCGCCTCGCTCCTGCTGCTCTTACCTGCACACCCATGGCACCAGGCGTACAGAGTGGCACCGCCGTCGTCCAGGCCAAAAAGCTCCTCCGCCGCGCCATCTCGAACCGCCTCGCTGCTCTCCCCGCTCAACTCGTCCACCAAGAGTGTGCGTCCCTCCCTCCTGCGAGGCCCTGTCCACCTAGGGCTGCCACCACAGGTACGAGCGAGCTGACCCACGACGAGCGCACCCAGCTCAAGCCGTCGTCGCCCACCTCGTCTCGTCCCCCCACTATGCCGCCGCCTCGTCCGTCTCGGTCTACCTCTCGACCGCCCACGGCGAGGTCCACACCGACGCCATCATCCGCCACGCCCTCCAGCACGGCAAGCGCATCTACGTCCCCTACTGCCCAAAGGAGGACAAGACCACCATGCGCATGCTCCGCCTCTGCGACGAGCACCACCTCGACCAGCTCGGCACCAACCGCTGGGGCATCCGCGAGGTCGACCCGACAGAGGTGCGTCGAGCCTGCTTTGAGGCCGCAGAGTTGCGAGGCTGACCCCCTTCTCCTCCACCCCCTCTCGCAGGCTGACTCGCTCGAGGACGGTGCGCTCGCTCCCCTCTCCCTCTCTCTCTCTCTCTCTCTCGCCCTCACCTGCTGACCGTTCCCTCGCTCCCGCAGCCGACGCGCCAACCTCGCCCGGCCTTGACCTGATCCTCGTCCCCGGCCTCGCGTTCGACCCGCTGCGGCGACGACTCGGCCACGGCCGCGGCTACTACGACCGCTACATGACGGCGTGCATGGACTACCCGAAACGGTTCGGCAAGCCCGCACCGCGGACAGGTGCGTCCTCCTCTCCACCTCACCGACCGCGCGCGAGAGAGAGAGCTGACGCCCGCCCGCCGGTTGACCGCTCGCAGTCGCGCTCGCGCTCCGGGAGCAGATGGTGCAGGACGGCGAGGACATCCCGCTCAACGAGTGGGACCGGCTCGTCGACATCCTCGTCACGCCCGACGGCGAGGTCAAGTAGCGCTCGCTGTAACGAAGGACAGGCCGGACCTTTCCAAGCTCTTTCTCGCGCCCTCTCTCGGCCTCGTGCTCGAGTGTGCAGATGCGAGTTACACAGAGAGCGAGAGCTACAACACGAGAGAGCCAGACAGGGTACCGCGTACACCGAGAGCCAGCACAGCGAGCCTGCGGATCACTCCTCGTCGGCCGAGCCCATCTCGACCTCGCCCTCGCCCTCGTTCCACGCCTCTCGCGCGCCCTTCTGCTCGACGACGACGGCGTTCTTGTCCTCGGAGAAGATGCGCACGAGCCGGATCCTGGACGAGCACGAGAGTCAGTGTCGACGCCGAGAGGAGGAGGAAGAGAGGAGGACGCACCGGCCGAGGAACGAGGGGTCGCCGCCCTTGGCGTTCTTGCCCTCCTTGGACGGTGCCGGCCGCACCCACTGCCTGCACAGCTCGACGTTCTCCGGGATGGTCAGGTCGGGCAGCACTGCGGGCGAGGGAGTGAGCACAGGGTCAGCCGAGAGGTCCGGGCGCGCAGGGAGGAAGGACAGGAGAGACGCACCAAACCCGCTGCGGTACTCGCTCGTCTCTTCCTTGTGCAGCTCGTCGAGCTCGGTCTCGCGCTTGCCCTTGCCCTCGGTCTTGCGCCAGCCCGAGCGCGCCTCGCGCTCGTGGGCGAGGTCGACGAGCTCGGACGCGTGGCGGTTGAGGTAGCCGTGCAGGACGTCGTGCAGCTCGGCGAGCGACAGCGAGGTCGTGTCTTCGGGGAGGGCGTGGACAAAGTACAGGAGGCGGTCGACTGTGGGCGAGCACAGGGAGCGAGAGGTCAGCCGAGCTCGAGCGGGGGGAGGGTTGAGCGATGAGGGAGAGGCGAGGGGAGGAGAGTGGGCGCACCCTCGTGGACCTCTTGTACGCGGCGAACCTTGCCGTGGACCTCGAGCTTCTTGGTACGGAGCTCGACGCGCTGGAGCTGCTTTGCGCGGCGCGAGTTTGGGTGGACGCCCCTCGAGGCGATCTTTGTCTTCTTGCTCTGGAGGGCCTTGGTGGTCTTGACCTTGTTGTTGGGCATGGCTGGAGCGGGTTCGGGCGGGAGCTGGGTGCCTTGGAGGCGGTGGGGCGAGGTGAGAGGGGTCGAGAGGAACCAACTTCATCAGCTCGCCTCGTCGCTCTCATCTCCGCTCGCCACCATGTCGCTCCTCGCCGCCCTCCAGGGCCGCCATGGCACCCTCGGCCTGTATGCTTCCGTCCAGCGCTTCTTCTTCGCCTTCGGCTGCTGCGCTTTCCCAGGCTCTCTCCTCCTCGGTGCGCCTCTTCCCCCACTCGGTTGTCGTCACTCTCGACATCGCTCACCTCCCTCCACCCCTGCAGATGCACCCTTTGGTCGCTTCGGCACCTGGAACGCCCTCACCGTCAACGGCGACCTCGGCTGGCTCGTCATGGAGGCGTTCGCGCCCCTCACCTTCCTCTACGCCCTCGCCCTCCCACTCTCGACCTCGCCCCTCTCGCGCCAGACCCTCCTCGCCTGCGCCTCGCCCTCGGCCATCCTCCGCGCCTTCCTCGCCCTCGACCGCCCGCGCCGGCTCCTCGCCACCCTCTTCCTCGTCCACTACTCGAACCGGTCCGTCATCGGCACCCTGCGCAACCCGGGCCGCGCCCCGATGCACCTCGTCATCCCCGTCCTCTCGGCCCTCTTCAACCTCGCCAACGGCGGCACCCTCGGCGCGTGGCTCTCGGCCGGCGGGCGCACCGCCGGCCTCGGGCTCAAGTCGTCGCCCTCGTCCGGCGCCCTCTTCGCGCTCGGCGTCGGCCTGTGGGCTGCAGGGTTCGCCGGCAACATCTTCCACGACGAGCACCTGTACGCGCTCAAGCGCGCCAAGCAGCGCTCCCTCGCCAAGGGCAAGGCCAAGGCCGACGCGTCGTCCGGCGCAGGCTCGAGCGCAGCGCAGGGCGACGGCAAGAAGCCGCCGGCGCACGAGCGCTACTCGATCCCGACTCGAGGCCTGTACAAGGTCGTGTCGCACCCGTCGTACCTGTGCGAGTGGGTCGAGTGGATCGGCTACGCCTTGGCGGCGCTGCAGCTCGCGCCGGCGCCCTTCCCCGCCTCGACCGCTGCGGCGACAGCGCGCGGCGTCCTGCAGCCCCTCGCGCAGTGGTATCTCCAGCCGCCGGTCCTGTTCGTCCTGCAGGAAGTGGCGGCCATGCTGCCGAGGGCGAGGAGCGGGCACAAGTGGTACCAGCGCACGTTCGGCAGCGAGTGGGAGCGCAAGGGCGCGAGGTGGGCCGTCATCCCGGGTATCTACTGAGCGTCTAGGTGCGGCTGAGCGGCTCGAGGCGGGCGCGGACGGGCAGGAACGAGCGGGTCGCGCTGTACAGGTGCGCCGCCTTCCCTCTCTCATCTCTCTCTCTCTCCGCATCCTGCCTTGCGAGGCTGACCCGCATCGTCCTCTCGACAGACTGTTTTAATCTCCTTGCACCGTCTCGCCGTTCTCTGCAGAGAGAGAGCCGACAGCGTCGCCGCTCGAGCCCCCGAATCGTCCTCTTGAGCTCTCGCTCCTCGCCCCCTCGCTCGAGCTGCTCGCTGCGCACAGACGCCTCGTTACACGACGCTCTACCACTTCGAGACGGCCTCCTTGCCGCCGTCGAACTTGGCCAGCTCCTTCTTCCACCCGGGCGTGTCCCCCCACTTCTCGATGAGCCGCTTGAGCTCCTCCTTCTGCTCCCTCTGCGGCCTCTCAAGCCCGCCCCTCGCGCCCTCGCGCTCGGCGCCCTCGGGCACGCGCGCAAACACGTCGCCAAACATCTCTGCGAGCGCCGGCTTCTTGTCCTTCTCGGCCTTGGAGAACTCGCGCAGGATGGCGCGCTTGGCCGAGTCCTTGGTCGCGTTGTCGCGCTCGGTCGACCACCGGGGCTGCGCGAGCGACTCGAGGTACCGGCGCAGGCGGAACAGGGGCGAGTCGAGCTTCTTGACCGATTCGACGGCCGAGAGCGAGCGGTACGCCGACGAGTCGTCCGAGGTCGAGTGGTGCCCGACGCGGTACGTCATGGCCTGCGAGCGAGGGAGTCGCGCAGGGTCAGTGAGAGCTCGAGAAGGAGGTCTCTGTGCCGACGCACCTCAACAAGCACAGGCTTCTTGCCCTCGACCGCCCGTCGGCGCGCCTCTTTGCAGGCGAGGAAGACGGCGAGCGGGTCGTTGCCGTCGACGCGGATCGTGTCGATGCCGTAGCCGGGTCCACGAGACGCGATGCCGTCGCCGGCGTACTGCTGCGAGGTCGGCGTCGAGATGGCGAAGCTGCGAGCGAGGGAGAGGGAGAAGGTGAGGGTCCGTGCGCGAGGGGAAGATCGAGGCTCGTCGAGCGAGAGGTCGCACCCGTTGTTCTGCGGGAGATTCTGCATCAGCCTGGGTCAAGGTGGATTGACGAGAGAGAGCGAGACGCACCCTGACGACGAAGACGAGGGCGCCGCCGAGAACGCTCGCCACTGCCGGAAAAGCCACCGATCAGCGCTCCTTCTCCTCCCGCAGACAGCAGCAGGATCGTCACGCACTGTTGAGCCCTGCGTGAAAGTCGCCCTCGCTCGTCGCGCCCTCACCGGCGTAGCAGACGACGCACGAGTTCTCCCTGCCCGGCGTCCGCTTGAGCGCGTACGCCGCGCCCGCCGCCTGCGGGAACTGGGTCGCGAGCGGCGACGAGATTGTGTGGAAGTGGTGCTCCTTCGAGCCGTAGTGGACGGGCATCTGACGGCCTGCACGATGGGGGGAGGAGGCGTGAGCGGGAGAGAGTCGGCGAGGAGAAGGCGAGGAGCTGGCGCACCGAGGGTCGCCGCGTCCGACTTGGTCGAGAAGCACTGCGCCATTAAGCTCGACAAGCTGCACGAGCGGGCGTCAGCTTGAGGCTCGGCAAGAAGACGAGCGAAAGAGCGGACGCACGGGTAGTTGCGCCAAAGGAGGACACCCACCTCGCGGTACTGCGCAAACACCTCGTCGTCGTTCTCCCACGCCGCCGCAGATCCAACGACGACGCCCTCCTCGCCGTAGCTCGTCATGTAGAAGCTGAGTCGGCCTTGGCGCTGCGAGGCGTTGAGGATCTGGTCCTGCGAGCGGACGAGGAAGCCAGGTCAGCTCAGCCTGGTGGCTCGAACCGCAAGCCACCGTGTCTAGGGCGGTCTGCGGAGAGGCTCGAGGCAACGAGAAGGCGAGAGCGACGCACGAGGACGGGGAGCATGGTCATGACCTCCATGACCCGCTCGAGCTTGTCGCCGTCGGCCTGCTCGGCGAGCTGCTGCGCCTCGCCCTCGACCGGCACGCCGTCTGGTCCGAGGACGCGGAACGCAGGGATGGGCGCGCCGCCGACCGCGTTGAAGAAGGTCGGGCTCGAGACCGTGTGGGTGAGCGGGGCGTGCGGGCGTGGGGCGCTGGTGCTGAGGGCGCGTCGGAGGAGGCGCTGGTGCGGCAGTCGGCTCAGGCGGTGCATCCTGGGGCGTGAGCGTCGTGTGGTGGTAAAGCGAGGGCGAGGAGGGAGGAGGCGCGAGGCAGACGGACGAGGCCAGCGAGCCGAGGTGGGGGAAACGGCGTGCCGGCGCACTCGAGCCGTGCTTGACTTTCGCTAACTCGCATAGCTTTGCCCGGCCACTCGAGGGGAGGTAGCGCTCGAGCGCTGCCTCGGTGTCGGCAGCTCGGGGGGGGGGCTCGAGCGCGACCTCGCATGCTCCGCGTACCAGCGCTAAGCTGGCACTGGCTGTGCTTCAGAGCTACGCCGGTCAGCAAGAAGAGCACGACGGACTCAGCGTATCTCCACGGACTTTCGCCGGCGAAAGTCCGTCGGCTCCGCGGTGATACGGCTCCGTCCTGGCGACGTCGTCTCGCTGATGCACGAAAGCCTGAGCCGCCCAGTCGGGGACCTTGTACAGCCCTGCTACCTTGCAGGAACAGCCCTGCGTGCCCTGCGCGCCGCCGCACAGCTCTACTCGACCTTGCTCCTCCCGCTCGAGCCCCTGCTCCACCACGCCCCGCACCTCGCGACCGCCTGCGCAACCCGCTCGACCCACACCTCGGCCTGGTACGACAGGAGCGGCGGGAGGATGTCGGCGACGCCGATGTCGGGCCAGTTGGGCTCGATAAAGTGGAGGATCGTGCGCTCGCTCGCCTGCGACGAGTGCGAGAGAGTACGGCGCGAGGACGTCAGCTCGACGGGACCCGGACAGCGAGAGAGACGAAGGGAGAGAGGCGACGCACCTGCCAGAGGAGAAAGTCGCTCAGGCGCGAGACGCCCGAGGTGCGGATGAGGATGTCGAGCGGCGGCGACGCGGCCGTGTACAGGTTGGCGGCGATCGTGTCCTCGGTGATGTCTCTGCGATACGGAGAGACGAGGTCAGCAGGCGCGCAGGAGGAGAGGAAGGGAGGAGAGTGACGCACTCGATCGAAAGCGAGCCGGCCGCGCACGAGTCGACGGTCCGCTTGACGGCCGTCGCGATCTCCTCCTGCGACGTGTACGGGCAGCACAGGTTGAGGATGCCTCTGCAGAGCGGGAGACGGGTCAGTCAGGCGACGGTAAGCGTGGTAGAGGACGAGGGGACGCCCTTGGTGTTGCTCGCCGTCATCTCCTCGGCCTGCGCGCACGAGTCCTGGACATCGAGCGGCAGCAGGTCTCTTCGACCGAGTACGCGGATCTGGATGCCGTACTGCTGAAGGAGGGCGCTGCGCGAGGGGGAGGCTGGGTCAGCCGTGCACGAGGCTCGAGCGCACGTGAAAGAAGCGTACCCGTGCTGGCAGATCTCGACGAGGCGGGTGCGGGCCATGGCCATGAGGGCGTCGACCTCTGTCGGGTCGCGGTTGAAGTTCTCGATCGAGAAGGCGTAGACGGTGACGTGCGGGATGTCGAGCTTGAGGAGGAACGACAGGACGCGCTTGAGGGCGTCGAACCCTTCCTCGTGGCCGACGCGGACGGGGAGGTTGCGGGTGCGCGCGCTGCGGCGGTTGCCGTCCATGATGAAGGCGACGTGGCGAGGTCGGGGCCCGAGTCGGAGCGAGCGCACGAGGAGGGAGCGGAGGAAGGGGTGGAGGAAGCGAGGGATCCACGCGAGGAAGGACGAGAAGGGGAGGTGGACGTCCGAGGTGGTGGCGTCGGCGGTGCTGGCCCATGTCGGAGCCCACCCTGGCAGCCATGCGGCGAGCGAGGGAGGCATGGCCAGAGGTTGACGACCGACGGGGCGGTGTCGAGGAGCCGAGTGGGCGAGTGAGCTCGAGGGGCGCGCGCTTGCTCGTACAGGCTCTTGTAGGCTGTCGCAGTAGTGCAAAGAGTGCAAGCGTCTGGTCTGGTGGGTGTGCGGAGGTGCAAGAGCGAGGCGGACCTGTCGTCCTCGTCGGTTCGCCGTCGACCACCTCGAGCTGTGGGCTCTACTCGCGCAGAGGCAGCCGGCACTGCTGCACAGCACTGCGAGCCAGCACTGCATCCCCTTCTACCCCGTCCCATCCCTGTTCGAGCTCGCCCTCATCAAGCTCGCTCATCTGCCGTCACTAGACCCTCGACCCTCGCCTCGGCTCGTCAGCCAGCTGCACCGGCACCGCCATGGCCTCGTCAGGCTCTTCCACAAGGTCGGCATCGCCCAGCCAGACTTTGTCGACGCGCCCGGCTGCCTCGAGGGTCCGTCCTCGTCCTCCACTCTCCCCACCTTGCGATGGCGCCGCTCGACCGCAACGAGCATGGCTGTGCGCAAGGTGGGACCAGAGGACGCTGTTGACGAGGTCTACGTGTGCTCGCAGTCAAGCGCAGGCGGTGCCTCGACCACCTCGAACCTCGAGTCGACCATCACTCGCCTCCTCGTCGCGACCAAGCAGCTCCTCGAAGGTGCGCCCTCTCCTTCGAGCCCAGACGCCCCACGCGCACACTGTACTGACGTCGAGACGGCCCGACAGGACTCGCCAAATGGTCTCGACGCGAGGTCGACGAGGAGGAGATCTCGCAGATCTACGTCAAGCTGGGCAACGACTTCAACGTCGCCGTCGCCGCCTTTGCTCGCGAGGGCATCACGATGAAGTGCGTCAGACTCCTCCAGACTCGCCATTCGCCGTCGCTGACGCTGTCGCCCCACTACAGCGAGCTCATGGCGGTCCCGTCCGACCTGCGCGTCTGCCTCGAGAGCTGTCTCTCCAACCCGCCCTCGCAGGCCACCCTCGAGCTCCACCTCCCCGACGTGCGCCAGATCATCATCGGCCTCCTGCACGGCCTCCGCGACAAGCAGCGCCAGTACCGCGAGGGCGTCGCCGCCCGCCGCGCCCGCGAGGCCAACGGCAAGGGCAAGGCGTCGGCGCTGCCGCTCTCGTCCAGCGGCGGGTCCGCAGGCGGCCTCCCGCTGACGCCCAATAGCGCAGGAAGGTCGCGCGAGGACCTGCGGCGCTTCGTCTCGCAGACGCAGTCGTCGTCGACCCAGGACGAGGCGGCGGCGGTGGCGGGCAGGCGGTACAGCAGCAGGAGTACGGGCAGCGACGTCGGCTCTGCTGCAGCAGGAGCGCACGACCCTCGACTTTCGGCGGCGCTCAGCTCGCGGCTGTCGTCGAGCGGCAACGGGCCGGCGCGCAGCTCGTCGATGCGCGACTCGTCTCGCTCCTCGAGACCGACCTTCGACCCGCAGGACGGCTTCGCGCCTCCTTCCTCGGCCGCCCCAGCACATCCGCACATCCCGAGGACCAACTCGGCCACCTCGATCGAGTCGGTCAGGTCAATCGCGAGCACGTCCGGGACCGCCGCGCCGTCGCAGCGCGGGCCGCCGAGCGACCGCCTGCGCATGGTGTCGCCGCCTCCTCCTGCGCGCACGCGCGACGTTGTGCCGCAGACGCCGACGATGGACACGTTCGGCAGCGTCATCAACGCGCCCTCCCCGGTTCCCTCGACCGTCATCCGTCCTCCCTCCGTCGCCTCGATCGCCTCGTCAGCCGAGGACCCGCACGTCCAGCAGGCGCAGGCCGCCTCGCTCGAGGCGCTCAAGGCCTCGGACAACCTCTCGCGCCGAGCGAGCAAGCGCTACTCGGCCTACGCGATCCAGAAGATGACGAGCCCGACCCCTGGCTCGTCGTCGCCCTCGCCCGGCGGCACCGTCTCGAGCCCGAGCCACGAGCGCACCAACCGCGCCCGCACCGCCGATATGTACCGCGCCGGCTCGGGCTCGTCGGCCGGGCGCGAGCTCGCCGGCGCGGCCGACGTGCGGCGCAGCAAGAGCGAGCACAGCCGGGCCAGCCACGGGCGCACGAGCAGCCGGGCCGGCTCCGGCAGCGGCGCGTCTGCTGCGCCGCCGATGCCGCCCATCCCGAGGTCGTACTCGTCGCAGGCCGACCTGCGCAGCGGCGTCGGGCACGCGAGCCCGATCCTCGAGGAGGACGAGCACGGCTCGCCGGCAGCCAGCGTGCGCGCCCCGCCCGCGTTTCCTCCCCCACCTGCACCTGCCGACGGCACCATCCACCCCTTGAGCTCGTCAACCTCGTCGCGCCCCGCCGCCGCCGACACGCCTCGCTCGCCCTCGCCGGCGCTTCCTCCCCTTCCCGCCGACGCGCCCTCCTCCTCCACCGACCTCCCCTCGACTACGCCTCGTCACCCTCCGCCCCAAACCCCTCCATCGCCCCCGCCGCCTACCGAGCCCGACTATCCGTGCTCCATCTTCCTCCAGATCGGCCGCGACCTCAAGAAGGCGCGCCTGCTCGGCCCGCCCGACATCCAGAGCCTGCGCCAGCTCTTCGTCGAGCGCTTCGGCTTCAACCCGGGCATGAGCGGCTGGCCCGACGTGTACCTGCGCGACACGGACGCGGGCGTGCACTTTGAGCTCGAGGACATGAGCGAGGTCCGAGCGGGCAGCGTGCTCAGCTTAAACGTGGACAGTGCGTCCTCCCTCTCTTCCTGGAGGCTGAAGAGCAGCTGGACTGACCTGCTCGAGCTCGACCCGCTCGCAGCTGTCGAGGCCGTCAAGCAGCACATCGACCTCGGCATGTCGACGCTCGCGCAGGACATCAAGGAGCTCCGGGCGACCGTGACCGCCATGCGCCGCCTCTCGGTCACCGCCTCGTCCGCCACGCTCGCCCTCCCGCTCCTCTCGCCGTCGTCGCAGCCGCATGACGCGCCGGCGTCCCCGAGCGAGAAGCAGTACCAGCAGGCGGCACAGAAGGTGCTCGCCATGCGCAAGCTGCACTCGACGCCCAACCTCGCCGCCGTCACGAGCGACGACGGCGACGAGCTTGCGCTGCCAACCCCGGCCTCGGCCGTCACGGCGCCGACGTCGCCGGTCCCGCTGCCGCCCGCTGCGACCGCCGAGCGCTCGCCCGAGCCCGCACCCGCCGACGTCGAGCCGCCGTCGCCCGCCATGGCCGTCGCGCCCATCGTCGAGACGCTCAAGTCGCAGCACGCCGAGGTGCAGAACCTGCGGCGCGAGATCGGCGTCCTGCGCCAGGTCTACGCCGACTTTACCTCGTCGACCAAAGAGATGTTCGCGTCGGTGCGGGTCCAGACGAGCCACGTGCAGCACCTCGCCCAGTCCAAGCTGTCGACCGACCGGGCGTTCGTCGAGGCGGGCACGGCCAAGCTCGAGGCCGAGAGCACCGACCTCGTCCTCCAGGTCGACACGCTCCAGGACACCATCGACACGATCCGCACCGACACGCTCCGCGGCGTCAAGCCTCGCCCGCAGCACCTGAGCGAGGTCGCGTCGTCGCTGCGCAAGGCGACCGACGCCCGCACCAAGCTCGCAACCTGGCTCGCCGACGTCAAGCCGACGTGGTCCCAGATGTGGAGCGTCGAGCTGAGCAAGATCCTCGCCGAGCAGAAGGCCGTCGAGGAGCAGGCGACGCTGCTCGCCGAGCTCGACGACGACCTGACCGAGGTCTCGGGCGTCCTCACCAACATCCAGGCTGTCGCGCGGCAGCTCAAGGGCCCCGCCGGCGGCGGTCCGCTCCCGAGGCGCGAGCTCACGTCGTTCGGCGGCGGCGGTGGCGACGACGGCAAGGGCGACCTGTCGACGGTCCTGCTCGAGGTCAAAGCGCTGCAGCCCGACCCGTCGCGGCGGCTCGAGGCGATCGCGCGCGCCGAGAAGCAGCGCGAGCTCGAGCTCGCGAACCGCACCGACGAGTTTGCCGACGAGCTCGGCGACTTTGTCGGGCAGGGCAGGCTCAAGAAGAGCGGCGGGATCGAGGAGACGGAGCGGCTGCGGCAGCTGAGGAGCGAGGCGACTTTGCGGCAGATGTTCCAGGGCTAGACGTCTCCTCTTTATCTCTCGCTTGCACTGCATCGTAGAGTCGTGCGCGCCCATCCTGTCCGTGCGCGAGAGAGCTCCTGTCGAGGTCGCCCCGGTCTTTGCACGGCGGCCGCGGACTTTGGTCCTTTCATCACCTCGCGAGGTTTCCCTCCCCTCTGCCTCGTTCCGACCGCACACATGGCCGCCGCTTCGACCTCGGCGGCTCGCCAGGTGCCCTCAAGGATAGCTGGGCAGCTCGTGCGGGCACGCTCGCTCAATCCCCGCCTCAACGCCTTCACCCACCTCAACTCGCTCGAAGGTGCGCCGCTCTGCCCTCTGACTAGCCATAGGGCTGCACCAGTGCTCACCAGGAGTGCTCTATACAGATGTGACCGCACAGCACGAGCGCGCACCTCTAGCAGGCTCGCTCGACGGCGTCTCGCTCGGCGTCAAGGACATGTTCGCGACCTCGGACGGCGCAGCAACGTCGTGCGGCTCGCGCATGCTCAAAGGTGGGGCTCTACCAGCTCTGTACACTGTGAGGGTCGAGCGAGAGAGCTGACCCCTTGCTCCTGCCCCTCTGCCTGCGCCGATCCCGACGACGAGCAGATTACCAGAGCCCGTTCGAGGCGACCGTCGTGCGGCGGCTACGAGCTCGGGGCGCTCTCGTCGCGGGCAAGACCAACATGGACGAGTTTGGCATGGGGTGCGTCGCCTGTCCCGTCGCTCCTCTCTCGGCGTCGCCTCAGCCTCGTCGTCGACCTCCACCTCCAAGCTGACCCGGCTTGTCCTCGCTCAGATCCGCCAACTTGCATTCGCACTTCGGCCCTGTCCTCAATCCTGCAGGACCTGGCGGCGTCGATCAGTCGCTCGCCCTGCCGGCCGAGGCGCAGCGTGTCGCGGGAGGCAGCTCGGGCGGGAGCGCTGCAGCGGTCGCAGCCGGCTTGTGCGACGTGTGCGTCAGCCTGTCCGCGCCCGTCTTCACCGTGCCCTCTCTCGCTGACGGTGTGTCGACGCTCGCAGCGCTCTGGCGACCGACACCGGCGGCTCGACTCGACTCCCGGCATCCTACTGCGGCATCCTCGGCTTCAAGCCCTCGTACGGACTGCTGTCGCGCCACGGCGTCGTCGCCTACGCGAGCAGTTTCGACACGGTCGGCATCATGGCGAGGGAGGTCGAGCCCTTGCGACGGGTTTTTGGTGCGTCCTCCTCGCGCTCGAGCCCCCGCCGTCGGGCATTGTCGATGCGCTCGCCGAGATCGAGGCTTACGTCGTCCACGTGGTGCGCAGACGCAGCAAGCTCGTACGACTCGAAGGACCCGACGTCGGCGCCAAGCTATGCCCGCGCAAGGGCAGACGAGGTGTACCTCGCTCTTCGAGAACGGCTCGGTCAGCGGCAAGGTGCAGGAGCGAGAGATCAGCCGCTGCAGGGCGTGCGGATAGGTGTACCAGCTGTGCGCCCTCCCTCACCCCTGCACAGCCCCCTGTCACGAGCACCTCTGCTGACGCTCGCGCCGCTTCGCAGGATCTCTTCCCCGCCTCGCTCCTCTCTTCGACCGCCCTCCTCGACCCGATCCGCACCTTCCTCCGAACCCTCACCTCACTCGGCGCCTCGCTCAGCTCGGTCCGCCTTCCTTCTGCGCCGCTTGGCCTGTCGGCGTACTACGTCCTCGCGTCGGCCGAGGCGAGCTCGAACCTGGCGCGGTACGATGGCGTGCAGTTTGGGTACCGAGCCGAGGAGAAGGCCGGCGAGAAGGAGCAGCTGTACGCGAGGACGAGGACAGAGGGCTTCGGCGAGGAGGTGAGGAAGCGGTTGCTCCTCGGGACGTTCGCCCTCAGTGCCGAGTGCGTCCCTTCGCTCCCGTCCTCGGCCTCCTCGACCTCGACGAGCCTCGCAGGTGTCGGCGACTGACGCTTGAACCTGCACGCGTCGCAGGGCGTTCGACAACTACTACCTGCAGGCGCAACGGGTCCGGCGCCTGATCCAGCTCGAGCTCGACGACCTCTTCCGCTCGCCGAGCCCTCTCGCCACTCGCACCTCCCCCACCGCGCCACAAGCCGACGGCGTCGACTTCCTCCTTCACCCCTCGGCCATGTCGACAGCGCCCCTCCTCTCCTCCTACTCGTCCCCCTCCTCGCCGACCTCGACCGCCTCGGCCGCCGACAGTACCCCTTCCTCGACGTCCGCCTACGTTCAGGACCTCCTCTCGCTGCCCGCTTCGCTCGCAGGGCTCCCGGCGCTGTCCATCCCGGCCGGCCGTGCGACGGACGACGGCTGGCCCGTCGGCGTGACGCTCGTCGGGCAGTGGGGCGCAGACAAGGAGATGCTCGAGGTCGCGCAGCGGGTCGAGGTGGCTCGTACGATGGCGCAGCAGTAGACGCAGGAGGCGCAGGTGCTGCAGTGAACGAGCTGACCTCGTCCTCGTGCAGCTCGCTCGAGGAAAGCCGCCCTCGCTCGCCGCCCCTCTTCCTCTGTCTTTGCGCTCTCGATCGTCTTGTGAGAGCTTCATAGCCGCTTCGCACGAGAGCATGCACTCCAGGGAGAGATGCAGGGGCGTGAGCCAGAGGTCGCCGCTGCGGGCCGGCCCCGCTCGACTCTCTCGCCGCCCTTGCACGATCGACTGCACCTTGTACCAGTCGCACGGCACGAGTACTGCTGCCCGCTACCGCCCATCGACCGGCGCGCACACCCCGACCAGCCGCCGCCCCAGTCGCCCATCGGCCGCCGGCCTTCCTCATCATCTCGTCGACCCACCCCCGGCCCTTCCTCGCCGACGGGACGCCCTCCCTGTGCCGTCAGCCTAGCCCACGAGGCTCACATCCACCATGGGCCTCCTCCCGACCCCGAACCACGTCGCCCTGATCCGCGACTGCTACGTCCAGCCCAACTCGTCGTCGTCGTCCCCCTCCTCGGCGTCCCCGCTCCCTCAGCCTGCGTCCAACGCCCTCTCCAAGCTCACCTTCTACGCCGTCAACCGCCCGACCAAGATCCCCAAGGTCGTCGCCCACCTCGTCGAGCGCGCTTCCAAAGCCCGCGCCTCGAGTGGGCCAAAGGCCCGCGCCGACCTCGCCGTCACGGTCGACATTGTCCGAGGCCTCGTCGTCGAGACGGGCGAGAGCGGCAAGGAGGGCGCGGGCGAGCTCATCAAGGGCGCCATGGCCGAGGAGGCCTTGCGCGTCGCCGAGATGGCGCTCGGCGGCGAGGGCGGCCGGGGCGACCTCTTCTCGACGGCCCAGGTCCGCAGCGGCAAGAGGGATCCCGAGATGGAGGCACGAGGAGCAAGCTTGGTGCGTCCCGACCTGTGCCTGGGCCCACAGCACGTCTCGCCCGGCGTCGAGCTGACCCTGCTCCCCCACCACGCGCGCAGTTTCACGCCGTCGCTACGTTCCTCACTGCGCCGTTCCTCGGCGCCAGTGACGGCGTCGGCAAGCAGTATCTGCGGTGCCTGTCGCTCGTCTCGGGCCTGGCTCAGCTGCAGGGACCGGCCAACGCCGAGTGAGCCTCGTCCTGCCTTTTCCCCTCTCTTTCTGGCCATCCGCTCACCAAGTGCACGCTCGCCGCAGGTCTCGCTTCGTCGCGCTCAAGGCGCTCGACGGTGCAGCACGGTCCGAGTACCTGTACGCGACGGGCGGCGAGTACGATCGTCAAGTCGAGGAGCTCGTCCCGGCGCTCCTGCGCAACTGCCTCGACACCGACATTGATGAGCTGCGGAGGAAGTGCGTCCTCCGCTTTCTCGTTCTCTCCGAGCACTCGCGAGAATCAAGGCTGACCTGCTCTATACTCTGCGGCAGCCTCTCGTCGACCCTCGCCAACGACAAGTCGCTCCTCCCCAACCCGACCTCGCTCGCCTCGCGCAAGACCTTGTCGATCTCGCTGCCCGACGACTCGCACAAGCTCCCTGCCGACTCGTCCATCGCCATTCCCACCCTCCTCCTTCTCACTCGCCTCTCGACCGTTCCTCAGCTCCTCTCGCTCCACTCCTCGTTCGCCTCCTTCCTCGATCAGCACGAGACGGGCTACCTCTGGCACGGCGAGTCGCAGCCCGTCGTCCTCTTCCTCGCACGCGCCTTCCTCGCGGCGGCGCCGGCAGGTCACCGAGCGCCCGTCGTCGCCTGGTGGAGTGACCAAGCCGGCGACATCTACGACCGCGACACGCAGCACCGCAGCATCACGCTCCTCTTCGTCCTCAAGCAGCTCATCGAGCCCAGCACGGCGATGACGCCGCAGAGCGAGGAGGTTGCCGTCGAGGGCCTGAGCGCTGGCGGCCTCCTCAACACGCTCGCCGAGCTCCTCGTGCGGCGCGCTCGCCTTTCCTCGCCGGTCGGCACGCCCAACGGCCTGCGCGAGTCGCCCGCCCGCGGCTCGGACCCGACGCCGACCGATCCCGACCCGCTCCTCCGCCCTCTCCTCGCCGTCGTTGCCGCCCTCGCCCGCTCGTCCGCCGTGCGAGGCTACCCTTCCCAGCTCGACGACCTCGCGTCCGACGTCATCGACCTCCTGCGCGCGCTCAAGCTCGAGGAGGGCCGGGCTGAGCGCCTCGTCAGCGGCATGACGGGCGAGGAGAAGTGCCGCGCCAAGGTGCGCGTCGTCAAGGCGCTGCGCACGCTCCTCGAGGAGGCGCCGCGCCCAGCGGCGGACGACGACGCGCCGCTGCCGCCGCAGCAGAGTGCAGGCGTCGGCGATGACGTCCTCGCTGCGGCGCGGCCGAACGGCGCCTCGGCCGATGAGCTCGACCCCGAGCTCATCCGCCCTCGCCCTGTCGCCGGCGCGAGCAACGGCACGCTCAAGCCCGCAGCGTCGCTCGAGGCGCCAGGCGCACTCGGCCTCGGCCGACCGCTCAACGGCGCGTCGTCCGCCCGTCACGACGGCGACGCTCGGACCCCTTCCGACGCCGAACAGCCTATCCTTCGCGTTTCGACGCCTGGCGGCGCCTCGGCAACCCCGGCGCGCTCGCGCGAGCCCTCGGCGTCGCGCACAGGCGCCGCGCCGACGTCGTCGACCGACATCCGCCGCCAACCCGTCGCACCCCGCACCTTTGCCCGATCCCTCTTCCTCCTCACCGAGCCCGACCTCCGCCTCCGTGTCGAGTATGCCGGTACTGCGGCCGTGTACGTCGCGCGCGAGCTGCCCCTCGTCGTCAGCACGAGCAGCGGCAGTGCCGGGTCGGCCGACGAGCTCGCCTCCTTCTGGCGGCAGCTCCACGCCGGCGTGTACGGCCTCGCCATTGGCGAGACGTCGTCCTCCGCCGCTCCAGCACGACGCGACGGCGGCTTCGACGGCGCACAGCATGCGCTGCACCGCACTCGGAGCGCGCGCAGCCTGCGCTCGCAGCGCAGCACGAGGTCGTTCCTCGACCGCGACGACGCCGAGCGCTCGTTCGCATCGTCATCGCGCAGCGCACCCGGCGCAGCAGACTATGCGGCGCTCGCGGCGCTCGTCGACGCCGTGCCTCGCGTGCCGGCTGCCGTCCTCGAGGGCGTTCCGGCGCTGCTCGCGCTCGACGCCAAGGCGGCGACGAGATGGGAGGTCGGGCTCGCCGGAGGAGCTGAGCTCGGCGGCGAGGGTGGAGGAGCGGATCCGGCGAGGGCGCAAGCGTGCAGGGAGGTCGCGGCGCGAGGGCTCAAGGCGGTCGGGAGGGTGTGGGGCCTTACGGAGCTCGTGCAGCTGGGTCAAGAGGTGCGTCGTCGCTCTTCCTCTCTCATGCTCGCTCGCAAGACTAAAATCTTCCTGTCGTGCAGGCTCTCGAGTCGCTTTCGCCGTCCGTCCTTCCCACCAGCGCACGGACCTCTTCCGGCTTTGCGGCTTGCCCGACGGCAGCGCGTGCAGCACTCAACGCCTCGCTCGTCATCGACATCCTCGCGACCGACCTGGGCCTGCAGAAGGCGACGCAGCTCGACCGCACGAGCCTCGCGTCGTTGCTCTCGCAGCCGTGGTCGTACGAGGCCGCCAAGGTCGAGGGTGCGTCTCGCTTTCGCTGCCTCTCTGCCTCTCGAGGCTCTCAGCACTGACGCGTGTTGCTCATTGACGTACAGCCTCCTCTGCGCTGCGCTCGCCGTACCTCTCGTCGGCGCTCCCCTCGCGCTCGCTCATCAACCTTGCCGGCCCTTCGCGCTCGCGAGCAGGCTCGCGCGCCGGCTCGACGTTCCGCCTCGCCTCGTCGCCGCCTCCCATGGGCGGCGGCGCCTCGCTGCACCCGCAGTCGATCCGCTCGAGCGTCGTCGGCGGGCCCGGCTCGCTCGCGCCGTCGACCAGGTCTCGCTTCGGCCACGTCCCAAGCCTCGCCGACCTGCAGGCCGGGCTCGCTGGCACGGCAATCCACATGCCGACGCGCAGCGCGAGGACGAGCGCGGCGCCGAGCGTCGTGAGCAGCGTCGGCGGGACGGGCGGGTGGGGCACGGGCGGGTCGGCGACGGGTGGGTCGGACGCAGGAGCGGGTTCTGGGCTTGGACGGCGCAGGACGAGCAGGGCGACGCCGGAGAGCGTGCTCGAGCGGGTAGGGCGGAGGAACCGTGCGGGCACGGGCGCGTCGAGCCTGAGCGTCGGAGGTGGAGGAGGTCCGAGCGTCGGAGCGGAAGGAGGTCCGAGCGCTGTCGTCGAGGCGGAAAAGGCCATGGCGACGCTCTGAGGTGTTGGAGTTGCGAGATCTCTCTGTATGCCGTGCTGCTGTGCAAAATACCGGCTTCTCTCCGGGCGCTGTGCAGTGTAGCTGAGAGTGTCGCGAGGGGACGAGGAAAGGGGAGGAGTCGGGCAACGACGTGCGCGCGCTCCGCTCACTTGACGCTGCCCGACGAGCTTGCCTGTCTCAGAATACGAGAGCACGCGAGGGATGAGGGGAGGAAGGGAGGAGGGGAGGAGGGAGCTAGCAAACGGGTCGAGGACGACGACGACGGCGACCGCGGCGAACTGCCGCAGAGAGGAAGCACCAAAGTCCTCCGAGGGCACGGTCCACATGGCCGACAGGCTCTTGCTGAAGCGGCGTGGCATAACGAGACGTCCGCCGCGCGCACGAGCGTCTCCAGCTCGCGGTCGTCGTTGCCGCCGCACGGACCTCGTCGTCCGTGTCGCCATCCGAGCTCTTGAGCGCCCTATGAGGCGCACTGACGACGAAGAGCTAGGTACCTGGACACGCTTCAGGAAGGGGTCGCAGCTCGCTCGTGAGGGGCACGCGCAGGGAAGGGTCCGAGGAGCGCTGGGAGAGGGATCACGGATCCTCCCCGGACCTCCCTCACTCGAAACGTCCCCCGACGGCGCGCAAAACGGCACAAGGGCTGCAGCTTGCCCCAGCACCCGTCCAGGGCCTCTTTGTCGCCTCCTGGCCTCTCCACCGAAGAGTGAAAAAGGTCGTCTCCCGCGGGATTCGAACCTGGGAGGGGACGTCTTCGGGGCAAAAAAAAGTCCGGCTCTAGCCAGCCGGGCTACAGGATCGACCATGTTTCGCTGTGCAGCAAAATGTCATCAGAAATCCTAGCGCTAGGAATCGTCCTACCTCACGGGCGAGCTGCTTCTCTCTTCTCGCTCTCGCGCCGTGCGCGGACTGCACGGATCACGAACCTGAGCCTCTCGAGCTTCTCGAGAGCGTGAGGCATATGACCGGGTGACGCTGCAGCATTTGACCCCTTCGCGCTCGCTGGTCTCCGCAAAGGCAGAGGAGGAGCAGCGGCCAGCGCTTTGACCTCTTGAGGCACGCGCTTCTCCAGCTGCTCCTATGTTGCCTGTCTCTTCAGGGCATGCTCTCGACGACAAGCCAGGAACCTGGACAACTTCTGGGAACAGGTCGAGGCGATTCTGCGCTCGAGAGGAAGAAGGTCGCGAGGAGCGCTTTGACCTCCTGGGGCTCGCTCGTCTCCTGCAGCTCCTGCTTCGCCGCGCTCGTTGAGACGCACGTTCGACGGCGTCGCAGAGCAACAGAGCCGACGGGAAGAGCTAGCGCTCGCCTCGCTCCTCGTCCGACTTGAGAAGGCGGAGCGCCGATGCAACTCGCCCGCTACAGGAGCTACCGGCCCGCAGACGCGCTCAAAAGCACCGCAGAGACCTCGCCGTTCGACCCCGCCCATCGAGAAGCCGCCAACCCCGCTGGATCAAGAGTAGTCGGTTTTGAGAGGGTGCGCAGCCTCCCCCTGTTTTTTGGGTGGTGAGCCGGCGCACAGTCGCGCCGGAGCGGCGGCGACCATGCTGAGCGGCTCATCCGGTGCGCCCGCTGCTCACAGGAGCACGCGAGGGGGGCGCGGCCTCGAAAATGCCCGTCCGCGACGGCTCGACTCGGTCGGCCGCCGGGACGAGAAGGGGACAACGAGACACGCTTTCCGGAGAGGGCGAACACGCAGAACCGAGACATAGACGCCGCATGCATCGACCGGCGCCGTTTGCAGGCCGCCGGCGAGCCAGAAGACGAGCTTTCGGAACCCGAGAGACGAGAGAGCCATCGTGGGCTCGTCTAACCTGCGCGACGAGGGCGAGAGGGTCAGCGCTCGGCTCAGCAAGTAGCACAGAGGGTGTGTGTGATTTGTAACAGGAGCAGAGAGAGCGGGAGAGACTCACAAGGACCTTGATGAGCCGCTGGAAATCGACCCGCAGCTCCTGCACCGCTCGAGACGCCTCTCATGCCGTCCTGCCCGCCCGTGCTGCCTGCAAGAGTGCCGTGTCAGCCCGATGTCACGTCGCTACATGGTCAAGCTCCGCTGGCGAGGGCGAGGGGAGGAGGATAGGGGCACGAGGAGGAGGAGGTGGGGGACGACGAGGACGCACCCGCTCTCCCACAGCCGCAGAGCCTGTCTGCCCTCGTCCGAGCGCGTCTTGTACCCTATCGAAGCTCGATGAACGGCGTGCGCCAGTCTGGAAGTCATTGCCGGTGTCGAGAGAGGTGGGCGGACGCGGCTCGTTGATGAGGACGCGCCGGGGTGGTTCTGCGCCGTGGGCGGGCGCGCGTAGCAGTGCAGCAGGTGCACAGAGCCGCTGTCGAGAGCTGCGGCTGGCCAGGCGACGCGCCGGGCGAGTGCTCAGTCGTGAGGGTCGGGTGGGGGCAGGAGACGAACGAGGGCCTCGCGAGCCGCCTCTCGCTCGCGCTCACCTCGCCCGTGTGCTGTGCGTGACAGCTCAGACCTACCAAGTAGAGCTCTGCGCACGCACTCGATTCGCCCGAGAACGCCGCTGCGGTGAGGCCCGCTCGTGCGCTCTCCTCGAGCTCGTCCAGCCATGCTCTGGACGCGAAAGCGACTAGCACGCGGGAACGAGGGAGACGAGGACTCGGGAAGCATGCACAGGAGAAAGGAGAGGCTCGTTCTGCGATTGACGAGGGGAGAAGGGGAGGACGGCGACGACGAGAACTGAGTACAGAGACGCAGGAGCGACAAGTTCTACAGTGGAGACGAGCGAGGGCGACATGTAGACAACGAGGAAGGAGAGAGAAGAGTGTACAGGTGCAGAAGGGCGAGCTCAGGCGACGTCGTCGCCCTTGGAGGAGGACGAGGTGAGGCCGAGGAAGCGCGCCGCGAGCGCAGGCGGGTTCTCGATGCCGCCGCGTCCGACCACTGTGCGCACGCCGAGAAGAACGAGGACGCGTCAGCGCCTCCTCGTACGAGAGGAGGAAGGGCGAGAGCAGGAAGGAGAGACGCACTAAAGCTGGCCTCGATCGGGATCTCCTCGAGCTCGACCTCGCCAAACCCACTCAGCGCGATGCGCACGCTCGTGATGCCCGCCATGCTCGCCTTGACCTTGTTGCCGCTGCCGCCAAAGATGATCTTGGCGACGAACCGGCGCAGGACGTCACCGCGGCCGGGGAGGAGGTACAGCGGCGCGTCGACGAACGTGGCGACGACGAACGTCGTCGCGTTGTGCGTCGCGTTGGCGGGCGTGTGGATCGTCTCGGCGGCCATGGCCGACGAGGGGCGCATGCGCGCAAAGGCGTTGGCCGGGACGGGCGAGGGAGGGTAGTCGGTCGGGTCGCTACCGCCGAGAGCGAGGGGTTCGTGCGCACCCGAGAGCGAGTCGTCGAACGACGAGTGCGGAGAGGATGACAACGCCGACGAGTCGACAAAGGCGAGCTGGGCGCGCTTGAGCAGTGACGAGCTCGGCGCGTCAACGGCGGCGGCCTTGCGCGGCAGGTCGCCGTCGTACACGAGGACGTCGGGCCAGATCCACTGGGCATCGAGCCCGGCCGCGAGCTTGGCCGCAATGTCGGGCATGACGACCTCGCCGACGACCTTGCCGCTCGCGAGCAGGTCGGCGTCCGTGTCGCCGCCGCCGAGCTTGATGCGCATGTCCTCCATGCGCAGGTCGCGGAACAGCTCGGGCGTCTCGTTGGTGCCCGGGACGCGCACGTGCAGCTCCTTGCCGCGCACGAGGTCGGCGACGAACGACGGCGGGAAGGGCGCGTCCGGGCTCGGGTCGTCCGAGAGAGGCGGCTCTGGGTGCGCGTCGTACCGCACGAAGACGTCGTTGTCGCGCCCGGCGAGGTACCGCGCGACGAAGCGCGACAGGGCGCGCGAGAGCGGAGGCTGCGGCTCGGCCTTGCGCATCGTGCGGGCGGGCGAGAGGTCGAGCGAGGTCGGCGGAGGAGGGGTGGGCTCCGACGGCGTGAGGTTGCCCGCCGGCACGAGGTGGCCCGAGACGTCGAGCTGAGCCGACTCGCTGCCGATCGGGAACGAGAAGGGCGCCATGGCGACCTTGGCGAGGGCGATCTCGTGCGGGTCGTGCGGCGCGCGCTGACCTTGAGGAAGCGGCGGGAGCGGGAGGTGGAGCGAGACGGGGACGCGGAACGGCATGCCGAACGCGATGGCGGGCAGGCGGCCGTCGTGGATGGCGTCGAGGAGCGGGTTGGCGACGAGCGCCGAGGCGGCAAAGGCGATGACGGTCGTGTTCGGGTGCGAGGGCGCCGCCGTCTCGAAGACGCTGATCGAGGTGACGTTGGCGAGCTTCTCGGGGTCGTCAGGGATGGGCATGTCGGGGACTGCATGAGGAGACGGGGCAGGAGTCAGTGCACTGGTCGAGACGGAGAGGGAGAAGGAGAAGAGGAGAGACGACGCACGGTCCCCCACGACGTTTCGAGCCAGGCCCGTGACCCTCGTCGCCTTCATGCGGCGGATGAACCAGCCTGCGACGCCCCGCGTGTGCGGCGCGCCGACCTGGGCGACGACCTCGCGGATCTCGGCCCGGACGGCGTAGATCTTGTCGTCCCAGACCCGCTGGCCAAAGTGCGCGAGGTTGGCGGGCGAGGGAAAGTCGAGCGGGACGTGGAGCGTGAACGGGTGCATGTCGGGGACCGGGTTGGCCTCGGTCGGGTACGACAGCGGGAGGGTGAGCGTCTCGAGCGAGGGGACGACGACGAGCGGGCCCTCGCCGTCGAACCCGCCGCGCGCGTCGTAGATGGCGACCTCGCCGACGTTGACCGAGACGGAGCGCGCCTTGCGCACGCCCCACCGGGCGATGCGGCCCTCGGCGCGGCGGATCCAGCCGCCCTTGTCCTTGCGCTCCCAGTCGAGCGCGCGGCGGACGTCGATGCCGGCGACGGCGTCGAGCTCGACGAGCATGCCCGAGCCGGCCTCGTTAGCCCGGACGCGGACGGCCGAGGGCCCTGCCCACAAGAGGCCGCGCTCGGCCATCTCCTGCGGGTCGCCGTGGCGGGTCTGCTCCGAGAGGAGGCGGCCGACCCAGAGGTGGAGGACGGCGAGGACGACGAGGAGGGCGACGAAGAGGATGCCCGACAGGAGGCACAGGACGGACCCGACGGTCCACCCTCGGCCGTGCGACGAGGAGGAAGGGCGGCGGACCGAGACGAGGCGCATCCCATCGTCGTCGTCGTCGTCGTCGTCGCCGAGGTGGTTGGCGCGGCCGTTGCGGGTCGGGTGGTCGCCCTCGTCGTCCCAGTCGTCCTTGACGAGCGGGCCACGGCCATGGCGCAGGCGGCCCTGCTTTGCTGCTGCGGCGGCGGGCTTGGACGAAGTCGAGGACGAGTCTGGGGTCGAGGCGAGCAGTGGCGCCGTCTCGAGCTCGTTGGAGCGGTCAAAGGCGTCCGAGGCTCGTGCCTTGCCCTTGACCGGTGCGCCGTCTGCTGCACCGTTGCTCATGGCGGTGGTGCGAGGGCGAGGGGGCGAGTCGTCGTCACCGATCGAGGTGCGAGGGCGGCTCGAGGGGCCGAGGAGCGACGAGGTGGAGGGGTGCGGTGGTGGTGGGTCGAGCTTTAGAGGAGTGCAGTACAGCTGGCCGAGGTGCTGGTAGCTCGGGGCCGGGGTGGTTGTCGGAGGAGGAGGAGGAGAGCGAGGTGGGGGCTGCGAGAGCGAGAGGGCAGCGAGCGAGAACCGCCGAGTCGAGCAGATGTAATCCGAGCTAATCCTGATCAGGCTTGCCTTACTAGGGCAGCCAGGTTTCTGCCCGACCGGCCAACTCGCACCTCGAGCCGGACTTGGGCTCGCCGTCGCCGTCGACCTCCTCGTCCTCCTCCTCACGACCTCGCCGCCAAGCGATGCTCTCCCGTGTCAGCGTCCGTTCGCTCGCCCCTTCGCCCGCCGCCTCGACCCGCCGCTCGCTCTCGTCCCTCCACACCGCCCCGGTTCGCCGCGTCGCTCCCTCTGCCCTCCACCGCGCCTCGGCTCTCGTCGCCCACACCACCAAGCCCGCCTTCGCTGCCACCATGGGCGCCACCCGTCTCTCGTCTGGAGGCCACGGCGAGTCTACCGTACGTCCCTCTCCCCCGCTCGTCCGCCTGTGCGCGCGAGCTCCCCCACCTCGCCCGCCCACGCTCACGCTTTCCTCGCTCTCGTCTCTCCTCGCCCTCACAGGTCCGCCCGCCGCCCGACCAGGTCATCCAGGACATTGCCGACTATGTCCACAACTACGAGGTGCGCGCTCGTCTCCTCCCTCCCTCAGCTCGAGCTCCCTCCTCTCGCCCTTCGGCTAGCCGTCCCTTTCCCCGCGGACCTCGCTCCCCACCCAGCCAACATCCTCGAGGAACCCACACTGACTCGGTCAGGCACGCTTGCAGGTCAAGTCGGACGTCGCCTACTCGACGGCGCGCCTCTGCCTCATCGACACGATCGGCTGCGGCCTCGAGGGTCTGCGCGTGAGCGACGAGTGCCGCGCCCTCATGGAGCCCATCGTGCCCGGCACCGTCGTCCCCAACGGCACCAAGGTGCCCGGCACGCCCTTCCAGATGGACCCGGTGTGCGTCCCTCCTCCTTCGGCGTCGACGAGCTCGCAGCCCGAGAGACTGACCTACTCCTCTTCTCGCACTCGCAGTCGCGGCGCGTTCGCCATCGGCACCCAGATCCGCTGGCTCGACTTCAACGAGTGCGTCCCTGCATCTCTGAGCGAAGCCACGAGCGAGAGGAGAAACTGACGCCGCTCCTCGTCCACCTCGCAGCTGTGCGTCTCGCCGCGCTCGCTCTGCAGCTGAGCAGCCTGAGGACGTTGAGCTGACTCTCCATCATGTGCGCAGGCTTCCTCGCCGCCGAGTGGGGCCACCCGTCCGACAACCTCGGCGCCATCCTCGCCGTCGCCGACTACCTCTCGCGCACGGGCGAGCCGCTCAAAGTCCGCGACGTCCTCACGGCCATGATCAAGGCGCACGAGATCCAGGGCTGCATGGCGCTCGAGAACTCGTTCAACCGCGTCGGCCTCGACCACGTCATCCTCGTCAAGCTCGCGAGCGCCGCCGTCGTGTCGCAGATGCTCGGCCTCACGCGCGACCAGACGGTCGACGTCGTGTCGCAGGTCTTTGTCGACGGCCAGAGCCTGCGCACGTTCCGCCACGCGCCCAACACGGGCTCGCGCAAGAGCTGGAGCGCCGGCGACGCGTGCATGCGCGCCGTCCACCTCGCCCTCCAGGTCAAGCGCGGCCAGATGGGCATCCCGACCGTCCTCACGGCCAAGACCTGGGGCTTCTACGACGTCCTGTTCAAGGGCAAGGAGTTCCAGTTCCAGCGCCCGTACGGCTCGTAGTGCGTCTTCCTCCTCGACCTTTCGAGCCCCTCTCGTCTGACGAGTCGCTGACCTGTCGCCTCGTCGCGCCTCGCAGCATCATGGAGAACGTCCTCTTCAAGATCTCGTTCCCGGCCGAGTTCCGTGCGTCGTTGCTCTCGTTCCCTGTCGAGCTCGTCGTCGTCGCGCGCGCACTGACCCCCTCCCGGCTTACAGACGCCCAGACCGCCGCCGAGGCCGCGCACGTCCTCCACAAGCAGCTCAAGGACATGGGCAAGTCGTCGGACGACATCAAGCACGTCCAGATCCGCACGCAGGAGGCGGCGATCCGCATCATCGACAAGAGCGGCCCGCTCGACAACTTTGCCGACCGCGACCACACGCTCCAGTACATGGTCGCCGTTCCGCTCATCTTTGGCCGCCTCACGACCGAGGACTACTCGGACAAGGTCGCTGCCGACCCGAGGATCGACGCCCTGCGCGAGAAGGTCCGTGCACTCCCTCCTCTCCTCCTGCTTGGCCTCGTCCCTGACCCTCCACGCCCTCTCTCTCTCTCTCCATCTCACACCCACAGATGCAGTGCGTCGAGGACAAGACGTTCACGGCCGACTACCACGACCCGGACAAGCGCTTCATCTCGAACGGCCTCACCGTCACGCTCAACGACGGCACCGTCCTCCCCGAGGTCCACATCGACTACCCGGTCGGCCACAAGCGCCGTCGCGAGGAGGGCACGCCGCTCCTCAACGCCAAGTTTGAGCGCCACATCCGCCCGCACTTTGAGTCGGCGCACGTCGACAAGTGCGTCCCCCTCTCTCGCTCTCGGCTCCCTCTCTCTTCTACCACCTCTTCCCTCGCTCCCTCGTCGCCTTCTCGCTCTCTCCATCGAGTCCTAGCTTCGCACTGTGCCGTCGAGCCGAGACTAGGTCACTGACCTTGCTTTTTCTCTCCTCCTCGCGCGCAGGATCCTCAAGCTCGTCGGCGACCAGCAGACGTGCGAGAACATGAGCGTCAGCGAGTTCACCGACCTCTTTGTCACCAAGTGAATGGGGCCGAGGCCGTAGACGAAGACGCAGGGCTCCCTTTGCAAAAACGAGCAGTGCCACAGGACTCTTCCCTCGAGAGCGCGACGACGAGGACGAGAGGAGGCAGGAGGGAGCTACAGAGTACGACAGCGAGATCCCGGCACGGACCGAGTGCGAGAAAGATAGAGAGGGCCGCCAGGGCTGAGGAAGTGAGAGAACCAGGAGGTGCGAGTGTCTGTTCGAGAGGAAGAGGGAGGGGGAAAGAGGGGCTCAAGCGACAATGACGACCTCGGAAAGGATGTGGTACGCCCCCTGCTTCATCGTCAAGTGCAGGCGCCGCTCGACCGGGCCCGCCAGGTCATCCTCGCCTGCCCCGGCGCCGCCCGCCGTCCCGCTCGGGTCAAACGACGAGCGGCGCGAACCCGTCAGCGAGGGCGATGGCGACGCCGATGCGGTTGAGGGCGACGAAGGGATCGCGGTGCCGTCGTAGGTGAGCGAGATGTGCGTGCCCGTGATGAACTGGGCCTGCGAGAGCGAGAGGAAAAGTCAGCGCACGGACCTCCTCCGAAGGAGGGCAAGTGGGGGCGCGACGCACGAGTCGGCCGCTGAAGGCGTTGCGGATCTCGACGATGGTGGGCGAGATGGCGACTGTGGACGCGGATGGGAGGAGGGAGAGCGAGGAAGAGAGGAGCGAGAGGGGAAGAGTCAGCGACTTGGCCGGGGAGAGGCCGAGCCGAGAGGAGCACGACGGTGGGACGAGAGGAAGAGCGAGATGAGCACGCACAGATGTAGGGCGCGCAGTAGGCGATCGTCTCGGGCTTGCTCTCCCACTCGATGAACGGGCCCTCGATCGGCTCGCCGTGTCGCCCGACGTGGATGGCGAACTCTGCGCGCTCGAGCTTCAGTTTCGGCCCAGCTGCTGGCTCGTCGACTCAACGAGCGAGAAGTGAAGAGAGAGTGCAGCACGCACCCGAGTAGGCGAGGAGGAACTTGCTGTCGCCGATGCGGAACATGCCCATGGTCGCGGCGTCCTCGCACCGCTTTGCGAGCAGGTACAGCGCGCGGTCGTGCCTTGACGGCGGAAAGTCGGGCACCGTCATCGTCCTGTGGAGCACGACAACAACGACTCGTCAGCCTCAGGCGCATGAGCGCGAGAGGAAGAAGAAGAGGAGGGTCCGAGCGCGCACGCACCTCATCGACTCGAGGTCCATGATCTCGACGCCACGCGACCCGATGAGGGCGAGCTTTGAGCGCTGGAAGTGCAGGCCCGTAACGAGCGACGGCCTGCGTGAGCGCGAGGGCGTCCGAGTCAGCTTTGCTGAACGCTGTTCATGTCGAACGAGCTCATCCGGTCGGCACGGCGCCGACGATGAGAGCGAGGGATCAGAAGGGCGACGCACATGAAGAACTCCTTGTAGGTCCTGAACCACTCTGGCCTGCCGCCGCCGAGCCCGAGGAAGCGGTGCCCGCCGCCACCTCCTCCCCTCGCTCGCTCGGCGTTGCTGACGGGCTCGAGCGCCTTGAAGACCGACTCCTTGACGCCCGACTTCTTGGCGTCTGTGCATGCGCAGGGTCAGGTCGAGGTGCACGAGGAGGGGCGGGGAAGGCTGTAGACGGGCGGGGAGCGGAGGGGGTCCGTGCGGGCAGGCGACGAGGGAAAGGGGACGCACAGATGACGAGCGTGCGAGGGTCGGCGTCGCCGATCTTCCCGACCTTGAAGAAGGAGACGTCCTTCTGCCCGCTCAGGCGTTGTGGTGCTGCGAGAGCCCGAGGTGCCAACGTCAGGACTGGGTTCAAGGGGAAGGGCAGCGAGGGACGCGCCTTTGCTGGCCTGGTCGAGCTTGCTGCCCGCCTTGCTCGGGATGAGAGCTTCGAGGGCGTCTGCGAGAGCGTGAAGCGTGAGTCGTCAGGTGAGCCGGAACAAGTCGCCGCGCGAGGCTGTTGCAGCCCGACGAGGGCGACACGAGCGAGGACAGGGCGACTCACAGGCGACGAGGACCTTGTTGGCGATGACGAGGAGGAACGAGAACTCGGGCAGGACGGCGCACTGCGTGATGCCCTCGAGGTGGACGACCTGCTGCATCGTCCTCTGCTGCGGCCGACCCTGGCCCGCCACCGCCGCCGAGCCCGCACCGCCCGCCCGCCACCCGACAAAGATGCCCTCGGCGCACCCGGCGACGACGAGCCACTGGTGCCCGTCGACCGAGCCCGAGCCCGCCGCTGCCGGCATGCGCAACGGCGTCGAGCACGTCGGCTTGCCGAAGCGCGTGCCCGGGTCGGCCCTCGCTGCGGCAGGGCTCAGCAAGCTCCCGACGACGGCCGAGGTCGAGCCGAACGTGAGGTCGGCGAGCGGGTCGAGGCGCACAACCGGGTTGGCGGCGGCGTACTGGGCGCGCTGCGCGACGGCCGCGTGCAGGTGCGCCTCCCACTGCGCGCGCAGTGCAGCCGACTCGACGTACAGGTGCACGAGGCCGTCGTAGCGCCCGAGCTGGAAGAACGAGATCGGCCACAGGAGCGAGTCGCTCGCTGCTGCGCTCGAGCCGCTCGCGAGCCCGGGGCTCGGCGACCCGCCGCCGCCGCCGCCGCCGCCCCCTCCAGTGCCCGCCATGCTCGTCGCGAAGCTGCCCGTCGTGCTCGGCACAGGCGACAGCGGTGCGCCGCCGTCTGCAGCCGCCGCCGAGCCCGCCATGCCGGCAGCCGCACCGGGCGGCAGCCCGCCGCTCGCGAACCCCGAGCCGCCGCCGACGCTCGCGCCCGTGCTGCGCGTGCTGCGAAGGTGGAAGCCGCTCGAGCGCGGGACGGGCGGGTCCGAGAAGCTCGTCGTGCGCAGCTGGACGAGGTCGATCGGGACCGGGCGGCGCGCGAGCTGGTACTTGGCGTGGCCCGAGCCGTCGCGGTCGAGCGCGCGAGGAGGCTTGGTGACGACGAGGTAGTTATCGAACAGGGCGACGTGCGCCTCGGCGAACTGGTCGGTGAAGGCTGGGCCGGACGCCTCGGGGCGGCGGAAGACGCGCCCGGCAAAGAGGAGGCGGCGCCGCTCGTCGACGAGCTCGAGGTCGGGCATGTCGCCGCCCTTCTTGACGAGATCGCGGTGGTACTCGCGCAGGCGGACGCGCTCCTTGGTGCGCTCGATGCCCTCGTTGGCGAGCGAGCCCTGGCGCCGGATGACGTCGAGCGCCTGCTCGAGGTAAGGCCGGTCTGGGTCGTCGGGCGCCGAGCTCGCGAGGATCTGCTCGAGGAGGAGGACGTAGCGCAGGCCGCGGAACGTCGCACGGTTGTGGAAGGTGTCGAAACCGCGACGAGCCGCCTCGGGTCGCCGGGAAAAGTCCTGCGAGCGCGATCGAGCTCAGTCAGTCTCTGCAGCTTGTCGACGGCGACTACACGAGTAGATGAACGAGGCGGAGGGAGAGCAAGGACGCACGGCGAGCAGCTCTGCGAACCTGGGGTTGCGGTCCCTCTCCTCCTTGAGCAGAAAGTCGGCCATGGGGAACTCGATCGTGAAGGCGACATAGTCGCGCTCCCACTCGAGTGCCGCATCGAGGACGAGCGCGCCGACGCCGCGGAACAGGTAGTGCTCGGCCTGGCGATGGCGGAGGGCGGCGAGGAGCGTGCGCGAGTGGTCCCGGATCGCCGAGAGGTTGAGGAGCACGGTCGACAGGAAGTGGGCGAGGCGCGAGGCAGGCGCGATGATGGGCGGCGAGGCGGTGCGGAGCGGCTCGACGAAGGCCTGCGAGCGCGAGAGGGCGAGAGGGCCAAGTCAGCGCACGGACCTCGCGCACGAAAGGCGAGACGAGGAGCCGCACCGTCTCGATGAGGCACAGGTCGTCGTAGTACTTCTGCTCGCCCTGCACGAGCTCGAACACCTGATTCTGGTACGCGATCTCGCGCTTGTCGAGCGCGTCGCGGACCTCGCTCGGGACGCTCGTCGCCCAATTGTCGGCTTCTGGTTGAGGAGGAGCGACTGCTGCTGACGTCGCTGTTGAGGGCGCAGGCGATATCGAGGTGAGGAAGGCGGCCGAGGACGGGCTGGCGGCGGTCGTGGTAGACAGGGTCGAGGCGAGGCGGTGCAAGGCCGGCTGCACACGAGCGAGTCGAGTGAGTTGTCGAGTCAGAGAGCAGGCTCGGAGACGGGGCTTGAAGGACGCACCTTGCGGTTTGGGCAGTCGTAGGCGTAGCACCCCGCTCCTGCCCCGCTCGGACCTCCCGCCCTCTCGCCCTCGCCTCCCTCGAGCGCGCGCTCGCGCTCGAAGCGCTCGCAGAACGGGCTGTAGCACCTCGCCGCTTCGACGACGACGCCGCTCGGCACGGCAATGTCGTCGCCGAGCGGGCCCTCGCGCGCGAGCACGAACCGCTGCGAGTCGTCGTCGCGCACGCCGGCGCCGCCCGCGCGCCAGTCGCCGTCGCCGCCAGCGCCCCAGTGCGGGTCGTGGATCCAGAGCTGCGCGAGGAGCGACTCGGCGACGCGCTGCGCGACCTGGCGCGGGCGCGGGGTCGACGAGGGGAGCGCGCGCACGAGCGTCGAGATGGCCGTCTCGCCCGAGAAGGCGTCGCCTGGCCCTGCGCTCGACGACGACAACGAAGCGTGCTCGTGCACGTGATCGGCGAGGAAGACGGCGAGGTGCGACAGGAGGGACGGGTCGAGGTAGGCCGAGACGCCGCCGCCGCTGCCGAGGTGCGCGTCGTCCCAGGCATCGACGGGCGGCGGTGCCGGCGCCGGGAACGATGAGGGGAACGACGCCCACGACGACGAGGCTGTCGGTGCGCCGCCGCTGACGCTGCGGTCGTGGTGGTACGGCAGCGTGTCGTAGCTGTTGGACCGCAGCGACGCCGACGAGGCCGTGCCCGCGCCCGGAAACTGGGCCGACGCGTGGACGGGCGGCGTCAGGGTCGCGTACGTCGCGTAGCTTGGGCGGCGCGACACGTCGGGGCTCGAGGTCGACGTGGCCGTCGTCGTCGGGTGCGACGAGGTCGAGCCCCAGCCCGAGCCGGCCGACGACGATGAAGGGAGAGTCGACGACGGCGAGGGCGAGGGGCGAGGGTGCGAGTAGGTCGACGACGTGTCGACCGAGTGGGTGCGCGACAGGTAGTCGGGGACGCCTTGTTGGATCGGCGGCGACATGAGGATGGTGGGTTGTCGCCGCGGCGGGGCGCTCTCCTGCCTCGGCAAGGGCGGCTGCGGCGGGGCCGGGCGGGCGGCGTACGCCGGCTCCGAGGCCGCCGTGAGGTGGAGCGACTCGAGGCGGTGGCGGTAGTCGCTCGCGGCGGCGGCGGCGGCCTGCTGCTGCTCGAGGCGACTCGAGTTCGAGTGGGCGGGCGGCGGCGACTGGGCCGGGTCCGAGGGAGGGAGCGAGTAGACGGAAAAGTGGGACGACGACGCTGACGAGTCGTGCGAGGTCCTCGAGCGTGCATGGGTCGAGTGGTGGGTGCTGCCCTGGAGCGACTCTTGCCGGCGAGGCTGGACCGGGGTCGGGGCGTAGGCCGGGTAGGGCGGGTGTGCGAGGGCTTGCGGCGACGCGGGCTGGTTGGCGTAGCTCGAGATGAAGGCCGACTCCTCCCAGGACGGGGTCTGGCGGTGGAAGACGGCGGGTTGAGCTCCCGGGGGAGGTGGGGGAGGAGGTCGAAGCGGGCTGGTCGAGGTGGTGGGCGGCGGCTGCGGGTAGGCCGGGTAGTAGGACGCGTAGTCTTGGTGTGGCGGGTAGGCCGTGTCGTCGAGCGGGTACAGCGGGGTTGCGGGCGAGGCAGAGGCCGGCGGACGAGGGGGACGAGGAGGAGGAGGAGGGGGAGGGCGGCGCGCTCGCGGGTCGAACGAGGGCGCCATGGCGGGAGTCCTGGTGGGCTTAGCCGTCGTACCTGCAGCCGTGCAGGGCTCAACGGTGTGTCCGAGGAGAGCGAGGGGAGCCGGCTCCTCTTGGTCTCGTCCTCCTCTCCGCTCTCCTCCTCAACCACGCTTACCACCAGCGAGATGCTCCGCTCCCTTGCTCGCCAGCCTACCAGGCTCGTCGCCGGCACTCGTGCCGCCCACAACCAGGTCTCGCGCGTCCCTGCGTGCGTCCCTCTCCCTCGTCTCCTCCTCGTCCTCATCTCCCCCGGCCTCGGCTCACCCTCTCACGCCCGCAGCGCACCGCACACCCCGCCCTCGGTCGGCCCCGCTCAGGCACCCAACCGCACCACCACCTGGAGCAAGTCGCAGGCGGCTCGGTCCGTCTCGCCTCCCTCCCTCCTCGTCCTCCCGGCCTCGCGCTTACCCTCGTCCCTGGCACCACACGCAGCACCGAGGCCATGGTCGGCCCGCGCTTCGAGCAGACCAACGAGATGTTCCAGCCAAGGCCACTCGCCGCCATCGAGCTCATCCAGGACGAGCCCATCCGCCTCGTCGAGGGCCGTGTTGCGGCTTGCGACGGCGGCGGGGGTGCCCTTGGCCACCCGCGCATCTTCATCAACCTGGACAAGCCCGGGCAGCCGCATGCTTGCTCGTACTGGTGCGCTTTGTCACCCTCAGCCGTTCGTCCTCGAGCGCGGCGCCGGACCTGACCACGAATCTCTCCCTCGGTCGCTGCAGCGGCCTCCGCTACGAGCGCGACGACCCGCACCACCACTGAGCGTCCATGCTGACGTCGAGCCTGCACGAAGGCGGCGCTGGTCGATGCTGACGAGAAGGTCGAGGTCGAGAAGGCCGAGGAGGTCGTGTAGAGTGTGTGTGCTTCCCTGGATTCCCCTGTTCGCTGTTCTACGTCCCGAGACTTCGCGAGATGTCCTGAGAGAGCTCTGTACGTCTCGGAGACCTCGTCGACCTCGGTAAGAGGCTGTGCCGCTCTGCTCGAGAACAGCCACCCGGTCCAGAGCACTCGCCGTTCTCCACCACACCTCGCTCTCAGCGCAGCGGTACTAGCTTCGGCACCAGCTTGTGCGTATCTTCATCCTCTCGTCAGCACGTCAAGCCGCGCGGCGGGGCGCGGGATGGACCGCTCCTCGACCTCATCGCTTTTCGGCCGGCCCGTCGTCAAGGATCCGCGACGGCGACTTGCGGCGGTGCGCAGAGCGCAGAGAAAGTGTCTGCAGGGTGTGCACGGAGCTGGACGAGGTCAAGCAAGCAGTCCCTAGCCGAGCGACACGAGCTGACCTTCTCCTCGCTTCCTCTCGACTCCTCCCGCCTGTCCCTCGCCTCACAACCTCCTGCGCCTCCCTGCGCCCATACCACTACATCCTCCGACCTACAGCGTACACCCTCCCGTTTCAGCAGCCCTCCCCTCGCCCGTAGCAACTCGCCCCTCGCACCGCCTCCTCCTTCATCAGCTCCACCATGGCCGCCGAAGCAGCCAACGACATCGACAACCTCATCAGCGGCTCCGGCTCGACTGGCGGTCTTGGCGTCGCCGGCGGCTCGGGCGGTATCCCGTCCAACTTTGACGCCGAGAACGCGCAGAATGACGATGGGGTGCGTCGCTGCTCTTCCGTTCTCGCGGGCGCTCTCTACGGCCCATCTCTACCTTGACGGCCTGTGTCAGAGCTCTGCTGCGACGTGACGAGGGCTGGCAGGACGGGCAACCAGCGCCGTCTACGCGGTCGATTGGCGGCCGGGAAGGCTCAGGAGGGCCTCTCGCACGCTGCCGCAACTCGCTCTGACGCTCCTCCTTCATCTGTACACAGATAGAAATGGCTTTTGCCGTGACGTGTATGGAGCAGGCCGAGACGTTCTTCAACCTGATCACCAAGGTCAAGCCGTCGACGCTCAAGCGGTTGACCAAGTACGGCTCTCGCCCGCCCTCTCCTGCCCTCCTGGCCCGTCGCTGACCTACTCGTCGCTCCTCTCCCTCCTCCTGTCTCCTCCGCCCCTCCCGGTCCCGCCTGATCGCCATCGCCGTCATCGTCGCGTGCTCGCTCGCGCCCGCAGGTGGGACGAGGAGATCGTCGAGGCATTCCTCCAGAACTTCCCCGAATACAACTTTGCCGACAAGCTCAAGGTGCTCAACGAGGACGAGATGAAGAGCGCCAACGGCAAGCGGAGGTGGAGGGAGTTCATGATGCCGTTCGAGAAGAAAGTCGGTGCGTCGTCCCCTCCCTCCCTCCCCTCTTTCTCTCGCCAGGCGAGACCTCTCTCGGCAGCGAGCTGACGCACGTCTCTCGCCTTTCGCTCCGCTCTCGCAGACGAGTACAACTTTGGCACCCTGATCCGCCTCGACTGCACCAAGGACTACTCGCAGGAGAACTCGATGTTCGGTGCGTCGCTCGTCCGCACCACTGTCTCCCTGTCCCTCTCCGCTCCCTCTCCTACGCTCGACGCGTCTCGTGCGCCTCCTCGTTCGCCAGGCACGCCGCCGCACGCCATCGCCGACCCGCTCGGACCCTCGGTCCTCCTCCTCCTCCATCCTCTCGCCCTCTCTTCCTCCCCTCTCGTCCTCGCCCTTCACCCGACGCTCCTCAGCAGTCTCTCACGAGTCACCTACTGACGCCCGACCCCTCAACCTCCTCTCCCTTGCTCACGCGCGCAGGCTACCGCCTCCAGTTCTACGCGATCGAGATCCTGCGCAACCGCAAGGGGCTCAACGACGCCGTGTGGCAGCAGGCGCAGGACGACCCGACGGCGTTCCAGTGAGCGGCGAGCGGCGAGTCGCAGCGCGTCGAGCGGCAGGCGGCGAGCGGCGGGCGCAGGCGGGCGGGCTCAAGGGGGGGAGAGGGGGCTCGAACGCAGCAGGCGCGAGATGTGTAAAGACCGGCTTTCAGACGCTCCCTTCATCTCGTTGTCGCTCGCAGTGAGGTCCTGTGCGAGTCTGCGGGCGAGGGAGTGTGCGAGTCCGCGGGCGAGGGAGTGCCAGCAGACCGATCCTCGAGCACGAGCCTCTCGCAGTCGACAGGCCGAGGCGAGGTACGTGCGGGACCAGCGCTGTGGGGATTTTGCATGCTGCGACGGCGAGAGAGGAAAGCCAGACCTACGAGACCCAGAGACTACGCGACAGACGAGGAGGGAAGGGAGGAGAAAGGTGGAAGAGAGGGGGAGACGACGATGCGGCGAGGGTCGTGAGGAAGGGCACGGCGTGACGGAGAGGGGGACGAAGACATTCTAGATGGGGTAGAGAGCGAGAGAGAGGGACCGAGGCGTGCCTCGAGAGGCTGCGGCGCGAGGGAGAGGGCGCCGAGGAGGCGAGCGAGGCGGCCCGCGCTAGCGCTTGCCGAGCTCGACGGGGTTGCCGGCCTTGGCCGCCGCCGACTGGGCGCTTTTCGCGGCAGCGTAGACGAGGCCGGCTATCAGGCCGACGCCGATCGAGAAGACGTTGGCAAAGTTGGCCGGGTCGCCGAAGAAGAGGATGCCCGACGCGGCGACGGGCAGCTTGTTGAGCGCGCCGACCATCGAGAAGGTCGTCGACGACGTGGTGCGGACGGTCCAGGCGGTGCAGTACGAGATGAAGACGGCGGCGGCGCCCGAGAAGGCCATGAGGCTGAGGAGGCTCGTGCGCGTCTCCTCCGGGCTGCAGATGGACGCTCGTGAGGTCAGGACGGTGTCCAGATCGACGCCGAACGGGGGAGAGAGAGCAAAGGCGACGCACAAGTTGCGGTCGAGGTTCTCGGACGACCAGGTCTCGAACAGGAACGAGAAGACGACGAGGACCGGGATCGACAGCAGGTTGTTGTAGAACATCGAGTCCCAGTCCTTGAAGTTAGTGATCTTGATGCGCTTGCGCATGGCGAGGACGTAGCCGGCCGAGACGAAGCAGTTGAACTGGAGGTCGGGCGGGAGAGGAGGTCAGTGCGCATCCTCGAGCGGAGCAAGAGCCGGACTCGGTCGACGCACGAACATCCACAGGTAGCCTGCGCTCGACTGCCCGCCGGGCTTGGGCGCCGCAGCGACGCCGTTGAGCCAGTTGAGGAGGTCAGGGCTCGCGGCGATGAGGGACGAGACGACCTGCGCACGGACCCTCTAATCAGCTCTGGTTCATCGTCGACTCGGCGGCGAACGGTGGCGCACCATGAGGCCGAAGGACGCGAGCGTGAGCGGCGTCACGCTGCCGCCGAACCAGAGCACCTCGCCGTACGCAATCAGAATGATGGTGAGGTTCTTGAAGATCGTGTAGACCGGGACCGAGAGGTATTGCTGCCGTCGGGGGAGAGCCGGCTCAGTGACTGCACATGGAGGAGAACGAGAGAGGGCACGCACGAGCGACTTGGAGCCGGTATAGATGACGAGGACGAGGAGGAACGAGATGGGGAACCACCGGCGCGCGTCCTCGCGGTCCCAGTCGCGGAACGTGATGACCTGCGGGGCGACCCGAGTCAGCTACATTGTGCTGCTCGAGCGAGAACGGAGAGGGGGAGACGCACGCCCAATCGCTTTGCCGTCACGACGCACGAGACGCAGACGACCGACTGGATCGTCAGGAGGAGGAAGTTCATGTTGAAGCCCTTGCCCGACACGACGAACTCTGTAGGACATCGAAGAGGGCATGGTCAGCTGCTGCAGAGACGCAAGGAAGGGACGCTGAGGACGACTCGCTGTTGACGACCTGCGAGCGGGCGGGAAAGAGGTCCGGGTCAGCTCTCGCGTCGAGGCACGATGGGCCGAGGAGGGACCGCGAGCGCACCGTCATGAGGATGCTCGAGGCGCAGTAGCACAGGACGGGCAGCGCCGGGTGGTTGAGGGCGGCATCGAGCGGCGAAGGAGGCGGGCTCGCGAGGCGGTTGACGGCCGGGCTGGCCGAGAAGCTGCCGGTGCGCAAGGGTGCGAGTGCCGGGTCCTGGTCCTGGTCGACGACAATCTTGTAGTCGCCCTTTGCGTCCGAGGAGCTCATCGTGGGCGAGGTTAGCTGCTGGCGGCGCGGCGTGATGGAGCGAGGCGGGGCGATGAGCGGGAGAGGGAGGGAGGGGAGGTGGTGGAGGTGCGCGCGGTCGCTGTGGAGCTTGGGTGGCGCGGTGCAAGTCTGGTGGTGAACGACGGCGCAGACCCAGGCGAGGGGAGAGTTTGAGCAGAGGCTTGCTCGGTGCGCTGCGCTGCGGTGTTCCTCGCGTCGAGGCCGAGACCGTTCGCGCAGAGAAAGTGCGGGGTCGGCTCGGTTCTCACCCGCCTCTCTCTCTCTTGCTCCCGCTCACCCTTCATGGCGCACAGCCTGTCCCGCTGGCTCGCCCAACACGGCGTCTGGCTCGACCCGCGCGTCCACCTCGAGTCGACGCCCGGCCCCACCGCGTCGTCGTCGTCGCCGCCGTCCACCTCGGTCGCGTCCACCTCGTTCATCCCAGCTGGCACTGCCCGCAAGTCCTGCTTGCAACAGTCTTGCGCATAGCCTAGCTCACGCCCGCCGAGCCCCACGCGCAACAGTCGCCCGCATCCCGCTCGACCTCGTCCTCTCGCACCGCTCGTCCTCCCTCGCGGCCGTCCTCGACGACCGCGCCGCCGACGCGCTCGCTGCACATGCGCCTGCGCTGCGCCTCGCTGTGCACGTCGCGCACGAGCTCGCCTCGGGCTCGCGCTCGCGGTGGGCGACCTACCTCGAGCTGTGCCCGCCTCGAGAGGCGGTGCCAATCGCTCTGCTGTGGAACGGCGAGGCGCGCCGATGGACGCGAGGGACCGAGCTCCTCAAGGAGTGCGACAGGATCGGTATAAACGAGGTGCGCTTCCTGGCCCTCATCCCTCACCGTCCGCAACTGACGCTCGTTCCCCTCGCAGGCGGTCCTCGAGCGGTTCTACAACGACGTCGCCCTCCCTCTCCTCTCCTCCCTTCCCTCGACCTCGTTGGCCTCTCTCCCATCCCTGTCGACCGTCCTCGACGCCTACACGCTCGTCGCGTCGCGCGCCTTCCAGGTCTCGTCCTTCCACCCTCTCGCCCTTGTCCCGCTCGCCGACGCCTTCAACCACTGGGACCCGCCACACGTCCACCTCGCGAGCGACGCCTGGGTCTGCCCCGAGTGCGGCACCCTCGGTGCGTGCGTGCACGACGACGAGGGCGAGCCTGAGCGCGAGCGCGAGTCGGCGCTCGGGCCGCCCCGCACGTCGTCTGCGCGCGACGAGGCCGAGACGGTCGACATGGTCTGCGAGCGCGACGTCGAGCCCGGCGAGGAGGTCTACAATACGTACGGCGGCGCCCTGTCGAACGCGCACCTCGTTGCGGCGTACGGCTTCCTCCTCGAGGGCAACGAGCACGACGTCGTCTCGTTCGAGCGACGCAGCGCGCTCGAGACGCTCGTGCGCCTCGTCGATGCCGCAGGTGGTCATCCCTGCTCGGCTGAGCAGCTCGTGCCCGAGCTGGACGAGCTCGAAGCAGCGTCGCAGACGGCCTTGAACGGCAACCTTCTCATCGCCGTCGACCATCCCCTCATCGCGCCCTTTCCCCCTCCTACGTCGTCCTCGCCGGCATCTCTCGATCTCGTCATCGACGCCGACGCCCGCATCTCGACCTCCCTCTGGCTCGCCGTCGCGCTCGTCGCACAACACGCTGCGGCGCGCACGGTCCCCTCGTCGCCCGAGCGCGACTACGAGCAGCGCGCAGCCAAGGAGGCTCGTGCAGCTTCACCGAGTACGGGTCGAGGAGCAAAGAGGGCGCTGCAGGGCGCGGTGAGGCTCGCAGAGCTGGCGGGCGAAGCGTGGCAAGCGGCCGAGGAGGCGGCCGAGGATGGTGATCCTGGACCTGTCGGCGCCTCGGCTGACGGCGGCGGGCCGAGCGCGCAGGAGCGGGTGCTCGAGCGCGAGGAGCTGCGCTGGGCGAGCGTCCTCGTGCGCGGCCTGTGCGCGGCGAGGGTCGAGGAGCAGGTCGAGGAGGCTCGAGAGCTGGACGCGAGCGCGCTGTACGGCCGAGCCGAGGTGAGCGCTCCCTCCTCTTCTACTTCGATCCCTCGTCGCTGCGGCGTGACGCTTGCACCGAGCCCTCGACTGACGATCCGCTGCCCTTCCTCGTCCGCAGGAAGTCGACGACCCGTCCCTCCGCCTCGCGATCGAGTTCCTCGCCGGCGAGCGACTCTTGATAGAGCGCATCGTGTCGCAATGGACGTTCGCCTAGCCTTCAGCGAGGAGAGCGAGAGCTAGCTGGCTGGGAAGGAAGCCACGCGCTCCTCGCTCGGACCTTTCCGAGAGCGTCTCTCCGACTCGCGAGCTACGAGGGGAGCAGGAAGCCGAGCTCTGGCGTAACAGGTCCGAATCTATCAATTCTACATCGTGTACTATCAGGAGCGCGCGCGGCGAGAAAGAAGTGAGCCGGGGAGGACCGTGCACGCGCCCATCTCGACCTTCTCAATCACGACCCGACCGCCACCGCGACTCTCGCAAGCCACCGATCGTCGTCGCTCCTCCCGAAGCTACAAGCCTCACCTCACTTCTAGGCCTGACGGCCGAAACTGACCGTCCGGCGCGTGCGCCTCGCCGCACGAAGCGGCACGAGCGCGCCCTCGATGCACTCGGTGCCGTCGGCGACCTGCCCGAGCGGGGTGCACCCTCCTGCAGGCGAGCACAGCGAGAACGTCGTGCGCGAGGTGCACTCGAGGTGGGTGCGGAAGTCGGGCGAGCCTGCGGCGGCGTTGTTGAGGACGGGGAGGGAGGCGGAGGAGGGGTCCGTGAGCGGGGCGGGCGACGGCGCGGGGAGGTCGGCTGCTGCCGCCGAGGCGGACGGGTCGAGCGCGGTTGACGATGCTTCAGCATCGTTCTAGGCTGTAGTCGAGTTAGTCGAGGTCGAGGGCGAGGCGGCAGAGGTGTCGGAGGAAGACGAGCCCGAGCCCGAGCCGCCCGACGACGACGACGAGCCCGAGGGGCCGACCGTGACCGACGTGTCCTGGTCGTACGAGCACCCATCGATGACCGTCGCCGGCGACGAGCTCGACATGCCCGCGCCGTACGCGACCGACGAGCCCGGGTTGGGGAACACGGGCGTCTTGCCCTCGGTCGTGATGCACGTGTCGCCGAGCGTGTTGGCGCGGAACAGGCCGGGCCCAGTGTACGACTTGGCCGTCGACGAGCCCTGGATGTCAACGATGGCGCAGTTCTGCGAGCAGGAGGAGAGGGAGAGGTTCGAGCGCGGCGAGGTCAGCGTCCGGGCTCGCCGAGGAGGAGCCTCGACACGTCAAGGAGAGCGTCGACGCACCATGTACTCCTCGCGGTTGCCGACCAGGTTGTACCACGTCCAGGCGAACGTCGCCTTGGTCGCCGAGGGCAAGCCGGCCGGGATCGGGACGCTGTACGTGCTCGAGAGCGGGCAGCCGCCGATGATGCTGTGGATGACGGCGAACGACTTGCCCTGGTCGTAGCTGACCGAGAACTGGCACGACCCGCCGCCGTGCGTCGCGCCGCCGGCAGCAAACTCGACCTCGAACGACGAGCCGGCCTTGAGCGTCGCGACGGCGTTGAGCGAGCTATACGCCGACGGCGTGTTGTAGCCCTTGCACGGGTAGTTCGAGCCGTCGGGGAAGAGCGGCGCCGTCATCGAGTAGTCGATGTTGGCCTCGACCGTCTGCGGGTCGAACTTCGAGTTGATGGCTGCGGGCGACGAGAAGCGAGGGTCAGTCCCTTTCGTGCTGGGAGCGCACTCGCGAGTGCAGCTGCGCGCAGCCTCGCCAGTGCCCGGGCCGCCCGGCTCGCTCCGGACCTGCTGAAGACCGCGCCGCAGACGGCCGAGAGAGCGGCTCGAGCGGGAGGAAGCGGACGCACGCAGTGGCTTGACGAGCTGCATGTGCGCAGAAACGATGCTCGTCGCAACGAGACCGCACAGGATGGTCGGGCGGAGCATGACGGTGGGCGAGCAGGTATCGAGGAGAGGGTCCGTGCGAGGGGATGCGAGATGGACGAGGTGAGGCGGTCGGCGGGTCGACCTGGGAGCTGTGGGTGGTGCGCGAGAGTCGGAGACGTGCAGGAGGAGTTAGGCGAAGGAAGAGAAAGAGGGAGGGGAGCAGGATGTCGAGGAGGGTCAGCGTGCGGCGAAAGTGAGCTCGGAGGAGGACGACGCACCGTGCACCCTCTCGCGCCCACCATGCGCATCCGCGCGTCGTAGAGCGCACCCCAGTTCCTCCCCTCTGCCCTCCTCGAACCCGTCCAGCCAATGCAGGACGAGCGGGATGACGACGGCCGAGACGGCCTTCCCAAAGCAGAGCCCTCCTCGAGACGAGTCGAGCGGATCCGCCTCGCCAATCGCTTCTGGGGCGCCGTGCCGCAAGATTGCGCTCGAAGCCAGCGCACGGATGCAGCCAATAGCGCAGGCCCGCCGAGTATCGGCCCGAGGAACAAGGGTGCCCCGAGAGCTCGTCCGGGTCTGAGCCGACGGTGGGCACCAGGGCGGGACGACCGGATGCTGCTCAACCTGCCGAGCCTCGAGGAGCGCACCCTATCTCGCCGACTGAGTCTGCAGACCAGCCGCGGCACGACGCTCGACCGCGCTCGTCGTCGTCGGGCACCCGTTTCAGCCGAGCCGCTGCCCGTCCCTCTCGACCGAGCCCATCTCTGCACGCCTGAGTGCAGAGCTGCGGTGCTCGCCTGGCCCTGCGCGTGATCGACGAAGCTGAGCATGTCACCGTCGCAGAGACGCGCGGAACCCGCCAGGCTCGCACGGCGAGGGACGTGCGCAATGACTCGTCCAGCGAGACCTCGTCCACATCCTCCCGCTCTGCTGCTCCAGCAGCGCCAGACCGCAGCTCGAGAGCTCTGACCCAGCACCTGCCGCAGTCGAGCCGAGAGAGAGCAGGTTCATGGCCGTCGTCGACCGCCACCCCTCGAAGACGAGTCGAGCAAGGACGATCGACAGCACGACCGCCCCGTCGCGCGCCCAACCGCCTGGCCTCGAGGTAGCTGAAGAGCTCTTGCAGCTGCACCCAAGCCCTGCGCCGGTGGAGAGGTCGAGGTGGATGCGGGGGAGGGAGCATGAGGCGGCGGACGGCGAGCGTGAAGTGGATGGCGGGTGGTTGCGCGCGCGCGGCTGCGGCCTCTGTAGAGCTATAGTATGGACCAGATGGCCTCTCTCAGGCAGTCGAGAGCGTGAGGGTGGAGGAGAGGCTCGTTGAAGCACCGCTCGTCCTCCTCACACTCGCTCATGGCGGCCAGCATCTCGACAGCCAGGCACGAGGCCTTGCTCGAGTTCTCTGCGCTTGGCCAGGCCGACCACCTCCCGACAGGCCTCTACGTCTTTCCGAGCGAGCCGACTCGTGAGCCCCTCCTCGTTCACTCACTGATGAGGGCCCTGTGCACCGAGGACCGCTCAAGCCGGCCTGGCGCTGCTTGTACAGACTCCCGAGCAACCTCTCTTACTCTTGGGTGGCGTACGAGGGGCCGGCGCGAGCTATTGCTCACCCCATCTCGCTCCTCCCCCGCACCCACCTCGCCGACGAGCACCTCCTCGTCTCGCACGCCCACAAGCTGACTCTCTCGCACGCGCACGCAGGCTGGAACGGCGTCCTATTCCTCCACCGCGGCTACTACGCCGGCGCCGTCCTCCACCTCACCCTCACCCTCCCCTCGTCCTACCCATCCTCGCCGCCCGTCGTCACCTTCGACTCGCCCATCTTCCACCCGCTCGTCGACCCCTCTTCGGGCCGCATGCGCCTCGACTGGCGCTTCCCGACCTGGCGCCCGCGCGAGGACTGCATCGCGCTGGTCCTGCACGCTGTCAAGGCAGCCTTCAAGCGCAAAGGGCTCGAGGCGCTCAGGGAGGCCCTGTGCGCCAACGTCGAGGCGTACCACCTGTGCGTGTCGCTCTCTTCCTTCTCTCCTCGGCGAGCGCGCGCTGACGTGCCGCACGACATTCGCAGCTACCGCGAGCAGACGCCCGTCTTTGCCCGCCTCGCCTCGCAGTCGGCCCTCCTCTCGGCGTCGGCCACGTCGCTGTACCACCCGCCAGCAGCACGCAGCGAGGACACGCTCGTGACGCCCATACGCTTCCGGCGGCTCGAGGCGGGCGAGGAGGACCGGCTCGCCGAGGAGGTCGAGCGGTTCGGGAGGGCGAAAGTGATCGGCGAGGCGCACGAGCGCGAGCGAGGCTAGCTCGACGGGCAGGGGCAAGGAGGAGCGAGATACCCATGCTGTCGTTGATACCCTGTAACGCGTGCACTGCAACCTCGTCCTCGATCTCGCTCTCGGTGGACGCTCGAGCCCCGAGGAAGAGAGGCAACAAGTTTCTTGCAACGGATTCATGCTGAGGGAAGCCACTACTATCGGGTCCAACTCGTCGTGGAGCTCGAGGGAGCGTGAGAGGATGGGGAGAGGAAGGAGGAGAGGCGGAGAGAAGGGTGTGCGAGAGGGCGTTACCACAACGAGAGGAGAGGAGGAAGCTGCAGAAGGGGTATCAAACCCGGCGAGGCGGTGTTGGGCATCAAGCTCGATAAAGAAGAAGAGGAGAGGGGAGAGGGGAACCGAGGGGAAAGGCGAAGGCGAGAGACGGCACGAGGAGGAAGATCACGACGAGGGCGGCCCGAGCACTCAGTGCCCGCCGCTCCTCGACGACCTAAGCACGTGCGCCCGCGCACGTGCGACCTTGTCGTGCACGCTCTGCGCCGGCGCCGGCGCCCGTCGCAGGCGGCTCTTGGCCGACATGTGCGCGCTCGGACGCTCGAGCGGCGCGACGGGCGCCGGTGCGGGCGCCGGTGCGACGGCCCGCTTGACGACCCGCGCCATGCGGGTGCGCGACGCCATGACGATGGCGCCGCCGACGCACTCGGTGCCCGGGGCGACCGAGCCCATGGGCGTGCAGCCGGTCGGCTTCGAGCACAACGAGAAGGTCGTCTTGCTCGTGCACGTGAGCCACGTGCCGACGTAGCCGCCGCTCGACGGCGAGCTCGACGAGGTGGTGGCGGCGGGAGCGGCTGACGAGGAGGTGCGGCCGGCAGAGGTCGAGGCGGGGCGAGTCGTCGTCGCCGGCGCACGGACCTCGCTCGTCGTGGTCGCGGCGGCAGCTCGGCTCGTCGTGGACGCCTGAGCGGCCGAGCTCAGAGCTGCAGCACGGCTGCTAGCACTCGCACGGGCGGCCGAGAGCCGCGAGACGCCAAAGTCGCCGACGGGCGCGCCGCTCGGGAAAGTCGGCTGGGCCGCCGCCGAGGTCGTCGGCGCACGCGAGGTGGTCGCGGCGACCTCGCTCGACGTCGTCGCCGCAGCCTTGGTGGTCGTGGCGGCGGCGTACGACGTCATCGACGCCTTGGTCGTGGTCGACGCCTTGGACGGCGTTGCGCTCGAGGAGGGGCTCGAGCCCGAGCCCGAGCCGCCCGACGACGACGACGAGCCCGAGGGGCCGACCGTGACCGACGTGTCCTGGTCGTACGAGCACCCATCGATGACCGTCGCCGGCGACGAGCTCGACATGCCCGCGCCGTACGCGACCGACGAGCCCGGGTTGGGGAACACGGGCGTCTTGCCCTCGGTCGTGATGCACGTGTCGCCGAGCGTGTTGGCGCGGAACAGGCCGGGCCCAGTGTACGACTTGGCCGTCGACGAGCCCTGGATGTCAACGATGGCGCAGTTCTGCGAGCAGGAGGAGAGGGAGAGGTTCGAGCGCGGCGAGGTCAGCGTCCGGGCTCGCCGAGGAGGAGCCTCGACACGTCAAGGAGAGCGTCGACGCACCATGTACTCCTCGCGGTTGCCGACCAGGTTGTACCACGTCCAGGCGAACGTCGCCTTGGTCGCCGAGGGCAAGCCGGCCGGGATCGGGACGCTGTACGTGCTCGAGAGCGGGCAGCCGCCGATGATGCTGTGGATGACGGCGAACGACTTGCCCTGGTCGTAGCTGACCGAGAACTGGCACGACCCGCCGCCGTGCGTCGCGCCGCCGGCAGCAAACTCGACCTCGAACGACGAGCCGGCCTTGAGCGTCGCGACGGCGTTGAGCGAGCTATACGCCGACGGCGTGTTGTAGCCCTTGCACGGGTAGTTCGAGCCGTCGGGGAAGAGCGGCGCCGTCATCGAGTAGTCGATGTTGGCCTCGACCGTCTGCGGGTCGAACTTCGAGTTGATCGCTGTCGACGAGGAGGAGCACGGGTCAGTCCCAGTGCGCAAGACGGTCCAGACACTGTGGGCCCTTCTCCAGCAGATCCTGGTGATCACGCCGTCGAGCTCCTGGACGCAGAGCGACGCGCCAAGCCGTCCACCGCGCGCTCTCCTCGAGCCGAGAGTCGACGTCAACTCGACGGTTGCGAGACGCGACACCGCGCTCGCCAGCCCGCCTGACACGCTCGAGAGCTCCATCGAGACGATCCATGCCCTGGGGCAGCCGCTCGAGCCGGCCCAGCCGTGCGCACGACCCACCCGGCTTCGTCACATGCCGGAGGAGGCGACGCGAGGAGATGAGGGCGACTCACGAGGCGGGTACTGGAGCTGGATGTGCGCAGAGACGAGAGACGTCGCCAGGACGGTAAGAAGGGCGATGTGGCGGAACATGGCGGCCGGCGCAGGGTGGTGGAGAGAGTGGGTGCGGGCGACGAGGGGAGCGAGTGCGCGAGGACAAGGGCGGAGGGCGGAGGCGAGCTGCCTGAGCTCGACGGGTGGACAGATGGGTTGAGGGAGAGTGGGTGAGTGCGACGAAGCCTGTTCGGTCGACTGTGAGGGGCGGATGGGGAGAAAGGGCGAGGGGACGAGGGGACGAGGAGGAGAAAGAGGCGGACCAACTCGGTTGAGTGATTCTCGCCCTCGAGACCGACCTCGGCCGCCGCGCGTCCCATCGAGCGAGGACAAAGAAGCTCTCTCGATCCCCCGTCGTCAGCACTCTCCCTCGTCCGTCCGTACGAGCGACGAGTGGAAGCCGAGCCGGGCTCGCCTCCCATCTGCGCGAGAAGCTCGACGACCACGAGCTGAGCACGCTCGCGAACGGACGATCACACTCTCGCAAGCGGTGTCGCAGCGAACGGCGCGCACGACGCGCATTTGCATTTGGCTCAGCCGAATGCGGCCCGGACAGGAAGGAAGCTCTGAAGCTCCGCTCGTGGCTCGACTCGGCGTCAGCGCTCGTTACAAGCTGATTAGTAGAGAGGAGCTCATGCGAGCTTACCGCGAGCAAAGGTAATCGAACCATACAAAACGGCCCCGAGCTATTCTCGCAAGCTGAACTTGTCCCCACCGGCCGCTCGCCCACCGGACCCGCCTCTCGCACACGCTTCAACCTCACGCTCGCTCACCAGATGGCTCCGCCTGTGCGCCCAGCTCCACCACCTGCCCTTCTCGAGGCCCTGCGCACCGCCCGCGTCCCGCTCGAGTCGTTCGAGGAGGCTTGCGCCGCCTGCGCCGACTGCGACGACACGGATGCCGCCGACTATCCCAAGGGGTGCGCCGCCTCTCTCTGTGCACTGCGAGGAGCAATGAGCTGACACAGAGCCCCCGCGCAGCTTCGAGATGGACCTCGAGACGACCATGCTCGGATCTGTGACCCCGCTCGGGAGGTGCGCTCGACTCTCTCTCCTCCCCTCGCAGCACTTGGGTGAAGCTGACTCGCATCCTCCCTGCGCGTATCACAGGCAGATCCTCGTCTCGACGGGCAAGTCGGACTGGATCCGCGAGGTGACGGACGACGCCGACTCGATCCCGGGCCTCGTGCGCGCCGTCTTTGACGAGACGAGCGCCGCAGGGACGCCCAGCGACAAGAAGGGCCTGCTCGGCAAGTTTGGCGCCATGGTCCTCGGCGGCGACAAGAAGAAGGAGGACGAGCTGGAGGGCGTGCCGGGCGTGCACCCCTCGTCGGCGGCACCACCCGCAGACGGCGTCGTCTCGTCCAAGCTGTCCATCTGCCTCCCTCTCTCTGTCGTCCAAGGAGCTCGCTGATTCTCTTCGACGTCCGCAGGTCCATCCTGTCCTCGTCGTTCATCTCGTCATCGCACGAGGGTCACCGCGAGTCGGTCATCGTCCTGCCCGACTACAAGGTCGTGCACGAGGTCGAGGCGTCGAGGGCTGCCGTCGGCGAGCTCGTCAAGGGCTACTTGCGACCCGAGGTCGGGCGAGCTGGCGCAGGAGAGCTGTCGGGCTCGTTGAGGAGCTGGTGCGCCGTCCCTCTCGGCCCGCTCTCGCTCGACCTCTCTCGGTCTCTCGCTGACGAGCGGAACATTCTGCAGGCCGCTCCCTTATCAATGCGTCGTCCTCTTGTGCTCGCACCGCAAGCGCGACAAGCGCTGCTCGATCGCTGCGCCTCTCCTCATCTCGCAGGTTCGCCCCTCCCCGCTCGCGCCTCTTCTGCTGCTCGCACATCCTCCTGACGCCTCGCAATCCTCCCGCAGTTCCACCACCACCTCGAGAAGCACGGCATTCATGTCGACGAGCGCGGCGACGACCTGACCGAGGACGCCGACCCGATCGAGGCGTGGGAGAGCGAGGACAAGGAGGCTCGGCTCAAGGAGTCGCTCCAGGGCGTGCAGAAGGCGGACCAGGCTCGAGTCGGCCTCTTCAAGGTGTCGCACATCGGCGGGCATCGGTATGCGGTGCGTCTCTCGCCCTCTCGTCGTCGCACGGCGTGGTAGACGAGCCGAGCTGACAAGCCTCCTTCCTCTCTTTCTCTCGCTCCCTCCCGCACAGGGCAACGTCATTCTCTACTTCCCCAACGGCTCGTCGGTCTGGTATGGCCGCACGACACCCTCGGACGTTGGCCTCATCGTGCGTCGCCGCGCTCGTCGCGCGCTCTCGAGCCTCCTTGTCCGGCTCTCTCGCTGACCCTCGACGCCGCTCTCGTGCGTGCCCGCTCGCAGGTCGACCGCACCATCATGGAGGGCAAGGTCGTGCCCGAACTGCTGCGAGGCGGCCTCGGGCTCGAGGGCAAAGACGGCGCCAAGGGCGTCCTCGACTGGTAGAAGGGGACCGTGCGCTGGCGACGCTCTCCTCGCTTTGTAGATGCTCTCCCTCTCTCGAGCCTCGGAATAGAGCAGTTCCTCTCGCTCTCGCTCTCGCGCACGCACAGAGAGAAGAGAGGGTGCTCGATTAGGGTTCGCATTGGCAGGCTGCGGATGGGCTAAGCCTCGAAAATGCGTGTTTGTGGCAGTGATACACGACGAGCAGGAGACGAGGAAGAGGGGATATGACAAAGGAGAGACGACGAGAACGAGAAGGGAGACCTTGGGTGGGCAGCGCACCCCTGTGCAGACTGCCCGGACTTGGGGAGGCAGGGAGGGAGGGAGGGGGAGGATCTAGACGTGGAGGAGCGCACGGATCTTGGCCTCGAGGGCGACGTCGCCCTTCGAGTCGATCGTGTAGCGCACGTCCGAGCGACGGAAGCCGTTGAACTGGCTCGCGGCGCAGATCGTGTAGGCGCCCATGTTGTCCCACCTGAGCCAGTCGCCGACCTCGAGCAGGTTGGTCGGCAGGAGCGCGTCCGACTGGACGCAGTCGATCGAGTCGCACGTCGGGCCCCAGATCGAGCACGGCTCGAAGACGGCGCCGGCGTGCGTCGACGCGACGGGCGCCGGCTGGAACTCGTCGCCGAGCGTGAGAACGTGCGGGAACACGACCTGGTGGTCGAACATGGTCGAGTTGAACGACGAGTAGACGCCGTCGTTGATGTAGTCTGCGAGCGAGAGCGAGAGAGACGAGGCGTCAGTGAGAGGGTCCGAGCGTGCGAGGAGTCAGAGGGGGACGAGGACGCACACATCGTGATCGGCTTGCTCTCCTCGTCGTCCTCGACGCCGGCGAGCTCGAGCATGCTCGCCTCGTCGTTGGTGCCCTCGCGAGCGGCACGGCGCGCGATGATGTTGGTCGCGAGCTCGAACGCGCGGCAGACGTAGTACCGGCCGGGCTCGGCGATGACCTTGACGCCTCGGCCCTGGGCGTCGAGCGGGAAGTGGACGGCGATGGCGTCGCGCAGGACGGCGGCGATCTCCTCAAAGTTGTTGTCCTCGAACCCGCCGCCGATGTCGAGCAGGTCAAAGTCGAAGCCCTCCTCCTTGCCGACGTCGAACGCCCAGCGCGCGCGGCGGATGGCGTCGCCGAACAGCGACGGGTCCTTGCACCCGCTGCCGCAGTGGAACGAGATGCCGACGACGTTGACGTCGAGCTGCTTGGCGCGCTTGAGGAGGCCGCGCACCTCGCCGAGCGGGGCGCCGAACTTGAGGCCGAGGCGGCACAGGCTGCTCGAGTCGTCGGTGAGGATGCGCAGGACCATGCGCGCGCCTGGGTGGTACTTCTTGACCTTGGCGAGCTCGTCGGCGTTGTCGAACGTCATCGTGTCGACGCCGTGCTTGGCCGCGTGGCGGATGAAGGACGCCGCCTTGCACGGGTTGGCGTAGATGATGCGCGACGGGTTGATGGTGCCGGGGAGGGCGAGGACGGCCGAGATCTCGGGCTGCGACGCGCAGTCGAAGCCGAGGCCGAGCGCCGCCATGAGGCGCAGGACGTACGGGTCCGGGTTCGACTTGACGGCGAAGAAGGGCTGGACGCGCTGCCCGAGCTCGCGCATCCACCGCTGGTGCTGGCGGTACACCTCGCCGAGGTCTGCGACGAAGAAGGCGTTCTCGCCGTGCGCCTCGCAGTCGTCCATGTCGATGTTGGCGAGCGCGGTGCGGAAGTTGTCGATGATCGGGCCCGAGTGGACGGCCGGGAGCGGCACCTCGACGTCGCGAGTCGCGACCGACGCACGCGGCGGGCGCGCAGCGTACGAGATGGACGGCTTGCGGCCGACCTGGGCCGTCGCCGGGGCAAAGTGCGACGCCGGCGGGACGACCGACGAGTACTTGGGCGCCGAGCCCGACCCGGGCGACAGCGAGAGCTGGTGCGCGAACGGCGAGCGCGAGAGGGGCGAGCACGACAAGGGGAAGAAGGGGACGTCGTTGTCGGCGGCGAACGACGCCTGAGCCGAGGGGATGGCGATGGCGGCCATGTCGAAGAGCGAGTGGTCGGCGGCGGCGGCGGCGGCGACGGTAGTAGTCGCGGCGGCGGCGGCGGCGGCGAGTGCGGGAGGGTGGGAGGACGAGGTCGACGCGGTTGAGGCGGACAGTGGAGCGGGAGGGGAGGGGGAGGGGGTCTGGCGATCAGAACGCCAGGGGGCTCTTGTCAAGCAAGAGAGTCTGTCTAGGACAGCGGGCCGCCCCTGCGCACACGCACGAGGATCGAGGTCAGCACTGCATCCTCGAGCTCGAGAGAGCAGGGAGAGAGGAGCGCACCGTGAGCCTCTTTGTGCAAGCTGGTCGAGCCGGGGAGGGATCTTCGCCCCCGTCGCAGGCGAAGAAACTTGCGGTGGCGCGGGTGGGCGCAGGTAGGTCGGGTGTGCTGGGTAGGGTGCGCGGTGGGCGACCTTACGGGGGCTTTGGGAGCGTCGGCCGGGGCTGGGACCGGACGAACGAGGTGAGGTGGAGCGAGAGGGTCGAGAGGTCCGACTTGGCGCTGTCGAGTAGACGGGGCGTGCTGGGTGGTGGGCTCGGGCGAGTGACGAGGGCTGGGCTAACAGCACACGGCTCGCTGACTGGCTCTGGGCGTGAGGCTGTGCGTGGACGAGGATGGGAGAGGGAGGACGAGGGTGGCGCTTTTTCCGCCTCCCCGAGTCTCCGCGGACCCTCGCGCGCGTCGCTCAGATCTGCGATCCTGCGCCCGGCCTCGGCCTGCGACGGTATCGGCCAAAGGTCGGCGTCGCATCCCCTCCTCCTCCGCACTCGCCGCTGCGCTTTCCGTGACGCGCCAAACCTCGCCGGATCTGCACGGCCCTCTCTTTCGCTCACGCTGTTTTCGCTCGAGCTGGTGCACTCACTCTCTCGTGCGGGACGGGGGACGGCGAGAGAAGGCGAGGTGTCGGAAGCTTTCGACCGTCGGCGACAGAGAGAGACTGGGCCAAAGCGCGCGCGAGTCGATTCGGCAGCCGTTCGGGGGCATGGCTAGAGCTACGTCGGACAAGGACAGATAGTAGTTGGACACGCCGGGCCACCGAGAACCACCGCAACGCGCCGACCGCAGTCTCAACAAGAGAGACCTCGAGCCCGGGGGAGGGAGGGGTCGAGGCGAGGAGGAAGAGGAAGTGGAAGTGGAAAGGGCGGGGAGGATGTTTAGACCTCGGCGAGCTCGCGGAGGCGACGGACGGTGCTGTAGGGGGTAGGGTCAGGACGAGACCAAGAGCGGAACGCAGACGCGCAAGGCGAGCGAGAGAGAGAGAGAGGGACGCACCTCCGGACGGTCGCAGCAGCGGTGGTCGAGACAGTCCACGCGCCACCAGCAGTCGTCTTCTTGCACGCACGGCAGTGCCAGATGCCGACAGCGGTGCGCTTGACGGAGTCCTGCGAGCGTGCGGTTCGGCGTCAGTCGCTGCTGCTTCTCCCTCGCTCAACCTCCTCGGCCCCCTCTCCCTCAACACGACGCCTCGTGCTCCTCCTGCTCGTGCCGCACACCACATCGTCGCTCGTCGAGTGCAGGCGGGAAGGCGAGACTAACCTTGCCGCAGAAGGTGCAGCTGTTGCGAGAGACGAGGGTCAGCACGAGGTCGAGGTCATTTGAGGCGACGCGAGCGAGGGCAGGGCGAGACGCACGTGTAGGTAGCGTGCTGAGTGATCTCCATCTTCTTGATGGTCTTCCTCAGGGTAGCACCGTAACGCTGTGGACGGGGCGAGGCACAGGTGAGCGAGGCGCTCGAGCGACGACGACGAGGCACCGAGCGGGGAAGGAGACGCACGACACCGTACTTGCCCGTCACGCCGACCTTTCTGGTACGCTTCGTCATCTGGTAGGGGCGACGGCGATGGAGAGAGACGAGGGTGGGAGGTCGAGGTCGAGCCAGGTCGAGGTTGGCGGGCCGGATCACAGGTTTGCCGTCAGGGCGCAGGAGAGGTCGGGCGCAGGCGGGGTTGCGGCGAGTCGGTGCACATGAGCGGTAGGCGGAGCGCAGGACGGGCGCATAGGCGGCAGCGAGGCGAGGGAAGGTCGGGCGAGGGGAGCAGGGTTTGCGAGCGACGAGGGGTGCAGAGGGGGGACGAGGGGAGGTGGGAGGTGGGACGCTCGTCAGTGGCAGTCCAGGGCTGTGTGGCAGGAGGGAGGGCGACTGACCTTGTTGGATGGACCTGAAGGGAGACGAGGACGGAGGAAAGAGGACGACGGCCGCCGCTTCTCCGCCGCGAGCTCAGCCTCTCGCGCTCGCCCAAGTCCAGCTCGTCAACCCCGCTCGCCCTCCTGGTGTGGTCTGGTCCCCTTGAAGTGCCAGAATACGCTCTCTTCTGATTTGTCCCGCTGTCGGAACGAGAGTGCGAGGTGGCCGCCTCGTCTCGCCTCGTCCCCGCCCGCGAGCCGGCCGACGCTCCTCTCCACTCGTCAACTCGCCGCGCTCCAGCACTCTTTGGCTCGCGCGACAGCTCAGCAGCCCCTCCTCGGCCCGACCACATACCAGAACAAGCTTCGCCGGTCTACCGTGCGTGGCTCGGCCTCCTCTCCCCGTCTGCACCGCTTTGGCTCGTTCCTCGCCTCGGCCACGGCGCAGAGCGGCTCCTGGGCGCAGGAGAGCTCGGCCGACAGGGCGCAGGATACTGCAGGCAGCAGAGTAAGCGAGCTGACCCTGCGCTACATCCCTCGCAGCTCCACCCGACCTTCCCTGACCTCATCTCCCTCGACCACCCCGAGATGTCCGCCGCCGCGTCCAAGCCTCGCCTGCCGCGTGTCTTTATCGTCCGCCACGGCGAGACCGAGTGGAGCCTCTCGGGCCAGCACGTACGTCGTCGCTCCTTCCTTCCCCGAGGCGCGGCCGGGAGCTCTTCGGCCTCGCTCGCCCGACCACTACGACGCCCTGCTGACTCTCGCACGTCTCCTCGTCCACCAGACTGGCCTGTCCGACATTCCGCTGACGCAGAAGGGCGAGGACATCCTGCGCGAGCTCGGCGGGCGCATCGTCGGCAAGGGCAAGGTCCTCGACCCGGCCCACATCCAGCACGTCTTCGTCTCGCCGCGCCAGCGCGCCCAGAAGACGTTCAGCCTCTTGTTCGACGACCGCGGCGTCGACGTGCCGAGCTACTCGACCGAGGACGGCGTGCGCGAGTGGGACTACGGCGTCTGCGAAGGTGCGTCGCTCGCGCTCGTTCCTCTCCTGCCTCTTCTCGCCGCCTCGCGTGCGGGAGCGGGCTGAAGGGCGAGGCCTTTCGACCCGACTCTGACATGCATTGTGCTGCACGCAGGCAAGAAGACGGCCGAGATCCGCAGCGAGCTCGGCGAGGACTGGGACATCTGGACCATGGGCTGCCCCGAGGGCGAGTCGCCCGACGAGATGACGGCTCGCTGCGACGCCATGATCGAGAAGGTCGTCGACCTCGCCGAGTGCGTCCCCTCACGATCTACCTCGCCCCGCTCCACTCGTCGCCGGCCGAGAGAGCGCGACTGACCCCTCCTCTGCTCGTCCGCAGCGCTCACCACGGCAAGGAGGAGACGGCGGGCTGCCACGGCGACATCGTCATCATCTCGCACGGCCACTTCAGCCGCTGCTTCATGTGCGTCCTGCTCTCCCTCGTCTCTCCTCGCGGTCGTTGTCGTCGATTTTGTCACGCCTCTCCCTCTCTCTCTGCGACATCCCCTCTCCCTGCGCGCAGTCAGCTGATCCGCCTCTCGGTCCCTTCCTCCTGCTCTCGCCTCGCAGGACCCGCTGGTGCAAGCTCAACCTGTCTCAAGGCCGCATCTTCGTCGCCGACACGGGCGCGCTTCACAAGCTCGGGTTCCAGCACCGCAACTTCGACGAGCGCAGCCTGCTCGGCCTCAACCTGTACAGCGTCGAGGAGTAGAGGGGAGGCCCAGGTGCATCTATAGACGAGCGCGTCGGCGTGCAACGTCGTTGAGCGCTCTCGAGCTGGAGGAGGCCAGAACGATCGCCGCTGCACCTACGCTTCCTTGCTTATCCGTGAGCGTCTTGGCTCACTTGCGCAGGAGCTCTGCGTTGCGCAACTCGCCGTCGTGGCCCGGAGAAATGTGCGACTTTGCTCGAGCCTCTCTTCCCCGCAGTTTCTCATCGTCAGCTCGTCGCTCTCCCACCTCGTGCGCCCTCTCCAGCGCAGCTCTCGCCGCTGCAGCAGGCGTACTGCGCGCTGCGGCACTCTTCGCGGCCGCTCGACCCCCTCGACTTGCGCGCACACCGCCCGCCGCCCGTCGCCCTCCGACCGCTGCTCCTCCTGCAGCTCCCGACCTCGCCTCGCCTCGCCCAGCTCGACGTCGATAAGCCAAGATGCCCCTCCCTGACGAGTCGCACCGCCTGTGCGTCTGCGCTTGTGCCCTCGTGCCCTCTGGCCGGGCCTCTCGAGCTGACCTCGTGCTTCGCCCCCCGCAGCGCCTTCCCCAAGATGCCCGACCTGCACGCCTGGATCGTCGTCGACGGCGAGCCCGTCGAGCTGTACGCGACCGACGAGATGAGGGCGAGGGGCGAGGCGTACGTGGAGGCGGCGACGGGCAAGACGTTCGAGATTGGCATCGCCGACCTGCGCTCGAAGCGTCCGACTTTCAGCTGGAACGTAGACATCTACGCCGACGGCGACTGGTCCGTCAAGCGCTCCTCTCGGCGGCGTAAGGCGTAGCTGACGTCGAGACCCGCAGGAGCGACGGCATCGTCACGGAGAAGTCGAGCACGGTGTACGGCGAGCCTGTCGACGATCGCGTGTGGGTCAGGGAGGGCTTCTACCACTTGAACGTGCGTTCGCCATCCTCCTCGAGCTGCGGGGAGATCTTCAGCTGACTCGGGGCCGCTGCTCTCGTCGCGCAGAACTCGACGATCCGCCGGTACCGCTTCGCCGAGCTGCAACCCGCCGAAGCCGCAGACGACGCGCTTTCCGCTCGCGACGCCAAGAAGATCGGCTGTATCGAGCTGCACTACTTGCGCATCACGCACGTGCGCCACGTCGCGGCAAAGTCGTTCGGCTTCGACGACGAGCAGGCGGTCCTCGAGGAGGACTGCAAGGCAGAGCTGTCGCATCGAGTCGGGTGAGCTCTCTCGCTCTCACACGACTCGTCTACACCTTCGAGACGCACTGCTGACGTAGTTACTTAGGTTCGGCGAGGAGGAGCCGTCCGACCAGGTGGAGGACATGGGCGCGACCTCGTTCAAGCGCAAGGACCCGATCCGCAAGCCGTACTCGCGCCTCAGAATCTTCTACCGCTCCAGACGTGCGTCTCTCTCTAGTGAGGCCTCGACGGTCGAGCTGAGATCGCCGAGCTGAGACCGCCGCCCTCGCAGCTTTCCTGCAGGCTCAAGCGCTCGTCCCGAGTGCGTTCTCTCTCCCGCCTCTCGCAGCTCCGCCTACTTCTGTGGACGTAGGCTGACGTCTCAGCGTCGCAGTGAGCGACGACTCGGAGTCCGACCTGGAGATCAGCACGCCGCCGCCTCGCAAACGCCGTCGCACCGACACCGCCTCGCCAAGCCCGGCCATCGCCGCCGCCGCCGCCGCCACAGCCCTGGCCTCCAAGAAGGCGCGTCTCGCAGAGCTGCAGGAGCAGCTCGTACGCGCGCAGGCCGAGGTTGACGAACTCGAGCAGGGCGGCGCGCTCGAGCAGAAGCACGAGGAGGATCCCGACGAGAATCAGTTCCAGCGGGAGGATGCGCCGCCGGCGCCGCTCAAGCCCGAGGAGGAGCAACAAGGGCTCAGAGTGCAGGGCGCTGAGGTGGAGGAGAGCGATGCGGGTGGTCCGGCTGCACCGCGTCCGGCGTGGCAGCTCGCGCTCGAGGGGCTTGGGGGAGGACCTTGACGCAGGGCGCGTCCTCGACGGCGACAGCAGCCTTGCTAGTAGTACCAGTTGTGCAGCGGAGTGGTTTTCAGTACTCACTGCTGCGTCCTCGATCGTCGAGAGCTTGTCGACGTGCGTGCTTGACCTTCTCAAGTTGCTCGCCCCAGCCTAAGGGGCGCTTAGCCTGCCTCGAGAACCAGGGGACGTCTCTCAGGCTCTCACTGTCTATCTCAGCACGCAGCGGCGCTCCGTAGAGCTGTGAGCGACCGCGTGGGTGCGCTCGTCGAGATCTGGGGCGAGAGGTGCACGGACCTCTCCCTCCGCTCTGCCTGGTGGCGCTCGCGCGAGACGCACGAGTTACCCAGCACGGTCGGCAGAGAGCTCGACGCGAGCTCGGCGACGTCGAACAGAGCTCACCGGCTTGACCAGTGAGTTGGGCGAGGCGGGAAGAGCAACTCTCGCGGACCGATTGGCTGTGCTCGCTCGGTCCGCGAACGACGGATTCGAGTGCAGGAGAGCCAGGAGTGTCTACGACAGGTCTACATCTAGATGCGCTACCTCTTGAGCGAGCCCTCGCGCTGCAGGCCCGACTCGCCGCCGACGACACCTCGCTCGCGCTCGACCTCCTCCGTCATGATCCTCCTGCGCAGGCCCTCGTCCTGCTCGCGGTCCTTGGCGCTCGTCGTGCCCGCACCGAGCTCGACCGCCTCCTCGTCAACCGGATGCCGCGCAGGGCGGGCCTGGCCGTACTCGGGCTGGAGCGGCCCGCCGAGCGAGACGAGGACGGCGGCCGAGTTGGCGGTCGGCGCGTCGAGAGCGAGGAGCTCCTCGGGCGTGAACATGCGCGGCACGAGGTAGTACCGCACGGGGATGAGGATGATGATGATGACGGGGAAGCCGATTCCGGCTGCGCGCGAACGAGAGCGAGGTCAGCGTCGAGCCGACGAGGGCGAGAGTAGAACGAGAGCAAGACGCACCGATCGTCTCCGAGATGGCGATGATGGCCGCAAAGAAGAGCCACTGGATCGCGATGAAGCGGAAGATGGACCGGCGGCTGATGTTGTAAAGCGGGTGCGTCGACGGCGTCATGCGGCGGTCGCGGAGGAGGTACAGCGTCTTGTGCACGATGCTGTTCCCCTCGACCGAGCCCCAGCCGACGACGATGAAGATGCCGGCGAACATGGCGCGCGACATGAGGCCGCTGCGACGAGGAAGAGCGAAAGTCAGGAGGAGGCCTGAGCGCGGAGCGGGGAAAGGCGGCGAGGACGCACAGGACGACGAGGAGCGGGCGCGACATGGTGCCAAGGATGAGGAGCTGCAGAGCATGGTAGAGAGACGGTGAGCTCGACGAGCGCGGGGATCGAGCGAGAGAGAAAGAGAGAGGAAGAGAGACGCACGCCCATGGCAAAGTGCGAAACCCTCTGCTCGACGACCCTCGTCCTGACGACCTTCATCGGCGTCCTCTCAGCACCCTGCTCAATCCTCCTCTCGCCGTGCTCCCTCGCCTCCTTGACGTCGCCCTCGAAGAAGCCACCCTCGCTGACCTCGGTCTCCTCCGGGATGAGGTGCGTCTCGCTCAGGCTCTCGGTGTGGACGGGCGCCTGCGGGACGAGGCCGTTGGGCGCAGGGAGGCCGATGACGCCCGAGACGAAGGTCGTGCAGCCGAGGAGGAAGAAGTCCCAGTGGAAGCCGGCGGGCCGCTTGACGGGGAAGCCGCGCGACTGCGCCATGACCGAGCTGACGTTGTTCTGCGAGGGTGAGCGGGTCGAAGCGTCAGCTGTAGAGCTGTGAGAGGGAGCAGAGCGAGAGAGCACGCACGTCAAAGTAGAAGAGGAGCGTGACGAGGCAGCCAAAGGGCAGCGCGACGAACACCCACTTGACGGGGAGGGACCAGAAGGGGACGACCCAGTCACGGCTGCACGTCATGGCGCTCGTCAGCTCGCGAGGACTGACGAGGCAGGAGAAGGAGCGGGCACGCACTTGAGCGTCGGGTTGAACGTCGAGGTGATCGGCAGGAACTGGATGTCGGCGTCCTTGATGTACCCGGGACTGCAGCAGCGTCGATGAGCGTCAGCCGTCGTCACGAGACAGTGCAGACGGCGAGGAGGTAGAGAAGGAGAGGACGCACATGTGCACGAACCCCGTGTAGAGGATGACGGCGGCGGCGAACGCGTAGTCGACGAGGAACTTGCGGAACCAGAAGGCTGTGCGGCGGCTCGAGTCAGCGCTGTGCAGGTCGAGCGCGACATGCTCGGCGGAGAGACGCACGGCCAAAGTGGAGCGTGCCCGAGCGCTCGGTAAAGTAGACCGTGAGGGCGAAGAGCATGGCGATGACGACGCTGAACCAGCCCGACTGGCCCGTGCCGTCGTCGAACTCGTACACGAGCAGCTCGATGCCCTTCTGGATGTAGATGACGCCGACATCTGCGAGGGAGAGAGTCAGTCGAGGAGCAGGCTCAGCTTGAGAAGGCGACGACGCACAGAGGCCAAACGTCTCGCTCGTCATGCTGCGGGGAGGACGACGTCAGAGCCGGCATCCGATGATCGAGAAGCATCGAGACGCACTCGGTGACGAAGCGGGTGTAGTCGCAAATGTTGAACACGGCGACGATCCAGTGCGTGATGGCGGACCAGCTGCGGCAACGACGACGAGGGTGAGCTTGGACCCTGCTCGAGGGCTGCGGCGAGGAGGAGACGCACATGAGGACCCAGGCCTGGAACTGGATGTAGTCGACGTCGTAGTCGCGCAGGATGTCGAACGTCGTGTAGTTGAACAGGTTGATGAGACCGGTCACTGCGAGAGCGACGAGGCGTGAGCCAGCTGCTTCTGCGGCTCCTCGGCAGCTCGACCGCGTGAGGGAGAAGCGAGAGAAGGACGCACCGCCGACGATGGTGAGTGGCTGGACCGAGAAGACGGCAAAGACGAGGGCCGGGAGGGCGGACGCGAGGAGGCCCTCGTTGACGCCGTAGGTGCCGTCGGTGCGCACGTACATGTCGATGATGTAGGCGAGCATGGGCATGATGCTGCGGAGAGGGTAGAGCGGGATCAGTAGCTGTAGGGGCTCGAGCGCAGGAGGGAGAGACGGACTTGAGGAAGTACATCTTGAGGGTCGCGCCGACGACGCGCTCGAGGTTGCGGGGCTTGAGGCCTTCGGTCCAGTCGCTGACGTAGAAGGGGAGACGCTTGCGCACGTCGTGGTACATGCCGCGGAAGGGCATGTACTGGTAGGCGAACGAGCGCTCTGGCCAAGGGCGACGATCGGGCGAGAACGAGCGCTTCTCGCGGCGGGGCGGGCGAGAGGACGGGCGGCCTCGTTGAGCATCTTGCGAAAGGTCCTTGTCGGGTGCCGAGACGGGGAGGGTGAGCGAGGGCCCGCCTGCAGAAGATCGAGAGCTCGCGGCGGCGCCGGCGGTCGGGGCAGGTGGCGGAGGGTCGAGCGACATGGGGCGGCGCGCGCGTCGGGGGAGGGGCGTGGAGTGGCTCGCGTGAGGTGCAGGAGCTCAAGAGCAGGCTGGTCTTGGGTGCAGAGCGGCAGCCGTGGTCATGGTTAGAGCCAGGAACGCCGACCCCGCCGAGAGAGAGCGCGCAGCTCCTCGTCGCCGTCTTCTCGCTCCTCAAGGGCAAGCCCAGCTTGGCTACACCGCCTCTCGCCCCTCTACCATGTCCCGCTTCCTGCGAGCTGGCCTCTCGGAGGACCTCACCCTGAGCCCAGGTGCGCCCTCTCCCACGTCCCACCTCCCTCGTCCCTCTCGTCCTCATCATCATCCTTTCCCCCGGTCCACAGACGTCCGCGCCCACGTCCTCGTCCCGCTCTGCGCCGTCGTCCTCTTCAGCGGCCTCATTCGCCACTACCTCGCCCGCTACCTCACCAAACCGCCAAAGGAGCAGCCCCTCCTCGTCGTCCGCGAGCAGTGGGTCCCCCTCCCCACCTCCTCCCTCCCTCGCTCTCTGCCTGCGCCCAAGCTGACCCTGCCTCGTGCGCCGCCTCGCAGACGAGCCCTCACCCGCGCCCAGGTCCTGCGCGCCAACAGCTCGCACCTCGCGCCCGCCGCCTTCAACAGCCTCCGCTCTCACCTCCAGACGGCCCTCGAGGATGGCTCGTACCTCAAGAAGCCCGCCCCGCCCGAGGGCTCGTCCCCGGCCAACCCGCTCGACAACCCGCAGGACATGGAGCAGATGATGGAGGGCATGACCGACATGATGAAGAAGCAGGCCGTCGGCTTTGTCCCGCAGGTGCGCCTCTCTCTCTCACTCTCTCCTCGCGCCGAGCAGCAGCTGATGCCCTTTCCTCGACCGACGCAGATGGCGACCATGTACCTCGTCAACAAGTTCTTCGCCGGCACCCTCCTCGGTGCGCTCGCCCTCTCGTACTCGTCTCGCACGACCCCTCAAGCTGACTCGCACGCCTTCGACAGCCCGCATCCCGTTCCCTCTCCCTCTGCGCTTCAAGGAGCTCCTGCAGCGCGGCATCTGGCTCCCCGAGGTCACGCTCGACGCGTCGTGGTGCTCGGCGACGTCGTGGTACTTCCTGTGCATGTTTGGCCTCGGCCCGGTCTACCAGCTCCTCGTCGGCGACTCGAGCGGTGCGTCCTCCTCCACTTCCCTCACCCGTATGAGCGCAAGCTGACGCGCCTCCCGCACGACTCGCAGCGACGCAGATGGTCGCGATGAACCCGATGATGGGCATGGCCGGCGGCAGCGGCGGCGCGGCGCCCGTCATGCCCGGCGCGCCCGGCCAGGACTTTGTCAAGCTGTTCCGCGGCGAGCGCGAGAACCTCGACATTGTCGAGTACGCGTGGGCGAGCGACGGCGTCGAGGAGCGGCTCCTGACCATGTTTGCGACCTAGACGGGCGACGAGGGACTGCAACGACGACTCGGTGTACCGCTCTCGCTCGAGAGTATCTGTGGGCCTCTCGGTAGCTCTTCTCGCGTGACGAGCTCGCCGCAGCGAGCCGCTGGCCGTCCTCGAGGGCACCTTCTCAAGCTCGCCGAGAGGCCCGTGCGCTGCGAGAGAAAGTCGCGCAATATAGTGCAGCGAGCGGCAGAGAGCTACGCAAAAGGTCCTGGTCAAGGTCGCCGTCTCCTGGAAGCGCGAAAGGATACTACATCGAGCCCAGGCTCGTCCTCCTCGTCCCTCTGGTCCCTCGCACTCGCCGGTCCCGCTCGCCCGCTCTACCTCCTCCCTGGTCGTCGACGTCTAGAGCGTGTAGGTCGAGTACGTCTGGGCGCCCGAGTCGATCATTAGGCCGTAGCGAGCCGCCTGCGCCAGGCTGCCGTCGCTCGTGTCGCCCGAGCAGTCGAAGAAGTTGACGCCGCCGACCCGGAAGCGGAACGCCTGGCGCGCCTTGTACCAGATTGTGCCCGGCGCGTCGGTCCTGCACGCGGGAGGGTGAGGGGGAGGTGAGGGCGAGGTGAGGGCGTCAGCTTTGTGGATCGGGCGAGGGAGAGGGCCGAGCGGGGCAAGGGAGGAAGGAGAGGGGAAAGGGAGGAAGGCGAGGGACGCACGAGATGAACTCGCTCGTCGTCGGGTTGTAGAGGGTCCACGCGTGGGCGTAGCTCGCCTCCTGCACCTTGCGGAAGCCCGACGTCGGGCTGAACTTGGAGACGAGGTCCTTGTACAAATACTGCCCGTTCGACCCGATCCAGCTGCCGCACTGCGAGCCGCTCGTCCTGTACTGGTAGGCGATCGTCGTCGTGCCGTCGGGGCACGTCTTGACCGTGTAGGGCTGCTTGACCCAGTAGGCGTACGCGTACATCGGCAGACCGACGAGCTGCGAGACGGGCGGCGAGGTCGCGAGCGCGAACAAGGGCAGGGCGCGAGAGCGACGAGAGGGCGGAAGATCATGTAGGTAGAGCGAGGGGGAGGAAGTGAAGGGGGGTGAGAGGGAGGAGGGGGAGAGAGAGAGGGGGCCGGCGGGGGAGGGTTCGTGCGCAGAGAGAGGCGCAGACGAGAGGCAGGAAGGGGCGCAGGAGGGAACGAGGAGTGGAGAAGAGAATGAGAGAGAGAGAGAGAGAAAGGAGAGGAAAGGCTGCGTCAGCGATCCTCGTCGAGGTCGAGGGGAGCGTACTTAGGAAGGTCGAGCGCACGATGTGGCTGCCGGCAAAGCCGGCCTTTTGGAACAGCGAGATGCTGCAGGATAACAAGGAAGCATCAGCATCGAGCTCGGCGCACGTATCGAGAGGAGAGAGGCGCGGCGAGAGGAAGGAGAGGAGCGACGAGGAGAAGGAGAGCCGCGTCGAGGGGAAGGAGAGGCGCGCCGAGAAGAGGAAGACGAGGACGAACCCGCTAAAGACCGAGTAAGGGTTGTCGGCTGGTGAGCACCCGGCCGACCATGGCGAGTTGGGGCCAGTCGCCGAGTTCCACGTGCCCGTGATGTCGTACGACATGACCGTCAGGTAGTCGAGCACGGCGGCGAACCCGCGCATGTCGGTGAGGAGCTCGCCCGACGCGCCGACGAGACCGCTCACGGGCACCGCCATCGAGAGGCGCGTGTTGATGCCGGCGACCGAGCGCAGCGTCTGGAGGAAGAGGAGGAGGTTGGCGGTGTCGGACGGGCTGACGACGTTTCCCAACTCTGTTTGTTGACTCGGGTATTCCCAGTCCTGCACAACGGGAGGAGGAGAGCAGGATAAGTCAGTGCACGCTCTCGTGGAAGTCTCGGGCGCAGGCTCACGATGTCGATACTGCGAGAAGGCAAAAGGTCAAGGTCGGCTCGCTACGGGCTCAAAGCGAGAGCGAAACGCACCCGTCGAACGCGTACTGCTGCATGACGGCGACAAGCGTGCGAGCGAAGGTGTTGCGAGACGTGGCGGTGGCGACGTGAGTCGAAAAGTACCTGCTCGACGAGGACGAGGTCAGTGCGCGTCGGGCTCACGGGCTAGGTGGAGGGTCGCACTGCGAGCCAGTCCATCCTCCGACAGTGTACGAGACTGTCACGCCTGCAGCGTGAGCGCGAGAGACAAAGTCCCGGATGAGCGAGTCGTCGATGCCAGCTTGCGAGATTGTCGTTGCCTGCGCACGGGCCCTCGTCAGCTTCTCTCGCGCGTCCAGGATGACAGCAGCTCGAGGCTTACGCTCGGCGTCGTCGTGAAGACAAAGTAGTCCAAGTGGGTGTACTTCTTGTAGGGAACGTCCTGCGAGCGCAAGAGAGCGAGGGAGGAGGAGGAGGTCAGCTCTCGCCCGCCGACCCCGGGACGATCAAGGGGACTCACGGCCGGCGACATCTGATAGCTGGGGAAGTAAGCCGAGAGGACCTTCTTGCCGGTGAAGCCCTTGCCGTACGTCTGGGCCGAGGCGACGAGGCTCGAGGCGGCGGCGAGCAGGAGGAGGACGGGTCGAACCATGGTCGACGCACAGGAAGGAAGGTACTGAGGTCGAGAAGAGGTGCTGCGGGGCGAAGCGTCGGCTCTGCTTGCCCAGAGGCGCTCTGGAGGTCGAGCGAGGGCTGGCGGTGTTTGCTCAACGAGAGAGGGGCGGTGGGGGGTGAACGAGGGACTAGGGTGAGGGCGAGCGGTCGAGTCGACGCAGCACAGGTGCAGCAGTGCGCAAAGAGCTGCGAGCGGGACAGGGCTGCCGGAGGAGGAGGGAAGGAGGAGGAGCAGCGAGGGCAATGCGGAGAACGACGCGGCGAGGTGCCCGATCACGCGTCGCGCCTTTTCTGCAAATTCCATTGCAGCGGCTCCGGGTGCCTGATGCCGACGCAGTCTGTTTGACAGAGTGAGTTGACTGGAAGGCGCTCCTCGCCGCGAGGCTCGAGCGGAGGACGACGAGGGCTTTCGAGGCGGCGCAGCTCATGCATCTCTCGCTCGCATGGCGCTCGACTAGCTCACTGGGAGGTGCTCCTTTCAGCTCTAGATACCGCACAAGTAGGCGGGCGGCGCACTCGACCGCGAGCGCCCGCCGTCCCCTCCTCGCCCGCCGTCCCCTCCTCGCTCCACATGCCATGGCTCCTCGACACGACCGCCGCTAATGCTCCTACCGCGCCGCCTCGAGCGCAGCCGCACAGATCTCGGCGAAGCGGATCGCCGCCTCGTCCTCGCCCTTGCGAGCGTAGACCTGGAGGCCGATCGGCGTGTCGCGGTACGCCTCGGCGTCGTAGCGCTCGTAGTTGAGCTTGTCGAACGGGCTCGCAAACTCGTGCGGCTCGGCCTTGACGTCGACGGTGGGGTCGACGGCGGTGACGGGGAAGGCGGCGCTCGGGTAGTCGCAGAGGTTGCAGACGGCCTGTGGGAGCGACAGCGTCAGCTCGACCAGCGCGCGAGGTGAGCGGAAGAGCGAGCTGACGCACCGTGTAGAGGTTCTCGAGCGCGTCGTCGTGCCGGAAGCTCGGGTAGGGAGCGGTCGGCGAGATGATGGCGTCGAGCGGGCGGCCCGTGCCCGTCATCTCCTTGGTCGCCTCCCAGTCGTCGAGCTGCGTCTTGACCCAGTGGCGGCGCTCGAGGCAGAGCTGCCAGTAGTCGTGCGTGCTGAGCTGAAGTGCCGGTGCTGAAGCGAGAGGCGCGGCGAAGATGGGCGGCTCGCCCGAGAGAGAGCACTCGCGCTTGACCTCCTCGTCGCCAGCGGCCGAGAAGAACGAGTTCTGCGGGGCACAGGTGGTCGGGGTCAGCTGAGGGGGCTCTAGGGAAGAGTCGACGGGGATGAGGGACGGACGAGGATGGCGTCGCCGGTGGCAGCGTCGGGCGGCGAGTAGACGATGACTGAGCACGAGCCGGCGTCAGCTCGAGCGCTTTGGGCCCTACAGCAACGACAAGGACGCACCCTTGTGACCTTGTGCGACAAGAGCCTTCTCGAGCTTGTCCATCGCGCGCAGGTAGGGCGGATCGGGCTTGACGACGCCGTTGTTGCGGTTGAAGCCGAAGCAGAGCGCCTTGCCGCCGCCGTGCTCGGCGAGCTGGTACGCCGCTTCGTTCCAGGGCATGCGGAGCGCGAGAGGGTCGTAGCGCCACGGCTCGGTATCGACGACGGCCTTGAAGAACGTCTTGAGCCCGTCGACAGACACCGAGAGCGGGCCGAGGACCGACTGGATGCCCTCGAAGCCCTGCATGGCGTTCGACGTGCCGCAGAACGGGATGCGGTTGTACGAAGGGCGCAGGGCGTAGATGCCGCAGAAGGCGGCGGGCACGCTGTGTCGAGGGGACAGGCTCGTCAGGAGGAGGGGACGAGGCAGGCGCGACGACGAGGATGACGAGGGCGCACCGAACCGAGCCGCCGAGATCCGTCCCGACGCCGAGAGCCGAGCCATGTAGAGCGATGAGCGCGCCCTCGCCGCCGGACGAGCCACCCGACGAGAGCGCTCGGTTGTGCGGGTTGAGCGTGCGCCCATGGAGGTTGCAGACGGTCTCGCCCGATCCCAGCGCCTGCGGCATGTTGGTGTGGCAGTAGAAGACGGCGCCCTGCTTAAGAAGGCAGTCGACGACGACGGCGTTCTTCTTGGCGACGCGGCCGACCCAGCCGACGTAGCACAGGTCCATCTGCTCGCCCTCGACGTCGATCTGGTTCTTGAGCGAGATGGGGAGGCCGTGAAGAGGACCTGTCGGCTGCAGGAGAGCGGGTCAGGACGCGCACTCGTCATGGCTGGCCCAGGAGAGAGCTCGAGAGAGCTCGAGAGACGCACGCCGTTGGTCGCAAACTCGGCGTCGAGCCACCTTGCGCGTTCGAGCGCTCGGTCAAAGTAGACTTGAGTCAGGCAGTTGGTCTGTGGGCGAGAGCAGCGAGCCGCACGGGGAGCGTCAGCCGAGTTCGCTCATCAGCGCGAGGGGAGGAGGAGGAGGGGGAAGAGGGAGGGACGCACGAGCTCGTGAGCGATGCAGGCCCGCCGGCAGAAGGCGCGCTAGGAGGACAGCCATGTCAGCTCCTCGCCGCACCGCACAGCTCCAGCACAGAGGCAGGAGAGAGAGAGGGAGCTCACCGTCACCTCCTCCGCTCCCCACTCGCCCGACCTGAGCCTCGCCAACAGGCTCTCGACGGTCGAGCCGGTGATCTCGAGCTCTCCCGCCGACAGCACACCTTCGAGCGGCACCCGCGCCACGTTCAGCTCCTCGGGCGCGACGCCCGTCGGCGCCGCGGCGCAGCACTCGCTCGCCGCCATCTTGCTCGCCAGCCGCGCGCGCTCCTGCGCCGCCGTGCGCTCCCAGGTCGAGGTCAGGGGCATTCCGAGTCGAGCTGGCTGGGTCGGGCAGCAGTGCTGGACGTCGAGATGTGGTGAGGTCAAGCTGTGCGGCCACTCGTCGCCGGCTCTCCTGCGCACGCTCCGAGCCGCAAGCGCTCTCACAGTTCCTCTTGCTAGGCAGCATGGACCCTCAGCTGAGAGAGACTGAACAAGACTGCGATTGCGCGAGAGCTGTCTACAAAGGGCGAGCAAGATGAGCGCACTCGACCGTGCGCATGGACCTCTCCCTCGCCTAGACTCGCCGTTCCGACCTGCTTCGCCGTCGCCGCCGCCCGCCCTTCTACCGCGTCGTCTCGAGCGCAGCTGCGCAGATCTCGGCGAACCGGATCGCCGCCTCGTCCTCGCCCTTGCGAGCGTAGACCTGGAGGCTGACGGGTGCGCCGCGGTACGCCTCGGCGTCGTAGCGCTCGTAGTTGTGCTTGTCGAACTGGCTCGCAAGCTCGTGCGGCTCGGCCTTGACGTCGACGGTGGGGTCGACGGCGGTGACGGGGAACACGGCGCTCGGGTAGTCGCAGAGGTTGCAGATGCCCTGCGAGAGCGGCGCGAGATCAGCGTCGGCGAACGAGGACGTGCACAGAGAGGTAGAGGCCGCACCGTGTAGAAGATGTCCTGCGTGTCGCCGTGACGGAAGCTCGGGTACGGTGCTGGCGGCGCGACGACCGCATCGAGAGGGCGACCTGTGCCCGTCAGCTCGCTCGTCCTCTCCCACGCGTCGAGCTGCCCCTTGACCCAGTCGCGGCGCTTGAGGCAGAGCTGCCAGTAGTCGTATGTCGCGAGATGAGGAGGGGGCGCCATGCCCTCGAGGACGCCGCCGAGGACGGGCTCGCCGGAAAGTGCGCACTCGCGCTTGATGTCCTCGCGCCCGTCTGCGACGAAGAGCGAGGTCTGTCGAGCACGGCGAGGCGAGTCAGCCACGCGTGCGGAGAGTGTCGTATGAGAGAGGGAGGGCAGCACGCACGAGGATGGCGGCGCCGGTGCCTGCGTCGGGCGGCGAGTAGTCGATCACTGCAGCGAGGTCGAGCCGGCGTCAGCGGCGCCTCCAAGGAGCTTCAACAGGACGGGCGCCGACGCACCCTTGTGGCCGTGAGCGACGAGAGCGTCCTTGAGCTTGTTCATGGCGCGCAGATAGGGCGGATCGGGCTTGACGAGGCCGTTGTGCCAGTTGAAGCCGAAGCAGAGCTCCTGCCCGCCGCCATGCTCCTCCAGCTCATAGGCCGACTCGTTCCACGGCATGTGCAGTGCGAGCGGGTCGGCACGCCACGGCTCGGCGTCGACCACGGCCTTGAAGAACGTCTTGAGCCCGTCGACCGAGATCGTCATCGGGCCGAGCACTGAGTAGACGGCCTCGAAGCCCTCCATCGAGTTGGACGAGCCGCAGTACGGGATGCGGTTGAACGATGGGCGCAGACCGAACAAGCCGTTGAAGGCCGAGGGGATCCTGCACGGGCGGATGTCGGTCAGGACAGTCCACAAGGATCATAGGCGCGAGAGAGGCAGAAGGACGCACCGGATCGAGCCACCAATATCGGAGCCGATGCCGAGCAACGAGCCACGCATGGCGATGAGCGCGCCCTCGCCGCCGGAGGAGCCGCCTGCCGCAAGCGAGCGGTTGTGCGGGTTGAGCGTGCGGCCGTGCAGGTTGCAGACGGTCTCGCCCGATCCCAGCGCCTGCGGCATGTTGGTGTGGCAGTAGAAGACGGCGCCCTGCTTAAGAAGGCAGTCGACGACGACGGCGTTCTTCTTGGCGACGCGGCCGACCCAGCCGACGTAGCACAGGTCCATCTGCTCGCCCTCGACGTCGATCTGGTTCTTGAGCGAGATGGGGAGGCCGTGAAGAGGACCTGTCGGCTGCAGGAGAGCGGGTCAGGACGCGCACTCGTCATGGCTGGCCCAGGAGAGAGCTCGAGAGAGCTCGAGAGACGCACGCCGTTGGTCGCAAACTCGGCGTCGAGCCACCTTGCGCGTTCGAGCGCTCGGTCAAAGTAGACTTGAGTCAGGCAGTTGGTCTGTGGGCGAGAGCAGCGAGCCGCACGGGGAGCGTCAGCCGAGTTCGCTCATCAGCGCGAGGGGAGGAGGAGGAGGGGGAAGAGGGAGGGACGCACGAGCTCGTGAGCGATGCAGGCCCGCCGGCAGAAGGCGCGCTAGGAGGACAGCCATGTCAGCTCCTCGCCGCACCGCACAGCTCCAGCACAGAGGCAGGAGAGAGAGAGGGAGCTCACCGTCACCTCCTCCGCTCCCCACTCGCCCGACCTGAGCCTCGCCAACAGGCTCTCGACGGTCGAGCCGGTGATCTCGAGCTCTCCCGCCGACAGCACACCTTCGAGCGGCACCCGCGCCACGTTCAGCTCCTCGGGCGCGACGCCCGTCGGCGCCGCGGCGCAGCACTCGCTCGCCGCCATCTTGCTCGCCAGCCGCGCGCGCTCCTGCGCCGCCGTGCGCTCCCAGGTCGAGGTCGAGGGCATGATAGATGGGTCCAGGGAGGAGCAGAGAGCAGCTAAACCCGCTCTTGGTGCGTCCTCGGTTCTCTCTCGCCCGTCCACCCTGTGACGCTAGTTCCGAGTCGGCCGTGCTCTCGCTGACGCCTATCTACGCCCGAGGTACAGCAGATGCGCTCCAAATAGCTTCTGAGGGCCGTCGGAAGGAGCTCAGCTTCCACGAGCCTCGCTGCCGACGTGCCGCCGTGGCCTCCTTTGCAGCCGGGCCTCGTCTTGTGACGGTTCCCCCAGCAGTCTTTGCCCGGGACTCGTCGGTGCATAGCATCGACATGCTCGGTGAGCCTGGCTGAGCCTGTTCGCGAGCTGCAGCTGCGGCCGACGCGACCAGGCGGAGCTTATCTCCGGAGCTGCCGACGGCTCGCCGACTACGAAGCTTGCCCCGCTTCTCGCTGTCAGTCGCCCATGCGCTAGTCCTGCGCAGGAAGGACGGGCATATCTCGCAATCGAGTGCCACGGGCGCTTTGTGCCCTCTTCTCCGCCGCTCGCTCGCCCTTCTTCTCGACCGACGCCTCGCGCCGCTTCTCCTCCATCGCCTCCCCTCTACACCCTCGTCAAGCACCCTACGTACAGTATGTCGGACGCAGTCGGTTACCCAGAAGGCAGCCGCGAGTTCACCAAGCTCCTCGGCCCCGGCGTTGGGTACGGCGTGGTCGTGGGCGTCGGCGCCTTCTTCGCGATCGCGATGAGTACGTGCCCTCTCGCAGGAGCTCCGAGGAGGTCCAGGAGCTGATCCTGTCCTCCTCCTCGATGCAGTCCTCCTCACGCGGGTTCAAGCCAAGTTCTCGCGCCTCGACCCCGGCTCCGCCAACGAGTTCGCGACGGCGTCGAGGAGTGTCAAGCCCGGCTTGATCTGCTGCGGGTGCGTCGACGTTGACGACGGGGAGTCCTCTTCCTCGAGCTGACCTTCTGTGACCTCTGCAGCATCGTGTCGGCCTGGACGTGGTGCGTCTCTCTTCCCGCCCCGGCCTTCCTAAACTCGCTCCTGACCCATCGTCGCGCTGTAGGTCGGCTACCCTGCTGCAGTCGTCGGCATCGACCTACGCCAATGGCCTGTCGAGCGCCTGGTGGTACGGGGTCGGCGGCTCGTTGCAGATCGCTCTCTTCGCCGCGGTCGCTGCCAAGGTCAAGCAGAACGGTGCGTCTCGTCTCCTCTCGCGACGAAGGACGTCTCGCCTACGATCGAGTTCGACTCGTCAACGACTTGGGCTGGGCCGACGAGGCAGCACCTCTGGTTGCGACATCGTGCACGGACCTCGCTGACGCTCCCTCAACTCCTCTTCCACAGCCGGAGGAGCCGTCACGTTCGCCGAGATCGTCAGGGCGCGCTACGGCCGGGCGTGTCACATCCTGTTCACCTTCTACTCGCTCGTGTGCGCCCACATCGTCACAGGCTCCCTGATCCTCGGCGCGTCCGCGACGTTCAACGCGATGACAGGCGCCAACATCATCGCCTGCAACTTCCTGCTCCCTCTCGGCATCGCCATCTACGTGCGTCGGTCTCTCAGCACTCGCTCGACCCGCTCTCGAACGTCGGCGAGCGAGAGAGCGGGGAGAGGAGCCGCCTCCTCGGCTGGGTGACTAGCCGCTGACGCTCTCCTCTCGAGCAGGTTGTCGCAGGAGGACTGCGTGCTACGTTCATCGTCGACTTCCTGCACACGGTCATCTTGTTCGTGATCCTCTACATCTTTGCGTTCACGATCTACGGCACCTCGGACGTCGTCGGCTCGCCGGGCAAGCTGTACGACCTCCTTCAGCAGGCCGCCGTCCTGGCGCCCGTCGACGGCAACACTGGCGGCTCCTACACGACGATGAAGTCGAACGGGGGTATTCTGTTCGGTGGCTGCACGGTACGTCGCCGGCTTTTCCCCCGCCGCTCAGTCGGTCCTCGCTGACTCGGACCGTCTCACCTCCCAGATCGCCACCGGGTTCGCCGGCGTCGTCTGCGACCAGGGCTACTGGTGCATCGAGATGGCGCTCGCCTACGTCGTGCGGCTCGAGCTGACGTCGTCCACCTCGTCTCGCCGTGCAGGCAGCGCGCCATCGCTTCCCGACCCGAGTCGACGACCAAGGCGTACATGCTCGGCGCCATCAGCTGGTTCTCGATCCCTTTCGCCTTCGGCACAATGATGGGCCTGGGCGCTCGAGCGCTCATCACGAACCCGGCCTTCCCGACCTACCCGTACGCGCTGTCGGCGTCGCAAGTTTCCGCCGGGCTCGTCGCGCCTGCAACGGCGGCGACCCTCATGGGCAAGTCGGGTGCTATCGCCGTCCTGCTCATCGTGTTCATGGTGCGTCTCGCTCTCTCGCACGTCGGCAGCAGTTCGCGAGCTGACCTCGACGACCTTCCCAAATTGACTTCCTCGCAGGCTGCGACCTCCGCATGCTCCGCCGAGCTCATCGCCGTCTCGTCGCTCGTCGTGCGTGACTGCATCGGCATGTACAAGACGCTGTCCGGCCATCAGGTGCGTCAAGTCCTGCTCAAACTCGCGTCAAGCCGATCACGAGGCTGACCCGCACGGACCTCGCCGCAGATGGTCTTTGCGAGCCACTGCGTCATCGTCGGCTACGCCATCTGGGGCGGCGCATTCTCGTGCATCCTGCACGTCGCGAGCATCGACCTCGGCTGGGTGAGCAAGGCTCGTTCGCCTTGTCGTCTGCGAGCGCACGAGCCCCTCCTGACCGTCTCGTCCTCTCTCGCCGCACAGCTCTTCTACGTCCAAGGCGTCCTCCTCACGCCTGCCGTCGTGCCTATCGCCATGACGGTCATCTCGAAGCGCCAAAGTCGACACGCCGCGTTCTGGGGCACGCTGTTTGGCACGGCCTGCGGCCTGTTCGGCTGGCTCTACGGCTGCAAGCGCATATACGGCGAGATCAACATCACGTGCGGCGGCGGCTCACACTCGCTCTCTGCTGCGACTAGTCGAGCAGCGCTGACGCCGTTCGTCCTGCAGGAACCTCGCCCTCCCGTACTCGGCGATTTCCGGCTCGGCGCCTGGCCTCGTCATGTCGACCCTCGCTTCCTTCATCATCACCGCCATCAGTGAGTCATCTCTCGTGCAGCCTCTGTGCGGCGAGCGAGGGTCCCCACTCGAGGCAGCAGCAGGAGCTGACCCCGCCTCCTCGCAGAGCCGGACAACTACGACTGGAAGGGCACGAGGGCCATCGCCCTCTCGGACTCGAACGAGCCGTCCGAGGGTACGATCGTCAAGGCGTCTGCCGACAGCGACAGCGAGGTCGAGAAGAAGGATCAGCCGACGGGCGAGGCGCGCATCGCCGACCTGGACGAGGTCGTTTCCCCGACGGTCGAGGAGCAGGCCGCCGCAAACCCGCCGCTCGACCTCGCCAAGCTGCAGCGCACTTTTGTCCGGGCCTGCTGGATCTCGGGCATCTTCTCGTTCATCATCGCCGTCGTCATTCCCTTCCCGCTCTTCTTTTCCCGCTACATCTTCTCGAGGCGGTTCTTCGAGGCGTGGTGCGGCGTCTCGCTCGCCTGGGTCCTCCTCGCCGGCATCTTCTGCATGTGCGTGCACTTTCGCCGCCTGACTCTCGCAGCCTGCTGGGCGACTGCTGGCTCAGGCGAAAGCTGACGAGGCTCCTCCCCCTCCCGACGACAGGGTCCTCCCCGTGTGGGAGTCGCGCAGCGAGATGTTCATCCTCGCGCGCTCGACGCTGCGCGTCATCTCGGGCCGCACGAGCAAGGAGCAGGTCGTCGCCTGAGTCGGCGAGTCGGCGCGGCATGCGCTCGAGCCCGGCTCGAGCCGCCGACGCCGCGGCGGGCTCCTTTCGAGGTCGTCTCTTCTTCCCTATGTGTAGATACGTGCAATGGCGGCTCATGTAGACAGCCCTGCCCTGTGCCCTGAACACCGTCGTCGAGAGGAGCTCGAGGTCGCTCGAAGGGGCTCGAGCGGTGCGCCGGCGGGTCGTTCGCCTCTCGTCCTCCGCCCTCGCTCGCTTCTGCTGCTCGCCGTGCTCTCAGGAAGTGGAGGTGCCATCAGTGGAGCTGCGCAAGTCGAGGCGAGCCGCCTCGTCCCTTGTGGCGCCGCCTCGACGAGCTCGCGTCCTCATCAGCTCCTCGACGTTCGCCGCGACTTTTCCCGTTCTCCACAGCCGGCATTACGCATCGCTCGTTGCGGCTGACGAGCGGCAAGAGGGAGCTCCGCACGGCAACGTTTCGGCCGAAGAATGGAGCCGCTCGAGCCCTGTGCGCCGGGTCCTCCCCGCACGAGCACGAGCCGTCGCTCGGACAAGGGCAGCTCGCGCTTCCTCTCTCCCTCCTCTCACCACCTCGCCTCGTCGTCACTACTCAGTCCGCTAGTCGGCTCGCCACCCTCCTTTGACCCACACTCGTTTGACCGCCACGAGCGCCGCCTCGCCTTCGCCGTCCCAGCTCGCCCGCCGACTCCCCCGCACCACGCACACACCCTCTCGTCTCGCACCTCCTCGACTCTCCGTCGCCAAGCACACCGCTCGCCTACACTCAGCAGGCGGCACGATGGCCTACCAGCACAGCGACCCACGCTCGCTCCCCCTCCCCGCCCTCCCTTCGCCCTCGCTCGCCTCGCCGCCGCCCGCCATTGTCGTCCAGCCCTTCCACTCGCACCCACCGTCGCCGCACCAGCCCCAGCTCAGCACCTATGCACCTTCGTCGCATCCACGCGGTCTCGCCTCGCCCGAGTACGCGCCGCAACAGACCTTCGCCCGCCGCTCGCCGGCCGAGGAGGAGAAGGACGCCTACTTTGCGCGCTCGGCCTCGGTCGACTCGTACGGCTCGTACTCGCACGACGAGCACTGGGCCGATGTACATGCGCCCGGTGCAGCTCCGCTAGCGGTCGGCGGCAAACCCGCCCCGATCCTGCTCCCGTCGCCGCGCGCCGCGTTCGTCACCGAGCCGGGCTCGCCCCGCTCGCCGATGAGCCTCAAGCAGGCCATGGCGTTCGGCGACGTCGGGAGCGTCCTCGACGAGAAGGTCGGCGGGCGAGGCGCGGCCGACATGCGCAAGTCGGGCCTCGACTGGGCGCGCTTCTCGCGCATGGTCAAGGAGAGCGAAGCCGAGAAGGAGAGCGAGTGGCTCAGGCGCAAGCAGGGCAGCGCCAAGAAGTGGTGGATCATCGGCTGGGCCGGGTCTGCTGCTATCATCATCGCGTGCGTCCACCCTCCTCCCCGAACAGCTCGCCGTTGAGGACCGCGAGGCTGACCGCTCCTTCTTGCTCGTCCCCAGCATCGTCATTGCGCTCGTCGTACACTTCAAGAACCCGTCGTCGTCGAGCGACACGACGCCGAGCGTCTCGCAGCTGGAAGGTGAGCCCTCTTTCTCGGCGGCCTGAGCGGGTCGAGCGCGACGGGACGCCGCAAGCCCGTCTCGCACTGATCGGCTGCACGAGCTCGCCTCCTCCAGAGCATGTACTGACACTCGCTCTGGACGCTCGCGCGCAGGCAGGAACTCGACGTCGGCGAGCTCGAGCCCGTCCACATCCGCCTCGGTCCTCCCCCACTCGGGCGTCGTGCCTGTCGCGGCTGGCGCCTCGACGAGTGCGACGACGAGCGGTGCAGTCACGGCGACATCGACGTGGCGCGAGGAGGCCGAGGACGACATGGTCATCGCGAGCAGCTCGGTCGCCCAGCAAGCTGCGCTCGACCTCGACACGACCACCACGACGCGCCCGCTCGCCCGCACGACTGCCGCGACGACGTCGACGACAATCTCGCCCTCCGCCATGACGACGACCCGCGCCGCTGCTCGCTCGTCGACTTCCACGACGACGACGAGCACCACGGCAACCTCGTCCTCCTCTCGCTCGGCCACGTCGGCGGCGGCCGCCTCCTCGACCCGCGCCGACGTCGACCGGCGCAGTAAGCGGTGGCTGCGCTTCGGCCAGGACGGCAAGCCCGAGCGCGGCGGCCGTCAAGCGTGGAACGCCGTCCCGTTCGTCCACCTCCCGATCGGCGACGCGAGGAGGAAGCGCGACGTCGCCGGCGGCGCGCATTGAGCGCGCGCTCCCCCTTCCTCTGCGCTCGACGAGGTCGAGCCTGTATACCCCGCCGCGAGGAGGGTACCCGAGCATGCGCGCCTGAGCGGTGTCCCTCCCTCGCCTCTTCCCTCCTTTCGCCTCCCGCCCGCTCCTTTGTCGATAACCTTCGTAGCTAGAGCATGCTGCAGCTCAGACCGTGCGCAGCGAGGTAGAGCAGAAGCAGGAGAGCCCGAGCCGAAGCGAGCAAGCCGAGAGAGGCCCGAGGTGGAAAAAGGAAACGGCGGCGCGCGGCTGAGAAGGAGACGGACGCTCCGGCCGGCGGCGGACGATGCCGTTCCCCTCGAGGGCCTCGCTCTCTCGCCCTTCGACCCCTTCACGCTCGAGCACAGCCAGCCAGCCATGCTGCACGCTCCCGCCCAGCACAGCGTGTCCCCCTCGGACCTGTCGGTCCTGCAGGCCCTCACGCAGGACCACCCGCCCTCGGCTCACCTCATCGCCGCTGGTGCAGGAGGAGGACCGCCCCGCCCGCACGCCTCGACCTCGCGCGACGCACCCCGCCAGCCCAGCCGCGCCGACCGCAGGCCACCCGTCGACCCGCTCATGATCGCCGCCGCCGCGAGCGCAGGACCTCAGTGAGCCTCATCTCCCTCTCCGCTCCTCCTCGGCCTCCTGGACCTCGCACATCAACCCCCGCCGAGACCCTACTACGGCTGGCACGAGCTCTACGAGCCCTATCGCAGTGCCGTGTGCGCTCGCCGGCCTGCGCTTGAGCAGCCTGGACCACCTCCTCGGCGCACCCTCGCTGACCTCGCTCTGTCCTCGCAGAGTCACCCGCAACCACTATTTCCACACCTTCTTCCCGCAAAACCTCGCCTACGCACCTTGCGACGACGAGCGCGTTTCGGCGGCGGCCACCATGGCGCAGCGGCCAAAGATGGAGTCGCGCCAGGCGCCCCGCACCATCCGCCTCCAGGTCGAGGACGAGGACCGCCGGCGGCGAGAGCGCTCCGAGCGCCACCGCGACGAGCAGGTTGCCAAGGAGCGCAGCGCGCACGACGCCGCCGTCGCCGACAAGCCGCAGGCCGTCGCCATGCCGACTCGGAACGGCGGGTTCGACTTCCACGAGGACGGGCGGCTCGAGTCGAAGCACGGGCACGACGCGCGCAGGAGCAAGCCCGCATCTACAGCGCAGGTGCACCACCTCAAGGACGACGCCCTCGTCGAGCTCCTCCGCCAGCCGTCGACCCCGCCCCTCCTCGAGCGCCCCCTCACCGAGGTCCCCTTCCCCACCTCGGGCGCCGAGTCTGCCGTCAAGCCCGAGTCGCCCCTCTTCGCCCCGTCGACCTCGACTAGCGCAGCAGCGTCCGCGCCGCCCGCACACGGCGACCTTCCTCCGCTCGAGGTCCAGTGCCGCGTGCGCACCCGCATCCCGACGCCGCACGGCCACATCTTCCTCCACCTCTACACCAACAACCACGACAACAAGGAGCACCTCGCCTTCGTCGCCGATCACGCCCAGATGGCGTCGACGTCGCTCACGACCAACGCGGTCGAGGGCACGCCCATCGTCGCCGAGACGGGCGAGCGCCGCCTCTTGCCCTTCATCCGCTCGCGCACGCTCGACGCCAAGTGGCACGACGGCGAGACGGACGAGGAGCGCATCGTGCGCGGCGCCTACGTTGGGCGCCTGAGCGCGACCTCGCACGTCGCGTCGCTCGCCAACCCGCACTCGCTCGACCCGGCGAGATCGTCGACGCACCCTCCCCATGGCCCCCATCACCACCACCACCACGACAAGTGCCGTCACGCGCACTCCTCGCCGTCTGCGCCGCCGCTCGCGCCGACCGACCCGCCACTCGTCCGCATCCACTCCGAGTGCTTCACCGGCGAGACGATCGGCTCGCAGCGGTGTGACTGCGGCGAGCAGCTCGACGAGGCCTTCCGCCTCATCACGATGGCCGGCCGAGGCGTCGTCGTCTACCTGCGGCAGGAGGGCCGCGGCATCGGCCTCCTCGAGAAGATGCGCGCCTACAACCTCCAGGACCTCGGGCACGACACGGTCACGGCCAACCTCATGCTCGGGCACGGCGCCGACATGCGCACGTACGGCATCGCCGGCGCCATCCTGCGCGACCTGGGCGTCGCCAACAGCGGCGTGCGGCTCCTCACCAACAACCCGGACAAGATCCGCCAGATCGAGGGCGAGGGCGTCAGCGTCGTCGAGCGCGTCGCCATGGTTCCTCGCAGCTGGCTCCTCGCCGAGGAGGAGGCGGCGGCGGCGGCGAGGCGAGCCGCGCGCAAGGGCTCGGCGGGGAGCGGTGGGACCGGCGGCGGCGCCGCCAAGAAGAAGGGCGTGCGTGGGCGCAAGAACGGCGCCTCTCGAGCGGCGCACGGGCTCCTCGGCAGCTCGGTCGCGTCGCTCGCGCCGTCCGAGGGCTCGTCCCGCCCGAGCTACTCGCGCTCGGCATCGGCAGCATCGTCCGTCGCGCCCTCGGGCCTGTCGACTCGCGCCGCCTCGGACGGCGACGAGGAGGCGCCGTACGGCTCGGACGACGACGGCGACGACGACGACTCGGACGGCGGCTCGTCAACCTCGGACGCGCACACCGACTCGTCCATGGCGTACCACCTCCGTCGAGCGGGCGTCGGCATGATCGGCGCGTCGACGACGAGCAGCCCCGAGCTCGACAAGTACCTCAAGACCAAGATCGAGCGCATGGGCCACATGCTGACCGCGCCCGAGCAGCAGGCGGTGCGCAACCGGGTCATGGGCGGCGGGACCAGCGGCGGCGCAGGAGGACCGAGCGCGCACCCGCTCAGCGAGAGCACGTCGGCGCTTCCTGCGCGCGGCGAGGGCGACGAGGAGCAGGCATAGACGAGGTCACGTCGAGACTATCTGTCGTAGCTTGGTGTACAGTAGAGAGCGCGCAGCTCGAGGTCAATCCGCAGCAACCAGCAGTCATACTTTCCTCTCCGTCCTCGCCCCTCGTTCGCGTGCGAGTCTCTAGCCTCAGCTCGACGTTTCGAACGTGCACCGAGAGCGAGTCGAGAGCGCGAGCTGGATTAGCTTTGCCTTACTTCAGAATCGCTAATGCTGCATTACCTTTGCCTCGCCCCGCTAGCTCGCCAGCTCTCTCCGCTTCCTCCTCGTCAGCGCATGCTTCTCGCCCGCCTCGCTTGTCGCGCACCTCGCTTGCCTCTTGCTTCTAGCCCCTACCGACCGCGCCGCACCTTCCTCTCGTTCGCTCAGATGGCCGACGCCGCCAACAACCTCGTCTGGATCGGCGAGTCGAGCGGCGGGCCTCCCTCACCTCGTGCAGCTGATCTGACTCGTGCATCGCGATCACAGACTGCGAGATGACGGGCCTGAACCCCTACTTGCGCCCGAACGAGCTCAAGGCGGGCGACGACTTCCTCCCCGACCGGATCCTCGAAGTGCGCTCGACCTCTCTCAGCGTCAGAGAAGCGCTCGTACTGACACGCTCGCCCGAGCAGATCGCGTGCATCGTGACGGACAAGAACCTCGAGCCGCTCGACGACGGCGTCGAGTTCATCGTGCGCACCGACAAGGAGGTTCTCGAGAAGATGAACGAGTGGTGCGTCTCCCTCGCTCGAGCACGGTCCTCGCTCTCGCTCGTGCAGCAGCAAGCTCACCTGCTTGACGAGCGCAGGTGCATCAAGCAGCATGGCAAGGTGCGGCGCCGTCGTCGAGCGGGCGCTCGCCGACCCCTCGCGGTCGCGGCTGACGACGCTCTCACCTTGTGCAGACGGGCTTGACGCAGGCGTGCCTCGACAGCGAGCACTCGATGGAGGAGGTTGACAAGCTCGTGACCGAGTACGTGTCGCAGTACTTCCCTCGAGGCAGTGAGTCCAGCTCGATCCTGCGCTTCTCCTCCCTTCCTCTCGTCGTCCTCCTCTCCTCCCTGGCTAACGTCGCGTCGAGCGCTCCTCCTGCGCAGCTCCTGCCCTGCTCGCCGGCAACTCGGTGCACGCCGACCGCGCCTTCATCAACAAGGACCTGCCCCTGCTCGCGAGCAAGCTCCACTACCGCATCCTCGACGTGTCGAGCATCAAGGAGATCGGCCGCAGGTGGTACCCGAGCCTCGGGTGGCAGAGCAAGAAGGACGAGGCCGAGCACAGGTGCGTCTTCTCGAGTCGAGCCAAGCGCGACCGTCGAGCCTAACTGACGGTCCGTGCGGCGAGTCGAGCAGGGCGCTCGCCGACATCAAGGCGTCGATCGCAGGTGCGCCTGTTCCTCTGCGCTCGCCTCGACAGCGCGAGACTGACCTCGAGACCTGGCTCGCTGCGTCGCAGAGCTCAAGTACTACCGCGAGCACCTGTTCGTCCCTCCTGGCGAGCCGCGGTAGGCGGTCGCGCGCGCTCGACGGGTGTAACGCCGCCCGCCGCCTCGCGCCGTGTGTGGGTCGACCTAGAGCGAGAGATGCCGGCGACGATGCTCGAGAGCGAGAGGCGGAAAGAGACGAGCTGCGAGACGCAAGAGCGTGCGCGGCGAAGAGGCGAGAAGCGCGCGGACAAAGGGACCTCGAGCTCGCCAGGCAGCGGGGCGAGTGGAGCTCGAGAGGGGGCCAGCAGTGCAGTGTGTTCTGTGAGCAGCTTGAGCAGCCAGGCGGGCGGGTCGAGAGGATGAGGTCAGGGCTGGAGCGAGAGAGAGAGAGGCGAGGCGAGGACGAGCTCTCCGGCGGCGACGACGCGAGTCCCTCGCTTCTCCTGCAGCACTCCGCGCGTGGCAGGACTTGACCGTTCTCCCTCGCCACTGCTCTACAAGGACTCGACTCACCCAGTCGAGCACTCCTTGCCCTCGACCGGCGAGCCCTCGTTCCCCGGGCGCTCTCGAAAAGCCAGGTGCGCCCCTCATCGCCTCGCTCTCGTCGTGCCGCTCTGGAGGGCGCACGAGACTGACGAGGACCCTTGCGAGCAGGCCTACTCCGCCCTGCACCACCCGCCCCGTCGCCCTCTACAGCAGCGTCGCCACCCCCATTCACCTCCCCCCCTCCTCCTCCTCCGTCCTCCTCCCCCCTCCTTCCCCGCGCCGTCGACTCGCCTCGGCCCGCACTCCAAGTACACCAGCCGCTCCTCCACCCTCAGCTCGAGATCCGCCTGTCTATCCCCGGCCGATCCTCCAGCCACCACCAACCTCGTCCACCCTCAATGAGCAACCCGTCCAACCCCGGCTCCTCGTCCTCGTCGGCCTCCGCCAAGCCCACGTCGTCGCAGTACGCCGTCCCGACCATTCCTCCGTTCAACTACGCCGCCGCGGCCAAGAAGAGCAAGCCCTCGCCCGCCGTCGTGTCGGGCCAGGATGCCACCGGTTTCGTAAACGGCTCGGCGGGCGCGAGCAGCCCGACCATCCCCGCCGCCACCGCCATGGCTGCCGTCGCCGGTTCGTCGCAGCCGTCGAGCCCGACGAGCGCCAAGAAGGCCAACTCGGCCGTCCAGGTCGAGGGCGTCCGCGTTCCGGCATCGCGCGTCGAGGAGATTCGCGGCGCTGCTGGCTCTGACGGTGCGTCGCTAGCTCGTTCCAGACGTCCTCATGCGCATCCGGACGAGAGACTGACTCGTCCTTGTCCCGCACGCAGTCGCCTTCGGTACCGCCGGCGACAAGAACGCGACCCTCTCGTCGTCGCCCGCTGCCCCGCCCTCGTTCAAGAACGGTACGCCGTCCGCGTTCGGCACGCTCCCGGCTACCGCACCATCGGCGGCCCCGGCTACCAAGGCGCCGATCGACCTGCACCGCCTCTTCCAGGGCGGCGGCTCGTCGGGTCCGTCGACCTCGCCGGCTGGCGCCTCGAACGCGTCGCCCATGCCCATGGAGCGTCGCTCGGTCGCGACGTACGACCCGCAGGCGCGCTCGCCCGGCCCGAGCACGTCGCCGCTGCCGCACCACGGCAACGGCCCGCACCTGTCGAACCCGGGCGCGCCCTCCTTCGTCCCTCGCGGCATCCCTCCGCCGTTCGTCCCGCAGCAGCCGCAGAACCAGGCGTTCTCGCCGCCGCCTGCCGGGTTCCACATGCCGCCGCCGCACGGCTACGGCGGGCCGCCCGTCTTCATCCCCCAAAAGGGCCCCTCGCCGCAGACGATCCCCAACGGCGGGCCCACCGGCCCCGTGCCGTTCGCGCCCTCGAGCGCCGGCTCGCGCCAGGGCTCGTTCGTCGGCTCGCCCGTCCTCGGCGGCATGCCGCCGCGCCCGTCGCAGCCGCAGGGCCCGCGAGGCTCGTTCGGCGGTCCGAGCGGCCCCATCAGCCCTCGGCTGCAGAACTCGCCGCTGCCCGGCGGCCAGATGATGTACCCGGGCCAGATGTACGGCAACAACGTGCGTCCTCCTACGCTCCCTCGAGCGTCTCGAGCTGCCTCGCGACGCCCTCGTGCCCGTCCAGCACTGACCCTCTTCCTCCCCCCTTCTCATGTGCAGCCGTACGCGCCGCAGGGCTACTACCAGTACCAGCAGTACCAGCAGGGCTACATGCAGGGGCCGCCCGGCCAGATGCAGAACTCGGGCGCGTCGTCGCCGTCGCCCAAGCCTCCCTCGACCATCCCGACCTCTCCTCCCCTCTCGCACGCCCACGCTCCCTCGACGCCCGCCACTCCCTCCTTCCAGTCCTTCTCGCCTCAGACCCAGTCGGCCGCGCTCCCCTCGCGCCCCAATCCGGCCGCGCCGCAGTTCACGCCGGGCGGGTCGGGCGCGCCGTCGACGCCCCTCCGCCCGCTCAGCGCCGCGCACGCCAACGTCGCCGAGTTCAAGCCGAGCTTCGACGCTGCCACGTTCACGCCGAGCCCTCGTGTGAGCCGCGCCATCCCGATCAAGAAGCCGACGGCGCCCAAGCCCGCCGAGGCCAAGCCGGTCGACGACTCGAAGGATGAGGCGCCGGCCGTCGCCGCGCCCGTCAAGGACGAGCAGGACAAGCCCAAGGAGGACGCCGAGGCCAAGAAGGCCGAGGAGGAGAAGAAGGCGGCCGAGGAGGCGCGTCTCGCCGCCGAGGCGGCCGAGGCCAAGAAGAAGGTCGCCGACGAGCAGCGCGAGAAGGAGGAGAAGGCCAAGGCCGAGGAGAAGGTCAAGGTCGAGGAGAAGGTCAAGGCCGACGAGGCCGCCGCCGCCGCCGCCGCCGTCGAGGAGGCCAAGCCGGCCACCGTCGCCGACCTCAAGCGCGAAGCGAGCGCGACGCCCGACACGCCGGCGCCGTCCACCCCGCGCGAGGAGGTCGAGGGCCTCGAGGTCAAGGTGACCCAGGCCGACGCCGTCCGCTCGGAGGAGGCGTCGCTCCTCGCCGACGAGAAGGTGTCGACCGAGGCCAAGGACCCGCAGCAGGCGCTCGAGGAGGCGCGCGAGCAGCTCCACGCGACTGCTCCCGCCCCGGTCGACTCGTCGTCGCCCAAGACGCCGTCGTCGTCGCTTCCGTCCTTCCTCCCCGCCAAGCCCGTCGGCGAGCCCGCACCCGTCGCCTCGACCTCGTCGGCTGCCGGCACCGAGCCGCCCGCGCCCTCGGGCCCGTCGTCGTCGCAGATCGACGCGGCGCGCCCGATCACGGACCTCGACAAGGTCGAGTACCCCGAGGGCTCCAAGGCGCCGTCGGCCGAGCTCAACGCCGGCGCCGAGCCGGGCAAGTTCCGCTACGACCGCGAGTTCCTGCTCCAGTTCATGCAGGTGTGCCAGGCCAAGCCCGACAAGCTCCCCAACCTCGGCGACATCGGCATGGTCGACGACGGCGCGCCGCAGCGCGGCGGCTCGTTCGGCGGCAGCCGTCGCGGCCAGATGGGCCCGCCGGCGGTCCCCTCTCGCGCCGGCTCGGGCGTCGGCGGCTTTGGTCGCTCGGCGTCGATGGGCGGCCCCGGCGGCGCGTTCGGCGGCATGGGCAACTTTGGCCAGGGCGGCCCGATCGGCTCGACGAGCGAGCAGCGGTTCGCGGCGAGCCTGTCGCGCTCGACGAGCGGCGCGTTCGGCGGCGCACGCGGCAACATGTCGCGCACGACGAGCCAGTCGGGCATGGGCGGCGCGTTCAACCAGGGCCAGGGCGGGCGCATCAAGAGCGAGCGCGGCAGCAAGCGTCGCGGCGGCGACCGGCCTCCTGGCGAGCGCGACGAGTCGCGCAAGCCCGGTCAGCACGTCACGGGCGACGGCTTCGAGGGCGCGACGCTCGGCCCTCGCTCGGAGACCGGCTGGGCCCCCTCCGTCATTGCCGGCGCGCCCCAGGCCGACCTCAGCTCGCCCGAGATGGTGCAGCGCAAGGTCAAGGCGCTCCTCAACAAGCTCACGCTCGAGCGCTTCGACTCGATCTCGGGCCAGATCCTCGAGTGGGCCAACAAGTCGGTCGACGAGACGGACGGCCGCATCCTGCGCCAGGTCATCGCCCTCATCTTCGAGAAGGCGACCGACGAGGCGACGTGGTCCGAGATGTACGCGCGCCTGTGCCGCATGCTCATGGAGCGCGTCTCGACCGACGTCCGCGACGAGACGGTCAAGACGAACGACGGCACCCCGGTCGCCGGCGGCGCTCTCTTCCGCAAGTACCTCCTCAACCGGTGCCAGGAGGACTACGAGAACGGCTGGAAGAACAAGGAGGCCGCGAGCGCCGCCGCCAAGTCCAAGGAGGCCGACGACAAGGCCAAGAAGGACGCCAACGACGCCGCCAAGAAGGAGGCCGAGGAGTCGGGCAAGGAGCCTGCGCAGGAGGCCGAGCTCCTTTCCGACGAGTACTACGCCGCGCAGAAGGCCAAGCGCCGCGGCCTCGGTCTCGTCCGCTTTATCGGCGAGCTGTACCGCCTCCAGATGCTCACCGAGCGCATCATGCACGAGTGCATCAAGAAGCTCCTCGCCAACACCGAGAACCCCGAGGAGGAGGACGTCGAGTCGCTGTGCCGCCTCCTCACCACGGTCGGCAAGGCCCTCGACACGCCCAAGGCGCGCGCCCACATGGACGTCTACTTCTCGCGCATGGACATGATCGCCAACAGCCCCAAGATCTCGTCGCGCATGCGCTTCATGATCCTCGTGCGTCGCCCGCTCTCGCTCTCTCCTCTCGCTGCGTCAAGCTCGAGCCCGAGCGCCTCGTACTGACGTCTCTCTTGCTCTCCCTCCTCGCGCTTCCCTCTCGACAGGACGTCGTCGACCTGCGCTCGGCTCGGTGGGCCTCGAAGACGGAGGCGGCGGGCCCGAAGACCATCTCGGAGATCCACGCCGACGTGCGTCCTCTCCCCCTCGTCTCCTCCTCCTGCCTCTCCTCTTCCATGCCCACAACGTTGCTGACGCTCTCGCTCTCTCCCTTGTCCTCCTCGCTCGCAGGCGCAGAAGGCGGCCGAGGACTCGGCACGACGGGTCGCCTCGTCGGGCGGCAAGCTGCCGCGCCTCGGCGACCAGCTGTCGCGCCCCAACTCTCGACGAGGGCAGGGCCGCGGCGGCGACTTTGGCGTCGCGCAGACGGGCCCCGACGGCTGGACGACGCAGCCGCAGCGTCCGGCCAAGGCGGGCGACCTGAGCGGGTTCGGCCGCATCCGCGAGGCGACGCCGAGCACGCTGTCGCTCGGCCCGACGGGCGCCTTTGCGGCTCGTCAGCGCAACAAGAAGGAGGAGGCGGCGCGCCCCGTTACGCCGTCCAACCCGTTCGCGCTGTTGTCGGGCGGCGGCGACGTCGCCGAGGAGCCAGCCGCCGCCGACGCGTCGCAGCGTCCGCGACTTCAGCTTAAGCCCCGCACCGTCCCTCTCGAGGGTGAGGGCGAGGGCGAGGGCGACGAGGAGAAGAAGGACGGCGAGGACGAGGACGAGGACGATGGTGCGATCGACCCGAACGCGTCGTCGATGAGTCGGGCCGAGGCAGAGCGCAAGGCCAAGAACTCGGTCGTCGAGGTGCGTCCCTCCTCCTCTCTCCTTCTCTATCTCTCCGGCTCTGCGTCCTCGTCGCTGACTCCTCGCTTCCCCTCCCCTCCCTCGCCTCCTCCTTCCCCCGCACGCGCCTCTCGCCCGCTCACTCTCTCTCTCGCCCCGCCCTCTCTCCTGCTCGCAGTGGTTCGAGATCAAGAACATCTCGGAGGGCGTCGCGTCGGTCGAGGCGCTGCCCAAGGAGTACCGCGGCCTGCTCGTGACGGCCATCGCCGAGGCCGCTCTCACCAAGAAGGCCGACGCCGTCAACCTCACCAAGGACCTTTTCGCCCAGGTCGCCGCCAAGGACGTCATGACGCACGACGCGCTCGTCGCCGCCTTCGAGCCCATCTTCAAGACGCTCGTCGACACGGCCATCGACGCCCCGAGCGCGTACGCGTTCGCGGCGACGCTCCTCGTCGGCATCGGCGCGACCGAGGACGAGGTCGAGGCGCTCAAGGGCAAGATGGAGTCCGAGGAGGGCGACGAGGAGGTCGAGTACGGCCGCGAGTCGTTCGACGGCGCGCGCAAGAAGGTGCTCGCTGCGTGAGGAGGGAGGAGGAGGAGGAGGTCGAGGGGATGCACCGCCGCAGTAGTACTTGACACCTTTGCAAACCCCCTGCGCTCCCACACACCGTGCCCTCGAGTGCGTCTCGTCGCTCGTGCTGCTCTCGCGCTCCCGATCCGCCGCCGGCGGCGTTGGTCGGCGTCGTCGTCAAAGGCCGCTCGGACCCCTCGGCCCTGCTCTCGGGCTCGCGCTCCTGCTTCACAAGGCTCGCCAGTACGCGACCTGGAAGAAGCACAACACGCTGTCCCTTCGCCGCTACAGGTAAACGGGTCGCGTTTCGTGCGCCTTGGGAGGTCGGTCGGGCGGCCGCTCGGGGGGGGGGGGTTCTTCGTCTGCATCTCTCCCCCTGCCATGACTTTGTCCTCCGAGTCTTTCGCCGTCGAGAGAGAGCGCCCGAGCGCGCCATAGTGCCCTCCGCTGCGAATCTCGCACGCTCGTCCGGCGCTGCCGCCGTCGTCCCCGCGCGCTCAGGCCCCTTATTCTCGCGCGTGCTGCTCCGCGTCCTGAGGTCGCAGTACGAGTCAATTTTGGAGTCGCAAGGTCTCTATCGACGTCTCGAGACGTGCGCTTGACGACCTGATCCTTGCGATCGGCAAACGAGGGGGCTCCCTCCACGACTTGCGTCGAGGAGGAGGAGGAGGAGGAGGAGAGGGTTGTTCGTGAGCTGCCGGGTTCGCCTGTCCAGGACCTGAAGAGCACCCGATCTACCGTTCAAGAGTTCTGTGTGGCCCTCTCGGTGACGAGCTGGGGACGTCCCCCTCGAGACTTTGCGCCGAGAAGGAGACGACGACGAGGAGGTCGCTCTCGCCTCGCGTTCATGCTCTCGCACAGCGGAACGCCGAGCTAACAATCGAAAAGCGCGAGTGAAGCCCGAGCCGAAGGAAAAAAAAAGAAAGAGGAAGGTCAGGAAGCCGCGACCGCCTAAGCGCAGGGTTCCCAGGTCCTGGCCGGCGTAGTCACGAGCTCCACGGTGACGATGGGAGAGGGTGGCGAGAGCACGACCGCCTAAGCACAAGGTGTCCCAATTCCTTGGCCGGCGTAGTCGTGCCCTGTTGGTGAGAGGGCGCCCGTGACCCTGGTGTATTTGACAAAGGAATGTACTGTTTTGCAAAGCGACGCAACACGCATTCGGTCCCCGCTTCCGCCCTCCTCCTCCTCGTCTCACTGCGCGCCTCGGCTCGACAAGGGCACCATCGGATCGAGCAGTTTTGGTTGCACCCCTGAGCCGAAGGAGGCCTCGCCAGAGCGTTGAGCCGAGGAGGAGGAGCGAGCGAAAGCGAAACGAGGACGGCGCGCGCGCCACGCCGGCCCCTCGCTCACGGCTTCCCCGCCGCGTGACATCGCCTGCGGCTACGAGGAAGGTCGCAGCATGTTCCAGAGGCACTTGAGGTGGTCTGAGAGCCTGCAAGGAGCCCGCGGTGGAAGGCTTCAGGAGCCGGCGAAGCGGGGAGGCGACCCCGAGGAGAACCTCGTCGCTTCAGAGCCAGCGAGAGTGCTCATTCTGAGCTCAAGAAGAGCACAATCCAGCCCACGACATGTCTGCTCGACAGGCATACACTCAAGAGTGTCGGACGAGGAGGTCTCCCTCACGACTCTGCGCTCGCGAGGGGGGTCGAGGAGGAAGAGGTCGCTCCTCAGCTCGCAGTTCTCCCCTTTCTGATCTCGAGAAGCTCTCGCACGTCCTCCAGGGACATGTACTCGTGAATGGGTGCTCCATGGCCGCGAGCTCGCGAGGTTCACCTCGCGGCTTCGCGCCGAGAAGCCGAGGAGGAGGAAGTGGTCGCTCCCGAGCTCTCAGTTCTGCCCTTCCTGGTCCGGAAGAGCTCTTGCACGTAGATGAGAGAGGGCCCTCGACGACCGGCGGCTTTGCCGAGCAGGGCTGAAGCGACGAACGAGCGACTCTGCGCTGAGGAGGAGAAGGCGAGCGGAAAGCCGCTTCTCGGCGGGCAGTGCTCCGTCGCAAAGCCCGAGCCGCTCAGCAACTTGACGAAGAGCTCCGCGAGCAGCACCGCGAACGCTGGTGGGAGCGCAGGGGGGCGGGGGCTCGAGAGCAGGGCCGAGGGGTCCGAGCGGCCTTTGACGACGACGCCGACCAACGCCGCCGGCGGCGGATCGGGAGCGCGAGAGCAGCACGAGCGACGAGACGCACTCGAGGGCACGGTGTGTGGGAGCGCAGGGGGTTTGCAAAGGTGTCAAGTACTACTGCGGCGGTGCATCCCCTCGACCTCCTCCTCCTCCTCCTCCTCACGCAGCGAGCACCTTCTTGCGCGCGCCGTCGAACGACTCGCGGCCGTACTCGACCTCCTCGTCGCCCTCCTCGGACTCCATCTTGCCCTTGAGCGCCTCGACCTCGTCCTCGGTCGCGCCGATGCCGACGAGGAGCGTCGCCGCGAACGCGTACGCGCTCGGGGCGTCGATGGCCGTGTCGACGAGCGTCTTGAAGATGGGCTCGAAGGCGGCGACGAGCGCGTCGTGCGTCATGACGTCCTTGGCGGCGACCTGGGCGAAAAGGTCCTTGGTGAGGTTGACGGCGTCGGCCTTCTTGGTGAGAGCGGCCTCGGCGATGGCCGTCACGAGCAGGCCGCGGTACTCCTTGGGCAGCGCCTCGACCGACGCGACGCCCTCCGAGATGTTCTTGATCTCGAACCACTGCGAGCAGGAGAGAGGGCGGGGCGAGAGAGAGAGTGAGCGGGCGAGAGGCGCGTGCGGGGGAAGGAGGAGGCGAGGGAGGGGAGGAGGACGAGGACAGTCAGCGACATCCGCGAGAAAGGAAGGAAGGGAGAGAGTGACGGACGTACGAGGGCAAACAGGGGGCTCAGGTCCAGCAGCAGGAGCCAAGAAGCTGAACCGGCGAGAGCGTGAGCGGCGGGAGAAGCCATCTGGCCGTGACGCGTCGAGCTGAAGCGGGCTCACGCGCAGCCATGCGCATAGCTCGCATGTCGCCCTGCTGACTGCGTCAGACCGGCGAGAGTCGAGGGCGGCGAGGCCGGCCGGGGGGACGAAGGAGCACGTCGGGGTGCGGCGGGGGCGGTCGCAGGCGAGCAGGTGCGGTCCCCTGCGGTGGCGCAGCGGTCTACTGAGGTGCGGCGCTACACCCAGAGCTGGCTAGGCAGCATGGCGTGCCAGTGAAGGGCGAGAGCAGAGCAGGGAGCGATGGACTGGCTCGTCGTCAGCCGCCCTCGTCCTGCTCGCCCAGACACGCTCGCGAGCCAGCACGGAGAAGGCCGCCGCCTATACAGACCGCTAAGCTCGCCAGCCGGCCCCTTTGCCCGCTTCGCAGAAGCGATGTGGGCCCTCTCCTCCTCCTCCGCAACTTCATCAGCTCGACCGCCGATCCATCGCTCACAGCGCCGATCCGACTCTTTCAGCTCGTGCAAGACCTGCAGACGCCCTTATGCCTCCATGTCGCGCTCCCTCAGCTCCCCCCATCGCAGTCCACGCCGCTCGCACGGCATACCCTCTCGACCCTCTCCTCCCTCTCTCCCTCCCCGGCCTCACAGCGAACAGATCTCGCGGAGGAGCAGTGGCAGGGCTCAGTTGGAAGCTCATTAAAGGGCTCGGCGAGGGCGCTCGGGCACACGCAGTCGGTGGAACCAGGACCGAGGTCCCCGAGATCCGCCTCGACTCGAGGAGGGCGAGTCGGCAGCCGTGGCAGAGTCCTGCATCTCTGAGCGTGCACAGTCTTTCAGTGCCCGGCTTTCCGTAAGCGAGAGCGAGAGAGCGGCGGGCGCAGCGACTTGCAGCTCGAGCCCGTCGGGCGAGGCCCGAGCGGCGCGAGGTTGGCTGCAGAGCGACGGCCACAGAGCAGCGAGGGTGCTCCGGCGTTCCTCGTCCGACGAGAGATGTACACTGACGGTCTGCGAGAAAGGAGGAAGCCGCGGAGAGGAGAGAGACGAAGCACAACACGCTCGAGGAACGCGGCTCTCAACGGGCGACATCGGCTCGGGCGCTCTCTCTCGCCTGCGAAAGACGCGGAGGAGGACAAAGACATGGCAGAGGGGAGAGATGCAGACGAAGAACTCCCCCCCGAGCGGCCGCCCGACCGACCTCCCAAGGCGCACGAAACGCGACCCGTTTACCTGTAGCGGCGAAGGGACAGCGTGTTGTGCTTCTTCCAGGTCGCGTACTGGCGAGCCTTGTTGAACTTGTGCCCCTTCCCGAGGCCCCCTGCGAGTGTGGGAAGAGAGAGAGGACGAGGAGAGAGTCGGGGGAAGGTGGGAGGAGGGGGAGGAGGAGAAGGTCGACGGTCGAGGCGAAGACGGCGGCGGGGTGGCGCAGATTGGCGAGGCGAGGTGCGAGAGATGAAGGGAGGAGAGAGGAGCAGGCAGAGAAGGAAAGGGAGAGGCGGGAGGAGGAGAGAGGAAGGAAAGAAGGTCAGTGACAGATTCGAGGACGACGACGACGACTCGCAGCCGCTCCCCGACCGCCCCAGGACTGCAGAGGGTGTACGCACTGTTCTGCTTGCCCGCAGAAGTCAAGCCGCGAGACTCGCGGCGCTTGTGGACCGGGTTGCAGATCCAGTTGACGCGCGCGTCGCGGCGGATGGCCTTGTGCGACGGGTCGACCAGGATGACCTCGTAGTACTTGTAGACGCCGTCCTGGTTGATCCAGTACGAGTTGAGGACGCGGAGGTTGCCGCAGCGGCGGGCGACACGCTCCTCGGCGGTCGAGCGGAGCGAGCGCTGGAACTTGAGCTGGTTGACACCCTGGTTCGTCGGCTTGCCGTACGTGGCACCTGCTCGGCGGGGAGGACGAGGGAGGGAGAGCGAGAGGGAGGGAGGCGGCGAGGGAGAGGAGGGGAGAGGAGGAGGAAGAGCGAGGGTCAGCGTCGTCGCCCGGTGCAGGGACCTCCTCGGCGAGAAAGGGAGCAGCACGCACCCTTGGGCACGGGGCGCTTGCGGTTACCGCGGCGGACACGGATGCGGTAGACGACGAAGCCCTGCTTGGCCTGCAGAAGGAGGAAACGCGCGAGAGCGAGGAGGTCAGTTCGCGATCCTGCGGTCGGCGTGCGCCTCCTTCTGCTCTCCCCGCGGTCGCCCTCGCGCCCAGCCTCATCCTCGACAACGTGCGGTACGTCTCGGTGTGACGGCGGGCGGCGGCAGGTCGGCGAGAGGCGAGGAGGGCGAGAGGTGCTCTGGCGGCGAGAGGTGAGGTCGTCGACAAGGACGGGTTCGTCGAGTCTGGGCGCGGCACGTAGTGCGCCGCAGAGTCGTGCTGAAGCTGCGGATACGAGGGCGAGCGTCGGAGAGGCGTGTGTCGAGGGGAGGGAGGGGGGAAGGTCGCTGGTCGAGGGTCGAGGTCGTGCTGCCGCCGTCTTCCGCCTCGCGCTCCCGCTGCGGCCGCCGCTTGTCCCGCATCGAACCCAGCACCCGCTCCGCTGCATCCACCCGTCGTCCCACCTGGCGCCTGTCGTGCGCGGGCCCCAACTTTTGCAGAGAGCGAGGAACGGACCTTGTAACCGAGGCGGCGGGCCTTGTCCGGGCGCGAGGGACGCGACGCGCGGTGGAGGACCGCGAGCTGGCGGTACTCCCAGCAGCGGACGCGGAGGAGGAAGCGGAGGACGTCCGACTGCTTGCGCTTGTGGAGCTCGGTCTGTTGCGGCGAGGGGGGAGGTCAGCGTCTGTGCGCAGGCAGAGAGGGAGCGCGGTGACGGAGAGAGAGACTGACCAAGTACTTGAAGGCGCCCATCCTGGTCTAGCAGGGGCAGGAGGGGAGAGTGAGGAGGGCGAGAGGGAGGGGCGAGGGTCAGTCGACGAGTTTGACGGACGAAAGGGGGTCGAGAGGGGGCGCGCGAGGTCGTGGAGGGGGCAGGGCGGGGTGGTGGTGGTGGGAGGGGTCGGGAGAGGGTGGACGAGACGGTCAGGAGCGGGCACACACCTTGTCGGCGGCTCGAGGAGAACAACGAGGGAGCGAGGAGGCGAGCGCCGCGGACGAGGCGGCCGAGGGGCGAGCTTCCCCTCGAGCGGACCCCGCAGCCTCACCGCCCTCAGCCTCTCACGCACTGCTGCAGGGCACCAGCTAGCTCTCCTGCAACGCCGCATGTCGTCCACCACGCCCCTCAACTTTGCTCCCTGTGCGCCTCGCCCCGCCCTCTCCCTCCTCCCCCTCCTCCCCCTCGTCGCTCTCCCCCACTCGACCCGCTCCTGACCACACAAGCACCCACACAGACTCGGAACCACCCGACCTCAACCCGGCACACACCCGCTGGGCTCCTCCGCCCGCCGCCGGCCCCGCACCCGCCGCCTCGTCCTCGTCGTCGCCGCACACGGCCGCACCCTACGAGGGCTACCAGGGCGGCGCTTCCGTCTCGTCCCTCGGCGCAGGCACCTCGTTCGTCAGCGCAGGCGGCTACGCCAACCTCGGCGCGACCGCGCACGGCGGCGCAGCAGGGCACAGCAGCTTCGAGGTGACGCTCTGGCGCAACGACTACGAGGCGGCGGCCGCCTACGCCCTCGGCCCGTTCGGCGCAGCCGTCCTCCTCGTGTTCGAGATCGAGTCCGACTATGTCCGGTTCCACGCGTGGCAGGTGCGCCCCTCTCGTCGTCAACTCAAGGCGGAGCTCGAGACTGACCCTCTCTCTCCTCCTCGCGCAGTCGATCCTCCTCTGCTTCGGCCTCGTCCTGCTGCACTTTGTCGGCCAGCTCTTCGGACGGTGGCTCCAGTACCTCCTCTTCCTCGGCGACCTCGTCATCCTCGGCCTCATGAGGTGCGCTTCCCTCCCTTCTTCCCCTCGCTCTGCTCGCCCAGGCTGACCCCGTATTGCTCCCCGCCCGCACAGCCTGCGAGCGTATCACGATGCCGACGTCCTCGAGCGACACCACCTGCCCATCATTGGCGACCTCGCCAACTCGTGGGTCCAGACGGAGTGAGGAGGGGTCGTGCGCCGAGTCGAGCCTGCTTGTGTCGCTGTAGCGCAGTCTTCTGCCTTTCCGTGCCCTGTTGTGTAGCCCTACCTGCAACCCGTGAACTGCCCGCCTACCATCTCGCGCGGGTGGCCTCGAGAGAGCCCGTCTTCGCTCGCCGTCGGCCCCGCTTGCTCCCCCTCGTCGTCTCCCTCGTCACACTCGCCCAGCGCACCTGCTGCTGCCACTAGAGCAGTCTCTTACATCACAGGACCCGACTGCAGCACCCGCGTGCCTCGCCGTCGCCCGCAATAGCTTCATCGCGCGCGACGCGTCCACCCCTCCTCTCGTCGAGGCCCACGACCACGCCGCACAGCCGCAGGACGCGCAGCAAGACCGCACACCACCTTTCGAGATCCTCTTCGGCCGTCTAGAGCCGCTCGCTCATCAGCAGGTGCGTTACTCGCCTTCCTCCTCGAGCCGGCTCTCGCGTGAGCGAACAACGGCGGCGACGAGGTACGCAGGGCACACAGCGGCCGCACCTGCGAGCTATGGTCAAGCCTCGGAGCTCCCTGAGCCACCCGAGCGACCACCAACGGCCCCCTCGCACGAGAAGCACCCCTCTCCTCCACGAGCCGCCGCTGACCCCTCCTCTGTGCCGCATCCTCGCCGCAGACTCGATCATGGACGCGCTCAATCAGCCCATCGTCATCGACCAAGGCTCTGGGACGCTCAAGGCCGGCTTCGCAGGCTCGGACCACCCGTCGACCTACTTTCCGTCCTACGTCGGTGCGTCGGCCCGTCCTCCTCCTCTTGCGCTCTCCCTGCCCCGTAACGACGACAGCCGACTCGCTCTCCGATGCGCAGGTCGACCAAAGCACACGCGGGTCATGGCGGGCGCGGTCGAGGGCGACACGTTCGTCGGGAGGAAGGCGCAGGAGCTCAGGGGCTTGCTGCGGATCAAGTGCGTCCCGGCCTCGCTGCGCAGCCCGCTCTCGAGCTTCCCCTGTCACGATCTTGTGACAGGGGCACGAGTAAGAGCTCGCCATTGATCGAGAGACGACGACGCTGACGAGGTCGCCCGCCTCGACTGCAGCTACCCGATGGAGCACGGCATCGTGACCGACTGGGACGACATGGAGCGGATATGGTCTCACGTCTACAGCGAGGAGCTGCGCACTTTGTCCGAGGAGGTGCGCCGTCGCCCAGCCCTCGTCTGTCGCGCTCCGCGCTCACCGCTCCCTCCTCCCCCTGCAGCACCCGGTCCTCCTCACCGAGGCCGCGCTCAACCCCAACTCGAACCGCGAGCAGGCCGCGCAGATCTTCTTCGAGACGTTCAACGTGCCCGCCATGTACATGTCGGTGCAGGCCATCCTCGCGCTGTGCGTCGCCCCCCTCCCTCCCCTCTCTCGCACGGACCTCCTCGAGGCTCGACGCAGCGCTGACGAGCACGAGCGCGACGCTGCGCAGGTACGCCTCGGGCCGTACGACGGGCATCGTGCTCGACTCGGGCGACGGCGTCACGCACGCCGTGCCCGTCTTCGAGGGCTTTGCGATCCAGCACGCCATCCGGCGAGTAGACGTCGCAGGGCGGTCCGTCTCTCCTCGCCTCTCCCCGCCCGCCTCGGTGCATGCCCCTGACCACCTCGAGCATGCCCGCAGAGACGTGACCGACCACCTGCAGCTCTTGCTGCGGAAAGCCGGCTACCACCTGCACACGTCGGCCGAGAAGGAGGTCGTGCGCATGATCAGTGCGTCCTCGTCCAGCTCCGACGTCCTTCGTGCGCCTTCCCTGACGAGCCACGACGTCGTGCGCGCAGAGGAGAAGACGTGCTACGTCGCGCTGTCGCCGGCAAAGGAGGAGAAGGAGGCGCAGGGAGGAGGGAGGAGCGAGGACTTTCGGTTACCGGACGGCAACGTCATCCGGGTGCGTCTCTCGTCCCGCTCTCGACGCGCCTCGCGCGAGTGCTGACGCCCGCCACTTGCCCGCCCTCGACCCGCAGCTCGGCCCCGAACGGCATCGCGCACCCGAGCTCCTGTTCAACCCCGAGATTGTCGGCCTCGAGGACGCTGGCGTGCACCAGGTCGTCGTCGACTCGATCAACCGCGCCGACCTCGACTTGCGCAAGTCGCTCTTCGGCAACGTCGTGCTCAGCGGTGGAGGGACGCTCGTCAAGGGTGCGTCGTCCTTCCTCTCTCAGTCTCTGTGGCTCGCCCTGCACTCCTCCCTCTCTCGACCTTCCACCCAACATGCTGCGACGTGCTCGACGGCCGACTGGCTGACGACGACCCCTCCCGTCGCGCGCAGGTTTCGGCGACCGCCTGCTGCACGAGGTCAAGAAGCTCGCGCTGCGCGAGACCAAGATCCGCATCAGCGCACCACCCGAGCGCAAGTACTCGACCTGGATCGGCGGCTCGATCCTCGCCGGCCTCAGCACGTTCAAGAAGATGTGGGTGTCGGCCGAGGAGTACCAGGAGGGTGCGTCTCCCTCTTGCCTCTCTCTCCTCCTCCTTGCGCTCTCGCCTCCCGTGCGAGACTGACGACTCGCTCGAATAGATCCCGACATCATCTTCAAGAAGTTCTAGACGACGCGCAGGCCGCAGCGCTCCTCCCCCTCATCGCCCTCCCCCAGCTCCCGCTCTCCTTCGCCTTTCCCGCCAATGGCCCCTCGCAATTTATACCCCTCGTTCCTCATCCAGCCTGGCGAGTCGTGCATGTGTCTCTGGAGGAAGACTGACCCCGGGAGACGCACGGCGAGGCCAGCAGGTGCACTCACGTCGACCTCCTCTTGAGCGCAGTTCGCCTTTCGCCCCTCGACTCGTCGCCGCTCGCCTCGATCGACCTCGCCGACTCGCCGAGGTGCCTCGGCGCCGCTCGCCCCTGTCCGGCCGCGGGCGCACGCACCTCGCACCTCCTGTCCGCCGACCGACGGACTCGCCGCGGCTCATCCGCTCACGGCCCTCCCGCTTCCTCTTTGCCCTTCCTCCACTCGCCGACAAGCACGAGCAGCTCGAACGCCATGCTCGACGTGCACAGCGACAGCTCGGACGGCGACAGGTCGCCTCCGCCATCCCCGACCGGCCCTCCTCGCGGCGAGCACGTCGTCCCGAGCCGCCTCGGCAACTTCCGCCTCCTCGCTCTGCACCAGCTCGACGTCCCTCCCTTCATCACGATCGCCAAGTGGCAGAGCGAGAAGACCGGCCTCAAGGTCGTCTGGGCCGACACGCCGGGTGCGTCCCTCGTCCCGACCCCTCCCCGCCCCTCCTCGATTCTGACTCTGCTCCGCGACGCAGGACCCGTCGCCAACTTCTGGGCCACCATGTGCACCGAGGTTTTTGCCTCGAATGGTACGCCGCACACGCTCGAGCACCTCACGTTCACGGCGAGCGAGCAGTGCGTCCCTCTTCCTCCTCGTACCCTCGCCTCTCGCTCCTGCACGCCGCTCCCTCCTCGTCTCTCAGCCAAGTCCTGACCCTGCATCTGCCTCTGCAACGCAGCTACCCGTACTCGGGCATCCTCGACGCCCTCGGCAACCGCATGCTCTCGGCCGGCTCCAACGCATGGACCGCCATCGACAACACGACCTACACGTTCCAGTCGGCGTCCGAGGAGGGCATGCTCAAGATCATCCCCGTCTTCCTCGACCACATCCTCTTCCCGTGAGCCCGCCGCGTCCTCGGCTTTCGCTGCGAGACGGCGACCGACTGACCGAGTCTTCGACCTCCTGCAGGCTCATCACGCCCGAGATTTTCAAGACCGAAATCTACCACATCGACGGCAACGGCGAGGAGGGCGGCGTCGTCTTCTCCGAGATGCAGGCGCGCGAGGGGAGCTTGGGCGACGTGCTCGACCAGACGTGCGTCCTCTTCCTCGCTCTTCCTCGGGCTGCCCTCTGACCCAGCACACCTGCGCAGGCTTCGGCAGACTCTTTACGGCAAGAAGAACGCGTACCGCTCCGAGACGGGCGGCAAGCTCGACGCGCTTCGCAAGCTCACCGAGGAGGACAGTGCGTCCCGTCGTCCTTCTTCCTCCTCGAGCATCGTGACGACCTCGACTGACGCTTTTCCGCTCTCGCTCTCCAGTCGTCAAGTACCACTCGGCCATGTACGAGCCGCAGAACATGACGGTCGTCGTGACCGGCCAAGCCATCCGGCCCGAGCAGCTCCTCCACACGCTCCAGACGACCATCGAGCCCGCGCTCGTCAAGGCCGCCCTCGCCAACGGGCCGAGACCTCGTGGCTGGGTGCGCCCCTTCGTCGAGAGCAGCACGGCGAGGAACCCGCCTCAGCTCGCGCAGGACATCGTCCAGCACGTCGACTTTGCCGAGTGCGTCCCGCTCTCCTGTGCCTCGCCCTGTCGCCGTCTGTCCTGCACACACTGATGATGTTCCTCACGTGCAGCTCGGACGAGAGCGTCGGCGCGATCGAGATCTCGTGGATCGGCCACGGCGCGCACGACTGGATCGCCAACGCCGCCCTCGTCGCCATGTGGGGCTACCTCGTCAGCGGCGACAGCTCTGCGGCCTTCAAGGCGTTCGTCAACATCCCCGAGGCGTACTGCTCCGGCATCTGCATCAACAGCGACGCCCGCGACCCGAACATCATCACGGTCATGCTCTCGAACGTCCCCGTCAAGCACCTCGACACGCTCGCGGCCCGGTTCATCTCGTTCGTCAAGGACCAGTGCCACCTCCCGTTCGACATGAAGCGCATGTCGTACCAGCTCAAGCAGCAGCGCCTGTCGCTCCTCGGCACGCTCGAGACCGACTCGTCCAGCTACGTCCAGGGCTCGGTCCTCCAGGACATCCTCTACGGCGCCGAGGACGGCTCGCAGCTCGCCGATGTCTTCAGTGACCTCGAGGTTGTCAAGAAGCTGCAGGCGTTCACCGAGGACGACTGGCTCGACGTGCTCGACAAGTGCGTCGAGTGCTCCTCTTCTCGTCGCGCCCCTTGGCTGACCCCGGCTCGCGCGCAGGTGGATCGTCGAGCAGCACACCGTCGTCGTCGTCGCGCACCCGTCCGCCAAGCTCGCACACGACCAAGCCGCCGAGACCAAGGCCATCGTCGCCGCCGACCGCGCTCGTCTCGGCACGGTCGGCCTCGCCCGAGCCGCCGCCGACCTCGAGCACGCCAAGAAGGTCAACGAGCACCCTGCGCCGCGCCAGCTTGTCGAGTCCTACAAGGTGCCCAGCCTCGAGTCGATCGGCTGGCTCAAGGTCGACACAGCGCGCAGCAACGGCGTCGCTCGAGGGCGCGAGACTTTCTCCGGCCGCCTGCAGTCGCACATCAATGCCGACGACGGCGACGTCCCCTACTTTATCCAGTTCGACCACTTTCCCTCGTCGTTCGTCGAGGTCGCCGCCCTCCTTCACGGTCCGCCGACCGACCTCTTCCCGCTCTTCCTCGACACCTTCTTCGCCATGCCCATCATGCGCGAGGACGGCACGCGGCTCTCGTTCGACCAGGTCAACCGCGCGCTCGACGAGCTCGCCATTAGCTTTGGCGCGCAGACGCTCGGCGAGGGCATCCTCGTCAGCATCCAGGTCGTCAAGGAGGACTACGAGAAGGCCATCACGTGGCTGTCGGACATCATCTACGGCACGCAGTTTGACGACGTCGACCGGTGCGCTGAGCGTCTCGCCGCCTCGCCGAAAGTCGAACGGTGGAGCTGACCCGCAGCGTCCTTGTCGCAGCCTCACGACCCTCGTCAACGCCTCGCTGCAGACGCTCCCAGGCGAGAAGGACGACGCGATGGGCATCGCAGCTGCAGGAGTCAAGGACTTGCTCGTCTCGGTCGGGAGGTGCGTCGTGTGCGCCGCGCGAGGTCCGTGCACGACCTCGGCTGACCTTCTCAAACCGCTCTGCAGCGTCTCGCACGTCCTCAACGTCGTCAACCGGGCCAAGCTGTACCCTCAACTCGCTGCACGTCTCAAGAAGGACCCCAAGAGCGTCATCAAGGACCTCAAGACCTTGCAGAAGCAGTTCCTCGACCCGCGCTCCATCCGGATCAAGGTCGCCGGCGACGTCCTCTCGCTCAAGACGCCGTCCTCCTCGTGGCTCACGCACTTCGAGCACGTCCTACCCTTCCCTGTACGTGCACACTCTCGCTTCCTGACCGTCGCGCTGCGCTGACTCGCCTCGCGACTCGTAGCCCGCTCAGCTCGCCTACCTCCTGCACGAGCGCGACCTCCTCACCGATCTCGGGAAGAATCCGTCTCGTAAGGTGCGCTCTCTCGACCTCACCGTGTCCTGAGGGCGAGGCCGAGCTGACTGTCTCCCGATTCCTCGCCGCGCTCAGGCCGTCATCTACACGGTCGCCTCGTCCGAGTCCAACTACCTCTTCACGTACGCCAAGTCGCCCGACTGGAAGCACGTCGATCATGCCGCCATCTCGGTCGCGTGCGCCTGCCTGTCGACGACCAACGGCTTGCTCTGGAACGGTGCGCGCGCTCACCTCCCGCTCCTCCTCAACTCGAGCTGATTCAGCCGCCTCTTTCTGCAGCCGTGCGAGGACCCGGCCTGGCCTACGGCTGCTGGATCAAGGCCGACATGGACGACGGCAGGATCGCCTTCATCGTCTTCAAGTCGCCCGACGCCCATGCCGCCTTTGCAGCTGGCTCTGCGCTCGTCGGCGACCTCGTCAGCGGCAAGGTGCGGCTCCCCCTGCCCCTCTTCTTCTGGCTCTCTCCGTCTGAAGCTTTCGGCTGACCCTGTCACCCGATACCTGCAGCGCAGCATCGACGAGTCGGACATCGCCTCGGCCAAGTCGAACCTCGCGTTCAACCTCGTCTCGTCGCTCGACTCGCCCAGCGCGGTCGCCGACGCGTCCTTCTGCGACACGGTCGTGCTCAGTCGGCCCGCCGACTATGCAGCGCTCGCGCTCAAGCGTGTCCAGGTGCGCTCGCTCCTGCTCGACCTCGTCCCGATCGCGCCCGCTGACCTCTCGCTCGCCACAGTCGGTCACGGTCGCCGAGGTCGAGCGCGTCATCAAGACGTGGATCCAGCCGCTGTTCGACAGCAAGACGTCGGTGCTCGGCGCGGCGGCGACGCCGGACAAGCGCTCGGAGCTCGTCGAGGCCTTTGGTCGGCTCGGGTACGAAGTGGACGACCGCAAGTTCTGAGTGCGGCTGTCGGGACAGACCTGTGTATCTCCTGCAACGTACAGCAGCTGTTTCTGAGCCCAAGGAAGCGAGATATAGCTGTCGCCGGCCGAGCGCGACTTGCGGCTGTGCTGCCCCTCCGCGCTCGCGCTCCACCTCTGCCCTCGACACCTCGAGTCCGCCTTGCGACACCCTAGACCGCTTTCCCAGCGCAGCAACTAGACGGCCCTGGCTAGCCTCGCAGCCCGCCTCAGCCGAGCGACGCTCCTCGCTCCTCCTCGTCGTCTCTCCCCGATCCTCCTCGTCCGCTCCACCTCTACCTCGCCTCCAGGTCGCACCGTCACACGCACAGCCTACTCCAACATGCCCATACTCGCCCGCACCGCCATGACCGCCGCCCATGCCCCGATGGAGGTCGACCCACCCGCACCCTCGTCGTCCTCGTCGGCCAACAAGGTCGACATCCCGCAGCAGGTCGGCGACTTCAAGCTCGTCGTGCAGGACCAGCTCGAGTTTGCGCCGAGCGTCCACGTCGCCAAGTGGCAGTCGGAGAGCACGGGCTTGAAGGTCGGCCTCCTCCTCGTCGCCGCCTGATGAGGAGCTTGAGCTGACCCAGTCTACCCGCACGCAGGTCGTGTGGGCGTCGAACGAGAGTGCGACCAGGTCTCGGTCTACTCGACCTGTCGCAGCGGACGCCCAGGCTGATCCAGCCATTCTTCTCTTCCAGGTCCGCTCGTCCAAGGCTACTTCTCGGTCGTGACTGAGATCAAGGACGGTGCGCTCTCGTTCTCCCCCGTGAGCTTCCCCAGCCAGAGGAGACCACGCTGATGGCCCAGCGCCCGCAGACTCTGGCCGTCCGCACACGCTCGAGCACCTCGTCCGTCCTCTTCCCTCTCACCTCGTCATGAAACTGCTGCTGACCTGCCTTCCCCCGCACAGGTCTTCCTCGGCAGCGAGCAGTACCCTTACAAGGGTGTCCTTGACACAGTCGCCAAGTGCGCTCACTTTCGTCCGTCCCTCTGGAACTGCCCGTCGACCTCTGACCCTCTCCTTCTCGCGCAGTCGGAGCTTCGCCGAGGGCACGAACGCCTGGACCGCGTGAGTAGTCTCGTCGACTCTTCTCAGAGCATCCTCGAGCTACTGCTGACCCCCTGTACTACGCAGCACGACCGACACGACCTACACGATCGCGACCGCCGGCGAGGAGGGCTTCCTCAGCATCCTCCCCGTCTACGTCGACCACATCCTCTACCCGACCATCACCTCGGCGGGCTTCACGACCGAGGTCTACTGCGTCAACGGCAAGGGCGAGGACGCCGGCGTGGTGCGTATAGTCCCCCCTGCGCCGCTTCCTCCACCTCGACCCTCGAGCGGAGCTGATGCTCCCTGTGCGCGCGCAGGTCTTCTCCGAGATGAACGGCCGCGAGAACGGCAGCGGCGACTTGATGGCTCTGAGGTGCGGCGGTCTTGGCTCGTCTCCTCGCACGGGCAGCACGCACTGACCTCCTCGGGGACGGCTCAGGCAACAGCGCGCGCTCTACTCGAAGGAGAACGGCTTACGCAGCGAGACGGGCGGCCTCATGGAGGCGCTGCGTGTGCTCAAGGTCGAGCAGAGTGCGTCGAGACCTGCGCTCGCTCACCATCTCGTGCTCGAGGAAGGACAGCTGACCCCTCTCGCCGACTCCTCCTCCTTCGTCGCCGGCTGCAGTTCGCGAGTACCACTCTTCGAAGTACGTGCCGCAGAACATCACGCTCATCGTCAATGGCCGCTCGCTCAACCCGACCAACCTGCTCAACACGCTCACCGACAAGGTCATCCCGTCGATCGTCGCGCACGGCCAGGCGCAGGGCAAGCGCCCGCCAGGATGGGTCCGGCCTTTCGTCGAGACGAGCACGTCCAAGAACCCGGCCAAGCTCACCGAGGACCGCACCGAGGTGGTCGACTTCCCCGAGAAGAGCGAGGACGTCGGCGAGCTCATGGTGAGCTGGATCGGCGTCGAGCACAACGACTACCTCCACGACCTCGCGCTCGAGATCCTCGGCCTGTACCTCACCGACTCGGCCGTCTCGCCGCTGTCCAAGGAGTTCATCGAGGTCGACGAGCCCTCGTGCACCGGTCCGTCCCCTCCTGAACTTCTTCCTGCGCCCACCTTTGCTGACCTCTCCACCCTCTCTCGCCCGCAGACATCACCTTCTACGCTTCGAGCGAGAACCCGACCATCATCACGTCGTACATCTCGTCCGTCCCGTTCGCCGAGCTCGACACGCTCGGACCTCGCTTCCGCACGGCGCTCGCCCGCATCGTCGAGGACGGCGTCGACATGAGCCGCATGAAGAGCCTGCTCGAGCGGCAAGCGCTCCAGCTGTTCGAGTCGATGGAGACGGACGCGAGCGAGGTGCTGAGCCAGGTCGTCGTCACTGGTGCGTCCGTCCTCGAGCCGATCCAGTTCACGACGATCGTCTCCTGACGCCCATCTTCTGCGCGCAGACGGGATCTGGGGCAAGGAGGACGGTTCGGACCTCAAGGGCGCGCTGCAGGTCAACGCGCAGTACAAGGAGCTCAACAGCTGGTCGGCCGAGCAGTGGGGCAAGTTGCTCAAGAAGTGCGTCGCCTCTCTCGCCCACCCTCCCGCCCCAGCGTCAAGCTCCTCGACTGACTCGCCATGTCTCTGCAGGTTCCTCGTCGACGCTCCTGCGCTCACCATCGTCGGCAAGCCGTCGGCCTCGCTCGCCAAGAAGATCAAGAATGACGCCAAAGCGCTCATCGAAGCCAACAAGGCCAAGTACGGTCCCGACGGCCTCGCCAAGCTGCAGAAGGACATCGAGGCGGCCCAGGCCGAGAACGACAAGCCCGTGCCGTCCGACATCCTGCGCAAGTTCAAGGTGCCCGACGTGGCCGGCATCGAGTGGATCAAGGTCGACACGGCGCGCAGTGCGGGCGTGGCGCAGACGGCGGGCAAGCCCGAGGGTCGCGCGCAGCAGCATGTCGACGCCGACGGCGCCGAGCTGCCGCTCTTCGTCCAGTTTGACCGTGCGTCCTGCCCTCCTCCCGTCTCGACCTCGCCGGGACTGACGCTCTCGCTCGCAGACATCGACTCGCGCTTCATCCAGATCGCCATCGTGCTCTTCCCCAACGACGTCGAGGGCTTCGACCCGGCCAAGCTGCGCGCGCTCCTCCCCGTCTACCTCGACGCCTTCTTCACCCTCCCCGTCACTCGAGCCGACGGCACCAAGCTCGACTTTGAGGAGGTCGTCAAGCAGCTCGACGCCGAGACGCTCACCTACAACATCAACATCAACGAGCCGCTGCAGGAGGGCATTACGCTGCGCATGAAGGTCGCCAAGGAGAAGTACGAGACGGCCATCGCCTGGCTGAGCGACCTCCTGTACAACTCGACCTTTACCGAGGAGCGCCTGCGCATCTCGGCAGCCAAGGCTCTCCAGGCCATCCCGGCCGAGAAGCGCGACGGCCTCGAGGTGTCGTACGCCGCCTACCGCAAGATGATCAGCCAGGAGGTCAGGTCCGTCCCCGCCTTCCTCGTCCTCTCCTCGGCCTCGAGCTCGTCAGCTGACGCCTCGCTGTACAGCTCCAACGTCGCGCTCAACCTGATCAACCGCGCCGAGTTCCTGCCCGCCTTCATCGAGCGCCTCAAGCTCGAGCCGGACGCCATCATCAAGGAGTTCGAGGCGTTCCGCCAGGGCCGTGCGCCGTCCTCGCTCTGTCCCTCTCTCGCTCGACGAGCGTGCTGACGAGGACGCTCTATGTCGCAGTGACCGACCCTCGCGCCATGCGCGTGCACGTCAAGGGCGACATTCTCGGCCTTCCCAAGCCGTCGTCGTCTTGGCTCGAGCACTTCAAGAGCATCAAGCCCTTCCCTGTGCGTCTCGCTCTCCCCTCGCTCCCACTCGGTGAGGTCCGTACTGACTCGAGTGGGCGCTCGCAGGAGAACGAGCTCGTGCCGGTCCGTCGCAGCAAGGACGTCATGGGCCCGCTCGGCAAGCAGCCGGCCAAGAAGGTGCGCTCTCCTCCGCACCTCTGACGATGCATGTTCTCGTGCTGACCCTCCTCGTTGCGCTCCCGCAGCTCGTCATCACCGGCGTGTCCTCGATCGAGAGCACCTTCGCGTACTTTATCGCCAAGGGGCCGGCGTCGCGCGAGGACCCGGACCAGGCCGCCTTGACCGTCACTCGCGCCGTGCTCAACGCTATGGAGGGCTTCCTGTGGAAGTGTGCGTCGTGTTCTTCTCCTCGATTGAGCACGCTGTGCGTCCTCTCGCTGACGATCTTCCCTCACTCGCCGCAGATGTCCGAGGCGCAGGTCTCGCCTATGGCGCCTCGATCAGCCAGGACCTCGAGAGCGGTCTCATCATCTACCGCGTCTACAAGTCGCCCGACTCGCACGCCGCCTTTGTCGCCGTCCGCGAGCTCATCAACGAGCTCGTCTCGGGCAAGGTGCGCTTCCTCCTTCTCCTCGACCGACTAGAACAGCGAGCTGACTCGCGACCCTCTGCAGCTGGAGATCGACGACCTGACCATCGAGTCGGCCAAGAGCTCGCTCGCGTACCAGACGGCCGCCAAGGAGTCGACCATCACCGACGCGGTCCGTCTCCTTCCTCGAGCTCGTCGGGCTCGCTCGCCTTACTGATCCTCTCTTCCTCACAGGCCGGCGCATCCTTCACGAACGTCCTCCTCGGCCTTCCTGCCGGCTTTGGCCGCAAGCACCTGGCCGACTGCGAGGTGCGTCGCGCTCAGGCCCTCTCTCCCTTTTCCGCCTCCTGCCTGCGCTGACTATGTACCTTCTCCTCCTCTTCACCTTTTTCGTCCCCTCTCTCAGAGCGTGACCGCGTCCGACATCCTGCGCGTCATCAAGAAGTACATCTCGCCCATCTTCTCGCCCAACACGTCGATCGCCTCGGTCGCCTCGGGCCTCGCCAAGCTCGACGAGCTTGCCGACAAGTTCTCCGAGCTCGGCTACGACGTCGACAAGCGCTCGATGGCGACGGCCAACGGCGAGGAGGAGAGCGGGAGCGAGGAGGAGGGGAGCGAGTCCGGGAGCGAGACGGGCAGCGAGAGCGAGAGCGATTCTGAGCGGGACTGAGGAGGTCAACGATCCGCAATGAGCCACCCTCGCAACGAACAATACATCTGTAGCATCTCTCCTTGGCCTCAAGGCTCCGTGACGAACGAGAAGCCGAGAATCCTCCCTCGCGAGCGCTCGAGCCCCTCCCAGCCCTACAAGTCGCTGTTCTCGCTCGCTTCTCTCGCAGAATATGCGCTCTTCACGGCCGAGCGCTTCTGAGCACGCTCTACTCGACGCAGACGAGCGAGCGCCCGCACGAGCGAGGCTCACGAGTCCTCCCTTGCGAGCGCTCGAGCCCCTCCCAGCCCTACAAGTCGCTGTTCTCGCTCGCTTCTCTCGCAGAATATGCGCTCTTCACGGCCGACCGCTTCTGAGCACGCTCTACTCGACGTCGACGAGCGAGCGCCCGTACGAGCGAGGCTCACGAGTCCTCCCTCGTGAGCGCTCGAGCCCCTCCCAGCCCTACAAGTCGCTGTTCTCGCTCGCTTCTCTCGCAGAATATGCGCTCTTCACGGCCGACCGCTTCTGAGCACGCTCTACTCGACGCAGACGAGCGAGCGCCCGTACGAGCGAGGCTCACGAGTCCTCCCTCGTGAGCGCTCGAGCCCCTCCCAGCCCTACAAGTCGCTGTTCTCGCTCGCTTCTCTCGCAGAATATGCGCTCTTCGCAGAATATGCGCTCTTCACGGCCGACCGCTTCTGAGCACGCTCTACTCGACGCAGACGAGCGAGCGCCCGTACGAGCGAGGCTCACGAGTCCTCCCTCGTGAGCGCTCGAGCCCCTCCCAGCCCTACAAGTCGCTGTTCTCGCTCGCTTCTCTCGCAGAATATGCGCTCTTCACGGCCGAGCGCTTCTGAGCACGCTCTACTCGACGCAGACGAGCGAGCGCCCGTACGAGCGAGGCTCACGAGTCCTCCCTCGTGAGCGCTCGGCCCGAGCACAGGTCGCTCCGGCTGTCCTTGCTCTCGACCGACTGCCTCGAGAGAACGATCTAGGAATGCAAGTGTGACCTCGAGGGGTCCAGACAACATAGAGCTAGATGACAAGGACAGGCAGCCGCAGGTAGGCGCCAACGGAAAGTGGATTAAGAGGGCGGAAGGTGGAAAGGGATGGCGAGAGGGCGACGGGCTCGCAGCGGCGCGGCCGCCCAGCAGGTAATAGGGGTATACGAGGATGATGTATCGGTCGTCTAGATGGCCTGCGGGACTGGCAGGCCCGGGGCAGGGCGATCAAGGGCCGACCACCGCCTGTCGACGTACTTCTCGCGGATGAAGGAGGCAACCATCCTGCGCGCACACGCCGAGCAGGGTCAGTGAACGTTCTCGAGCACGATGCTGAGGCGTAGATCGACGAGGGAGAGCCGACGCACGACTCGGTGAGCGACTCGACCGTCCCGGTCGGCAAACGCGCCTCGAAGAACTCGTTCGACTGGGCGTTGCCGACCTGCTCCATGCGCTCGAGCTGCTCGTCGCTCCAGTCTGCAGACGTAGCACAGGTCGAGTCAGCTGCTGCTCTCGCACGATGCGGACGCGGCGGGTGAATGAGAGGGAGGAACGGGATCTCGACTCACCATCGAGCTCGACGCTCCTGACCTTGCTCACGTGCGTGCCCAGGCTCCTGTGCACGCCGCTGCACCGGATGCACAGCGTCACACCGAGGTTCCAGCTCGCCCACGTCGCCCCGCCGGCGCGGCAGTCGGCGCAGCGCGCATTGTCCCACTCGGGGTCCGTGCGCGCAGCGACGGCGGCGATGCGCGACGCGTTGCGGAACTTGACCTGCTCGGGCGTCGGCGCTGCGACGACGGTGGCCGAGGCTGGTGCCGACGACGAGGCCCAGGTGCGGACGGCGTCCGAGATGGCGCGCTCCTCGGGCGAGAGCCCTCGGGCGGCAGCTCGTCCTCCTCCTCCGCCCGCTGCTGCGCCGCGGCCCTCGCCCTCGCCCTCGGCGTCGCCGTACCCATCGCCGAGCCACTGGTCCTCGTCGAGCTCGCGCGACGAGGGGAGCGAGCCGCCGGGCGAGGGCGCGCGGTGCAGGTCGGGCGTCGAGCGCGACGCGGGCGCGCCGCTGCCGAACCCGAGCCCGGCGATGCCCGGTCGAGCGGCGCCAGGCGGAGGATGCGGCGTGTCGCTGTCGGAGAAGGCCCACAGGCCGCGGCGGGACGAGGCGTCGAAGAAGGTGCGGTCGGGGAGGGAAGGGTTCGACGAGCGGTCCATGTCGAACGAGAAGGACGGCACGGGCGGCATCGAGGCGTGCTGCGACGTCGGGAGGTGCTGCACCGAGCGGCGCTTGTCCTTCTTGCTGCTCAAGGACGTCTTGCGCGAGTGCTGGCCGGCCGAGGCGCGGCGCGAGAGGAAGGGAGGGAAGCGCGAGCGCGGCGAGGTCGGCTCGTCGAGCGCGGTGGGGAGCGACGACGACGACGAGGTGAGCTCGCCGAGCGGCGAGGGCGAGGTCGAGCCTTGGAGGCGAGAGGTGTCAAAGTGGCGGACCGACGATGTGCTGCGGGCGGCCTCGAGTCGTCAGCAGCGGGTCTCGGCAGGAGCGAGGCAGGACGAGACGCACCCGTTGAGCAGGCTCTCGACGCTCTTCTGGATCGCCGCCACCCACTCGTGGCACGCCTTGTCCGAGTCGGCCTGGAACGTTCTCCGGAGCTGGGGCGTTAACACCTGAAAAGAAAACCTCCTGTCGCCCGCCTGCCGGCTGATGCGCGCCGACGCTCGCAGAAGGTTGATCGGGCTGCCGTGCACCTGCATCGAGTCGGTCCACCGAGCGTACTCGACGAGCTGGCCCTCGGAGAGCGTGACCCAGTAGCGGTGGTACCGCGCGCCGGCGTCGCCGCTCGTCGTGTGCTTCTGGCCGGCCTCGGTCGCGTACAGGAAGCCCTCCTTCTTGCGAGGCTGCTGTGCGCTCGAGGATGGCGTGACGCGGGGAGGGACGCTGAGGTGGGCCGAGGAGGACGGGGTCGGGACAGGTGGAGGAGGGGACGCGTGGCGCGTGACGAGGACGTCGGCGAGGGCGGCAGACGACGACGAGGTCGGGATGGCCGACGAGATCGAGTGGTGCGCCGAGCGGAAGAAGTCCTTGATGCGGTCGCGCTTGCCGGCCGGCTCCTTGTCCTTCTCGAGCGCGGCAGCGCCGCCGAGCCCGAAGACGGGCAGCGACGACCTCCTCCGCCTCGCCTTGTCGCTCGATGGCCTCGAACTCGAGCCCGACTCGGCGCCGCCGCCGTCAGTCGTCGTGCGGCTCATCGCAGACTGGCCCGACGCGCTCGGCGCGGCCGAGTGGCCGTCGTCGCTCGCCGGCGGGAGCGGCAGCGCGTCGTCCGGGCCCGTGACGGCGTCGGTGAGGTAGGTCGGGAAGCCCTCGAGGTGGCGCTCCCAGCTCTCGCCGCCGACCGACGAGCCGGCCGACGGACGAGGCTTGCCGCGGACACCGTCCTCGCCGCCGCCGCCGCCGTTGGACGAGCCCTCGAGAGCAGCGAGGCTCTCTGAGCGGTACATGTCGCCGCTCGAGGGCTCGGCGCCGTTGTCGAGGAGGCCGGCCCAGGCGCGCAGCCACGAGGCGACGGCGCCCTCCTCGGACTCGACGAGGCCCTCGAGGAACGAGAAGAAGGCGACGCGGTCCTGGCGGAAGGAGGCGGCGCGCTCGGCCTGCTTCGAGTCGAGCGAGGCGAGCTTGACCGGGTCCGACTCGGCGCGACCGAGGTACTGCGGCGAGAGAGGAGGAAGGTCAGCGGGAGGCACGAGCGAGAGAGGGCAAAGAAGCCGCACCTTGGCCAGCTCGTCGTAGTAGTGCTTGGATTCGGCGTCGAACGACTTTCGACGCGTCTCGACGGCCTTTATGCGGTCGACGGCGCCCTTGACGCGCTCGACGAGGTCGCGCGCGCGGTCCGCCTCGCGCCTCGCAGCGTCGCGCGCGCGGTCCCGCCGCGGCTGGAGCTCGCGCGCGTACAGGCCGCCGAGCTGGCTGCCCTGAGACGTCAGGCTCGCGGCCGACAGGTCCTCGAGGGCGTCGTCGAGCGAGTCGTGGGCGGTGCGGTGCGTGTCGAGGGCGGCGAGGGACGCCTCGAGGGCGCGCTGGAGCTTCTTGAGGGCGTGACGGAGGCTGACGGCGCGTCGCTCGAGGCTGGCGATGTGGGCGCGGAACAAGGGCCCATCGTCGGTGAGGTCGTCGGCGGGCGGCTCGTGAGGGGGAGCGGGAGGGGGAGGGCCCGGCCCTGGCGGGTGGAGGGGCATGCCGGTGCGCGCGCGCAGCTGGCCAGGTCGGGGCTAGCTGCTCTTGAGCGTGTGCGCGCGCTAAGGGAGGTGCTGTCGCTGCGAGGTTGGTGGTGCGGGGTGGACGACGACGGGGAGCCGGCTGATGCTTGGCGGGCGGTCTGACGGGCCAGTGGACGACGGCAGTCTCAAGTTGGAGTGCACGCTGTTAGCCCAGGGCAGCAGCGGTGCTGGCGCGAGCGTTTGAGACGAGACGAGAGGCGAGCGGGAGCTTGAGAGGTGGGGGCGAAACTCGCGGCCGACCTCTCGTCGCTGCAGACCTGTGGTGCCGTCGAGTGGCCAGATGAAGCTGTCACTGACCGCTGTAGCGCATAAAGCAGCCCACCAAGAGCAAGGCGGGTCTGGCGGCGAGCGAGGCCGTCCCAGCTCGAGTTTGGCTTGATCGCGTCGCGCTCGCTTCTCCCTCGACACCACCACCACCAGCAGAGCAACCAGTGCGTTCACCGACACGCACACCTCCCTTTGCACACCCGCGCCCGAGCGACCCGCTGACCCGACCTCCCTCCCTCTCCCCCGCTCCGCTCCGCTCGTCGTCTCTCTCATCACCCAGTGGGCGGCCCGGCTAGCATCCCCAACGAGCACGACGGTCACCTCCGCGTCACCTACGACGACATCCACTGCACCATCGGCAACACGGCTCGCCAGATCAAGGAGCGCTTCGACCCCGACATCATGGTGTCCGTCATCTCGCACTCCGCTTCACCCGCACCCGCCCTCGAGGTTGCGCTCCTCCCCGAGTCCGCCAGCTGACTCCTGGCTCCTTGCTCCCTTCCCACCATGCAGCGCCATCGGCGGCGGCGGGTGCGTCGACCGCTCCTCGCTCTCGCACCTCTTCCTCACTGCGTCGTCCTGACGCCGTCGCTCCTGCGCCCCACCCTGCAGCTTCTTCCCCGCTCGCGTCCTCCGCACCTTCCTCAAGCGCGTCTCGGGCGCAGACGGCAAGCGCCGCAACATCCCCATCCAGGCCATCGGCCTCTCGCTGTACGAGGAGGTCGGCGAGTTTGACGGCGGCAACGGCCTCGCCATGGAGGAGAAGCTCGGCAAGGAGGTCATCCGCACCCAGTGGCTCGACTTTTCCACCCTCGGCAACCGCCCCTTGATCGGCAGGCGCATCCTCATCGTCGTGCGTCCTCTCGAGCGCTCGCCCCCCTCCCCCTCGGCGTCAACTCGAGAGCTGACGTGACCTTGCTCGCCCAGGACGAGGTCGACGACTCGCGCACCACCCTCGGCTACGCCGTCGCCGAGCTCAAGAAGGATATCCAGGCCCAGTTTGACAAGCTCCCCGAGGACAAGAAGGCCGACTTCCCGCCGACCAAGCTGGCCATCTTTGTCGGTGCGTCTGCTACCCCTCTCTGCGTCGAGCTCCGAGCCTGCGAGACACTGACGAGCTCGCTCCTGCGGTCTACAGTCCACAACAAGCTCAAGGAGAAGCGCGCGACCATCCCCGACGACGTTGCCTACTTTGCCGGCGACGACATCGAGGACAAGTGGGTCGACTGTGCGTCGCCCTTCCTCTCCGTGTCTCACAACGTGTCCTCGTAGCTGACGCTCGGCCGTGCTGCGCAGACCCGTGGGAGCAGGAGGAGTGCGTGATCTTCCTCTCCTCGCACCTCGCTCGGGCCCTCGTCCTGACCCTCCTCCGCCCACGCACAGCATCCTCCTCCACAACGAGGTCGCCGCCAAGCAAAAGGCGCTCGGCCTGTGAGCGTCGCTCCCCGAGCCCTCTTCGTACCGTCCCTCCCGCCCCAGCTTCGCATCCCCCTCGCGCGCCGTGCGCGCGCTCATCGCATTTCCCTTCCTCCCCTCTCGTTGCCGGACCCGTTAGACTTCCGGGCGCACCGTGTTATACTACCAGCAACCCCACCAAGCCGCCGCTCTCGCTGCTGTTTGGCGTCGGTCGAGAGCACGTTAGAAATCGCGAGGAGAGCGACGTCCTCGTCTCCGAGACGGACCGGCACCGTCGGCTGTCGTCCTCGTCGCTCCTCTGCTCCTCGCTAGGCCGAGTGCACCTGTGCTCCATCGCGCATCGTCAAGGCCCGACTACTGAGCGCGTGCGTACCTCCCCGATCTCGACCTGCCGCGAGGACGACGGACCATCTCGACGCAGTCGCCGAGACGAGAGCGCCACCGCACACGCACCTTTGGTGCTCGGTACCAGCCCGATGGGGCCACGTGGGCGGTACGACTGTGCGGCAGGGCCGGCTGGAGCTGGCGGGAGCTGTGGCTGCGAAGCGGCAGAACTGGCCGAGGAGCGTCGTCCTCTCGCGGCCAAGATCGCGACGCACAGCGACGAGGGCCGCCTGCGACCGAGTCTGCGCACTTGCACGAGCTCTAGAGTGCTGCCGCTGACCTTGCTCTTCCCCGTCGTGCAGCCGTTCCCCCGCCTCTTCCGGACCGCCTCGACGTCAAGCTCCGCCTCATCTCGCTCCGCCTCTCGCCCGCCTCGACATCGCGCCGCGTCTCTTTACCGCCAGGAGCATCCAGATCCCCTCTCCATCGTCGTCTAGCCGTCCCTTCGTCCGGACCCGCCCTCTTCGACCCGCCGGACCTCAGCTCGCTCCCCCCACCTCTCGCCCTCTCTCGCCGCCATGCCCGAGGTCATCGAGGAAGTCGACTACGAGGGTCTCAGCACCGACTCGCTCGCCATCAACATGCTCGCCGGATCGCTCGCCGGCATCTCGGAGCACGCCGTCATGTTCCCCGTCGACATGATCAAGGTGCGCTCGTCCTCTCGCCGCTCTGCCTCTGGGACGCCCAAGCTGACGCTGCGACGCCCACAGACCCGCATGCAGGTCTTGACGACGAGCCCGACCGCCGCCTACGCCTCCATGTCCGAGGCCTTCACCCGCATCTCGTCGACCGAGGGCACCCGGCGGTTGTGGCGCGGCGTCGCGTCCGTCATCCTCGGTGCAGGACCGGCACACGCCGTCTACTTCGGCATGTACGAGCTCGCCAAAGACCTCGCCGGCGGCAACGACAACGGCTACTCGTTCGTCGCGACGGCCGGTGCGGGAGCGGCGGCGACCATCACCTCGGACGCGCTCATGAACCCCTTTGACGGTGCGCCGAGCGCTCCTCCGGGCTTTCACGCGACGTGCTGCAAGCTGACCCGAGCCCGCTCACGCCCCGCAGTCGTCAAGCAGCGCATGCAGGCGCACGGCTCGCAGTTCCGCACGGTCGCAGAAACGTTCCGCACCGTGTACCGCACCGAGGGTCTCGCCGCGTTCTACGTCTCGTACCCGACGACCTTGACCATGACGGTGCCGTTCACGGCCGTCCAGTTCTCGACGTACGAGTTCATCAAGTGCGTCGGCCGCCGAGCTCACGAGCCTCCCCTCCCGCTCAGGGCGCTGACTCGGCTCTCGCGCTCGCAGGGACAAGATCAACCCGCTCAACACGTACTCGCCCATGACGCACGTCACCGCCGGCGGCATCGCCGGCGCCGTCGCCGCCGCCGTCACGACGCCGCTCGACGTGTGCAAGACGCTCCTCCAAACTCGCGGCCTGTCGGACGACGCGGCGATCCGCAACGCCCGAGGCCTCGGCGACGCGTTCCGCATCATCTACTCGCGGCATGGCCTCGCAGGGTTCGCGAGGGGCATGACGCCGCGCGTCCTCACCAACATGCCGTCCAACGCCCTCTGCTGTGCGTCCTCCCGAGCTCTCCCGCCGAGCTCAGCATGCTGACGCTCGTCCCACTCGGCAGGGCTGTCGTACGAGGGCTTCAGGTTCTTCCTCAAGGGCGGGCACAACAAGCCGCCGCCGCCCGTCGTCGCCGTCAACCCCTGATCCCGCCTCGCCCGTCTCTCTCGCCCTCTGCCCGCATCGCCGCCTCCCAGCTCGCCCACACTCGCATGTCCTGCACCACCCTAGCAAAAAGAGGGCGGCCTGCCCTCGCTCAGATACCCCTTACACCTGCTCCTCTCCCTCCCTCCCTCTCCCTCCTCGTGCTCGTCGTCGCCCGCTCCGATACCCCCTCTCACTCTCCCTCGGTCTGGAGCGCTCCCCTCTCTCTCTCTTCTCCTTCGTGTACGATCTCGCTGTGTTGCCATAGCGACCCGTCCCTCTGCTGCAAGGAATGTCCGCGTTCCGCTCGCCCTCATCGCGATCAGCGAGCCTCGCTCCCCTCTCGTCTCCCCACTTCACCTCGTTCGCCCGAGCCAGCACGCGCACAGGATGCCTATCCGCGGCCTCGACAGTGCGCCCTCGTCCCTGCCCTGCGCTATGTCCCTCGCGCGTGCACTCACTGACGCTTCTCCCCCTCCTCGTCCTCCCCCGCTCCCTCCCCCCGGTGCCCGGCTCTCCCCCTCCCTCAGCCTGGCTCGCAGAGGTGCGCGTGTCTTCTGGCTCTCTATCCAAGGGCCGAGCTGACCACCCAGTCGCACCCGCAGCGCGGCCTCGTCAAGGAATGTCCGCTGAGCGCCCTTGCCGGCACGCGCCTGGGCATTGACGCCAACCACTACCTGCGCAAGCTCCTCAGCGCGCGCGAGGGCTCCGACAAGCACGACAGCTTCACCCCGGCCATCGGCGGCGCACCGCTCACGCTCACGGCCGAGGTGCGCCCCTTCCCCTTCTCCTCCTCCACCGCTCCCTCGCTCGGCTCGGTCGGGTCGAGCCAGCGACGGCTTGAAGGGCGACGAGCTGACCCGGGCGCACTCTACAGATCGAGGCCAACAACCACACGCTGCAAGCGCTCGGCATCAAGCCCGTCTTCGTGTTCAACGGCGTCAACCCGCTCGACCGCGAGCGGCCTCAGCCGACCGACGAGCGCAACTGGCGGCGCGGCCACGCGTGGGAGCACTACGAGCAAGGGCGCGTCGCCGAGGCGCAGGGCGAGTTTGGCGCGTCGAGCTCGATCACGCCGCAGGACGTCTTCCGCCTCGTGCATCGCCAGTTCAAGCAGCGCTCGACCGAGTTCGTCGTCGCGCCGTACCTCGCCTGGGCCCAGTTGGCCTACCTCGAGCGGCACGAGCGCGCCTACGTGCACAGCATCTACGGCGCAAACGAGCTCCTCATGTTCGACGGGCTCGACCGCATCGTCCTCGACGTCGACTTCAAGCGCCAGACCATCTCGTTCGCGTCCAAGGCCGCCATCCTCGACTCGATGGGCCTCTCGCCCGACCAGTTCCTCGACCTCGCCATCCTCGCTGGGTTCGAGGGCTCGCCGACGTTCCCGGCCATCGACCCGCGCGACTTCCACCTGCGGTCCGTCGTCGACACGATCCGCCAGCACGGCTCGGGCGTGCGCTCGGTCCTCGCCCACCAGTCGTTCGCGCCCGTGTACCAGACCAACTTTGCCGACACGTTCGCGAGGTCGCGCGCCATGATCAAGTTCTCGCTCGTCCTCGTCGCCCACGAGGGCCGGGTCCTGCCCCTCCCGCTCGTCACGCCTCCGCCAGCACCTCTCGGCGCCCACCACTACCACCACCCGCCCCAGATCGTCACGGCCGCCGACGTCCCCGTCGACCTCGGCGAGATCTTCTCGTCGCACTTCCCCGACGAGGTCTACTACCAGCTGTTCCGCGGCCTCATGAGCCCGCAGGTCGTTGCCCCGCTCGCGACGGGCCACGTCTACGAGCACGTGCCCTTGTGCGGCTCGACGCCCGAGTACGAGCGCTACGTCAAGCAGCTGTCGGAGCCGCCGCAGAGCCCGCGCTGCGTCGCGCTCGCCCTCATGAGCAGCGTCCTGCACCCTCTGTGGCTCAAGAAGCCCGTTCACGCCGTCTACTTCTTCAGCCCGCCCGGCCAGGACCCGCCCATACCGCACTCGGCGCCGCACACGCAGCAGTTCATCGAGAGCGTCGGCAAGTGGAACGTCGGCGCGCGGCACATCGAGGACGAGTTGAGGAGGCAGGCCGTGCGTCTCTCTCTCTCTCTCTCTTCATCTCGCTCCTCTGCTCTCGGGCGCGAGCGCTGACGAGAACTCGGCGTCGGCTACCCCGCCCGCAGTCGTCGACGATCGACCTGTGCCTGTGTTTCGGCGGCACGAGCACGAGCAGCTTGGCCCAGCGCACCATCGTGCCGAGGAACGCAGAACGGGTGCGCTCTCTGTGCTTCCTCCCTGCCCGGCTGAGCGCCGGAGGCTGACTTTGCCGTCGTCGTCGTCGTCCTCCTCGTCCGCAGCCGCTCGACAAGAAGGACGAGATCGTCGCCAACACGCTCTGGCGCTTCCTCGAGCTGCGGTCGTGCGTCCCTGTGCATCCACCTCCTCGTGCGCTTCGAGTCGACGCTGACGCCGTCGACTTCCTCGCTCCCGCATCGTGCAGGTTCCTCACGTCGGCCCACCAGCACACGCCTCACGCCTCGGCGCTCCACCTCGCGATGAAGAACGCCAAGGTCAACGACAAGTTCCAGGAGCCCTTGTTCCTCGCCATGGAGCTGCTGCGCGCGGGCGTGCTGCACAACGGGCGCATCGGGACGAGGGCCTACTCGGGCGGGCCCAACTTCACCGGCGGCACCGAGGCCGACAAGCGGAGCATGCTCCTCGTCATGCGCGTCCTCAGCATCGTCCCTCTCGTCTTCACGGTGCGCCTCTCTCGGTGACCCTCTCTCGGCGAGCGAGCGCGGAGCTGACCTCGCTCATCTCGGTCTGCAGCCCGGCGCGTGGAACGGCCCGCTCTCGCGCGAGCTCCTCGTCTTCAACTCGTTCCTGCGCGCGACGTCGCGCTCGATGCGCAACCTGCTCGAGGCCATCGCCGTCAACTGCCTCTTGCGCGGCGACGCGCAGCGCTCGTACGCCGACTACCTCGGCGTCGCCTTCTCGCTCCCGTTCCAGGCCGACACCAACACGGGCATGGGCATCCTCTTCAAGGCGTTCGGCGACACGGTGTGCCACATGGCGGGCGGGATCGAGATCGTCGCGAGGACGGCCAACGGCGGCGGAGGAGGTCCGAGCGGCGCGGCGACCAAGGAGGAGCGCGAGGCGATCCAGCAGGCCAAGGACCAGGTCCTCGGCCTCCTCCAGGACGCCTTCCCCAACGTCAAGAACGTGCGCGCAGAGCTCGAGCGCGGCTTCCGCTTCTGGAACCTCGTCCGTCCTCTCTCCCTCGTTCTCCCTCTCCCTCCTCGACCCGCTCGTCGCTCGAGCTGACCCTCATTCTCCTTCTCTCTCCGCCTCTCGTGCTCGCAGATCATGCTCGCCGTCCGCTCTCTGCGCCAGTCTGCGAGCGGGCCGGCGATCGCGCCCGACCTCGCCGACAGCTTCGAGGCGGCGGACCAGTGGCTGCAGCCGTTCCACCTGCAATAAAGCCACGCGCCTGCGCGTTGCAGCATGCTTGACCGAGAGCGTCTACGAGCCGGTGACGCTGCAGCTCAGAACCCGAGCGCCCTGCTGGCCCACTCGAGCTTGGCGTCGACGAGCAGGTACTCGCCCTCGCACGACCTCCCTCCCGCGCCCCGCCTCGACTCGACCTTCTCGTCGACCGCCTTCGTCTTCTCGCGCCAGATCGCCGGGATCCTCGGGCGCGCCGGCGTCGACCGACTGCGCACGCGCTGCTTCTTGTGCTTCTTGCTTGACGACGTGCTCGACGGCGGCGGGGCGGCGACGCGCTCAGTCTCGGACGACGACGTCGACGAGTCGATGACGAGCAGGCTCGTGAATGGGAGGGCGAGGGCCGGCGGCGTGCGGGTGCGCGGCGAGGGGACGAGCGCCGTCGGCGAGGGCGACGAGAGGTAGTGCTCGAGGACGTGGGCGGCGCCGAGGAGGACGGGCGGCATCGAGGGGAGGGGTGGCGGCGGCACGCGCGCGATGCGCTGCGAGGTGCGGCCTCGGCGGGAGAAGGAGAGAGGGGCCGGCGAGGAGGGGAGGCGCGGCGAGGAAGGGGGGAGGGGCGTGGGCGGGATGAGGACGAGCGAAGGAGGCGGGCAGGGCGAGCGGGTCGGGGAGGGAGAGGGCATGATGGTGGAGAGGCGTCGACCAGCGGCGCTTGAGGTGAGAGGCTGGAGCTACCGGAGCTCGAGGAGGAGGAAGGCGGCTTTGCGAGGAGGAAGAGCGGACGGTGCGACGGACCGGCTGCATCTTCATCGAGGGCGTCTGTGCACTGCTTTGCCGCTGCTGCTGAAACGCAGGAGAGAGATCGTGCGACAGAACAGGGGAAGCGGCGGTGCCAACGAGGTGCGGGCGAGGTCCGTGCGCTCAAACCCCCTTGTTCTCGAGATCTCCGAGAAGCACACCTCTCGCTCGCTCGAGCGTCGCCGCACGCACCTGCGACGGCCTTGAGGTGCGACGAAGCGGGTCGCAGGAGCGCGCGACAGCGGCAGCGCAGCGAGCGCAGCCGGAGGAAGGACGAACCGCGGCAAGGTCGAGTCTCGCCTGCGACGACAACGAGTGAGGCCATCTCGTCGCGTCGCGTAAGAAGCGGATGCATGCCTGCTCGACTTGTGCGAGGTGTGCAGCTCGAACGAGGCGGCCGGCAAGCTTGACCGTCCAGCGAGAGCGTGGGGAGCATCCCCGCGGGCGGACGAGGCGAGCATTTGTGATCGCAGCGCTGTGCGGTGCGGCAGAGCGTGTCGTCCAGCTCGTAGAAGGCGTGCGTGCAGCGTGCACCCTCTCGAGCTGCGCGATGAGGGAGAAACGCGTCGAGCGGGGAGGTGTTTTTCACGACAAGAGGAGGAGGAGGGAGAGCGCGGGCCAGGGAGCGCTGAGGGCGAGGGGGCGTTTGAGGCGAGCGACGCAGTGGCCTGGCGCAGTCACACAGAGTGCAGCGAGGCAGGCGGAAGCGGACGAGGACGAGGTCGGGGCGAGATCGAGGCCTCGCGGCGGGACGAGGCGAACGGCGGATTCGCTCCCCTCTCGCCCTCTCTCCCTCTCCTCACATCCCCTCGAGCGCGCAGTGGGACGCGCCCAGCTCTTCTACCGGGCTCACAGCACAACCGCATCCCCCCGCCGCTCCCGCCCGAGCCACCACGGGCCCGCACCACTCGTCTCAGCCGGTCCGACCTCGAGCGTCCTCATCACAGCGCGGTCCTCGTCCACCTCGCCTCGCAGGTTCGAGTGCACCTCGTGAGTCTCTTCTCCTCGCTGTCCCTATCCAGACGCGCGCGCGCTCGACCCAGCACGACCACGGGCTCACTCGCCGACCCTTGCCCTCCCCCGCGCGCTCTCCTCGCCTCGTCCGTCTCGCAAGCGTCACCCGCAGGTTTCACGCGTCGAGCGAGCCGTCTCGCACTCTGCGTGCCGCCTGAGCACCCTCGTCACGTGTCGTGCTACCTATCAAGCAGCAACCTGTGCGTCCCTGGCCCTCCCTTTGTCGGGTGACGGCGGTCGCTCACTCTGCGGCCCGTCCCTCTCCATCCAGCTTCGTCTTCTCGAGGCCAACCTGCACCTTCTTCCTCTCGCCTTCGTCGCGCCGCTTCCTCTCAGCACACCGCACTCGACGTCGACCGCACCCTCGCCATGACGAGCCCCGCCGCCCCGTCCTCGTCCATCTTCGGCCACTCGACCCCGGCCCTCACCCACCGCTTCGCCAACCTCGACGCGTCGTCTTCATCGCCGCCGACCGACGTGATCGCGACGCCCTCGGACCGCTACGCCGCACCGTCTCGCACGCGCAACGGCAAGCAGCAGCCTCGCCGCAGCGTGCGCATCCGCACCTCGTCGGGCGGGCACCTCGACTCGTCGCCCCAGATCAAGCTCGGCGTGCCGTCGTCGTACCTCGGCGAGGACGAGGCGTCCCAGGTCTTTGAGATCCCGTCGCGCACGCGCGCCGTCCGCACCGCGTCGGTCGCGTCCGAGCACCAGCCGGCGCACTCGGCGTGGCAGCACGAGGCGCGCGGTGGTGCGCCCGCCCGCATGCTCGACCCGCAGACGCCCGAGGATGCGCTCGCGCTCGCGCAGGCTCACGGCATCACGCCCGACCAGTTCGAGCAGGCCAAGCAGCAGGTCATGCGCTTCCTGCGCAGCGAGCACGGCCAAGCCGCGCCAGGGTCGGCCCCTCTCGCCGTCAACACCTCGCTCCCCCGCATCCCGCAACAGCCCCTCGCCACCCCGACCTACCCTACGGCCGGCCAGCCCTTCCCGTCCGGCTCGGCGAGTCAGCCGTTGCCGCAACTGCCCCTCGCTCGCACCCCGACCGCGTCCGCCTCTCTCCAAGCCGCCTTCCAGCTCGACGTCCCCTTCAGCGCCTCGCGCCCTCGCCCTCGTGCGCCCGCCGAGGAGGCCGGCAGCCTCTCGGGCAAGCGTCAGAGGCGTGACGCCGGTCCTGCCGCGGTCGCCGCACCGTCTTCCGCCGCCGAGCTCGCCGTCCGGCAGTGGGCGCAGGAGGAGAGCAGCAGCAGCAGCGAGGACGACGCGCCTGGCCTCGCTAGCGTGCTCATCTCGCGCCGCGTCGGCGCAACCCCGGGCGGCAGCGCCGCCTCGCCCTCAGTCGCCGCCCTCTCGCCCGCCCTCGGCGGCGCAGCGCCCGAGGCCAACGCGAGCCCGTCGCTCGCAGGGCAGCGCGGCATGATGGACCGGTTCATGTCGAGCCAGCCGCTGCCGCCTGCGGCACCTGCGCCGGTATCGCAGCTCGACGCCCAAGGCGCTTTCGAGCAGGCGCACCAGCACCACGCCTCGCCGAGCCTCGCGCCGTCGTCGCCCAAGCGCAAGGCGCCCATGAGCTACGCCGAGCACGCGCTCCTGAGCCCGGCGCCGTCGAGGCCCAAGACGAGCATCCTCTTCTCGCCCGACGTCGCGCGCCTCCTCCGCAGCGAGCTCGACGAGCTCGAGGCGAACGAGCTCACGACGCGGCACTCGTCGCTCAGCCCGAGGAAGGACATTGACCGCTCGTCCGACATCGTGCGTCCGCTCTCTCTCCTCCCTCGCGCTCTGTGCTCTCGAGGGCCTCGACTGACGCCTCGACCTCGTCCCCACAGGTCGTCGACTCGAGCCCGTTCCGCGGTGGCGCCTCGCCCTTCTCGTCGGGCGGCGCATCTCGCTCGCGCGACATCTTCAGCGCCTCGCACGAGCCGTCCTTGACCAAGCGCGCGCGGTGGAACCCGGCCCTCGTCGAGAACCGCGCCACGTCGCCGACGCCGTCCTCGGCGTCGCTCTCGATGCGCGCCCCGTCGTTCTGCGACTCGTCGCCGGCGGCCTCGGACCGCGGCTCGGCCACGTCGCGCCAGCACTCGTTCCTCAACAACGCCGACGCGCACCCGCATCCGCACCCGGCGTCGGCGCCCGACTTTATGTACGGCGGCGTGCCCTCGTCGTCGCCCACCTCGTCGCAGCACTCGGAGTACGTCCCGGCGCGCTACTCGCGCTCGAGCCCGGGCCCGGGCCCGGGCACCGGCACCAAGGTCGCGCCCGCTCGCAGCGACACGTCGTCGGCAGTCGGCGACGCCGTCGCGCCTGCGTCGAGCGGGCGCAAGAAGCGCGCGCCGGCTCGCCGCACCGACAGCGCGCCGTCGTCGGCGTACGGCGCGGACGGCGAGCCGGTCAAGCCGCGCTACTCGTACGCGGCCCTGATCGGCCAGGCGCTCTTCTCGACGCCCGACCTGCGCATGGCGCTCGCCGACATCTATGTGTGGATCATGGGCGAGTACCCGTACTTCAAGAAGGACGACGCCGGCTGGCAGAACTCGATCCGCCACAACCTGTCGCTCAACCAGTGCTTCATCAAGACGGCGCGCGGGCCCGACAACCCGGGCAAGGGCTGCCTGTGGGCCATCAAGCCCGGCACCGAGGACCAGTTCGTCGACGGCGACTTTGTGCGCAAGGGCGGCCAGGGCAACTCGCGCCGCAAGGGCGCAGGCTCGAGCAAGGCGGCGCAGGCGGCGACCAAGCTCGCGCCGCAGAAGCTCCTCCGCGGCGACGACGCCGTCCCCGCTGCGCGCACACCCGCCGCCGCGGCGCCCATGCTCCCGCCGCAGCAGCAGCAGCAGCGCCCGTCGACGCCGTCGGCCCTGTCCTCGCGCAGCGACTCGCCCGCCGCGAGTGTCATGTCGCGCACGACGTCGAGCTCGACGTACAAGCTCGGCCAGCAGCAGCAGCCGCCACTGCAGCACCAGGCGCAGCAGACCTACTCGCCGTGCCCGTCGACGGCGTCGATGCGCTCGGTCACGCCCGTCTCGGCGTCGCCCATGATGGCGCCGACGATGCAGCTCGAGCCGCCCGTCGAGCTGAGCTTCTCGGCGCCGCCGGCTGCGCTCGTGCCGCGCCCGGCGTCGGCGGCGGCCATGCGCCAGTACGAGGGCGCGCAGCAGCAGCATCAGCTCGCGCCGCCGGCGCCGGCCCCGCTCTCGCGGTCGCACTCGTCAATGGGCTTCCTCGAGCCTGCGGCCGCGGCCGCGTGCGCGTCGGCGAACGGCAACGGCGCGCTCGAGGCGATCGAGGAGGAGGCGGGCAGGCCTCACCTCGCGCCGCCCGTCGCGCTCGGCCGCACCTTCTCGGCGCCGATGCTCGCGACCCAGTCCGAGCCCGGCTCGTCGCACGGTCCTCCTCCCGCCTCGCCGCCGCCCTCGCACCTCACCGTCCAGCGCCTGCACGAGCCCCTCCTCTCGGCCACCATGTCGCCGCCGACCTCGGTCTATCACCGCCTCGCCGGGCCGTACCAGCCCCTCTCGTACGGCTCGTCGCTCGCGCAGAACCACCGCGCGCTCGCGCTCCTCGCGTCGCCCGAGGCGGCGGGCATCATGACGAGCCGCACCGGGTCGCCGCGCCTGCTCGTCCCGCCGAGCTCGACGGCGTTCCTCCCGCCGCTCGGCGGCAGCAGGAAGCGGCAGCGCACCGAGAGCGACAACCGCATGCTGTCGCCGACGGCGCTCGTCCACACGCAGAGCCCTGTGCGTCCACCTCTTCCTCCTCCTTGTCCTTCTCTTCCGTCTCGACGAGCCTTCAGCTGACCTGGCTCTCCCTCTCTCCTCTCACACAGATCTCGTCTGTTCGTGGTGGCCCTCGTCAGCCCATGTCGCCGATGCAGGACAAGCTCGAGCCGCTCGCCGACCCGTCCAAGAAGCTCGACACGCGCGCGCCGGGCACTCGGCTCCTCCCCTCGGTCAACGCCCTCGTGTCGGCCGAGTACGACCCCTTCCGCTCGCCGCCGCCATCGTCGTCGTCGTCTGCGGCCCACATCCTCGCGAGCAACTCGGCGCGGTACCACCTGCGCAGCCCGTCGGCGCGCCTCCAGGCCGTCCTGAGCACGCCGGGCGGGCACGGCAAGGGCACAGCGCGCCACCACCTGCCGCTCGGCTTCTCGCCGTCGCTCGCGGCGGGATCGAGCTGGGAGCGCTCGACGGCCGACTCGGGCGTCGGCGCCGGCGGAGGCCCGAGCGGCGCGTCGACGCCCTGGGGCGAGGTCGGCCTCGGCGAGTCGCCCAGGATCGAGGGCGTCGGCGCGCAGAGGCTGTACTGGCCGTCGCCGGGCGCAGGCTCGGGCGCGGCGCACCTTCCTTGGTGAAGCCGCTCGGACCTCCTCCCTCCCGCTCTCTCTCTCTCTCTCTCTCTCTCTCTCTTTTCCCTTACCCTTGTCGATAGCTTCTCGTCTTCTCGTCTTCTCGTCTTCTCGTCCGTACCTCGTCCTGTGTCATACCCTCTCCTTCCACCTTTCTGTTGCCGCCGTCTGCTCGTTCCCCTCGTCTATAGCTTGCTCTCCTCCCCTTGTCTCCTCCTCCTCGAGTTCCTCTGTCCCTCGCCCTTATAGCTTATCTGGTTCCTCTCTTCTCCTCGCCGCAACGTCGCCGTGTCGGTCTTCCTCTCCTGCGTGCGCTGTCGAGAGAGAGGATTGTCGAAAACAAGAGCCTGTGAAAGTCGAGCGAGCGAGCGGGCTCTCGTCGCGCACGTCGGGTCGCAGTGTCCTTGTTGCAGTCGCACCTCGTCCTCGATGCACGCTACTTGCCCTGCTCGCCGAGTCCTCGCTCGTCGAGCTTGCGCCTGAGCAAGTCGGGCCTCGGGCACGCCGCACACCTCGCGCCGTCGCCGTTGAGCTTGTAGAACTGCTGGCAGCACAGGTAGAGGCTGGTGATCTGCTGGGCGCACTTGGAGTCGTCGTAGCCGCGGTTCATGAGGCAGTTCCTGCGGGGCGACGCCGGATCGAGGGTCAGCGGGAGAGCGGCGGGCGAGGGGGTGGGGAGGAGGACGAGCGGGGAAGGACGCAACTGGATCTTGCACGCTTCCGGCTGTTGCGACAGGGAGCAGAGGAAGGGGGAGAGCCCGGTCATGTCAGCTGGGAAGGCGAAAGGGTGCGAGGACCTCGGCGGCCGCGACGACGACGAGAGAGCGGGGACGAGGAGGAGGCGAGGCTCACGTGGCAGGGTTCTTCCGAGTCGACCTGGGCGAGGGACAGACGATCAGTGCTAGCGAGGCTGCAGGGAGCAGGCTCGGGCTCACGGGCATCGTGGTCGAGGGCGAGGGCGGAGACCAAGAGCGAGCTTCGGTGATGAGGTTGGCTCTCGCTCTCGCTCATCCCCACCGCTCGCACCAGGCGAGCCAGTGCGCGCTTCCACAATGGAAACACCTACCGCAGACCCACCTGCGCCAACCACGCTCGTCCCACCGCCCCTCGACGACTCGATCGCCTCCCCACCTCCGCCGCCGACGACGACGACGACGCTCGGCACCAAGCTCGCCGCCACCGCCAAGCAGCGCACGGTCAAGCAGTGGCCCGTCCTGCCCTCATTGGCCGTCCTGCTCCCGCTCCTCGCCCTCTTCACCTGGACCTCGGTTCGCCTCCACTACCAGCTCCCGACCCCGGGCCACGCCCTCTTCTCGCCCGACGGCGCGCCCACCTTCTCCGAGTCGCACGCCATGCGCTACATCAAGGACCTCGCGTCGTACGGCGATGGCACCCCGCGGTACCGCATCCTCGGCACCCGCGAGATGGTCGAGACGGACGAGTACCTCCTCGACAAGGTCCGCGAGATCCGCAACGACGTCGTCCAGCGCCACCCAGACCGCGGCATGCAGCTCGAGGTGTGGCACCAGACCGGCGACGGGACTCACGTGCGTCCTCTCCTCGCGAGCTCGCCTTCAGGAGGGGACCGAGCGGCTGACCCTCCTCTCTCATCCCGCCCTCCCTCTCCCTGCACCTCGCTCTTCCCAGCTGTTCGACTTCATGGACAAGATGGTCTGGAAGAAGTACTTTGGCGTCACCAACGTCATCGTCCGCCTCTCGGACGGCACGGCGGCGACCAAGGCCAACGCCGTCCTCGTCAACGCCCACACCGACTCGACTTTGCCGAGCCCGGGTGCAGCCGACGACCTGTTCGGCGTCGCCGTCATGCTCGAGGCGATGCGCGTCATGGCGCTTGGCGAGCGCCGCTTGACCAACTCGGTCATCTTCCGTGCGTTCCCTCTCTCGCCCTCTCTCGCCCTCTCTCACCCTCTCCTCGAGCGCGCAAGCTGACTCTTGCGTCGAGCAGTCTTCAACGGCGCTGAAGAGTCGCTTCAAGATGCCTCGCACCGTGCGCTCGAGCCTCTCTCTGCAGCGAGCCCAGCTAACGAGCCGTCCTGCCTCCCTCGACAGTCTTCATCACCCAGCACCCGCTCAAAGACACGGTCAAGGCCGTCATCAACATCGAGGCGTGCGGCACCGACGGCAAGGAGATCGTCTTCCAGGCGACGTCGCCCGAGATGATTCGTGCGCTCGCCAAGACGCCGTCGCCGTACGCGACCGTCATCGCGAGCGAGATCTTTGCGACCGGCGTGATCCTCTCGGATACCGACTTTCGTCAGCTCGTCGCGTACGGAAACCAGACGGGCCTGGACATGGCGCTCGTGCAGAACTCGTACCGCTACCACACGACGCTCGACACGGTGGACAATATCGAGCCCGGCGCGCTGCAACACACGGGCGAGAACCTCATCCCGCTCCTCGAGTACCTCACCTCGCCCGAGACGACGATGGGCAACTCGCACGAGTCGACGTCGATCCTGCCGTACGCGCCGACGTCGCACACCATCTTCTTCTCGGCCCTCGGCGGCAAGGTCTTTGTCGTGTACAGCCGCGCGACGGCGACGCTCGTGTACGGCATTATCGCGGCTCTCGTCGCCGTCATCGCGACCGACCGTGTCGACTGGGCGACGCACAAGAAGGCGTACGGGCTCGGCATCGTCGGCGTCCTCGGCGGCTTGATCTCGGCCATCGTCGGCGCAAACTCGGTCGCCTTCCTCACGAGCGTCGTCCTCGGCAAGCCCATGAGCTGGTGCGTCTTCTCTTCGTCGTCGCCACTCGGTCGACTCGACGGCTCGAGCTGACGCTCGGACCCCTCCCTCCCCTCGTCGACCTCCTCCTCGCCCGTCTTTCCTCACCCGCCTGCGCTCGACCACCCCCTCCCTGGCTCACCTGTGCAGGTTCTCGAACGAGGCGTACCCGCTCTTCCTCTTCGGCCCGCCGGCGCTGCTCGGCGTCGTCCTGTGGCAGTACTTCCTCGTCTCGAACCGGGTCCGGTCGCCCATCGCCAGCATCGCGCAAGACGCCGCCGAGTCGTCCCTCCTCGAGCACGCCACCCTCGTCGGCCTCGTCATCTTCAACTCGGGCATCACGCTCGTCGGGCACGCGCTAGGCGTCGGCTCGAGCTACCTCTACGCGATCGGGTCCGTCTCGGGCCTCATGGCGCTCCTCCTCAACGACTACATCCTGCGCAACAAGAGCAAGGGCCTGCATCTCGTCACCTACGTCGTCGGACAGGTGCGTGGCGCTCCTTTCCTTTCGGCACGCACCTCGAGCCAGGGCTGACCGTTTCTCTCCCCTCCGCAGTCTCTTCCGCTCCTGATCGGCATCGAGGGCATCATCGGCTTCCTCGACCTCTTCGTCCCGCTCACCGGACGTCTCGGCGCAGAGGCGCCAGTCGACTTTATCATCGCGACCTTGGTCGGCGCCGTCGGCTACCTGACCGTGCCCATGGTGAGCTCCCTCTGCCCGTCCTCCTTCCCTGCCGGCCCGCTCGGCTTCCGCTGACTCTCTCCTTCTCGCGCAGTTGTCGCCGCTGTGCCACCGCTGGGGCGCCTTCTTCACGGCCCGCCTCGCCGTCTTCCTCCTCCTCGTCTCGGCCTTCTCGATCGGCTGGTTCACCCGCCCCTCCTCGTCGCCGTACGACGCCGCGCACCCCAAGCGCCTCCTCGTCCTCCACATGGAGAACACGACGACGACGCCGTCGACGTTCAACCTGCACGTCGCGAGCGTCGACGGCACGCCCTTCTCGGGTCTCGTCGAGAGCGCGACGGTCGGCCTCAGGGCTGCAGGCTCCGTGCCGCAGCCGACCATCGCCGACGACCTCTCCGTCGACTGGGACATCGTGTGCGCCTGTCCCCTTCTCGTCTGCTACGAGCGAGCGGCGTGCTGACCCTCTCTCGACGGTCGCACAGCTACCCCGTCTCGCAGTTCCTCACGACGTACCGCATCGAGCTGCCGCCCGTCGAGGCCGACTACGTCGCGCCCTGGACCGACTCGCTCAAGGTGACGGTGCAGCGCAACGTGCTCAACTCGATCAAGCAGACTCGGCACGTCGAGCTCACGCTCGAGCACCCGGGCATCATCTGGCCCGTCATGAGCTTCACCGCCGACGTCGTCGCCTGGGGTACGTCGCCCTCTTCCTCTCGCACCAGATCAGCTCGTCGAGTTCGTCGCCCGCTCGAGCCCGGCTGACCTCTCGCTCGCTCGTTCGCCCTCGCAGACCTGCCCAAGGCGCCTGAGCGCGGCGACGTCCGCCACCACGTCAAGTCGGTCGCGGCGTACGGCGTCACGCGCTTCCCGCTGTCGGTCACGGTGCAGCTCACGCCTGAGCAGTTTGCGGCCGCCATGCGCGAGGACCAGCGCTCGAAGCAGCAGCGCGGCGACTCGTCGGCCGAGGACCGCGCGCTCGCCTCGCTCCGCATCGACTACAGCGGCCTCGACATCCACGGCATGTACCCGGCGAGCTTCCAGAGCGACGACGCCGTCGAGGACGCGCGGCGGCAGCTCGCGAGGGGCACCAAGCCGGGCATGCGCTTCTTCGAGCAGTTTGCGCTCAGGCTCGAGGACGAGCCCGTCGACGCCATGCTCCTCAGTGCGGTGGCGGGCGTCGCGTATGTCTAGACGGCGAGGCAGAGCGAGGGGGCGGTCGGCGTTCCGTTGGACTTGGTCGACCGTCGTCCTGCACGAGCCTCCTCCCGAGCATCGCAATACCTATTCTCCCTTTTCTCTTCTCGTCCTCGGTCGCTCTACAACGCTATGAGAGAGCCTCTGGCGCAGCAGCAGAGCTCATCCGTGAGCTTTGGGCGAAGCGAGCTGGTCGTCGTCCTCATCAGCGCTCTCGAGGAACCCCGCCTCGAAACATGGCTCGCACCGCTCTGGCCAGGCTTGCACGCCCAGCACTCGCTCCTGCGACTCGGTACAGCCCGGCCTGCACCTGCGCATCCCCCGCCCTCGCGTCCTCGTCACCCTCCACCAGTCGCTCGTTCTCCTCGACTTCGGCGCCTCGCAGCCACAACAACCCTCTGGTGCGACCCATGTGCTGCTCGATTTACCTCAGAAGAGCTCTGCTGACGCTCTCGCGGCACCCACAGGGCCTCCCTCGCAATGACGCTCCGCCGACCATGCCCCGGATGCAGCGCGGGTTGCCGCAGAAGCGCAGGCTCGACGGCGTCAAGAAGGTCGTCGTCGTGTCGAGCGGCAAGGGAGGAGTCGGCAAGAGCAGCGTCGCAGGTGTGTCGCCCTTCCGCTCGGCGAGGCCGGTCTGCGCTCCTCCGCTTCCGAGGAGCGCGCTCTTCCGCTGAGCGTACGAGCTGACGCAGCTGGCTTCCTCTGCAGTCAACCTCGCACTAGCTCTCTCTGCGTTGCCGCACAAGATCACGGGCGGCGCGCGGCCGAGGGTCGGCGTCCTCGACCTCGACATCTTCGGGCCCTCGTTGCCCAAGCTGATGGGCCTCGAGGGCGCCGGCGAGCCTTTCCTGACAGCCGGTGCGCCCTTGCGAGCTCGAGTAGCTATCGCAACGACGAGCTGACGAGCGTCCTCGCCCGCAGACAACCGCCTCACCCCTCTTCGAGCACACGGCCTGCCCTGCATGTCGATGGGCTTCCTCCTTCCCAACAACCCGCCCGACCCGACAAACCCGACCTCGCACCCGTCCGACACGCCCGTCGTGTGGCGCGGCATGATGGTCATGAAGGCCGTCCAGCAGCTCCTCTTTGACGTCGACTGGCGAGCCGGAACCGGCGGGCACGACCTCGACGTCCTCGTCGTCGACACGCCACCGGGCACGGGCGACGTCACCCTCAGTCTCGGACAGCTCGTTGATGTCGATGGTGAGCTCAGCGTGCCGCATTTTTGGCTCTGTGCCGCCGAGGATGCTCGCTCACGCACTCGTCCTTTTCGCAGGCTCGGTCATCGTCTCGACGCCGCAGAACGTCGCCATCATCGACACTCGCAAGGGCGTCGCCATGTTCCGCAAGCTGGGTATCCCGGTACGTGCTCACTCTCAACTGGCGTCGAGCTCTCGCTCGTACGAGCCGACGCTCAGACCTCGTCATCACTCGACCAGATTACCGGCGCCGTCCTCAACATGAGCCACTTTCTCTGCCCGGGCTCGTCGACGCCGCACTACATCTTCGGCCCTCCCGACGCCTTCAGATCGACGTGCGCCGACTTGTCGCTCGACGTCCTCGCCCAGATTCCCATCGAGCCCGCCGTCTCGACCCAAGGCGACTCGGGCGCGCCCGTCGTCATGCTCGGCGTGCCTGCGCCGTCGAGTGGCGCAGAGCCCGGTGCTGCGGCTCCGTCCAAGGCGAGGGAGGCGTTCCTCTCGCTGGGCGAGCAGGTCTGGCAGCGTCTGCAGCAGGGCGCACGGGCGTGAGGCGTCCGCCGCCGCTCGACCTCGCTCTCCTTAGCGCCGTCTCCTGCAACGTTCGATGCACCTTACTCGGCCGCACGCTGACCCGGACGAGAAGAGAGACTGTGAGCAGTGAGCACCCTGTCGAGCGCTGCCGACCCGTCTTGCGGCTCGCGAGGGACGGGCGCGTGCCTCGTCGCAGCACGAAGGGTCCGTCATCGAGAGCTCGCCGCCGCCGGGCCCTGCCTCGCAGCAAGCTTCGCGGGACGGTTGCGCATCGAGAAGAGCGCGGGCGAGAAGTGAGCAGGCCCGGCCGACAGCTCAGAGCCGCTCGAGCGGGATCGTCGCACGGGCCCTTGGGTCCGGGCGCCGTCATCGAGATGGGTCGCAAGAAGGTGGTCGTGCCCCGCGCAGGCAAATGCCGTGCCCTCGAGCTTTAACAACATCCGTACAGCACAGATGCGCATGCACGGTCGGGCTGCTGAGAACCGTGAGCGAGCGAGGAGAGGAGGCCCGGGAGCCGAGCGCAGACGCTTCGAGGCGGACGTCCGTCCACCGCGCTCGTCTCCTCCTCCCGAGCAGCGGCCATATGCATGCTCAAGCTCGCCCGGCGTGGCTGAACGGACGATGTCGACAGCGAGCAAGCGCGAGATGAGTAGGACGATGAAGCGTGAAGCGTGAGCACTCCGCTCTGAGACGGTGCGGGAGCCGAAACTTGGAGAGCGCTCAAGGGGCACGTTCGCGTGAGCGGCGAGCTGCAGCGGGCGCCGGCCTCGAGCAAGCTCGTCTCGGGAGGTCGGCCACGACGACGACGTCGTTGTCGTGCGGCGGGGCTGACTAGCTCGCTCTGTCGAGGCACGGCGGTTCGAGCGCACGGCAAACCTCCGGCGGGGAGAGCTGCCCCGGCACCAAGGGGCGCGTTCGCGGACCGATCTTGATCAGTGGAAGCCCGCCTGATGAACGAGCTGTCGGCTGCTGAGAAGGTTGACGTCTGCCTCGCTCGAGAGGGACTCGGTCGAAGGGGAAATCCGGGGGAACGGGCGGCAAAGGTCCTCAGCTCTCGCAGGCAGTGCAGCATTCGCAGAGAGACGCTCTCGAGTGCAGCGCAAGGAGAGATAGAGCGAAGTACTGCGTTGTCAAGTCGGTGCTGCGAGGTGCGTGCGAAGGAGAGGAGAGAAAGGAGGGGGCGAAAGCGAGGCTCTACAACCGACGAAAAGCAAAGAGGGGGGTACTGCTGCGAGGGGGAGGGTACAACCAGATAGGGAGGGCACTGCGTCTAGAGGCTGCGAGGAGACAGAGAGGGGGAGGAACGAGCTGCTGCTGGCGACGAGGTGCGTGCGAACAGGAACGACGTGGGGTATCGGGACTGCAAACGAGGAGTGGCGAGGTGCGAAGGTAGGTGCGAACGGGGTGCCATAAATATGTCGTCGACGACGAGGAAAGGCGATATCGAGATGGAGGAGGGAGGGAGAAGAGGCGGGCCGAGGTGCGGCTCAGTAGGCCGGCGCGAGCGGCGCGACGTCGATGGCGTGCGGGTCGATCGGCGCCTTGCCGTGGTGCAGCGCCGCGTACGCCGCAAGCTGCGCGACAGCGTCGTCGCCAAACTGGGCGGCGCCGGGTAGGGGCCAACCCGTCTTGTCCGCCGACTCGGGCGTGAGCGGGCCCGCCGGCGTGCACGGCGACAGCGGCGTGTGGATGCTGTGCCCGTGGCCGAACGCTGGCGACGACGCGTACGACGAGCACACGGTCGAGGGCGCGCGCGACGACGAGCGCGAGTAGGGCGACGCGTTGCGGTACTCCTGGCGGGTGCGGACCCGACCCGAGCGGGACGACGTCGACGAGCTCGGCGACGGGCACGACGAGCCCGAGGCCGACGTCGAGGTCGTCGCCGTCATGCTCGCCGGGTGGCCGCGCAGGAGCGCGACGGCGGCGTCGGACGCGCGGCGGTGGCGGAGCGTGTTAGGCGAGGGCGAGCGCGAGGTCGAGGGGGAAGGGGTCGGCGGGCGCGAGTCGCGGCGGCGCTTGCGGTCCTCGAGCGACTTGCGCTGCTGCTGCTGCTGGGCGGCGACGGCGAGCGAACGGGCGAGCTCGCGCTCGGCCTCGTACGGCGTGACGACGTCGTGAACCCACCCCTCGAGCTCCTCGTCGCGGACGACGACGTTCCAGCTGCGCGCAGGACGACGACGAGTCAGTGACGGAGATCATGCAGAGTAGAGTGCGCGGGGAGACGCACCCGAGGAAAGCGAAGAGCTCGCGCTCCATCTGGTTGACCTCGCGCAGCTCGAACAGGCCTTGGCCGACAATCTGCCAGCTCTTGTTCGAGTAGGTGTCGTCCATCGAGATCTTGCTCGAGAGCATGAGGGACGAGAGGAAGAGGCGATGGGGCGAGGTGCTGGTGCCGCGAGCCGAGGGGTAGCGCTGCTTGAGGCGGCTGAGGAGGAGGAGGGCCTGGTGCGTGATCGAGACGGGGAGGCGAGTGCGATACAGGGCGTAGGCCTGCGAGCATGCGCGAGTCTGCGTCAGTGCTGCACTGGGGCGCACAGGCGAGGGAGAGAGAGAGCACGCACGATGAACTCGCCGAGCTGAGGGACGCCGACGTCCTTCTTTGCGGGCGCGGCGGGAGCGGGCGCGGCGGCGGCGGCGTCGGTGGCCGCTGGCGGTGCTACGCTGAAGAGCGACGTGATGACATGCTCGCACAGGAGGGCGAGGTCTGCGTGAGGGAGAGCGAGAGGCGTGGCGGCGACGAGGGAAAGCCGGGGCCGTGTCAGCTGCCGGCTCCTCATCGGCTATGGGGCACACGGAGGGAAAGGCGCACCTTCAAAGCCGTAGTAGCGGTCGGCAGGCATGCTGGGCGATGCTCGGGGGAGGTGCAGAGGGGGAGCGAGGCGAGACGATGCGGAGGGGAGAGAGCTGAGGTGGCCTCGGCTTGTCGGCGGAGGAGGCGAGAGATGACCGAGGGCGACACGAGCGCGTGCTTCGGGTTCGCCGCGGAGACGGGTGTGGGCTGATGCGCAGACGGGGTGCGTGCGACTGCTCCTGGACGGACAGGAGCGAAGACGAGGGAGGAACGCCGGCTGAGGGGCGGAGGGTCGGGGCGTGCGTGCGTGCGGCGACGTGCGTTCGCGAGGCGCTCAAGGGTTCGAGCGAGGCGAGGCGAGGTAGGGCGTATGGCGCAGAGGGTGAGCTCGACGAGGAGGAAGAGTGCGAGTGTCGAAAGCAAGGGAGGGAGGCCGGCAGCTCTCCAAGTCGGGGGGCGAGGATGGGGACAGGGCCGCTCCTCGTCCTGAGGCCGCTCCTTGCTCACCCGCGGGTGGATTTCTCCGTCTCGCTGGGTCGCGCGGCGCTAAAGCTAGGCACGCTGTTCTTGCCCTTCGCCGCCCGCCGTGCGCGGCTTCTCTGCCTGCCCACGAGGCCTGGCCACGCGGGGTGCCTGGTCCCTCTCGACCACCGCCCTCCGCCGCCCGACTTGGGAAGGCGCACCTTTGCTCGCCCTCGAGTCGCACCTTTTCGCCCGCTCGCAGGGGCAATCGACCTCCGCGCTTCTTGCTCCACACCGCCTCTCGCTTCCGCACCGCAGCTTGGCCTCCTCTGTGCGCATGCGCTTCGGCGAGCGGGGCTCACCGCCCTCCTGTCCGACCCTCGAAAATGAGCGGGCCGTGCATGAGCGTGATCGCAGCTATGTATTTCTCACACACCGCCCGGTCGAGTTTTAGCGGCAGCGGAAGGAGGCAAGCGAGCCACTTGCGCACGGACGGCATCCGCCCGCCGCAGGTCCGCGCGGCGAGCGCCGAATCGCCTATCCTCCTCTCGCGCCCTTGCCGCACGCTAAGTCTCGCGCTGGGCCCCTTTGCGACGATACGGACGCTGCTGGCCGTCGACGTGAGCTCGCCGTCGCCCAGGACCGTCAGCCGCGCCGCTCGCTCGCTTACGCTCGCGCCTGGCGCCCGAGCGAGGTCCGAACGCCGTGCGCGGCCAACGACGACGAGCGGCGAGCTGTTTTGCCGATCTTTGGCGCCGCTTGCCGGCCTTGATCGTTTTCTGCTGCCTCTCTGTCGCAAGTCTCTCCCCCTCTGGCTCTGGGTGATCGAGGCGCGCACCACCTGGGTCTCCACGCTCAGCTCCAGAGTGCCACTCGCCGCGTGCGTCGCCAACGTTCTGCACGAAAACCTCGTCGCGGTGGCGCTCCGCTCGCCGAGCGTCCAGCAGAGAGAGAGAGAGCTCGAGACGAGCTGGAGCGAGACTTTTCGCGAGCCGTCGCCGTCGTCGGGGCTCGAACCTCTCATCAAGCAGCGGGACGGCGTCGAGCAGCGGACTGGCATGATCCGCACTTGCTGCAAAGATGCTGTTGACTTGGAGAGTTGCCCGAGCGACAGCTGACCTCGGACAGAGAGCTGAGGACGACGACGAGGAGGTCTGGGCTGACCTCGGAGAGTCCGCCGTCCGTACATTCACCGCGCTCGGTCTCTCGCTCTCGCTCAGCCAAAGCCCGTCGCTGCATCTGATGGCGCCCACGTCGCCGAGAGCATCTTGCTGCGAGCGGCAGCGCTTGACATTTTCCGAGCGCTGGGCGCGCTCCTCTCTCCGAGGTCGTCCGACGCTCGTGTGCGGGGAATCGACACGGCTGCGCGTGGCTCTGCCCTCGCCCCAGCTTGGCGGTGGCTGCCCGCACGAGGAAAGGCGAGAAACCGCTTGCTCTTGCGGCTTAGCAGCGTCGCGTGGCTTACCCGCCGCCTCCGTCTCGTCGGCGCACGAGCCTCGGCGCACGAGCCTCGTGAACGCAGATCTTCCTCCGGGAAAGCGCTTCCGCCCTGCTGTGCTCGCCGGGCAAGTAGTTACTGCGAGCGGCGAACGTGCGCGTGGCGGGCAGCTCGCGCGAAGCAGCTTAGCGTCTCGCCGGCGAGCAGCTCGACAGGCAAGTCAACGTCGCGGCGTTCGGGTGCAGTCGGCGGCGTGGGCGTCTCCTCGGAGACCGGCAACGTTCGTGCGACCCTCGAGCGCGCGCAGATGCGCAGGCTCAAAGCCTCTCCGCATGCATCGAGCGGCGCTCCCTCGAGTGCGAGAGGTCCTCGCCCTTGAGCGAGGCGAGCGGAGTTCTCGAGCGCACGTGAAAGCCAGGCGCATTGACCCTCTCGGACACGTACGCCGGCCTCAATTGACGATGTCGATCTCGAACCCGCGCTTCTTCCGGAAGCGCCGGCGGACGTCGCAACTCTCGGAGACGTGAGGAAAGCCACATCTGTTGCCGAGGTCGGTGCGAAACAAGTCTGCCGGCAGAAGCGCGTTTCGCCTTGGCTCGTACGCGCGTCGGACAAGGTCAACGGCGAGTCGGCGACGAGCTCCAGCTGTCGCTCGGACCTTCTCGACGACGTCGTCTCCCACAGCTGTGGCTCGTAGCAGAACGCGTTCCTGGGTCAATCTACGTATCTTCTCCCTGGGTCGGTCGAGCAAGGCGCAGTGGCGACCGACACGATGACCAGCTCTCGAAGAAAGGTGTCTCGCGGCGAGCTCTGCGGCGAGAAGGTCGGCCTCGCAGTATCGTCGCGCCCCGCCCACCTCGTCCGACTTGCCGGCTCGCAGCTCGCAACAGCAAAGAGCGACGATCTTCCGCTCGTCCTGTCCCTCGTGAGCGAGCCTCTCACGCTGGCCGAATCCATGTCGACAGCTGCCTCTCGCGCTGCAGCGCACCTAGTCCCCACCCTGGAAGCCGCAGTGCGCCTGGCCACGGGTAGATGCAGCTGTGAGCAGAGCGCGAGGAGGTCCGAGCCAGGTCCGGCGAGTGGGCGGCCCTGCTCGTTCCACGGTGCGCCCCGCAGCTGACCTTGATGGGATAGCGCCGCCATGACGAGCTTGCGGAGAGTAGCACGGTCGGGCAGTACGAGGACTGCCTCTCTCGCAGGGCACGCAGGGAGGGAGGAAGCACCGTGCCCAACTCGAGGCCGCCGCCGCCGACGATCCTCTCCTTTCGCCCGAGAAGACGGCGGGTGGGCGACAGCACCGGCGTGCAACAGCTCTCGAGACGCTCGGGCAGTGACATAGGTGGCACAGGTGCAATGCAGGCCGCCGAGGAGGACGATGACGACGACTAGAGAGAGGGAGGACGGCGGACGCACCTGGCTGCGGCGCTGAAAGCGCGGAACGACGACGAGACAGGCTGCTGTCGAACGAGGCGGAGCGAGAGGTGCTGCAGGCGGAGAGGCGGAGGCGACCAGGAAGAGGACGAGCCTGCAGAGCGGGCGGACGAGGAGGGTCAGCTCAGGCTCGTCGTCGTCTCGGGGAGGTTGCTCGTGGTCGTCGCGTCAGTGGTCCGAAACAAAGATTGATATCTGCATCGCCCAGGGCCCGAGGGATTGTACGGTCCTCGTTCGACAGTGAAGCCGGCCCCGAGCGTCGCACGAGGCGTCGAGTCCGCCCGTCGGGATTGGGTTCATCAAGCGCGAGGAGGGAGCAGGCAGAAGAGGAGACTCACCGAAGGCTGCCGCAGAGCAAGGCTGGACGAGGAAGTAGAGGTCTGGGTCGAGGGTGCGAGGCAGTGAGCGGAGAGGTCCGAGCGTCGGCGATGGTGCTCTGTGCCGCGCCCGACGACGGCGCAGCGGCGATGGCCGGCTCAGACAACGTCCGGCAGGACGAGGTTTATCCTCTGCAGGTTGTAGGATTGCTGAGATAGTGTATTTGTGAAAGGTCTCGTCTTGGCCGGCGAGAGGGAGGGGGAGGTCGACTTTGGGAAGGTCGCTCACCTCGACAACGACGTCGCGCCGGTTGCGCTGACCTGCGCAGGTACTCGTCGGTGCGCGTGTGCTGGTGCGACGTGGAGGCGGCATCGAGAGGTCGAGAGCCTGTGCGGGGAAGACCGAGGCGTCAGCACGAGGCTCGCGAGCGACGGGGAGTTGCTCCGGCGGTCCCACTTGGTCGACGGCAATAACGTGCGCATCGAAAGAGGGCGCTTTCATTCGAGGCTGAAACTGGTGCTGATGGTTGTCCGCAGCAGTGGTAGGACTCGAGCTGTGCTCGTTGGTTTGGGTTTTGATCATGAAGCGCGAGAGGGTCCGGCGGAGGGGGGTTGGAAGGGGAGATTGACGGCGAAGACGAACAGGACCATGTGCAGTGACCTGCGATTGACGCGCAGAGCGTAGACGAGCACGAAAGAGCACGGCAGCTGCGAGTCGGCAGAGCAGAAGGTGGGTCAGGACATGCTCGACGACGACGACGCTGCTCGACGACCTCGCTCCCTCTGCTGCGGCCCTCAGCAGCTTGTAGACGGATGTCGTGTGTCGCTCAAGGGCCGGCCGAGCGGCGCGAGCGCCAGGCTCGCCGGCCTCGGACACATGCATAGTTGCGACCTCGCCGCTCGACGGCGGCTGCAGGACGCCCATCCTCGCCGCACCGCACATCTCGCCGACTCGTGCGCACGAACCACCCGCATGCAGGAGGAAGAGGAGGACTCACCGAGAGCGAGCTGATCGAGGCGGGAAGGTCGACTGGTCGAGCGCGAGTTGGCGAGCAGTTCTGCGGGGCGAGGTGCTAGTCAGCGACCTAGTCCGGAAGACGGGTGAGCTGCTGCTGCGCCCCTCGTCGCTCGTCCACGCGCTGCCCCGGCGGAAGTAGGGATCCCAGGGTTGAAGTTGAGGGTTTCACGGGCGCACGGCGAGCGCGCGCCGTCAAGGAAAAAATTAGATTGTTTGACGGTCATGTCCCGCCCCGGCGACATTGTGGAAGGGCTACGAGCGCCACGGCGAGGCTGCCCGAGCGAGGAGAGGAAGAGAGGCTCACAACGAGAGAGGAGCGCTTTGGCTCAGAGGACGGCGAGGTAGCGCGCTCTTGCTGTGCGCAAGGTCGGCATAGGGGCGGATCGAGCAGTCGAGTAGGCTCTGTTGCGCAGGAAGGGAGAAGAGGGTCAGCGAGATGCGCGAGAGGGAGGAGGTTGCTCTGCCCGGCCACCTCGAGCGCGAGCGCGACGACGGCTCGCGGCTGCATCAGATCAAGTGTATAGCGAGTCGACATGCTCGACGCAGGCTGCAGGTCCCCCTGCCCGACACACCGCCGCTGATCCTGAAGCGCGAGGCGACCATCGACCCGAGGGGAGGACAGCCGGCCACGACGACGACGAGAGAAGAGCGACGCCGCGCCGGGCGAGGACAGGGCCGGTCGAGCTGGATAGGACAGGTTTCGAGGTGTGCATCCCGCGCAAGAGGGGCGCAAAGAGCAAAGGCGGAAGATTTACCTCGCGCGCGGTGGAGGAGAGAGGGCGAAGGGGACGGCGGGGCGAGCGAGGCGACTTGGCCGCGAGCAACCGAAACTCGTCTCTCGCTCACGTCCCTCGGCTCTGGTCCTTCTGCAGACAAGCTCGGCGTCAATCCTCATTCTCAGGCTCGACGCGCGAGCTGGAACCGCGACGAACGAGTGACGGCGAGTCGAGGCGCACAGACCCTCACGGATCGTCTCGAGGCTTTCGAGGGCAAGCAGACGGCGAGAAAGGGGCTGCGCTACGTGATCATGACAACAAGACACAGTGCACGAATACAGAGAGGAAGCGCCTCGCCTCAATCCTCCTCCCACCAGCTGTCCTTGGCCGCCGGCCGCCTCGACATGTCGCCGCGGATGGTCGGCCTGCTCGCCGCGCCGCCTGCTGCGCCCTTCTGCTTCTTCTTGGCGCCTGCACCGGTCCCACCGACCGCCTTGTCCTTGTGCGACGCGGGCGCGGGCGGCGGCGCGACGGGCGCAGCCTCAAAGTCGAACCCGAGGACGAGGTCGTCCTTGCGCTCGACGCGGCGCTTCTTGCGCTTCTCGTCCTCGACGAGCTCGTCCTGCTCGCCGTCGTCGTCCTCGTCGCCGCTGCCGCCGCGCTCGGCCTCCTCGCGCAGGTGCTTCTCGTGGCGGAGCGTCGCCGCGAGCCCGAGGTGCTGCTGGCGCTTCTTGCCGACGCCCGTCAGGCTGATCTTGGACAGGTCGAGCGCCTCGAGCGCAGGCGTCGTGTTGGTGAGGAGCGACGGCGTCTTGTTGTGCGTCAGGAGCGAGTCCTCCCACGCCGACTTCTGCGTGCGGTAGAGGGCCATGGTCGCGCGAGCGTCGGTCACCTGCGAGGCGCGCACGGGCCGGGTCAGCGAGGGCTCCTGCGCGCAGGGCGTTGTAGTACGAGCGAGACGGAGACTCACCGAGCTGTGCTCGCCGGCCTGGATGTCGACGCCGAGCGCGAGCTTGGCGAGGTTCTTGAGGCCGGGCCGCTTCGTCTTGGCGAGGCCCTGCAGCGGCGCGTACTTGGACGTGTCGCGCGTCATGTGCCACGGGTGCGAGAGCAAGAGGACCTGTAGAGGGCGAACGAGTCAGCGTCGCGCGAGCGGTAGAGTCGACGAGAGGACCGCACGCACCTGCGTGTCGTTCGAGAGGGCGTGGCCGATGAGGATGCGGTCCTTGATGAGCGCAGCGACCTCCTTCTGCACCTCCTGGAAGCTCGGTGCTGCGGTCGAGAGGCGCCAATGGTCAGCCTCGTGAGCGTGAAGAGCGAGAGAGGGAGGAAGCGGGCGGACCGTTGCGCAAGTCCTCCTCCCTAACGCCCGACACCCAGGTGCGGTAGTCCGTCACTCGCTCCCTCGGGCGCACGAACCGGTCGAGAATGGTGCAGCCGTGGTAGTTGACGATCGAAACGCGGGCGAGCGTCGACTCGACGCCCTCGGGGCCGACGCCGACCATCTCGCAGTCGATGGCTGCACAGAGACGCAGAACGAGCGTCAGCGCAAGCGCCTCAGAGAGTGCAATAATAAGAGCGCGAGCGCACCGAGGTACTGGCCGGGGCTGTCCGCGCAACAGAGGAGAGAGGGTCAGCGACTCGGAGCGACAGCCGGCGAGGCGGGAGGCAGAGGGAGAGGGCCAGGACGCACTCTCGCTGCCACGCCGCAGAGCCACCCTGCATGATCTCGTCGACCGGGACGAGGCGCTTGTGCGCTGCACCCTTCTTGCGCGACTCGGCCGCCGCCTCATCTGCTCGCTGCCGCTCCTTGCCCTTGAGGCTGCTGCTGGCGCCTCGGGGCCGCTCGGTCGCGTCCGAGGTGGCGCTCGAGTGGCTGCGCTTGCGCTTGTTGGTGTCCTTGGCGGGCGCAGCAGTCGAGGAGGCGGGCTGGATGGCCTGTGGGGAGGCGTCGCGATGAGGGTGGTGAGCTGGGAACGAGAGGGCGACAGCTCGCAGGGAAGGGGACGCACGGCCTTGAGCGACTTCCAGTTGGACGAGGGCGCGACGGGCGCAGCGACCTTCTTGGTCTTGGCCATGGCTGGCGAGGATGAGGGAGCGCAAGCCCCGCTCGACTCGTCCGAGCGCGGCGAGCGCGAGCGAGGCGGTGCTCGTCGACCGCGACGGCCCCAACTCTCCCCTGCTGTGCTGCAGACGCTCTCAGAGACTCGTCTCTCTGGCTGCAGCAAGGCGAGCGAAGCAGGCGAAGGCAGAGGAGGAAGAACGAGGCAGCGTCCGTGGTTGCAGGGATGCGAGAAGGAGGCGATAAAGCTAGGGCGAGGCGACAGGGGGTGTACAGAGTCGTGCAGATGGTGATGGTGCGTGCGACGAAGGGCGAGGGAAGAGCGAGGAAAGAGCTACACGGGAAGGGGGAGGGAGAGAGGGGAGGGAAGAGGGAGCGATCATGCAAGGGCGAGGGCGGCGACCGACACCGCGAGCGCCAGGGCACCTGCGGCCTTGCCGACGGGGACCGACGTCGCAGCGCTCGTGCTGCCGGACGACGACGAGTCGGTCGTGCCCGTGTTGGCGCTGCCACCGCTGCCGCGAGCCGCAAAGCCGACGGCCGGCGGGTTCGAGAAGCGGTACGCCGAGTAGACGCCCGTCAAGAAGGCGTCGCCGACGATGATGTCGACCGTGCTCGTCGAGCTCGTCTCGAGGGCGAAGACGGCGCCGAGGCAGAGCGAGCCGCGAGAGTTGACGGCGCCGGCGTTGAACTGGTCCGAGTCGATCGAGTACTCGACGCCGCCGAACGTCATGCTGACATTGACGCTCTGGGTGCACGGGAACGAGTAGTACCCGCTCTCGCCCTGGAGCGAGATCGACGCCGAGCCCGGGACCTGGGCGTAGACGGCCTCGGCGAAGCTCGTCGGCGCGCCGATGAGCGTCGTGCCCGTGTCGATGACGACGGCGGCGTCGGTCAGGCCGAGCGACTGGCCGCCGACGTGGACGTCCTGGAGCGGGATGGCCCAGTACGCCGCCGGCTGGACGATGTTGATCCAGTTGAGCTCGCCCGAGAAAGCGCTCGTGTCGACGCCGCCGATCGTGAGGGTGCCGCCCGGCGCGGTCGGCGAGGACGTAGTCGTGAACGTGTGGGTCCTGCAAGTCAAGGCGTCGAGGTCAGGCGGTGCGCGAGGGACGGAAGGCACGAGGAGAGAGCGACGGACTCGAACGCGAAGCCGAACACGCCCTCAGGCAGGGTGCCGTTGCGCCACAGCGCCTCGACGAGCGGCGTCTCGCCCGAGCTTGCGAGCGCGGTCCAGCCGAGGCCGAGGATGCCGCTGATCGTGCCGTCGACGATGTTCTCGAGCGTGTCGCACGCCGCAAAGACCTGGTCCGGCTGGGTGAAGTTGCCGATCGAGATCGTGTCGCGCACGAGGGTGCCTGCAGGACGTAAGGCGCACGGTCGAGGGTAAGGGTGAGGCGGGCGATAGGAGCGGGATCGAGGTGCATAAAGAGGAGGAGAGGCGGACGAGGAGAGGCGGACCGAGCGGGACGGGGAGGGGTGATAACGCAGAGTTAGAAAAGCGCGGCTGCAGTGCGAGGGAGTGCGTGCGACGCACCTGATGCCGAGCCCGAGCCGTACTGGATCGAGAAGGCCGATTGCGACGTGGCCGAGGTCGACGAGGTCGACGGCTCGTACCCGGGCGTGTTGGCGCGGCAGCCGTTGCAGCCCGTCTCGGCGAGGATGAGGTCGGCCGAACCCGTGTCGAGGACGACCGAGAAGGCGGAAGGAGGCGTGCCGACGTCGATCTCGCCGTACCACTCGCTGCGAGGGGGACGAGGCCGAGGAGGCGTCAGCGTGTCGTTCGACGGCCGTCAAACTGCATGCTCTGAGCCTGGAGGTCGCGCAGAGGCCGCGGTAATGCTGTGCTCGCAGGCTGGTGCGCTCGGCAGTGGGCGCGCAGCCGCTCGCCGAGGCAACGCAGCAGCACCGCCACCTCGAAGGACGGGGGGCGAGGAGGAGAGCTCGACTCACGAGTCCTGGTAGCTGGTCATGGGGACGTCGGTCTGACGCTTCTGCTGCTGCGTGCTGGACGAGTTGCGCGAGCCGGGAGCCCACGCGCCGTACTTGCTGCGCATGCCCTGGGCCTTGCGGAGGAAGCTGTCAGCGTCGCGACGACGCTCGAGGGAGGCGCCGCGGCGCACGAGCGGGACGGTGAGGGCTTGGGGTGCAGGTGCCGGTGCCGGTGCGGGCGAGCGAGCCTCGAGAGGTGCGGCGGCCGCTCCTGCTGCGAAGGCGGGGCGGAGAGGGGAGGCGCCGGCGAGGTGAGCGGCGGCGGCGAGTGCCGACAGCGACAGGGCGAGGGGGTTGGTGTAGTGGACAGGCATGGCTGCTGAGCACGAGCTTGTCGGCTGAAGCTCGAGAGTGGTAGAAGGAGGAGGAGGAGGCGAGACGACGACGACGACGTCGGTCGCTCCGCGCGGGGCAGTGGGCACGGCTCCATCGAGCCTCGGCGTCGGCTCCGCCGCACGCCCAAATTGCCTCCGAGTGCGCATCACTCGCTTCTCTCCTCTCCGCGCCTCTCGCAGCTCGTCGTCGACGTCGCTCCCCTTCTCACTTTGCGATGCTCGAGTGCCCTCGCTCATCGTGCTCGCCACTTGGCCTCGCGCCTCTACAGCTCGATCGCTTCAAGTCGTCCGACGCCCCGATCGTCCGTCCGTGCACGCACCCTCAGTTCTCGGCGTGCGCGGCTCTGCTGTCAGTGCGCCGCCTCGTCGCCGCCTCGACAGCTCGCCCGCTCGCCTCGTTGCTGCGCAGCCTCTGCGCTGTCGCGCCTGCGCAGTGCTGCGAGACGAGCCGAGTCGCTGCGCCCGGGCCTCGCTCGACCAAGCTCCCGTTGAACCTCGCTCGTCTCGACGTCCAGCTCTCGCAGTCGTCGAGCCTCGCGGCGTCAGTCGTGCTTCGTACGTCGAGCTGTGCAGCCAGGCGAGCTCCACGTAGCTCGGTGGCCGAGGTGAGAGGCTGTGAGTTGGAAGCCGAGGCCGAGGGGCACGAAGTGCGCCAGCTTTCTCGCAGCGCTGCAGCGTCGAATCGTCCGCCCGAGGCGGGTCAGCCTCTCTCACAAGGTCGAGTTCTCGATGCTCAAGGCGGGTCAGGCGCCCCCGACCCGTCCTTGTCGACACAGAGTCGGCGCACGAACCTGCGCGGCAGTGTCGACGCTTCTCTCTCGCGCAGGGTCGCCTCGAGCCGCATCTTTCCCGTGTGCACGCGACCGAGTACCGTTCTCGTCGCCTTGTCGAGCGTTACACAGAACTAGCTCGCTCACGTCGCCGGTAAACGGCGCCGCGGACCGAGAGAAGCCGTCCTCGACGTTCTCACCGACGAGCTGGAGCGCGACTCGCCCCGCGAGTAGCTCTCGCATGCACAAGAGCCTCGCACAAGATCTGGGACCAGTTATCGCTCTTCTCCGCCGCCACCTGACGCGACCGCGAAGCTGACGCACAGCTGGTTCGGCGCTGCGGTCGGCGGCGGAGTACGAACCTCTCGTTCTCCGTACCGGCAGGGTAGCACACGGTCGTTGACATGCGGCGAATGGCGTGTCCGAGCAGCCTGAGAGCGTTCGCAGCGAGTGATGGTCGTCGGCGCAGCTTTTGACTTCACGCCCGAGAGCGCGTTCGGACCTCGCCTCGGCGACGACCCTCGACGGCTGCCGCCGGGGCTGCAGTTGGCACTTGTCGTGGTACAGCTCGAGTCGGAGCAGCGCCTCGCAAAAGAGCTCGCAAGAGGGCGGACCCAGATTTGCCGTGCGGCCCGCGGGCTTTGGTCGTCGGCACGCAGCGAGCGGAGAGGCGACCCTCACTCGACCACCGCTCGCCCTCTGCACCTCCTGCCTCGACACCTGCACTCGCAGAGCGGGACACAACCTCCACATGGCGCATCTGCACGCCGCCGCTGCACCCCCCTCGCCCTCGACTGCTCCCCTCCAGCCCTCATCTCTCGGCACCATCTCGGCACGGCCTCAGCACTCGCACGACCACGCGCACCACGGCCCGCCACGGACAGAGGGCGAGCTGAGCGAGACGGCCGTCGTCTGGGACCACGAGCTGCGTGAGTGGCGCTCGCAGGACGAGGAGGCGGAGCGGCTCGCCCGGCGAGGCGCGGGTGAGCGACCTGACGCCGTCGTCGAGGGCAGCGAGGACGACGCGACGGTCGCACCTACACGCTCGGTATCGGTCGAGGCGGGCGAGAAGCGCGCCGTCGCAGGGTCGGAGCTCGACCGCGCGAGGACCTTGACGGCCGCGACAGAGGAGGGCAAAGAGGCGAGGGAGGTCATCTGGACCGAGTGGAACGCCGACGACAGGGAGAACCCGTTCAACGTGCGTCCGAGTCGCTATCCGTGCCGTCCGCTCGGCGCTTTCGAAGCGAGGGCGCGGCGCTGACCCTCCTCGTCCCGGCCTTCCCAACCTCTCGGCCTGCCCCCCTCACCCCCTCCTGCACGCAGTGGAGCCAGCGCAAGAAGTGGACGACCTGCCTGATCGCATGCTTCTTCACTCTGGTGCGTCACTGTGTCTGTCTCTCAGCGAGCGCCTCTTCCTCCTCGAGACCTGGGGAATGCTGACCCCTCCCGCCCTCTCCTCTTCCCGCACCTCTCGCTGACCTCGTCCTACGCCATGCTCATCTCGACTCGACCTCCGCGCAGTCCGCCGCCTACTCGGGCACCGCGTTCGCGATGGGCACGCCCTCGCTCATGCGCGACCTGAACGTCTCGCACGAGGTCGCGACGCTTGGGCTGTCTTTGTACGTACTCCTCGCACACCTGCGCTCGTCTGGAACCATCGAGAGCGGGCAGGCGCTCGCCTGCTCTCGCTGTGCAGCTGTCACTGACACTCTCGCTCCTCGTTGACGCAGCTTTCCGCTCGGCTTCGCGCTCGGCCCTCTCTTCACGGTGCGCCCTCCCTTTCGGACTAGATCTCCTCCTCTGTCCAGCGCTGATCGCTCTTCGTCGGCAGGCACCCTTGTCCGAGTGAGCGAGAGCTAAAAGATCATCTTCTCGCCGCCTTGACCCAGCCTGACCTCTTTCTCTCTCTTCCTCACGTTGCAGAGCCTACGGGCGCTACCCGCTCTACGTCATCTCGTCGCTCGTCTACCTCGTCTTCTTCATCCCGACCGCGTACGGCCAAAATATCGTGCGCTGCTCTCGGCCGCTCGGACCCCTTCTCACTGCGCGGCGCTCATTCTCGTCACTCGCGCACGCAGGCCACGGTCATCATCGCGCGTTTCATCGGCGGCATCGCCGCATCGACGGGCTCGACGCTCGTCGGCGGCACCGTCGCCGACCTGTTCGACACGCACGAGCGCGGCCTGCCGATGGCCATCTTCAGCATCATGGCGTTCGCCGGCACCGGGCTCGGCCCTGCGGTCAGCGGCTACATCGAGCTCAAGCTAGGGTGGAGGTGGATCAGCTGGGTGCAGGTACGCCGCAGCCCGTTCCCCGCTCGGACCTCATGATCGCGAGCGCGGCCCTGCCCACCTCGTGCGCTGACTCGTCTCCCTCTCCTGCTCGCAGATGATGCTTTGCGGCGTCCTCACGGCCCTCATCATCCTCTTCACGCGCGAGACTCGCGGCAGCGTCATCCTGTCGCGCCGAGCCCACAAGCTGCGCAAGGAGACGGGCGACGACCGCTACCAGTGCCGCAGCGACGCCGAGCGGGCGAGCCTGGCCGTCCTCATGAAGGTCAGCATGACGAGGCCGATCTGTGCGTCCTCCTTCCCTCTGAGCGAGCGTCCTCGTAGGTGCGGCAGCACGCTGACCTGTCGTCGTCGTCGAGCAGACCTCCTCTGCACCGAGCCGATCGTCTTCTTCGTCTCGCTTTATGCAGGCTTCTCGTGGGGCTCGCTCTACCTCCTTGTCGAGGCCGTCCCACTCATATTTGGTAACGTCTACGGGTTCAACGCCGGCCAAGTCGGGCTCGTCTTCTACTCGGTCGTGTGCGCTCGCGCCTCTTCTTCCTCGTCCGCCGTCGCCTCTCGCTGACTGACCTTCCTACATCCACAGCGTCGCCTCGTTCATCGGCGCCATCTCCAGCTTCTACCAGGAGCGGCTGTACCGCAAGAATGTCGCCAAGCGCGGGCCCGAGGCGCGCCTGTACGCCTCGCTCGTCGGCGGGCTCGTCTTCCCGGCGGGCGCGTTCATCCTCGCCTTTACCCAAGGTCGAGGTCACTGGATGGGTCCCGTCGTCGGCTTGACCATGGTGCGTGCACTCGCTCGCTGTAGCGCCTCGCGAGCGACGAGCTGACGACCTCGCTCTCGCCGCAGATCTTTACCGTGCGCTTCCCTCCTCACGACCTGGAACGTCCTCGTCGCTGCGACTGACCACTCTCTCGGCTGCAGGGCGTCTACACGATCTACCTCGCCGTCTTCAGCTACCTCGCCGACTGCTACACGATCGTGCGCTCGCACCCCTTGTCCGCCTTGAGCCCGCTCGGGAAGCTGACCTCGCTCCCCTTGCCCTCCCGCAGTACGCCTCGTCAGCTCTCAGCGGCCAGTCGCTCTTCCGCAACCTCGCCGCATGCGGCTTCCCTCTATTCTGCACGCAGATGTACAACTCGCTCGGGTACCAGGTCCGTTTCGCGCTCTCCTCCCTCTCGAGCGCACGCAGCTGACGAGGATTGCTCCCCCCGCCCTTCTCCTTCTCACTGCACCGTCTTCACTGCGCGCAGTGGGCGTCGTTCCTCGCCGGCTGCGTCGCCCTCGTCCTGGCGGCAACGCCGTGGGTGCTCTTTGCGTTCGGGCCTCAAATCCGGCAGAAGGTGCGCCTCTTCCCTCTCCTCTGCGTTGTGGTACGACGAATCGGCTCGAGCGCTGTCGCTGACGCAGCTGGCTTCGCCGCGCGCAGAGCAAGTTTGCGAAAGAGCTCGCCCGGATGCGCGGCGAGGCGCCGTAGCTCCCGCAGGTCGTCGCCGACCCGGTTCTCGCTGCTCTCACAGCTTCTTTAGATCCGCACATAGACTATAGACGAGCGTCGGACGCTGTACTGCAAGGCCCGATTTTTCACGGGCTCGAGAACGTCGAGCGAGGAAGGGGAGCGACGCGGCCGAGTCTCTTCCTTGTCGGTCCGGCTACTCCGGCGAGACGGACGAGGAAGAGCGACCGTACGTACTCGAGACGGACAGGGGCGCAGAGATCGAGGAGCGAGAGGAGACGCCGACGACGGACGGACGCTAGTTACGGAGACGAGGCGTCGGCGCGGGGCGGCGGGGCCTCCTCTCGGCGCGTCGACCCCGGCGAGCGAGCGGTGAGCGTGGTGCTTCTGCGTGTCGACGGCTTCGTGCTGCAAGCCAGACGGCGCCGCAGCTCGTGCAGTGCGCGCGCTCGCGTGGAGAGGGCACCTCCGCTTCCGACGAGCCCGACCCCGCACTCCGGACGGGCGACAACGAGCGCGGCCTTCTTGCCCTCCCTCGCTCTCGACCACCGCGCCGCCAGCGACCCGGCACGGCCGTCCAGCACCAGCACAGCACCTCACCGCAGCCCAGCACCAGCACCAGGTGCGCCCGCCCGCCCGGCGTTCCCCTCCCTCGCCCCGCTCGCGCTCGCGATCCACGCGCCGCCAGCAACACGCTTGGCTGACCCTCTCGCCTCGCCTCAGGCCGACAGGCACTGCACCCAGTCGTGCTCTCTGCCCTGCAAGCGTCCACACTGGTGCGTCTCCCTCGGTCGCGCTCTCGAGTCGACGACGCGCCGAGCTGATCCTCCTCCGGGCGTGCGGCAGCTTCCCCAGACTCTCCAAGTCGGTCTCGCTCTCGCCGACGAACCTCGTTCTCCGCCTCGTCCCGAGCCTGCTCCTCTCCTTCTGCGGTGCCAGGTGCGTGTCTCCCTTCACTCGTCCAGCAGCCGCACGCCCTCGTTCCGGATATCGCTCTGACCCGGCTCGCACGGCGGCCCGACGCCAGATTCTATCCGCAGGGCTCGGCTCGAAAACGCATAATCACCAGCGGCTCCTCGATCAAAACCCCACCCCGCACCGCAACGCTCGATTTTGCTCGCCACGCCTTCCCTCGCTTCCCCCGCCCTCTTGTCCTTCCCGCCCGGCGTCGCCCTCGTCCCAGCAACCACCGTCGACCCCTCGCCGCACCCGCTCCTCCCTCTCACGCCCAATCTCGCCATGCCGCCGTCCCGCCGGCCCAGTGTCGGCGTCGCCGCGGCGAGCCCGAGGGACGCCTCGCCGGCAGGATCTGCAGCGAGCCGCAGCCGAGGGGGCAGGGCTCCGGCTCCTCGCGCAGCTCGCGGCGGACGGGCACGAGGGCGAGGGCGTGGAGCCAGCAGCAGCAGCAGCAGCAGTAGCGCGTCTGCGCGGGCGCGCGGCGCAGCCGTCGGCGGCGGGCGCGAGCCCGGGTCCGAAGGGGACGGCGACGACGACGCGGGTTATTCGCGCTCGCCCTCGTCGAGCGCCGGCGGGCTGCCTCGCGCCCTGTCGCCCGAGCTGGGCGTCCCTGCCACCGCCCCGGCGTTCCAGCGACCGGCGCTCGGCCTCCCTCGCTCGTCCTCCCTCTCCCTCCTGTCCGATGATCGCTCTCTCTCGCCCTCGACGCCGGCACCTGCACGCCCTTCCTCCCTCGCGCCCGACGGCCTCAGTACCGCAGCAGACGACGCCGACGACACGTTCGTCGCCTCGCCGATGTCGACCAGCACCGCCAGAGCAGCCGACACGCCCGCTCGGTCGAGCGGCGCCCCAAAAGCCTCGAGTGCCGCACCTCGCGCAGGCTCGGCGCGCGCCGTCGACGACAGCCTCTCCGAGCTCGACAGCTCGGACGACGACCGACGAGGCGCCGCCGCCGCTCGCGCCGAGTCGTCCGACGACGAGCCCCTCGCGTCCACCTCGACCCTCCTCCACCCCTCGGCCGACCGCGCCGTCGCCATCGCCTCCTCCTCTCGCGCGCCGAGCGAGTCGCAGACGCCGGCGCCGAGCTCGGCCGCGCCCAAGCGGCGAGGACGCCCGCCGGGCTCGAAGAACAAGCAGCCCAAGGTGCCCGTCTCTCGGGCGCAGCGCGCCGCCGGCAAGGCCGACCCGCCGTACCGCGCCCCGAGCGGCAGCGAGGGCACGGCGTCGCCCGGCGCCGCGAGCGCGAGGCAGCGCGCGACGAGGGCCAACGTGACGCTGCCGCCGGGCTACATCGAGGGCGTCACGAGCTCGCGGTGGCCTCGGGCGGGAGGGCGCAAGAAGCGCGCCGAGGACGAGGACGAGGACGACATGGACGAGGACGAGGGAGAGGGAGAGGGAGAGGGAGAAGGAGAAGGAGAGGGCGAGGTCGACGAGGCGGCGAGCGAGGCCAAGGTCGAGGACGTGACGGGCACGACAACGCCCGTCGAGAGCCGCGCGAGCTCGGTCAACGGCCTCGCTAACGGCCTGAGCGACGCAGCGGCGGCGGCGGTGGCGGCGGCGGTCGACGCGGTCGAGGCCGAGGAGACCAGGCCGACGCTGCTCGTGCCCGTCGACCGCAAGGGCAAGGGCCGCGCCGTCGACGGCGAGGACGACGACGACGTGTCGATGAACGGCGGCGAGGGCACGCTCGGCGTCAGTGCGCCCTTGTCGCGCGAGACGAGCGTCGACGAGCGCTCGGTCACGCCTGCGATCGCGGCGACGCCGACCAAGGGCGGCAAGGGCAAGGGGAAGGGCAAGCGGGGCAAGAAGGCGCAGGCGGTGCCAGAGCCGGTCGAGCGAGGTGCGTTTCCTCCCCTCCTCTTCCTCCCTCTCTCCTGAAGCAGAGCCTGACTCTCTCCTTCCTCCTCGCTGCAGCAAAACGGCGCAAGCTCGACATCCCCGACAAGGAGGCCGAGGCGCGACAGGCCGCTCGCGAGTCGGCCCGCCTCAAGTTTCTCGACCAGCTCGACGGCGAGCTCGACCAGGTCGAGGACCGCTCGCACCCTCTGCTCGACCTCGCGTACCGGCGGCTCCAGGACGAGAAGGGCGAGCGGCTCGAGCGGCTGAGGCGGTACCAGGAGGAGCGCGAGAAGGAGCTCGGCCTCATGCTCGAGAAGCGCATCCAGGCCAGTTGGCGGCAATGGGCTGTGCGTCTCTCCCTCTCTCTCCCCTCTCTCGACCGTCGGCGTCGTGCTGACTCGACCTGACGCTCGCAGGACAACAAGGACGCCCTGCGCATGAAGCTCTACCTCGAGAACCACACGTCGCTCAAGGAGCTCGTCGCCGAGGAGAAGGTCTTCCCCTACTTCCGCGACCACCCGCTCTTCGTCAACAACCACGACCTCCCGCCGACCAGCTACTACCGCGGTCCGCAGCGCGACCCGGCGTTCCAGCCGCGCGAGATCCTACACGCCGGGCACTACGTCGAGCCTCCTCCGCTCAACCCGGCGCTCAAGCACGAGGCGTGGCAGCTCGCGCCCGAGGAGATCGAGGCCGACCTCGCCCTCTTCTACGACATCGAGGACGAGCCGTTCTACGCGCCGCCGCCGCCGGCACCCGTCCAGCCCGCCTCGGCCGTCTTCCCCTACCCTCATCCTCACCCGCCCTACTACTACGACCCTCTCTCCGCCGCGCCGCCTGGGGCATCATCGTACCTCGCTCAAGCCGGCTACGCGCCGCCCGCACCCATGCCGGGCGCGCCGTACGGCCTCCCGGCGTACTACGTCCCTCCTCCCGCCGCCGGCCCTCCCCCAACCTCGGCAGCCGTGTCGCCGCACCTCTACGCGACATCCACCTACTCGTACGACCCGCCAACGTCGTCGAGCGTCGCTGCCCCGCCTGCACCGGCGGCGGCGCCGGCGCTGACTCGCGAGCCTGTCGCGCCGCAAGCGCAGCGCCCTGCGCCGCCGCCGCCTGCAGCACTCGCGCCTCCGGTACAGCCAAAGGTCTCGCCGACGCTGCACAAGGCGCCTGTGCCTGGGCCGTCGGCGCAGACCAAGCCTACGCCGGCCGTCAACGGCGGCAGTGCGCGCTCGCCGCCGCTCCCGCCCATGCAGATGCAGCGGCCGCCGTCGCACGGCTCGCCCGCGATGAGCACGTCGAACGGGCACTCGCGCAGCCACGAGCACGGGCAGCAGCAGCGTGCGCAGCAGCAGCATGCGCCGGCGTCGGCTCCTCGGCCGCAGCAGCACCCGTACGCTCGTCAAGCCGAGGCGTTCCAGCAGTCGGCGTCGCCGTACGGGCAGCCGCACCAGCACGCTCAGCCGCAGCAATCTCGTCAGCACACGCACCACTCGCACCCGCCGACGTTCCCCTCGTCGCAGCCGACCTCGCCGTCGCGACCTCGCGAGCAGCGCCTCCAGCCGCCGTCGTACCCGGGCGCGCCGCAGACTGCGGCGCAGCGCTTCTCGCCGTCGTTCGGCGCGCAGACCAAGGCGCCGAGCGGCATGGGCGCGAGCAGCAAGTCGCCATCGCTCGGCCACGTCGGCGCGCTCTCGCACGCGCACGGACCCCCTCCGCAGCAGGCGCCGACGTCGGCCTCGCTCATCCCGCAGCGAGGGACGCTCTTCCCAAGCATGCCGACGCCTGCGCCGCCGACGCACCCTGCGCACTCGCCCAACGGCCTCGCCCCGCCGACGCTGCCGAGCCTGAGCCGCAAGTCGACGCCGACCGCAGGCTCGCCTCCTCGCCCTCGCCCATCCTCGGCAGCTTCGTCCTCCGCTCAGCAGCAGCAGCAGCAGCAGGGCGGGCAGGCGCCTGTCGTCGAGCGCGTCCTGGCGCCGTTCTGGGCGGGCAGCCCGCCCGTCAACGGCGTCGGCGGGACGTCGCGCGCCCTTCCCTCGCACCAGCAGCACTCGCATCAGCATCAGCATCAGCACACTCAGCACTCGCACGCACACTCGCAGCAGGTGGGGCCGGCGACGGGGCTCCCGCTCCCGAGCTGGCTCAAGCCGCTCGCGCAGCAGGTCAAGCTGCCGCACGAGGTGCGACGAGAGGAGGAGGCGCGAGCGGCCAAGGCTGCGCAAGCGCAGGGTCCGGGTGCTACTGCCGGTGGAGGACGTGGAGCGGGCCAGGGCGGCGCAGCGGCAGGGCAGGGCAGACCGGCGTGGGCGAGCTGAGGGAGGGAGAGGAGGGAGGGGGTCTTGGTCGGGGCGACGAGCTGGAACGCAGTGCGCGCCGTGCTCTTCTTCGTTGACTTCCTGACGGCCTCGAGCACGCGAGAAAGAGAGTGGGAGAGGCGAGGAGGATGCAGAATAGGGAGAAGCTACTCTGCCGCACGGTCCTCCTCGACCAGGATCCAGCTGCTCGCCATCCCCGCCCATACTCGCACAGGCCGCCCTCCCAGCTGCCCTCGCTCCTCGCTCGCACCTGCGTCGTCGTTGTCGGGCGGCCAAACCCGCCGCGGCGTGCGCACGTCCGCTGGAACGACGACTCCTTGCTCCCCCTCTCCCTCTCGCCGCTCCTCGCCCGCGCCCGCCGCAAGGCCGAGGTTACCGTGCTCGTTCCATCCCCATCCCCACACCTCGCGCTCTGCGCTGCTGTCGCCGCCGCAGTCGAGCAGGGCGACGACATGCTCGGATCCCGCTGCGAGCGCGCGCACGGTCCTCGAGGCTGGGAAAGCGGATGCGACGCCGTGCTGGTGCGGGTGGACGAGTGGCGGCGAGGGAGACGGTACGCCGAGCTGACCGTGGCCGTTGAGGCCGAACGCGAGGACGGGAGGGCAGGTCGAGGAGGAGGAGAGGGCGAGGAAGGTGCTCGACCAGGTGCAGTGGACGGCGTCGATGAGGCGCGAGAGGCGAGGTCCTGACGCCGGGACGAGATCGGTGTCGTAGATGATGTGATGTCGTGTCGGTGCGCCTCGTACAGCGTGAGGGCCGGCGAGAGGCGCGCCGAGCTGCCCATGCTTGTTCGAGCCGAGGAGGAGCACCTTGTCGACCTCGCCCTCGCCCTCGGCTCGACGCAGGAGCACCGCCGAGTGATCTCGACCGACGGCGAGACCGACGACGCTCGAGGCGTCGTAAGGGGCGGGGAGGAGCACCTCGTGCGGGATGGGCGTGATGCGCGGCGGGGTCGAGGACGAGGGCACGAGGCCTAGCTGCCCATGTCGGGATGCGCCCCAGCCGACGAGTCGACGCCGAGAAAGTGCTTCAGCTGAGCTCGACGTCGACGGCGGGTTGGCCTCGATGAGTGCGAGGGCGTGTCGAGGTCCGGCGACGAGGTCGACGATACGCAGCGTCGACGCTGCGTAGCCCGCCGCGGGCGACGCCTCTTCGAGCACGACGACGCTCGGCTCGTCTCGAGTGGCCGAGGCGCAACCGCGCTCGCCCCAGTCGTTGGCGCCGAACGACAGGAGCACGTCCGACGCGGTGCTCGCCGGATCTCGAGGGCGAAGGACGACGAACGACGTCTCCCACGCCGCAGCGACGCGCTCGACCTCGTAGCCATCGACGGGCAGAGGAAGGTGCAGGCTGTCGCAGAGCCGCTCGAGGTCGACGGGCTCGAAAGCGAGGCGCAGTCGAGGGTCGGAGCGCGCCGAGAGCTGGCCTCGAGCGTCGCTGCCGGCCGCGAGGAGGTGTGCGCGCCCTTGCGGGTCGTTCGCGACGACGAGCGAGTGGTTGGCGCCGCACGCGAGGCTCTTGACGTTGGCTTGGCCGAGACGACGCGGGAACGAGATGCGAGTCCAGCGCAGGAGGTCGTCGCGGTGGAGCGGGCCGAGCTGGCCGTGCGAGTTTGAGCCTGCGGCGTACAGCGAGTGTGTGCGTGCGCGCTCGCTCATGGCACTGCTCGTCGCTGCTCGTCGTCGTCGAGACAGAGGCGGACCGGAATCCGGCTGACGCTCGTCCTCCTCCTCCTCCTCGGCCACCGTCCACACGAGCACGACCAGCACGGGCACAGCGCAGGAGTCGCACAGCCACAGTTCTCACCCCTGCGACGCCACCCGACCCCGCCCTCGCCCTGCGCCCACCCTCCTCCTCATCGTCGTTGGTCGTCCGACATCTCCCCACCTCGCTCGTCTCGCCCTCGCCCAGCACCCGCGCAGCCAGCGCAACAGGCCACCAGCAGCAGCAAGATCAGCCGCTACCGCCCGATGGACCACCCGGACCGCGCTCGGGGCGACGCCGGCACCTCGTCGTCGTCCGCTCCCCTCCCGGCCTCGGCTCCTCGCCCCTTCGCCAACGTCGCGTCGAGCAGCCCGTCGAGGGCTCTGGGCCGCATCTGGGACCGCTTCTCGCCCCCCTCACTCCCCTCGCCCTTCTCGTCGTCGTCCCACAACACCCCGCCGATCCCCTCCGCCTTCCTCAGCCGCGCGTCGACCCCTCGCCGCACCGACTCGGCAGAGCACCACGACGTCGTCGCCCAGTCGCACCAAGCTGGCGACGCCGACAGCGCCCGCCGCGGCAGGCCACCCCCGCTCGAGCAGCACGACTCGGCCTCGCAGCTCTCGTTCGTCCTGCGCCGCGCCTCGTCGTCGTCGACGCCCCGCCCGACCGACTCGACCGCGTGGGAGTCGCCCTTCCGCCTCCCGTCGCTCCCTTGGAAGGGCAAGGACCGCGAGCGCGACCGCCCCGACGAGGTCATCAACCAGGACGACGACATGGTCGACGACGAGGCGTGCTTCGTCGACGGGTGGGAGGGCAAAGTCGGTGCGTCCCTGCGCCGCTCGCTGCCCGTCCATGCACACGTACTGACTCGTCGTCGTGCGCGCAGACTTTATCGTGTCGCTCCCGTCCGAGCTGTCGCTCAACATCCTCCTCCAGCTCGACTTTCGCTCGGTCCTCGCCTGCTCGGCCGTCTCGCACGGCTGGCGCCAGCTCGCCCTCGACCCGCTCCTGTGGCGCAGCCTCTTCCACGACAACCCGCGCTGGCACATCAAGCCCGACGCGTACCGCCAAGCAGCACGCGCCGCCGCCGCCGCTCAGGCCGCCGCCGCCGCGAGCGCGTCGACGCCCTCGGGCTCGGCCGACCGCGACCGCAGCAGCAGCAGCTACTTCTCGCACGACCGCCCCGTCATGCCCAACCTTAAGCGCGCCGCGAGCAGCTTCGGCCGGGCGGGCGCCAAGCGCCTCGTCATGGGCGCCGACCGCGTCCAGGCCGGCGGCGCCGTCATCGGCCGCAAGCTGAGCGAGATGGCGGGCGAGTTCGGCAGCCTGTCGATCGTGCCCGGCTCGCACGGCGCGCCGTCCTCGGGCGCGTCGACGACGGCCGGCTCGTCAGCCGCGTCGTCGCGCGCGCACAGCCCCGAGCGCTCGACGCCGACTCGCCCTCGCCCGAGCGCCGGCTCGACCTCGACCGCGACGCCGAGCGCCATGACGGGCTCGCCGTCGCTCCTCGGCCTGCCGCTCGCCGGGCCCGCCGGCCCCGGCCAGCCGTCGCTCTCGGCGGTGCAGACGCACGCGTTTGCGAGCCCGCCGAGCGCGAGCCTGTCGCGCACGAGCAGCAGCAGTGCCCTGTCGACGCTCGCGAGCATGTCGACACCGCGCCGCTCGGCGGGCCGCTCGTCGCTCGGGACGCACTCGGCCCACTCGGTCCAGACGCCGTCGACGCCGGGCGTGAGCGCCCTCCCCGACTCGGCCGAGGCGGCCCTCATGCACGCGGCGGGCCTGCTCGCGCTCGACTGGCCAAGGCTGTACCGCGACCGGTGGCTCCTCGAGCAGCGGTGGGCGACGGGCAAGCCGAGCTGGAGCTGGTTCGAGGGGCACGCCGACAGCGTCTACTGCGTCCAGTTCGACGAGAGGAAGGTCGTCTCGGGCTCGGTGCGTCGTCTCTCGTCTCCTGCTCTCGACCGTGCGCACGCAGCTGACGCTCGACGTCCTGCACGCAGCGCGACCAGACGGTGCGGATCTGGGACCTCGCCTCGGGCACGACGACGGCGACGCTCCAGGGCCACGAGGGCAGCGTCCTGTGCCTCCAGTACGACGACAAGATCCTCGTCACGGGCTCGAGCGACAGCAGGGTCATCGTGTGGGACCTCATCGGGGACCCGGCGACCGGGCGCGGCCGCCACGAGATCGTGCGCACGCTCGTCGGCCACTCGATGGGCGTCCTCGACCTGTGCTTCGACGACAAGTGGATCGTCTCGTGCAGCAAGGTGCGTCCTGAGCACTCTCTCGATCGGCACGGCCTCGCCGTTGACGAGCGCCGAGCTGACTCTCCTGCACTCCCTCCCTTCCTCCCTCCCTCCCTCGCTCCCTCCTCTCCTCGTCGCTCGTCGATCTCGTCATGCAGGACACCAAGACGCGCGTCTGGAACCGCTCGACGGGCGAGCTGTACCGCGTCCTGCACGGCCACCGCGGCCCGGTCAACGCCGTCCAGCTTCATGGCGACCGCGTCCTCACGGCCTCGGGCGACGCCCTCATGAAGCTGTGGGACGTGCACACGGGCGCGACGCTGCGCACGTTCACGGGCCACTCGCGCGGGCTCGCCTGCGTCAACTGGGGCCCGAGCGGCAAGGAGTTCGTCTCGTCGTCGAACGACAAGACGATCAAGCTGTGGAACGCCGACACGGGCGAGTGCATCCGCACCTTCACCGGGCACTCGGACCTCGTGCGCGGGCTCGCCTGGGACGAGAAGAGCAGGAGGATCGTCAGCGGCGGGTACGACCACACGACGCGCGTTTGGGACGCCGAGACGGGCGAGGAGCTGCACCGGTTCCGCAGCCACTCGAGCCTCGTCTTTGACGTCGCCTTCTCCGCGAGCGCCATCGTCAGGTGCGCTGCTCCTCTCTCTCCCTCGCTCCCTCCTCGTCGAGACGGCGTTGTCGCCATCGGTTTCTTCCTCGTTCGTGGCAGCGCTGACCTCTCTCTTCTCGTCGCTCGCAGCTCTTCGCACGACAAGCGCATCCTCGTCATGGACTTTGGCGTCGGCCTCGACGTCAGCAAGTTCGCCTAGGCGCTCGGACCCCTTCCTACTCCCTCGCCTCTCCTTCTCCTCCCGCGCCCTCTCATCCCGCCCGTCCGCCTCTCGCCGGCCTGCGCGCCGAGCTCACTGCCTCCCCTCCCTCTTGCTTTACCCCCATCAGCGTCGCTCGTATTGTCCTCTCTGCAGCTTGCCCGCACGACTTTGCAACCGCAACTTCTTGGTTTTGCCTTCTCATCGAGCAGCGCAGCCTCCTGCGACGTGTACTGTGAGCCTCCTCGAGCAGCGAGCCTGGACAGCCGTCTCGGAACGTGCGGAACAGCGTCGCCGAGGTCGATTGCGAACGTGGTCGCCCGAAGCCCGGGTCGCTTGCTCCTCGCTGACGAGAGCCCGCTCTCCGGGCCTCGCTCGCTGTAAGCTCCCGGGCAACGGCTCGCGCAGATGTAAGCGCGCGTTCGGGCCTCGGCGAGGAGGATGTAACCGAGGTCGACCCGCTCGCACCTCGTGCCGCTCAGCTCTCTCCTCCTCTTCTCCCCCACCTCGCTCGACCTACGCCTCTCGCTGCACACTCCCGCAATCCCAAGCACCTCGAGCACATCTACATCATGTCGTCGCCGTCCACCGTCTACTTCAGTGCGTCCGCCTCTCGCGTCCGCGCACGGTCCTCGCTGCGCCGGGGTTGACATCGCCTTCCTCCTCCCTCCCTCGCAGTCTCCGGCGCCGGCCGTGGTATCGGCTTCGGCCTGACCAAGAGCTTCGCCGAGCGCCCCGACACGCTCGTGTTCGCCGGCGCTCGCTCGCCGGAGAAGGCCGACGCGCTGAACGCGCTCGCCAAGGCGACTGGCCGGGTCATCGTCGTCAAGCTCGACTCGGGCTCGGACGAGGACCACAAGGCGGCTGCCGAGCTCGTCAAGGAGAAGGCCGGCCGTGTCGACGTCGTCATCGCCAACGCCGGTGCGTCCGCTCGAGCCCCTCGAGCCGCGCCCCTTCTCGTCCTCGATGCGCTCTAGCAGGCTCTGCCCCCTTCCCTCGCAGCGCTCGCACTGACAGCTTGCTCACGTACACTGATAGGTATCGCTGACGCCATGGGCCTCGTCGCTACGGGCCCCGTCGCGGCCTACGAGACCCACTTTGCGACCAACGTCGTCGGCCCTCTGCGCCTCTTCCAGAACCTCCTCCCGCTCCTCCAGGCGTCGTCCAAGCCCCAGTTCCTCGGCGTCTCGTCGGCCGTCGGCTCCAACACGCTCGCGGTCCCGATGCCGACCGCTCACTACGGCGTCTCAAAGGCGGCGCTCAACTTCCTCGTGACCAAGATCGCGAGCGAGCACGGCGAGAAGGACGGCCTCACGGCGTGGGTGACGCACCCGGGCCTCGTCGAGACCGACATGGGCAACACCGGCCTCGAGCAGCTCAAGGCGCTCGGCGTCGAGGTGCCGTCCATCACGGTCGACGAGTCGGTCGCCGGCCTGACCAAGCTCGTCGACAGCGCGACGAGGGAGACGATGGGCGGCAAGTTCATCCAGTACGACGGTAGCCCGCTCCCCTGGTAGATGCAGAGCCCCGAACGTGCAAAGTCAAGCTGTCCATGCGAGGAGCGCAACGACCACGAGAGCCGCGAGCGAGCTGCATGAAAGCCGTCCCGCGCACATGCAATGCGAGAAGCGCTAGCCGAGAGCTCAAGCGGAAGGGACGCAGAACCAGGAGCGGAAAGGCGACGCGAGCGCGGGAGCCAAGTCGAGCCAGCCGGAGCGAGCGGCGGCGCGCAGCTGCAGGGTAGAGAACGCGTAGGGGGGACTCGCCAGCGCGCACAGCTGTAGATGTGTGTGTCTTAGTCAGCTGAGGCCGGTCGCGAGCCGCCTTGAGGGTGTGCCGATGTCGTGGTCAGCTGCGACTGATGAGGCGGAGGAGGAGGCGAGCGAGGGCCATGGAGCGATGACGACTCGCTCAGGCGGCGCGGGAAGGACACCCGGGAGGGCGGAAGAGCAGGCAGCGTGCGCCTGTGCACCTGGCTAGCCAGCTCGAGGGCTAGACGAGGGCGTGAGCCGGATCCGGCGACGAGCGAGACGAGCGGGCGGGCTGGCCTCGCCTCGCTCCCCCTCGTCCTCCTCGCACACCGCTGAGCGACTCGCTCCTGCCCCTCAGCCAGCACCACTGCCATGGGTCTGTTCGACCGCAAGAAGAAGGAGAAGATCCCCGAGGTCGGCGGCTTCGACTCGCCCCCCTCGTCGTCGTCAGGCTTCCGCCAGCCGGGCCCGCCCTCGGTCCACTCGTCCAGCGCCTCGGTTCACTCGCAGAAGCCGCCACCGAGCTACCGCACCGCGCCGGGCTACGTCGGCCCCAGCCAGGGCGGCGCCGGCTACCAGAACTCGAGCCACTTCGACCGCCCCTCGCCCCCACCTGCCGCCTTCAACCAGGGCTTCCACCAGCCTCCGCCGCCCATCGAGCCCACCGGCGCCAAGTCCAAGGGCTCGTGGCTCGGCCGCGGCAAGGACAAGGCCAAGGAGCAAGAGCTCCGCAACGAGCTCTTCGCCGGTGCACCGCCTCCCGGCCAGGGTCCGCGCAACTTTGCCGCCCAGGGCGGGCCCTCGGGCCAGTACGGCGGCGGCGGCTACAACCCGTACGACGACCAGGACCAGCACGGTGGCCAGCAGGAGCAGCAGTTCGAGAACGAGGAGGACCAGGAGGTCGAGGGCATCAAGCAGCAGACGCGCTTCATCAAGCAGGAGTCGCTCGCCTCGACCCGCAACGCCGTCCGCATCGCTCGCGAGGCCGAGGAGACGGCGAGGGCCACGCTCGACAAGCTCGGCGAGCAGTCGGGTGCGTCGTCCTTCCTCTTCCTCCCTCGCCTCGCGCTCCTCCTTCACCCGCTGCTTGAGCTGACCCTTCCTCGCCTCGAGCAGACCGCATCGCCAACACTGAGCGTCACCTCGACCTCGCCAAGGCGCACAATGACCGCGCCGTCGACGAGACCAAGGAGCTCGAGGCGCTGAACAAGTCCATCTTCCGCCCGACCTGTGCGTCCTCTTTCTCTCTCTCCTGCGAGGACCTACCTCGAGCGCTCTTTTGACTCTCTCCATCACCTCACAGTCACGTTCAACAAGCAGGCCAAGCGCGACCGCGAGGAGCGCCGCCTGCTCGACCGCCACAACGCCGAGAAGGCCGAGCGCGAGGCGGTCCGCCGCGAGCAGTACGAGTCGCGCGCGCGCATCGACTCGACCTTCAACACGATGGACCGCGACGCCGAGAACGCGGCGCAGGCGCGCAACCGGGCCCGGGCGCGCGGCGCCGAGCGCTCGCGGTACCAGTTCGAGGCGACGGCGAGCGACGACGAGGTCGAGGACGAGATTGACGGCAACCTCGACGAGCTGAGTGGCGTCGCCGGCCGGCTCAAGATGCTCAGCATGACGATGGGCACCGAGGTCGACCAGCAGAACAAGAAGATCGGCAAGATCAGTGGCAAGGTCGACGTCCTCGACAACAACGTCGTCCGCTCGACCCAGCGTCTCGCCCGCGTCAAGTGAGCCCTCGTGCGCCTCCCACCTTCCCTGTATCACTACTTCGTCGTCGTCCACTGCACTTCTCGCCGTCATTCGGCCCGCCTGCCCGTCTTGTTCCTGCCTCATCGTCTCCCTCGTAGCCTCTGCGCCTTGCTCTCCCTCTCTGTCGGACACCCTCCCCCTTCTTCGCGCTGGTATCGCCTTTCCTCACATCTCTCGAGCTCTCTCTATCTTCCTGTGAGCGCGCGAGCGGATCCTGAAAGAGCTCGAGAGGGAGCGCACGGTTCGCGCAGGTCGTCTATCTACAATTCGAATCGGCGGTGATGGGCCGGCGTCGGCGCTCAGAGCTGCACAGCGTCGAGAGGGGCGTCAGCTGCTCGTGCGTCGACAATGAGAAGCAGCGACGAGGACGCACCGTCGGCCAGCTCATGTCGATGTCCTCGAGGTCGCCTCGGCCGTGGTAGATCTGGGGTCCGAGCGGCGTCAGAACGTCTGAGCTAGGGCTCTCGGCGACTCGAGAGCGAGAAGGAGAGCGCACCTTGTCAATCGTGGCCTGCTCGGGGAGCTGCGTCCGCTCCCACGCCTGCGGCGTGTCGACCGAGAGCTCGCGCCACTTGTCGAGCTTGCCCTCGTCGCGCTTGTACCCCTTGGCCTCGTCGTTCCTCGCCCAATGCCCGTGCGAGAACGACATGAACGTCGTGATGCGCTTCTCGTCGATGTCGAGCACCATGCTCACGACCGTGTTCGTCTCCTCGAGCCAGCTGATCTGCCACAGGTTCTTGCGGATGCGCTGGCAGTGGCACTCCTGGAAATTCCTCCGTCCGGCCATGGGGCCGCCGTGGATGGCGTAGACGATGCGGTTGTGGCTCTTCATCCAGTACTCGCTGTAAAGGGCGAGGAAGAAGCGCGGGAGGACGGGGAGGAGGAGAGGTCAGCTCGCGCTCGAGCCTCTCCACGTCGAGGGAAGCGCAGGACCGCCAACTGACTACCTCCAACCGTTACTGTAAGTATAATCTGCGTGGACGTCGAGGAGCTCCTCGTTAAAGTGAGGCGGCGCCGGACGAGACTCGTCTTGAGCGGAGGTGGGAGGGTTGGACATGGCGGAGCGGCGGCGGCGTGTGCGGGACGGGTGGCTCGTCCGGCTGGTAGCGAGCTCGAGGAAGCAGAGAGGAGTGCAAGAGCCAGCGGCGACAGATCCTCGCAGTGGCCGCCTCGACTCGGCCCCGCCAAAGCACAGGGTCGGCCTCGAGGACGAGTTGCGTAAGTCGATCGACGGGCCGCTCAGCCGCGGCTCGATAGCCGCAATTAGCTCGAGGAGCAGAAGGGGTCGCTACTGACGAGCGCAGGAAGCGAAACCCGCCCGGACAGCGAAGGAGAAGGCGCGAGGCGAAGAGGCTCGTGCGCATCAAAGCGACCTTCTCAAAATGGGCCTCCTCGAGGTCGAACCGCGGAAAAGGCCGGATCTCGAGGAGTGCGACGTGACGATGCAGGATGAATGACAACTACAGGTAGAGCACGACTCATGGGGCGTGCGCACGACGACGAGGACGTCCAGCGCCTCGCTCTGCTCCCGACCCTCCACCGCTCACTCGACCCTCGCTCCCGCCCTCGCCACCCACTGTCCTCGGTACTCCTCGGGCACAGGCGGCACCTCGGGCGCCGGCTCACCCCTGGGCCGCACGAGGAAGCGCCCCTCGGCCTCGGGCGCGACGCCGCCCTGCTCGCCGAGCTCGATGAGGGCCTGCTCCTCGCGCAGGTAGATCGACGGGAAGCGGTTGTCCCACTCGGACGGCATCGACGAGCCGGCCGACGAGCGTTGGCGGTTTCGGTGCCTGCGGTAGGCGAGAGTCAGAAGGGTCCAAAACAGCAGGAGAGGGTCCGAGCGCACCTGAGCATGTTGGCGATCGCGTTGGCGTCCGCAGCGCCGTCGCCGGCGCCTTGCTGCGCCTCGTCGAGCCCGACTGACGAGTTGCCCGAGCTGAAGCCGAAGCTGCTGTCCTTCGAGACGACCGAGTCGCGGTTCGGGTCGTTGCGCAGGTCGTCGAGGACCTGCCAGACGATCTCGTCCTCGGGCCCGCCGCTGAGCGCCGGCGACGCCGTCGTCGTGCCGCCTGGCGCGGGCCCGTACGCGTTGCCGAACTCGGGGTGCTCCTCGAACTCGGAGACGGGGCGCAATCGCGCCGTGAGGTCGAGCTCGTGCTGCAGCGCGAGCTGCTCATCGACCGAGAGGCCCGACATGGCCGCCGAGGACGGGTGCAGACCCGCTTGCGACGAGTGCAGCGAGTCGAAGCCCTCGTACGCCTGCGCGAGGGCGGCCTCGTCGTACGGCGATGACGGCGGCTGCTCGTCGTCGTCGTCGGGGTCGTGGGCGTAAAAGTCGATGAACGAGCCGGCGTACTCGCTGCTCTGGCCCGACACGAGGCTGTGAACGCTGTGCAGGCTCGGCGAGGCGGGGATGCGGAGCGTCGGCTGCAGGTCGGCCGGCGTCGTGGGCGAGACGAGCTTGTCGGGCGAGGCGGGCGTGACGAGGTCGACGGCTTGCGCCGGCTCGCGCTCGACGCTCGTCTCCTCGCTGTGACGAGACGCCGCGAGCGGGCTGCCTCGGCTGAGCGTGCGCGTATGGCTCGAGCCGCCCGAGGGCCTCGAGCTCGACGAGTGCGGCGAGTCGGACGAGACGACCGAGGAGCGCTGCTCGGCGACCTCGCCGAGCGTGCGCAGGCCGGATGACGGGCGGTAGGCGGGCGAGCGACCTTGTCGAGGCGTGGCGTGGCTGCCGTCGGAGGACGTCGGCGTACGAAGGGAGGAGGAGGGCGACTCGAACTGGGCGACCGACTGGTTCGGCGGCGTGATCGGGATGCCGCTCGTGCGCACTCGAGGCTCCTTGGCGACGGCGGCGGCAGCGACGAAGGGTGTGACCTCGTCGCCGTTGAGGTGCGCGAGCTGGTCCCGGCTCTGCTGCTTTTTGAGGAGCGTCTTGAAGCGCGAGCCGAGCCCGGTCGACTTGCCGATGCTGCCGCTCGCACCGCCGCCGCCGCCACCGCCGGTCGTGCTCTCCTCCTTGGCCTTGCGCGATTTGGAGCGCGAGACGCGGAAGCGCGACGAGTCGACGACCTGCGGCGAGGCGATGGGGACGGCGGGGATGTTGATTGGGCCCGAGACGAGCTGCGGCGACGAGATGGACATCTTGCGGACCGAGCGCGTCTTGGCGAGCGTCTTGGTCGGCGGCGAGCCCGGGCTCTGCTTCTTGAGCGCGATCGTCGCGAGCGTCGCCTGGTTGCGCACGTCGCGCACGAGCATCGACGTCGTCTTGGACGGGTCGCGCCGCGGCAGGCCCGTGCGAGGGACGCGCAGGAACGACTGCGTGTCGATGGACGCCGCCTCGCCGAGCGCGCTCGACGACGTCGCCGCCGCAGAGCTCGAGGGGAGGCCCTGGGACGACGAGGCGGCGCCGTTGCTGCCCTCCTCGCGTCCCGCCGGCTGTGCGACCTCGTCGTCCATCGCAGCGGGCGAGTCGGACGCAGCCTGCGCGGCGACGCCGTCCATCTGCGGCGACGACTCGGTGTGGTCCGAGCCCGAGGCGAACGAGCCCTCGCGAGCGTGCTGCTCGGCTCCATCGGCGAGCGAGGTCGTCTCGGCTGCACAGGGGAGGTCGTCGCAGGTCAGCACTCGATCGGGGGAGAGTCGAGAGGGGCGAAGGAGAGAAGGCGACGCACGAGAACCGACGAGGCTGCTGAACTCGAACGCGTCCGACTGGGTCGTCGACGATGGCGTGACGGCCGAGTAGGTCCACGGCGACGTCGAGCTGGCCTGGCTCGTCTGCATCGTCATGGCCGTCGACGCCGGCCCGCCGTACACCGAGCTGTCGCGGTCGTGCAGGCGGTCGTCGTGGAGGAGGGACGAGCGCAGCTGCTGCGGGTGGTCGCTCGGCCGGCGGGACAGGCTCGAGCGCTGCGCGCTGCTCGACATGCGGTAGCTCGCGCGCTGGCCCGACGGCGCCGGTCCTGCCGCGGCCGAGGCCAACGACGGCGAGGCGTGCTCGTGCTCGTGCTCGTCGCCGTCGCCGTCGTCGTCGTCGCGCGTCGCGAGCGACGTGAGCCCGAGGCCGGCGAGCGCGCCGCCGAGGTCGCTCATCGAGTCGGTCGAGGCCGTCCAGTCCTGCCGCGGCGGCGGGCGCGACGGCGACGACGGGCTCGTCGGCGAGATAGCCATCGCGGTCGCGGTCGAGTCGGTCGTCTCGCGCTTGCGGATGCGGAGCGGGCTCGTCGGCTCGAGCGGGCTCGCGATTTCGTCCTCGTCCTCGTCCTGCTCGACCTCGTGCGCGCGCTCGTCCATCGCCGCCTCGTCCTCCGAGACGGGCGCCGGCGACCTCGGGCTCTGGTTAGCCGCACGCCGCGCCGCCGACTGGACGAGCCGGTCCTGGATGGCGAGGAGGTCCTGGAGGATGAGGTCGCTCGAGTCGGCCGGTCCTCCTCCCGACTCCTCGCCGGCTCCTGCGGCGCTCGCGCCGCCCAGGTCCCGCCCGAGCGCGCTCGCGAGCACCTGGTGCAGCTCGTTCGACGCCTGGCGGTACAGCGGGAGCGACATGGGGCGGAGAGCGCTGCTTGCGGCATCGAGGTTGGGGTCGGGCGAGGGGCCCGAGCGCTGCGACACGCTGAGCGAGTGCGGGCGCGACGTCGCCGAGAGGTACCCTGCACGACTCGAGGCGGCGGGAGACGACGGCGCGGCGAGCTCATGCTGCGCGGCTGCGACGGGGTCGTCGTGCTCGCCGTCGTGCGGGAGGAGCTGCTCGTCGTCGTCGCTGTCGGGCGCCTCGAGCGCCTCGTGGAAGCTCGAGCCCGTCGAGTCGAGCGTCATCGTCGAGCGACGCTCGCCGACCGTGCGCTCGTCGACGACGGCGGCGCCGCCCGCGCCGAGCGTCGCATCCGACTTGGCGTGGCGCGGTCCTGCCGCCGACCGCCGCCCGTCCATGCCCATGTCCTGCTCCTCGTCGTGCTCCTGCTCCTGCTCCTGCTCCTGCTCCTGCTCCTGCTCGACGTCGGCCTCGCCCAGGCTCAGGTCGAACGGCGGCCGATCCGACACGCCCGTCTCGTCCGCCTCGCCCGGTCCCGCCGCGCTCAGCTCGCTCGCGCCCTCGACGACGCCGTCGAGCTCGCCCTCCTCGTCCGTCTCGGCCTCGCGCGCGCCGTGGTCGGGCGGGAGCGCAAAGGCGGCGAACGCGCCCGAGAGCGGCGGAGACGACGGCGAGTCGAGCGCGGTCGAGGGCGTCTGGGCCGACTCGCCGTCGGCGTCGTCGTCGTCCGTTTCGAGGCTCAGGTCGCGCAGGTGGGCGGGGAGGTACGGGATCGAGATGGCGGGGGGCGGCGAGGGAGGTGCGCGCTGCGGAGGAGCGGGAGGGGAAGGCATGGGAGGCGAGGTCGAGTCGGAGGGCGAGGAGGGGTCGAGCTGCGGCGAGCTGTCGAGTGCGGCACCGAGGGACGACGATACCCGCGCCTCGGCATCGAGAGAGGTCGTCGGCGGCGGGCGCGCAGGCGGGGCCGCCATGGTGCGGAAGAACGGGTCGACGGCCTCGGTGTCGCTCGCGGCGGGCGAGTGCGCCCCTGCCGGGTACTCGTCGAGCGTCGGCGACGGCGCGTTGAAGGTCGACAGGCCGTCGAGGTCGGCGGCGTTGACGGGCGAGATGGGCGAGGTCGGGTCGTCGAGGGGTGCGGTCGAGGCGTCGTCGCCGTCGCCGTCGGGAGGATGAGGAGCGTGCGCGGGCTTATCGCTTGCCTCGAGCCCGTGATGAGGTGACGCAGGTCGTCGCTCGACGGCGCCGCCGGCCGGGGAGGCGGCATCCTTTGCTCCCGGTCCTGCCGCGCCCCGCTCCTCCTCCTCGCTCCTCCTTACGGAGCCTCCGTCCTCCTCGGCTCGCACCGACCCTCGCACCTCGTTCTCCTGGACGCCGCCGTCGCCGTCGCCCACCTCCTTGGCGCCGAGCGACGCGACGCTCTGGCTCGAGCCGCTCTTGACCATGCGCAGGTCGCGCGCCGAGTGGGTCGGCCCGCCAAAGAGGCTGTTGGCGCCTCGGCGGAACTGGTACGGGTACGTCGTCGTCGAGCCGTGGCCGTTGGCCGACGACGAGGACGTGGACGACTCGCGCGACATCTTGAAGGCGCCGAGTGGTGGGGACGCGGCGGCGGCGGACGCTAGTGGCGGCGAGGCGGCGGTCGCGGTCGCAGAGGGGGACCGAGTAGACGAGGTGGTCGAGGGCGCGAGCGAGAGGGACGACGTGGCGGCGCTCGAGGGGGCGTACGAGCCTGGGAGCGAGTAGGGCAGCTGGAGCGAGTTCTGCGGCGACATGGCCGACGAGCCGCCCGGCTCGTCGCTGTGCGCGGTCGCGAACGATGCTCGACCGCCGCCGCCTGGCCCGTGACCCGAGAGGATGGACGAGCCGGCGTCGTCGTCGATCGAGCGCCAGTCGATGCGCTCGCGCTTGGTGCGGGGCGTCTTGTCGCGCGAGCTCGAGCGCGCCGCCTCGTACTCGGCCTGGAGGCGGTGCTGGGCGAGGAGGGCATCGGCCTCGGTGGCCGTCATGAAGCCCGTCTGGCGCTGCTTGCTGCGGGCGGGGCAGGTCGGGGTCAGCGGTTGCGAGGTGGGGAAGGGGAACGGGCGAGAGGGGGAGAGAGGACGCACGCGACGTGCGACTGCAGCGTGTCCATGTCGACGAGCTGGCCGTCGTCTGTACGAAGGAGCGAGAAGCGGCGTGCGAGGCCCGGCTGCAGGAGGAGTTGAGAGGATGAGCGAGGCCTGATTGAGGAAGGGAGAGGGCAGAGGATGCGACGCACGAGGATGAGCGACTGGCGAAAGTCGCCAAACTCTGGCAGGCCGAGCGAGGGGCTTGCGCTGGCAGAGTCGGTGCCCGTGGTTGCAGCGGCGGCGGGGTCATTGTCGAGGACGGACGAGGCGCGGTCGGTGTCCGAGTCTGTGGCCTTGCGCCTCGAGCGGCCCGACTCGCTCTTGCGGCGGAAGCGGTTCATGGACGGGGCTGTTGAGCCGTGCAAGGCCGGTGCAGGGCGAGGTGTGGGTCGAGGGTGGAGCGGGAAGCCGGCCAGCCGGCGAGGAGGAGGACGAGGGAGGCGGGGGCGAGGTCGGCGAGGGGTGGGCGTTGGTGGGTGGCTCGGGTGCGAGTGTGGGTGGGCTCAGAGGGTCGCACTGTGCAGGCAGGGGCGAGTCGGGTCGAGCTGTCGAAAGCGAGAGAGCCGGAGCAGATGAGAACCAACGACGACGACGACGACGACCTCTCCCGCCTCGCTCTGCCTAGCTAGACGAGTACCTGCACGGTCCACTACTCGCACAGCCCACCACAGCAGCTCCCTGTCCATCTCGCCTGAGTCCGCTCCCCCGCCTCGGCCGACACCCGCCTCTCGCCTCGTTTCACCTTCGACCAGCTCGTCGCTCCACCCCTTGCCGCCCTCGCACCACCACCTGCGCCCACCCAGTGCCATGGAGGCTCCTCCCATCCAGTATGCCAGTGCGTCCACCTTCGAACCCACCCTCGCCGTGCCCTCGGTCACCCGCACACCGTCGAGCTCACCCCGCGCTCTCTCTCTCCCTTTCGTCCCCTCTCGTCTCCAGTCCGCTCGCTCAAGCAGCTCGGCCTCATCAACGGGCCGCCCCAATGGGACTCTGTCGCGTCCTTCCAGAAGTGAGCCCCCTCCCGCTTCGGTCCTCGCTCTCGGATCCTGCTCAACTCGTCTCGTCCCGCCCGCAGGCCCGAGAACGCCGTCAAGGTGTACCGCTACTCGGACGACGGCCGCTTCTTCGCCTCGGTCACCAACACGACGTGCGTTCCCACTCTCGCGTCCTCGTCGCGTGCTTTGCTCCTTCGGCTCACGGTCCCTCTCCTCCATCCGCAGCGTCCAGGTCCTCGATGCCGCGACCGCCGCCGTCGTGAGGGAGTTCGAGGCCAAGGCCATCCTCGACATCGCCTTTTCCCCATCCGGTTCTCAGCTTCAGACCTGGGAGCGGCAAGGTGCGCCCGCCTCGGTCCCCTTTTCGACCCGCGAGAGCGACTCGCTGACCACCCTCGCCCTGTCTTCCTTTCCCGCAGTCAAGCCCGCCGACGGCGAGCCGCCACACCGCAACCTGCGCGTCTGGGACGTCACCTCGGGCGAGGAGCTCGCTGCCTTCTCGCAAAAGTCGTTCGAGGGCTGGTGCGTCGTCGACCTTCTCTCCCCTTTCCCGCGCCCAAGGCTGACTCGCTCCCTCCCTCACTCGCTCGCAGGGCGCTCCAGTACACGACCGACGAGACCAAGGCGGTGCGCTGCGTCACCAACGAGGTGCACGTGTACGACACGGCCAACTGGTCGGCCGGCATCGCCGACAAGGTCCGGCTCGAGGGCGTCACGAGCGTCTCGGTCTCGCCCGGCGCCAACCCCAACCTCGCCCTGTTCGTCGCCGAGAAGAAGGGCGCGCCCGCGTCGGTCAAGATCCACGGCCTCGCGACGCTCGCCGTCCCCTCGGGCAGCAAGACGTTCTACAAGGCCGACAAGATCCAGATGAAGTGGAACAAGACGGGCACCAACCTCCTGTTCCTCACCCAGACCGAGGTCGACAAGACGGGCAAGAGCTACTACGGCGAGACCAACCTGTACCTCATGGGCTCGTCGGGCCAGTTTGACTGCCGCGTCACGCTCGGTGCGCCTCCCTCTCCCTCTCTCTCCTCCTCCACCATCTCGACTGACTCGCCTCGTCGACTGCTCGCACAGACAAGGAGGGCGGCATCCACGACTTTGCGTGGTCGCCGAACGACCGCGAGTTTGCCGTCACCTACGGCTGTGCGTCTCCCTCTCTCTGCGCCGCCTGCTCTCCCTCGCAGCGTCGCCTGCTGACGTCGAGCACGACCTGCAGACATGCCCGCCAAGACGGTCATCTTCGACCAGCGCGTCAAGATCATCGCCGACCTCGGCCTCAACCCGCGCAACTTCCTGTCGTACAACCCGCAGGGCCGCCTCCTGTGCGTCGCCGGCTTCGGCAACCTCGCGGGCCAGATCGACATCTACGACCGCCAGACGCTCAAGAAGGTCGTCACGTTCGTCGCGCCCAATACGGTCCACTGCGAGTGGAGCCCCGACGGCCGGTTCCTCATGTGCGCGACCCTGAGCCCGAGGCTGCGCGTCGACAACGGCATCAAGGTGTACCACTTTACCGGCAGCCTCATGCACGTCCAGGAGATCGTCGAGCTGTACCAGGTGCGTCCTCGCGCTCGTCGTCGTCGCCCGCTCGGACCTCTTCCTCGAGCCCGCCGTGCTGACCCTCTCCCCTCGCTCGCAGGCCTCGTGGCGCCCGGCCAACCCGGCGTGGTACCCGATGAGCGGCCCGCTCGAGCCCGCACCCGCGTCGACCGTCGCCCTTGCGCCGACGACGACCCAGTCGACCAAGTCGGCTGCGCCCGCCGGCGCGTACCGCCCTCCCGGCGCTCGCGGCACCCTGACGCCCAACGTCTACAAGCGCGAGGACGAGGGCGGCGCGGCCTACTCGGGCTCGAACGGCGCCGTCCTGTTCCCGCACTCGCAGAGCGCCAACGGCGCCGGCACGGGCGGGTTCGGGCAGCGCGGCGCCAAGAAGGGCATCCCCGGCGCGCCGCCCGGGGCGGGTCAGGGCGAGGACCCGCTCGCGAACCGGCGCAAGAAGAAGGGCGGCAAGAAGGGCGGCCAGCAGCAGCAGCAGCAGGACGGCGACTCGTCGTCGGCCCCGGGCAGCGGCGCCGCGACGCCTGCGCCCGCACCCGAGCCCGCGGCACCCGTCGTCCCCGCCCTCGCGCCGCCGGTCCCGGTCGTCGAGCCGACGCTCTCGCCCGAGGACAAGAAGCGCCGCGCCATCGTCAAGAAGCTGACGGCCATCGAGCAGCTCAAGGTGAAGAAGGCCCAGGGCGAGAAGCTCGAGCTGACGCAGCACAAGAAGCTCGACTCGGAGGCCGAGCTGCGCAAGGAGCTCGCGGCGCTCGGCGCCTAGGCGTCGTCGTGCGTGCGTCGGCGGAGGGAGAGGGAGGGAGGCGGGCGAGGAGCGGGAGGAAGCGGGGTTCTCTTACCGGTCGGGGTTCTCGTTGTTCGGGCCCGTGCCGCATCATGTTGATCTTCGCAATCTCGCATCTTCACTGCATTGTCACTGTCGCTCGTTTCCAGGGGCGCTCGAGAGGAAACTGAGAGACCTTTTTGGCTCGAGCCTCCTCCCCCGCGTTCCGCTCCCTCGCTCCTCGTCCTCGTCCCTCTCTCACCTCGTCACGCCTCGCCGCACTCGCCCAGCCCTGCGTGCGCACGCCATGGACAGCACTGCACCCGCCACGCAGCCCTGCCACCTCGACCGGCTCCCCAACGAGCTCATCAACGAGATCCTCCAGCACACGGTCGCCGCCGACGACCCTCCTCAGCGCCGTCGCAAGCTGCTGCGCCTCGGGCGGTGCTCGAAGCGCATCGCACGACTCGCGCAGCGGCTGCTGTGGCGCCACGTCAGCCTGTCGGGCGTGCGACTGCCTTCGCTGCGCCGCAACCAGGACCCGCTCCACCGCGTCGTCGTCGCTTTTGCCGACCTCGAATGGACAGCCGGTACGGTCAAGACGCTCGAGATCGAGCACTACACGGGCGGCGAGCCGCTGCACCTCAACTTGTTCGCCATGGCGCTGCCCGGCGTCGAGAGCCTCAAGCTGGGCAACGTCGGCAAGTTCGACCTCACGCACACGGCCTTCTTCCACGGTGCGCTTGCGCGATCCACTTCCTCTGGTCGAGCGAGTGAGCACGAGGGAACGTCGCTGACCATGCGGCCCTGCAGAGCTGCGCACTCTCTCGCTCGACAAGGTCGTTCCCTTCCTCTCGCCTCGCCAAGCGCCCATCGTCTTCACCAAGCTCGTCTCGCTCGACGTCCGCGGTCTCGACCTAAGCGTCGACCCTACCGCAGCGGCGACCTTCAGTCGGACGACTTTTCCCGCCCTGCGCCACCTCTCGCTGCGAGGGTTCCCTCGAAACGCCGGCGCGGTCGGCGTGTTCCCGCCTCTCTCGTCCGACTTCATAGGCCAGCTCGACGACCTCCAGCTCGACCTCTACGACCAGCGCAACCTCGACGCACGGCACTTCCCGACGACGACGCCGTACAGCCACGACCGACCGATCATCTTCCACTGCCCCTCCCTTTTCGCCCTCAAGCGCCCCTTCACGAGGTCCATCCTGCCCGTGCAGTACCTCATCGTCGACGACCCGGACTGGATTCACACCCTCAAGACCAAGTTCGCGCGCATCCACCTCCTGCCCGCCTTACGCCTCATCCTCGTCCCGGACTTCCCGTGCTTCGACAGCCCCTCCCACTTCGCCAGGCGCGTAGCTCGACGAGCCTCGAGGCTCGCACAGCACGGGATCGTCCTCAGGACGTTTGACTTTGACGAGTCGCTCTCGCAGGTCGTCCAGCGTGAGTTCGTCGGGTACCTGCGCGAGAGGGCGGCGGCGGCGGCAGCGGCGGCGGCGACGTAGCTTTGAGAGGGAGACGTAGCTTGGCCTGCAGTGACGTGCGTGCTGTCGATGACACTCACGAGACCTGGGCCGAGCGAGAGGGAGAGCGCGAGAGCGAGAGCGAGAGCGAAAGAGCAGGAGAGGTCCGAGCGGCGTAGCAGAGACGGTCGAGCTCGCTCTCGGACACTCTCTCGTCGCTCACAGGTCATGAACATGTTGCAGTCTCTCTCTCTACACGTCTAGAGCTACATCTTGGGCGCCTGCGTGCCCGTCGAGCCCGGGCCCTGGTTGAAGAGCGTGCCGTTCGCCCAGGCCGTGACGAGCGTGTTGGCGATGGCCGTGCTGCGCACGATGAGGCGAGGGCTTCTCGTCAGCAACTTGTCGAGCGAGAGCAAATGGGGAGAGAGCGAGAGGAGGAGGGGAGAGGGAGAGCGCCGGGAAGAAGAGAGACGCACGCAGGAGGCATGAGGAAGTCGCCCTGCTGCCCGGCTTTGCCGTCCTTGGTCGCGCCCGCCTCGCCCTCCTTGCCGTCGAGGCGTGACACCTGCTCGCGCGTCATCTGGAGCGGCTTGGACGAGTTGATGACGGCGAGGACCTGCTCGCGCGTGAAGAAGCGGGCGTCTGCGGCGAGAGCGAGAGCGTCAGCGAGAAGCGCTGCAGAGGGCGAGGAAGCGGAGGACGCACCCTCGAGCTCGTTGTCGAGGTCGATGCGGATCGTGCTCTCGTCCTTGGCGATGCCCCAGCAGCCAAACATGAGGGACGCCGGGAACGGCCACCTGCAGGTCACGAGGCTCGACGTCAGCCCGGGCTCAGTCGTCATGAAGGAGAGGAGAGAGCACGCACGGCTGCGACGAGTGGTAGCCGGCCTCGCCGACGACGATGCCGGCCTCCTCGTACACCTCGCGCCGGACCGCCTCCTCGAGCGACTCGCCCGACTCGATGAAGCCTGCGAGGCACGAGTAGAAGCGTGCGGGCCAGGTGCGCTGCGACGGAGAGGAGCGTCAGCGCGGAGCGGAAGGGCGGGATCGAGGAGGACGAGCCAGACGCACCTGGCGGCCGAGGAGGATCTTCTCGCGGTCGGGCGAAAGCACAGCCACTGCGAGCACCGAGCGAGAGGGTCTCGTCAGCCTCTCGTCCTCTTCGTGACGCTCGTGCGTGACGGGGAGAAGCCTCGTGGGAGTGGGAGGAGGGGGCGCGCGAGGACGCACTGATGACGACGGGGTCCGTGCGCGGGTACGAGAAGTTGTGGACGCCCTTGCGCGAGAAGCACGGCGGCTGGTCGGCCGAGCCCGCCTCGCCGTCGGCGCCCGAGCTGCCGAGCTCGCCCGGGATGCAGCAACGCTTCCAGCCGGCCCAGACAGAGCGGATCGGGCGGGCGCAGGCGGGGCAGAACTGCGAGCGGATGGGACGGCGAAGGTCGAGGGCGTCAGGGCGCGCTCGAGAGAAGGAGTAGGCGAGGAGGAGAGCGAGAGAGAGGCGCCGAGGCGCACCTTGTTGCGCGTGTTCCAGTCGATGAGGCTGCGTGCCTCGGCGGCGATCGACGCCTCCTCGTTCGGCATCGTCTGCGCGCCCGAGCGCAGCTCCATAAACTGCAGGAGAGGGTGCTCCGTCAGTACGAGCTCGGGATGAGAACGGCGAGCCAGGAGAGAGGTCTGTGCGCACCTTTGCGCCGTCCTTCTGCGCCGAAGTCTTGAGGTCGCCGAACGCCGACACGTCGACGGCCCAGTACGGGACGCCGTACGGCGAGTGCGTCTCGAGGGTCGAGTTGTCGTCGGGCTTGGAGAGCGGGAGCGACTTGGCCGACTCCGGGGCCGAGCGCTCGTCGACGCCGAGGAAGACGAGCGAGCACTGCGAGGAGCGAGGCCCCGAGTCAGCCCAGGGCAGCCTCGTGAGAGAGGGCGAGGGAGAGCGCACCTGGTTGAGGAAGTAGTGGCGCTTCTCGTCGGGCGTCAGGTCGCCTACGGTGGCCTTGCCGAGCTTCTTGCCCTCGAGGCCGAGGAGGGCGAGGCCGGGCACGTCTGCGTCGTTCTTGCCGTCGATGCCCTTGAAGACGAGCTTTGGGTCGCCGATGTAGTCGCGCACGTCGGCAAAGGCGAGGTACTCGAGGTGGCGGACGCCGTCGCTGGCGGTGCGTGAGAGCGGCGAGAGGTTGTCGAGGGCGAGGAAGCGGGCCTTTGGCGAGTCGAGGGCCGACGAGAGGAACGAGGCGGACGAGCGCAGGTAGCTGAGGCGGTTGAGCGGGTTACCGGCGCTGCAGAGGGGACGAGGTGAGCTGATGTGGAGCTCCAGAGGGGAGGGCCGAGGAGGAGGAGGAGAGGGAGAGCGACGAGGGACCCACTAGTAGTTGTCCATCTTTGGGGCGTACGAGTGGCTGTGGCGGATGAAGCGGAGAATGGTGGGCTAGGTCGCACAGCACGACGAGCGAGTGAGCGCAGGAGCGAGAGCGAGGAGGACGAGCCGGAACTTGGTCATCGCTCCGGCTTCATCTCTCGCTCCGCCATGCCGCGCTCGGGCGACCCAGACGAGCCCCTCCAGGTCAAGGTGGTCGTGTACGACCTCGTGCGTCCCACTCTCGCAGTACCACGTCGCGTCGTCGCTGACGCCTCCTCGACCAACGTCGCCTCCCCACCTGAATGCAGCTCCCGCCCTCCCGACTCGGCTCGCTCCTCAACTTGATGTGAGATCCGCTCAGCTACTGGCCTCGCGCACACCAGCTGACCTCGCACCCTCTTCTGCAGCGGCTCGGGCGTCTACCACTCGAGCGTCCAGCTCTCGCTCCCCCTCGGCCCCTCCGACCTCGACCCCTCCCCGCTCGAGTACGCCTTTGGCGGCCACGACGAGCCCGGCCTGTCGGGCATCTTCAGCATCCCGGCCGGCACCGCCGCGTCCCGCATGCCCGGCCTGCGCTACTACTCGACCCTCGACTTGGGCGACGCGTTCGGCGACGACTGGCGCCGCGCGTTCGCGCCCGGGCAGCGCAAGGACGAGCGCGCGGCGGCGGCGGCGAGCGAGCAGGGCGGCAGTGCGGGACGGCCCTACGGTGGCTGGGTGGCGGTCGGCTCGCGCTCGACGGTCAACCTCGCGAGCGACGACGCAGACGACGACGACGGCGGCGCGAGCGACGGGACTGGGTACATGACGAGGGCCGAGAGGAGGGCGTGGCGCATCATCCAGGACCTCAAGCGCGACCCAGAGTGGAACGGTACTCGGTATCGGCTCCTCGAGAAGTGCGACCCCTCTCCCCTCGTCACGCTCTACCTCTCCCTCTCTGACGATGACCCTTACGCGCACAGGAACTGCAACCACCTCACGCACGAGCTCGTCTGGCGTCTGACTGGTCGTCGCGCGCCCTCGTGGCTCAACCGCGCAGCCTGGGTGCGTCCCTCCCCGGCTCTCCTCGCTCTTCCTCGGCCTCGAGGGCTCGATGCTGACGCTCAGCCCGCAGGTCGCTACCTCGCTTCCGTGCATCGTGCCCGCAGGCTGGATCGACGACGCCGACCAAGCCGCACCGACCGCCGAGAGCGCCCACATCCCCGACCCGGCGCCCCTCGCAGGCGACGACGACACGCTGCTCATCAAGCCCCCTCGAGCCGACAAGATGAACCTCGGCGGCCGTCCGCGGTGAGCGGCTCGAGCTCCGCTCCTCGTCGTCCACGTCGACTCGGAGCCACCACCACCACCTCGCTCGCCCACGCGCATCCGCACCACTCCGGCGCCTCGGGCGCGCTCGCACCTCGCGCAAGCTCCTCTCGTTCTTCGTCTCGGGCGCCAGCGGAGCGCATGCTTCGGCGCAAGCGTCGCTCGAGCGCGCTCGGTGCCGACTAGCGCTCCTCGTCCCCCTTCGAGCCTCGCTCGCCCTCGTTCATAGTGCGTCCGCAGCCCCGCTCTCGCCAAGGCTTCGTCGCACGTTGAGCTGACCCGCATCCTCGATCACGCCCGCAGGATCCCTCCTCTGAGCATACCCGCCTCGTCCCGCTCGGACCTCCTGCAGTCGGACCGGTTCAGCAATGTCAGCTCGTGCGCCTCTCTCCCTCCTCCTCGCCCTGCTCGTCGCAGCGCTGCACACGCTGATCCGCATCGTCGTGCACGCAGCTTGTCCTTCTCGAACGTGCCCCGATAAGCGTCTCGGTGTCGCGCTGCGAGGAGAGCGGCGCCAAATGTCCGGCGAGAGGAGCTTCACCGGCGCCGCCTTTCCCCTGCTCGTCTCGCTTCGTTCGCCCAGTCCTGCTAGCTTATCGCCGTCGCCTCGGTCGGCCACCTCGTCGAACCATGTCCGACCCTGCACCGCCCCTTCCTCTCCTCGCCACGTCATCTCCGCGCCGCGATTAGCGCCTTGGCGCTCCTCCGTCTGGGGTCGAACATTCACTCGTGCAGCTCTCCTCAGCTCTCGCAGCGGTGAGGGTTCCTCGATCTGCGCTACCGTGCCTTGGCGAGCGCGTGGAAACGATCGCCGCTTCATTTCCGTCGAGCTAGCCGAGGTCCGTCAAGTTATCACCCCGGCCTCGTCGACATGGGGACGCTCGCTGACGACACTAAGAAGGCCTGCAGCGAGTTCTCGTCCCTGCGAACCAAGGACGACGGTCGCCCGAGCGGTCCTCGTCGCAGCGGCACGTAACTAGCGCCGCGCCAAGGCGCGCTCCGACCTCGTCTCGCCGCGGAGGTGAGCCCCTCCTCCTCGCCCTCCCCCCTCCTCCTTCTCCTCCCCTCCTCATCCTCGAGCCTCGTCTCGCTGCACGACATGACCCTGATCTGCCTCGGCCGCCCCAGCGTCGACCCGTCGACGCAGAAGGCGCTCGCCCTCCCGATCGTCAACCCGCTCGACCGCCATGGCCGGATCTTGTGCGTCCTCGCCCCTCCTCTCTCGCCCTCGTCGTGGACCTAGCTGTACCTCGTGCTGACTCGGCAGCGACGCCCGTCGACTCGCTCGTGCGCCCGCAGCTTCTTCGCCTGGCTGTCGTTCCTCCTCTCGTTCATGAGCTGGTACGCCATGCCGCCGCTGCTCAACGCGACCATCAAGCAGGACCTCGGCCTCACCGACAACGAGGTCGCCAACTCGACGATCCTCGGCGGCGTCGCGTCGCTCCTCGTGCGCCTCATCGCCGGCCCGCTCTGCGACCGCTTCGGGCCCGTGCGTCCCTCCCTGCCTCGCTCTCCTCTCTCGCGCTCGACTGACGCAGGACGACACATGCAGCGCTACGTCCTCATCGGCACCCTCTTCCTGTCGGCCATTCCCTGCGGCTGCGCCGGCCTCGCCAAGAACGCCCTCGGCCTCTACTTCGTCCGCTTCTTCATGGGCATCGCCGGCGCCGCCTTCGTTCCCTGTCAGGCTCTCATGTCGGCGTGGTACGTCCTCCACTGCTCTCTCTCGCCCTCGGAGCGCGAGCTCGAGCTGACCGAGCCGCCTCGAGCAGGTTCGACAAGAGCGTGATCGGGACGGCGTCGGCGTTTGCGGCGGGTTGGGGCGACGCAGGTGTCGGCGGTGCGTCTAGCTCTCTCGAGGCTCGCGCGGAGAAGGTCGGGGAAGCTGACGTACCCGCCCCCATCCTCTCCTCCCCTCTCCCTGCCCTCCCTCACCTCCTCTCGATCGCGCTCTCCTCACAGTGACCTTCTTCGTTGTGCGTCCCTCCTTCATCATCGGCGAGCGCGGGCTGCACTCGTACCCGCTCAAGGCGCTCGTCCGAGACGAGGGGGACTGTCGCTGACCTGGAGGTCCGTGCGCAGATGCCCGCCGTCTACGAGTCGTTCCTCGGCACGCACGACCACCCTGAGCGCATCGCCTGGCGCCTCTCGTTCCTCGTCCCCTGCATCCTCCAGATCGTCTGCGGCCTCGCCGTCCTCTTCCTCAGCGACGACACGCCGACGGGCTCGTGGTCGTCGCGCAACCTCGATATGTCGCGCCGCCCGAGCGTCGCCCCGATCCTCCAGGACCTGCGCTCGAGCAACTCGTCGATGACGTTCCTCGAGCGCCCGTCGCGCGCGGCGTCGACGTTCGGCAAGAAGATGACGCCGCAGGCGACGCTCGACCTCGAGAAGGGCCAGGCGACGACGGCCGAGGTCCTGCGCCGCGGGTCCGAGGCGCCGACGCTCGCCGAGGCGCAGCAGGGCAGCCCGTCCAAGCCGACCACGCGCCAGATCCTCGGCGACCTGTGCTGCGTGCAGACGCTCATGCTCGCCTCGGCCTACTTCTCGACGTTCGGCCTCGCCCTCCTCGTCAACGCGATCCTCGTCAACTGGTTCATGTCGCCCGAGACGTTCGGCTGGGCGCAGGGCCTCGCGACCGACTGGGCGTCAATGTTTGGCATACTGAATTTCGTCACGCGGCCGTTTGGCGGGCTCTGCGGCGACGTCCTGTACCGCCGCTTTGGCGAGCAGCGCGGGCTCGTCGCGAAGAAGTGTGCGTCGTCTCCTCTCTCCTTCGTCTTCGTTAGCGCTCGTAGCTGACTCTTAAGCCGCACGCACAGTCTGGATCAGCTTCCTCGCCGTCGGCGGCGGCGCTTTCGCCCTCCTCATCGGCCTTCTGAACCCGTCCTCGCCGCCGGTTTTCCTCATCCTGATCGCCATCCTCGCCGTCTTCATCGAGGCCGGCAACGGAGCGTGCTACGCCCTCCTGCCTCACGTCAACCCTCACGTCAACGGGCTCATGGTGCGCGCTCGGTCCTCCTCTCTCGCCTGGTCCTCGCACGGCTGCTGACGCTCGACGACCTCACAGGGCGGCATCGTCGGCGGCTCGGGTAACTTGGGTGGCATCGTCTACACGACCGTCGCCCGCCACAGCTCGTTCCACAAGACGCTGTGGACGACCGGCCTCACGAGGTGCGCTTCCTCCCCCGGCCCTCTACGCTCTTTCGGCTCGTCGCTGACCTCCTTCCTCCTCCTCTCACCCGTACAGCCTCCTCATTGGTGTCGCCATCGCCTTCGTCCACCCCGTCGTGCCGCAGAACCGGCGCACGCTGCACGCTTAGTCGCTCTCGGGCCTCACGGACCCTCTCTCCCTTTCCCTCTCACCTTAGACCTCGCATACCCCGCCGCCTCTTCGGCCTGTCGTACATACACCAGCTTCTCCCCCCTCCTTGTCGAACTAGAAACGAGCCGTGCCTGTGTAGTACTCGAGCAACAAGCTTTCCCTCGAGCAGGTCTCGAGGTCCATTTCAGCGCGTCCTCTGTTCTCGGTGCTCTGCGAGGCCTACCTTCTCACGCGCTGTGTACGAGCCTTGCTGTCGCGCTCGAGGACTAGCCCGGGCGAGCGAGAGCGGACGAAACCCTCGCTGTGGTTCGGCCGACGAGGAGAGGCGCCCTCTGCCGGCCGCATCTCAGCTCCAGTCGTCCTTCAGGGCTCGCCAGTCCATCAGCCGTGCTCTGCGACTATCAGTGAGCTCGCACGCGCTCCCCTCGGTCCTCGTACTGCCCGCTGACGGTCGCCTCTCCTCCTCCCCGCAGGTCTCTCTCGTCGGCACCTCTCGCGCCTCGACACGAGCCCTTGCGGCCACTGAGCAAGCCTTACCAGGTGTGCTGCATTCCATACGAGGCCCGTGTGAGCTGCTGGTCCCCCTCCAGCTCCCGCGGACCCCTCGCCCCATCCTCATCGCATCCCGAAGCTGATCTCGAGCTCACCCTGCTCACAGCCCGCCATGGTGACCGAGGAGAAGCGCGTTGATGCGGCAGCACCGCCAGCCCCGCCATCACCATCAGCAGAACCCGCCTCGGCCCTGTTCCGCGCCCGGCGTTGGCTGCACGTCCTCCCCTTCCTCCCCGCCGGCTCGACCTTCCTGTCCGGCCTCACGCTCCTCGCCCTCCTGCACGGCGTTGCGCTCCTCCTCTTCACCCGAGGCTTCCTCCTCACGCGCAAGGCCCTGCCCAACATCAACGAGTGCAGCCCCGTCGCACCCTCGGGCAACCTCGACGCGTCGTGCTCCCTCCCGCCGACGCACGACAAGCTCGTCTTTCTCGTCGTCGATGCCCTTCGTGCCGACTTCGTCCTCCCAGTCGCCGAGCCCGGCGCCGCCAACGACTTCTACGCCAACCACATCCCGCTCGCCGCTCGCCTCACCGACGCCCACCCGACCCAGTCGTTCCTCGCCCACTTCATCGCCGACGCGCCGACGACGACGCTCCAGCGCATCAAGGGCATGACGACCGGCTCGCTCCCGACCTTCATCGACGCCGGCAGCAACTTTGCGGGCGAGCAGGCCGACGAGGACAACTGGCTGTGGCAGGCCAAGCGCGCGGGCAAGCGCATCGCGCTCGCCGGCGACGAGACGTGGCTCAACGTCTTCCCGCGCGGCGGCAAGAGCAGCGTCTGGGCCGAGGGCCTCGTGTGGCCGTACGACTCGTTCGACGTCGAGGACCTCGACACGGTCGACCGCGGCGTGCGCGAGCACCTCCTCGAGCTCCTCGACGAGCCGCACCAGCGCGACTGGGACATCGTCGTCGCACACGGCCTCGGCCTCGACCACGCCGGGCACCGCTTCGGCGCCGAACACCGCGAGACGACGCGCAAGCTGCGCGAGACCGAGCAGCTCCTGCGCGACGTCGTCGAGCGCCTCCACAACGACACGCTCCTCGTCGTCGTCGGCGATCACGGCATGACCGACCGCGGCGACCACGGCGGCGACAGCCGGGACGAGGTCGACGCCGCCCTCTGGGTCTACTCGAAGACGCCGCTCATCGACGCCTCCTGGTTCCAGCACGCCCTCGACTCGCCGAGTCACCCGGCGGCGTCGTTGCGAGCAAGCGCGAGCGCGTCAGCCGACCTCGCCGACCGCTTCGAGCTCGCCTGGCCCGAGAAGGGCCTCGCCCGCTCGACCCGCTCGGTCAGCCAGATCGACCTCGTGCCGACCCTGTCCCTCCTCCTCGGCCTCCCCATTCCCTTCGGCAACCTCGGACTACCCATCCCCGAGCTCTTCTTCCGCCAGTCGGAGCTCCCCGTCGCGCCCGAGTCGCCGTTGTCGCCGGCCGGCGAGCCGGCGAAGAAGCCCAAGCGCAGCTTCTTCGGCCTCGGCTCGTCGTCGTCGCAGCCCGAGCGCCGCGACCACGAGGTGCTGTCGCCGTTGCAGACGTACCTCCAGGCGACGCTCCTCGCGTCGTCCGAGCTGTCGCACTACCTCCTCACCTACACGGCCCTCCCGACCGGCACGGACCTCCTCCCCTCGATGCCCGAGCTGTCGTTCATCCTCGAGATCGCCAAGTCGGCGTACAAGGGCGCGCACGCGCCCGGCCATGTGCGCGACGACATGGAGCGTCGCGCGCTCGACAAGTTCGTCGCGTTCGAGCGCAAGGCGCGCGACAAGGCGCGGCACGTCTGGGCCAGGTTCGACCCGGTCCTCATGGGCGCAGGGCTCGCCGTCTTCCTCGGCAGCCTGCTCGTCGCCGCGCGGTTCGCAGGAGCGGCCAAGCGCGGGCCGACGGCGAGGTTCCTCGTCGGGCGGGCGGTCGAGGGCTCGCTCGCTGCGCTCGTCGTCGGCGCAGGGCTCGCTGCGGCGGGCGGTTTTGTCGGCAAGCCTACGGCACTCGGTGCGCTCTTCGTCGCCGCCGTTGGCGCCGAGCTCGGCGTCGTCTTCGCGCCGACCACCTCGTCGATCCCGGCTGCGTTCGGCCTCACGCAGTACCTCTCCCTGCGCCAGCTCGCCCCGCTCCTCCCCCTCGTCGCCCATGCCGCCATCTTCGGGTCCAACTCGCTCACCGTCTTCGAGGACTCGGTCGTCTTGTACCTCCTCACGACCCTCCTCGTCCTCAGCCTCGTGCGGGCCTTTGCCGCTCCCGAGGCGCGCCTGCGCAACCGCCTCGTCGCCTACACGGTCGTCGCCCTCGTCTGCGTGCGCCTCATGGCCGTCAGTACCATCTGCCGCGAGGAGCAGGTCCCGAGGTGCCACCCGACCTTCTACCTCGCGCCGGGTTCGACGGCGAGCAAGGTCGTCCTCGGCCTGTCGGTCGCGACGGCGCTCCTCGTTCCGACGCTCCTGCGCTCGTCGCTCGCCGTCTCCAAGTCGGACGAGGGCGTCGCGCCGCTCTTCCTCGGCGTGGGGGTCCGTGCGCTCCTCCTCGGCGGGTCGGCGTACTGGGCCCTCGACCACGCCGTCGCCGCCGGGTCGTACGGCCTGAGCGGCACCGAGCTCGCAGGCGTCGCCAAGACGGGCTTCGCGCGCGCCGTCCTCGTCGCCGGCACGCTCGCGGCGAGCCTCGTGTGGCGCCTGTCGCCGCTCTGCATCCGCATCCAGCGCGAGCAGGTCAAGAACTCGGCGGGCCAGCCCATGCGCACGCAGATCAAGGTCATCGGGTTCGCCAACGCGCTCGGCTCGTCGTACCTCCTCTTCTTCGCCGTCGCCTTTGCCCTCCTCGTCCTACTGTCGCCGCCGCCAGCTCAACTCGTCCTCGCCCTGCACCTCATCGTCCTCGTCTGCCTCCTCGAGATCTGGGACTCGGAGCGCGACGTCGCCCACCTCACGTCGTCGCTCGCGTCGACCGCGTCGCTCGAGGCGTTCCTCCAGGGCGACGACCTCGGCGACGGTGCCGGCGGCTTCCCGCCCGCGCCGCCGCACACGGGCCCGACCTTCGTCCAGCTGTCGACGCTCGCGCTCCTCGCGCACCTGTCGTTCTTCGCGACGGGCCACCAGGCCGCCCTCTCGTCGATCCAGTGGTCGTCGGCCTTTATCGGGTTCCCGACCGTCACCTACCCGTTCTCGCCCCTCCTCGTCACGCTCAACACCCTGTCGGGCTTCATCCTCACCGCCCTCGCCCTCCCGCTCTTCGTCCTGTGGAACCTCCCGCCGCCGCTCAAGGACCAGGGCGCCCTCTTTGCGCCGCGGCACCTCCTCCGAGCAGGAGCGGGCTACCTCGCCTACTTTGCGGGGCTCGCGCTCGCGAGCGCGGCATGCGCGGCGCACCTCCGCCGCCACCTCTTCGTGTGGAAGGTGTTTGCGCCGCGCTTCATGCTCGCCGGCGTCGCGCTCGTCGCGACCGACGTCGCCGTCGTCGGGTTCGCCATGGCCTGGGGCGCGGCGGGCGTCATGAGTAAGGCGAGGGCGTCGCTCGGGACGAGGGTGGCCGAGTAGGGCCGCAGAGCGTGCAGGAGGAAGAGGAGGAGGAGCAGAGTAGAGCGCATCCCGCATCTTCCGTAGCATCGCAACGCACTTTATCGCCGTCTCGTCGTCCTCGCTGCCTCTCGCGCGCTCTTTCCGGCTCTCTCTTCTACTCGTCTCTCGACGAGCAAGAAGGACTGGAGAGCTTGGTCTGTACATTGCGAGGCTTCAAGGCGGGGAATGAGGAGAAAGAGCTACTGGTGCGGCGGGGGTCCGTGCGCACGCGCTCAGACCTTGTAGACGACCTTCTGGGCGGATTGCTGCGGACCAGGAGTGAGGGCACGTCAGCTCGACGATGTCGTGACGGCGAGAGAGGCGAGCGCGAGCGCGTAGAGAGAGAGAGAGAGCGAGAGCGAGGGCGGTGGAAGAGAAGGAGGAACACGACGACGCACCTTGCCGGCCTTCAGGTAGTCCATACCCTCCTGGACGTTGGCGAGGCCGCCCTCGAACGGCAGGATCGGGTTGGGCTTGATCGTGCCCGACTCGAACAGGCCCGTGAGGTGGTTGGCGCACCACTCCTCCATGCGGCGCTTGTCCTCGGGCATGGCCGGGAACTTCATGCCGGGCCACTCGAAGGGGACGCCGAGCACGGTGTCTGCGTGGTGCGAGCGAGGAGGAGGAAGAAGGCGGTGAAGGAGGAGAAAGACGAGGAGGAGGAGGGGGAGAAGGAGGGAGAGGGAGAGAAGGACGAGAACGAGCTGTCAGCCTCGCGCTCTCGACGAGCTCGCAGCGCCGCACTCGAGCAGGACAAGGTCGACGCACAGAGGAGGGTCGGCTCAGCCGGGACCGAGTCGGCGTACTCCTTGAGCTCCGGGTCCTGGTTGCCGAGGAGCGTGACGACCTTGCCCTTGCCGGCGGCCTGCGCGATGGCCTTGACGGCCGTGATGGTCGTCTTGCCCTCCGAGATGGTGTCGAGAGCGTAGCGCAGCTTGGGGAAGTCCTTGGCGATCTTGGACGCGACGTCAGCGTCCGAGTCTGCGCGAGAGAAGAAGAGGGGTCCGTGCGCCGAAAGTCAGCTCGGCAGGAATGGCGACGAGCGGCGGCGGGCGACGCACAGGAGTAGGTAGCAGCTGCGCCGAGGGCCTTGAGCTTGTCAAAGTTCTTCTCGCTCGCCGTGACGATGGGCAGGTAACCGGACGCCTTGGCGAACTGGATAGCGTCTGCAAAACGCGCCGACTCGGGTCAGCGCAGCCCTCTTTAACTCTCTGCGTCGAGCGACGGTGCAGCGAAAGACGCACAGAGACCTGTGCTGGTCGAGCCGCCCCAGATCAGGACGGGCTCGGGCTCCTTGACCGGGTCCTGCGGCGTGTTGAGGCCGAGGCGGAAGTAGAACGCCTGAACAATGGTCCCTGCGAGCGCCGGGGAAGGCTCTCATCAGTCTTGTCCTGTGCACGAATGTCGAGAGTGGGCGAGACGCACAGGGACCGACACCGGCGGCGGCAGCCGCCTCGAGGTCGTTGAGGTTGTCGGGGACCTTCCAGACGAGCGACGCCTGCGCCTTGATGTACTCGGCCCAGCCCTCGCCCTCCCACGCGCCGCCGTGGACGAAGCCGGCGACACGGTCGCCCTCCTTGACGTTGGTGACGCCCGAGCCGACCTTGTCGACGATGCCGGCATAGTCACAGCCGAGCCAGCTGCCCTCGGGAGCGAGGAAGTCGCGGCTGTTGTGGCGGGAGAGCGTCAGCGAGTGTAGCTCGACACGGTGAAGGGGAAGAGCAGCTCAGGAGGACTCACTGCTCTGCGAGGAGGACGAGAAGAGGCGAGGGAGGGCCGAGAAGGTGGGGAGGGGCTCAGGTCAGCGTCCTGGACGGCAGGGGAACGGATTGTAGGGGACTCGCTGAAATCTGTGGGGTTGACTGCGATGGCGCTGGTCTGCAGGAGGACGCAGGAGTGAGTGCGGGAGGACGGGAGGTGGAAGCGGGGACGGCGCACCTTGACGAGGATCTCTCCTGCGGCGGGCGAGGGGACAGGGACGTCCTTGAGTTCGGTCTTGCCGCGGGCAGTGACGACGACGGCCTTCATAGTAGCAGGCATGGCGTAGCGAGGTGTGGGAGGGAGGGAGAGAAGAGCGAGGCCGGAGTCCGAGAAGGGCGCGGATCCCGGAGTCCGAGAGTCGGTGACGCTTGCTCAGCCGCGCTTGCTCCCACCGCACCCTGCTCGTACGGGCACCGGCGATACCTGCACCCACAGCCATGGCCAACCCGCAGGACTGTGCCGACTGCCCGCCGCTCGCCTCGACCTCGTCGTCGTCCTCGACCCCGCAACCGAGATCGACACCCGCACCACCACCACCACCACCAGCACACGCACAGCGAGCCAGCACAGATCAGCAGCACGACGCGCTCGACCCAGCCACGTTTGTGCCGCCAGCACTCGGCGAGGGCCACGACAACGAGGAGCTGCCTCGCGTCGTCATCGAGTTCTGCGACCGCTGCAGGGTGAGCTCTCTCCTGCCTCTCTACCAGCATCCCAGAGCGTATCGTAGCGCAGCGCGCCAGCATCCAGCCCCGCCGAGCCCGCCCTCGTCGACCTCCAACCTCGCCCCTCCATCCTCATCTCCCTCGAGCTGACTCTCGCTCCTCCCCACAGTGGCTGCACCGTGCTGTATGGACACAGACTGAGCTCTTCCTCACCTTCCCGCCCGGCGTCGACTCGTCCTCCCCTCCCGGCCTGCGCGCCATCACCCTCGTCCCCCGCAACACCCCCGAGACGGGCGGCCGCTTCCGCGTCTGGCTGCGCTCGTCTGCGCCGACGGGCACCGACACGGCCGGCAAGGGCAAGGACAAGTGGAACGGGTGGGAGCTCGTGTGGGACAGGAAGATCGAGGGCGGCTTCCCCGAGCTCAAGGACCTCGTGCGCTCCCTCTTCCTCCTCCGCTCGGCTCTCGTCGATGCGGTGTGCGCTCTGCTGACGCCCTCTTGACGCACGTCGACTGTTTCCCGCACGCAGAAGCAGCGCATCCGCAACATCATCTCGCCGTCGCAGGACCTCGGCCACTCGGACAAGCCCGTCAAGGCCAAGGCGCCCTCGACCGCCGCCGCCGCCGCGCCAGCTCCGCCAGTACCAGCACCTCGAGCTAATCATGACTCGACGCAGCCTTCGAGCGACGCACGACCTACCACGACTGGCGCAGCAGGAGGGCCCGAGGTCGAGGAGCGGAAACCTGGGCAGCTGCTCGCGTCCGACTTTGCGCCGTCGTTCCGGTGCGGATAGGCAGGAGATCGTAGACGTCTTGATGAGATGTACTGTCCCTCGAGCGTGCTCCTCGGCCCGCAGGACTCGGTGCGAGCGAGCCCGAGAGCAGCGCAGACGAGGACAGCGAGCGACGGCCTTTCTCGCGACGCTCTGCTTCTTCCGCCGCCGCGATACAGTCATACTGAGCCGAACGAGAGCGCAGCACGGCCCAGAGAGAGCGAATTCAGTCGGCCAGAGCGCTCGCCGAGAACCCCGCCGCCGGAGGGGCTCGAGCGCTCGTAAGCGGTTTGCTTTCGAGCGCGGCTGGGGGTGCGAGGAGGACGTCTCTCGGCGCCGACGGTCGCCCAGTGTGGCTCAGATGCCTTGCGAGGCTGCTGACGAGAGTAGAAAGGGTCTCGAGGCGGGAGCGAGGCAGAGAGAGCTCTCGTCGACTTGAGAAGGTCGCTCGCGGATCGAGGCGAACGAGTGATAGCACGACAAGAGGAGGGAGGGGAACAGTACGAGGAACGACTAGATCGATGGCACGAGACAACAACAGGCACGAAAACCCCAGGGCGAAAGAGAAGGGTGAGGGCGAGAGAGGAGGGTGAGAAGAGGACGAGTCGCAGTCAAAAGGTCAGCGAGAGAGGGACGCCGTACCGCCCGACGAGTAAAACCTGCACTACCGGTACCACCTGGCTCTTTTCTACCCGCTGCGTGCGCAGGCGGGCCGGTTTTAGGTCACCTCGTCGTCGGACTTGGTGGACGACGACGAGGCGCCCCGGAGAGGCATCAGGTTCACGGCCACCTCGACTCTGCCGGCCTACCTCGGTGGGCAGGCCGCCGCGCACGGCCGGAATGGTCATCGGGGATCGTGCGCGCGACGAGTCGGGGTGCGGTAGCGCGGGCTCGCTCGGCTCGGCGGCGGGCGAGCTCTGCCGCTGTCGATCGACGTTGACGGGTCCAGATCTGCGGGGCGAGGGTGTGGGAGGGAGGAGCGACAGGGACAGGTGTAAGGGTGGGTGAGAGAGCTGCGAGAGGGCGGGAGGAGGGTCAGCTTCGAGCACGAGGACCGTGCACGACGGCGACGAGCGCCTCCATCGAGGGAGAAGCGGCGACGCACCACTATGCAGAAGACAACAGGCACGAATAAGGATGAAGAAGAGGTGGAAGAGAGGCTGCGGGCGTGGAGGGAGTGCGTCAGCACGCCGCCAAGCGCGAGAGAGGGAGGAGGGAGGAGGAGGCGAGGGGAGAGAGCGCCGACGCACGCAATGATAAGTCGAGAGTCCCTGTACGTCTTGAAGATGAAGATGAGGATGATCTAGAGCGCCTTGGCCTTGGTGGCGGCCATGTGGACGAGCTTGAACGAGAGGCGGCCGTCGGCGAGCTGCAAAGGACGAGGCGACGTCAGCTCTCGCGCACAGCTTGAGCGACTCGTAGGGGGAGCAGAGCTTACGCGCATGAGGTAGCTTGCCGTCGACGAGCCCTCGATGGCCGAGAAGCGGACCCAGTTGCCGCCGCGGACGCCGAACTCGATCTTGAAGCCCTTGAAGAGGGCGACGTTGAAGCGGACGCGCTGGCTCGAGCTCGCGCGGAAGACTGCGACAAGGTGAGGCTCGTGGTCAGCATCCAGTGCAAGGGGGAGGGCGGCGAGGAGGAGAAGGCGGAGAAGGAGAGGGACGCACCGAGCCACGAGGGCTTCTTGCCGTCCTCGTTGACCGCCTTGGCCTCGTTGAGGAGGACCTTGCCCTTGCCGAGGCAGACCCACTTGCCGTCGACGAGCTTGAAGAGCTTGGCGAGCGAGGCGCACTGGCGGACCTCGGCGTCCTCGGTGCGGAGCGGCTTGGCCTTGACGAGGAGGGGCTCGAGCGCCGGTGCGGCCTCGACCTTGTTGGCGCCCTTGGCGAGGGCGGCCTCGAGCATGGTCGGCTTGGTGATGGTCGTCGACGTCGTGCGGAGGGTTGCGATGGCCGAGGACTCGAGGAAGACGGCGAACGAGGTCGGCTCGAGCGTGAGCGACCGCTGGGTCGAGAAGGCCGGCCCGACGGCGGCGGCGGCCTTGAACGTCGCCGAGGACGAGCCGAAGATGCTCGTCGAGCTCGACGCGAACGTCTTGCCCTGGAAGAGCGACCGGTTGCGCGGCTTGGGCGCGTCGAGGTCCTGGTCGGCGGTCTTGCGCGCCGACGACGAGAGCGGGCCCGCCGCCTCGAGGCCGGCGACCATCGTCTTGGCGTCGTCGCTCCACCACGCGGCGGTGGGCTCGTTGCCGTTGGCGTTGGCGACGGTCGAGGGGGTGGCGCGGCGGGAGAGGTCGAGGAGGGTCGCCTTGAGGGCCGTCTCGACGGCGTCGTTCATGAGCGACGTGAGGACCTTGTCGAGCGCGTCGTCGACCTTGGCAACGGCGTCGTCGACCTTGTTGCCGGTGCGGGCGAGGGCGAGGGCCTTGCGGGAGCGGAACGCCTTGCGCTTGAGCTCGAGGTCGCCCCGGGCGACGTCGGCCTTCTTGGCGGTCGAGGTCGACGAGGTGAGCGCGGCGAGGACGCTCGAGCTGATGAGGCTCGAGCGCTGCTCGAGGCTGAGCTCCATCTTGCGGAGCGACACGCTGCGGTCGAGAGAGAGGCGAGGAGGGAGGAGGTGGGGCCGGAAGTCAGCTTGTCGATCGCGGGAGCGGGGGAGCAAAATGAAAAGCGCGTGAAAAGAGAGGACGCACATCTGGCGCTTCTTGAACGACTCAGCGACGTCGTAGGCGACGTTGGCGACGCGCTCCGAGTCGTCCTGGCCCTCGTCGGCCTTGCGCTTGCGGGCGAGCGGCGCCGGCGAGGTCGACGCGTCCGACGACGCGAGGCGGGTGAGGGCGACCTTGGCGGCGAGCTCCTTCTTGCCGGCCTTCTTGAGCGACGCCTTGATGCGGGCGTCGTTGAGGCGCTCGGCCTTGGCCGCCTTGCGAGCCTTGCGAGCGAGGCGGAGGGCGAGGCGGCGGTCGGCGCGGCGAGGGTAGGGCTCGCTGAAGAAGCGGGCGGGGAGGGGTGCGGGCATCTTGCTCGACGTGAGAGTACGAGTAGAGGTAGTAGGTGTGAGTGTGTGGAGGAGGAAGCTCGAGGAGCGAGGGAGGGGGGAGTGAGGAGGAGTGAGGAGTGAGGAGGAGGAGAGAGAGTGAGCGGACGCCCAGGGCGGGCTTTTTCTCAGGCGGGCCTGGCCTTCTTTGGCCTGCCAAAAGTGCCACTGGACGTGTCGAGGCGTAGCCGTCGCGTAGTCGACGGCGCCCGTTCCCGCGCGCGCGACTGCGGGCCGGGTAGAGAGCGCGCTCGCGCGCCGCCGTCCCTCCAGCTCACTCTCGGACGCGCCGAGCCGTGCCACGTCCCTCTCACGTCGCCCAGAGACGCCTGCGAGTGCCACCGGACACGAACCTGCGTTGCAGCTGCGAGGAAGGGGGACGAGGAGGAGGGGAAATGGCTGGCGGCGGGAGGTCGGCACTACGAGCCCTTGATCGACTCGCTCGAGTGCAATCTCGCGCTGCCGGCGAAAGCCTTCGATCGTCGTAGTCGGAGCCGCAGGTCGGGACGGTGGGGAATGCCGCTGAGCTGGGCGAGGACAAGGACGACGAGGGGGAGGCGAGTGCGCGGTCGGCGAGGGCGCTTGCCGGATGAGTCGGCGGTGTTGCTCGAGGGCTACCGTGCTAGCTTGCACGCAGTCGCGCTCAGAGGCGAGCCGAGAGCGGGGAGAGCCAGAGCCGAAGGTGGGAGGACGACTCGCCGACCGTCCAGCTCACGCATCCTCGCTCTGCCAGTCGCACCGAGACTCGTACAGCCTCGTGCGACTTCGACACAGCTCGAGCATGCACCGCGACCAGATCAAGGAGGAGCTCGTCGTCCTCCAGGCGAGCTTGACCCAGGCGGGGGAGATGAGGTTCGAGGACGAGTCGCTGTGGGCCCAGTGGGAGGTGCGCCGCCCTCTATACCCTCTGTCAGACAGTAGACGCTGACCCCTCACCCTTTCAAGCCAGTCCTAGCAGATGCCGCTCCCCTCTCCTCCTCGCTCGCCCTCCCCACCCTCTCGCTCCTGCTCGCACCCGACGTCGACCTCGGCGTCGAGTACCTCGACGGCGACGAGCTTCCCGACCTTTCGCTACACTGCCTCACGCTTGGACGAGGCGAGCAGGCGCGACTGCGGGCAGAGCTCGAGCGGGCCGTCGAGCAGATCCAGGGCGAGGGTGCGCTACCTCTTTCTCCTGCGCATCTCGAAGCTAGAGGGCCAGCTGACGCCTTTGAGCAGACTCGCAGCTCCCCGTCTTCACCGTCTTCACCGCCCTGCAAGCCTACCTCGCCGATCATCAACCTCAAGCCGCCGTCTCGCGAGCGGCTTCCGCCGAGGCAGAGCCGCCTCGAGCACCACAAGGTGCGCCAGTCGTGCTCTCTCCTCTCAGATTAGGGACTGACGGTGCTCTCCCTCTCTGCAGTGGGGCCCTACCACCTCAAGACGACGCTCCTCTGGTCCCACCACCTCCTCGCGACGAGCAAGCGCAAGGACATCGTCGCCTGGAGCACCGAGCTGTCCCTCTACGGCCTCGCCAAGCCAGGGTGCGTTCTCGTCCAGCTGTACACCTCCTCGACGACGAGCTGCGTGCTGACCCACAGCCCCGCAGGTACCCGGGCGTCATCGTCGTCGAGGGCGAGCAGCACAACGTCGACGAGTTCGTGCACCGCATCAAGCAGCTGCAGTGGAAGGCGCTCCAGGTCCGGTGCGAGATCGACGGCGCCGTCGTCGAGGCCGCCACGCTCGAGGAGCAGGGCGTGAGCGTCCAGGACGCGCCGAGATGGGTCGTGAGGCGGCGCACGCACCTCGGCCCTGTGCTCGACCCGCAGGCGATGGAAAAGGTGTGCGTGCGCGAGGTCGAGGGGCTGAACGAGGTGGGCGACCTGTGCGTGTCCTTCCTTCTTCTCGACGACGAGCGCGAGGAGAGCGAGCCGAGGCTGACTTGGCGGTTTCGGCGCTCGCAGCATGAGGGCGGCGGGGCTCGAAGACGTCTTTCTCACTGCACTGAAGCTGAACAAGTAGTGCTGCCCGGAGAGCTCACTGGGAGAGCAGAGACAGAGAGAGCGAGCTTGACATCTTGCGCTGTTTGAGCCTCCCCGCGAGCCCCGCTCAGCTCGCGCGGTTGACCTCGTCCCCCTCGCTCAACCTCGTCACTCGCCGCTCGCCACACCTCGGGCGAGTCGTTCCGCTGGCCGAGGCTCCTTTGCAGCACCACACGAGCCGCACAGCACCACCCCCACGCCCGCCCAGCCATGCCCAAAGGCTGGTCGTCTTCATCGCGTCGCCGCGACTCGGACGACGACGAGGGCGGCACCGCACTCGCCGACGCCCAGCCGGACGACATCATCAAGCCCGCAGGCCTCGAGAACGGCCAGACGCCGCCGTTCGGCGCCCTGTGCGGCCTGTTCGAGCAGTTCGAGAGCATCACCCGCAACAAGCACAAGAAGAACGAGAAGAAGGGCGAGGTTCTGCAGCGGTTCTTCGAGGTGCGCCTCCTTCCCTTGCTCTACTGTGCATGGGCGAAGCTGACCCGCCCTCGTAATCGCAGCGGTGGAGGACCGAGGTCGGCCCCGACCTGTACCCCGTCGTCCGCCTCATGCTCCCCGAGGTGAGCCTCCTTGCTCCTGCTCGACACGCACAAGCTGACGACGACCACCTCCCCGACGCAGCGCGACACTCGTCGCCGCACGTACAACCTCAAGGAGCAGAAGCTCGCCAAGGCCCTCATCGCCGCGCTCGACATCCCGCCGCACAACAGCACCGCGCTCAAGCTCCTCAACTGGAAGGTCCCGACCGCCCAAGACGTACGTCGTCAGTCCCTGAGCGCCCCGCTGGTCCTGCAGCTGACCCTCGCACCCGCCCGCAGCCCGGCGCCGGCGAGTTCGCGTGCGCTCCCTCCTCATTCTCCACCCGCGCTCGCACGCCCTGACGCTCGACCCGCACAGCTCGGTCGCGATGGAGGTCATCAAGAGCCGCTCGCTCGTCATCCGCCGCATCAGCAACACGTCGATCGACGACATCAACACCATCCTCGACTCGCTCGCCCACTCGAGGGGCGCGACCCAGAACGAGCAGGGCAAGACGCGCAGCATGCAGTGCGTCTCACTCTCCCCCTCGCACCTCTCGAGACCTTGCTGACGACGACTGTGCAGGGCCGAGCACGCCAGCATCCTCAAGAACTGCGTCCAGAAGATGACGCCGGCCGAGATGAAGTGGCTCATCCGCATCATCCTGCGCGGTGCGTCTCTCCTTCTCCTTCTCTCCCTCGGCGCTCGCAGGAGCTGATCACGTGCGCTCACGCAGACCTCAAGATCGGCATGGGCGAGAAGACGATCTTTGACCGCCTGCACCGCGACGCGGCCCGCATGTTCAACACGTGCTCGGACATCATGCGCGTGTGCTGGACCCTGCACGACCCGACCTACAGCCCGCAGAACGAGGACTTTACGGTCGTGCCCGGGCGCGTCTTCCGCCCCATGCTGTGCTACCGCACCCAGCGCAACCTCGGCGACGTCGTCAAGTCGATGCGCATCGGCCGCGGGCCTCGCGACCCGAGCCGCCAGCTCCTCCGGGGCGAGTACCCCTCGAACGAGTTCATCATCGAGGAGAAGCTCGACGGCGAGCGCATCCAGATGCACAAGCAGGGCAGCGCGTTCATGTACTCGTCGCGGTGCGCACGGTCCCCTCTTTCCCTCTCGGCCTCCTCGCGCCCTCACTGACCCACCTCGCTCGTGCGCAGCAAGAACAAGGACTACACGTACCTGTACGGCGCCAACGCGACGAGCGGCTCGCTCACGCCGTACATCCAGGACTGCATCCGCTCCGACATCGAGGAGTGCGTCTTCCCCTGCGCTCGCCACCGCTCTGGCGCTAACCTCTCTCAGCCTCCCTCATCTACAGCCTCGTGCTCGACGGCGAGATGCTCGTGTGGGACCCGGTGCTCGGCAAGTACATGCCGTTCGGCAACCTCAAGACGTTCGCGCTTGCGAGCAAGTTCGGCAGCAGCGACCCGAGGCCATGCTGTGCGTGCTCTTCTCTCTCTCTCTCTTCTCGATGGGGCTGCGGCTGACGTAGGAGACGTGCGCGCAGTCAAGGTGTTCGACGTGCTCTACGTCAAGGGCAAGAACGGCGAGGGCGAGGCGCTCATCGGCAAGTCGCTGTGGCAGCGCAAGAAGCTCCTCGGCGACCTCATCACGCACAAGCAGGGCGTCATCGAGATCGCCGAGTGCACGTCGGGCTCGACGACGGCCGACATCCGCAATGTGCTCGAGCGCATCATGGACGAGCGGTGCGTTTCTCGAGCTCGTCGACCTCCCTCCCTCGCGCCCTAGTCAGGCCCTCGCTGACCAAGGGACATGTCTACAGCGGCGAGGGCCTCGTCATCAAGCACCCGCTGTCGCTCTACCAGCTCGGCGGCCGTGAGCACTCGTGGATCAAGATCAAGCCGGGTGCGGCCCTCTTCCCCCTCCTCCTCTCGCGCCCCCCCGAGGAGAGCTGACCGCGCTCTCCCCCTCGCAGAGTACATGGACCAGATGGGCGAGCGCATCGACGGCCTCGTCGTTGGCGGGTACTGGGGCCAGGGTCACCGCTCGGGCTTCCTCGCGTCGTACCTCATCGGCCTGCGCGACGAGGTCAACGGCAAGGTCGAGTGCGTCCCTCATCTTGCTCCTTCTGAGCACAAGCGCAAGGTGCTGACGCCGAGCAACTGCAGGTACAAGTCGTTCGCCAAGATCGGCTCGGGGCTCAACCGCTCGGACTACGCCTGGATCATGTGCGCTCGCCTTCTCCCGCTGCCCCGCCCAGAGCGCCTTCGACTGACTCTCGAGCTACGCCTGCAGCGAGCAGAAGCGCGACAAGTGGATCGAGTTTGACCGCAAGAGGCTCGAGACGGTCCCGGCGTGGTTCAAGACGGTCAACGAGTGGCCCGACGTGCTCATCGCGCCCGAGGAGTGCGTGCGCTCGCCCCTCCTCGTACTCGGGCTACATGCTGACGCTCGACGACCGCGCAGCTCGTTCGTGCTCGAGGTCAAGGCGTCCGAGATCGTCGGCGGCGGTGCGTCCTTGCGCTCTCCTGCCTCTCCCCGCTGGAGCAGAGCTGACTCTTGCCTCTGCAGTCGACTACGGCGCCAACATGACGCTGCGCTTCCCTCGTGCGCCCATCATGAGCGCTCTCGCAGGCGCCATCGACTGACCCCCTCCCTCGCTTGCACAGGCGCGCTCAAGATCCGCGAGGACAAGGACGCCGACAGCGCCGACGACCTGCAGAGCGCGTCCTCCCTCTACCTTCCCTCTCCTAGCGCACCATCCTGACCCTCGGAGCCTGCAGCCGTCCAGCTCTACCGCACGGGCCCGCACAAGCGCTCGATCGGCGACGACATGAGGTCCGTGCACGCTTCTCTCCTCCCCCTTCCTGCCTAGTCCTGACCCGACCTTCTATACAGCGCCAAGAAGAAGGCAGCCATCAGCTCGAGCCGCAGCAACAAGGCGACGTCCATCTCGGCGCCGCTCGGCCAAGTCGACGTCGTCTCGGACATCTTCCACGGCATCACGTTCTGTGCGTCCTCGGCTCTCGTCTCGCTCTCTGAGCTCTCTGCTGACACCGTCCAACCCGCAGTCGTCTTCGACTCGATCCCGTCGGCGCCCAAGGTCGACCTGCAGCGCCGCATCGTCGCTCAAGGCGGCACGATCATGCAGAAGATCCCGCCTGAGGGTACGGACCGCATCGTCGTCTCGCCCAAGTACCAGGGCACGTCTCGAAAGTCTCGATCTCGTGCGAGAGCGCCATCCTGACCCGTCGCGACCGCTCGCAGGCATCAAGAGCAGGGCCGGCGGCAGCACCGTCGACATCTACCACCCCGACTGGGTCCTCGAGAGCATCAACCAGGGCCGACGCCTTCCTCCTCGCAAGCGGTGCGTCTTGAGCCCTCGACCCAGCTCGACCAGCTGGAGCTGACCCCGAGCCGCCACCGAACAGCTACCTCATCCACGCCACGCCCGACACGGCCGACTCGCCCGACTACGCCGACTCGGACGTCGACGTCAAGCTCGACCAAGTCGACGACAAGGACGAGCTCATGCTCTCGCCGCCGTCGCCCGAGCGCCGGCCGTACGAGCGCGCGTACCGCAACTTTGGCGAGGCGGCCCTCGACAGCGAGGACGAGCCGCAGACCGAGAGCGACGACGACGCCGACCGCCTCGCGCAGCTGCGTAACGGCCGCAGCAACTCGTGCAGCGACGACGAGCGCGCGGCGACCGAGTTTGGCGACTTCCTGCAGCACTTCCCGCGTCGAGGAGCGCTGCCGGCCGAGGTCAACCAGGTCAACCAGGACGCGTCGCGGCTCCGTCTCGAGTCGGCATCGAGCAGCCAGAACACCGAGGACTTGTTCGCCGCCGAGCCGGGCAGCGGCGGCGTCGACCAGCTCAAGCTCGAGCCTGACTCGGTCGAGCACGCGGCGTCGCTCAGCATGTGCTCGCACGACAACGAGATGGCGCACGACCCGGCGTTCCTCTTCAAGCCGCTCGTCGCCTACTTTGACTCGAAGGAGGGCGCGGTGCTGAACGGGTTGGCGGCGTCGGGCAAGGCCGAGGGCATCCAGGCCAAGGCCGACTCGGAGTGCGTCTCTCTCGCTTCCTCGTCATGTCCTTCGCAAAGCTGACGCACCTCTCGACGACCAGGCTCGACAAGGCGCGCCGCGGTGCGTCCTCGCGCTCTCTGCGCAGACCCTCCTCGACAAGCACGAGCTGATCCTCCTCTCTCTCGCGCGCACAGTCTTTACAAGCGAGCACGGCGTCGCGACGACCGACCTCGCCAACCCCAAGCTCACGCACATCGTCGTCTCGAGGCTCGTTCCCGACCGCTACGTCGAGCTCGTCCGCCGCACGAGCCAGTGCGTCCACCTTTCCCTCTCGTCCGTCGCCGTCTCGAGCGGAGAAGCTGACCTCGCGCTGCACCACTTGCGCAGGCCCAAGTACCGCCGCCTCGTCACGACCGAGTGGGTGCACAGCTGCGCCGACGAGGAGGACCTGGTCGACGAGGACGACTTCAAGCCGTGAGCGAGAGCTCGCCGACGAGGTCCGAGCGGAGAAGGAGGAGGGGACGAGGGAGCAGAGCTTGCCCATCTGTGCTGTCCGTACCGTGTTTTTTGCAATCACTACGCCCGCTTCTCGAGTTTGCGATCCGCGAGAGCGCCAGCTTGGTCGTGTGCGAGTGCTCGAGGGCGAGGTGAGCTGGTGAGCCGGCGGTGATCGACAGAGCGTGCGCGCTAATTAGCGTCGGTCAAAGGCGGCGGCGCAGGAGGCGAGGCAACTCGTTGACCTTCTGAACGACACTCGACGCGCGTCCACCTTTGAAGCTCGCTCAGCTCGCCTTCCCGCCGCCGCCGTTGACCAAGTCGCGCGACTCGCCAGGACCCACAGTCACCCGACGATCCGCAGCCCCTCCCCCTTACCGCTCGTTCGTCGTCAAGAAGTCGTCGTCGCCCCGCAATCCTCGGCCGCCTCGATCGCACTTCATCTCACGCTGGCTTCTCTCCGCCGCCTCTCTCTCCAACGCCACGCCGCCACCACCATGGGTCGCAAGGTCGTCATCACGCTCCACAGGAACGACCTGCGGTGCGTCCCTCTCTCGGCTCCCACGCAGAGCCACCACCGGCTGCAGCTGACGCGCGCGCACCGCCTTGACCGACCCTCGTCCTCCCGCCATTGTTTCCGCTCGTCTCGCCCTCTCCCTCCTCGCAGCGTGCACGACAATGCCCTGTTCCATGCAGCACACGACTCGCACCACAAGGACGTGACCCACGTCCTCCCCGTCTTCGTGTTCGACGAGCGCTTCGTCGAGCTCTCCGGCCTCCCCAACTACCAGCGCCAGGGTCCCGAGGCCCGCACCCGCCAGTTCAACTTCTGGCGCACCGGTGCCTTCCGTGCGAGGTGCGTCCTCGGTCGTCCCCCTTGCCCCTCGCGAGCCTCCTCGAGCTGACGCCTCGGCCGACCTCTCCCTCAGGTTCCTCGTCGAGGGCGTCTTTGACCTGCGCGACACGCTCCGCAAGCATGGCAGCGACCTCCTCATCCGGTTCGGCAAGATGGAGGACGTCACGGCGCAGCTCGCCGCCGAGCTCATCCAGAACGGCGACGAGGTCAAGGAGGTGTTTCTGCAGAAGGAGGTGCGTCGACGCTCGCACTGCTTGCCCAGCTCGTACACGCCATGCTGACGATCTTGTCCGCCCACAGTTCTACTCGGAGGAGAAGTCGATCGAGCACAAGCTGCGCAAGAACCTCAAGAAGTCGGGCGTGCCGCTCACTTGCTTCGACCAGGTTCCCCTCAGTGCGCTCGCCTCTCCTTCTTCCTCGACATCATCGCTCGTGAGCTGACGCCCGTCCTCGCGCAGTTCACGTCGACGACCTGCCGTTCAGCGTCAAGGACATGCCCGACGTCTTTACGCCCTTCCGCAAGCGCGTCGAGGGCCTGCCCGGCTTCGGCCGCTCGACGCTGCCCATCCCCAAGTCGTTCAAGCCGTTCCCCAAGCCCGAGGACTCGAGCAAGGTCTACCCGGGCTACGGCGGCCGCATGATCGACGAGGAGAACCGCGACCTCGACTACGTCCTCGCGCACCTCCTCAAGCCGCTCCAGGACTCGTTCCAGATGGTCGCGAGCAGCGAGGGCAAGAACCAGCAGAGCGCGTTCCCGTACGCCGGCGGCGAGACGGCCGCGCTCGAGCGCCTCGAGTTCTACTTCAAGAAGGGCTCGCCGCCGCCAGTCGCTCGGTACAAGGAGACGCGCAACGGCCTCATCGGCCACGAGTACAGCACGAAGCTGTCGCCCTTCCTCTGCCTCGGCATGATCTCGCCCCGCACCATCGTCGAGGCGCTCGACGAGTCCGAGGCCAAGTTCGGCTCGAGCCAGAACACGTACTGGGTCCGCTTCGAGCTGCTGTGGCGCGACTACTTCCTCTTCGTCGCTCGGTGCGTCGCTCTCTCCCTCTCTCTCCGTGTCGTCTCGCCCTGACTCGGTGTCGTCGCTGCAGCAAATTCGGCACCAAGCTCTTCACGCTCGGCGGGTTCGAGGAGGTCACGGACCCCAAGCAGGCCAAGTACAAGCTCCAGGACGGCTGGTGGAAGACGTGGGAGCAGGACAAGAAGCTCGCCGGCAGCGCCGAGCACGAGCAGCCGGCCGTGCGGTGGATGCAGGGCACGACCGGCGTCCCGTTCATCGACGCCAACATGGCCGAGCTGCGCGAGTCGGGGTGCGTTCTCCTCCTCCTTCTCTCTCTCTCGCTCTCGCGCACGAGCTCGAGACTGACGATGTCGTCGACGCGCACGCAGCTTTATGTCGAACCGCGGCAGGCAGAACGTCGCCTCGTTCCTCACCAAGGACTGCCAGATCGACTGGCGCCTCGGCGCCGAGTTCTTCGAGTCGCACTTGATCGACTTTGAGGTGCGTCTCTTCTTCTTCTCGAGCTCGTCGAGAGCGTGAGCTGACTGTCCTCGTCCATCTCGCAGCCGTCGAGCAACTGGGGCAAGTGAGTCGACCTCGCCCTCTGTCTCCTCGTCCTCGCTCGCCGCACCCGACGCTGACCTCGCCTCCCTCTTCCCTCTCCGCAGCTGGCAGTACGTGAGCGGCGTCGGCAACGACCCTCGGGCGTCGAGGCAGTTCAACCCGATCAAGCAGGGCAACGACGTGCGTCCCTCTTCCTCTTCTTCTCGCTCCCTCGGATCACGTCGACCTCGTTTGACTCTTCCTCTCGATCTGCAGTACGACCCGCAGGGCGACTACATCCGCGCCTGGCTGCCGCAGCTCGCCAAGGTGCCGACGCAGCGCATCCAGTGCCCGTGGACCATGCACCCCTCGGACCGCGCCAAGGCCATCCCCGCCGACTCGTACCCGGCTCGCCCCGTCCTCGAGCAGTCGACGTGGAAGTCGCACTACAACCGCAAGGGCCCGAACAAGCACGGCGTCCCGAACCGCAACGAGCGCGTGCGCAACCCGGGTCCGGCGGCGCTCCGTCACGGCGGCGCAGGCGGTCAAAGCGGAGGCGGCGGCGGCAAGAAGCACGGCGGCGCAGCAGGAGGCGGCAACGCGCAGCACAGCGGTGGACCGCAGCCGTCGCTCGAGTCGCGCGAGCGCGAGTCTCGGGTCGCGACGCACGTCCTCAAGGAGGCCAAGAAGAACGGCGAGCCGCAGCAGAACGGCAAGCAGAACGTCGCCTAGAGCTCTCTCTCGCACGTTCTTCTCTCCTCTATCCCTTTCCCTCTTCGTCGTTGTCTTTCCCTCTCTCTCTCTCGCCCAAGGTTGTTGCAGCACAAGCATCGTCACGACTCGCATCGACGGAGACGGACAGTGTACCTCGTAGCCTATCATACCTCACGCGCATGCTCAAGCACAATGCATCGAGTTCCAGCTACTGCAAAGCGACTGCTCGAGAGGGAAGGGGAGGAAGAGAGAGGGAGGCGGTCCGTGCGCTCGAGGCAGGGGGTCCGTGCGCTCAAGCCTTCTTCTTTTTGGCCGACGGCGTGAGCGCGATACCGGCTGGGCGCTTGACGCTCGTCTCCCCTGCGTCGTCAAGGACGTCAGTGAGCGCGCTCGAGAGAAGAGAGAGGCGAGGAGCGAGACGCACACTGGAAGAAGTTGCAGCGGAACTGCGGGTCGACGTGCAGCTTGGCCTGGCCCTGGTCGTAGCCCGGCCCGACAGGTCTGCGAGCGAGACGACGACATCCTCGTCAGCACGTGCAGGAGAGAGCGAGGGAGGGGAGAGGGAGCGACGCACCTCGCGCAGAGGAAGAACCTCCTGCCCTTGTTGATCCCGGTCTTGTTGACCGTCCACAGCTTTGACGGCTCGTTGTGGCCCTCGCACAGCGGCGGCGGCTTGGAAGCAAAGATGCTCGACCATGCCGAGGCCGACTCGGCGTTGAGCGCCGCCGTCGGCGCGCTGCCCGACGAGGACGAGGGCGCAGACGCCGAGAGCATGGCGTCGGCCTGCTCCTCGGTGCTCGCTCGAGCGGCGCGTGCTCCTGGTCCGGCGCCATCATCGTCATCGTCCGAGAGGACAAGGACCTCGCGATCTGGAGGCGTGCGCGGGCGCGGCCTCGGCGACTGGGACGGCTTGACGGCGGCGGCGGACGACGACGACGACGGCGCTGCGAGAGGAGGCGGCGTCGTCGTCTTGGCCGTCGAGCTGCTCTTCTTGCGCTTCTTCTTGGGCTGCGCGTCGGGCTGAGGCGGCGGCTTGAAAAAGCTCGACAGCTCTTGCTGGCCCGTCTTGCGCTCCTTGACCTTCTCGGGAGGTGGCGAGGGATCGCGCGCCTTGTCCTTGCCCTTCTTGGACGTCGACGACGAAGATGACGACGTGTCCTTGGACATGGGCTGCGAGGACGAGGCCGGCTTGGCGACAGGAGGTGGCGCACTCGAGCTCGACGCGACAGGTGCCGAGGACGAGCCCGGCTGCGGCGACGGCGACGGCGTCGGGCCGTCCTTCTTGCCGAAAAAGCTCGACAGGAGCTTCTGCTTGCCGGAGAACTCGTCGTAGAAGCGGGCGGCGAAAGCGGGAGGAGGCGGCGGCGGGTCGCTCTTGCTGCGGCCGGGGTTGAGCTCGTTCCAGAGCGACACCTTGCCGCGGCCGGGGATGTCGAGCTCGTCGTGCAGGTCGAGGTAGACGGGGCAGTGGTCGGAGCCCATGATGTCGCGCTGGATGTCCGAGTCCTTGACCCAGGGAAGCAGGGCCGGCGTGATGAGGATGTAGTCGATGCGAGCGCCGTAGTTGGTCGGGCTGTGAGCAGATCGAGCGTCAGCACGAGCTTGAGGAGGAGGAGGTGAAGGGGAGGAGGAGGACGCACCGAGCGTCGATCTTGGTGTTCCAGCCTGCACGAGAGCGAGGTCAGCAGGAGGAACCGGCTCGGCGAGTCAGCTGCGAGGGCGTGTCTCGACGCACAGGTGAACATGCCCAAGCGATCTGGGTGCAGCCTGCGCGTGATGTCGATCATGATGCCGTTCTCGCCGGTAAAGCTGTTGAGCCAGGTCCGAGCGGGGTGGTCCGTGAACGCCTCGAGGCCGGACTCGCGAGCACGGCGCTCAGGGTCGGCCGTGTCGAGGTCAGAGGCACAGATGTTCTGTTTCGCGAGGTTGAGCACGTCAGTGCATCTCGAGGGAGAGCTGAGCAGTAGAGGGTAGAGAAAGAGGACGCACGAGGTCGCCGACGACGATGACTTGGCGGCCTGCGCGAATGAGCCCTCGCACTCGTCGATCGACCATCTTGTTGAAGTTGAGCTTGAACTCGAGGCGGTCCGAGTTGGTCTCGTTCGGGCAGTAGCTGCGAGCGCACGGCGGGATGAGCGAGACGAGCGTGAGGAGGTGCGTGCGCTGAGGGGTAGCAAAGAGGAGGACGCACAGGTTGATGAGGACGAACATGCCCGTGTCGATGACGGTCGTCCTGCCCTCCGAGTCGAGGTCCTTCATCGTGTTGTAGTCGAGGTCGGCGTCGGACGAGAGCGGGTACCCGCCGATGCGCTCGTCGACGGGCATCGTCGTCAGGAGGAGGGACGAGCCGATGCCCTCCTCGGCTTTGACCGGGACAACAACGTCGCGCTTGGTGAAGATGGCCGTGCCGTGCACGCCCTTGACGCTCTTGCGGTAGAACGAGAAGAACGAGTCGAACGCCGACATGCACGCCATGCCCTTCTCGATCTGCGCGCGCGTGATCTTGGTCTCTGCGGGCGTCCGAGAGATTGCGCGTCAGCGTATGCGCCCGTCGAGAGGCGAGGAGGGAGCGCCGCGCACCCTGGATGCAGGTGATGTCGCCCTCGAGGTCCTCGATGATGCCCTCGTGCGTCTTCTTGACGTTCCACCTGGGCGCACGGTGGCGTTCTGATAAGCTCCACATCAAGTACGAGTCTGCCTTTCCCGCAGAGCGAGAAGTGCTGGCATGAGAGAGGGAGCAGCTCACGGATGAAAGTGGGGGAGCGTCTTGATGCCGTTCTGCGCGCTCAGGTGGGTCAGCTGTGCGCGCTGCGGTACGGAGAGGGGCACAAGCGCACCACATTCCAGGTCACGATCCTCATGGTGGGTGCGGTAGCTCTGGAGCGGGTGGGTGGACGACGAGGCGATGCAGTTGACGAGGGCGAGGCGGGGCGGCCGTGGAGAGCCCGCACAAGGGCCTGGCGCGATCGAGGTAGCTCCTAGAAAGCTATTGAGCCGGTAGAGCGCAGCCCTGCGAGGTGCGGCGGGGTCGAGGTGGGTGCGGTCGAGGTGGCGGCGCGCTTCCAGACTCTCCTCGCGGCGAAGTCGCTCGACTCGCTCAAAGTTGACATCCGCGCACTCTCTCTCAGCGCGCAGTCCGTGCATAATTTCGCTCTAGTGCAGCCCCCGAAGATAGTCTACGCGCGCACGTCTATGCCTCGCCCCGCGCCTCGAGGACGCACTCCCTCAACCGCTCGAACGCCAGCTCTGCGTCCTGCTCGGTCGCGAGCGAGAACGACACGCGCACGAACGACGACACGCCGCCATTGGGCAGGAAGCCGACGCCGGGCACGGCGAGGACGCCCTTCTGCACCGCCGTCGTCGAGATGAGCGACGACGAGTCGCCCGGGCTGCCGTCCTTGGTCAGGTGCAGGTCGAGGAACAGCTGCAGGCGTGCGCTCGTCCGTCAGCGAGTCGTTCTGAGAGCGCAGGAGAGGGAGAGGGGGAGAGAGAGGCGGCGACGCACGAACATGCCCGCCTCGGGGCTGACCCAGGTCGCCAACCCGTCGAGGTACCGGTGCGCGACGCGCTCAAACATGTCGCGCTTGGCCTTGTAGAAGGCGGCGACGCGCTGCGTGTGGGCGACAAAGCCGTCGAGCCCCCACTTGTTGAGCAGGACGAGCACCATGGCCTGCGTCGTCGACGACGGCTGCAGGTTCGTGTTGGACGTGTGCAGGTCGATGACATCGAGGAGCTCCTTGGGGCCCGTGACGAAGCCGAGGCGCATGCCTGGGCGCAGAGAGCGAGCGAGAGGTTCGTCAGCTCGAGTTCGGCCCGGCGTCGGGAGGAGGTCAAAGCGCACCAGAGCTCAGGATCTTGGAGAACGAGTCGAAGCGGACGACACGGCCCATCTTGCCGCCGTCGCGTGCCTCGAGCTCGAAGTAGCTCGGCACGAGGTGCGTCGGGTCGAAGGACAAGAAGTGGTAGGCGTCGTCCTCGAGGATGAGCAGGTTGTGCTTGCGAGCGAGGGCGAGGACGGCTTGGCGGCGGGACTCGGGTGCGGTCGCGCCAGTCGGGTTCGAGCCAGTCGGGCTGCACGTGGAAGCGTCAGAGAGGTGAACCACGGACGAGGAGAGGGAGCGAGAGGGAGCGCGCACATGGTGTAGAGCAGCCTCGGGAACCGCTTGCCCGGGTACAGCGTCGCAAAGTTGTCGAGCGTCTCCTCGAGCTTGGCGGGGACAAGACCCTCGTTGTCGACGGGAAGCTCTGCAGGTGCAGTGTTGAGGGTCAGCTCGCCGTCGAGCAGCTGAGTCTCGGAGAGCTGGGGACGGACCGATAAGGTTGACCTGGAACCGGTTGAGGAGGCCAAGCGTGCCCCTGCGCGCAGGACAGGCTCGTCAGAACTTGATCATCAGTGCCGACGGACCGCCAGGAAGGGAGCCGCACGAGTAGACCGGCGACTCGATGAGGATAGAGTCGTCGTCGTTGACGAGCGAGTGGAAGGCCTGCTCGAGTCGCGCATCAGCGTCGGTTTTTCGCCTCGAGAGCGCGAGGAGAGCGTCGACGCACCTTATTGATGAGGTCCTGGCTGCCGCTGCCGAGGCTGACCCTCCAGCTGCCGTCCTTGGCGCGCTTGTGCCTCGTCTCCTGCAGGTTCTCGATCCACTTGACGAGATTGGGCAGGCCCGCCGTCGCGCCGTACTGGAGCGCCTCGTTGAGCGCGTCCGACTCGACCGTGAGCGTCTCGACCGGGTCGCCAGGAATCTGCCAAGCCGCGGTCCACGAGTCAACGACGAGCCGGCCAGGAGAGCTCGGGCGAGCGCGCTCGACGCCGGCTAGGACGGCGAGGGAGGGAGGGGGACGCACGATGGGCTTGAGGTCGACCTTGATGGCCGAGAAGGGGAACGTGTCGGCGTTGGGCTTGCCAGCGAGGAGCGAGACCATGCCGGGGATCTTCTCGAGCGGGAACAGGCCGCGAACTGCGCAGGAGAGCAGGCCGGGCGTCAGCTTGGACTAGTTAAAGTGTATCGTGCGGCCGTCCTGGCAGCTGCGCGGCCGGCAATGCTTTCATCGGAGGTGGGGAAGAGGACGAACTGGCGGAGGGTTCCCACCGGCGGCCTCGCTCCGAGATGAGGGTGGACCAGTCGAGGGAGCTGTCCTGAGTCATGCTAGTGCGTCTGGGTGGGAGAACAAGCGAGCAGAGCCGGGTGGGGAGAGCAGAGACGAGGAGAAGCGGGAGCCCGGCTCATCGCTCGACCTCTCGTCCTCCGCATGCTCCAGCAGCTGCGCTCCTTGTCCACGACCCGACCCGCCTTTGCTGCAGCTCGCTCCATACTCGGCAAGATGGTCGAATCCGCCACCGCAGAGCGCGCCGACGAGCTCCGGCACAACTACGACTCGATCGCCGACCAGGTCAAGCAGGCGGCCGCCAAGCGAGGCAGTGGACCGACGGTGCGTGGCCTGTGTACACACTGCTTCGAGACGCACCCTGACCCTTCTGCACCCCGTCCTGCAGCCCCGCCTCGTCGCCGTCAGCAAGTACAAGCCTGCGGGCGACCTCCTCGCCCTGCACGAGCACGGCGTGCGCCACTTTGGCGAGAACTACCCGCAGGAGCTCGAGGGCAAGGCCAAGGAGGTGCGCCCCTGCCCGTCCGCTCGGGTCAGTCGGCGACGTGCGTGCTGACCCTCGCTCAACGACAGTTGCCGACCGACATCGCCTGGCACTACATCGGCACGCTCCAATCCAACAAGTGCAAGATGCTCGCCTGTGCGTCGGTCTGTGCTCTCGCGAGACGGCGAGCGACTCGCTGACCCGCAGCGACGCCCACAGCGATCCGCAACCTGTACGCTATCGAGACGCTGACGTCGGTCAAGGCGGCCAACCAGCTGCACAACACGCTCTCGGCCCTGTCGCCCCCTCGCGACGAGCGCCTCAACATCTTTATCCAGATCAACACGTCGGGCGAGGAGCAGAAGTCGGGCCTGCCCGTCCTCGCGCCGTCGTCGTCGCCGGCAGAAGGCCCGCTCGTCGACCTTGCGCTCCACATCGTCGAGAAGTGCCCGACCCTGCGGCTCAAGGGCCTCATGACGATCGGCTCGCTCGAGTCGTCGACGTCGGACGCGCCCAACCCGGACTTTGAGCGGCTCAAGGAGACGCGCGAGGCGCTCGTCGCGGCGCTCAAGGACAAGGCGGGCGCGGCAGCGGCAGCGCGAGGCGAGGACGGGGACGCGGTGCGCAAGGCGGTCGACGAGGTCGAGAAGGAGGGGCTCGAGCTGAGCATGGGCATGAGCAGCGACTTTGCCGAGGCGATCGAGCAGGGGAGCACCAACGTGAGGGTCGGGTCGAGCATCTTTGGCGCGCGGCCGGCCAAGTGGTGACGGCGTCTCCTCTCTGTCTACTGTAGCGTTACCGTTGTCGTCCGCATCCTGCAAAGCCCGTCGTTGTTGAACCCGAGTTTGCCGGCGTCCGCGGACTTGAGCCGATCGCCTTGCTCGTCGTCTCGGCGCCCTCGCTTCGCCCGCAACCCCCCTCGCGCTCGCTCCAGCACCGCAGCGATGGCCGGCAAGCAGCCTGTTCAGGCCCAGTGGCAGCCTCAGCAAGACCCCAACGCCCACCTGTACCCGCCTGACGAGCTCTCCTACGACGGTGAGCCACATCGCTCCTCCTGCCCTCGCCCGGCTCGCTCGCCGCCCGCCCAGCTCGTGCAGTGCGGCGCAGGCGAGCTTGTTCCCGATGTCGAGTGCGCAGGAAGAGCTGACGGAGCTGGCCCTTGTCCTCCTCGCCCGCCCGCAGCCTACGGCAACCCCGCTCCTCCGCCTCTTCCGCAGGAGAGCAAGCGCGACAAGCGCCGCAGGGAGATGGTCGACCGCGTCACGAGGCTCCAAGATGACACTGTCGCACGGCGAGACCGGTGCGTCCTCTTCCCTCTGCCCTTTGCCGACGCCCCCAGGCCGCGGGCGAGCTTCCCGGCCGGCTCTCGAGCCAGGAGCAAGCGAGACGACAGCTCGCCAGCATCGCGCATGGGCAGGGCGACAGGGTGTCACAGCGCACTCTTCGAGCATGCTGGGGCGGATGCACCGCGCGCAGTCGCACGCAGCTCGTGCCCCTCACCCCCTCTCTGCCCCGCGAGCACTCTTCGACCAGCAGGTCCGCCGCAGAACGACAGCTGACGCCTCCACGCCGCCCGCAGCATCTTCCACGACCTGTCCGAGATCTACGCCCGCACCGCCGACGAGCTTCTGCCGCCGCCCGTCTTCCCCACCTCGGACCTGTCCATCCCCGTCGGCCAGCTGCCGCCCTCGCTCCCCTTTACCGACCCCGTCATCCCCGACATGCACCCGATCCCGTACCTCTTCTCGCTGCACCGCCTCTCGCTCGAGCGCGCCAACGAGCAGGTCGCGATCCGCCTCTTCCACCAGCACCAGGTCGCGAGCGCGCGCCGCCTGTACGACGCCGAGGTCGAGCGCATCGAGGACGAGTACGAGGCGGCGACCAAGGGCGTCGTCGAGAAGCTGTTCGAGGGCGTCGAGGAGCGCCGGAAGAGGCTGCTCGAGGAGAAGGACGGCGAGGGCGTTACGATCGGTGCGTCGACTTCTCCGTCGGCTACGTCTGCGGCGTCGAGATGTTCTCGAGCCCATGCTGACTAGCTCGGGACCGTGGCGCACAGATACGTTCCTCGAGAGCCAGCGCACGCACGGCACGCGCCGCATGCGCGGCAACGGCCGAGTCGGCGCGTCCTCTCGCGGCGGCGGCGGCGGGCACAACGGCGCCCTCGGCTCGGGCACGAACGGCGCCGCCTCGCCGTCCGAGTCGGTCACGAACGGGCGCGACGGGCCCGGCGGCGCGGGCGCGGGCGGGGCGGGCGCGGGCGCCAACGGCGGCGCGACGAGCGCGGCGGGCGTCGGCGTCGATGCGGCCGCGCTCGGGTCGCTCCTCGGCCTGAGCGGCGTCGCCGACCCGTTCCACCTCGCGGCGGCGCTCCTGCCCCCGAGCGGCGGCGTCGCCGGGTCGGGCGCGGCGACGCTCACGGCGCTGAGCGGCATCGGGCCGACAGCGTCGCTCCTCACGGGCACGGTCGGCAAGCGCAAGCCGGGCGGGCGCACGCAGCCGGGCCTCCCGCCGGCGCACTTCCTCGTCCAGAGCGGGACCTACAGCCAGTTCGGCAAGAGCTTGGCGGGCCTGAGCGCGCTGCGAGGCGAGGAGGTCGAGGGCGACTTGGGCGAGATGCGGCGCAAGCGGCAGAGGACTGGCGCCGGAGGTCGACGGAGGGCCTACGAGTGACTCGTCGTCGTCGTCGATGCGCGTCCTGCCTCCTCTTCTCTCGTTCTCTCTCCCTCGTCCTCTCGCCTCACCTGTTGTCCTGCCGTCGCTATCCGCTGTAGATACCCTTGCGCTAGCCCATCCTCTCTCTTGCACTCTCACCTGCATCGTCATGTTGCTCTCGCGCTGCGGACGGCTTCTAGAGAGGTGCATCCTGCGCGTCTATGCAGGTCGTCCTCGCCGGTCTCTCTCCGCCACTCTACAACAGCGGGTACACGTCGTCCCTCCTCTGCTCCCACAGCGGCATCTCCTTGCGCATCTGCTCGAGCCACGAGAGATCAACGTCGGCCATGACGAACGTGCCCGCGTCGTCGTCGACGCCCTCGTCCGGTGGCGGGAACTTGGGCGGGCGGTCCGACGCCTGCGCGACGACGCTGCCCCATGGGTCGACGATGAGGGCGTGGCCGTACGTCTGGCGCGAGGGCGAGTGCTGGCCGATCTGCGGGCGAGGAAGAGAGAGAGAGAGGCGTGTCAGCTCGCGAGGGGGCTTGAGCGTCGAGCGACGGACGGACCTGCGCGGGCGCGAGGACGTAGCACTGGTTCTCGATGGCTCGTGCGCGCAGAAGAACCTCTGTGGAGCGGTGCGAGGGAGTCAGCTAGGCGCAGGAGGGCGAGGACGAGGCGAGAGACGTACCCCAATGAGGCGCGCCCGTGTTGAGCGTGAAGGCTGACGGGTAGCAGAGCACCTGTGCGCCTCGTCGCCGCAGCGCGAGCCCGACCTCGGGGAAGCGCAGGTCGTAGCACGTCAAGAGGCCGACTGCGCGCGAGGCGAGCGAGGGTCAGTGCGCGCTTGAAGAGGTCGTCGAGAAGGAGGCGAGGGCGACGCACCTCTGCCGATGGGCGTCGCGACCGGGTCGAGCAGCTTGTCGCCTCGGATCGTCGTCTTGCTCTCGAGCATGACGCCGCCAGCTGGGCCACTCGGCTTCACGTCGAACAGGTGAAGCTTGCGGTACGCCTGGAGGATCTCGCCGTCGGGGGAGATGAGCTGCGGACGAGCTGAACCAGGGTCAGTCTCCCGGCAGAAGACTCGACGGCTCGAGGACGGCATCGTGGAGGAGGAAGAGGCGCACCAGGTTGGTGTTGTAGCACTTGTCCTCGGTTCCCTTCTCGTGAACGCCGACGCCGACAAAGATGGCGCTCTCCTTGGCCTGGGCGCGGACCCTGCGCACAAAGTCGCTCGCCTCGAGCGACTCGCTGAGCTTGGGGACCTCCTTGGCGTCGGCGATGAAGTCGGCCGCCTCGGGGAGGTACAGAAGCTTGCAGTTGGCCGAGGCGGCGCGGCGGATGAGCGAGGTGCAGAGGGCGGCGTTGCGAGAGACGTTGTTGGTCGAGCAGATCTGGCCTACTGCGGCGAGCATGGTCGTGGAGCGGAACGGTACGGGCGAGCGGGCGGTGCTTGTGGGGGAGCTCGAGTCTGGGTCGAGGAGGAGAGGGAGGGGAAGGAGGGTGCAGGTGGCTTGACGAGATGGCCAGGATAGCAGACAGAGTGCAACGCTGTCCTCGTGCACACTCAGGCTTCTGGGCGACGTGTGCGGAGAGCGACGTCGGCGAATTCGACAATCGAGCGGAGAAGGCCGAGCCGGGTGTCCTCCCACCCTGGCCAGTCTTGCTGCTGCACAGCAGGCCAGCAGTGTACTCGCCATGCACTGCACCTGCTCAGCCGTGCGCCGCGAGCGGACAGTAAGGCGCTCGACCTCGACGACGTCGGCCCCCGCTCCTCCAACTCGTCCTCGGCCCATCCCTGCGGCAGCACCAGCAGCGCCGACAGCCAACCAGCATGCTCTCAAGACGACACAGCGCCGGCCCGACTGTCCGCCACGCCCTCCCACGCCCTCGCCGTCGCTCGCCGTGTCGGCGCGTCCTCATCAGCAACCCGCGTTTGCCGACCTCTCCCGACACCGGCAACGACTTCTAGACTGGCACACGCGGCTCATCGAGGTCCGGCAAGGCTCAAGACGCGCTCGGACTATGAGAGGCGGGCTCTGCAGTGGTGGGAGAGCGGGTGCGTTCTCGTCCTCCCCGCGTCCTCCTCCTCGTGCCCCTCTCCCTCCTCCCCTCGCCCTCGCCAGCCCAGCTCGACTATGCAGCGACGCGACATTAGGCTGACTCGGGACTCTCGCCGGCAGCGCGGCCGAGCAGGACGGCGTGGGACGCGTTTCGAGCGATGCAGGAGCTGGTGGTCGTCCTCGAGCGGCTCAACAAGGACCTTGTGCGTCTCTCCCGCACTCTCTATTCATCCTTGAGCTCGGGCACAGCCCTACCATTCCTTGAGTCGAGCGCTGACGCCCTCGCACTCGTCGCGCAGGTTAGACGAGCCCTCGATGGCGCCCTCCCTCCTCGGTTCCCGAAAGCTCGTCTTCCCGCTCGCCGGCGGCCTGCAAACGGCGCCGGTCGATGCATGCGAGGTTCCTTGACCGATTCTGCATGCGCAAGCTGTCCGAGTCGTCCGTCTCATCGTCCCCCACTCGTCCCGGCGGCCGACCGAGTCGAGCCGTCGCGGACGAGTCCATTTCGAGGCCGCGCCCCCCTCGCGTGCTCCTGTGAGCAGCGGGCGCATTAGTGAGCCGCTCAGCATGGTCGCCGCCGCTCCGGCGCGACTGTGCGCCGGCTCACCACCCAAAAAACAGGGGGAGGCTGCGCACCCTCTCTCAATCGACAACTCTTGATCCAGCGGGGTTGGCGGCTTCTCGATGGGCGGGATCGAACGGTGAGGTCTCTGCGGTGCTCTCGAGCGCCTCTGGGAGCCGGTAGCTGTCTTGTAGCGCGAGATAGCTTGTTTCCCGGCCTTCTCAAGTCGGCCGAGAGGCGAGGTGCGAGCGCTCCTTCTGCCGGCTCCAGCGCTCTCGAGCGTCTGCTGTGGACCTGTTCGAGTGCTCACGAGCAAGCCGAGGCGCGCCGACGCTCGTGGGCGGCGGCATCGTCGTCGGCTCGAGCGGGCGAGCGGGCGAGCAAAGCTAATCAAGCATACGCTTGCTCGCCTTAGCTTTGATTTGCGCGAAAGCCGATTAGGAAAGAGTCAAGCAAGAGTCAAGCGCGATTTTGTAATCTCTCTTCGAACGCCAGCGCTGGCTTTTCATTGGCCGACGCACCCAGTCCCCGCCATCGCACGGACCTCGACTCGCTCTGAGGCTCGAGTCTAGCTCCCATGCACGACAGGTTCTCGCTCGCTCTCTCGCGAGTGGAAGGACGGCTTGCTCTCGGTACGAGGAGCGCGCAGAACGAGAAGAGGAAGCGATGCTCTGCGTTGCGAATCGAAGCGGCGTCGAGCGCGACAAGAGCTCCGACGGACGACGAGGGGATCTAGTAGAATCAACAAGGTGAAGGCGAGACGAACGCTCTAGACATCTGTAGCACACGAGGGAGGCGACCGGCGCGCTCCCTGACCCGAGAGGAGGGAAAGGCGAGAAGGGGGACCGTGCGGGCTCGACGCCGCGCTTTTCGACGAGTCGATTTGGCCGACTAGGACCAGTTCCAGCGCAGAGGAAGGACGCCAGTGTCGAGGTTGCCGACTGTAAGAGAGAGAGAGAGAGAAGGAGAGAGGGTCAGAGCGCGCTCGAGGGGACGAGGGTGGAAAAAGGAGCGAGGACGCACTGGCTTTGAACGCGCCGAGGCTCAGGTCGAGCGAACCGTACGAGCAGCCAGGGCACCTATGAGGAGAGAGAGAGACAGAGAGTCAGCAGGAGAAGCAGGGCAGGAGGACGAATTTCGAGCGACGAGAGGAGGAGCGAAAGCTCAAGACGCACGTGTCGGCGACCTGGGCGCGAACGCTCTTGCCGTTGGCCGTGTTGGTGACCGTGACGTACTGGCCGCAGTGCGAGCCACCGGCGACTTGGGGCGCGTTCATGGCGACGATGTAGGCCGAATCCGAGTTGACCTTGCCGCACGAGCCTGCGGCACCTCCTTGCTGCGAGAGCGGGGATTATATCGAGAGTCAGCCTCGGCGCGACACGTCGAGGACGAAGCAGAGGTCGACGCACAGTGTACCAGGTGCCCTTGCCCGTGAACGAGGACGACGTGGCAAAGTTGGTCGTGACCTTCTTAGTCGACGAGGAGGACGACGACGAGCTCTTGTTCTTGTTGCACTGGTTGCCCGACTTGGTGTAGCCGCTGTTGCACTCTGTTCGCGAGGCTCGTCGTCAGTGACTGTGCTCGGGAGGAGACGATGGAGGGCGACGCACTCCACCCGCACTTCTTGCTCGAGCAGGTGCGCGACGCCTTGTTCGGGATCCAGTTCTTGCACTGCGAGACCTTGGAGCACGAGTTGCCGCGCTTCTCGAGGAGGTTGACGATCTCTGCGAGGTGGAAGAGCGTCAGCGAAATTGCGCGAGGCAGAGAGAGGCCCGAGCGAGGAGACGCACCGGACGAGTCCTCAAGAGCGAGGTCGGCGCTCGACTCGACGGCGGGAGCGACGGCCGACTCGTGGACGATGGCGACGGGAGCGGCAGCGACGAAGGTCGCGAGGGCGAGGAGCGAGGCGATGAAGGCGGCGCGCATGTTGGGCGAGAGGTCGAGGTTGAGGTCGGGGAGGTCGAGGAGGTCGAGGTGCGGGAGGGCGGAAGATGGAGAGCGGGGAAGGCGATAGCGCTAGAAGATGAGGAGCTGAGGAAGGAAGAGAGAGAGGCGAGGAGCGACCGTGGAGCACCTTGTCCTCGTCCTCCTCGAAACGAGGACCCTCTCCTCCGGCGCGCGTCCTGCCACCGCTCGTCTCGATCAGTAATTTTGGGGGTGAAGCCTTCGAAAAGGCGGCCATCCACGCCGAGCGACCGCATCTCGTCCGCCCACATGGGCTCGAGAGGGGAAGACGGTCTCGATTCCTCGATCGAGGTGATAGCGAGCCGGACGTCGGACGCTGCTCGTCCCTCAAGCGGAAGCGGAAGGGCGCACGATCCAGGGTCCGGGGCAGCTGATGCGCCGCTCTTTGTCCTGCACGAGAGCGGCACGACCGCGGCCAGCATCGAGATGCGGCCGCCGGCGGACGGGGAGGACGATTCGGGTGCGTGTATGGCTCGCTCGCCCGGGCTCGGCGGGTGACGAGCGCATCGAGGCTCGTGCAGGCGCGCGAGGAGAGCCAAGCCGAGCCGGAGCTCGAGCAGCAGCTGCGTCGTGTGCGAGCGTGCTCGGCCGGGAGGTGGGAGGAGGAGGCGAGGTGCGGCCGGCCGCCCGACGAACGAGCTCGACGAGTGCGCTCCTCTCGGACGACACGAGGGCACGGCGCAAGCGGTGCTGCAACCGGCACAGCACAGAGGGCTGCAGGCGCACACGGGCGAGGCAAACTCGCTCACGCAGCTCTCGTCTCTCGGGTCGACGACGCTATGACCTCTCGCACCCGCACTCGCGCACGACGCTCGCCCCGAACATGGTTCTTGTCCCAGAAGATTGCCCCCGTTACAGAGTGAGAAGGAGGATCTACTCCTTGGTCTCGGCCTCCGCCTGCGAGCGAGAGAGGGAAGGAGGGAGGGAGAGGGTCAGCTCATGTTCGGCTGGAGGGCCGACAGCGAGCCGTGCGACGACGACATCGCGGCACGAGCAAGAAGAGGAGAGAGGAGCGCACCTCGACGGCGACGATGCCAGCACGCTTCTCGGCAACACGCTCCGCACGGCGCTCGCGAGCGGCCTTGTTGCGGACGCGGCGAGCCTCAGCCTGGTCGGCGAGGACCTTGGTGCGGTTCGACTCGGCCTTGGCCTTGTGGATGTGGTCCATGAGAACGCGCTGCGAGAGGAGGACGGGCGGGGTCAGCACGACTCGGTCGAGCAAGGGGAGGCGGAGAGGGAAAGGAGGCGCACCTTGTTCTGCACGCCGGAAGCCCCACACAAACACGATCATCAGTCAGTAAGCCGTCCTGCACACTCAAGAAGCACCTGCGAGAGTCGCGACGGACCTTGAAGACGTTACCCTGCGAGCGAGAGAAAGGTCAGCAGGAGAACGCGAAGGTCAGGAGAGGTCGTTCGAGACGCACCTTGGCCTTCATGTAGAGCTCGTGGTAGCTGTACGCGCACGCAAGGGGAAGCCGTTCGTCAGCATGACTGCTCCTCGTCGCGCAGACCCGCCGTTGCTCGTCTCGAACCCGCGCTCGTCCCTCTCCCGCCCGTGCAGCACGAGCTCTCGCGCCCTGCGCGTCCTTCCTCCTCCGTCTGCTCCACCATGCTCGTACACGCCACTCGCGCCGCCGCTGAGGAGCTGGCCGAGCGCAGAGCGCGAGGGCGGCGCGAGTCGAGGTCGCGGTCGAGCGTCGAGGTCGAGGCGGCGTCGACGACTCACAGGTGGCGGTTGATCTTGCCGGCCTCGCGGTACTTGCGGAGGAGGCGGCGAAGGACGCGTTGGCGCCTCATCCAGAGGACCTTGGTCGGCATGCGGGCCTCGGCGGTACCCTTGCGCTTACCGGCGCCGGTGTGGCGGCCCTTGGCCTTGGCGAGGTCGTGCTCGCGGGTGCGGGCGCGCGAGTGGACGACCTGGGGCTTGACGATGATGTAGCCGTCCTTCTTGAGGCGGCGGATGTTCTGCCTCGAGTTGGCGTTGCCGATCTCAGAGATGTGGGCCGGGTCGAGGTAGATCTTGCGCTTGCCGACGCCGAAGACGGACGCGGCAAGGCGCTTCTGGGAACGGAGGTTGGACATGGCGGCCTGGCGGTCAGGAGGGACGGGGAGGGCGCAGGGGGAGGTGCGAGGAAGGGCGAGCGCAGGTTGGCGTGCGCAAAAGTCGACGGCGGAAAGGGGGCAAAGGGTGGCACAGGGGCGTCGGGGGGCGGGTTGGTGGGGCTAGAGGTCAGCTTGGAGGGTCCAGGGACAGTCCTGAGTGTGCAGCAGGTGCGCACCTAGTCGGGGACGAAGAGACGGGGAGCAAGGAGGGGAGCTCGCGACGAGGCGAAGCTCCTCCGCCAGCTCGAGCTCTCCCTCTCCACAGCCTCTCGTCCCTCGCTCCAGGTCGACTAGAGCGACTCACTGGCACCTAGGCACTCGCCTCGTGACTCGCCCTGCGTCGGCAGCCCTCGTCGACGCCGTTCCCCGTGACCGGCACCTCGTCCAGTCGACCTCGCTTTCGCCAGCTCTCGGCCCCTTGCACCGCCGTCCCAGCCTAGAGCAGGTCCTTGCAGTGCGCCAAGCCACCGCATGGCATGCCTGTGCGGCCTCGCAGCCTTGCGCTCGTCGCCCCAGGCGGTCGTCTTCCACTCGCTCTCCTCCCAGCTCTCGCCCTCGCTGCTGCTTGCTGCCACAGCGAGCCAAGCTTCTCGCTCGCTCGTACAGCTCTGGCAGGTCGCTCAGGCGTCGCTGCGGAGCGCAGGGTGCGGCCCTGCCCCAGCACGCGGCCAGCTGCACCCGCTCTCGCTCTCGCGTCACCTGCTTCCTCCTCGAGCGAGGCGTGACCGTGCCAGCTCTGCTTCCTTGCCTTCTGCGCGATGCGCATGACAGCTTCCGCTGAGCCTCTCCCTAGACGCACACTCGTACATAGCGCATCGACGTCGCCGACAAGCACCCCTTTTCCTCCTCTCTCGACGCTCGCGCACCTCGCCGGCTCACGTGCACGTACCTGCTCGCCTGTCGTCCTCCTCGCCGCATCGCTCAGCTCGCATCGCCCATCGTCCATCGACGACGTGGCGCGCTGTCGGGCACGGCGAGGCTAGCGAGACGCTCGCACCCCCATCACATCCTCCTTCTCACCGAGTCGTCCCCTTTGACCTCGTCCTGCTGCCCTCGGCTTCATCTTCGTCCCCTCATCGCACAGAATGCATCGAGGCCACTCTCTCCTTGCATCTGCCGACCGAGAGCGTCGAGTGCGTCAGGTGGAAATAGCTCGCGAAGGGGGTGCTCTCCTCGACCGGCTCGGCGATCACAGGCTGCATGAACTCGCAGATGCATTTCTCTCGTCGCACTGACTAGCTTGGTCGTTCCGCGTGCGAGAGCAAGTAGGCACGGACCTCGGAAAGTGCGAGCGGAAAAAGGAAGGCGGCTCGCAGCTCGAGGCTCGACCTGCTCGTCCGCCTTGGGAACAGCAGGTAATGCATCGGCGGCGGCGATGCCCAGCAGCTTCGAAAGCAGTTTCGCACGAGGCGAGGGTCGCTTCATGCGAGAGGTGCGTCCGTTGCGACCGAGCGCGACGGAGGGAGGGTCGGCGAGCGCTCGGGCCGCCCAAAGCCGAGCCGTCCAGCGGCATCGCCTTTCTCCTCTCGCGGCAGAGCCGAGGGTTCTTCGCGAGCGAGGTGCACTTGACGCGCACACGCACGCACGTCCGTCGCGATGCGAGGTCCGCCGCGAAAGGAGACACGTCGTCCGCCGACCCTCGTCTCGGCTCTGAGTGGGTTTTCGAGGACGCTGCTCTCGTGCGAGGCGGTGTCGCTGCGGACGAGCGGGACAGAGGGCAAGGCTCGTGCACGGTGCAGGCCTCGCAACGACAGCTTCCACGCGCGGCAGAGAGCGAGCGCAGAGCCGGGAACTCCTCTCTCGCAGCGCGACCCTCGAAAAAGGCGGAGCGGACGAGGAGGCCGCGCGGAGAGGGAGGGGGGCACCGCCGGACTTGTCGCCGACAATGCCCTCAGGCCGGAGAGGTCGCGTGGAGCCGGCAGGTTCGATCAGGGTAGCGCAGAGGAAAAAGGAAGGAGGGCGATCTCGTCGCGAGGTCTCGCGGGGAAAGGGCGACCCCCTCTCGCGCTCGAGTCCCCGTTTTCCAGTCGCCGGCCGGCTCGAGAAAGGCCTCACCCTCGCTGTGGGAGACGGTCCCCGGCTCGACGTGTCCAGGGTGGTGGCCCCCTCGCTTGCTGGCACCATGCAGCGCCGCTCAAAGCCAGAGCCGCGAGCTCCTCCTTGCTCTCCTCCTCTCCATCTCCCCGTCGCTCTCTCGCCCGCCTCCCTCCTCCCCACCGGTCCTTCTCCATCCTCCGCCGCCGTCGACTCAAGATGATCGCTTCCACCTTCGCCCTCGCCGCCTTCGCCGCCTTCTCGGCCGTCCAGGGCATCCCCCTCCCCCAGCTCGCGACCGTCGAGGCGTCCCTCTCGACCCCGAACGCGACCCAGTACAACGCCTCGGTCGTCTCGTACGAGATGAACGGCAACGCCGGCGCGTGCGGCTGGTACAACAAGGACGCCGACGTCGTCGTCGGCCTCCCCAACGAGTTCTACGAGGACCTCTCGTCGGTTTCGGCGTACTGCGGCAAGTTCGTCGTCGTCGTCGACCCGCGCCAGAACAACACGGTCACCGCCCTCGTCGCCGACGCGTCGACCAGTAACGAGACGCTCTCGCTCTCGCAGGGCACCTGGAACGCCCTCAACGGCACCGACTCGGACCTCAGTGCGTCGCCCTCCTCCCTCCTCGCTCGCGCTCCTCAGTTGCTGACCTGCTCTCTCTCACTCTGCAGAGTTCGTCGACTGGCGCTTCGCCAACGAGACGGAGACCGCCGAGGCCAAGAAGGCCCTCGCGTCGGGCTCGTCGTCGGCTCCCTCGTCGACCTCGTACGCCGCTCCCTCGTCGTCCTCGGCCGCTCAGCAGCAGCAGCAGGAGGCTCCTTCGTCGTCGTCGGTCGCTCCCTCGTCGACCCAGAAGGCCGCCACCTCGGCTAAGCGTGCGTCGTCTCGCGCTTTGACCTCCTCTGGCGACCTTCCCAAACTGACATATATCTCTCTCCCTCGCAGCCACCACCACCACCGAGGCCTACAAGGCGCCGTCGACCACCTCGTACGCCCCCAAGACCACCACGACCACCTACCAGGCCCCCAAGGCGACCACCACCCAGGCGCAGGCCACCAAGCAGGTCCAGCAGGCGTCGTCGGCCTCGTCGGGCACCTACAGCGGCCAGGCCACGTTCTACTCGCAGGGCGGCGCTGCCGGCTCGTGCGGCAACTACGCCTCGGACTCGGACTACGTCGTCGCCGTCAACGCCGCCCAGATGAACTCGGGCTGGTGCGGCCGCAAGGTCACCGTCACCAACAAGTCGAACGGCAAGACCATCACCGCCACCGTCGCCGACACGTGCCCGGGCTGCTCGTACGGCTCGCTCGACCTCTCGACTGGTGGTGCGTCCTCTCCTCCCCCTCTCGCGCTCGAGCCTCCTGGACTCGTTCCTGACCTTCCTCCTTCCCCCAGCTTTCGGCGCCATCGGCTCGTACGACACTGGAGTCCTTCCTATCGCCTGGAACTTCTCGTGATTTTCTCCCTCGCGCCTCCCGGGTTCTCAAGGTTCTCTAGGTCGTCCCCGTCGTTTCTCCTTCCCCTCGTCCTCTTTCCTCGTTCCTTCCCCTCCCTCCTCTCCTTCTCGACTCTCTCTCGCACCTCGCAACCTCGGCCGTCGCAGCCTCCAGTGGCGCGCGCCGCAACAGACCCTGTAGCTTGATCCCCCCTCTCCTTCCCTCCTTCGCTCCCTCCCTCTTTCCCCGGGCGCTGTATCCCCTCACGACCTTCTTGACGTAGCCCTTCCACTCTCGCTGTCTTTAGACCCTAGATGGGCTCTTGTCGCTCCCTCTTTCGAGTCGACCGCTAGACGGTCGCTCAGATTTGAAAACAGGCGTCTAGCCTTGACTTCCACGTCTTCCTGTCCCCTCGAGAGTCTCTCGCTCGTCGCAAGCACTTTGCGAGCCCGTCTGCTACTTCTGAAATGAGCAGGAAGAGCTCTGCGAGCAGACCTCGCTCCGCAGCTCGACCTTCCCAAGTTGCTCGCGCTCGAGCCTCGCCCGTCCAGCTCGCCCCGCCGCTCCTCTTGGCCGGCAGCTCTCGCTCTCAGAAGGTAGCAAGCGATCCAGGCGTTCCAGACGACCTGTGCCCGGTGGCGCCGAGGTCCAAATCGCTACCTCGCCCGCCCCTTCTGCTCGAGCCACTCGCGCGTCGCGCCCGCACGAGCGCCCTCCTGCTCAGCTCGCACCGCGCCACGGCCCGACTGCTCGGCGAGCCTTGCCTCGAGACGGGCGAGGAGCTCGGTCAGGCGGCGTTCCCTGCGGAGAGAGGAAGAAGGTCGAAAGAGGGAGGGGGTCAGTGCGCAGGCTTCAGGATGAGCGACGGCAAGCGCGAAACGGAGAAGCAGAGACGCACTCGTTCTCCGCCTCGTCCTCGTCGCGCGTCGTCTCCTGCCACAGCTCCTTGCTCGCGAGCCTTCCCTCGTCCCTCGCTCTCGCCCGGTCCTCCTCGAGCCGCCGCTCGGCGAGCTTGCGCTCGGCGGCGTGCTGCCCGCGCGTGTAGTCGATGTGCGACGTCAGGTCGTCGACGAGCTGTGGCGAGGCGAGGAGGCGAGAGCGCGAGGCGATGCGCGAGAGGTCGAGGAGCTCTGCGGGCGGAAGATGAGGAGGTTGGCGAGGCGGGAGCGTCAGCGGGTGCGTCGCGAAGAGCAGAAGAGCGAGGACGCACGGCTGTACCAGATCCAGTTGTGCACGTAGACGAGCCCGACGAGGTCCTCGCCGCGCATCCCCTCGTCCTCCCCGAGCTCAAACACCCTCCTCGCGACCTCGACGAGCCCCTCGATGCCCGCCGCCTCCTCCATCCCGACCCTCTCCCGCTCCTCAGCCCACTCGCGCGCCCCACCCGGCGGCGCCCACACAGGGCAGCGACACCCCCTCCCCCTCGGCGGCTCGGCGTCGCGGTCCGCTTGAGCGTGCAGCTCGGCGTGCGCGGGCGAGCGCAGGTCGGCCCACAGGTCGGCGCAGGTGTCGGACGAGGGCTTGTAGCGCAGGAGCGGGAGGGCGCAGGGAAGGGCGACGTCGGGCGAGGGGCGGAAGGGCGAGAGAGTCGGAGGGAGGCGCAGGAGGACCGTGCGCAGGTGGGCGAGGTCGGACGACAGGAGGGTCGGGTCGAAGAGCCTGCTCGAGAGCGTGCAGCGTCAGTGCGAGGAGATTGAGAGAGGACAGAGAGGCGTGCCGCACGGAGGAAGCGGGCGCTTGTCGCGGTCGAGCATGACGACCCACCGCCGGATCGCGCCCTCCTTGGTTGGGCGGCGGAAGTAGCCCTGCTCCTCGAGCAAGACAGGGTCGTCCATCGTGATGAGGGGCGCCTCGGGCCCGTCCTCGTCGTCGTCGTAGTCCGGCAGCGAGCCCGCCGGCGACCCAGCCTGCAAGGGGCCCGAGCGCTCGCCGGACGGCGGCGTCGACTCGCGCCCGCCCGACATGGCGTCGGCCTCGCCGAAGAGGTCGCGGAGGAGGTCGTCCTGCTGCTGCTGTGGCGGCGGCGAGGGGCTGCGCGGCTGGACCTCGACCCGCTCGACGCGAGCCTGCTGAGGGAGCGCGGCGGTCGACTCGGCGGCGCGGTTGATGAGGCGCTGCTTGATGCCGAGAGGGCGGAAGGTAGGCCCAGGAGGCGGCTCGAGGCTGTCGAGGAAGCTGAGGGCTGCGGTGCGCGAGGAGGCCGTCAGTGACGCCGAGTAAAGAAAGACGAGGGCACGGCGAGAGGAGGACGCACTCTCGCGCTCGCGGTCGGCCTTGGTGAGCCTTTTCTCCTTGCGCTTCTTCTTGCTCTTGACAGGAACTCCTTGACGATGCGCGACGTGCGCAGACGAGCGCGGCTCAGACGGCGTGTCGTCGTCGTCGTCCTCCTCCTCCTCCTCGGGGCGGAAGAGCGAGCTCGTGCCGGAACGAGGGGTCGTGATGCCGTCGTCCGAGTCGCTGCTCTCGACCGAGCGTGTAGGTGACGGCGAGCGCGAGGGCGCAGGGCGCTTGTTGCGCAGGACGGCGGGGAGCCGAGCGCCGCCGGGAGGGAGCATCGGCCCTTCCTCCTCCTCCTCGGCCTCGTCGCCGCCGTGCGCTCGGCCGCCTCGACCGGCCGCGTCGAGGAGGCGCTCGTCGAGCTCGGTCTTGACGGCGTGGTCGTACGACGGGGCGCGCTCCCTGCGGCGACGGGGCCGAGCGCGCTCGTTGTTGACGCGAGAGCGGTGGAGGGAGCGGCGCTCGTCGTCGGTCATGTCGTCGTCTTGGGGCTCGGTCTTGAACACCTTGCGCTCGTCTGGGTCGATGGCCGAGGGGGAGCGCGAGCGGGTGTAGCGTGAGGGTGAGGCGAGGACCGAGTCGGGGACGAGGGAGGTGGAGGCGGACCGCCTCGAGGCGGCGGGAGGGCGGTGGTCGTAGGTCGGTGCATGGTCATGTGCGAAGACGGGCGGGAAGTGGAACGAGGGCTCGGGGGACTGCGAGTCGGGGACGACGGACGAGTTGGCGGCGAGGGAGAAGCGGTGGTGAGGGCTGCGAGGGGCGACTGGGTCAGCCCGGGTCGGTGGCAGCTCGATGGAGAGGAAGCGAGTGGCTCACAAGTGCCTTCTGTAGAGCTGCTCGCCTTGGCGCTGGTTGTGCGAGGCCATGTTGGACGAGGACTGTGGGGAGGTGCCGGCCGGTGGGCTCGCTCGTCTGCTAGTCGCGCGGCGGTCGCGTGCGCGCACTCGAGTGCCATAGCAGTGTGCAGCAGTGCAGCAGGCTCCTGTGCGAGAGTCGACAGGGGAGAGCGAGGCCGGGCCTTGCCAAATCGCCGGCGGCCCCCTCCTCCTCGTCTTGCTCTCGCGCAACCAGGCCTTGCACCAGGCTTGCCCGGGACAGCACCACTCCGACCGCTGCTCAACCAGCACCCCCGACTCAAGCCCCGCCCATGCCCCCCTCGTCGTCCTCCGTCACAGAGTCGGGCGACTCGTCCGGCGAGGACCACCACGAGCCCTTGTCGTTCCTCCAGCCTCTCGGCTACTCGGCCAGCGCGTGCGGCTACTGCTCAGAGGTCAAGGGACAGCGCTCCCGCAAAAAGTCGAGCCGCTCGTACGGGTGCGCGACCCTCTCTCCCCCTTGCCCCGCCCGAAACCTCCGGCTCACCCTCGGCCTTGCCCGCAACAGCTGCTGGGCCCACACCTTGAGCGCCAACTCGTACAAGCACCTTCTCGACCGCGGCTGGCGCAGGAGCGGCGCCTACCTCTACAAACCCGACCTCGCGCGCACCTGCTGCCCGCAGTACACGATCCAGCTCGACCCGCACCGCTTCAAGCCCTCGCGCAGCCAGCGCCAGGTCCTCCAGCGCTTTGCCGCCTTTGTCCGCACGGGCGAGCGCGAGGGCCAGGTCGGGTGGGGACCTTCGCGGTCGTCGTCGTCGTCGGCCGAGGGCGGAGGAGCAGGAGCGACGCCGGGCGCCGACGCCGTCATGCACGACGCGCGGCCGCCCGTTGTCGCCAAGAAGCAGGACAAGGGCAAGGGCAAGGCGGCGCAGCAGGGCGCCGCCGCAGACTGGGGCGACCTCGTGCACGCCGGGGACTGGGAGCGCAGCCCGGCCGACCAGCCGTTCAAGCACCGCTTCGAGGTGCGCCTCGCTCTCGCGCCCTTCCTCCTCATCATACTCGGACCCTTACTCTGGCGCTCCTCCTCGCGCAGTACATCGTCGAGCCGGCGAGCTTCTCCGACGAGAAGTACGCCCTCTTCAAGCGGTACCAGGTGCGTCGCCCGGCTCTCGTCGGGCCTCTCGTCCCGCTCGGACGGGCTCGAGGTGCTGATGATACCCTTCTTGCGCCGCAGATGGAGGTGCACGGCGAGCCTGCTTCCAAGGTGTCGGCCAAAGGCTTTCGGCGGTTCCTGTGCGACACGCCTCTCGACGTGCGGCCTCTCCTCGCTCTCGCTCCTCTCCAGGTCTCTCGTCCTGACGCTCTCGCACGTCCGCAGATCGAGCCGACCCACTCGCCGAACCACTCGTACGGCTCGCACCACGCCCTGTACCGCCTCGACGGGCACCTCATCGCGTTCGCCGTCCTCGACCTCTTGCCGCGCGCCGTGTCGTCCGTCTACTTTGCGACTATGCGGCGATGAGCTTGGGCAAGATCTCGGCGCTCAGGGAGGCGCAGCTCGCGAGGGAGATGGACCGTGCGGGCGCGTGGGAGGCGGGCGAGGGGAGGTATATGATGGGTGCGCGCTCTCTCCTCTCTCCTCCTCTGCCGTCGCTCGAGAGCTGACGTTAACATAAGTGCAGGCTTCTACATTCACACGTGCGCCAAGATGCGGTACAAGGCCGACTACCAGCCCTCGTTCCTGCTCGAACCCGTCCGTCTTCCTCTCTCTCTCCTCCTCGCCTCCTCGAGCTCGCTCAGCTGACGCTCTGCGGCGCTCACAGGACACGAACAACTACGTCCCCTTCACCGACTGCAAGCCCTACCTCGACACGGGCGCCCGCATCACGTCCTTCTCGGGCCCGGTCCCGCCGACTGCGCTCGAGCCCCTTGCGCCGTCCGCCTCATTTTCGACCCCGGCTGCGCCCTCGACTTCTGCGTCAACGCCTGCGCCTGCGCCTAGCACGCCCGCACCCTCTGCACCCACCGCCGCCGCCGCATCTGGTGCAGGCTCGAGCGAGGAGGAAGAAGATGAAGAGGACGAGGACGACGAGGCCTCGGGCGACGACGACGACGTCGCCTTCCCCTCGCCGCCGCCACCAGGCTGCCTCGACCCTCTCGAGCTCCCCAAAGACCTCCTCCTGTCGTCGCTCGTCCTCGAGCGGCGCTCGCTCGTCCCGCTTCTCGTGCGTCGCTCCCTTCCTCCTCCTCCTTCTTCTCCTTCACGCTCTCGAGCTGACTCTCGCTTTGACACCTTGCAGCTCTCGGCGGCGTGGCACGACCGCACGGCGCAGCGCGAGGTGCGCGAGCTGCTCGCTGGCACGGGCGAGGCCCTCGCCGGGCGCGTCGCCATCTTCATGGGCCGATGACACGCGCCTCGTCCCTCTCTATCTCAGTCGCTCTATGCAACGATGAGAGTCTCGCAGTCGCATGCTTGCGGAGGGTGCGAGAGAGAGATCAAGTACAGAGAGCTCGTCGGGAAAGGGTAGCTACAGACGCCGTCGCCTCCGGCGCACGGACCTCGCCGCTCTGGTCCTCCTCCTCGCCCCGCCGTGACTATAAACATCGGGCTCGCTCGCTCGCCCGCCTACTTGCGGTTCGAGCCCTTCTTGTACCACGTCTTGTGGTCGAGGAGGAGGTACAGGCGGAAGCACAGGAGCGCAAACTCGTCGTCCTCGAGCTCCTCGGGGTACGACGCGCCGAGCGAGTAGGCTGCGGCCATGCCCGAGACGACGGCGAGCTCGCTGCGAGAGGGATGACGAGCGGGCGAGGGGCGAGAATGGGGGAGAAGGAGGCGGCGAGAGGATGGAGAGGGAGGGGAAGAAGGGAAAGCGGAAGAGAGGGGTCAGCTCGGGTGCGCGCTCGGGGCCGAAAACCGAGGGGTAGAGGGACGCACTGCGCGTTGACTGCGACGGTGAAGAAGGACGGCAAGGCGAGACGACGTCAGCTGACGCCGCTCGTCGAGAAGACTATGTCGAGGATTGGACGCACCGAGAGTCCACGCCGCCGCGTACCGGACGCGCTTCTTGCCCTGTAGGAGCCACATCCAGGGCACGCACCCAAGGTAGTGGGTCCAGCCGTGGCACAGCTGCGAGCGGGCGAAAAGGAGGGCGAGCGAGGGCGGCAAAGAGAGAAAGGGACGAGAGGGCGAGAGGGTCAGTTTTGCTCGCTGCGAGCTCGCGCCGCTCGAGACGATGCAGGAGAGGAGTGAGAGTGACGTACCTGGTGCCACCAGTCGATGCGGACTGCGCGACGAGGGCAGCGAGGTCAGCCTCAACTTGAGAAGGTCGGGCGAGGACGAGGACGGCGAACGCACTGATCTTGTCCTCGCGAATCTCCTTGTGGCTCCACAGGTGCTGGTGCTTCTTGTTGAGGAAGATGGTCTGGAAGACGTGGTCGTCGAACGGCTTGTCCTGCTCCTTGAGCTGGTACTGGAACGCGCTGCAGTCGAAGCACATCTCGAGCTTGCGCTCGTCGCCCGGGTTCTGCTTGATGAGGTACATCCTGCGAGACGGGTAGAGAGCGAGAAGGTGTGAGCGAGGGGCGCGAGGCAGCAGAGAGGCGAGAGGAGGCGCACGGGCTAAAGTCCTTCTTGCCGGCCTCGTACCGCTCCGACTCGTCGCGGTCGCCGAGCGTCTTGACGGCCGTCTCGGGCGGGAAGTCGACCTGGTACCACTTGCGCATGTACTCGGCGTCCTGCAGGGCACGGCGAGAGCAGAGTCAGGGAGAGGCCCGAGCGCGAGCCAGGAGGGGAGGCAAGGAGGACGCACGTTGTGCGTGTAGGTCACGTCGTCGGACCACTTGGGGACGCCAAGCACCTTCTTCTCGATCCAGCGCGCCTTGTTGCCGAGGAGCCTCTTGGCCGTGTCGGCGAGGACGCACAGGACGAGCTCGTCGTACTGCTCCTCGTGCTCGGGCAGGTCCTGGTCGGCGCCGTTCGGGTTATGGTGGTCGGGCTGAGGGCGACGGCCTCGAGTCGTCACCTTGACGAGCTTGGACGTGCGCTCCGTGACGGCCGTGACCTCGGTGTTGAGCCGGACCTTGACGCCGCGGTCCTCGAGGGCGTGCTGCCAGTCGGTGTAGAACTTGGTCTCCTCGGGGAAGACGACCATGGGCGGCTTGTTGCTCGACAGGCTCTTGTCGTCGACGGGGTACCCTGCGGAGCCGGGAGAGTCTCGAGTCAGCCGCCGAGCTGGAGGGGTCCGAGCGCTCCATCGGCTCGACGAGGACGAGGGAAAGAAGTCGACGACGCACACATGCCATAGGTCGGGGAGGTGTACAGGCGCTCGAGCATGATAGTCGGGAGGTCGGGCGTTGCGTTACCGGTGCCGAGGAAGAGGGCGAGACTGTGCGCGAGCGGGAAGAGGTGAGCGAGCCGATTCGAGGAGGAGAGGCGACGACCAGCAGCAGCAGCGCACCTCGGGTAGATCATGTAGTTGATGAACCTGTGCAGTGCGAGTCATGTCAGTGCCTGCGACTGTCAAGGAGCGCTTGAGGGACGAGGAGAGCGCACTCGTCCGAGAAGAAGAACATCTTGAGCGAGATCTTGATCGGGATGAGGGCGACTGCGGACAGGTTCGGCTCGTCAGGCCCTCTCACGGCGCACGAGAGACAGTGAGGGAGACGCACAGACGAGCTCGAACCAGCGCATAATCTTGACGGCGCGCTTGAAGCGCTTGATCTCCTTGGCGTGCTTGTCGACGAGCTTGGTCGGGAAGCAGTTGGTCCAGAAGTGCTCGCCCTTGCCGAACGAGACCGAGAGGTCGACCCTGCGTGTAGAGGAGACCGAGGGTCAGCTGCCTGCTCGCTCGGGCGAGGGCGAGAGGGAGGAGACGAACGGCTTGGCCTCGACACCGCGCTGCTTGAACATGTGGAACGTGTGGTGGTAGATGTGCGAGCCTCTGCGAATGGCGATGGGCGTCAGCTCGTGGCTGAGGGAGAGCGGTGGCGCCCTGAGGAGAGAGAGAGGGGAGGCGCACCCTTGAACGCCCTGGTTGAGGAACGGCGCGCCGTGCTTCTTCTCGTCGATCGGGATCGAGAAGGCCTGACCGCCGCAGTAGTCCTGCGCCTCGATGAGGGTCACGTCGAAGCGGTCCGGGTGGTGCGACAGCTGCTCGGCGCAGGCCATGCCGGCGGCGCCGGCTCCAACGACGAGGACGCGCTTCTTGGGCTGCTGCTGCTTGGTGGACGGCATGCTGGATGCGTGTGGTACTGTGTCGAGTGGCGCGTGTAGTGCTCGGGTGCGCTGACGAGGCGGGCGTGGCTCGAGTTGATGAGGATCGGGCGGAGGTGGGGAGTGTGACGACGTGGGAGGTGCGCAGGCGCTGGCTCGGTCGCTGGGTCGAGCCGCTGCGTAGGTGAAGCTGTGCAGCTTGCGCAAGCGTGGGAGAGGTGCAGAGGCGAGAGGAGGGGGCGCGAGGCGATCGAGCCCAAGGTCAACTTGTCAATGACACCGTCGCGCGTTGGCCGAGGCGGGCGAGCATCGACCCTTCCGACAAACTCTCGCGCTGTGCGCCTCCCGCTCGAACGATAGCCACGACCACCGTATCTCTGTCATCGTCCGCATCGAGCTGGATCACCGCCGAACGAGAAGCCTCTCGTTTCGAGGTCGGCGGGATCACGCACAGGCCTCCCGCCACCTCGAACCGGCGAGCGACGGCCTCTCAGTCTGCAGCCGGGCCGCGCCATGCTTACGAGCGCAAACGTGCAGGGATGGAATTACGAGCCAGGTCGTCTCGATACCGAGAGAGCGAAAGAGAGACCGTCTCGGGGCGTGTCTACTGACCCTCGATGCCGACGAGGAGCACCTCCGCCGCCCTCGCCAGCTCGCCATCGTCGCCGTCGTTCATGCTCGTCGCGTGGATGACCTTCTCGAAGTGCGTGACGACCTCCTCGACGAGCCGAGCGCCGCGCCGCATCTGCTCGCCCAGGCCTCGGAGGACGGGGACGACGGCTCGTGCGAGCTCGTCGCCGCCTGGGGCGCGCCCGACGTCGCCGAGCGAGCTAGGCAGCGATCTCGTCGCCTGCAGACAGGCTCGAAGCTCGTCGAGAGCCGAGAGGAGCGCGTCGTCGGTGCGGCGGTCCGTGCGTTGGTCGACGAGCTCGCCGGCGGCAAGGTCGGCCGTGAGCGGCGGATCGAGGACCGAGTCGGGCGACTTGGCGCGCACCGAGCCGACCGTGATGGTCGGGGGACGATGCTCGCGCCGGTTGTCGACGACCGACAGCGACGGCGAGGTCGAGGCTCGCGACGGCTCTCGGCTGCGCTCGACCGGCGTCGCCGGCAAGGGCGTCTGCGGCGCCGGCAAGGGCGGGCTCGCCGACGCTGCCGCGATGACCGACGCGCGCTTCGACTGCGCCGCGGCGAGCGACAGGGCCGAGTCGGACGTGTGGGTGCGCGTGCGGGTCCGGCTGTGCGCGAGGATCGAGTCGTCGAGGGCGTTGGGCGTAGGCGTGACGGGAGGGGTGGCGTAGACGGTCGAGGGCGTGAGAGGGGAGACGGGTGAGATGGGCGCGAGCGTCTGGAACGAGTGGAGGTGCTGAGGAAGGTCGTCGCCGTCCTGCGGGTGGTCGAGCCCGAGCGGCGCCGCGCCGTCGCGGTGCTGGCTCGTCGTGCTCGCGCTCGTCGAAGTAGGCTTCTTGGTTGATGAGGAACGAGGAGGCGAGGGGGAAGAGAGGAGCTCCTCGATGGGCGGGATCGACGCGGGGACCGGCTTGCGGGCGATTCGCTGCGGCGTCGACGAGCGAGGCGGCGAGCTGCGCGAGCGAGAGCACGTCAGCGAGCGCTCATCGTGAGCGCAGCAGGGAGATAGAGACAGGGAGACGCACAAGTGCCCGATGGACAAGCTCGACCGCTGCGAGGGGCCCCTGCGCAGACCCGCCGCCGCCCGCTCCGCCAAGTCGCCCGCCCTCGTCTCGACCGGCAGCCGCGCACGCTCGATCTCGTCTCGCCGCTGCTCGTCCGTCGAGACGAACTCGGCGATGCCCATGACGCTAGCCGCGTCTGCACTCGCGCGGCGCCCGTGCGCTCCTCGCCCTGCCGCCGCCCCGGCCGTCGCCTCGAGCTGGCCTGGCCCGCCGAACATGCCGATGACGAGCTCATCGTCGACGCGGATCGTGCCGCTACCGGCGTCGTCGCTCGAGCCCGAGCCCGAGCGGTGCGCCCGCCCGTCGCCGTCGCCCGACGGCGCGCCCATCTTGGGGAGCGGCGTGAGGCTCGCGCGGCGCCCGTTCGAGCCGAGCTTGACCATGGCGGCCTTGAGGATGGCCGTGCCGCTCGTGCTCGTGTCGACGCTGCCGCCGTCGGACGAGGCGGCCGTGTGCGCCGACCGAGTCGAGAGCCCGAGGCTCTTCGAGAAGGATGGGCGCTGCTTGTGGAGCGTCGAGCGCGGCTTGGCGCCGAGCGATAGAGACGATGGCTGGTGCGGAAGCATGCCGAACTCGGCGTGCGGCGCGGGAGGAGGACCGCTCGAGCGCAGGAAGTCGGCGAGGTCCCGGGTCGACGCGCTCGCCGACGACGACGCCTCCTTGGCGGCGAGCTTCCGCGTTGGAGGCGGACGAGCGGGCAGGCGGTCCATCTGGGCGAGGTTGGACATCGAGCCGTGCTCCGTCACGTACGGCAGGCTCGCCTGGGACGCGTTGGCCGAGGGTGCGTGCGCGTCGTCAAAGTTGTCGCGAGAGCGGTTGACGCCGCTGCCGAGCCGACCGCGGAGGCTCGTGAGGAGATTGCTCGCCGAGCGACTCGGGCGGAGGGTCGACAGGCCGACGAGCGCGTCGCTCGAGGGAAGCGAGGGCGCTGGACCGGTCGACCCGAAGCGGGCGCGGAACTTGGACAGCGTCGCGCTACGCTTGGGCTGCACGACGGGCTCGGGGTCGATGGTCGTCGTGTCGGGAGCGTGTGCCGTCCAGCCAGGAGGCTCCGAGTTGAGCATGTCTGCGCGAGGGAGACGAGGCAGGGGATGCAGGGTCAGCGCCGACCTCGCCCACGAGCGCTCGAGCGGTCACGCACCGAGTAGCGACTCCTTCTTCTCCTTGCGGCGCTTGGGCGCACCGTAGCCGAAGTCGTTGAGCTCGTCCTCGAGGTCGTCGTCCGTCTCGTCTGCGACGTCGTCCTGCTGCGCCGTCCTGGTGCCGCCACGGCCCTGCAGCTTGGCCCGCACCTCGCCGTTGCTGCCGTTCTGGGCGCTGCGCTCGCGTTCAGGTCGCCACTCGGCGGCAAAGTCGTCGAGCCAGGGCGTGGCGGGTGTGGACGGGTTGGACGAGTCGCTCGACGAGGTGAACTTGGGGGTCGCGGCGAACGAGGACGAGGGCGGTGCCGACATGGGAAGGGGCGAGGTGGCGCGGCCTGCTTTGTCGGCTGCGGCGTGCTCGAGCTGGAAGGCCTGCGAGGAGGCAGAGAGGGGGGTCAGCTCAGGCGGTTGGAGGGGAGGGGGGAGCGGACGCGGACGCACGAGGAGCTCGGCTGAGGTGGGTCGGGGCATGGCGCACCGGCTCTTGACTGCTCGGGCGCTGCGAGCGAGAGAGCCAGGCCAGGCGAGAGAGGCGAGAGGGAAGAAAGGAAGCGCGAGCGCGAGCTGGGCGCGACGACGAGGGTCGAGCGGACGAGGCGCGAGCGACCGAGTTCCACCTTTTCCTCAGGCCCGTAAGCGCAGCCTCTTGAGCTGCCTGGCGTCTGCCAAGTCGCCCCGCCCGTCCTCGTACACGCGAGCAAATCGAGCCGAAACTCGGCGCAGGAGGAGCGTCGGGAGCGACCGCGCAGGCGGCGCAGCTGCGCACGGGTGCACCTTGCCCTGTCTCTGATAGACATACCGCTTGCTGTCAAGGGAACCAAACGCGCACAGGAGGCGCGGTCGAGACGAAGCCAGACGAGCGATGTCGACATCTCCGCCGGCCCGCTTCCGGCTTGACTTGCTGCTCCCTCGCACCGCTTGCTTCGACTCTGAGCAGCTGCATGGCTGCGCCCACTGGTGCGCTCTCGTCTGCGTATCCCGCCGCACCCGAACGACGAGCTGACCCGGCCCTCCTCCCCCGCTCGCCCAGTCCGCATCTCGTCGCCGGGCCAAGTGCCGCCCACCACGGCCAACAACCGCTACGCGCGCCTCATCCCCTCGCAGAGTATCGCCACCGTCGACTCGTTCACTCTCGAGAGCGGCGTCACCCTCGAGAATGTCCCCGTCGGCTTCCGCACCTGGGGCAAGCTGAACGAGAGGTGCGGCTCCCTCGCTCCTCGTCCTCTACAGACTCGAGCTGACGCTCAACCGTCCTGCAGCAAGGACAATGTCATGGTCATCTGCCACGCTTTGACCGGCAGCAGCGACGTCGAGGACTGGTTCGTCCCCCACCCCTCCCTCCTCCCGCCGACGCTCGCTGACGCTCCCTCTCTCGACGCAGGTGGGGCCCGTTGCTCGGCCAGTCGCACGCCTTCGACCCGACCCGCTACTTCATCTTCTGCGCCAACGTCATGGGCTCGCCGTACGGCACCGCCTCGCCCGTCACGGTCAACCCGGTGCGCGACGACGGCGGGTGGTGGGGGCCCGAGTTCCCTCGCACGACCGTGCGCGACGACGTGCGCCTCCACAAGCTCCTCCTCGACCACCTCGGCGTCTCGACCGTCGCCGCCGTCATCGGGGGGTCCATGGGCGGCATGGCCGTCCTCGAGTGGCCCCTCACGTCGCCGCCGGGCTACATCCGCAACATCTGCCCGATCGCCACCTCGGCGCGGCACAGCGCGTGGGGCATCTCGTGGGGCGAGGCGCAGCGCCAGTCGATCTACTCGGACCCGGACTACCAGTCGGGCTGGTACGCGCCCGACGGCGAGGGGCCCAAGCGCGGCCTCTCGGCGGCGCGCATGGCGGCGCTCTTGACGTACCGCTCGCGCGACTCGTTCGAGAGCCGGTTCGGGCGCAAGGAGGTCGACTCGGACAGCGAGTCCGCGCGAGGAGGAGGAGCGGCGGGCAAGAAGAAGATGGGCGCGGCGCTCGGGCGCGGCAAGGTGACCGACTCGCTCGGCCTGCCTCGAACGGCTGCCGAGCGCGCCGAGGCGGTCCACAACGACGGTCACCAGCCGTTCGCCGGCGCATCTCGGCCGGCGTCGCCGCCGCTCTCGTCGAGCAACAAGGACCTCCCCCTCACGCCCAACGGCGACCCTCTCCCTCCTCCCTCGGCACCGCCCATCTTCTCGGCCCAGTCGTACTTGCGCTACCAGGGCGACAAGTTCGTCTCGCGGTTCGACGCCAACTGCTACATCCACCTCACGCGCAAGATGGACGCGCACGACGTCGGCCGCGACCGCCCTTCCTCCCCGACCCCTCTGTCGGCGGTTCCTCGAGGCGCGCTCGTCATCGCCATCTCGACCGACGGCCTCTTCACCCTCACCGAGCAACGCGAGCTCGCGGCGGCGCTCCCCAACGCCGACCTCGTCGTCGTCGACTCGCCCGACGGCCACGACGGGTTCCTCCTCGAATTCGAGCAGATCAACGAGCACGTCCTGCAGTGGCTCCACGCGCGTCTGCCCGCCATCTACGAGGGCGAGCCGCTCGTGCAGCCGGGCGAGGGCGAGGGCGACAAGGGCTTCGACGTCAAGAAGGCGAGCCTGTTTGGCGAGGCCGAGGGCGACGATAAGGACATCACGAGGTGGTAGAGAGAGGAGAAGCAGAGCGCACTCGCTCTCCTGCACGCATTCAACATCGCACCAGCATCTTTCCTTCCTGTCCCGCTCGCTCTGCGTCGTCCCTCTCGAGAGAGCGCGAGGAGGCCCGTGCACGAGAGAAGGCGCGGTCGCACAGCGCCCGCGATGCAGTGATACAGTCCCGTGCGCTCGTCGAGTCGTACATGAGCTCGTCTCGAGGCCTTCGGCGGCTTAGACGAGGTGCTCCTCGACGAGCTTGGCCCGTGCCCCTCGCAGCACCTCGCGCTTCTCCTCGAGCGCCCCGCCGTCGCTCTCGCCCGCGCCGCCCTGCCCGCCTCGCTCATCATCAGCGTCGCCAGGCCCATCGTCATCGCCGCCATCGTCATCGTCGTCGTCGTCGTCGCGCTTCTCGTGCTCGGGCCCGAGGTTGCCGATCCGCAGCCGCAGGAAGCCGCCGAGGTCGCCCTCGCCCGTCTTGACGGTGAGCTCGCGCTGTCGTCGACGAGGAGGAGCAGGGTCAGCACTTCGGCCTCGACGAGGAGGCGAGAGAGAGAGAGAGGCGCACGGTGCGGTGCAGCGCCTCGATAAAGTCGACCCGGTCGCGCACGTTGTCGAGCTGCGGGCGGGAGAGGGGCAAAGTCCGAGCGGGTCAGCACCGAGGCTCGGGATCGAGGAGGAGAGGCAGTGACGAGGACGAGGCGCACCTTCTCCTGGAAGTCCTTCTCGGCGGCGACGGCCTTGAAGGCGCTCAGCATGAGGCGGCTGTCGGGGCGGACATTGTGGTAGCGGTCGACGTTGATGACGTGCCACGAATCCTGCAGGTCGGAGGTAGAGCGAGTAAGCGACCCGGGCCGGGAGGCAAGGAGCGAGGACGGGGACGCACGAGGTCGACGATGTAGTCGGGCCGGGTCATGATCTCGCGCTGCAGTGTCGTCGCACCTCGTCAGCATCCATCCAGCGAGAGGGAGAGAGGGGTGAGACGCACCGCTTGGCGGTAGGTGACCTTGGGGTCGAGCTCGTCGGGGAGGACGTTGAGCAGGTCGAGCTCGATCGCGCTCCTCTTCTCCTCGTCGCTGTTGGGCTCCTCGACATCCTGCACACCCTGGAGCAGGAACTTGCTCGACTCCTCGGCGAGGCGGGCAAACTCCTGGAAGAGGAGCTGCGGACGAGAGAGAGAGAGGGCGTCAGGAGGGTCAGGAAGGGGCCTGAGCGCAAGGCGGGGGAGGGGACGCACGAAGGAGCAGCTGCTCATCTTCTGCTCGTCCATGACGTCGTCTGCGAGGTCGTCCACTCGTCAGCGACAGGTCGAGGCGGCGCAGACGCAGGGGCAGAGCGAGAGGCGGGCACGCACCGTCGTGATCGGGGATCAGGCCGAGCTTCGAGTGGAGCCACTCCTTCTCCTCGTCGACGAGCGCCTGGGCCGCCTCCTCCATGTCGTCGCGCTTGACGACCTTGGCGAGGTAGTTGAGCCTGCCGCCGATGAGGTCCCACACGCGGAGCGTCTGCTGCTTGGTGACGGGCGGCTGGTCCGGGTACAGGCGGCCGTGGGTGCCCTCGAGGAACGTGTGCGTCTCGGACGGCGTCAGGTCGCGGATCGAGAGGACGTGCATGCGCGTCGCGTTGCGCTTGAGGTGCGCGTACGTGTGGAAGTTGTCCGAGAGGAAGATCATGGTGACGACGCCGGCTTGCGACCACGCCTCGGCGCGCTGTTGGAGCATGTGCAGGAGCGCGTGCCCGTCCTCGTCGTCGTGGATAAAGTGGCTGTTCTGGAGGATGAGGCAGAGCGGCCGACCGCGCTTGCGGCGGAAGCGGATGGCGACCTGGAGGGGGCTCGAGCGTCAGCTTGGTCGACCTTGCAGAGCGTCGAGAGCAGTCGTGACGGTCAGGCGCACCTTCTCGAGCTTGGCGAGGGCGCGCTCGATGTCGAGGATAGGGCCAGCCTCCCTCGGGTCGCGTCGCTGGAAGAGCCCGGCGAACGAGTCCTGCACGACGGGGGTCAAAGCGCTCGTCAGGTCCCGCCTCGACGATGGCGAGGCCGAGTAGGCTTGTAGCGCACCTCGTTGTACTCAAAGTCGATCGCCTTGCCGAGGCGCAGGCGCACGACCTCGGGGTCCTCGTGCGCCTCGAGCATGGCGCACCCATCGGCCTCGTTGGCGATCATGGCGTCGAGGAGCATGCTCGTCTTGCCGACGCCCTTGGGGCCCATGAGGAGGAGGTCTGCGAGCGACACGTGAGGTTCGTCAGACGGCGAAGAGCGATAGAGTGGAGGAGAGAGAGAGGCAGGACGCACACTCGCCCGAGATCTCGCCGTTGATGACCTTGTCGAGGTAGTCCTGCTCCTTGCGCCGAACGCGCCCGCGCTTGACCGAGCCGTCCGACTCTCGTGCTGCGGCTTGGGCGAGCTCGAGGACGGGATCGTAGCCCTTGGAGAAGGCGCGCTCCATCTTGCGCAGGACCTCCCACTTGTACCTGCGAGCGGGCGTGAGGGAGCGTCAGCCGAGGAAGCCACAAGCTTTCGAGAGCCTCGTCGAGGCGCGAGTGACGCACCAGTAGTGGTAGAAGAGGCCCGCGGCGGCGACGAGGACGATGCCTGGACGAGGTAGGTGCGAGGTGAGCGCGTGAGGGTCACGGCTGCCGGTCTCGCCGAGCTCGTGGGGCTTAGGTAGAGGGAAGGAAGCGCACCTCCACCGGTCGCTATGGCGCTCTGCCATGCTGCGCCGCCGCCGTCTCCTCCTCCTCCTCCTCCTCCTGGAGGTTTGCCGCCGCCGGTGCCGCCGTGCTGCTGCTGTCGCTCCTGCTGCTCCTCGCGGATCTCGCCCGAGAGGTCGAGCTGGTTGTTCTGGTAGCCGATCTGAGGGGCGACTGCGTTGTTGGCGATGAGCCGGCGGTGTGGTCGAGGCGCGACGAGGAGGTGGGGAGGAGGAGGAGGCGCGAGAGGTGGGCGAGCGAGGGGCCGCGCGAGGGAGCGGGCTGCGCGGTGGAGCATCGAGCCCTGTCTGCTGCTAGTCGAGTGGCCGGTGCTGTGGCTCGTAGTCGGCCGGGGCGAGTTGATCGGGTTCCGCCTCTGAGGTCGCTCGTCTCGTCTCGTCGCCTCGCCTCTCCCGCTCTCCGCTCTCTGCTCAGCCTGACGAGGGGGCACACCGAGGAGCCATGCCCTCGGACCTCAAGACGGCCTACTCGCACCTCGTGCCCCACCACGGCCACGACCGCGACCCGCTCTCGTCGTCGTCCTCCGCCGCTCCCTCGTCGTCGACAGGCTCGCCCTCGGCGTCCCGCACCGCCTCGCCAGCTCCCCTCCCCGCCGACGACCACTTTGCCTACTCGACCCAGCTCAGGCGCCACGAGCCAGACTCGATCGTCGACTTTACCGCGACCGCCGCCCAGGGTGCCCTCGGAGACCTCAAGCACCACGTCCAGGCCCGCTTCCACCACTCGACCGGCTACGACCCCGTCCCGTCCACCTCGACGGCGACACCCTCGTCGTCGCACGACCGCGACTACCTCGGCGGCGCAGGCTACTACCCGCCCGCCCCGCCCCACGGCAGCACCGGGCCCGGCGGCCACTCGCACCACCCGTTCGCCCACACGACCTCGCCCTTGACCCCGTCGGCCCACTTTGCGACCCAGAGCATCGCCCAGACCCTGTCGGCCCTCGCCACCTCGTCCTCGGCCGGCCTCGACGCCAACAAGGTCCCCGCCATCCGCGAGCTGTCGGGCCCCAACGAGTTCGAGGTCGAGGCAAAGGAGCCTACCTGGAAGAAGTTCCTCGGCAAGTTCTACGAGGACCCCTTGATCCTCCTCCTCCTCGCGAGCGCCGCCGTGAGCGTCGTTGTCGGCAACTACGACGACGCAGCGAGCATCCTCGCCGCCATCGTCATCGTCGTCACGGGTGCGCCTCCCTCTCGCTCTCTCGTCTTCCTCGAGCAGCCTCACTGACTCTCTACTCGTCCTGCAGTCGGCTTTGTGCAAGAGCAGCGCTCGGAAAAGTCGCTCGAGGCGCTCAACAAGCTCGTTCCCCACTACTGCCACCTCATCCGGTGCGCCCTCTCTTCCTGCTCGTTCACGCTCGGCGTCAACTGACGCTCTCGCACGTCCTGTAGCAACGGCCGCAAGACGACGCAGCTCGCCAACTTTCTCGTCCCCGGCGACCTCGTCACGTTCCACACGGGCGACCGCATCCCGGCCGACATCCGCCTCACGCAGGCGCACGGCCTCGAGATTGACGAGTCGGCCCTGACGGGCGAGACCAAGCCGGCGCGCAAGCACACGGACGCCATCACCGAGCACGGCGTCGGCGCCGGCGGGCTGCCCATCGCCGAGCGCAAGAACGTCGCCTTCATGGGCACGCTCGTCAGGAGTGGGCGCGGCGAGGGCGTCGTCGTCGGGACGGGCGTGCAGAGCGAGTTTGGCGTCGTGTTCAGCATGATGCAAGAGGTGCGTCGACGCTTCTCGTCGCCCTTCTCGTCCTGGCGCACGGACCTCGCCGCTGACTCTCGCTCTCTCCTCCCCTCCCGCACCCCCTCTCCTGCAGGTCGGCGACAAGAAGACGCCGCTGCAGATCGCCATGGACGAGCTCGCAAAGCGCTTGTCGGCCATCTCGTTCGGCGTCATCGGCGTCATCTGCCTCATCGGCGTCCTGCAGAAGCGCAGCTGGCTCGAGATGTTCACCATCGGCGGTGCGTCCTCGCTCTCCTCGTCTGCACGTGCTCTTGCGCCCAGGCTGACTCGAGCTTGCCCGCTCGCAGTGTCGCTCGCCGTCGCCGCAATCCCCGAGGGCTTGCCCATCGTCGTCACGGTCACGCTCGCGCTCGGCGTCCTGCGCATGTCAAAGCGCAGCGCCATCGTCAAGAAGCTCCCGAGCGTCGAGACGCTCGGCAGCGTGAGCGTCATCTGCTCGGACAAGACGGGTGCGTCTATGACCACCGCTCGGACCCCTCCTTTCTCCTCGCTCGCGCGCTCTCGCTGACGGCTCTCCGACTCGCAGGTACGCTCACGACCAACGTCATGACGGTCACCAAGGCCTACTCGGTCGACCAGGGCGTCTTTGACCTCGACCACGGCCCGCCGATGCTCACGCCCGACGACTCGCGGTCCAAGATCTTCCTCGTCGGCAACTTGTGCAACCACGCGCACTCGGACAAGGGCAAGTACCACGGCCAGGCGACCGAGGTCGCCCTCATGAACGCGCTCGCGACCGTCGGCCTGAGCGACCAACGGCCCTTCTTCCAGCGCAAGGCCGAGGTCGCCTTCTCGTCCGAGCACAAGTCGCAGTCGGTCACGGGCGCCTTCTCGCACGCGCCCGCCGGCACGCCCGACATGACGTACCTCAGCGGCGCGCTCGAGCCCGTCCTCGCGCGCTGCAGGACCTACCTGCGCATGGACGGCACGGCCGCGCCGCTCGACCCGGGCGTCGCCAAGCTCGTCGCGTCCAAGGCGCACGACCTGTCGGCGCTCGGGCTCCGCGTCGTCTCGATGGCGTACGGCGTCGACCCGGACGCGTTGACGTTCGCCGGCTTCCAGGGCATGATGGACCCGCCGAGGCCGGGCGTCGCCGACGCCATCTCGAAGCTCTCGGCGGGCGGGATCCACGTCGTCATGATCACGGGCGACAGCGAGCCGACGGCGGTCGCCATCGCGCGGCAGCTCGGGATCCGCACGACGGGCGCAGGAGGTCCGAGCGCGAGTGGGAGCAGGGCGGGCGTCTTGACGGGCAAGGAGATCGACCTGCTGAGCCAGCGGCAGCTCGCCGACCGTATCGGCGGCGTCACCGTGTTTGCGAGGACGACGCCGAGGCACAAGATGGCCATCATCGAGGCGTACCAGAGCCGAGGCGCCGTCGTTGCGATGACGGGCGATGGAGGTGCGTCCTCCTCTCCCTCTCGCTCGTCTCCTCGAGTCCCACTGACGCTCTCTTTCACCTGCGCGCAGTCAACGATGCGCCGGCGTTGCGCATGGCCGACATCGGCGTCTCGATGGGTCGAGGAGGGACCGACGTCGCCAAGGAGGCGGCCGATGTCATCCTCGTCGACGACAACTTTGCGACGCTGCTCCCCGCCGTCGAGGAGGGCAAGGGTGCGTCGCGCTCTCTCTTCTGAACGACGCTTCTCCGCGCAGGGACTGACGAGGTCCACCTCTCCCCGCTCGCAGGCATCTTCGTCAACATCCAGAACTTCCTGTGCTTCCAGCTGTCGACCGCCGTCGCCGCGCTCTCCCTCATCACGCTCTCGACAGCGCTCGGGCTCCCAAACCCGCTCAACCCGATGCAGATCCTCTTCATCAACGTGATCATGGACGGCCCGCCTTCGCAGTCGCTCGGCGTCGACCCGGTCGACCGCGAGGCGATGAAGCGCCCGCCGCGCCCCAAGAACGCGCCCATCCTCACGACGAGGCTCTTGTACCGCGTCGGCTTCTCGGCGAGCCTCATCATCTGCGGCGTCCTGTTTGTGCTCGCGCGCGAGCTCGGCGACGGCACCGACCTCCACCGGGATCAGACCATGGTGCGCACGCTCCGCCTCTTCCTCTCCTCCCTCGCACTCTCGCTCTCGCTCCTCGTGCACGAGCTGACTAGCGCGCCTCGCTCCCCCTCGCTCTCCCTCGCCCGTTCCGCCTCGCCCGCAGACCTTCACCTCGTTCGTCTTCCTCGACCTGGCGTCGGCGTTGCAGAATCGCGGCCTCAACGTCCCGCTCCTGTTCAGCAACTCGTCGACCAAGACCAACAGCATGCTCCTCCTGGCCGTCGGCACGTCGTTCGTCGTACAGCTGTCGCTCGTCTACGTGCCGTTCCTCCAGTCGGTCTTCCAGACGCAGGCCCTCTCGGCGCGCGACCTGGGCGTCCTGCTCCTCCTCGGCGGATGCAGCATGGCCGTGCATGAGTGGCGCAGGAGGTACGAGCGCAGGACACTCGTGGAGGAAGCGTGGACCAACGCGCAGGTGGTTTAGGGTCTGCGCACGAGCCTCTCTCTCTCGGTCTGTCATCTTCTCATCCTCGTACCCGCATCCTCGGCATCGCATGGGCAACCTGTTTCTCGTTCTAGGGCTATCTCGTCGTGTGCATGGCTTCGTGAGGCAGAGACGGCGAGCGCGCGCATCCGCGCTCGAGAGGAGAAGGTCGCTAGGAGCGCTTTGACCTCTCGGGGCTCGCTCGTCTCCCGCTGCTCCTGCCTCGCCGTGCTCTTCAGGGCGTACTCTCGACGACGAGCTGGGAACCTGGACCTCGCCTCGGAACAGGTCGCTGCGATTCTGCGCTCGAGAGGAGGAGGAGAAGGTCGCGAGCAGCGCTTTGACCTCTCGGGGCTCGCTCGTCTCCTGCTGCTCCTGCTTCGCCGTGCTCTTCAGGGCACACTCTCGACGACGAGCTGGGAACCTGTGCACCCATGAGGAGCAGGTATGCGAGTTGCGATTATGGCACAGAGCGACGAGAGAAAACAACGACAAGCGGACCCTCACCTCTCATCCGTCCCTCCCAGCCCATGCGCCGCACCCTCGACACGCCCGTCTTGATCCTCCGCCTCGGCGGCGAGGCGGCCCGAAAACGCCCGCTCACAGCGTCTTCCTGACCTCGAGCTCGTACGCGTCGACCTCGGCCCACTTGCGGCGCTTCGCCTCCTTCTCGCGCCGAGATACCTGGGGACGGGCGTGCGAGGGACAGAAGAAGAGTCAGTCGACGTCGAGGAGCTGCGGCCAGAGGGCGGAAGTGGGGAGGAGCTAGGTGAAGGGGCGGGGCAAACAGGAGGAGAGGGGGCCTGAGCGCTCTGCCGCACCGAGTTGTCGCTCGCGCCGCTCGACTCGTCGCGCCTCGTCTTCTTGCGCGGTGCCGCCGTGCTGACCGTCTTGCGCGAGCGAGTGGCGGGCTTGCGCTGCTTGGGCTTGCGCTTCGAGGACGGGCCCGGGTCACTGTTGGCGCGCGGCACGAGGAGAATGGACGAGAAGGCGAGTCAGGACGGGTCACAGTAGACGATCATCGTCTCGAGCGACTCGAGAAGGGATTTCTGAGAGAGGGAGAGAGCAAGACGCACTCGTAGTCGGTCGCCTCGTCCTCCTCCTCGTCTTCGTCCCCCTCGTCCTGCGACGACAGCCCGCCACTGCGTCCAAAGCGCTTGGCCCTCCTCGGCAGCATCGCGACGAGGTCGAGCGTAGACACGCCCGTCTCGTCGGCCGCAGCGGCGGGGGGCCCGCTCACGCGCTTCGAGCGGCCCGAGCGGCGCTTGGGCGCGCTCGCAGCGGCCGCGCCGGCGCCAGGGCTCGTCGAGCCTCGACGGCCCTGCTCGTCCTTGTCGGCGACCCGGCGGCGCTGGCGGGGCTTCTTGGCCGGCTGGGCCCGCTCGCCGTCCGTCTCGCCGCCGACCTGCTGGCCCTTCGCGCGCCCGACTGCCGCGCCCCTCGGCCGCGCCTGGGTCGAGCGCGCGCCCTTCTCCTCGCTCGTCGCCCTCGCCCCTGCAAGATCCACCGCCGCCTCGCCGCGGCGCGCCACGCGCTCGTCGACCCGCACCGCACCGCCACCGCTCGAGCCCCTCAGCTCGTCGACGCTCGCCGCGCGATGCACGTCGTTGCGCCACTCGACGACGCGCGTGCGCTGCCGCTTGGGCGTCTCGAGCTCGAGCGCCGACGTCGAGGCCGGGACCGGCGCAGCAAGGAGCAGGCGGTGCCGCTGCGCCGGCTCGACGTTCTCCTTGCCGGCGTCGCTCGCGCGCCCGTCGCGGCTGCTGGCGCCCGAGCCGCCGCCGTTCGAGAGTAGGTCGCGCAGGAGGTCGCGCTTCTGGCGGTTGGTCGAGCGGGGCGCGACGCCGAGGCTGCTGGTGCCGCCGTCGAGCGAGACGAACGAGGCGTGCCGGACGGGCGGGAAGAGCGTGGACGACGAGGGTCCTGCGGCGGCGGACGCGCCGAGGAGCTGGTGCGAGAAGGCAGAGGGAGGGAGGCCGAAGGATGGGAGGGCGGGTGCGCCTAGTTGGCGCTGAGCGAGGAGGCGGGCTTGGTCGGCGGCGCGCTTGGCCTGGCCCTCGAGCGCGAACGGGTTGGGTTGGTCGGCGGGGGCGTCGAGGGCGGCCGGGGCGATGTCCTGGTAGGTGAGGCCCGAGCTGGACGAGGGCGCAGGTGACGAGGGGAGGACGATGGGGCTTGCACCGCCGCGAGCGAGTCGAGTGGGGAGGGTCGGGGTGCGAGGGTCGTCGCGAGGCGGGCGTGTAGGGTCGGCATGTCGAGAGAGGGCGATGAAGTCGTTGATGAGGGCGTTGGCCTTGCTCTTGGGCTGTTGCGCGGCGGAACGAGCTGCGACGAGATGTGGGGTCAGCGAGAGGAGGAGGGAAAGCGGAGAAGAGCTCGTGCAGGGTAAGGCGCACCCGCAGTAGCTCGTGCGTCAGTCCCGCGAGACCCCTGGCCCACTAAGCCCTCCCGAGGAGCCATGGCGAGCGAGCGGTGAGCATGGAGGAGCGAGAGGATGAAGCTGTCATCTCTCGCGGTCCTCCTGCTCCGACCACACCGCTCAAGAGCCATGCCGTCCAGTCCAGACCACTCCAACTGGCACTCGCTGTGCGCCCGTCCATCTCTCGCTCTTCCCCATGCCCTGCTCACCTCGCTCCTCCCGCTTCCCCTCCAGCTCGCTCCGGATCCCGCTCCCTTCCCCCGACGCCGCCCTCCTCGTAAAGCGCGTCATCGACGTCGACAAGCCTCTCCGGCCACGAGAACTCTCGCGCAACCTCACCCTCGAAGGCCCCGTCCTCGTCGCGTGCGCCCTCCTCCCCCTCGAGCTCCTCCTCTCTTCCTCCCTCCTCGAGCTGACCCTCGCACCCTCGCACCCACGCACCCGCCCACAGCTCCTTCCGCGCAGCGACCGTCGCCCAAGCTCGCGTCGCCCTCGACCACTTCCTGTCCGACGTCGAGCTCGTCGTCCAGACCCTGGACCGCTTTGCGCCCGCCGATTCGGCCGCCGCGCAGGGCAGCAAGGAGCCGAGGGCCGACGCGCCGAGCCTCGAGGTTGGACTTGAGGGTAGCTGGGAGGGCGTCCGGCAGTGAGCGGCGGGGAGCGGCGCGAGGAGGGCCGGCGCCTCGAGGCGGGCGGTGCGTGCGCTCAGCCCAGGTCGAGCCGAGCGACGAGCATGGGCACGGGTTCTGTGTGTCTCTCCTCTCCTTCTCTCATGCACACGCTCGGTCAGGAGGCGACTGCAGGGGCGCTGACGCGGCTACCTGCGCGCAGGTTCCCCTCGACCACCTCCCTCGCACCTCCCCGAGCTCAGCACCTCTCGCCCGAACCCGCTCTCCTCCCGCACCGACGCTCGTCTCGCCATCCTCTCGAGCTCTTTCTCTCGCCGCACGACACGACCGAGGCCGAGGAAGGAGGCAAAGAAGGGCCCTCGAGGGGCGGACATATTGCAAAGAGGGGGGTCAAGAAGCAGGCGGGCCAACGAAGGGGGACGGACGAGACGCGCACGCAGGCGGCGACGACGACGACGGACGGATGTTGGGGACGAAGGAGGGGGCACAGAGCGACGAGAGGAGGGGGACGACAGGGCTATGTGGCACGGGGAGGGAAGCGAGGAGGTGTAACGCGAGAGGGATTTGTCTGCGCACGTGCTCGAGAGAGAGGAGGAGAGGAAGACTAGGCGGGAGACGAAAGAGAGAGAGAGACGATAGAAGCGACAGACATGCAAAGCGATAAAAAGAGGGGCTCGAGGCCCGAGCGAGGCGAGGCGAGGAACGACATGCGAGGGAGGTGTTGAGGGTACTGCGGGACGGCGACGACGACGGCGAGTAGGCTGTACGGACCTAGAGGAGGACGAAGGAGGGGAACGGGAAGGGGAAGGAGGCGCGAGGGTCGGCACGCGCTCGCTCAGAGCTGCGCGTCCGACGCCGAGCCGCCGTTCGAGCCTGCGTACAGCGCACCGGCCGGCGTCGCCTTCCACGCGTCGCTGCCGAGGCTCCCGTTGCCGAGCGCAGGCGTCGAGCGCCCGCCGGCGGCCGGCGTGCCAGAGCGCGACCCGATCGGCGCGGGCGCCGTCGTGCCGAACAGGGCCGACGACGGCGTCGTGACGCTGCCGGACGACGTCGAGGCCGCGCCGGCGTTGGCGCCGGACGACGACGACGGCGCGTGCTGCTGCTGCTGCTGCGACGAGGGTCGCTGCTGCTGACCGGGACCCGACGACGACGACGAGCCGAACGCGCCGAACGCGCCGTCGAGGGGCAGCGCTCCTCCCGCGCCGCCACCCATCTGGAACTGGTGCGGCGGCGGCGCGCCGAACAGCGGCGCGTGGTTGAACGACGGCGGCGAGAAGGGCGCGAAGCCGCCAAAGCCCTGGCCCGAGCCGGGCCCGAGCTGCGGCGAGCCGGGCAGGTTGACGAAGCCGCCGCCTGGGGGCGAGAAGCCCGGGCCGGGGAGCGACCCGACGTGGACCTGCAGCGGCTGGTGCTGGTGCTGCTGCTGCTGCTGCTGGCCCTGGTGCTGCTGGCCGAGCTGCGGCGCGCCGTACGACGACGCGCGCGACTGCTCGTGCGCTCCGCCGGCGCCGCTGCTGCCTGGCTGCTGCGCCGCGCCGTACGCGCCCGGCCCGCCGCCGCGTCCGAGCGCGCCGTAGCGGTCGTTGCCGGCACTCGGCGCCGAGCCGAGCGCCGACGGCGGCGCGGCGTAGCTCTGGTACTGCGGCGCGACGAACGGGCTGCCCTGCTGCGCGCCCTGCTGCTGCTGGTGCGGCGGGCCGCCGCCGCCGCGGTGGCCGGGAGGCGGCGGCGCGGCGAGCGGGATCGGGGCGTAGGCGTACTGCGACGGCTGGAGGGCGGCCGACGCTGGGACGTAGAGGACGTGCTGGGTGTAGGGCGAGCCGGCGTAGACGCCCGCCGCCTGGGCCTGGTACGGGTCGGCGAGGTAGGGCGCGCCGATCGGGAGGGCGTAGGGCGCGAGCGGGAGGTAGGCCGGCGGCTTCTGCATGCGCGCCTTGGGGTCGCCGACGACGGTGCGGCCGCCGGGACCGGTCAGGTTGGCGGCCTGGAAGCCCTTGGGGCCCTGCACGAGCTCGTACTCGACCTCCTCACCCTGCGAGACGACGAGACGGGAGGGTCGTCAGCAGCGAGCATGAGTGGTGAAACGGGACGAGGCGGGACGCACCTCGGCGAGCGACCTGAAGCCGGCCTTGCCAGCGATGGCGCTGAAGTGGCAGAAGACTGTGGGCAGGCGAGGAGGAAGAGGTCAGCCGCACGCTCATCTCGCCGCCACCTCGACCTCGCGAGCGGGACGCACCTTCTTGGCCGCCGAGCGCCGCCGGGTCGTTGTCGACGACAAAGCCGAAGCCCTTGAGGCTGTCTGCGAGACGGGAAGAGTGGGAGAGGTCAGCGAGGAGACCTCGAGATGACGACGAGCAGCCGCTCGCGGCGGGAGGAGAGCGCTGTCGACGCACTGAAAAACTTGACGACGCCGCGCCTGCGCTGAGGCTCCTTGAGCTGGACGTGCGGCGGCGGGCCCTGGTGGAGCGGCGGCTGCATGATCTGGTGCGGCTGGAGCTGGTCGCCGGCCGACGACGACGAGGCGAGCGACGAGCCGAGGGCGCCGCGCTGCTCGCGCTCGAGGCTCGACGTGGCCGAGTGCTGCGAGTGCTGCTGCTGCTGCTGCGGGTACCCGGGCTGGGCGTACGCGGCGCCGTTCGAGTAGGGCGACCCGAGCGAGAGGCGGTCCAGGCCGAGCTCGAGTGCGGAGGTCGACTGCATCGTGGCGACGACTGGGCGGGGGTGCGACGGCGTGGGTGCTGCCGCTTGGCGAGTGTGTGGACGCGGCTAGGCTGAGCACGCGGTGGCGGGAGGTGTCGAGCGAGAGGTCGACGCGGGCGGGACGACGATGTCGTCGGTCGGCGGGAGGAGGCGGTGGAGGGTGGCGCTTGAGAAGGGTGGAGAGGGTGCACAGACGAGGCGGTACGACGACGGCAGCACGGCCAAACAGCGAGGTACAGCCACAGAACCTAGGGCTCGGGGGAGAGGGGAGGGGAGGACGAGCGCCGGACCTTCTCCTCCTCGTCGTCGTCGCTGCGCACCGCCCTTTCCACCGGCCAGACCTGGCTCGGACACTCCCCTCGAAAAGAAGCTCTCTCCGCTCCTTCTGTCGCACCGCATGGCGACGCACGCGTGGCTCCTGCAATTTGCCAGCGCCTTCGCTCTCTCGGACAGCGGGGGACCGACGAGGAGAAGCTGGGGGCAAAGCTGCTCAGGAAGGTCGCGCGTGAAACGGTCTGCTCGCTCGTTGCACCGCTCACGACAGGATGGACGACAGCGGCACCTCGTACGCCTCCTCGGCCCAGTAGGGAAGCGCGCTCGACCAGTCCCACTCGATCGTCTTGTCTACGAGCGCTTGTCGGCCCAGTCAGCGACGCACGACGACGAGAGAGAGAGAGAGAAAGGTGGACGCACAGCGCATGGCGTGCAGCCAGATGAAGAGCTGCTCGGGTCGAGGATCCGGCAGCAGCGGCGTGAAGCACGTCGAGCAGAACCCGTCCTGCTCGCTCGAGCCCTCTCCCTCGACCTCGACCGCACCCTCGCCCTCGCCCTCTCCCTCGACAACGTCCTCTCCCTCGCCGACCGCGACCTCGGCGTCGAGGCTCATCTTGGTCGAGCCGACCCGCCTCGCGCGCTCGATCCCCTCGAGGTCCCTCGCGCGCGCGTGCCCGTCGGCCAAGTCCTTGACCTCGCGCAGCGCGAGGATCGCCCGCTGCGCGCCGACCGTCAGCGCCTGATCGTGCGACTTGCGGTCGATGTCGGCGTGAGGTGCGGCGGGAGCGTGGGACGGGTTGGCGGGTGCGGAGGAAGAGGTCGAGGTTGACGGCACCGCCGGGTCGAGATGCTCCGCCACGCCGTCCTGCGCCGTCTGCGCACCCTCCTCGAGCGCCTTCTCGCGCTCGAGCACCCGCTCGCCTCGCTCTCGCCGCTCCTGCCGGTCCTCGGCCGTCCCGCCGCGATCGGCGCCAAACACGCCGCCCTTGCCGCCCGACTCGCCCCACGCCGCCGAGTTCTGGTAGATCGGGTCGTTGGCGATCGGGTGGCCGAGGAACTGGAGGTGGACCTGCGGGCGAGGAGGGGAGGGACGCGAGGACGTCAGCTCGAGAAGGTCGAGGAGGGGTCCGAGCGTCGACCGGACGAACGCGGATCTGGTGGGAGCGGCCCGTGATGGGTCGGCCTGGGCGTAGGGAAGAACGTCAGCGACTGTGTGGAGCAGCGGAGAGAGTCAGGGACGCACAGTGCACGACGCTCGTGTTGCTGCGCTCGTCGTAGCTCATCCGGGTGAAGATCGTCTTCGAGTCCTGCGCGCGACGCACCGAGTGCGAGGTCAGCGACCGCGCTCGACGTGCTGAGAGCGCTCGCATGAGAAGAGAGGACGCACCCGACCCTCAGGGTGGACGACGTTGACGCCAATCTGCCGGTCAATCGTGAGCAACGGCTCCTCGCACGTGATCTCGCCGCTGCAGGGTCGGCTCTCCTCGTCAGCAGGTGCACGTCGTCCACTCGAGGAGGAGGAGAGACGCACTCGGGGAAGCGGCCGATGCAGCGCGCGACATACTCTTTGCTGACGCCGCCCTCGTGGTTGCGCCTGCCGCCGAACCACGCGCCGAGCTTCTTGGACCCTGCGACGGTCAGGGCGCAGATCATGACGCCCGACGTCAGGCGATCGAGGCGGTTCGAGGCTGCTCGGAGAGCGTCGAGGGGACCGTTAGCCTTGTTCAAGTCGCACGCACCTCTTCCTCAGGGCTCGAGCGCAGATACAGCACAGGGTAGACGCACTGTGGACGAGCGGGAGGCCGTAGTCGTGCTTGAGGATCTCGAGCAAGGTGTTGAAGTTGTACCTGCCCGTCGGGTGTACCTGCGAGGCGGGCTCGACGACCGAGATCAGCGAGGCCTCGGGACGCTCGGCAAGCGAGAGGGAGAGGCGACGCACAGGCATGGACCCAGGCTTCTCGACGACGAGCGTCTCGCCGTCGTTGCCAGGAAGACGACCGTCGTACAGGATGCGGACGGGACCGGCGACGACGGGCGGTTCGTGACTGCGGACGACCGGGTAGAGCTGCTCGTCAGCCACCGGCGACAAGACGAGGCGAGGCGGGAGCGCGAGACGCACCGATGCAGGACGTTCGAGATGAGGTCGCCATTGCGGATGACGGTCTCGGCCGTCGACTTCTGGTTGTTGACGACGATGACGCCTGCGAGCAGGAGAGCGTTAGCTGCGCCCGCTCACGAAACGCCCGAGAGCTCGCGCGCACCCTTCTCAATCGCCCACTCCTGCATGCATGGTACGACAGAGAGTCAGCTGAGGAGTTCTTGACGGCGAGGAAGCGAGTCGGGGCGCACGTAGTACTCGTTCGTGCGGTCCCTGATCCAAGAACCTGTCGAGCGTCAGCGTCTGCATCAGCCTTGCATGGCGGGAGGGCTCGAATGCGGCGGACCTGAATTCACTGTAGCTGCAGGTAGGAAGAGGAGTGTCAGCTCGAGCGAGGGGGAGGGAGAGAGAGAGGGAGCGCACATGTCAATCAACGTCCTCCCCTGCCACCGCTCCTTGGCCCAGCTCTCGAACGTGAACCTGCGAGGCCGTAGCGTCTCTATGGTCAGTGCTCGCCTCTGTGCAGCTGGGATGGAGCGAGGGAGGAGCGCACATGTACGGCTTGACTTTCCGGAGGCCGCCGTCCTCGAAGTAGTGCGGCTTGGGCGGCGGGAGGGCGAACGCGCCAGTTGGTGGCGGGATGTCCTTGCGCGAGGTGCCGCGCTCGCCCTTGCCGAACTTGCCCGACAGTGCGCGGCTCGCGTCGGTCGCCGCCGGGTTGGCCATCTCGAGCGAGACGAGGAGGACGAGGGGAAGGGAAGGGCGAGGGGCGGGTCCGGGACGGTGCGCGCGCTCGTCGAGTGCTTTGGAGCTGTAGCTAGCTGTGCTGGGAGCTGCAGGCGAGTCGGGTGTGGAGCGAGAGGGACGAGGAGCTTCATCTCGTCCTCCTCCCAGCTCTCGCCGTCTCCCTCTCCCGCTTCCACTCGCTGTGGCTCGAGCATGCCCGCACTCAGCAAGGACGTCAAGTCTGCGGTCGACGCTACCCAGCTCGGCCTCCCCGTGCACGACCTCATCGCTCGCTCAAAGCTCATCAAGCAAGGCGCCGAGGGGGTCCGTCCCGCCCTCTCCCTCGCCCTGCGAGGCCTACACGAACCCGCACTGACTCACAGACGATCCACACAGAAAGTCTACCGCGCCGCCCTCCTCCCTTCGCCTCGCATGACCCTCTCGACCAGCGCCGCCGCCTCCTCGACCTCCCCACCGCCCGCCCTCACCGCCGAGTCTCCCGCGCCGGTCGACATTCTCCTCAAGCACCGCTTCCCCAAGCGCTACCGCCACCCGACCCTCGACGCCCAGCTCACCCGCCAGCGCCTCACCTCGGAGGCCCGCGCGCTCGTGCGCTGCGCCAAAGCCGGCGTGCGCGTGCCCGGCCTCCGCCTCGTCGACGTCAAGCAGGGCTGCCTCGGCATGGAGTGGATCGAGGGCTGGAGCGTGCGCGAGATCCTCGGCGGCGGGCAGGAGGACGACCTGGCGGGCGAGGACGAGGAAGATGAGCGGGTCGAGGAGGTTGGCGATGACGTGCAGGAACCGGGCGAGGTTCTCCGCGCAGCGGGCGTCGACGAGGGTGCGTCTCGTAACCCTCTACATCCCGTTCAAGCGCCGGGCGGAAGCTGACGCGCCGCGGCCGCCGCCTCGCAGACGAGATGCTCCGGGCAGTCGGGCGCGAGCTCGGCAAGATGCACACGGCCGACATCATCCACGGCGACTTGACGACGTCCAACATGATGGTCCGCTTGCGGCCAGGCGAGTCGGCGGGTGCAGGTTTCGAGGTGGTGCGTCCTCGTCCTCTTCGCTCTGGACCGGCTCGAGCGGCATCGAGCACGTCAAGCTGACCCTCCTGCACCTCTCTTCCTCTCGCGCGCACACTCCCACAGGTCCTCATCGACTTTGGCCTGTCGTCGGCGTCGCCCATGCACGAGGATCGCGCCGTCGACCTGTACGTCCTCGAGCGCGCCTTCTCCTCGACGCACCCGGTCCCGCCCGGCGGCTGCGCCCACTTTGAGCTCGTCCTCGAGGGCTACCGCGAGGCGCTCGAGCGTGCGCCGAAGAAGGGCGAGTGGGAGCGGGTGTGGAAGAGGCTCGAGGAGGTGCGGATGCGGGGCAGGAAGAGGAGCATGGTCGGGTAGTCTTGGCTCCGGCTGCACTACATGCCCGCTCGCACTCAGTCGCTCGACAGCCAGTGGCGCAGAGCAGTGAGCGACGAGCGCGAGAGCGAAAGAGCCCCGCGAGAAGTCGAGGTCCGTGCGCCTACCTCCTCCCCCTCCTCTCGCCTCTCCCTCTCGCTCGATGTGCGTCCCGAGCCCTCGCTGATCTCGGTCGTCGAGCCCGCCCCACAGGTACACCCGACGGGCAGGTACAACTTCAACACCTTGCTCGAGAACCTCAAGCACGACTACGGCCTCCCGCTCGTCCACAGTGCGTCTACCCTGTCCTGTGTCTGCGCTCGAGCCCTGAGGAAGAGGTGCGTGCGACCTGAACAAGGCTAACGGTCCCCTTGAGACTCTCCAAGCAGCTGGGAGCTGCTTAGACATCTCCTGTGGCGCAGCTGGTTAGCGCAGTATGCTTATATGACACCGATTTTTGTTACGTATTGGTCGCGGGTTCGAACCCCGCCAGGAGAAGCTTTTGCTCTTGCCCAGGCTATTGTTGCATTAGCTCTTGGGGCGTATGAAAGGTAAGCGGTCGCGAGTGGACGAAGGGAGGGGCTCGGACCCGTCGCCTCGCTTCTGCTTTTTTGGTCCCCTGACTCTACTGCAGTGTTCTCCGGGAAGCCACGACGGCAGCAAAAGCAGCGACGACGCTGTGCGTCGTCTGGAAAAGAGATGCTCGCTGAAAGCAAAAATGCATTGGCCGGGAATCGAACCCGGGGCTAGGCAATTTAGCAGAAGCTGGCAATGCCCAATTTTGCCACTAAACCACCAATGCTTGCTTGTACCCTGGCGCGCGTCAAAACATCCCAGTCCAGCCACAGCTTGAACTGCCCCCCCTCGACCCAAGCCCCGCCTCGCACGGCACCCTTCTCGTTCCTCCTCTCGATCGACCACACCCAGCCAGCATGTCCTACGCGCCCTCGCAGTCAGCACCGACCTCGACGACCAAGACGCGCCACCTGCAAGAGCTCGCGCGCCAGCTCAAGGAGCTCGCCGAGCGGACCGACACGCTCAAACAGCTCGCGGGCCAGACGGCCGTGCACGCCGAGTGGATGCGCCAGCTTGGTGGGGATCACGCTGCATGGTACGTGCCTCACTGTCTAGCCTCTGTCGCAGCTTGCGGCCCCTCGCGAGTGCGGCGGAGACCGCGCCCGTGTTGGCTGACCGCGACGAGCGACAAGCTGACGCCTCCTCTCTCTCTACCTCGTGCGCAGGTTCATGGCGTCGGAGAGGATCATGATGCCGAGCGTCAGGGGCGACGAGCCGCCGGCGAGCCCGCAGCGTGAGCAGTAGAGGCTCGGCTGCGAGTCGGGCGGGCGCACGAGGGTGGACCGCGCAGGGCGCGAGGAGGGGCAGCAGCGGGTGGCTCGAGGGCGTGCCTCACCGGTGGAGAGGCGGCTGAGCAGGACGCAGGAGGCTCTCGAGCCGTGGCCCGCCAGCAATCGACGCCTCGACTCGTACGCTCCGCCCCTTCCTCCCGACCGACATCCAGCCCGCCGCCTACCTCCCGCCATGTCCCCTGCACGTCCACCTCGACCTCATCCTCGTCGGCAGCACGCTCCCCTCGCGCCATCGACCTCCTGCCAGCCGTACCACGACTCGCCGACGACGAGCTGCCGGCGCTCCTCGGCACCGTGCGGTCGGCGCAGGTCGGCCCTCGGCGAGGGCGGACGACAGCTGCTCTACACGTCGGTCGACGCGCGGCGCCGCTCTCGGCACGGGCCAGGACGGCGTCGCTGTGGAGGATTGGCGAGGGCGCGACGAGCAGCTCGAGGATGTAGCTCGCTCGTCTCGGTCGCAACGACGTTCTTCCCTTTCTCGTGTATGGGCTCAGGAGAGTGTAGAAGGGTTCTGCGTATGGCTGCAAAGGGAGTACAACAGCACGCCGTGCTCCTGGCCGTCCTCGCTCGCGCTGTCCCTCCTGCGCCCGTCTCGTCTCGGCTGCGCCCCTCACTGAATCTTCTCGCCTGCGGAATGGAGCAACATGTACGTCAGCTTGACCTCGACGGAGAACTGGCTCGGGGAGGAGCAACGAGAGGGACGCACCGCCCTGCATCTGCGAGAGCGCGCCCGTCTTGACCCTCCTGTCGGCGTACTGCAGGCGCGCCTTCTCGACGTTGCGCTGCTTCATGATGAAGAAGCCGCCGATGCCGACTGCAACGCAGAGAGAGAGAGCAGGAGAGGGTCAGCTTGCGGTGAGGCGGCGAGAGCGAGGGGAGGACGCACCGCTGAGGACGGCGAGAAAGGACCCGATGGTGGCTCCTGCGCACGCTCAGCAGGACATGGTCAGCTCGAGTGGCCCTGCAAGCGTGGCAGAGCTGCAGGGAAGCGAGGAGGAGCGGCGGGAGGTACCCATCGAGGCGCCGGCGCGGCGTTGAGCCTCTGAGGGAGGGACCGGGAGGGCGAGGCGGATCTGTGTTGGACGCATGGTGGCAGCAGAGCACAGTGCGAGTGCGGGCTGGCCTGCTGTCGACGACGAGGGACGAGCCGGTCTTCATCAGCCGGACGACCTCTTGCTCCTCCACCACCACTCGCTCCTCATCGGTCGAGCTACGAGCCGGCCCAGTCAAGTCGCACAGCTACGCCCACCGACCAGGGCCTCCGCTCGTCCTGCCCGCACCCCTTCCCACCTCGCCCCTCCTCCTCGTCGCTCAGCCCCACATTCCGGCTACCATGGCGCCGAACCCAATGGACGCCTCGACCTTCAACGCCCGCTTCGTCACCGTCCCGTCCGGCCACCGCTACCACCTCATCGACCAGCACCCGGACCACTGGCGAGGACCCGTCGAGCAGGTGCTTCCTCCCCTCCGCCCGCCCTCCGCTCGGCCGTCTCCCCGCTCTCAAGCTGACGCTCGAGCGGCTCCTTCTCGCAGGCGCCCACCGTCATCATGATGCACGGGTTTCCCGACCAGTGGTTCGGCTGGCGGTACCGTGCGTTTACCCCACCGAGCTCCTCCCCCTCCTCTCGCTCCCTCCCTGACCCCGACGAGCCTCGTGCTGACCCTCCTCCTTCTCCCTCGTCGCAGAGATTGCTGCGTTCGCCGCTCGCGGCTTCCGGGTCATCTGTCCCTCGCAGCTCGGCTACTGCGGCACCTCGCAGCCCTCGGACATCCGCGCCTACAGCTACAAGTCGGTCGCGTACGACATGAACGGCATTCTCGACGCCGTCGGCGCGTCCAAGGTCATCGTCTTTGGGCACGACTGGGGCGGCGTCGTCGCGTGGCGCTTTGCCGACTTTTTCCCGCACCGGGTCATCTGCCTCGCGAGGTGCGTCGCTGCCTCTCTCTGTCTCTCGCTCTCCGTTCCCAGCACCTGCTGACGCTCCTCACTCTCTCGCAGCGTCTGTACGCCCTACCAGGCGCCGTCCAAGCCCGGCCAGACCATCTTCTCGGACGAGGAGCTCGTGCACAACAAGTTGCCCAACTTCGGCTACCAGCTCTTCTTCAAGGAGGAGCGCGCAGGCCCCAAGATCGACGAGGTCGTCGACCAGTTCCTCACCGTGTCGTTCTCGCCGACGCTGCGCGCCAAGCTGCGAGAGCAGGGCAAGCCGATGCCGCAGATGGCCGTCAAGGAGGGCCAGCTCGAGAAGCGCACCGACGAGATGATCGCGACCAAGCGCGCCGGCAAGGCGCTCCCCGTCCCGCAGGACCCTGTGCGCTGCTCTCCCGCTCTTCTCTGCATGGCCTCGTCGAACTCGAGCTGACCCTCGCCCGTGCGCTCTCTCGCCCTGCAGGAGCTCCTCTACTACATCTGGGCGTTCAAGACGTACGGCATGCACGCCCCGCTCAACTGGTACCGCAACCGCCGCGTCTCGGCCCTCGACGAGCAGGCGTCCGAGCTCCCCGGCACGTTCCCGCCGCACATCCCCGCCCTCCTCCTCCCCGCCGAGAACGACCCGGCGCTCCCGCCGGCCATGGCCGACCCCAAGAAGATGCAGAAGCACTTCCCCGGCGGCAACCTGCGCGTCGAGCTCGTCAAGGGCGCCGACCACTGGGTCCTGCAGGTGCGTCGCTCGATTCTTTCTCGCTCGCGCGCACGGACCGCTCGAGCCCTCGCTGACGAGCGTCCCCTCCTCCCTCTGCTGCGCGCGCAGGACGCCCCTTACCGCGACGACGTCACCGCAAAGCTCGTCAGCTTCGTCGACGAGGTCCTCGCGGGCAAGTGGCAGCCCGAGGCGCCGCCGAGCAAGCTCTGAACGCTCGTCAAGATCGGCTCGAGCTCCTTCTCCTCTCGCTCTCCTCGTCGTAGCGCCCCACTGATGCCAAAGAAGTCATGTACTGCTCGATACTGCATGACCCTATCGTCCATAGTGAGAGACCGAGAGAGAGAGAAGAAAGAGCGTCGGGGAGGAAGAGAAAGGCCGCCAGGGCTTCTCGAGAGCTGAGAAAGGGGAGCTACAAACAGAGAGGGGTGCGTGCGCGTCGGCTCAGACGCTCTCGACAATCCAGTGCTGGTACGGGTCCTCCTGCGAGAGCGGCTCGTCTCGAGGTCAGCTCGTCTCGAGGAGGTCCGTGCGGCGACGAGACGAGGGGAAAGAGCTCGACGACGCACCGGGTCCCAGAGGTCCAGTGCAGTCGACTGAGCGCGGAAAGATGTGATCTCGTGACCGGTGAGGGCGAGCGTGTGCACTGCAGAGAGCGCGAGAGAGAAGGAGAAGGGAAGGGGGACGAGGTCAGCTTGAGAAGGTCGACTGCGGACGCAGTTTCTCGACGTACTGTCGATGAGGTGGTCGACCTGCAGGAACAAGGAGGTCCGTCAGTGACAACTCGAGGGCTCAAGAGCAAGAGAGACGCACGGGGATGATGAAGTAAGCGCCGCTCGACGGAGACTTGCCGCCGCCGACATTGAGCTTGACGTTGCCCTCGGGCTTGTAAACCTCCTCGGCGGGCTCGACGTTCTCGACGTCGTCCTCGTCAGCCGAGTCGACCTTGACGAGCGAGACGGGGTCGATCGCAGCCTCGACGGGCGAGGAAGGCGCAGGAGGGAGCTGCTCGGCGGAAGATGGCGCCGCCAAGGAGGCGAGTGCGGCCGTGTGCGACGCTGCTCCGCTCGCAGTCGGGACCGCATCAGGAGCCTTGCGAGCTGAGGCGGCGCGCTCGGCCTCTTTGCGCGCCGCAGCCTCGAGCGCGAGCTTCTCCTCCTCGATCCGCTTCGCCTCGGCCGCCTGGTACTCGGCTGCGAGGACGCTCCACGCCTGTCGAGGCGCCGCCGCCGGCGTCGCGACAACGTTCGAGTCGCTGCGCTTGACGCGCGCAAAGGCGGGCGACGCCGACGAGTGCAGCGAGCGCCGGCGGGAGAAGGAGCGGTTGGCCTTCTCGCGCGTCGCGACCGAGTGCGCCTGCGCGGCGAGGAGGACGTGCGTCGAGGTCGAGGCGTCGCCGGCATAGTCCGAGACGGGCACCATGAGCCACCACTGCTTGGTCGGCTCGAGCGTGTTGCCTGCGGGCGGTGCAGAAGCCAACGTCAGCGAGGCGCGAGGGGGACCGTGCACGACCCGCTCGACGTACCGACCCGGGTCACCTCGCCACCTGCGTCGACAGCGCACGAGTACATGACGCCTGCGAGGTTGTACGAGCCGCCCCACTGCGCCGAGAGGCACTTGTCCTTGTCGCCAATCTGCAGGCGGACCCAGGGCACGGACGCGCCGTAGCCGAGCACCTGGACAGGCGTGGCCGGTCCACCAGAGGGCACGATGTGATTGCCGTCGGCCTGAGAGGGTCGAGAGTCAGCTGCTGCCCGTCGAGGTAAGGGAGAAGGCGCACGCGGCGAAGAGGAGGAAGCGGACGCACCGTGTACGACAGCGTCTGGCCCGTCGCGACGTTCTTGAAGACGTACGAGCCCTGCGACGGCGGCGAAGCTGCAGACTGCAGGCAGTGGAAGACCGGACGTGAGAGGTCAGCCAAGGAGACGCGTCGCGACGGCCAAACAGAGCCGAAGGGCGAGACGGAGAGAGCGAGCGCACCTGTAGCGAGGCAGCCTGCGCAGCGTTGTCGATCGCGCCTGCAAGGCCTCCGACGTCACTCGGGGCTGCCTGGGTCGAGCGTGCGGCCAAGGCGAGAGAGAGGGCGGCGAGGAGGACGCGCATGAGGGTCGAGGGGAACGCGGGGTCGAGGTGAGGGAGGCGGCGAGGGGAGGGAAGGGACGGCTGCGCGCGCTGTGCCGACGTGCAGTCGACTGGCCAGGTATCAAAGGAGTGTGGGGAGGCGGCAGAACGAGCGAGATGGACGAGACGAGGCGAGGAAGAGACGAGCGCCGAGTTGCGAAGGTCGCGACGCGCCGGCTTGGCGTCGCGGAGTCGAGCACGGCGTCAAGGTCGTCAAGTGCGCTCGTGAAAGCTCTGCGTAGCACGAGGAGTATGCAGACCTGAGGAGGAAGAGCAGCGTCGCGGCGAGCCGATGCTCATCCGCTCGACGCACAGACCCCGTCCGCTTTGACGAACGTCCGCTCACGTCGACGTCGTCCAGGATCGTCCTCTTCGCCCTTCCAGAAGCGCCTGACACACTTCAGACCTGACCCGGGACGACCTTTGCCGACGTGCAGATCTTCTGCGAGCGGACGCTCGAGCTGTTCTCGGCTGTCGCAGGTGCGCGCACAGCTCGCCGGACGCCTCTCGACCGTTCCCAGTCCCGGATGCTGCAGCAACGAGCATCGTGGACACGCATCGACGGCGGCGCCGGAGCGTCGTGGACTGCTACACACTGCGGCAGAACTGTGGGTCGAGAGCCCGCAAGCATGGGTCCGGGACAGCCGCCGCGAGCGAGAAAGCTGCGGCGATCGCACAGACAGGTTCGAGCGGAACCGCCTCGACCTCGCGAGCGAGAGTGCGTTCGACTTGATGCGCGACGGCGCGCCCAATTCGGAGCGCGAGACGAAGCGAGAGAAGGCGGGAATGGAGCGGCGGCACGAATCAAGCGCAGCAGAGATGGGGTCGAGATCTAAAAACCGAGGGCGCAGGGGAAAGCCGTGATCCGGCCCCCACCTCGCAACGTTGCTGGGCCGCGCACGGTAGCTGCACCGGGTTGGCGGCTCAGCGAGACTCGAGCCTCGAGCGACGCAGGTGCCGCCGTAACTACCGAGCCGGCTCGTTTTCTGCAGCGATCCCGAGCCTGCGCACGGCGCTCGGGAGGAGCAGAGGTAGAGAGGAAGGCGGTCTGCCGAGGAGGACGGACCAAGGTCGAGCGCAGGCACGCCCGCCGGGGCCCGGGCGGCTCGTGCGCCTTCGTCGTCAAGGCTCGACATGGCGAACGAGCTCCAAGCCCCGACGCCCGGGTGAGCCGGGTTGGAGCAGCGTGCGAGACAGCGGGAGGAAGGTCGCCGAGACGAGACGCGCGGATCTCTGAGTGAGGAGCATCTGGTTGGCGAGCAGGCGAGCGAGCGAGCGAGGAAGAAGGATGGGGAGGGGCGAGGGAGGAAGGGCGAGGGAGGAAGGGCGAAGAGGGAGAAGAAGCGAGCGAGGAGGGGACGAGAAAATGAAACGCGGCGGACCTGAGGGAGGTTTCCAAGCTGAGCAGTGTGGAGAAGCGGAGCGAGCGAGTGCCACGCGAGCGAACGCTGCGCGCGGCGGCGCCTCTCTCGGCGGCCGCTCCTCGAGGAGGATCGAGAGCATCTGGCGTCTAGCGCGGCCGCCTCCTCCTCGCCCTCGAAGCTCGACCCACCCGCCCTCGGACCCACCTACGCCAGCCTACTTGCCGTGAGTCGTGCTTGCACTCTCTCTGAGGCGCACCAAGGCGCAGAGCGGCCCCCTGGGTGGCCGTGGAGCGGCCTCATCGGAGCACACGCCGCCCTCCTCCCCCCCGGGGGCGCGGTCCTCGCTCGACGACGACTCGAAGGCTGACCTGGGCATTGTGCACCTCGACAGGCCTCTACTCAGTGCAGCCACGCGAGCACGCCCTCTGCCCGGCCGGCACCCTCGCTCTCGAGCGTTCGCTCCGTCCTCCCGCCTCTCCCTTCGCCTCCCTCGCTCCTTCCCCCGCCGCCAGCGAAGCCGCGCTCGCGCCGCCGCCTCTCGCTCCTCGCCCAAGCACCTCGACCCCCGACTTGCACTTCGTCCACCTCGTCGCGCACAACCCGCCCCCAGCCTCGAGGCCAGCAAGTTGGCGCGCCTCTCCCACCTCCCCTCCTCCTCGTCGTCGCTCCCCGTCTCGGCTCGCTCGGTCAACCCTCCACCGCGCGGCTCGTGCACCCGGACCAGCACCACTCGCCCTCGTCCAGCATGTCGTCGCAGTCCCGATCTGCCGAGGCCAGGACGCGCCAGGCGCAGAGCAGCCACATGTGAGCCTCGTCTCCTTCCCCCGGATGGAGCCCCCCTCGTCGTCGTGCCTGCGAAACGCAGCGCCCGCGCGGTTCAGCCGAACCGAGCTGACCCTCTTCACCGCGCTAAACAGGCTCAAGACGGGGCGGAGAGGCAACCCGTTCTGCAAAGTGCGTCTCGGTCGCCGCCGCTCACCGATCCCGGCCGGGGCGAGGAGGATGAGGAGGACCGAGAGCTGACCTGTTCGCGCCTCTCTCCTCTCGCAGGACACGCACGACCTCTTTGCGACGCTCATGGTGTCGCTCGACCTGTCGGACCGCACGCGCTTCTTCCGCACGTACGCCAACGCGTTCACGACCGACGACGCCGCCGCCAACCTCGCCTCGCTGCGGTTCTCGCAATCGAACCGCACGTCCGACCCGAACGACCCGCAGCGCATCGTGACGACGACGACGACGACGACGTTCTCCATGTCGCGCGAGATCGCCAAGGGCATCTGCCAGCACTTTATGGACGCCCGCCTCATCGAGAACGCCGCCGACCCCTCGTCCGTCACGTTCAAGGACCGCGGCATCTACCAGATCACGCCCAAAGGCCTCCACATCCTCGAGCGCTTCATCACCAAGAACGGCATCTCGGCCGACCACCTCATCCCCGTCTTCACGACCCAGCCCATCTGCATGAAGCTCCTCCACCTCGAGCGACGACAGTCCGACGACGAGATCCACGTCTCGCGCTCCGTCATCGACGTCGTCTTCCGGCGCTTCACCGGCGGCCGCAGCCCCAACTACGTCGCCGAGCAGCACGACGGCCGAGGAGCCGCCATGGCGCGCCCGTTCATCGAGAGCGTGCGCACGCCCGACTCGTTCGACCGGGCCAACGGCGTCGAGCTCCAGGACGTGACCGAGAAGACCAAGGCCGGCCAGGTCGTCGTCGTCAAGCAGGTCTTTGCGTCGACGGCGGGCGTCGACTGGCTCCTCGACTACACGACCTGCTGCTGTCGCGACGAGGCCGGCGAGCTCCTCGCCCACATGGTGCGCTACGGCCTCGTCGTCCTGTACGCCGACCGCTCGCGCGCCGGCGACCGCGTCACGGTCATCGAGGTCCAGGGCTCGGCGGGGCAGGCGGCCGAGTACCGGTTCGGCCCGCGAGTGCTGTACCGCGTCACCGAGGAGGGGCGACGGGTCGCGCAGGGCGGGTCCGGCGCCGACGTCGCGGCGACGACGCCGGGCGGCAAGGTTGAGAAGGCGGGCGAGGCGGGCGGCGCTGGGGCGGCATCGGCGGCGACGACAGCGCCGGCGCCCGCTTCCGCAGGGCGCGACTCGCCGAGCACGGGCGACGGCGACGACTCGAGCTCGTTCGACCACGCGAGCGGCGAGCGAGGGTTCACCGGCGGGACCGGCCTGAGCAACATCGAGGGCTCGCTCGTCGGCGGGCGCAAGGGCATGGCCGACCTCTTCAAGGCCAACCTGACCGAGGCGGGCGCGTCGTCGGCATGGAGCAAGGACCAGCACTCGACGACGACCCGGTTGCGCGCCATCCTCGACGAGCCGGCGCTGCGAGCCCTCTTCCGCGACTTCCTCCGCGCCAACTACTGCGACGAGAACCTCGGCTTCTGGCTCGAGGTCACCGACTTCCGCCGACGGTTCTCGACGACGAGCTCGGCCGTCGGCGCCAGCTCGAAGCGGCGGCCCCAGGTCGCCGCCAACGCCATGGAGTCGCACCAGCAGAACCTCGTCGCCGCGGCGCTCCACATCTACAACACGTACCTCGCGCCGCTCTCGCCCAACGAGCTCAACATCGACCACAACCTGCGCGCCGACGTCGTCAACTACGTCAACCGCTCGCTCGCCGAGGTCGGCGCCAAGACGGCGGGCGACGGGCTCGTCGCGCCGAGCGCCGTCACGAGCGGCATCCCCGGCATCGTCGGGCAGACGACGAGCACCGACGGCACGTCGAGCGCGGCCGACAACGCGCCGATACCGCCGCTCCGCGCGACGCAGGTCCAGACGCTCTTGCGGTAGTACGAGCGGATACAGGAGCACATCTTCCGCCTCCTCGCGACCGACCAGGTGCCGCGCTTCATCCGGTGCGCCCTCCCTTGCTCCCTCTGCCCTCTGCTCCGCCTCGTCGTGTGCGACGCTGACGCCGCCTCTCGCTCGCAGGACCGAGCCGTTCCTCAAGCTCATGCAGCCCGACGCTCTGCGGCAAGCCAACGCGGCCGCGACGGCCGGGTCGGGCACCGCCTTGCCCGCCTCGACGACGGCGGGCACGCAGGGCGGCGACGACGCGTCCGATAGCGCGACGACGGGCTCGAGCGCGGCGCCAAAACCGCCAGCGGCCTGAGCGGCGACCTCCTCGCTCGCCTCTCTCTCTCTCCCTCGCTCTTCTACTTTCGCCTCGACCTATTGCCATCGTTCTTACCACCTCGTCGTCATCGCGGTCGACCTCGCGCCCTCGCTCGCCCCCTGTCGATTGTTCAGTACCCTCCCTCGTCACCGCCTCGTCGCCGCCTCTCTTTGCCCTCTTCCCCCCTCGCCGACCTCGTCCTCCTCCCTCACGGCTACCCCTCGCTCGTCCTCCCTCCCACATTTACCCCTGTGTCCCGTCATTCTTCCTCGCGCCCACGTTCCTCTCGTCACTCGTCTTTCGCAGGTTTCCCTCTCGCTCTCGTGCTCTCGGTCCTCCCTCCCTCCCTGCGGCGGCGTGCGTCGTCGACCTTTCTTTCCTCGGGCCGTCGTGCGCGCTCTGCAACGCGTGCGCAGGTTGTGCAGCAGCATCTCGAGGGTCTGTGCGCGAGAGAGCGAGAGAGCGAGAGGAGGAAGAGCCGCGGCTGCGAAGAGGGGCGTGCGCCTCGAGCAGCTGCGTGCGCGTCACGGCCTGCTCCAGCGACGCTCGCTACGGTACCTCGTCGTCCATGGGGCCAGAGAGGGAGAGCTCGAGAGCCGCTTTCCGAGAGAGGCAGGGCAGAGTGGGAGGCGGGCCGTGCGAGACCCAGGCCTCGAGGTTCTCAACGAGAGTTGCGGCAAGTCGGCCTCGAGCGCCTGGTGTGGTGCCGGCTGCAGCAGCGCTCAGCAAGTGCGCATCGTCGAGCGGTTGCCGTCCCCCCGAGCGAGCCTGTCGTCGCCCTTCCTCCAGATCGTCCGCCAGCGTCGTCGGCTCGTCCCCACACGGCGCGACCTCCCTCGCCGCTGCCAGCTCGACACACACTCGGCCCAGCGTCGCCGCCACCACCGCTGCACGCCGCACAGCCCGTGCCACCCGCCCAGCCAGACGACCGCGAGCCTCGCCTGCCCCGCCGATCCGCCCCGCGCGCCGCCGCCCTCGAGCCGTGGGATTCCGCGCGACGACCTCGAAGCTCTCGCACGCGTCGCCTTGTTTGCCCTCGCTCGCGACCCAGCCGGTCCCTGTACAGGTACGCCCACACTCTCACTAGCCAGCACAGCACGGGCGAGCTCGCTCACCCTCCCTTCCCGCGCCGTCGCGACCCTTTGTCGAGCAGCTCGCCCGCCGCCGTCACATCGGCCGCCTCGTCCTCTCGACAGCCTCGCGACCACCGCCAGAGAGCTCCAGGCTGGACCTGACCTCTCACCACTCGACCGCCTAGCCCTCTCGCCCCCCAGCCCGCGCCATTGAGCACACGTCGCCCCGGCACCCCCTCAGCTCCCTCCCCCTCCGCTCCACCTCGTTCCTCTCCCGCCCACACCGCCGCACGCCGCACACCCGCATCAACACCGCCACTACCGCCTGCTCTCGACCATGTCGGCAGTCGCGAGCACCTCGCAGCAGCCCTATGCCTACGCGGGCAAGGACGCCGCCGCTAAAGAGCGGGAGGACCGCCTCCTCGCCGCCAAGAAGAAGGTGCGTCCACACAGGCCTACTCCAGATGGTCCGCAACAGCTGCACGTGAAAGAGAGCTGACTCGAGCCTGGCCCCTGCGACAGCTCAAGCTGTACCGCGCCCGCACCAACGCCCGCATGTCCGGCGTCTCGACCTTCTCGGACGCGTCGACCACCACGCCGGGCACCTCGCCGACCAAGGCCGCACGGCGACGGTCCGGCCTCTCTGGCTCGGTCTCGTCGACCGCCGACTTTGCCGCCAAGCACGCCCACCGCCGCAGCCAGTCCAAGAGCGGCCTCCTCGCGACCATGGGCGGCGACTCGCTCGTCGCGGCCCCGGGTTTCGGCGGCGCAGGCGCAGGTCACGGCCGCAAGGCGAGCAGCTCGCGCATGTCGATGCAGCGCAACTCGATCAGCCTCAAGAAGATGGGGCACGGCCACAACCGCTCGCGCGCCAGCATCTCGATGTCGTTCTCCGGCCCGGCGCCGCAGCTCGCCCCGCCGCCGTCCGAGTCGCCGCGATCAGTGTCGCCGGCACCTCGAGCGACGGGACCGCCGAGCTGGCTGCACGGCGGCGGCGGCGGCTACCCCGGCTCGCCCGAAGCGAGTCGGTCCTCCTTCTCCTCGCCGACCTTCTCGCCACACCCTGCACCCGGACGCCCGACATCTCCTCTTCCTCCTACACCCGCACCCGGTCCTCCACCCAAACACGGCCGCAACAGCTCTCGACACGCCCGCCACTCGAGCGTGACCAACTTCCGCGAGAGCCTCGACATCGTCTCGGCCGGCACCGTGCACGACCCTGCCCTCCTGCGCCCTGCCGTCTCGTCCTTCGCCGACGTCCAGCACTCGTCGTCGCCCGCAGCGAGCCCGCTCGCGCCCGTCGGCTGGTCGACCGACCCGCACCACGTCCTCGCCGCGCTCAAGGAGCGCGGCCGGCGCGAGCTCGAGGACCCGACGCGCAGCCCGGAGGAGACGCGCCAGTCGGCGCTCGAGGCGCTCGAGGGCCGCCTCGCCGCGCCGACCGAGGCCATCTCGCTCGGCAACGAGGAGCCGGGCGAGCTGCTCGCGGCGCCGAGGAGCCCCGGCATGACCTCGGACGGTGAGCCTATCTCGACCGCGTCGTCGCCTGTGCCGCCGCTGCCTTCGAGCCCGATGGTGGGCCTCGGCGTCGCCGGCTCGTCGTCGTCGGTCGGCGCGATGGGCAGCCCGCTCGTCAACAAGCGCTCGAGCTGGGGCTCGGCGCTCGGCGGGCACGGCGCGTCGGCGGCAGCGCAGCACAGCGTCATGGAGCTGGGCGAGATCGCCGAGGAGGACGAGGAGGAGGACGACGCGTCGCTGTACGGCGGCAGCCCGCGGCGCCGGACGAGCAGGGGCAGCCGGGGCAGTCGGGCAGGCGCGCGCACGCCGACGCCCGTCTCGAGCCCGCAGCAGGCTGCAGCGGCGAGCGTCAAGGGCTCGCCGAGCCCGCGCAAGCCGCGCCCGAGCAGCATCTTCGGCGCCGCCGGCGAGCCTCGGCTCAACAGCCTCGAGTCGGTCTTCGAGCACGCCGAGCAGCAGCAGGGCTTCCGCCAGCGCGACTTTGCGCTCGGCAGGACGCCCTCGCCGACGGCGTCGCGCCGCTCGTCGATGCGGCCCTTGTCGCTCTCGGCGTCGTCCGTCACGTCGTCGGCCAACGGCACGCCCTCGACGGCCGGCATGCCCGACGACGTTCGCGCCTCGTCGTCGCCCGAGGAGAAGCACATCTCGATGTTCCACTCGGCGGCCGTGTCGGGCTATCGGCCCGAGCCGCTCGGCGCGTCGCCCTCGAGCACGTCGGCCCTCGCCTCGCAGCCGACCAAGGGCGGGCTGCGCTCCCTCTCGATCGGCAGCGGCGCAGTCGGCGGTACGTCGCCCGTGCAGACGCCCGAGCGCCGCTTCTCGGCGCAGTCGGCGCTCGGCACCGGCGGGCCCGCCTCGCTCTCGTCGCGCAAGGTCTCGCCCGCGCCGACGATGAAGCGCTCGTCCATCTCGTACCGCACCAGCACGAGCTCGGTCGGGTCGCTCGCCGGCGTCACGCCCGAGGGCCAAAAGCGCGCGTGGCGGTCCTCGCTCGTCTCGTCGCAGGGCGGCGCTCGCGGCGACAGCAGCAGCCCGGCGCCCTCGACCTCGCAGTACTCGACCTTCCCGGCCGGCGTCCTCGGCGGCTTTGGCGACCTCGAGGTGAGCGGCGACGCCGCCGACTACTCGGCGTCGCTCGTCGACTCGCCGCTCCACTCGAGGATGGCGTCGTCGATCGGCGGCAACGCGTCGGCCGAGGCGCTCGCCGCGGCGCAGGACGAGCTCGCGACGCTGCGGGCGCGGCTCGAGCAGCTCGAGGGCCGCAACGAGCAGCTCGCGTCGACGCACGCGCTCGAGATCGTCGAGTTCGAGAAGAAGGCGTCGGACGAGGCGCGCGAGATGCGCTCGCGCATCGTCGAGCTCGAGCAGCAACTCGACGACGAGCGCGTCGCGCGCCGCTTCGAGGTCGAGGGCCTGCAGCGCGAGGCCGACATGGCCAAGGACGCCATCTCGGACCTGACCGACGAGCGCGACTCGCTCCTCGAGGACGTCGACGGGTGGCGCGAGCGCTGCCAAGGCCTCGACGCCCAGGTCAAGAAGGACCGCGAGGACGAGGCGCTCGCGCAGGCCCAGGCCAAGCTCATCGGCGAGATGCGCGACCAGATCTACACGCTCGTCGCCGCCCTCGAGCGCGAGCGCAGCGAGCACGCCGAGACGCGCAAGGAGGTCGAGCGCGTCCTCGAGGACCGAGTGCGCGAGGCGGCGGCCGACATCAATCAGCACCAGCACCAGCACCAGCAGCGCCGCTCGAGCTCGTCGTCGATCGGTGCCTCGCCTGTCCCGCCGCCGCCGCGCTCGTCTCGGCCGCTCCAGTCGTACGCGCCGCAGCAGCCGTCGCACGCCGCCTCGTTGTCGGCGAGCTCGGCCACGAGCTCGACGGGCCCGTCGATGCACAAGCAGCCGCGCGCCGACGACCTCGCCCTCATCATGGAGGAGGTTGAGGACGACGACGAGGCGGCTCTCGGTCGCCAAGCGCCAGTCGACGACGACGACGAGCACGGCGACGCTCACGGTCGTCGGCACCCGTTCAAGGAGGCGTCGACCGGCAGCATGCTCTCGGGCGTCTCGTCGTCGTTCGGCCGCTCGTACTCGGGTGCGACGATGTCGTCGTCGTCGTTCGGCCGCTCCTACTCGGGCGACATGACCGAGGACACGTCCGGCCTCGACGACTCGTTCTCGGGCAAACTCGCCTCGCCGCCCAACGGCAGCCCGTTCCCTCCTCCCGCCTCGGCGCGCGACAGCGTCGCCATCGCGCTCGGCCAACTCGACACGCTCGCCGAGGAGGAAGAGGAGGACGACGAGGAGGGGACGTACGGCGGCGGCGGCGGGCGGGACCTGGCGCCTCTCGCTGTCGACAACGACCCGCGCACGCGCCTCAGCTCCGACTCGACGACGTCGACGAGCAGCGACGTCATGCCGCACACGCCCGACAAGGCTCGCGCCGTGCACGACCGCTCGCACTCGTTCGTGCGCACCTGGAGCGTGCGTCGACCTCCCTCCCCTCTTGCCCCTCGGCCTGTACTGACGTCGGTTCCTCGCCCTCCCGCAGTTCCCCAAGGGCAGCGTCAACTCGACGCGCAACTCGTTCGACGACGAGGACTCGTCCTTCTTCGGGTACAACAAGCACAGCTCGCTGCCGCCGCTCCCGATCGGCGACAACATCCTCCCGCCGTTCTTGTCGTCGACGCTCGACATCGACGAGGCGTCCTTCACCTTCTTCCCCAAGTCGAAGGAGGGCACCGTCGAGACGGCGTCGCACATCCGCCGCCCGTCGTCGCCTCGGCCGCTCGACCGCATCAACCCGCACGCTCGCCGCCTCTCGGGCCAGCACCGCCCGCCTCCACCCTCGCCCTCGGCCATCGTCACGGCCGCCATTCAGCAGCAGCAGCAGCAGGCGCACACGTCCCGCCTCTCGCAGGCCTCGTCCAACGGCTCGCAGGGCCCGTCGCCGACCAAGTCGCGCTACTCGTTCGGCGCCCTTGTCGGCTCGCTCGGCGGCTGGTCGTCGTCTTCCTCGTCGTCGCAGTCGCACTCGGGCCCGCCATCGCTGCCTGCGCCGGCCTCGTCCAAGCTGGCGAGGCAGTCGCTCAGTGCGAGCGTGAGCGCGCCCGGACCCCTCATCCTCGAGGAGGACGAGGGCGACGAGCACGGCGACGGCGGGTACGAGGAGGACGTCTACGTCGGGTCGTCGCCGGCTCGTCAGCAGCAGCCGCACGCACCGCACGCGCCGCAGCAGCGAGGCGGCCCCGTCGCCGGCACGCCGAGGCAGCTCCAGCACCAGAACCAGCGCCAGCACGAGCTGCGCCCGATCCAGGCGCACGAGTGCCCGACGCCTCGCGCTGCACGTCTCGTCAAGCTCGACTTCCGCGGGTCGGCGTGCTGCGTCGACCGCCCCGTCTTTGTCGTTTGACGAGCGCGCGTCGCCCTCTGCCTCCCTCTCGCACCTTCTCTTCCTTCCTCTTTGTAGCTTCTCCCACCTTGTCCTTCGTCCTCCTCGTTTACCCCGCCATAGCTGTCCGTCCTCTAGATACCCTTGCCATCCCTCGCTGTTCATCGCCACCTCGTTCCCGCTCCAGAAGTGCCGGATCGCTTCCCCGTCGTGCAACTCGTCTATTCTCTCTCGTGAGGGCTTTGCGGCCACCGCGCTGATGCGCAGCGTGAGCTTGTCGTGCGGAACACTCGAGAGGCCGCTTCAGCTCGACGCTCGACGGGCGAGAAGGGTCTACGCTCGGGAGGGTCCGTGCGCGGCTTCTCGACGCGTTTGCGCGGCGCTGTGCGGTCGAGACGACGCCGACGCTGAGGGCGACAAGTTCCAAGAGCATCGACTCTCCTCACCAATGTCCTGCGACTCACCCCGCTTCGGCGTGCGGCGTGTGAGAGGAGGGAGCTCGAGAGGGAGCGGGAGCAGGAGGTGCGCGCGCTCGCACTGCCGGCGAGGGATGGCGCGCCTTGCCTCGCTCAGAACGCACTCAAGGACGTCCAGAAAGGAGGCGCGAGAAGCCGGAACCAGCGACGGGGAGCTGCTCTTGCCTGGATGCGCCTGAGCGTTGCGGCGCGCGTCGTCGACAGGACCAGAAGAGCACGCCGGAGGATCGCTGCGGACCGCAGGTGCGCCTAACAGCGGAACTCGATAGCTCAAGCTCAAGACAAGGTTGAGCCGCAAGGACGAGGAGGAAGACGCGGTACCGTAGCTGCTGTCGCCGGGCGAGGCTCGAACGTCGTCCTCCTCGAGGAGCGCAGCGGCGCTTGGGCCCCAGTCGGCACCGGCACCCGCGTAGCGACGACCGTGATAGAACCAAAGCGAATCGGGAGCGGTGCAAGCGTCCTGTGGACGAGAGGCGAGTTTCTTCGATTCTCGGTCCCTCCCCGGCGAGACTTTCGTTGAAAGGCGAGCGACGACGATGACGCCGCCCACGAGCGCCGGCGCGCCTCGTCTCGCTCGTGACGCACTCAAAGAGTTCCACAGCAGACGCTCGAGAGCGCTGGAGCCGGCAGAGAGAGCGCTCGCACCTCGCCTCTCGGTCGACTTGAGAAGGGGGGGAAACGATCCATCTCGCGCTACACAACAGCTACCGGCTCCCAGACGCGCTCGAGAGCACCGCAGAGACCTCGCCGTCCGATCCCACCCATCGAGAAGCCGCCAACCCCGCTGGATCAAGAGTTGTCGTTTGAAAGAGGGTGCGCAGGATGAAGCCGGTTTTCAGGTGGTGAGCCGGCGCACAGTCGCGCCGGAGCGGCGGCGACCATGCTGAGCGGCTCACTAATGCGCCCGCTGCTCACAGGAGCACGCGAGGGGGGCGCGGCCTCGAAATGGACTCGTCCGCGACGGCTCGACTCGCTCGGCCGCCGGGACGAGTAGGGGACGGCGAGACGGACGACTCGGACAGCTTGCGCACGCAGAATCGGTCGAGGATCCTCGCATGCATCGACCGGCGCCGTTTGCAGGCCGCCGGCGAGCGGGAAGACGAGCTTTCGGGAACCGAGGAGGGAGGGCGCCATCGAGGGCTCGTCTAACCTGCACGACGAGAGCGAGGGCGTCAGCGCTCGGCGCAAGGAATGGTAAGACTGTGCCCGAGCTCAAGGATGAGCAGAAAGTGCGGGAGAGACGCACAAGGTCCTTGTCGAGCCGCTCGAGGACGACCACCAGCTCCTGCATCGCTCGACACGCGTCCCACGCCGTCCTGCTCGACCGCGCTGCCTGCGAGAGTGCCGTGTCAGCCCGATGTCGCGTCGCTGCACAGTCGCGATGGGCTGGCGAGGGCGAGGAGACGAGGGAGAGGGGGCACGAGGAGGAGGAGGCGGGGAGGACGAGGACGCACCCGCTCTCCCACTGCCGCAGAGCCCGCCTGCCCTGCACCAAGCGCGTCTTGTACCTTATCGCACCTCGATGAACCGTGTGCGCCAGTCTGGAAGTCGTTGCCGGTGACGAGAGAGGTCGGCGGACGTGGGCGACTGATGAGGACGCGTCGGCGTGGTTCTGGGCCGTGGGCGGGCGCGCGCGGCAGTGCAGCCGGTGCACAGAGCTGCTGTCGAGAGCCGCGGTCGGCCGGGCGGCGCGCACGGCGAGTGGCGAGTCGTGAGGAGCGAGCACAGAGGGAGGGAGGTCTTCCCCGCGGCTCCGACGGAGTTTCGTCGTCGAAAGTCCGCGCGGATATTCGGACATAGGTTACAAGCTCGAGCGCGGCTTTCGCTTGACTTTCGCTTATCCTGATTAGCTTTGCTCGCTCGCCCGCGCCGACGACGATAGCGCCGCCTACGAGCGTAGGCGCGCCTGGGCTCGCTCGTGACGCACATGAAGAGGTCCAGGAGGGCGTACGAGAGCGCATGAGCCAGCAGGAGTGCCGGAGCGCGCCAGAGCTAGCCGGGGAAAGGCACGGTCCTCTCGCGCTCTACGCTCGTCGACGGCTCGACGGCCGGCAAGCGCTCCGCCTAGTCGCTCCACCGCACTCGTGCCGACGCTCCTCGTCTCTGAATGGCGCGACGCACTGGCGCGAGACGGTCTCGGGAACAGGAGAGCTCGAGAGCGCGCCGATGTCGAGAGCATCGTCGCGCAGTACGGCCCAGGCGGCGCGACCAACTCGCCCGGCTGCATCGCACAGAGGAAGCGACACCTGAGCACGTCGAGGCGCCGAGCAATCGCGGAAGGTCAAGCGAGAGCCGAGGCCAGCCGCCTCGAGAGGCAGCACCGACGAGGCTCGACGGTGCCGAGGGCCGCCCGCTCTCCCCCGACCGTGAAGAACCCTCGCACGCGACGCTGAAGGTGACCGAGAACAACCGCATCGCATTGCCGCTCCGCCTCGTGCCACCTCGTCCACCAGCCGAGCCCGAGTCGAGTCGAAGGTCACCGAGGCGAGTTTACTTCTTGCCCTGCGAGGTGTCGAAGGCGCGTAGGGTGGTCGAGAGGATGGGTCGAGAGAGATGGTGCAGTCGAGCGAGGTGCAAGGAGTAGAGGGAGAGGCAAGAAGGCACGAGAGGGTCAGCTCTGCGGGAGGAGGCGGGCGAGGGGAGTGGATTGGCGACCACGCACCGTGGCGAGCTTGTAGGCGCCCTGGGTGATGCCGAGGGTGCCGACGGTGAACAGGGTCATGAAGCCGACTGCACGCGAGGGCGAGGCAGAGCGGGGAGGAGGGTCAGCGATGGCAGCTCCCCCGGGCGGACAACTCGTCGAGGCCTCAGGGGACGTCGAGACTTGCCCATGTACAGGCGCGCCCTGGGAGTCTTCTGGAAGACGTGACGGGTGTCCTTCTGCGTACGGATGGTGAGTGAGCCAAGGATTCGTCGAGCAGGATGGAGCGGACGGCTCACCTGGAACGCCTGCTGGCGAGAATGGATGGTGTTCGGCTTGTTGACCAGTGCGTCGAGCATCTTTATGCGGATTCAACTGGAGGCTCTGGAAGCTTCCGAGTGTTGTAGAGCGAGAGAGGCGAGGCAGAGAGTGAGGACCAGTCGACGAGGAGGAGGAGGAGGACTCGCGGACCGATTCCTCTCGCTCACGCTCCCGGACGAGGTTGCACACGCAGTGGACATGCTCTACACAGCCTAAGGTACACGCGAGCGCTCGCCCGACCGCACAGCTGTGGTCTGCGGCTCGCGAGCGGTCCTCGCGCGAGCCTCACCTCTCCTCCTGACAGCGCTCGCGCCGCAGCTCGCCGACGTCGGCCTGTTTGCTCTCAGAGCGCAGACAGAGCATGGGTGCTCACGACGCTGTGGGAGCGAGCCGATCGAGCCCGGAGCCGAGGCGGGCTGCCGCGCGAGCACGATGCGAGAGGAACGAGGTGTGCGATGCAGAGAGAACGACAGGGGTACAGAGGGCGAGACCGGGAGAGAAAGGGAAGAGAAGGATGCGCAGAGGCTCAGAGGAAGAACTTGCGCCGCGAGACCTGCATCTTGGCCTGTGCGAGGAGGAAGAGAGAGGTCAGCGAGGGCGACTCGAGCAGGACAAAGCGCAGAGCGACGCACCTCCCAGTTCCACTCCCTCCTCTTTGCGCCCTCGCGCACGCCGCCCTCGCCCTTGCCCGCATGCCACGTCTTGCCGACCGTGTCAATGGCGCTCTGCAGCTCGGGGTTCTTCTTCTTGCCGACGGTCGGGAGCGGGACCTCTTCCGGCTCGGGCGACGGCGAGTCGGACGGCGGCGGGTTGAGGAGGGCGTGGTACGGCTTCTTGCGGATGCGGGGCGTCGTGCGAGGGCGCTTCTTCGGGTTCGAGGAGGGCGCGTCCGGGTCGGCGTCATCGGCGGCGGCAGGTGCGGTCGAGGTCGACGCCGACGTCGACGCCTCGGCGTTGGCCGACGTAGATGCCGATGAGAAGTTGGGCTGACCGGCGGCGTCCGACTCGTCGAGGCCGATGGCGCGCCGGGCCTCCTCCTCCGCCTCGGCATCGTCCGCCTCCTCGTCGCTCGCCCCGCCCACCTCGACCTCGCCGTCGACGTCCATGCCGTCCTCGTCCATCTCGTCGTCATCCTCGCCGGTAGCAGCAGCACCCGCGGGTGCGCGCTCGCCAAACTCCTGCGCCTGCTCGCCCGTCTCGCGCTCGAACCTCTCCCTCGCCGTGCGCTCGTCGCCCGTCTCGCCGAGCGGGCCGCGCCGGATCCACCGCATCTTGAGCGTGAACTGCGGGCCGATCTCCTGGAAGCGCGTCTTGATCGTGTCGTCGATCTCGTGCTCCGGGTTGGGCTCGGTCATGCGCGGCACGTCCGTCTGCTTCTTGGTCTTGCCGAGGCGGTGGCTCTTGAGCGCAAACATGTAGCGGTACCGGCGCACAAAGACAAAATCGCGCGAGTTCTGCGCGAGGACGACCTGGCGGCCCTGGAACCCTTGGCGCTGGAGGACCTCGGCGTGGCCGGGCGGGAGGAAGAGCTGCGAGAGGAGAGTCGCGAGCGAGAGACCGAGGGGCGTCGCAAAGTGGTTGAGGACGAGCTCGGGAGGGTGCGAGGTCGGCGAGGCGTGACCCTGTGCGCGGCGAGAGAGAGGAAGGTCAGCTCGAGCGCGCGGCGAGCACAAGAGCGAGCAGGACGCACGGGGATGTCCTTGCAGAGCGTGATGCCGGACAGGCGGAAGTGCGAGGTCGGGCCGTAAGGGAGGAGCGACATGGTGAGGGAAGCTGTGTAGAAAGAGAGCGTTCGAGGTCAGGACGAGACGGTCGAGAGGAGGACGAGCGAGGGGGACGCACTCGGCTTGGCGTGGTCCTCGCCGACGACCATGATGGCGCCGTAGCCCCTCTTCCTCGCCCACCGTGCGACCCTGCCGAGCTCGAACTTGGGGCTGCGCCTCGGGACGACGTCGGCGCGCTTCTTGCCGCCGAGGAGCGCCTGGAGGTCGTCGAGGAACTGCTTGGTGAAGGGCGCCGGCGGCTTGCCCGGGCTCGTCGTGATGAGGACCTTGGCGTCGGGCGGGAGGAAGCCGGCCGGCGTCGGCTGAGGCGACGGCGCCATCGGGAACAGGTTCGAGAGCGAGCCCATGTCGACCGTCACGTCGCCCGTCTGGTCGTTGACGGTGACGGGTGCGGGGCGGGTGCGCGGGTCGGCATACTCGCCGTCCTCGTCGCCGAGCCACTCGCGCGTGTTCTCGATCGTGCGAGGGATGCCTGCGGGAAGAGGAGCGAGGCGGGTGAGCGGTGGGGGTTCGACGAGGTGAGCGACCTGGCTCGCGGCAGGGCAGGGCTCGCTGATCGGCGTAGAGGACAGAGCAAGAGGAGCGCACCCTTCTCGACGTGCTCGCCGCGAGCCTCTGCCTCCTTGTTGGCGATGCGGCGCTTGAGCTTGGCTTGCCGCTGCTCCTTTTTGCGCTTCTGGTGGAGGTCGGAGCGGACCTGCTTGTTGCGAATCGCCGAGATGTCCTTGGTCTGGATCGGCATGGCCGGAGAGCTCAGCAGCTGGTGCCGTAGCGGGGTGAGGGGAGAGCCGGACGAGAGCGAGCGCTTGATGAGAATGGCGGCCGCAACTCGCTCGCGACTACCCTCCCCTGGCGCAGATCTGGGTACACGAGGGTGTGTACGAACGCTAGTCCGGTCCCACCGCTGGCAGGGACACTACTGGAGCGCGTCGAGCACTGCGCCCCTCGGACTCGCACCGCCACCTCGAGAACGGCTTGTCCTCCTCCCACGCACCCTCCGGCTGCCATGCTGCACCGTTCAGCCCGTGCGCTCGTGCAGCACACGCCCAGCTACAGCCGCACCGCCGCCACCACCGCCGCCAAGCGCCCCGCCTACACCCCTCGCCCTCGCACCTCCCCCGCCTCGTCCTCGTCGCCCGCCGCTCCCACCCCTCCCGCCGCACCTGCGCCTGCCGCTGCACCCGCGTACCGCCGCACAGCTGTGCCGCGTGCTGCACCGGCTGCCGCAGCGACTGCGCCCGCCAGCACCACCTCGCCGGCCACCCCGCTCGCCGCCAGCGAGCCGGCCGCCGTCCAAGCAGCGCCGCCCGCCCCCGCAGCACAGCCCGCTAGCCCATTGGCAGCTGTCGACGCCCTCCCGGCTGGCCCGGCCATGGGCTCGTCGCAGCCGGTCGGCAGCGCCGACGCGCTCGCGACCGTCACAACCGGGCCCGAGGTCGACTGGGCGACGAGCTACCACGGCCTGTCGGCCGTGCCGTTCACGCGCGAGCAAGCCGACGTCCTCATGCGCCCGCTCGAGGAGCCCGAGATCGAGATCAAGCCCGGTGCGCCTCTCGTTCCTCCCTCGCGCTCGTCCTTGAGCCCGACTGACTCTCCCTCGTCGCCCGCAGACGGCCTCCTGTACCTCCCCGAGATCCTGTACCGCCGCATCCTCAACAGGGCGTTCGGTCCTGGCGGGTGGGGCATGGTCCCTCGCGGCGAGATGAGCGTGCTCAAGAACATGGTCACGCGCGAGTGGGGCCTCGTCGCCGGTGGACGGTGCGTCTCCTCCTCCCTGCACCTCTCTGCGCGCTCTCGCTGACGCCTCTACATTCTACTGCAGGCTCGTGTCGGTCGCACGCGGCGAGCAGACGTTCTTCGACCCGAGCGGCGTCCCGACGGCGAGCGAGGGCTGCAAGAGCAACGCCCTCATGCGGTGCTGCAAGGACCTCGGCATCGCCAGCGAGCTCTGGTGCGTCGCTCTCTCCTTCTCAGGATCTCGATGCTGTGCTGACGAGCATGCGCTGCAGGGACCCGGTCTTCATCCGCGCGTTCAAGAAGGCGCACTGCATCGAGGCGTGGACCGAGCACGTCGTCAGCAAGAAGAAGTGCGTCCTCGTCGCTGACCTCGACAGCAAGAATTTCAGCTGACCATCGTCCTGACCCTCACTCGCAGGCAGAAGCGCTGGCGCAAGAAGAAGCTCGCGTTCGAGTACCCGTACCAGGAGGCGGCTCGTTGAGCTCTCGTTCTCTCTCTCTCCATTGCGCATTCCCCTCTTCGCCTTTCCCTCTGCACCTTGTAGATTCGTCGCCGTACTTCTGCCGAGCAGGGGCTCTGCAAAGCTGTCGTGCCCCGCTCTCGCAGCTGCAGCTCGGTCAGGAGGAGAGGGCCGAGCGTGTGTTCGGCGAGGGACGGGTCCGGGTTCGCAGCTGGATGAGCGAATGAGTTGCGGCTCCGACGGTGCCTCGCTGGATGTGCAGCACTGTGCGAGCGCTCGAGAGAGAGAGCGGCCCCTTCAGCTCGTCCGACGACGTCGTTCAGCTCGTTCACGTGGCTTCAAGTGCGGAGGCCGGCAGGCTCGGACCTCGGCCTCCTGCTCGGTTCAACGATTGCGGATCGAGCCCTCCTCGCTTCGAGTCGCTCTACACTGCACCGTCGCACCTTGCACCTCGACAGCTTGCCAGTGCCACCTACGAGGCGCACCAGCTTCGCGACACCGCTCGCGTCCCGCTCCTCGGCCTCGATCCCATCTCCGAGGACCTGCCTCCTCCACCCTTGTCCTCGCACCACCACCAGCCCGCCAGCCCGCCAGCCACCATGGCCAAGCGCCAGCGCACCTCGACAGCGCAGCACCACCACCCGCACGCCTCGCCCTCGCGCACCCAGGCTCTCGTCGTCGCCGGGTCCAGCCTCTTCCTCAGCACCGGCCTCGCGACCCTCACCTGGGTGTGGACGGCCGCCCTCGAGCGCGAGCTCGCATCCGACAACGATGCCGCCGTCGACATGGACGGCATGGTCGTCGTCGCGTGGTGGGCGGGCGACGCGGCCGTCAAGTGGGCCCTCCTCAGCGCGGGAGGCTCGCTGTGCGGCACCCTCGGCTTGCTCCTCGTGAGTCAGCCCTCCTCTCCGAGCCGCCGAAACTCTGTGCGCTGACACCGGGAACCTTGTCTGCAGCGACGGAGCAGCCTGCATCGGGTGTTTGCCGTCACGACCGCGACCGACCTCCTCGTCACCATCCTCGCCACGCTCGCACTAGCGTCCCTCACCCTTTCGCCCTCCCTCTCCGGGCCCTTTGGCTCGTTCCTCTGCTCGTCGACCTTCGCCTCGGACTGGACCTCGACTCGGAGCGACCAGGCGGCGTCGACCTGGGCAGGCGGCATCGACCTCTTGTTCTGGGGCGTCGAGGCGTGCGAGGAGACATGGCAGACGGCCATGCTCAGCGTCCTCGCCGGCTGCGTCGTCGCCATCGTCCTGCGCGCGTTCGGCACCTGGGTCACGTGGGAGTGCAACTCGGACATGCGCGAGCGCGAGCTGCGCGACCGCGGCGAGGCGTGGGTCGACGAGCAGGACGGCGGCGCGCGCATGATGCGCCAGGCCGACGAGGCCGCCGCTCGCGGCGCCGGCGACTACAAGACGCCGCTCGCGCTCGAGGAGACGCTCGGCCGGCCGAGGTCGTGCTCGCACTCGGCGTCGCGCAGGAGCCAGACGCTCCCGCTGCCGTACGGCCTCGACTCGGCCAAGCGCATCCGCTCGCAGTCGGTCTCGTACGGCCCGCCGTCGAGCAGTCGAGCTGGTGGTGCCGCAGGGCGGCATCCGCAGCTCGTCCTCGTCCCCGTCAAGCTCGACGAGCGCGGCAACCCGGTCTTCCAGCCCTCATCGCCCACCTACACCCTCCCGCCCTACTCGTCCTCGCCGCCGCCCCGCACCCGTCAGTCGTCGTCCCTCAGCAATTCGACCGGCTCGCCCTCGTCGTCGCGCTCGTCGAGCCGATCGTCGACGAAGCGGCCTCGGGTCCGCTCGCCGTCGTCATCCTCGGGCTCGTCGTCGCTCGCCTCGCCCCTGTCGGCCGTCTTCGTCGACGAGCCGGTCAAGCTGTCGCCGCCCTGCACACCTACCGGCCTCAGCTCGTCGACAATGAGGAGCGCCGACGACAAGACGAGCCGCCGCCTGCGACCGAGGGCCGAGGACGCCGGCCTCATGTCGCCTCCTCCCCTCTGATCGCCTCCCCCTCCCACTCCTTCGCACCCTTTACCGCCTAATCTTCACCTGTGCATGCCTCTGCAACCTTCCGCGTCGACGATACCCCTCTCGAGGCTTCTCGCCTCGCCTTTCTACCCACCGTTGTTGTAGCTCCTCGCCCGCTTGTTCTTCTCCCTCTTCCCCGCTTCGTTCCTCTTCCTCTGCACATAGTCCTCGTAGCGCTACTCTCTATGTAACGCATCGTCCCTCTCCTGCGAACCTTGAGCGAGCGGCGATGCGAGTTGCTCGCGCCTCGTCCCTGGCGCTCTCCTCGTCTCTCTCCTCCCTCTGCACATGCTCCCGCGAAATCCGCCGATCGCGCCCGCGCGCCGCTCGCACGTCCTCCTGATCGCGCTCGCGGCACTCGTGTTCCACGTGTGGCTCGCGCGCAAGCTGGGCGCGGTGCAGACGGGCCTCGCGTCGACGCTCGGCGACGACGAGACGCCGACGAGTGGGAGCAGCCGGGACGACGGGCGGGACCTCGAGGGGGCAGAGTGGCGCAGGCTCGAGGGCGTGCGGGCCCTGCTTGGGATCGGTAAGGTGCGTGGTCGCTCTCTGTCGCCGTCCGGGAGATGGGAATGCCGAGGCGGTGCTGACCCTCGCGCTCGCGTGTGAACAGCTGTGGAGCTGGTGCTCGGCCGGCATCGCTGGAGTGGGCATCTATGGCCTGCTCAGGGTGCGCTCAGGCTGCCTGGACCCCTCCTCGTGCGCGACGTCCGCTGACCCCACTTGGCCCGTCCTCCTCCCGCCCTCCTCCTCCCTCCGACACACCCTGCCTGCGCTGTCTGCACACTGTCGACACCTACAGGACCGACTACCCCTCCTTCGCCTCTTCGTCCTGAACGGCTTCCTCGCCATCTCGCTCGACCTCCTCCTCCTCGCCCTCATCCTCCTTCTCCTCACCGTCTCGTCGCCCTCATCTTCCCGCGGCCTCGCGACGACCCTCTGCGGCACTCTGTCCCTCTCGTTCAGCCTCCCCGACCTCCTCGGCTCGCTCGAGGCGTGCGAGGACCGCTTCGAGGGCGTCGTCGTCACGGCGCTCGGGGCGCTCGCCCTCGTCCAGGGCCTGCGCGTCTGGGGCGCCGTCAAGGTCCTCGGCTTCTACACCCTGCGCGCCTCTCCACGCGGCGCGAGGAGCCGTTCGGGCGGTGGCAGGGGCGGGCACGGCGACGAGCAGGAGTTCTACGACTCGCCCGTCGAGCTCGACGGCTCGCCGGGGCGCAGCGGGCTCAGCCGCAGCGGGAGCGGCAAGAAGAAGCGGCGCGACTCGCACGGTGCGAGGCGCGAGCGGAGCAGCAGCATGTCGTCGGTGACGGCGGGCGCAGGGGCTTCGTCGAGCAGCGGCAGGAGGAGGGACGAGACGCGCATCTTCCTCCTGCCTCGGCCCGAGGACCGCGGCAAGCGTCACCTCGGCGGCGAGGAGGACGCCCTACCGCTCATCGCGCTCACGGCGAGCTCGCCCATCCGCACGAGCTTCCCGCCTTCCTCCTCGACCTCGTCGTACCCCTCGCCGCACGCCCTCCAGCACCCTCCTCCCTCGCCAGGCCGCGACGACCGCCGCGTCCTCGTCTATGCCCCGGTCATGGTGTCGGCCTCCGAGGCGCGCTCCCTCGGCGCGACCGAGCTCGTCCTGCACGGGCCAGGCCGCACCCATCCCGCTCCACCCTCGCCCGGCCGCAACCCGCCCGCAGCCGCAGCCTCGCTCGCCGGCCCCGCCCGCTCGCCGCGCTCGCGCTCGGCGACCATCACGCCCGGCTCGTCGTCGTCGAGCGCGTCTACGCCCACGCCGACGGCGTCGTCGAGCGCGACGCTCGTCCTCGACACAGGTCCGGGCGCAGGCTCGAGCGCGGCGGGCTTGCAGGGCAGCGCGCGGCCGTCGAGGCAGGACTCGGACGACCTGCTCACGCCGTTGGCGTCGACGTCGGCTGAGCGGGAGCGGCAGCTGGGTCTCGGCGGCGTCGCTGGTGCGGCGGGCGAGGGCGAGTTGGGAGGAGGAGCGGGCCGTGCGAAGCGGGCCTGAGGCGGGTCTCTGGTTCGCAGTTTCTGTAGCGCGTACTCGCAAGGTGTGCCGTGTATCTGATCGACTGTGCATGTTCGAGAATGTGCGAGCACAGCGCGGTTCGCGGGTGAGGCGAGCGGGCGAGTCTCGATCGTCGGCGAGTGGGGTGGAGCTGCGAGCAGGCCTCCTCGCTCTCGTCCCGCCCTGCTCCCTGCACGCTTGCACGAGCCTGTCAAGCCGACTCGCAGCCATGGCCGACACGTACAACGCACCCGCCGCGCCAGCGCCCTCGTCGCCGATCCTCTCGGTCGTTCGTCTCATCTCCCTCGCTCTCTCCCCTCCCTGCGGCCGCCCTGCTGATGCCACGCGTGCCTGCAGGTCCTCGCCATCTCGCCTCAGCAGATGGAGCGCGCCATGGCCATCCGCCGCACCGTCTTTGTCGACGAGCAAGGCTACAGCGCCGCCGTCGAGCAACACGACGCCTACGACCCGCTGTGCGACCACCTCCTCATGACCCAGGTCGACCCAGACGGCACCACGACCGACATCGGCACCCTGCGCTTCTACCCGGCCAAGCTCAAGCTCGGTCGCGTCGCCATCCTCGCAAAGTACCGCGGCGGCGGGCGCGGCAAGGCCCTCGTCGAGGCCCTCGAGGAGCACGTCCGCGAGCGCAGGGGCAAGACGGCCAACGTCCTGCGCGGCAAGAAGGCCGTCCAGCTCCTCGCCCATGCCCAGGTGCCGAGCCTGCCCTTTTACGAGAAGACGGGCTGGGCGACGTTCGGCCTCGAGTTTGAGGAGGAGGGCACGCCGCACGTCAAGGTCGTCAAGCGCATCGAGCTCGTTCCAGAGTGCGTCCTGCTCCGCTCAGAGGCCCCGGCTCTCCCGGCTCTCCGTCGGCTCGAAGCTGATGGCCCTCCCTCGCGACGCCTCGCAGACCCGCCACGGCGACGCTCGACGACCCTCGAGCACCCGACACGTACCACGTCGAGCTGTGCGAGACGCAGGCCGACATCGACCGCTGCATCCAGGTCAGGATCGCCGTCTTTGTCGATGAGCAGGGCTACTCGATGGAGGACGAGCTGGACGAGTGCGTCACTCTCCCTCCCTTTCCTCCTCGTCCTCCTGCTCCGTCCTGCTCACGATGCTGACTCTGATGAGTACGTATGCGCGCGCAGAAAGGACCCCGAGTCGGACCACCTCATCATGTACCGGGTCGGCGCAGATGGCGAGAAGGAGGACGCGGGCACGATCAGGTGGTGGCCCAAGCCGGGGCAGCCCGAGGGTCAGCCGGCGGGCAAGCTCGGGCGCGTGTGCGGTGCGTCTCGCTCTCGCTCTCTCACGCCGTCGCGGTCGAGCCGGCTGCTCGATCTCGATGGAGAGCCTGCCCTCGTTCTCGAGCTGACGGCTCTTCCCCTCGCTCGCAGTCCTGCCCAAGTTCCGCGGCGGTGGCACGGGCAAGATCCTCATTGAGGCGCTCGAGAAGCACCTCGTCGCCCGCCGGGGCAAGGCCGGCGTCGCGCTCCGGGGCGAGAAGCGCGTGCGCGTCCTCGTTCACTCGCAGGTGCACGCCGAGGGCTTCTATGCGAGGTCAGGGTACGTGCGGCAGCCGGGCCAGTTCCTCGAGGACGGCGCACCGCACTGCCTGCTCACGAAGGATCTCGGGCTCGTAGACGAGGAGGACGAGGCGCGATAGACCTTGAACTGTATCTAGAGAGCGCACGGTTCTACAGCTCCTTCCTCGCCCGATCCTCAAGCTCGCGCACCGCCTTAGGGTTCATGACAAAGTCAGAGACTCGGCTGCGAGTCGAGAGGCAGAGAGAGAGAGAGAGCAGGTCAGCCGCAGTCCTCGTGCGCACGGACCTCGACTTTGACAAACGGCGGCGCACCTCGGCTTCCACGGCGAGGCCCACTCGAGCCACGTCTCGCCCATGAGGGTCCTCCAATTCTCGTCGGCGCCGAGGTCGAACAGGTCGTGATCGGGCTCGACGAGGACGACGGCTCCTCCGCCCTCGGGAAGCGGGACCCACAGGCTCAGCCGCGCGTCGTACGTCGCCGAGCGGTGCAGCTTGATGCGCTCGCCCTGGACCGAGGTGCGGCCTTGTCGAGCGTTGCGGACGACGACGTAGAGCACTGCGGCGCACGTGTAAGTGAGCTCGTCGTAGTCCTCGAGCGGCTCGAGAGGAGAAAGAGGACCGAGCGACGCACTGACGAGCGCGATGACCGAGATAAAGCTCGCGAAGAAGGTCACGAGGAGCATGCTGATAGACGGGACGACGAGGTGAGGGTAGAGCGCCGCTTCGAGCGAGTCGACCTCGCGCAGGGCCCCATCGCCGAGAGGGTGAGGTCGCTCTGCCGCCGAGCGCTGGTACTGCCGGTACCCGAGGAGGAGCGCGCCTGCGTAGCTGCTCAAGTATGCGTGAGGGGAGAGAGTCAGGCGCACGTCGAGTGGACCGGAGGAGAGGAGGTCCGAGCGGCGACGCACCGATAAATCGGCCCGCCGATCCAGCCTCGCCACCCGCTCCACCACCCGTCCTGCATCTCGTCGCTCCACCACGTCTCACTCACGACCTCCCTGCATGCCCTCCACTGCAGCGGCGCAAACGGGACGAGCGCGACGACGAGCAGCGCGGCGGCGTAGGCGAGGAACGTCGCAAACGGCTTGAGCGTCGACCCGCAGACGTCGTTAGCGACAAAGGCGCAGTGGTGGTCGAAGATGGGTCGACAGGTGCCGCAATCTCGGCAGTGCCGGGTGCGAGTCGACTGCCAGGCGCCGCCGCACTCGTCCCGGAAGCAGCGCAGAGGCTCGCCGGCCGGGTCGCAGGCGAAGATCTGCAAGGGTTGAGAGCGTCAGCCTTCGTGGGCCTGTGCGCATGAGCTTCTATATGCGCTCGAGCTCGATCGGGCTCAAAGCGCTGCAGCGGGGGAGGAGGAAGAGCACGAGAGGACGCACCACCTGCTTCTCGCGCACGGGCAGAGGCGGCTCATTGAGTGGCGGCGGCTTGATCGGTAGGAAGTAGACCGCAAAGTACGAGATGCCCGTCATGACGAGGAGGAAGTGCACGGCGGCCGAGTAGAGCGCGGCGAGGACGGGTCGTCGGCTCCAGAGGAGCGGAACTGCAAGCAAAGAAACCGGTTCAGCTGCCGCTCGACGGCATAACGGGACGGAAGAGAGAGACGCACTGATTTCGAGCAGAACGAGCGAGTATCCGCGCACCGCAAAGACGAGGAGGAGGAGCGGGATCGCTCTGCCTAGCCAGACGTTTGGGCGACGATGGCGCGAGGTGGGCGCAGCTCGCGCGGGTGCGCTCGGGCTCGCCGAGTCGGCAGACAGTGCCATGGCAGCAGCTGAAGCGGTCGCTGGTGGCCCAGCTGTCGAGGGCGAGTCCTGAGCGAGCCAAACCGAGGAGGCGAGCTGATGAATCTCTCGAGGGGAGGCCGACGACGACGGACCGAACTCGGCTCTTCCGCGGTCGGCTCGCTCTCACAGGGCTTGACAGAGCAGGCAGAGAGCGAAGCAGATGCGATGCAATGCGGCGATACAAGGTCTACCTGAGCCCGAACCCCTCGCTGTCCTCGATGGCGCGCACGAGCCTCCTCTCGACCGTGCTCCTGTCGCTGTACCGCGGCAGGACGAGCGTGTTGAAGCACGTGCTCGCCGAGGGCAGGCGCGCCGTGTCGTCGCCCGCGCACTGAAGCTTGAGCGAGAGGCCGGCCGTGCCCGTCGCGGGGAGGCGGTCCGAGGCCGTGATGAAGGCGAGCAGGCGGCGCTGCTGCTCGGGCGAAAAGGCGTGGAAGGTCGACCAGAAGGCGCTGCAGGAGGAGAGAGGGGTCAGCACGTTGCCCGAGCTGGAGGAAGGAGGAGAGAGACGCACTCGATCGTCGGCTCGTCGGGCGAGAACCCCTCGTACGCCGTGACGCCTCGCAGCGCGTCGACGTCGAGCGCCTCGGTCGAGCCTCGCACGACGAGCTCGAGCTCCTGCGCCTTGAAGAGCGACATGGCGCTGCCGGCGCACACCTCGTGGAAGCCCTCGGCGAACGCGTCAAACTGGGCCGAGACAGACTTGGACAGGAGGAAGTCGACGAGGAGACGGACGTAGTCTGCCGAGCGGCGAACGCGCTCGGTCAGTACGAGCGACGGCGAGGACACGAGCGAGAGCCTGCGCACCTTTGCGGTTCTCCTCGGTGACGGCGACGTCCCTCCCGCCCTCGACCAGCTCCTCCTCGACCGTCTCGCCCCACGCCTCATACGTCCCGACGAACGCCCGGCAGAAGACATCCTCAACGGTCCCGTCTGCACTAGTGCCGTCAAAGTCGAGGAGCTGCTGTAGGCCGCGCGCGAGCGCCGGCTGCACCTGCGCGAGGTCGGCGAGCCCGAGCGGCTCGAACGAGAGCTTCTTGTAGATGGCCTGCACGTGCAGGCTCATCAGCCTCGACCTCTGTGCGACTCGCAGGAGAGTAGGACAGGGGAGCGAGAGCGAGAGGGTCACGCACGAGTGGGAGCGGCAAGTCGAGCGTCGCCGAGTTGTACACGGCGAGGCCGACGACTACGCCGACGAGCCAGAAGTCGTCCTCCATGCCGAGCGCGCCCGGGTTGAGGTAGCACAGGTTCGAGTCGGGGTCGGGGACGAACATGCCGAACTGCGAGCGCGGGCGCGGGCGCGAGCGAGAGCGAGAGGAAGGAGGGGTCAGCTCGGCGGAGGAGGGTACGAGAGGACGGACGAGGGCGCACCTGCGGGTCGAAGAGCTGTCGGCACAGCAGGAGGAACCACTCCTTGCGAAGCCCGCCGGCATCGATGCCCTCCTCGCCTTCCCACTTGACTCGGAGCGGCTTCTTCAGGTTGAAGCGGTTGAGCGAGATCTGCGCGACGCGCCGCCGGTCAACGCCCGCACCTCGGCTTGGCGAGACGAGGAGAGGGAGGACGGAGGAGAGCGAGCACGCACCTGGCGCAGGCTGTCGGCGACGAGGTGCTCCCTCCTGACACGCAGCACGAGCAGCGGGCTCTCGGCCTCGCTCGCGCCGAAGCTCGCACGGTACGCCTCGCCCGCCCGGTCAATCTGCGTCGACGTACAGCATCAGGACGGTGTCACGGCAGGAGGAGAAGGAGCGAGGAGGCGGCAGGAGGAGAAGGAGCGAGGAGGGAGGGAGACGCACCATCTGGCGCTCGCCGTCGAACGCGAGGAGCGTGAGCTTGGCGCCGAGGCTGAGCAGGAACGGGTACTGGCACAGCGAGAAGAAACCAGCCTGCGCCTCCCATCCCTGAAAGTCCTGGATGAGCGCGTGCTCGCCGAGCGAGTCGATGAGCGTGACGTAGAACGTCGAGGGCGGGACGTGGCGCGTCTTGACGTTGGCGGCGACTGTGCGCGACAGCACCGGCGGACGAGTCAGTACTTCGCCGAGGGCGAGGAAGGGCTCGAGCGAGGGCGACGACGCACAAAGGAGGCTCCCGACCCGTGCGCTCGAGCGCACCATCCAGTCGTCGGCATACGCGCCGAGGTCGTCCGAGTCGATGCAGCGCCCGATGCGGAACGACAGGAGGCTGCACAGGGCGTCGACCTTGTCGAGGAGGTCCGTGCGCGGGTACCGAGGGGCCGAGAGGTGCGTGACGAGGGCGTGGTGGAGCGAGTTGGGCAGGTTTGAGGCGCTGCGGAGGAGGTGAAGACGTGTGAGTGGATGGGCGAGGCGCAGATGTGAGGAGCAGGGCGCACACGCCGATGAGGCGAGAGAGGAGCTCGCGCCGCTCGTCCGGGTTGGGCGTGCACTCGGGCAGGAAAATAGGGCACTGCGACACGACGGGCTCGTCAGCTGCAGCTCGAGAGACGAGAGGGCGGGGCGGGGAGAGGGCGCACCTCGAAGAGCGAGACGAGCCAGGCGCCATCGCTGTCGAGGAGGGTCGGGCCGGGCCGCCGCAAGAGCGAGTCGACCTGTCCTCGCAGTAGGTCGAGGGCGACCGGACGATGTCGCACGAGGTCGTAGAGGGCGACGAGCGTGCTGTGCCGCGGCAGGCGGGGCGAAGAGGATGTCGAGGGTCCGGGCGCAGGTCGGAACGACGCCTCGAGGCTGGGCAGGTTGTCGAACGCGGTCGCGACGAGGGCGAGGAGCGTGTCCTCCGGGTCGTCTTGTCGGTCGTCGTCGGGCGAGGCGAGCTCGAGGGCGCCGAGGCGGTGCGCGAGGTCGTGGTCGGTTTCCGAGTGTCGAGAGTCGAGGCGGTCGACGAGGGCGAGGACCTGGGCCTCGGTGACGGGTGTCGCGTCAGGTACCGGGGTGCCTGTCGAGAGGGGCGTGGGTGAGCTTGTGCAGACGGAGGAGAAGGGGAGGAGGTGGACGCACCCTCGCGGGCTTTGCCCTTGCGAGCGGCGTCCGACAGGTCGACGACGGTGGTGCAGACGGTGCAGCGGAAGCTTGGGCTAGCGCGAGGGTAGCGCAGAGTGGTGCCGCAGCAGCAGCACACGCCTTCAGTGAGGAGGACGGGCGGCGAGGGCGGGGTCGACGAGGGAGGCGGTGCAGGTCGAGGAGGAGGAGGAGAGGGCGACCCGAGGGTGCGGGCGGAGCGGCCCTTGAAGGGCGGGGCTTTGCGGGTGGCCATGCTCGAAGGCGCAGCAGACCCGCCGAGGTAGAAGCTGCCGACGTTGGCCCAAGGGGTGCGCGACGACGAGGTCGAGGCGGCGCGAGAAACGGCGGGGGGCAGTGGCGGATAGGCCGCTGGTGGGCTGGCTGCTCGAGGTGTCGAGCTCATGGTGGATGTGCTTGTGGGTGGATCGAGCCGGTGTGGAGAGCAGAGTGAGGCCATCTGGTCGTCGTCCTCGTCGCCTGTCCCCCTTGGCTCCCGCCCCGACCTCGCTCTCGCCTCGCCTCGCTCCAGCATGCGCTTGCTCTTGCTCAGCACCTTGACCGTGAGCTCCACTCCCCCCCTCCTCGCCCGCACCGCCACCCGCTGACGCCCCGCTTCCTCCCCAGATCCTCTCGGCAGCTCTCGCCGCCGCCCAAGCCTCGTCGTCGTCAGCCGCATCCTCAAGCGCAGCCTCGGCTTCGTCCCAGTCGTCCCAGTCGGGCTCACTCTCGGCGTCTGGCTCCGTATCCGCCAACGCCAGCACCTCGTCCATGCCGACCGGCGTGTCCGTCGCACCCGCCTCGACCATCACCTCGCAGGTCGTCTCCGTCATCTCGTCGGGCAACTCGACCACGACCCAGACCCTCAACATCACGTCCGTCATCCCGGCGAGCACCTCGACCCTGCCCGTCAACCTCACGAGCGCAGGCACGCCCACCGCCTTCGCAGGTTCGATGACCGCCTTCGCGCCCGGCGCAACGGCGAGCGGCATCGCTGTCGGTCCAGACGACTCGTGCGTCCTTCCCTCTGCTCCCTGGATCGAGTGCGGAGCTGACCCTCGATCGTGCGCGCAGCTACGTCGCCGGCGCACCTCGCCTCCTCGCCGGGTCGTTCCTCCTCGTCGCGGCAGGCGGCGTCGCCCTTCTCGCCTGATGCCCTTTGCGCCCCTCGTTCCTCATGGACACTCTCTTCTAGTAGACACTGCCCCGCTCCCGTTCCGTGTTGTGTAGCTTTCCCTCTCTCCCCTCGAGCGCTCCTGCTCGAGCCCGGCTCTCTCCCTCTGCAACGACTCTTGACGCTCGTCTCGCCATGCCTGCCGCCGCGAGCCTCAAGCGAGCAGCTCCCACCTCGACCGCCAAGGGCAAGGCCCGCGCCGCTCCTCCTGCGCCCCGAAAGCGCGTCAAGCTCGCCTCCTCGTCCGCCAAACCGATCAAGCCGTCGAAACGGCGCGTCCGCCGTCCCACCACCTCCAGGGCCTGTGCTGACCCGATCCCTGGCCTCCACAGACCTGGACTAGACGCCTCGGGCACCAGCTCGAGCTCAGAAGCGAGCGCCGACGAGCAGGACGACGAGCGCGCCGCCATGCTCGCCGCGCTCGCGGCGCACCAGGCGAGCTTCCTCAGCGAGGCGCTCCCGATGGCGAGCACGAGTGCGCTCGGCGGCGAGCCGGCGGTGCGCGCGGCGCCGGCGGCCAAGAGCGTGTGGGAGATGGACGACGCCGACTTCGAGGAGGACGAGGAGAGCGAGGAAGACGAGGACGAGGAGGACGAGCCCGAGGAGGCGGTCGAGCTGCGCGAGGAGGTGCTCAGCACGAAGCAGCGTGCGTCCTCTATGCCCTCCCCTGCCGCATGAGCGAGCTGACCTCCCCCCTCTCCTCCCGCGCAGCTGCCGTCGTCGCCTTTGTCGAGCCCGGGCGAGGCGAGGCCGTCTCCGCCTTTGCCGCGCCCTCTGCTCCGCTCAACAAGCGCGAGCTGCGCGACTTCAAGGTGCGCCCCTCGTTGCTCTCTCCCCCTCTCGCTCGTCCACAGCTGACCTCTCGAGCTCCCTCTCTCCCGCAGGCCGGCAAGGTCAAGAACGTCCACGCTCGGCCGTCGATCGCCGACCAGCACAACGTCAAGTACGTCGGCGGCAAGGCCAAGAAGAAGGGCGCCGCGGCGGGCGCCGGTGGCGCGGCGGCGGTCGGTGCGGGGGGCAAGCCGCTCTCGCAGGAGGAGCAGCAGGCCGATGCGGCCGAGGAGTCGTGCGCTCACCTCTCCTCCACACTCACACGTTGAAGCCCAAGCTGACGAAGAGTCCTCCCGACCGCAGGCACCTCACCAAGCTCGATTCGCACCTCGCGTCGCTCGTCAAGCCCCTCACCTCGGGCACCACCGCCTCGCTCCCCGACCTCCTGCGCGAGTTGCCCCTCGCGCCGACCAAGACGCTCAAGGGCCACACGCCGCTGCCCAAGAACGCGCCGCGCCTCCTGCGCAAGGGCCAGAACGCGGCCAACCTCAAGCGGGCCCAGCTGCGCGACGAGGCGGCCGGGCACGGCACGGGCGCCAAGAAGGCCGGCGGCGGGCAGGGGCGCGAGGCGCTCAGCCTCAAGGAGAAGCGCAAGGCCGAGGGGACCGACAAGCGCCAGAGGGGCCTCGGCGCGAGCGCGGGCAAGTTTGGGAGGGGCCAGCTCAGCTTGAGCAAGAAGGAGATCATGAGCATCAACGGGCCGGGTAAGTAGAGCTCTCTCCTCTCGTGCAACGTCGAGCTCGCCCCGATGCACTGAAAGAGAGCTAGATTGCACATACGAGGCCCGGTACGAGAGAGAGGCTCGAGGACGAGCGAGTCGAGGAGGAGCACCGCCTCAATCCCACTGCGCACAGGACGGCGAGGTCAGCTCCAACACGCATACAGAGAGAATGCGCAGGACGCACCACGAGCCGTTCCCCTCGCTGCTCTGCCTCGAGCCTCGCCTCCTGCGCCCGTCCGCCATCCCGGCCTTGGCTCGCCAGCTGGCTCGCGAGCTTGCCCCCTGCCGGCGTACCGCGTGTCGTAGACTGTGCGCGTGCTCCGTGTCAGCTCACTGTGCCCGCTCAGCCGGTGCTCCACGGCGAGAGGGAGGAGGGAGAGGCGCACCTTCTTGGTCCGCTCCTCGGCCGCCCTCAGCATCGCCTCTCTCCGCTCGCGCGCGTCTGCCGACTCTGGTGCGCCCGCCTGCCCACCCAGTCGCTGTGGCGGGCTCGTCGACGCGCTCTTGCCGCGTGCGCTGCCTGCGCCGTGGGTGCCGGCCGCAGGGGGAGCCGAGGTGGGGTTGGACGTGGACGTGGGCGCGGACGAGGACGAGCCGAGGCGTTGGCCGGCGCCGACAGAGTCGAAGTGGTCTTCTTTGCCGCAAAGCTGGCCCATTGAGCAGCGTACGCGAGCGCGAGGTGTGAGCGGTGGTGGAAGGAGGAGGGAGAGCGAGGAGGCGGTGCTCTCTCCTCTGGACCTCGTGCAGAACAGCTCGCGAGGACGTCCAAGGGATCCTGACGCACGGACGTACGAGGGAGCAGACAATGCGGCGCAGCGAGCTACAACACGGAGACCTCGGACCTCTCCTCGCCGCCGACTCGTCCCTCCCCGACCTCCTCGACGCCTCGCCCGCGCCCGCTCACCGCTTCTTCGGGCCCATCTTGCCCAGCTTGTTCTTGACGCCGCTCGCTCCGCCCTTCATCGCCTCGCGCTCCCGCTTGCCCGCGCGCTTCTCGCCGCCCTTGCCCGCGCCCGCCGCCGAGCCCTCGCCCGCGATGCCGCTCTCGCGGTCAAACACGCTGCCCTTGGCCTTCTTGGCCTTCTTCTTGCCGACGTCGTTGCGCGGCACGCGCTCGGGCGCGGCCTGGAGGATCTTGGTCGGGCGCTGCGCCTTCTTGGCCGCGCGCGCAGAGAGGCCCATGTCGCGCTGCGCGTCCTCCTCGTCCTCCATGTTGGCGAGCTTGCGGCGCTTGTCGCGGCGCGAGAGGCCAGAGAAGGGCGTGCGCTTGGGCTGCGAGCGGGGAGACGGACGTCAGGGGCAGGGCGAGGGAGGAAGAGAGGGAGGACGAGGACGACGCACCGGCTTGGAGAGGACCTCCTCCTCGGCGTCGGCGTGCGGGCGCTTCTTGCGCTCCTTCTCGGAGAACTTGCTGTTGTGCTCGTCCTTGCCAAGCTCTGTGGAGAAGGCCGGGCGTCAGCGAGGGCGCGACTCGTCGAGGAGGCGAGAGGGGGACGACGTACTCTTGGCCGCGTCCTTCTGCGTCTGCGACTGGAACCAGGAGCGCGCCGGCCTCGACTTGATCTCGGCCTCGTGCTCGAGCAGGTTGCTCGCCTTGGTGAGCTCCATGTTGCCGCGGCGGAACTGCGAGCGACGACGGCGAGCTCGTCAGCTTCTCGGGGTCCGTGCGCACACGCAGCGAGAGACGCAGACGCACCTCCTTCTCCTCGCGCTCCTCCTGGTAGACGGCCTTGACCTCGGGCTCGAGCTCGCGGAGCGTCTTGTGCGCGACGGCGACGGCCTCGGCGGGGAGCGAGCGCTGCTTGACCGACTCGGGCGGCGCGTGCTTCATCGCGAGCTTGACGAGCTTGCGGTCCGACTCGCCGACGAGCGTGAGGGCACTGCATGGGGGAGAGCGGGTCAGCTTGAGGCGGCGAGAGCGGGTGCAGGAGGCGAGGGAAAGAGCGAGGAAGGAGACGCACCGGCCCTTGCGACCCGCACGAGCGGTGCGGCCGACACGGTGAAGGTAGATCTCGATCGACTTGGGCATCTCGTAGTTGATGACGTTCTCGATGCCCTTGATGTCGAGTCTGCGAGAGGGTCGCGCGCGGCGTCAGCAAGAGCCCGTCGAGCGCAGTCGAGGCGAGAGAGGACGAGGGAGACGGGGACAGGGACGCACCCTCGCGACGCCAGGTCGGTCGCCAACAAGAAGCCGATCTCGCCCTCCCGGAAGCGCTTGAGGCTGCTCAGGCGCTGCTCCTGCGTCAAGTCGCCGTGCAGCTCGTCGCTGCGCTCGAGCCCGTGCCCGAACAGCGAGAAGAGGATCTTGGTGCGGTGCGCCTGCGCCTTGGAGCGGAAGAAGATGATGGTGCGGCCCGTCGAGAAGGAGCGGGTGCAGAGCGCGACGAGGAGCGCCTCGCGGTGCCGCTCGCCCGAGCGCGAGTTGAGCTCGATCGACTCGCCGGCGCGGTCGCCTCGCACGCGAAGGACTGCGAACGTCGAGCTCCGTCCAAATCAGTACCTCATCCCGCTCGAGGGCAGAGGCAGAGAGGCGGAAGAGCGCGACGCACACTCCTGCTCGAGGCCCTTTGCGGCGGCGCCCATCTCGTCGATCTTGACGCGCACGGGCTTGTTCATCGACAGGCGCGTGAGCTGCTGGATGCTCTCGGTGACGGTGGCCGAGAAGAGGAGCGTCTGGCGCGAGCGCGGCGCGGCGCCGATGATCTCCTCGAGCTCGTCGCGGAAACCCTGTGCGCGGCCCTCACGGAGTATCAGCGACTGTCCACGAGGGCAGAACAGCGAAAGCGGGACAGAGAGCGACGCACCTCCTCGAGCATGCGGTCGGCCTCGTCGAGGACGAGAACCTCGACGCCGTCCATTGTGAAGCAGGGCGTGTTGCGGACGTGGTCGATGAGGCGACCAGGCGTCGAGACGACGATGTCGGGGCGCGTCTTGAGCTCGGCCTCCTGCACCTTGAGCGAGAGACCACCTGCGTCGGGCGAGGAGGGTCAGTGCCCGTCGAGGAGGAGAGAGAGCGAGGACGAAGAGGTCCGTGCGCGGGGACGCACCGACGCAGAGACAGAACGACACGTCCGTGTACCTCGCGAGGGCCCGCCCGACGCCGTGCACCTGGACGGCAAGCTCTCGGGTCGGGGTCATGACGACGACGCGCGTCATCGGGTTCTTGCGGTCGCGGTGGAGCAAGCGCTCGAGGACGCCGACCCAGAACGCGACCGTCTTGCCCGAGCCCGTCGCCGACGACGCGACAATGTCCTTGCCGAGCATGGCGAGCGGGATGCACTCGGCCTGGATCGGCGTCGGGACCGTGAGGGACAGCGACTGGAGCGCGAGGAGGAGCGGGCGCGAGAGGGTGCACGAGGGGAGCGACGTGAAGGCGAGGGGCTTGGCGCGCGGGAGCGTCGACGTGTTCTTGTGCGACGTGAAGAAGGATTTGGCGAGCGCGAGGTCGGCGACCGAGGTGCCTGCGGCGGCGGCGGCCGCCTCGTCGTCCTCGGACGGCGCCTCCTCGACGTCCGACATGTCGGAGCCGGCATCGGCGAGGGCGGCAAAGCCGGTGGGCCCAGCTGCGAGGAGCGAGGGTCAGGATCTTGCGCGGCGAGCCGGAGAGGGTGTGGGAGACGACGCACCCTTGACCTCCTCCTCTCCTGCTGCCTCGTCGTCCTCGTCCTCGTCCTCGTCCTCCTCGCCCTCGCTCTTCTCGCCGATGCCGAGCCAGTTGTCGTCGTCGTCCTGGACGTCGCCGCCCTTGCCCGCCTCGGCCGCCTTGACCGCCTTGGCCGGCTCGCCCGCCTCGACCTCGTCCTCTGCCGCCGACTGCTCCTCCTCCTCCTCGTCGTCACTGCCCTCGCCGCCCTCGTCCTCGCTCTCTCCACCGCTCACCGCGTCCGAGTCATCGTCGATGCCCTCAAAGTCGAGCTCGCCGCCCTCGAGCTGGGCGAGCATCTCCTTCTCGACGTCGCTGTCGGCCATCTCGTCGTCGCCGCTGCCGAGCTCGAGGTCGTCGTCATCGTCGTCGTCATCGAGGAGCGCCTGGGCCTCGGCAGCAGCCTTGGCGGCGGCGCGCTCGGGTGCGCGGCGGGCGATGATCTCGTCGACGGTCACTCGGGGCTGCAGTTTCGAGGTTAAGCAGGTCAGCGGGGCGAGGTCGAGGGCGAACGAGACCGAGAGGCGGGACGCACCATGGCGTTGGGCCGCTTCTGGATGTAGGCCTCGCCCGAGTCCTGTGCAGGAAGAGGGAGCGGTGCGTGAGCGAGTTGAGCGTGCGCGCGAGCGAGCGAGCGAGAGCAGGAGGGACGCACCCAGACGCTGTTGCGGTCCCTGCCGACAAAGCCGCCGCCAAAATTGTCAAAGACGAAGCCCTTGTCCATCTTGGGGCCGTCCGGGTCGGCGGCCGAGGTGGTGAGGGCGGGCTCGTCGTCGTCGTCGTCGAGGTCCGAGGCGGCGGCGACGTCTGCGCGCTTCTGCTTCTGGCGCTGCTTCTTGGTGAGCTTTGTGGGCTTTGTGGGCTTGGCGGGCTGGGGCGCAGGTGCGGTGTGGGCCTTTGTGGGCTTGTTGCGAGATGAGAGGACGGGGGGAGGCGAGGGGGAGCGCAGCGTGTCGTCGTCCGAGTCGAGGGTCATGATGAAGCCTGCCATGGCTGTCTGGTGAGGGTGTGTGGGTGGCTGGACCAGGCCAAGCGGGTGTCGAGCGAGAACGAGGCGAGCGCCGACCACAGACAGACTCGAGCTCGAGCTGCACCGCCCTGGACCTGCGTCGACCTCGCTCGGCTGGACAGACTCCAAGCTAGAGCTACTCGATCCAACTACCCAAGCATGCTCGCACTGCGACTCGTCCCGCCTCGGGTCGCCGTCGCCTCGTCGCCGCCCTTCGTCCTGCGCGCCCTCACCACCTCGGCCCCGCTCCACCGCCAGCCCACAGCCCGCAGCAGGCGAGGCGCACCTCCCGCACCCTCCAACTCGCGCTACTCGCAACGACCACCGCGCCACGGCCCGCCACAGGGGCGTCGAACTGCCGGGCCGTCGTCCATCTCGCGCGACGCACTCGCCTCGCGCCTCGAGCACCACCTCCGCACGGCCTGGAAGCCCCAGTCCAAGGAGCTCAGAGCTCTCGCACACGACCTCGGCGTCAGCCACACCACCCTCGTCGACCTCGCCCGCCAGTGGGCCCTCGTTGCGCACCGCCACCTCGCGTCCACCACCACCTCGTCGGCGGCGTCCTCCTCCGCCTCCTCGAGCGCAGCGGCATGGGACTTTGACGCTCTGCAGACGGCCTACGTCAACGACGGCCAAGATGCGCTGTGGGACGCCTCGCTCGCCACCTTCCTCGCCTGGGTCCGTGCGGCCGTCCCCCTCCCCCCTCCCTCGTCCGCTTCGCCCGTCCCCGACCCGACCCTGTCCAAGCTTCACCAGCTCGCCGACCTCGCCGACCGCCGGTACCACTACGAGGCCTTCCCCTCGGCCCGCCAGCACCGCCGCCGCCTCATCCTCCACGTCGGGCCCACCAACTCGGGCAAGACGCACTCGGCCCTCGTCGCCCTCGCGCGCGCCCGCACGGGCGCCTACGCCGGGCCCCTGCGCCTCCTCGCCCACGAGGTCTTTGCGCGCTTCAACGAGGGCAAGATCGGCGACGAGGGCAAGCGCACGTGCAACCTCGTCACGGGCGAGGAGCAGCGCATCCTCGACCCGGACGCCGGCCTTCAGTCGTGCACGGTCGAGATGTTCCCGCTGTCCAAGCACCTCGAGGTCGGCGTCGTCGACGAGATCCAGATGATCGGCGACCCGCAGCGCGGCACGGCGTGGACCGCCGCCGTCGTCGGCGCGCGCTGCGACGAGCTGCACCTGTGCGGCGAGGAGTCGGTCGTCGACCTCGTGCGCCAGATCGCCGCCGAGGTCGGCGACGAGTGCGTCGTCAAGCGCTACCAGCGCCTGTCGCCCCTCGTCGTCGCGTCCACCTCGCTCGAGGGCGACCTGAGCCGCATTCGCCGCGGCGACTGCCTCGTCACCTTCTCGCGCAGCAACATCTTTGCGTTCAAGCGCGCCATCGAGGAGAAGACGGGCCTGCGCGTCGCCGTCGCCTACGGCGGCCTCCCGCCCGAGGTCCGCGAGGAGCAGGCCCGAGCGTTCAACGAGGGCGCGTACGACGTCCTCGTCGCGAGCGACGCCATCGGCATGGGCCTCAACCTGTGCGTCCTCGCACTCTCGGCTCTCCTCCTGCATCGAGGGCACCCAGCTGACGCTCTCGCTCTCTCTCCCTCTCTCCTCCCGCCGCCCGCAGCAAGATCCGCCGCGTCGTGTTCGAGGCGCTGCACAAGTTCGACGGCACGTCCGAGGTCCGCCTCCCCGTGCCGCAGATCAAGCAGATCGCCGGGCGCGCCGGCCGCTTTGGCGTGCACGCGCCCGTCTCGCCCTCGGCGCCCGACCTCGACCTCGACCCGGCGTCGCCGCCCGCTCCCGGCGAGGCCGTCCCCGGCGAGGCGACGACGCTCGACGCCGTCGACCTCGAGCTCCTGCAGGACGCCATGGCGCAGCCGACGGTCCAGGTGACGCAGGCGTCGCTCGGCGCCTCGTTCGACGCGTTCAAGGGCCTGTACGACCTCCTCCCCGCGTCGACGCCCCTGAGCCGCATCTTTGCCCTGTCGCGCGCCATCACGCGCACCAAGCCGCACTATCGCCCGACGGGCTCGTCGTCGTTCGCCGACGTGAGCGACCACATCGCGCACGTGCACCCGCTCACGTTCCAGGAGCGCTTCACGTTCGCGTCGGCGCCCGTCAACCAGCGCGACCAGCGCGTCGTCGGCACGCTCGTCGACTTTGTCGAGGCGTACGCGCGCGGCGAGCCGATCCGCATGCGCCGCTGGGGCGCCGACGCCGGCGTGTTTGACGCCATCGAGCGCGTGCGCCAGGCTGGCATCGCCGCCGCCGCCTCGTCCTCCACCACCTCCGCCACCACCTCCTCGTCGCCCGCCTCGACCCGGCGCACACCGAGCGTCTTCACGTCCGAGACGCTCCAGGCGCTCGAGTCGTTCCACCGATGCCTGACGCTGTACCTCTGGCTGTCGTACCGCCTCGCGCCCATCTTCTGCGACCAGGACGCGGCGCGCACGCTCCGCCGCGACGTCGAGAAGGCCATGGAGGTCGCGCTCGCCGGGACCAGGTTCGAGAAGCTCGAGCGCGGGAGGGGCGCGAGGAGGAACAAGGCGAGGGCGGTCGAGGAGGATGGGCAGGAGGGTGGCGCCGGCGTGTTTGACGCGTATGGGCGCCTCAAGGGCGTCAAGAGCTCGGCTTACTGAGCTGGCGGTGGCCGGGGAGGACCAGGTCGAGGCGTTTCCCTCGCTCTCGCTCGGCGAGGCTGTATCCGCACTTGTTGTTCCGCAGTAGTCCTCGCAGCATCGTAGACGCATCTCTCACTCTCTGCGCGTCCTCGCGACGACTCGAGAGGGGGAAGAACATGGACTGCAACGGCTACAAGAAGGTACGACGAGAGATACAGAGACGACGACGGCGACGAGCTCCCTCGAGCTCAGTTACCTGCCGCCTTGCCCAGCAAGACGGCCCTGATAGATCCCAGCTGCGCCTCGAGCGCCTCGACCTGCGCCCTCGCCTCGTCCTGCTCGGCCCTCCTCGCCTGCTCGACCTTCTCAAGCTGCGCCCTGAGCCCGGCCGCCTCGTCCGCCGCGCGGTGCGCCTCGTCCTTGACGTGCGCCGCATCGAGCTTGATCAGCTCGAGGTCGTCCCTCGTCCTCCTCAGCTCGCCCTCGGTGCGCTCGAGCTCGCGCGCGCGCCGCTCGGCATCGTCGAGTCGCCGGCGCTCCTCGGCGTCGAGCCCGACGCGGCGCTCGAGCCGCTTGGCCATGCGCGCCTTGAACTGCTCGACCTCCTGCCGCAGGTCGCTCATCTCGGCGCGCTCGGCCGTGCGCTCGAGCTCAAGCGCCGTGAGCTGCGCCCACAGCGAGTGGATCTCGCGGCGGTGCGGGTGCGCCGCGGCGTCCGCGAGCTCGCGGTGCTGCTCGTGCTCGTGCGGAGGGAGAGAGCTGGGCGAGCTGGGCGAGGCGAGAGGGAGCGAGTAGCCCGACGAGGCGGCGAGGTGGGCGAGGTCGAGCCCGGCGGGAGCCGATGCGCGCAGAGAGCGAGCGGGCGACGAGGTCGAGAGGATGGCGGCGGGGAGGGTGTGCGGGGTCGATGGCGAGAGGAGCGGCGCGAAGGTGCCGTCGAAAACCACGACCGAACGCGGCGCGTAGGGACCGACCTTGAGCGGGAGGGGCGGCGGCAACTCGTCCTCGGCCTCGTCCTCCTGCTCGTTCGCCTCCTGCTCCTCGACCTGGTCGACAGCGTCCTCGTCGAGGACGGGCGACTCGTCGTGCTCGGGCAGCGGGACGAGTTCCTTCTCATGCGGCGCCGACCCTTCTTGGCGCCGGAAGTCGGCGTCGGCACCCTCGACGAGGTGCTCCCAGGTCGACAACTCGACGCGCGGCACCGGCGGGACGCTCTCGCGCTGTCGGTCGCTCGCGAGAGCCGCGGCGATCTCGTCCTGCGAGAGGAAGGGCGAGGGCGGGAGGAAGGCCGAAAGGCGGACGGCGGTCCGAGCGGACATGGGCGGGGAAGGAAAGGCGTCGAGCGGGAGCTCTGCAGGGAGCGACGTGTCAGCGCGCCGTCTTTCGGCAGCTCGGAAGGTGTACAAGGAAGGAGACACACCCTCGCGGCTGAGAACACTGTCCGCGACCTCCGACTCGCGGCGAGCGACAGCGAGGTCGTGCACGTCCTCCTCCTGCGACGCCATCTTGCCACCACCAAGCAGCGCCTCGAGCACAGCCGTGCCGGCGTACGTAGACGACGGGGGCGTGCGCAGCTCGCTGCCCTGGTCCGAGACGGACGAGCGCGTCGACGACGTGCCCGACGCCTCGGTCGACGAGGCATTGGGGCTGTCACGAGACGTCGCCTCGGCCTGCACAACCTGCCGGACGAGCGGCGAGGCCGGCACCGCCGGCGAGTCGTTGAGGACGAGGATGGGCGTCGGCGGGTCCGAGCACCTTGAGGTCGAGCCGCTCGGACCGCTCATCGACATCGACGGGCTCTTCTCGACCCGGTCCTGCTCGACGATGGGCGACGCCTTCTTGATCTGCAATGCCGACCAGGGCAGCGCTGCTGGAGGAGGTGCGGGCGCCTCGCGCGGCGGCGCCATGGCGGGAAGCTCGAGGAGCGGGTCGGCGAGGAGCGGGTCGACGAAGGACGGGTCGGCGACGAACGGCTGCGCCCGGAGCGACTCTGCGGAGCGCGCCTGGCGGATGTGGAGCTCTGCGCCGGGCAGGTCGAGGTCGACCGTCGGCGCCGTTGGCGAGACGAGGCCCTCGACGACCTTCTCGGGGTCGACGTCAAAGTCGGGCTCGAGGAGACCGTCGGCGATGGTGCTCCAGTTCTCGAGGAGGAAGCGGAGAGCGTCCTGCGCCCTGCTCGCCGCCTCGACGCCCGACGCGAGCGGCTCGGTCGGGCCCGTGATCAACATGTGGCTCGCCGGCTTCTTGGTGCGAGGGGCGACGCGCGACGACATGAGTAGTGGGCCGAAGAGCGTCGAGATCTCGTCGATCGTGAGGCTGTTCTCGGGGAAGAGCGGGATCTGGGAGAGGAAGGCGAGGACGTAGGTGAGGAGGCTGAAGTTGGCCGGCGGCTGGAGGCGGAGGACGACCTGGACGCCGGCGACTCGGGCCTTGATCGGGAGCTTCTTCGAGTCGACGCAGGCGAGGAGGAGGCGGCAAACGCGGTGGTCGAGGACGAGCTCGGGAAGGTCGCGCAGATACCGCTTGAGGCTGCGCACGGACATGGGGTGCTAGGTCAGCCGCTGCAGGTTGTCGAGAGCGGGCAGAAGGCCGTGACGCACAGCGAGGTGACGTTATGAATCGACTCGATCGACAGGTCGTGGTGCTCGCCGTAGTCGGGCGGCGTGTCGTAGATCTGGACGAGCTTGGCGACGCGACTCGGCTCGCCGTGCTGCTGCATCATGCCGGGCACCTTCTTGCCCTGACCGCGGCGGTAGATCTCCTCGACCGTGCTGAAGACGACGCCGGGCAGCTCGTGGCGCTGCCCCGCGATCATCGACGTGACGAAGCCGTTCTTGCTCGAGAGGGGAGCGCCGAAGACGGCCTTCTTGGACGTCGACGCCGGCGAAGGAGCTTCTTTGGCTGCAAGTAGGTGGTGTATGGTCAGAGGAGGAAGATGGGAGCGCAGAAGGGCGAGCGCGAGGGAGAGAGGCGCACCGAGACCAGGAAGGGCTCGCTTGACGCGCCCGAGGAACGAGTTGCGGTCCCTGTGCGCGTCTGACGTCGTCGAGTGCGACCCAGCTGGAGGAGCGAGCGAGTCGGTGCCGGCCTGCGAGGGTGAAGAGCGTCAGATCCCAGATGCGCACGGACCGCTCAGCAGAGGGACGAGAAGTGCGAGCGCACCTGCGGCTTGTCCTGCTCAGTCTTGCCAATCGCGAGAACGGCCTCGGCCTCCTCGATGGTGAGGAAGCTGCCGAGGATGACCTCGAGCTTCTCGAGGAGGTTGAGGCGCCACGAGTAGCCCGGGGCGTCCGAGACGTGCGCCGTGCGGCGCGAGAGGCTGACGAGGTTGAGCGCGAGCTTGGCGCCGGGCGTGATGAGCTGACCGCCGGGACCGTTGCCGACTGGAGAGGGAGCAGGAGGCGAGTTGGCAGGAGAGGCGGCGTCTGCCCTCGCGTCGGGCGGGAACTCGAGGGTCGTCGGCGAGACGGACGAGATGACGTAGCTCGGCGGCGCGGCTCGGGGTGCAGGTCGAGAGCTGTGCGCAGCGTCGATCGGGCCGTCCGCGGCACGTCCGGCGGACGAGATCGACGAGGTCGTCGCCGTGCTCGAGCGCTTGAGGCTCAGCTCGGCGAGGCTGCCCTTGCGCGGCGATGGCGCTCGCTCGACGCGCTGCGCGACGCTGACGCGCACCTGGGCGGCGTAGGGCGTGTAGGGCGTCGGCGGCTCGTCGGCGGGGTGGACGGGGGAAGGGATCGCGGGAGGGAGGGCGGCGACGGCGCTCGCTGCTGGCTGCGGCTCGTCGGCGGCGGGCGCGTCGAGAACTGGGAGCTCGATCTGCGTCTCCTGGTAGGTGGACGGGATGGACGAGAGCTCGATGCCGAGGTCGAGCGGCGCAGAGTCGGTCGCGGTGCGGTCGCCGCCCTTCTTGGCCGAGGTCGAGTCGGGCAGCGCGATGCGGATGACGGCGGGTCCTCGTGCACGCAGGGACGAGGCGAGCTCGCGGCGCGAGAGGTCGGGCGACGACGAGCTCGAGTGGCCAGGCGACGACGAGGTGCGGCCGAGCGCCGGGCGGACCTGCGGCGGGAACCCTGCGATGCCGAGCCCGCTCGCCGTCCCTGCGCTCGCAGACCTCGCCTTGGCGCCAGTGTACCGCTTGCGGTCGCCGCCGTGCCCATTTGCCGAGCGGGACGATGGGCTGCCCCACTTGGTCATGATGACCGAACGACGACGAGGAGAGCCGCTCGGCGACGCCTGCTCGTGCTCGTGCGGAGAGCGCATGGTCGGTGACGGCGAGTAGACACACGAGGAGGGCGAGGAGGGGCTGTGGGCGTCGATGTCGGCGTGCGTGACGGCGCCGAAAGCGGGTTCGGCGAGCGGAGGCGTCGTCGAGGTTGACATGGCGCGCGCGCGGCTCGCTGTCGGTGCGGGTGCTCGAGGGTGCTGGCTGCCGAGTTGGAGACGAGGGCGAGCAGCTGCAGAGGCGTGTGCGGTGGAGGAAGCTGTCGTGAGCTGAGCCGAGGTGAAGGGAGAGAAGCTGCAGCACTCGCCGAAAAGGATGGCCGGGATGCGACGAATTCATTTACCGACGTACCTGGCGCGGCCGGCCAGATGTCAAGCCTGGCGCTGTCTGGCCCTGAGGGCGTTCCACGGACCCCTCGCCCGATTGAGAAGGTGACTTTCTCCTGCTCGAGACGTTTGAGGTCGTGCACTTCCCTTTCGCGAGCGGTGCGTCGTGGACGGTGAAACCCAGGAGCAACCTAGGCGTGTCGCAGCCCCTGCGCCAGCAAGCAGAGGGGCTTGCTCCGAGGAAGGAGGTGACGACCGTCGGCGTTTCCCTCGCACGGACCGCCGTGCTCTCGTGCAGCTTCTCGACCGGGACACTGCTCGTCCACGACCTCGCATTCATCGGCGCGGGCCAGATTAGGCACGAGCGCAGCGTCAACCTTCCTTCATTGACGGCCGCGGATTCTTGCGCCGCTTGCGCTCGCGAAAGACCTCGACCCAGATGCGGGGACAAGCTCGCGTCCCGCTGTCAATGGTCAGCAATGTCGAGCTCATTTGCGGGCGACGAGCTGTGCGCTCGAAAGCGAGATCGAGATGGTGAGCGCGGCCGGGCAGGCGTTCTCTCGATGCCTCGACCAGCTCCGAGTGCTCGAAGCAGGTCCGCCTTGCTCTCGCTCTCCCACAGCCGCACACGCCGTCGAAGCACCCGTCGATGGTATCGAGAACAGCTGACGATTGCCCAGAGCCTTTTGCTACGACGAGGCGCCCCGGGAAAGAGAACGAGAGGAAAGGGAGAAGGCAGCGAGAGGGCCCGAGCGTCGTCTCGCTCAGGCGATGTTCTCGCAGCTGAAGCTGCTCGCCGAGTTGACGTCGCCGCCCATGTAGGTCGCCTGCTTCGGGTAGCTGCGGGCGGGCGAGCACGAGAGGCGTCAGCGAGAGAGCCAGGGCAAGGCGGACGACAAGGAGCTCGTCTCGAGCGTGGGAGACGATTGACGGCGCCGAGGGGGTGTGAGCGACAGGAGGGACGACTCGACGTACACGCAGTGAGGGCGCTCAAAGGCCGTGCCGTTACGCTTGTCGTCGCCGACGTACTTGGCGCCGATGATCATGTTCGGCGCGACGCCCTTCTCGACCCAGTCGATCATGGCGAGCACCATGTCGTGCTTGGCGTCGAACGTCGCACTCGTCGAGCCACCGCCGAGGCTGAGCTGACGCTGGCCGGGACCGCCAAAGCTGCGAGGACGAGGACGAGGTCAGCTTGGGAAGGCCGGGCGCACGGACCCCTCCTTCTGCGAGGGGGAACTCGACGGCGAGGGCTCACTTGTACGCGCCGGGGCCGCCCGAGCAGTGACCCATGCCTGGCACTGCGAGCGTGGGCGAGAGCGTCAGCTGCGGGTGCGAGCGGCGTGCACAGGACGAGGTGACGAGGACGCACTCGTGAAGAGGCGGTACGAGTCGTTCAGGTCGGCCGGGTAGCCGAGCGCCTTGCGGACCTGTTCGTAGTACCAGATCGACGAGCCAGTCGGGATGAGGCCGTCCGAGAGACCTGTGGGCGAGCCTGAGGTCAGGAAAGCTGCACGGCGAGGCTCGAGCGAGGGGAAGTGGGTCGACGCACCGACATAGGTGAGGAGCTTGCCGTGCTTCAGGAAGCTCGAGATGTTGGGGTTGATGGCGTTGGTGAGGCCTGCGAGGCAGCGGCGGGGTCAGGGAGGCCCTGCGAGAGCGCGGAAAGGAGGAGACGAACCCGGGTCGGTCGCGTCGGCGGTGTCGATCAGGCGGTCCATCTCGGTCGCGTTGGCGCTAAAGGTACCGACCTCGGTCTTATTGAGCACCTGGTACTCGAAGAAGTCGGGTCTGGGGAGGCGAGTCAGCGTCGAGGAGCGAGAGAGGGAGAGGGCGAGAGCTTTTAGACGCACCCAGGTCCGTAGGGGCTGCCTGTCACGGAGAAGCCCTTGAGGCCTTCGGCGCCGTGCATGAAGCCCGGGAAGACGAACTCGCCCGTCGTCTCCTTGTGGTAATCTGCCCAGATCCGATACATCGTGACGATCTGCTCGGGGCTCAGGCAGCTCGTCGAGTTGGCGCCGGGCGCGTCGCACGAGAGCTGCTGCAGGTCGGGCTGACACGCGATCGGGTTCGTGATGATGCCGTCCTCAACGCCATCCTGCGCATCGCATTGCTTGTAGACGAGCGCGCCGATGAGCTGGTAGTCGGTCGTGTTGAGGTACCCGGTCGAGTTGACGGTGTTGACAAGAGCATTGATGCGGTACGTCTGGGCGTTGAGCTGCGATCGACGAGGGAGAGAGAAGAGGGCGGGGCAGGGGGAGGAGCAACTTGGGAAGGTCAGCGTGCGCACGAGCCCCTTGCACGATATCGATCCGGCGCACGTGAGTCCACCATTGACTGCGTGCGACCGTCGAGGTCAGCTCGAGCGCTCGAAGGAGACGAGAGCACGTCGACGCACGCAGCTGCACCGGCGACGACGCCGTCAAAGTCCTCGGGGAACATCTGCACCTCCTTGAGGCCCTGCTTGCCGCCCGACGAGCACCCGAGCCAGTAGCTCGTCTTCTGCTGCTTGCCGTAGTAGGCCTTGACGATCGCCTTGCTGTAGACGGTCGTGAGGTGGACGGCGCGGTAGCCAAAGTCGATTTGCGTCTCGGGACCGTTGAGCGCGAACGTGCCGTCGCCCGAGGTACCTGCGTGTGCGTCGGGCAGGTCAGTGCGAGCTCTTCGAGCTGTGCCGGGACGGGAGGCGCACCATTGTGCCCGGTGTTGGTCGAGGCGACGGCCATCTTGTCTGCGATGGGCGAGGAGGCTCGTCAGCGTCTCCCTCGAGCTGCGGGCCGAGGGCTGCACGTACAGGTCTTGATCGGCGCCCACATGTCGCTGAAATTTATTCCGCCCGCGTCGCCTCCGTTACCGACGACGGCGAAGCGGCCGCTCCACTCGTCGGCGGTGGGGAGGAAGACCTCGAACTGGACCTGAAGACGAACATCGAGAGGGTCAGCGAGCTCTTTGAGCGACAGCGACGGACCTTGGACGAGTTGGACGTGTGGATGTAGGCACCGAAGCGGCAGAAAGCCGGCAGGTCGGGCACGGCCTGCGGGTACGCCGGCGAGGCGTAGGCGGGCTCGGCGGTAAAGTTGGTGCCGGCTGCAATGGGCGGATGGTCAGCTGCGTCTCCCTCGGCGCGCTGAAGGAAGAGAGGCGCACCTGGGTAGTCCTGCGCGACGTAGACCTCGAGGTCCGAGAGCAGCTTGGGCGCCTTCTCCCACAGGTCGGCGCACGACGACGACTGGATGGCGGCGGCGTACGCCGAGCCGGCGAGCCCAAGCGGTAGCAGGGCAGAAGTGGGGCGCATGTCGGGTGGAGCGAGAGGAGGAGCAGGAGGTGGGGGAAGAGCAAGAGGAGAAGGAGCTCGAGGAACAGCGACGACGACGGGCGCTGCGTCGCCAAAAGTAGCTCGCGTTACGCAGGCAAGGTACTGCAGTCCTCCACGCTCGACCGGCGAGGTCGGGACGTGCTGGCGGAGCAGAAGAGCCGGTCGCAGCGACAAGCCGGACGATCGCCGACCGCGACGCTAACTTGAGGCGGCGGCCTGCCCTAAGGGGCGGTCCGCGTGGCCGTCGTGGAAGAACCATTCTCGCACGAGAGGGACCGTCGAAAGCGGGGACAGGTCGGTCGTCGTCCTCGCACCGAGGGACGAGGGAGGAGGAGGAGGTCGGCGAGGGAGTTTGGCCCAGAGGCGGGAGCGCAGCGAGAGGGGAGCAACCGCGGCTCTGGTCGGGACCAGCCTGCAGGTGCTCGAGGGCGAGGCTTTGCCACTGGAAGCGAGGGCCGGGAGTCGGCGGCGGTCGCGAGCTGGGCTCCCTCGTCGCCAAGTGGCCGACCCTCCTCTTGCTCCTCGTCGTGTCTCCCCCGTCCCTTCTGTGAGTGCACAGCCGTGCTCAGGGCGTGCAGACAGGCCATGGCTGACCTTTGCGCCGCCGCACGCAGCCTCCTCCCCTCCTCATCATGATCGGTGCTCGTGTTGGCCTTCGCTCTGCTCAGGTTGTCTCTGGCCGCCGCTTCGCCTCTACGGCGCAGCCGGCGAGCCTCAAGAAGACGTGAGTCCCTCTCATGCTTCCTCTCGACCGCTCGGCACCGTCAGCAGCGCTGACTGTGACCCCCTTGCCACCTCTCGCTCCCTCGCACCCCGACCCCGACCTTGTCTCGCCGCACCTCTCGCCCTCCTCGCAACAGCCTGTTCCAGACGTGGTACGAGCCCGCTGCCATCCCTATCTGGGTTGTCGTCGGTACCGGTGCGTCCTTCCTCTCCTCTCTCTCATGAGCCGAGCCGGCGACCTCTCGAGCGCGAGCAACGAGATGACGGCGATCTCGCTCCTCGCTGCGAGAGGGCGTGCGGCGCTTGTCAGAGCACGAAACTGACTCTTTCCTCCCCCCGTGTGTGCAGCCTGCTTCGGCGCTGGCTGGTGTGCGTCCCTCTCGTCCTCGTGACCCCTCCCCCGCTCTGCCCACCCGAACGCGCCTCGCCTTCCCCACCTGCTTGAGCGGTGCCTCGACGACGGTCAAGCGCACGATGGCGCGACTGCTCTGTCGCCTTGTGCGGGTCGGGCAGGCGCGAAGCAGCGGTTCTGGGCCTTCTAAGCCGCCGGCGCTGACTCCATACTCTCCCTCCCCCCCCTCGTCGACGGTCTACAGACCTGACTCGTCTCGCTCGTGGCGCCGACGTCACGTGGGACCGTCGCGGCAACCCCGAGCCGTGGAACAACATCAAGCCCGGCACGCTCACGAAGATGTACACCAACCAGCCGGACAAGTTCGACTCGGTCTACTCGCGCGACCGCCTCTAGTCGGCTCGCCCCTCCTCGCCATGATACCCTCCCCGCCGCTCTTTTCGGGGCGCTATCGTTGCCTGCGGGCGTTCGCTAGAGACGAGACGATGGACGTAGACTGCATTCCCCCGGCCGGCTTTTGTGTAGATGTTTCTGTTCCGCTCGGCGGGATGGCAACGCATGTTCTCTCCCCCTACCTCATAAGTACGTCCGAGAGAGCCGTCTGTGAGTCTTCAGAGCTCTCGAGCGCAAGTTGAGCGAGATCAGGTCGCGTTGTTCAAGCCGGCCTCTCCTCGTGCGCTCTGTCCTCGTCCCTCGCCCCTTGCTCGAGCCTGTACTCCAGCTGCAGCTCCTGCGAGGCACGCTCGAGCCATGCAGCAGGGCTACGCGCCCCAGCGGCCGCCCGCGACCCTCTCGTCGACTGCACCGCCGCCCATCACCCGCGACGAGGCAACACGAGCACAGCTCGCCGCCGCCCTCCTGAGTGCGTGCCCAGAGTCTCTACGCACAGCAAGGGCCACGCTGACGACCGCTCGTGCAGGCCACGACCTCTCCCACGAGCCGCTTGACCCCTCGCTCCCCGTCCACTCGTCCGCCGTCCTCCAACCCTTCCGGCACCTCCTCGACCGCCCTCCGCCCAGCTCGCCCTCCCTCACCGGCGGCAGCTTCGAGCTCGTCGACGCGCCCGACGCGCTCGAGGGCCGCGTCCTGCCCGGCCAGTACGCCGCCCCGAGCGACCCCGCCGTGAGCGACGCCGGCAGGCCTCTCGCACGGCGCGCAAGCCTTGCCGGCTCGGCAGCCTGGAGCGCGCACGGCTTCGAGGCCTCTCCCGAGCCGCTCGCGCTCAGCGCCGACGAGGAGGAGCGCCTCGCGAGCGAGTGGGGCCTCGACGAGGCGCTGTCAAACGCGGCGTCGGACGCTGGCGCAGGGCGGCGGCGAGGGTCATCGGCGTTCCTCGAGCCGGGCATGGCGGGCTCTGGGCTCGCGCGCGCGTACAGCGTCGGCGCGGCGGCGGCGGCGGGCGCGTCGGGCGCAGCAGGTCGGCTCGGACCTCGCGCTCGTCACCACGACGACGACGATGGCGAGGACGACGACGCTCTCGAGGTCCTCGAGACGCGCTCGATGCCCGACGCTCTCGTTCACGGCCGACCTTTGTCGTTCGCCGACTCGATCCTCGACAGTGTCGAGCAGCGCCTCGCCGCCTCGACGAGCGGCCGCGCGTCGTCGGCCTCCCCGCTCGTCCCAGGCGAGGACGCAGACGCCGCCACGAGCGAGGGCGAGTCGGGCGCGCCGCGCATCAAGATCATCGAGCGCACGCCGACGCAGCGTCGTCGGCTCGGGCAGCGCTTGCGCACCCAGAGCCTCGGGCCCACCGCCGGCATGAGCTCGCTGCCGAGCCTCGCCGACTTCTCCGGCGACGGCTCGGTCGGCGACATCGAGACGCTCAGCAGCGCAGGTCGCTCGGGCCTCGCCGTGCGCGACTCGCTCTTCCTCGGGCCCGCCTCGTCCGGCGTGTCGAGGCAGGGCTCGGCCGCCTCGCGGCGCATGTCGACGGCCATGTCGAGCAGCCGCGGCTCGACCGACCTCGACAGGGCGTCGTCCTTCCGCCCCGACTCGCGCCTCTCCCTCGCCATTTCCCCTTCTCGCTCCGACGAGCTTGTCCATCCCGACGACCACCCGTCGACCTCGCCCACCCGCTCGCGCGCCTCACCGGGCTTCACCTCGCGCTTCGACCCGCTCGTCATCGCTGTACAGCGCGCCGAGCTCGCCAAGGAGCGCCCGGCGTTCGTCAACCCGGACGCGGGCAAGCCGCCGCAGGTCGTGCTCCTCCCCGCACCGCTCGCCGGTCGGCCAGCATCGCCGCCGCGGCGTGAGCACGTCGAGGGACCCGAGTCCGAGGTGCTGTCGGACGGCGACGGCGAGGAGGAGGCGCAGGAGCAGCTCGAGCCCGAGGGCGACAGCGAGGACGAGTTCGAGGACGCGCCCGGCCTGCGCAAGCCGCTGCATCCCGCCGGCGCGCTCTACGGCCGGTCGCTCATGGACGTCATGGCCGAGCGGCGCGCGCAGCTCAAGGCGCAGCAGCGCGCGTTCGTCCCCGGCAGCGACGGGCGGCGCGCCATGTTCGAGTGGCAGGCGAGCTCGCCCGCGCCGCCTTCGGACGCCGCCGCCGCCGAGCCGGCACACGTGGAGGAGGTGCCGCTCGCGCTCGTGCCGGCGGGCGGGCGCGGGCGAGCGCCGGCGCAGCGAGCGCGCGGCGGCGAGTCGCCCGAGAAGGCGCGCGGCGCACGGACCACCATCTTCGGGCCGGACCTGCTGTACCAGCGCGAGCTCGCGCGCGCCAAGGAGCTCGAGGAGCAGGAGCGCGTCGAGCGGGAGGAGGTCGAGCGGCGCGAGCGGGACAAGCGCGAGCGGGACGAGAGGAAGAAGGGGCGGGGCAAGCTGGTCAAGGGGGGCAAGCGGCGCAGCCAAATGGCGCTTGACCAGGTGGCGGCGTCGGCGCCGGCGCAGGAGTGGACGCCGCCGGTGTCTGCGCCGCGGCAGGAGGAGCGAGAGTGGGAGCCGGAGCAGGGCGAGGAGGTCGTCGAGGAGCTGATCGAGGGTGCGTCTCCTCCCTCTCGCTGTGCCCTCTCTACCCGAGGCCATGCTGACACCAACCTCGTCTCACATCGCAGTCCCGACACGACGAGGCGCACCCGCCGCACCTCTCGACCGGCGCAACTCGCTCGCGCCGTCGCTCTCGATCCCGCTCGGCCTCGGCGGCGGGCTCACGAGCTCCGCGTCCGGCGGCGACTGGTTCGCCGCGCCTGCCGACTCGACTCGCGCGCGTGCGGCGGGCAGCGACGACGAGGACGAGCAGGACGGCGCGTTCAGGCCGCGCCCGATCAGCTCGCTCGGCGGGTACCTCTCGGCGGGCGGCGGGGCGAGGCGGAGGAGCGCGTTCGGCATGTCGGACGACGAGGACGACGATGCAGAGAGTGACGACGACGAGGCTGGACCAACTCGACGCACGGTGCGTCGCGGCTGTCCTCTCCTTCTTCCTCGCGAGCTCTACTGACGCCCTGCGCCTTGCAGATCGACGATGCTCAAGCTCAGCCGCCGACGAGGAGCCTGTACCCGGCCGACGCTCGAGCAGCTGTCGACGGCCCGCACCTACCCTTCCCCGGCGACCCCTCCTCCCTCGGCCACGGCTCGCACAGCCTCGCCGACAGCGACGAGGACGACCAACCGCTCGGCACTCGCTACTCGCGCCAGTCGCTCGCCCACATCCTTCCGCCTGTCGACCTCGGACCCGCAGCCGACGACGACAGCGAGGACGACAAGCCGCTCGGCGCACGGTTCGCGACGATCCAGCCCGTGCCCGACGAGGACGACGTGCCGCTCGCGATCCGGCGCATGTCGCTCGCGCCGCAGCAGCGCCTCGAGGCGCCGACGGCGAGGCTGCACGCGCTCGACGACGACGGCAGGACCTTCTCGGACGAGTCGGACGACCTCCCGCTCGGCCTCAAGGCGGGCCAGCTCGGCGGCGGCGCGCCGCCCATGCCGCCCTATCCGTACCAGCACCAGCCTTACGGCATGCCCCTCGCGCCCAGCTACCCGCCCGTCGCGCCCGCCCTCCCCTACAGCCACTCGCAGTTCTCGCTCGCCGCACCGACCGTCGCCGGCTTTGGCGTCGGCGCGCCGCCCAACCCGCAGGCGCAGCTCGCGCTCGCACAGATGCAGATGCAGGCGGCCATGCAGCAGCAGGCGAGCGACCCGATCGAGCGGTGGAGGAACGAGGTGTCGCCGTGAGCGAGGAGGAGGAGGTCTCGAGGAGGTCGGCCAGACGAACGGCGCCGCACAGACACTCGGTTCGTAATGCAGTCTTGTAGCTCTTCTACTGCCTGGAGGTCCTCGCAACGAGAGAGGGAGAAAAAAGGCACGCCGTCTCGTGCAATCGCTCGTGCGCCGTGCGGTGCTGTCGCGGGGAGGCGGCGAGGGCGGCGCGACTTGCTTTCCTCCCCTCCCACACACCCACGAGCCGCCATGGTCCGCCTATCAGCCTCGTGCGCCCTGCTGGCACTGTCTGCGATCCCTCTCGCCAGCGCAGGCCCGCTCTCGTTCTTCCAGGAGACGTCGCACGCCGTCGTTCGCTCCGGCCTGCGCAACATCCTCCGCCTCAACGAGACGCAGATCGACCGCATCCTCGCCACGGACGAGACACCCTTGGAGCCTCACCCCTTCGCCTGTGCGTCCTGCCCCTATCGCCCGCCGCGTTGTCGAGGTGGAGCTGACCTCGCCTTCCTCCTCCCCCACTTGCTCCTTCCCAGTCGACCTCACCGACGAGAACTACGAGACGGTCCTCGGCACAGCGACGCTCGACAACCCTTTCGCATCGCCCTTACCGCGCGAGGATGTCTGGGTCATCACGGTCCACGGCCCTGATCCGTGCGTCGCCTCGTACCCTCCTCTGCCCTCGCTGGACAGCGCTGACAGCCTCGATGCGTCCGCAGCGTGTCCAAGGTCTTCCTCAAGGGCATGGACGAGGTCGCGACCTACAACTCGAGCGCTGCCGGCGGTAGTTTGCCCGCCAACATGCGCTTTGCGCGCCTCGGGTACGCGAGGGAGACGATCCTCCCCACCCGTTGGTGGCTCTGGCGGTTCGCCCATCTCCTCGAGCATCGTGGGAAAGAGCAGGCAGCTGACGACCCGCCCTCGCAGCACGCCCGTCATCGTCATCGGCACGAACCGCATGCGCACGCTCCGCTTCATCCGCCCGGGCAACGTCCGGCCCAACGTCGAGGCGCTCAGCGACATGCTCAGCAAGCCCGCTCTCTGGCAGCAGGTCGACGTGTGGGAGGGCAAGCTCGCACCCGGCGGCTCCTTGTGCGTCTCGCTTCCTCTCGCTCGGCTCGCCTCGTCGCAGAAGGGGCTCGAGGGCTGACGCCTCGTCAACCTGCACCGCAGCGAGGACCGCCTGCACCGCGTCGCCAAGATCTGGGCCAAGATCCACCGCGAGTCGGCAAAGGTGCCCAAGTTTGCGCTCCTCGCCGTGAGCGGCTTCATCATGAACTTTGTCGTCTCCTGGGTGCGCCGCCTCTTCCTCGCTCTCTCCTTCGTGAGCGACAGCTGACCCTCCTCGCGCTCGTGCAGTTTCACAAGGACGACGACAAGAAGCAGGCGCAGTTCAAGGAGAAGGTCGAGAAGGCTCGTCTCGAGCAGGCGTCGGCCGAGGCAGCGTGCGTCCTGCGGCTCCTCCCCCTCGTCTTCCCCCTTCCTTTCACTGACGCTCCCGCCTTCGTCCTCCACAGTACGACCGAGACGCCGACGGTGGCTGTGCCCAAGGCGCAGGCGGCGGCATCGCCGGCCCAGAGGAGGTCGAGCAGGCGCAAGTGAGGGAGCGGGTGGGAAAAGTGAGGGCAGGGCGGCAGTTTTCTGGTCCGTAGTCTCTGTGGTAGCATCGCAAGCGCATCTGTGGCACTCTCGACGCGCAACTGAGAGGATTCGGGTGCTCGGTGTCGCCGCCGTCGCCGACGCAAGAGGACGACCACGCTCAACCCCCTCGCCTCCCCTGCTCTCGCGCTCGAGCGCACGCTTGCTCGCCAACTCACTAGCCAGCTCTGCAAGGACCGCTCTGTCATGCAGTGGGTCAGCAAGGTGCGTCGACGAGCCTCCCCCTCCGTCCGAGCCGATGATCCTCGCGGCGGACGGCCAGCCCAGGTGGGCGACGACAGCTCGTGGCGGTGCGCTGACCCTCTATGCGCACTCAGGCAGTCAACTACTACCAGTCGGTCAACCCGTCGACGCTCACGGGCGCCATCGACGTGATCGTCGTCGAGCGCCCCACCGAGTCCGGCGACGTCGAACTCGCTTGCTCGCCCTTCCACGTGCGCTTCGGCAAACTCAGCGTCCTGCGACCCGTCGACAAGAAGGTACACTGCACCCTCCCGACGCCCACGAACGACGCAGAGCTGACCTTTCCTCCCCCTCCTCCTCCTCTCCTCGTGCCTCCTCCTGCCGCCCTCGCACCTGCGCCCGCTCGAGCAGGTCCGCATCACGGTCAACGATGAGCGCGTCCCGTTCTACATGAAGGTCGGCGAGACGGGCGAGGCCTTCTTCGTCTTCGAGACCGAGCAGGACGTTCCCGCCGACATGCAGACGAGCCCTCTCAGCGGGCCCGTCTCGGACGACGGCCGCAGCGATGCAGGGGTGCGCTCACCTCTCAATCTCTCCCACGAGCCTCGATCCTCGAGCTGACGCCTTGGCCTGAGCAGGACATGGAGCCGCTCGACCTGGACGCGCCCGCCGATGAAGCTGACGAGGACCGTGAGTCCTCCCTGCGCTCGCGCACTGCTACCTCGACTGACACTTGCGCCTACGCAGAGTTCAACACGCCGACACCTTCCCACCCTTCCTCGCCCGACTCGTCCCGCTACACCTCGCTCGCCGGCACCTCGGCTGGCTCCCCAGCTTCCGCCTTCCGCTCCTTCCCCGCCACGCCCTTCATGCCGAGCGTCTCTCCCCTCCCTTCCCGACACGGCTCGATCGACTTTGCCGCCAGCCCGCCACTCGTCGAGTCGCCCGTCAACGAGGACGGGCCCGCTTCGAGCCAGAAGGGCCGCGACAGCAACGGGCGCTGGCTCGGGCGACACGTGCCCTCGCCCGTCGAGCGCGGCGTCGAGAAGGTCGCCGGCATCGGCGTGTCGGCGCTGCAGCGGCCGCTGCAGGGCCTGCGCGACGCGCAGCTCAAGGGCCGGGTCAAGGAGGAGAGCAGCGGCGGCGGCGGCGAGGGCAGTCGGCCCCGGCCACGGCGCTCGCTGCGCGACGAGAACGACCTCAAGGGCGAGCCGGCGACGGTCGCGCAGCCCGACGAGACGATGCGCGCCCAGCTCAACGGCCTCGACCTCGACGCCGACGTGCGCGACGGCCAGAACGACCCGAACGAGAGCGAGCAGACGGGCGACGCCGTCATCCGCGCCGCGCGGCACCGCGACGCCGATATGCGTGCCTTGCTCCTCTCGAAGGAGGGCGGGCATGCTGCCGCCGCCGACGGCACGCTCGACCTCGCCGCGCGCGACTTCAAGCCGCTCGAGCACGACGGCGAGGTCGGCGCGGCGCCAGAGCAGTCGGGCGCGCTCATGCTCGATATGAGCGGGTATAAGGTCCCGGGCGAGAAGAACGGGCTCGAGGACAAGACGACGAGGGTGGAGCAGGAGCTCGGGGGGTCGGTCGACCTCATCCTCGACGAGAGTGCGTCCTCTCGCCCTTGTCCTCTCCTCCTCCGCGCGGCGCAGACTGACTCGAGGATCCTTGAGCAGAAGCCGAGAAGGACATCATCGCGTTCACGCAGGCGCTCCTCCAGTCGACCGACCCGACCACCCTGCGCGACTTCTTCGAGGACGACGAGGCCGCCATCGACGCCGACGCCGTCCCGCCCATTCCGCATCTCGACCTCGACGACGACTCGTCCCTCGCGAGCGAGCGCAAGCCGCCGACGCCTCGCTCCCGCCTCAGCTCGCGCGCGAGCTCCCCTCCTCCTCGACCCGTCATTCTCCAGGAGCTCAACGCCATCCGCGCCGAGGTCGACGCCCCTGCCGCGCCCGAGGAGAGCGTCCTCGTCGCGACGTCGACCCAGTTCACGCTCAAGACCGGCGGGCAGCAGCACGTCTTCGAGTTGAGCCTGTGCGGCAGCGAGGGGTTCGAGCAACTCGACAAGGTCCGTCCCTCTCCCGCTCCCCGCGCCCTGTCTCTCCCTGACTCTTTATCTCCTCCTCGCTGCAGAACACGTCCGGGCGCCTCTTCCGCGACTCGCAGCTCACGTACAGCGACTTTATGGAGCAGGAGGCCATCCCCGACAGCCCCGACCTCGTCATCAAGTACGCCGGCCGCTACCTCACGTGGGACAACGCCTCGCCTGTCCTCGCCTCGCTCGCCGTGTACCGCAAGTCGCTCGTCGAGCACCCAGAGCTGCACCGCTCGGTCGACGAGTCGACCCCGCCGACCAAGTCGACCGGCCGACGCGGCTGGGGCCTGTGGTGGGGCCGCGGCCGAGGCGGCACGGCGCCGCCCGAGGACACGCAGACCGTCTCGAGCTTGCCCGCGACGGCGCAAGCGAGCCCGCCGACGAGCCCGCCCGACTCGCCGAGGTCCGAGCCCGCGCTCGAGCCCCCGGCCGCGCAGCAGCAGCTCGGCGCCGAGCACGACGGCGACGAGTTCCCGCCCGAGGACCACACCAAGCACTACGCCAAGACGCTGCGCCTCACCTCGGACCAGCTTGTGCGTCCCGCTCCCTCGCCCCGGACCTCGCAGCTCGACTCGGCGGCGGCTGACCCCTCGCGCCCGTCCCGCAGCGAGAGCTCAAGCTCAAGAAGGGCATGAACCAGATTTCGTTCACGGTGCGCTCGTCGTACTCGGGCTACGCGACCTGCACGTCGCGCATCTTCCTCTGGGACTCGGACTTCCGGGTCGTCATCTCCGATATTGACGGCACCATCACCAAGTGCGTCTCGACCTCCCCCTCTCTCCTTCCGGCGCACGTTGCTGACGCTCTCGACGACGCACACAGGTCGGACGCGCTCGGCCACGTCTTCACCATGATCGGCCGCGACTGGACCCACCTCGGCGTCGCCAAGCTGTACACCGACATTGCCCGCAACGGCTACAAGCTCATGTACCTCACGTCTCGGGCCATCGGGCAGGCCGACACGACGCGCGAGTACCTCAAGAACATCAAGCAGAACGGCTTCCAGCTCCCCGACGGCCCCGTCATCATGAGCCCCGACCGCCTCATGACCTCGCTCCACCGGTGCGTCCCTGCCTCTTCTCCCTCCTCGTCGCCATACAGGTCGCTGATGGCTGTGCTTCGTGCCGCAGAGAGGTCATCATGCGCAAGCCCGAGGTGTTCAAGATGGCGTGCCTGCGCGACATTGCCCGGCTCTTCGGCGAGCGCTCGCCCTTCTACGCCGGCTTCGGCAACCGCATCACGGACGCCTTGTCGTACCGCAGCGTCGACATCCCCTCGTCGCGCATCTTCACGATCGACTCGAACGGCGAGGTCAAGATGGAGCTGCTCGAGCTCGCCGGCTACAAGTCGAGCTACATCCACATGACCGACCTCGTCGACCAGATGTTCCCGCCCATCAACCGCAGCGCCGCGCCCGAGTACACCGACTTCAACTACTGGCGCGCGCCGCTGCCGGCGTTCGACTTTGACATCCCCGAGCTCGCGCCGCCGTCGCCGGCGCTGTCGGCCCGCTCGGACCAGTCGACGAGCCGCATCTCGTTGACGCGCCTCGGTAGCCTCGCGAGCTCGCTCTCGCGCCGGTCGTCGCGCGGTGCGCTCAACAGCGACGCGGCGTCGGTCACGAGCGCCGGCGCGCGCACGGCCCGCGGCGCGACGCCGTCGAGCCCGTTGCTCCAGGCGACGGTGCCCGAGGTCGGCCTCGACGGCGAGGAGGAGTACGACGACGACGACGACGAGGACGGGTTCGTCGGCAGGAGCCGCTCGTCGTCGATGCCGGGCAGCCTCCCGAACGAGAGCGACTTTGAGCGGTACCGGGCGCAGGCGACGGTGGGGCGGCTCAACAGCGCCGCGTCCGAGGCCGAGGCGTACAAGAAGAAGGTGCAGGGCGTGCACGACGAGGGCGACGAGGACTATGACGAGGACGAGGCGCACGAGGAGGAGGGCGAGGAAGGGCCCGACGACTTTGGCGACCAGCTCGACTTCTCGAGCGTGCCCGTGCGTCGCTTTCCTCCTACCTACGTGCTCGACCGCAGCAGTGACTGATTCTGTTGCTCGTCGCAGTACCTCTGAGCTTTATCGGCGTCTTCCTGCTCTCTCGACCGCTCGCTCTCGAAAGACACTTTCCCCCCTGCTCTCTCTTCTTTTCGCCCCCAGCAGCTCTCCCGACCTTTCCGTGCGACTCGAGGACGTTCCCTTGTTGTAGCTGTAGACCCCCGTACCTTGTCAATGCAGGATTCACGACATGCTCTCTTTCTCTCGGCGCGAAACCGCTTAAGTCGGACTCCGCCGCGGCGCCCGCTCCTCGTCGCTCGACGTCTTCACCTCGTCACGTCGCACCATGCGAGCTCCAGCGTTGACCTGCGCCTCCGTGTGGCTCGCCACTACTGCCGCCTTGCTCCACTGCGCCGCCGCACAGCGCTCTGCGCCCGACTCAGGCGTCATCGCTTCGGCCGTCCTCCCGCCCTTCCTCGCCGCCGACATCCCGCCCGTGGACCCCGAGTCGTGGGCCCTGCTCCTCGAACGTGCTCGCAAGGAGGCACAGAGCGAGCTCTCAGCTCAGCAGAGGCCCGAGGGCGTCCAGGTCGTCCGCGAGACGTTCTTCGTGCCGACGGCCAAGGTGGGGGAGAAGGCGAGGGCGGACGCCGCCGGCGCAGGAGCGGCGGCGCAGGGCGCGGTCAAGCAGGCGCAGGAGCAGGACGAGCCGGCCAACTTGCTCAAGACGGTCGGTAAGCTCCGCGGTACGCCCCTCGTCCTCTTCGGCGTCGCTCGACCCCGCGCTCGACTCGGAGCTGACCATCCGTCGGGCTCGCTCCCAGTTCTTCGCCCGCTCTGGACCTACGCCATACACCACCCACTGCGCTTCCTCTACTCCTACGCCCTCGTCCCGCTCGCGACCCTCCTCTTCTCGCTCCTCGTCGCCCTCTCCTCCCTCCTTCTCACCCTCCTCTCCGCCCTCCTCTCGCCCCTCGCCTTCCTCTTCTCGACCCTCGTCCTCTCGCCCCTCTCCTTTGCCGCCTCAATCATGAGCGCCCTCGCCCCGCTGTGGTACGCCCTCGCCGGCGCCCTCGCCTGCGGCACAGCATGCGGCGTCCTCGCCGGGCTTGTCGCTGGGCGCTCGACCCGCGCGGCGCTCGACGAGACGTTCAGCGTCGCGATGAGGGCGGGCAGGTGGATCGGCGTGCTGCCCAAGGCGGCGGGCGAGGACAAGTCCGCGCGCCGCAGCAGCAAGGGCGCGTTCGGCGAGGGGGCGAGGCTCGAGCGCTTTGCGCCGGGGCGGGCGGCGAGCGCGCGCAGCAGCAGAGCGTCGGCGCTCGGGAGCTCGTCGGCGTCGACGGCGGGAGCATCGGCGCACGGCGCGAGCGCGAGGAGCATCGGCAAGCGGCGCGGGCTCGAGCGGGGCCCCCGAGGAGGCCCGAGCGCATACTCGTCGAGCGGCCTCAGGGACGAGCAGGAGGCGTCGACGAGCGGCGAGGAGTGGGACGAGGAGGACGAGGGAGCCCTCGAGCCGCAGACCACGACGAGGCCGACTGGGAAAGAAGGATGGCGCGGGCGCAGGGTCCCCTACTAGTTCCGCGCTCTGCAGTCGCTTGACCCGCTTCTCTCACTCTCTCGCTCTCGAGGGCGCTCGGGGAGAGAGGAAGCAAACGACCGGCGTGTGGGTTGCAGAGGACGGATAAACTGAGCGCGAAAGGGAGGAGGTCAAAGCGCGAGGGAGACGATGCCGACGACGAGGCAGGAAAGTATGCTGCGGATGACAGAGGCAGGCAGGCATGCAGGAGAAAAAGGCGTCTGGGTAACGTGGGGCGAGGAGAGGGAGCGAGAGTGGGAGGAACGACGAGGCGAGATACTTAGGGCTGCGCAGGCGCAGGGCGAGGGGGTATGATAGGGAGGGGGTAGGGGAAGGGGGGCAGGAACGACGCGTACGAGGGAGCGAGACAAGATTCAACAACGAGGAGAAAGGGAGGAGAAGGCGGAGACGAGAGCGCGCGAGGACTGATAGAGAGATCGGGAGCGAGAGACGGACGGGGACGAACGGCACGGCGAGGATGACCATGAGGCGTGTGTGTGTGCGGCGACGACGACGTGCTGGTGTTGACGCCGATGAGGAGAGGCGAGATGGTACAGGGAGGTACATGCAGAGAGAGGGAGGGGGCGGGCGACGACGAGCTCAGAGCTCGACGCTGAAGGGCGAGAAGGCGCCGCCGTACAGCGACGACGGCGAGGCGGGCGTGGCCGAGCCGAGCGACGCGAGCGTGCTGCTGCGGGCGCGGCCGAGGCCGCTGCCGCCGTATGTGCCCGGCGAGGCGGTGCTGAACGACGACGAGCGCGGGTAGGCTGTGTCGCCGTAAATCGGGTCGGGCGGACGACGGTGAGGGTCGCCGCCGACGGCGAGGACGGTGTCGTTCTGGAACGCGCTCGACGAGCCGACGTACGGCGACGAGCCGTACGCGCCCTGGGCGTAGGCGTGCTGCTGGTGCGCCGCGAGGACGTGGTGCGGCGGGCGCTGGTCGATGAGCTCGGGCGGTGGCAGCGCCGGCTGACCGTTGGAGCGCACGCCGAGCGGGTTCTTCGAGTAGCTGAGGCGGATGCCGCCCTTGACGAGGCCGCCGAGCGTGTGGCCGTACAGCTCCTGCATGGCGCGGGTCGCGTGCGCCGTGTCGACGAACTCGACAAAGACGATGGGCCCGTTCGACTTGTAGCGGAACTGGAGGCGGCGGTAGCCCGGGCAGCGCGAGAAGGCGTTGCGCAGGCTGTCCTCGAGGTGCGACGCCGAGAAGGGGCCCGTGAGCGAGGGCAGGACCGCCGGGAGGCCGCCGACGTAGAGCGTGCTGCGAGCGCGAGAGGCGAGGGTCAGCTTCTCGCAGCAACGACAAGGAGAAGGAGAGAGAGAGAGAGGACAGGACGCACTTCTTGGGCGCGTTCATGTCGGCCGGGTTCTGCGTGCGCAGGGCGGCGAGGGCACTGCCGAGCGCCGGCGACGAGAAGGTGCTCGTCGGCGAGCCGAGCGGGTGCATCGCCGCCTGTCTCGCCGCCGCGCTCGGGACCGCGCCGACGATGGCCGTCGCCGCCGAGGCCGCCGCCGCCGCGAGGCCGGGCGACAGCGGCGCCGCGCCCGGCCCGGGGCTCGCGTACGTCGAGTACGGGTTCGGGGCGCCGATCGGGCCCGACATGCTCGCGTACGACGCCTCGCGCGAGCGCGCGCCGGCGCTGCCGCCGCCCGAGACGCTGCTGCCGGGCCCGCCGCCGAGGCTGGGCGACGGGTACGGCGCGCTCGAGGCCGTCGCGTTCGAGACGACGCCCTCGTCGAGCTGCTGCAGCATGCTGCGCTGCGAGCCGAAGCCGAGGCCGATGCCGGGAGCGGCCGACGGCTGCGGCTGCGGCGACGAGGACGACGTCGAGAGGGGCGCCTGCGCCCAGCCGAGCTGCTCGCTCTGGAACGGCGACGCCGACGCCGGGTCGTACTCGAAGTACTCGCTCGCACGGCGAGCGTGGTACGCCTCGGTCGCCGCCGAGTCGGCCGACGCCTGCGTCTTGACAAGGTTCTGGCGCGCGATCTCGGCGAGCACGGCCGGGTTGAGGTTGCTCGACTGGGCGAGTTTCTGCAGCGTCGCAGCGTCGAGCGACGAGAGCGGGATCGAGGGGCCTGTGCTGCCGCCTGGCGCCGAGGACGACGACGAGGCGGGGACGGCGGCAGCCTCGGGAGCCGACGACGACGCCGACGACGGCGCCTGCTGCACGGCGACGGGCGAGCCGTGGAGCGCCGAGTAGACGTACGGCGACTGCTGCTGCTGCTGCTGAGCCTGGGTCGAGCCGTAGCCCGTCGTCGAGCCCGGGGCGGTCGTGCCCGCCGCCGACGAGAGGCCCGAGCCCGTCGTCGCGCCGCTGCCGCCGCTGCCGCTGCCCGACATGGCCGTCGCCGTGACGACGACGTTCTTGCGCATGTGCAGGTTCTTCTTGGCCATCTCGGCCTTGAGGACCGACCCGCGCTCGTAGTCGACCCGGCGCCCGCTGAGCGTGTCGCGCGCGGCGAGCGCGTGCTGGCGCGTGTCGAAGCGCGCAAAGCCGATGATCTTGCGCGCGGACGTCGACGCCGGCGTCGAGGTGCCCGTGGCCGACGCCGTCGTGCTGAGCGGCGTCGAGGCGCCCGTGCCGCCCGCGGCCGACGAGGTCGCGAAGCCCTCGTGCGCCGTCGCGAGGTACGGCTGGCCTGGGTACGACGACGACGACGACGACGGGAATGGGTCGTCGGTGCCCATGCCGAGGCCGCCGCCCTCGCTGCCGGCGACGCTGCCGTCGCGCGGGTACGGGAACTTGAGCGTTGCCGCCTCGAAGCCGTCGGCGAACGCAAACATGTTGGAGAACTCGCGCTCGGTCATGTCGTCCGGGAAGCCGACGACAAAGATAGTCGACACGTCGGCCTGCATGGCCTGGTCGTACGTCGCCGCCGCCGCCGAGGACGAGTCGAGGCCGGTCGACACGAGCGACGAGTAGCTGTGCCCGTCGAGGTGGTAGCTCTCGCTGCCCGAGCGGTCGCGGTACTCGACCGAGTAGGGCGCGCGAGGCGGGCCGCGCGAGACGAAGAAGGTCTCGCCGCCGAGGCCGTGCGCGCCGCGCGAGCTCGACTCGCTCATGGCGGGCGCGACGAGAGGCGCCGACGATGCCGACGCCGACGACTCGCCGTAGTGCGAGAAGCAGTGCTGAGAGGCGTACGACATCGAGTAGCCCGGCGTGTGAGGCGAGGTGGCCGACGAGGGCGAGGCGAGGGAAGGAAGAGCGCGCTGCTGCGCCTGCGAGGCGTAGCTCGACGACGCCGCCGAGTTCCAGCTGGCCTGCGAGCACGAGTGGGAGAGTCAGTGATGCCCATTGTGAGACGAGGGAGAGAGGCAGCGCACCTCGCGCTCGCGCGGGCTGATCCACGAGCCGCCGGAAGCGGAGGTCGGGGTACCCGCGCCGCCCTGCTGCGCCGAGGCCGTGGACGACGGCGCGAACGGCGCGACGTGCGGGCTGAGCGGGCTGCCGGCGAGCGCCGCCGACGAGAAGGACGACTGGCGCACGGCGTACTGAGCGAGCGACGAGCGGCGCGGCGCCGTGGGCGCGTCGGTCGCAGCCGAGGTCGGCGCCGACGAGAGGCTCATCGTGCGCAGCGACTCCCAGCGCTCGTCGGGCTCGTCGCCGAGCGTGTCGTCGTCGCCGTGGGCATCGTCGTCGGCCCCGCCGAGCTCGTCGCCCTCGCGCTGGCCGTACAGCTCCCTTCCCGCCGCGCCGCCGCCCCTCGCCGTGAGGCCGAGACCCTGGACGTGCACCTCGGCGCGGCGCACCTTGTCGTCCTCGGTGCTCGACGGCGGGCTGACGCTCGTGCCCGAGAGGGCCCTGCGCGGGTGCGGGCCGAGGAGGTCGTCGTAGTCGAACGCGGCGGCCGAGCTGAGGCTGCTCGACGCGTAAGCGTACGGCGGCGCGACGAGGCGCGGCGACGACAACGAGTGCTGCGAGGCGGGCCCGCCGCCGCTGCCGCTGCCGTTGGGGTGCGACGACGAGGTGGACGAGAGGGCGCTCGGCGGGCGGGCGTGCGCCGACGAGGGCGAGGTGGCGCCGATTGACGACGCGGGCCCGCTAGTCGACGAGTAGGGCGACAGGGCGCGCTGCGCCGAGTCGGGCGGGCGCGAGTTGAGCTCGTCGCGCGCGTTGGAGCCCGGCGAGTCGTGCTGCTGGCGCTCGCCGAGCGAGATGCCGCTGTCGCGCGACGAGCGCGTGCGGTGCTGCTCCTGCGGCTGCTCGAGCTCGCCCTCGATGCCCTGCTCGAGCTCGTGTTGGGTCCAGGACGAGCCGGCGGGCGTGAGGGGAGGTGGCGAGGGCGGGCGGTGGAGCGAGGGCGAGTCGCGCATGGCGGTTCTCGAGGGTGGGATCGAAGGTGGAGGGAGGGTCGACATCGAGGTGGTGGTGCTGGCAAGGTCGCAGTCGAGGACAAGGGGCCTGGCGAGGGCGAGGCGGGAGGCGTGTGCGGCGACTGCGGCGGACGGGAGGACCAAGGGAGGGGCGACGTCAGCTTGCGGGCGCGAGGGGGAGGGCGGGGAGAGTGAGCGCACCCGTCGAGCGAGCTCTGTGCTGCTGGCACCCTGCTCAGGCCAAGTGCGTGGCCAGAGGGAGGAGGAGGGGAGGAGGAGGAGCGAGGAGGCTGGCGGGGCGGACGAGGGGGAGCGGGCGGAGCGAGGCGTGTGCACTCGCGCTCAGAGTGGCGCTCGTGCGGCTCGACCGGCGCGCGGTGCTGCCCTGGTCGTGGTCGACGCGGCTGGCTGGCCCGCAGGCGCGTGCGAGGCGAGGCGACGGCGGGAGGATCGGGCGAGGCGATGAAGTGCGGCGAGGGGGGCAAACACGGCCACTCGAGGGCGGCGCGGCGCACGGGGCGAGGGTGCACGACGCTGGCCGAGCTGGTGCGGGTGCTGGGACCACGCCCGGGGTGCGCAACAGGCGGCTCGACGCCGAGTGGGGGTGAGGCGGTGAAGGGGGTGGATGTAAGCAGCGGCGAGCGCGGAGAATGCCGCTCAAGTCACCCTCCCTGCGCCCTCGCACCCCCGGGCAGCACGAATGAAACCGCGCATCCTGTAGCGCATGCTCTGAGCACGTCCTGCGAGCAAGTCGCGCGCCACGAGAGGCTGATGCGGGACAGCAAGAGCCGTCACAAGTGAAGGAGGGAGAGGGGTCTCGACAACCTCTCTCCCCCTCCCTAGCTCGCAGCTGCCCCACGTCGACCTCAGATCGCCCTCGAACCGACCCACGAAGCTCTCGCCGACATGCCGCAGACGCCCCAGCACTGCTCTCACGAAACGAGCTCGATCCTCGCTCGCTCTCGCGCTCGCTCGCAGGATTGACTTCTCGCACCCTGCATTGCCCGGTCCCGCTCGAGCCAGGCCGCTCCTCCTCCCTCAGCCGAGAAACTTGCGGTACGCCGTCGACGCGATCCCGCTGAGGAGGCTCCCGCCGATGCCGCCCATCTGGCCGAGCATGCCCTGCGCCGCCATGCCCGTCGCCCACCGCCGCTTGGCGTCGCGGTCCTGCGAGGGGCGAGCACCGAGAGTCAGTCGAGAACGTCCTCTGCTGCGAGTGCGAGGCTGGACGAGAGGAGCGGAGGAGGACGCACCGCTGCAGGAGGAGCGCCGACGAGAAGAGGGAGGACGAGGTCGGAGCGCGACGAGGGCAGGGAGCGGTCAAGGGGCAGGGGTAGGCAAGGCGTCAGCGCGCTCGTCCAGGGCCCACGAAGAGCGAGTGAGACGGTGCGCACCGTACGTGTAGCCGATCGTGTTCGTGACGTTGAAGACGAGGGCGAGCATGACGATGGGCAGGAACGAGATGTTGAACTTGAGGAGGCCGACGAACAGGAGGAGGATCCACGCCGCCGGGAACTGCAGGTGCGGGTGCTCGGGTCAGTGCTGATTCTGGTGTGTGTGGACGAACGACTTCACGAAGCGTCAAGACGAGCCGGTACGAGCGTCGGCACGCTCGACGCTTCGAGAGCCGGTCGCACACAGCGCGAGAGCACGCACCGAGTACATGGCGATCCAAAACATCTTGGCGTCGACCGCGTTTGCCGGCTGCTCGGGCTGTACGACGAGGATATCTGCCTAGTCAGCTCGATGAAGAACAGGCCTCTCGAGCGGACGAGGAGAGGATTTACGACGCACGCTGCGGCTCTCAAACACCCAGAACGACGTCCCATCGTCGTCGACCTGGTTCCAGAAGCGCAGGCCGACGAGGACCCGGCCCGACACGTTGCGCACCGTCCAGAAGTCGAGCGAGAGGAGGACGACGACGAGGACCGTCTGCGGGCGGGCGAGCTGCGTCAGGTCGTGGCTCCCACTGGGGGACAGAGGGAAGGACAGGCGCACCGAGAAGACGTAGGACGACACGAAGAAGCCGCACAGGAGGTAGGTCGCGATGGCGGCGCACCGGAACGCGTACAGGAAGAAGAGGGCGACCGGGTGGGCCGACTGAGTCCAGATGCTCTCGCCCGTGTCGGTCGAGCTGATGCCGTTGCTGACGGGGACGCTGCCGCGCTGCTCGGGCGGTGCGGTCGTGGTCGAGGTCGAGTAGGTCGGGAGGAGGGGCTGCTGCTGGGACGAGGGCTTTGATGAGCGGGCGCGGCCCTCCTCGGCGGCCGACTCGTCGTCGGCCGTGATGTTGCCCTCGAGGGAGCCGAGGAGGTTCGAGCTGGACGTGTGCGGGTTGTAGCTCATGGTGGACGGAGCGGGCTCGAGGTGGGGTGACGGGGAGGGCGGGTTGGCGAGGTGAGGGCGCTGCTGGGCGACGAGCTGCGCGCGCGTGCTCGAGGCTAGAGCTTGGTGTGGCGGATCGAGCGCGTGTCTAGGTGCAACAGGCCGAGCGGTCGACGTGGGACGAGGAGGCGAGGTGAGCGCGACAAGCGGCGGAGAGCCGTCCTCATCTCACTCCCCTCGAGCGGACCTGTGTACTCTCCAGAGCTTCTGGATAGCTCTCGTTGAGAGTCGGAACCAGCCAGAGAGGCTCCCTGAGCGAGTTGCGTCTTCATCTCTGTCCTCCTCGATCAACCCGCCGCCAGAAGAGCTCGCTTCGTCCGCGACAGCGCTCTCTCGACCCTTGAGAGCCATGCTGCGCTCTGCACCGACCCTGCGGTCCCTTCTGTCAGGCCCACCCGTCGCCTCGACCTCGCGCGCCGCACTCGCCAACCCTCGCCGCTCTTTCGCCTCCCGACCGCAAGCTTCTTGGGACGACGAGGCCGACACCCGCCGCCCGGTCGCCAGGACCCGGGACGGCCAGATCATCCCGCACTACGAGCGCGGCGACCGCGACCGCCCGTCCTGGTCAGCACCCCGCCGCACCGCGGACGACGGCTATCAACCAAAGCCGAGGCGGCCCAAGCAGCCCCGCGACAACGTGCACCCGCCGCCGTCGCCCGAGGACCTCGAGCGCTACCGCCGCATGCGCGTCCAGCGGGCCGAGCGCCTCGAGCGCAAGGACCTCACGGCTCAGCTCACCGAGACCAAGACCTGTGCGCTCTCCCCTCTCTCCCTCGACCGTGAGGGGCACGAGCTGACCTTGCACCCTCGCTCGCAGACATGGGCGGCTTCACGCAGCCTCGGCACCTCCAGTACCTGACGACCCTCGACCCGACGCGCAAGGCCAAGGACTCGCGCGACGTGCGCGTCGGCCCGAACCGCATCCGGCCCGCCGCCGAGGCGTACGAGCCGCACACGGTCTACCTCGCCGTAACGCGGTACCCGATCCGGTGGGGCCACGGCCGCCAGACGCGCCGCGAGTGCTTCTCGGGCGTGTGCCGCGAGAGCGAGCTCGAGGACCGGTTCCGCGCGCTCAACTACGGCACGTGGAAGGAGGAGAAGACGGAACTCGTCAAGCTGCGGCACGGGCAGCCCAAGCAGCCCGTCGTGACGCCGGCGCACTGGTCCTGCCTCCGCGACAGCAAGGAGTACCTCGACCTCGCCGTCATGCCCGGCTCGCCCGAAGAGCGCTCCCTCCTCAACCGGCCCGCGAGCAAGCTCCTCAGCGCCCTCATCAAGGAGCGCGCCCGCACGCTGCGCGACGCCAAGCTCGAGGCCGACGCGCCGTCGACGAGCGCGCCCGCCGACGCCGTCTCGGCCCAGGGCCGCACCCTCGCCGAGCTCGACGCCCTCATCGACTCGACGAGCGCGCGCCTCCTCCCTCCCGTCACCGACTACACTCGCCCGCCTCCCCCCTACACCTCGCCGCCGCTCGTCGTCCCCCTCCTCACCGTCACGCTCCCGACGCGCCCGCTCGCGGCGACCCTCTCGCGCCTGTGCAACAGCCACGCGCGCGGCCTCTCGTTCATGGCCTCGATCCCGAACGAGGACCGCAAGGACGGGCCCGCCCTGTTCCGCCGCCTGCTGCGCATGCGCGCCAACCGCGTGCAGCAGGTCGCGCGCGAGCTCATCCTCAAGCTCGAGGGCTACGGCGGCGGGCTCATGGGCCTGCGCATGGGGCCCGAGGACCGCGGGCGCGGCATCGAGGGCGAGGGGCTCGGCGAGTCGACGAGCGCGCCCGCGAGGGGGTGGGCCGAGGTGAGCTGGCTCGACGAGCAGAGCGCGTGCTGGGAGGGCATCGCGCGCGACGAGTACGTCTCGAGCTGGGACGACGTCGAGGGCGCAAAGGCGGGCCCGAGGAGGCTCGACAACGCGAGGTGGGCGACGCCGCACCCGCTCGTGCCCGCCGTGGGCGAGGCCGAGGGCGCGGCGGCAGCGTCAGCCAGCGTCGAGGCCCTCGCCCGAGTCGACACGGACGCGGCGGCACGGCAGGTCGAGGCGGACGAGGAGGCCGAGCCGGTCGGCGTCGCCGAGGGCGAGCGTGAGAAGGCCGAGCCGGTCGTCGAGGTCGAGTCGAGCGAGGTCCAGCCGGCGACGTCTGCCTAGCCATCCACTCTCCCTCTCCCGTTCCTGTTGATCCTGTAACTCTCCCCCTCGCAACTCGCAACTCTCGCGCTCCTCCTCCTCGTCCGCCTCGGCCCCTCGAGAGCTCCTCACCGAGTCGCACTGCAAGCTAATCGTCCCCGCCCTCGCTACATGACGCCGCACGTCCCGTAGCTCACGCTCGAGCCCCTCGCCGACCGTCTGAGTGCCATCCATACCTCGCTGTCCTCGCTCGCGAGCGTCCGCAGCTCGTCCGGCAGCGCGCGCACCTTGTGGGCAAAGCGCGCCCACTCGAGCGCGCCGAGCGCCGAGGAGCCCTGGGGCGCGCCGACGCGCCACTGGAGGAGCTCGAGCGGCGGGCGCGCCTCGAGGAGGGCGTCGAGGATGTCGGGTGGGTAGGACGGCTCGGCGGGCGGGAGGACGAGCGTGGACGAGGTGAGGCGGAGGGTGCGGAGAGAGGTGCAGTGGCGGAGAGCGGCGGCGAGGGAGAGGGAGGGGAGGGAGGCGGCGGAGTGCGCGAGCTGGGAGGGGTGAAGAGGCGCGAGGGGAGGAGAGGGGAGGTCCGTGCGCTCGGCGATGGCGGCGTCGAGGTCGGCTGCGTCGGCGCCGGCGCCGGCGCCGGCGTCAGTGCTCGAGGTGCCCGAGGCGCTCGAGGTCGTGGCGTCGCAGAGCGTGAGCTCGAAGACGTGCCGGACGAGCGGCACGTACGGCTCGTCGTTCGGGCCGTCCTGCGCCGTCGCCATCGAGTTGACGTCGACGAGCTCGAGATGCCGCAGCGACGCACCGCTGTGCTGCACGGCGAGGTAGATCGTCGAGGGAACGACGCCATGCACGTCGACGAGGCGGAGCGAGGCGAGGGTCGACTGGCCGAGGAAGGTGAACAGGTCGAGGCAGAGGAACCGAGTGCACCACGGCTCGAAGTCGTCCTCCTCGTCGTCCTGCGACGGCTCGAAGCGGAAGCGGAGCGGCGGCGGTGGCCTCGCACGCGCCGTCGCAGGCTGCGGGCGCGCGACGACGTGCTCGAGGTGGACGCGCTCGGGCCGCCACTCGCGCTCCGCCTCGTCTTCCTCCTCGCCGCTCGCCTCGCCCGCGCTCGCCGTGTCGAGTACGGCGAGCCGAAGCCACTCGAGCTTGACCGACTGCAGCCCTTGCGGCGCGCCGACCAAGCCGCAGTGGCTCGCGCGCACCTGGACGACGCACGGGCTTGGGCGGAACGACGGGTCGCCCATGCTCTCGTAGGTGTCCTCGGCGCCGACGATGTGCAGGTGCTCGAGGGTGGAGAGCGGCGAGAGGATGGGTGCGAGCGGGGTGACGTAGTGCGAGAGAGGGGTGGAGAGGGTGAGGCGCTTGGGGAGGCGGGCGAGCTCGTCGAGGACGGGCTCGATTGGCCTCGCGACGGCAAGAGGCTTGAACGGCCAGGTCTGGAAGACGCCGCCGTGGACCTCGCTGTGCACGCGCTCCTTGTGCGTCGGCTCGCCGGCGACGTCGGCGGCGCACTTTTCCGTCGCGGGCGCCTCAACGACCCGCCGAGCCCATGCACGATGCTGCGCGCGCCGCGCCGCCTCGACGCGCTCGAGCGTCACGCCCTCGCCGAGTTTGCGGTACAGGGCGTTGAGCCACGGCTGGCGCCCGACGGTGCGGCCCGCCTGGTCGTAGTACCAGTCGACGTCTTCCTCGTCCTCCTGCGCACGCTTCCAGGCGACGAGGGCCCGGAACGCCTTGGTCTCGGCGAGGACGGAGCGGTAGTCGGCGAGCGAGATGTCGAGGGCGGCGGGTGGTGGGAGGGACGACGAGCGCGAGAGGGCGAGGTACTCGTGCGCGCGCGTCGGGGTCGAGATCGAGACGGTGCGGAAGAGGCGGTGGCGAGCGACGGGGCCGATGACGGTGTCGACGAGGGCGAGGGAGCGCAGGTCGCGCGGGTCGAGCTCGGCGCAGATGAGGTCGACGAGGTCCGGGTCGGACAGCACGGGGTGGTGGAAGTGCCGAGCTGGACGAGGGCATGGGTCGGGCGGGGGTGCGGGCGACGGCTCGGGAGGTTGCTGTTGCTCCTGCGAAAGCTGCTCGGTCCAGAGCTGGCGGAACTCGGCGAGAGGTGCTGGCTCGGCGTCGTCGTCGTCGCCGCCCAGGTCGGGGCCCGAGTCAAAGTCGAGGTCGTCGCCAGACCAGTCGTACGGCTCGTCGTCGTCCTCGAGCGGGTTCCACGCATCGCTGTCGGTGTCGCTCATGGTGCTCTGGCTCTGTGGGTGCGAGAGGAGGGTCAGCTCGGGTTGAGGTGGGGGGAGCGTGCTGAGGAGACGCGAGGGACGCACCGTTCGAGCGGGACGCCGGTGTACTGGACAACGATAGACTGTAGCAGAGCTGGACAGGCAGCACAGGCGAGCCAGAGGGATGAGCGCGAGAGCACGAGGGTGCCGCCGGCCGAACCGGCTTCACTTCGAGCAGACTTGACTCTCGCCTCGACACTCGCCTCGATGAGCCTGGCAGAAGCACCGCTAGCTAGCGGTTCAGCATCCAGACCGGCACCGCCAGCAGCGCAGCCGACCCTGCCGCTCGCAGCTCTCCCCGTCCCCACCGCCGTCGGCTCGACGTCGTCCTCAACCAAGGGCTCGCGCCCGATCCGATCTCCCGCCGACTATGCGTCCGACCAAGACGACGACGGCGACGACGACGCCGCGCACCTCGTCCACGAGCGCGACCCGATCCCGCCCTTCCGCAAGGGCCACCGCCCGCGCGCCTCGGTTGCTGGCCTTCTCGACGACGCGCCGACCTCTTTCACGGCCGAGCGGCATCGGCGCGTGAGCGCGTACGACGGCGCAGACGCTGGGGTCGTCGAGCAGGTGCGCGCAGAGTGGACGAGGCGGACAGGCGCAGTGCGAGGCGTCGTGCGCCGAAACGAGGGTCCGTTCGCCGCCATGCTCGTCCTCCTCTTCCCGCTCGAGCTCACCTTCCTTGCGTGCGATACAGGCCTCCTCCTCATCGCGACGGCGCAGCTCGGCTTCTCGCTCATCAACATGTGCGTCAAGCTCCTCGAGCGAGACGTGAGTGTGCCTGTGTGGGAGGTTCGTCTCTTCCTCTCTCTCATCTTCGCGAGCCCCTCTCGCTCTCGAGCCCTGACCATATCTCGTACTCCTGCAGCTCATCCTGATCCGCATGGCCATGACCTGGGTCGGCTGTTATGCCTGTGCGCCTCGCCATCTCTCGAGCCCGCCGAAGCTGTTCCGCACTGACTCGCTCTCGTTCTCGCTCGCAGACCTGCGGAGCACGGGCGACCCGAACCCGTTCCTCGGTCCTCCAGGAGTGCGGCTCCTACTTGCGCTGCGAGGCTTCGTCGGGTTCTTTGGGTGCGCCCGACGCCGCAGCTCCCCCTCTTTCCCGGCCCCGTTCTGACCCCTTCTTGCCGCAGGCTCTACACCAACTATGCCGCGCTGCAGTACCTCGCCATGAGCGACGCCTCGACGCTCTTCTTCCTGTCGCCCATCCTCGTCGGCATCCTCGGCTGGGTCCTCCTCCGCGAGCCCTACTCGCGCCTCGAGGCCCTCGTCGGCCTCGCGTCCCTGTCCGGCACCGTCTTCATCGCCAAGCCGACGTTCCTCTTTCCCTCAAGGACCCTCACCGAGGACATTCCGGGCCACAAGGTGACGGCCGAGCAGCGCAGTTTTGCCATCTGCCTCGTCCTCGCCGGGTGCTTCACGTCGTCGCTCGTCGCCATCATTATCCGGTTCATCGGCACCCGCGCGAGCCCGCTGCACAGCATCTCGTACTTCTGCATCTACTCGGTGCGTCTCGCTCTTTCTCTCGAGCCCTCGCGAGGCCGCCGCACTGACGCACGGACCTCCTTTTCCTCCTTCGTCTCTCCCTCCTCCGCCTCTCGCTCCCTGCACCTCCTCCTCCTCCCTCGCCATCCTCGACCCTCCCCGCCTCTTCCTGCACCTTCTCGCCCTCGTGCAGGTCCTCGTCAGCACCCTCTACCCGTTCGTCTTTGACGCCCCGCCCGTCTTCAGCCTCACGCCGCGCTTCTTCGGCCTCCTCCTCCCGATCGGCGTCCTCGGGTTCGCCGCCCAGGCCTTGACGACGCGCGGCCTCGTTCTCGAGAAGGCCGGCCGAGGCGCCCTCGCGTCGTGTGGGTCGCTCTCTCCCTCGCGCTTTCTCCCCGCCCGCACTGACCCCTCCTCCCCTCGCATGACAGACTCGGGCCTCCTGTTCACCCTCGCCATCGAGCGCATCGCCTTCCACAAGACGCCCGACGCGTGGAGCCTCCTCGGCGCGCTCATCATCGTCCTTGGCGCCGTGCGCGTCGCCCTCGAGCGCAAGGGCGGCTCGGCTGCCGCAGGCGGCGCCGGCGGCGGTGGGGCGGCGGGGCCGCCGGGAGGGAGCGTGGACCCGGCCGTCGAGGGGACGGAGCTCGCGCGCGCGCAGGTCGTCAGATTCGGCGGCGCGGCGAGGGACGGGTATGAGCGGCTGTCGGCGGTCGAGCTGGGGCAGCAGAGGGGGCGCAGCAGGAGCAAGGGCGGCGACGAGCTCGGGCTCGAGGAGGAGGGCTGGGAGCGCGCGAGGGAGCGCAAGGGGAGCGGCGGAGCCGGCGGCATGAGGTGAGCCGGGAGGAGCGAGGGCAGCGCGGGGGAGAGGCGGGCGGGCTCGGCCTTAGACCTGGGCGGGGACGTGTACAGGGACTCTCAGTTCTCTCTCGTCGTCACTCCGTAGACGTCTGTAGCGCTAGAAGTTGTATCGAGTCGACGAGGTCAGCTCGACGCTCAGGCCTCGTGGTCGTCGAGGAAGCTTTCGCCTCTCGAGGGACATGGAGAGCTCGCAGCAGCTCAGGAGAGGATGGGAAAGACACATCGTTGACAGCACTGCAGAGTGGTACAAGACGACAAACATGCGCCGCAGATCTCGCCTCGCCATCGACCCGCTCCTGCTCGACCTTCTCAAACGCCGCCGACGCCCTCACATGACGCAGCAGTCGTCCCTGTCGTAGCTTTCCTCGCTGTCGAACATCGAGTTGTCGCTGCCGTAGTCGAACGGGTCGTCGAACATGGGCGCGTAGTACCCGTTGAACCCTTTGCCCATGTATTCGTGCTTGCCGAGCGGGCGCGTCTTGCCCGCCTTGACCTCGGCGCGGTACAGGGCAATCAGGAACTTCTCCGAGTACTCGACGTCGACGGTGACCGTGTGCTGCTTGTCGCTCGAGCCCGAGGAGACGATGTGGCGGTACTGCGAGCGAGGAAGGGGGAGGAAGAGGGTCAGCTCTCGACCGCCACAGAGCTGCGCCGGGGCGAGCACCGGGCAAGGCGGTAGAGGAGAAGGTGACGCACAATGTGGAAGAGCGGCTCTGTGATGAAGCTGGCCGAGCTGTACGTGCCGCAGCCGCACTTGGGCACCTTGACCAAGCGGTCCTCGAGGTGCGGGTAGGCCGCGACGAGCCCGTGCTCCTCGAACGCGTCCTCGATGGCGTCGTCTGGCGGGACGAGCGCAGTCGAGTCGAGCAGGTCCTGGAGGTACCGGACTCGCAGGAGCGTCGTGCCGTCGAGCTTCTTGAGGTCGCGGCGACCGCCTTGGTCGCACAGCGCCCATGCTGCGACGTCGTTGCGATCGTAGCCGACGCAGTAGCTGCTCGAGGCGTGCTTGAGGGCCGACTCGCCGTTCTGCACCTTGCCGCAGCACGAGCTGATGAAGATCGACAGCGGGTTCTTGCCGAGGAACTCGACGAGCTGCTCGTCGGTCGCGACGATGGGCTCGTCGGTAGAGCAAGGGAGGAAGGATGGGAGGGGCGGCACCGTGATGCTGGACGGGCGGGCGGCGGGCAGGAGGTCGTCGGCGTCGTCGCGCTCCTGCGCCGAGACGGCGTCGACGTAGGCGTTGGCCACGGCGCGCAGCATGGCCTCGATGCGGCTGCGCACGAGCTCATCGAGCTCGTTGATGACGGTGTCCTTGTGCGACGCCCACAGCTCGTCGAGCTCGACGAACCCGTCGACGGTGCAGGCGCTCTGCCAAGCCGGCAGTGACGACAGGTCGAAGCGGCGGACGGGGTAGTAGGCGGCGAGGGCGCTCGCGTTGGCCGTGGCCTGGTAGGCCGCGATCTGCTCCTCGAAGTGGCGACGCCGGCGGGTCGAGCGCGACGCGAGAAGGATGGGCTTGAGGGTCGCCTCGACGGTCGTCCAGGTGCGCTCGGTGAGGAGCTCAGGCTTGTTCGTGAGCGAGTGGCGGTGGAAGGCGAGGTCGAACCTGTGGGTGCATGGCGTCAGGTTCCGAGGCACGGAGGAGATGCGCTGGAAGTCGAGGCGACGCACTCCTCGAACGTGAAGCCCTGGTCCTCGAGGCGGCGGACAATGCTGTTCGAGAAAAGCAGCGTCAGCTGGCGAGGTTCCGAGAGGCGGTCGTGGGCAAGGTGCTTGGTCGGCCGTGCGGCTTCTCGCTTGGTGCTGCGACTCGAGGGAGAGGGAGAGGGACGCACTCTTTCCGACGTTCGTCGCGCAGGCCCTCCTTGTTGACGGCCTGCGCGTGCTGCCGCTCAAGGAGCCACTTGCGCAGCTTGATGGCGTCCTGCACACGGGAGATTTGCATCAGCGCCGCTCAATCGCGCAGCCCGACAAAGAGAGACGCCGGCGCACCTCCTGCTTGGCCCACAGCCCCTCCTCGCGCTCGGCGAACCACCACCGCTCGAACGGCGTGCTCTTGTCCGTGACGCCCGTGGGGTCAGCCTGCGACCGAGGCTGGCCGCTCGTGCGGCTCAGGATGAAGTAGAAGCTGTCGGCGCCGTCGCCGAGCCTCGAATCGAGCGCCGCCTCGGGGAACTTGCGATGCAGGTCGGTGCTGACGCGGCCGATCTCCTCGAGGCAGTATTGCGGCACATGGTGACGAGCATCGGCTGTTCGGAAGGAGCGCTCGTCAGCGATGAGCCGTGAGCGCGACGTGAAGAGCGACGACGCACGCGTCGTGTGGTTGGCGACGAGGAGGGTGAACGGGTGCATCTTCTCGGCATCGTTGAAGTACTTGTCGAGAGCCACGGCTCCAGACGGCGAGAAGGCGTCGGCGAACCTGGTCGAGGGAGGGTCCGAGTGAGCGCAAGCTCGACAGCGTCGGCGGAGAAGGAGGAGCAGCGGCGCACTTGTCCTTCATGCAGGCCTGGCAGATCCTCGCACGGTAGGAGACCTCGGGCTTGCCGGCGTTTTTGCGCGAGCAGACTGCGACGATGAGGGGGGGAGGCGTCAGCTCTCGCTCGCTGTGGTAGACGGCCGCCATCTCTCGACCAAGAAGGGAAGGAGGGAGACGCACACGAGCAGCCCTTGCCGAAGAGCAGGTGCGCGTACTGGAGGTCCGTCATCGGGTGCTCGAGCTCGGGAAGGCCGACTCGCTCTCGGGCGGCAACCCAGAGCGGGCCCGACGACGCGCCCGTGACGACCGAGCGGAAGACCTTGGACGTGGTCGACAGGGCGAGCAGGTCGCGAGGCTCGAGGTTGAAGCAGATCTGCGGGTTGTTGGGGAGGTGCGCGCGTCAGCGCGAGGCGGAGGGAGGGCGGGGGGAGGAGGAGGAGAGGGGGAGCTCACGTCGAAAAGCAGATCGAGCGGGATGCTGGTGAAGGCCGACATGGCTCCACGACGACCCTTGACGCGCGTACCGGCCGTGCGGGCCTTCTTGGGCTTGGGCTCGACGGCGGGCTCATCGGCTCGGTGTGCGGACGACGCGTCGCTGTCGGCGAGCGAGGGGCTGAGGGCGGTGCGGGTGCGCTTGGCGGGCTTTCTGGCGTGTGGCATGGTGCTGTGGAGCGAGCTCGCGGTGCCCAGAGGTGGGCGAGGGGAGCGGGGTGAGGGAGAGGGACGAAGGGGAGCGCGGCGCGAGGACGAGCGCGTCGTCAAGCCTCACCTCTCGCTCGCGGTGTGCTCGCTTTGACACGAGTGCACAGCAAAGCTCTACTAATGACGGCTCAGGATGCGCGCGAGACGAACGAGCGCAAACGAGAGGAACCAAGTCGCGCTGCAGCTGGTCGAGCCTCGTCGAGCGGTCCGAGGCGGCGACCAGCGCCGCCAGTCTACTATCTAGGCACAAGGGGAGGAGTGTGAACAGGTGAAGGAGTGTCTGCGAAAGTGCAAAGGGCGAGTAGGAGATGCGAGGAGAGGGAGGACGAGGGAGAGGTAGGTGCACGGGGAGCGAAGCGGTCGAGGCGCCTCACACCTTCCTGCCCGTCATCCCGCCGCCGACCTTGCCATCCGAGCGCAGCGTGCGAGCCCGCCCGCCGGCGGAGCCAGGCGCGAGGCTCCTACTCGACGACTTCTTGCCCATCTTGGGCCGCAGGCGGCTCAGGTCGCACACGTCGTCCGGCCCGTCGCGGTAGAAGAGCGGGTGCGTGAAGCCCGAGAAGTCGGCCGACGTGAGGTGGGAATGCGGGTGGGGGACCGACTCGACGGCGGCGTGCAGCTCGAGCGACGACAGGCGCTTGAAGTCGTCTGCGGAGGGGGTCCGAGCGCGGGTCAGCGTCGGGCGAGGGCAGCGGGACGAGGTGCACAGGGAGCACGCACAGATGTTGAGCTGTCGCACGAACGAGTGCGCGTTGCCGTGGCGGAAGACGCGAGCGAACGCCTCGGAGAGAGCTTTTGAGCCCTGCGCAAAGACGAACGAGCGGCCGTCGGCCGACCAGCGGATCCACTCGCTCAGCTCGGGGTTGTTGACGAGGAAGTGAAGCTGGGGAGCGTGTGCAGCGTCAGCATGCAGCGGCGGTGCAGCGAGGGAGAGAGGGTGGAGGCGCACCTTGGTCATGAAAGGCGTCGTCGTCCGCTCGTCGAGCCCGGCGTCGCTCCCACCGCTGCCCTCGCTCAGGCGAGGACTCCCTCCCGACTGGTTCGACGCTCGCCGCGACCTCGACGGCGCCGTCGTCGTGCCACCGCTGCTCTGCCCGCTGCTGCGGCGCCGGTCGAGCACCGGCGCCTCGGGCTGGAGGCTCGTCGACGGCGCGGGCTGGTAGGTCGGCATCGACGCCGCGGGTTCCTCGAAGCGGTAGGGCGTGTAGAGCTTGTAGGGCGGCGGTCGAGAGGGGCCAGGCGGAGCGGGCACGAACGACGTGGACGACGAGGAGGGGACGGCGAAAGGCTGAGTCCAGGGTGAGGGAGCTGGTCGAGGGCGAGCGAACTGGACGCCTTCTTCTTCGGGAGGGGAGGGGAGAGGTGCAGGAGGGGCGTAGACGAAGTGGGTCGGCGCCGCGTCGTACGAGTCGAGCTGAGGGCGGTACTCGAACGTCGGCTGAAGCTGCGCCGACGTCGCCGCCTCGAACTGGTACGGCATGCCTGCCGGCGACGGGTCGTACGGCGTCGGGTACGGCGACTCGTACATGTGCTGGTGCGGCTCGACGGGCTGCTGCTGCCACGACGTCGCGCCGGTGAAGCAGTCGGCGCACTCGCACGCTGGCGCAGGGTACGCTGCAGCTGCGGGGACGACAGGTCAGCGTCTGTCGAGCTGCGTAGACGACAGGCGACGACGCACCCATGCCGGACGCATAGCCGTGCGAGTGTGCTTGAGACGAGGCAGGGTCGAACGACGAAGCTGTGTGTTGAGCGAGCGGAGAGACGAGGTCAGCTCGGCGCTCAGGCCTGGGCGAGCGAGTGCGTGCACAGCGGCTCACGCTCGTAGGTGTAGATCTGCAGGCGACCGCACCAGTCAGCACATGAGCGAGCGCGGGGACGAGGCAGGACGAGGAAGGACGCACCGCTCGAGCGTCTTGCGGCGGCCCGGCGTGCTGGAGGAGGTGCTGCGGGTGCCCGCTGTTGCTCGCCTGCCGCTCCCGCTCCATCGCGGCAGCTTGATCAGGCTCGAGCATGGCGGCAGAGGGGAGCGCGCGCGAGGGGGAGGGTGCCCTCGTCCCGTCGAGCTGGCTTGTGACCCCTGCCGGCCGAACGAGGGACCAGCTTGCAGCTCTGAGCTGCCCGAAGCTCGCGCCCCTGAACAGCGGCGACGTCCCCGCTCGGCCGCTCAATCGAAGACACCTTAGTCCACTCCGCGCGACGGCGTCCCCAGGCTTTCGGACTCCGAGCTCCGAGGTCAACCGCCACCACGAGGCACGAACGAGAGGAAGAGCGGAGGCCGCACCTTTCAATTTTCGGCGCCCAAGGGTCGATCGCAAGCATCTTGCGCGAGATTGGCTCGAGCGCAATCTTGCTCCCGCTCTCGCGGCTCGCGCTTGCTCTTGCAGGGACTCGCCTTCTCCAGCTCGGCTCCGTACGCACGATAAGGCGAGCGGGAGAACTGAGCCCCTGTCCGCCGCTCTCGTTTCCGGTCCGCGCCTCGCTGCGCGCACGTACGAGCGGTCGGTTTCCGAACGTTACCGTCGCCCGAGCTGATGTCCGAGCCTGCGTAAAAGGGGGCGTTTCCCCGCCCGCTTCGCCTTTGCGCAAGCTCGCCGCGAGGTGCGTGCCCTGGGCAGAGATTGTCGAAGCGGCGAGCAGAATCGCGCTTCTCTGCGCACATGGGCTCGAGCCACCGCTGTTAAATTGCTTCCTGGCGCACGATGCGGACGTCTGCCGGCCGACAACCTTGGTCCTCATCGTGCCGACGGCTCGTCGGGTGAGAGGTGAGAGGTCTGAGCGTTTGCCGAGGAACCTCCCTCCTCCTCCTCGTCACGACGCACGGACCCCTTCTTCAAGTCAAGCATGTCTTCGTCGCGCTCTTGCAGCTCGACCCGTTGCGAGAGGGACATGCTGGGCGTCCACGAAGCGCTCGCAGGCTCAGCTCGAGGTGAGACGGCTCGAGCTTGTGCTGCGGATCTTTAGCGCGGCTGAGAGCGAGGAAGTGGGCACGGCAACGCGCGCCCAGTACTTTGCCAGTCTCGCGGCAGGTTCCGCCTTTCCCAGGTGAGCAAGCCGCCGAGAAAGCGAACGCGATCGCACCTCGGAGAACACGAGGGCGGAACGAGACGAAGAGAGCTCGTCCGTCGTCCGACTCTGCGTCGAGCGAGAAGGTCCACGCGGCGTGACAAAAATCGCGCTCGACTTCCGAACGGAAGCTCACAGGCGGAGAAGATCTCGCTGCACACGCTCCAAGAATCGAGGGCACCGTGCGCGCCCGAGCGAGGGGGAAAAGTGCCGACGAGCCGGCGTTGCAGCTCGAGATCTACTCGCAGAGGAGGGACCGCCGCCGCCACCGACGAGCGCGCCCAGTCAGAAGACGCCCGCCATGAGACTGCATGAGCGACAGCCGCACGCCGCCGGACAGCTCGACACGAGGTCGCGCAGGTGCCTCGCAAACACCGCCGACTCGTCGCCGGCCAGCGGCGACGCACCGTCCTCGGCCTCCTCGCCCCACAGCCAGGAGCGCAGCGGCGTCGCGATGCCAGGCGTCGACGGGTAGGACGCGTCGTGCGGCGTCTGCGGGGCGGACGAGTTGAGGCCGTTCGAGATCGACTGGGCGAGCGACTCGAGGCACGAGGCGTGTGCGCCGTGCCCGCACGCTGCGCACAGGATGTACAGCGACCGTACAGCGAGGTGACTGCGGGATCGAGACCGTCAGCGAGGCAGCTGTCGGGAGGAGCGAGAGAGAGGGGCGCACCAGACGCAGCACTTGGTGACCTGGGACGAGCAGCGCGAGCAGTGGCCGAACGGCGGCTGGTCGACCGCCTTGCCGCAGGAGCCGCACGCGACGTGCAAGACGACCGTGTTCTGCAGGAGAGGGCGAGTCAGGAACGGGCTGCACCGACGAGCGCGAGGGGGAGGGAGCGGACCTGGGTGAGGGCCTGCAACGACTCGACGGCGCAGTACTTGTTCACCTGCGCAGCCGAGACATGCAGACGAAGGCGACGTAGCAGATCTGGAGAGGGAGAGCATGGTGTGCGTCAGCAGGTGCCTCGCAGGCGGAGTGGGAGGGAGACGAGCGCGCACCGATGTAGGTCTTGGTCACTCGAGCCACCCACAGCGGCTCGACCTCGAGGTCCTTGTCGCGCAGGACGCAGCAGACGGTTGCGCAGAGCTGTGCGTCTCCCTGCGACGAGCGAGGAATGTCAGCGAGGCTCGAGCGGGCTGAGAAGGAGGAGAGGCACGCACTCGGTCGGCGTACTCGAGCAGCGTCGCCTGCAGCTGCTTCTTGACGATCTCGCGCGCATCTGCAGCGTGCTGGGCACCCGCTTCGCGCTGCAGGTCCCTCGCCGTCGCCGGCCCGACGGCGAGCCCGCCTCGCGACGCTCGCCGCACGGGCCCCGACCCCGCCGAGCCGTCGAGCGAGCCCATGCGGCCCACCCGGGTCGCGAGAGGGAGCGACGCTCGGCGTGTAGGGTCGACGCCCTCTGCCGAGGGGTGCCGGCTGCCCGAGCGGCCGAGCGTGCTCTCGCGCGAGCGGAGCGGGCGGCGCTCGACGCTCGGGCGCGCGCCTGCGCCCGAGCTGGGTCGTCTCGAGCGGGTCGCGACGAGCGAGGCATGCATCGAGGCGATCCTGGCCGAGCGCGAGCGGCGAGTGCTGTCGTTGCCGGCGCCGCCGTCGCCGTCATCGAGGTCGGACCCGCTGCTCGAGCTCGACGAGTTGCGGCGCGACGTGCGACGCGAGACTGGTCGCGATGGCCTCGTCACCGAGTCGTCGTCGTCGACGGCCTGCGACTCGATCGTCGACGAGCGCGAGAGGGCGAGCGAGTGGGCGCCGTCCTTGGCCTTCTCGCGGAGGGCGCCGAGCGAGGCGGCGAGTCGAGTCGGGTTGAGGAGGTTGTTCTTGCGGGCTCGTGCGACGAGCTCGTGCTCCGAGTCGGACGAGGTCGTGTTGAGCTCGGGGTAGTCCTCGCTGTGGTCGTCCGACGGCTCGGTCTCGCTCGCGGTCGCCTCCTCGGTGAAGACGGTGAGGGCCGAGCCGTTGGCGGTCGTGGTCGGCTCGGCTCGCCCGCTCGACGACGAGTTGGACGTGAGGCGGGGCGTCGCGTCGGCGGAGGATGGGCGCGAGCCAAAGACGGACGAGAAGGAGGGGCGGCCCGAGCGCTGGCCCGACGCCGTCCGTCGTCGGCTCGACTCGGCGGCGGTGGTCGAGTGCGGCGACGTCGGCCAGTGTGCAGACGGCAGGGCGACGTACGACGAGCGACGATGCTCGTGGATGGGCGGAGAGGGGGAGGGAGGCGGCGAGTCGGGCGGGAAGAAGTGGTCGTCGTCCTCGAACCAGGCCCGGATCGTCATCCAGACCTGGCTGGCGTCGGCGCGACCGACGAGGTGGCTGACCTGGGCGTTGTGCGCGCACACGTCGCCGATCTTGCCCGTGACCTTGAGGTTGTTGGCGAGGTAGGCGAACGTGTCGGGCGAGAAGTCCGGGTCGAGGTTGGCGACCGTGTTGACGAACGCGTCGGGGCGGAAAGCGGGTGCATCGACGGGAGGCATGTCGCGAGAGCTGCAGAGGAGAGCGGGTCGGTCAGCTCTGCACTGGGTCTTGAGCACGAGCGAGAAGAGGAGGTCGACGCACGGACGCTCGAAGGGGATGTCGTTGAGCTTGCGCGCGTCGTCGATAAAGGCGAGGTCGCCCTCGACATTCCAGGCGGCAGCTGTGCGGTCGATGCTGTCGAGGAGCGAGTACGAGTCGGCGGCGACGTCGTGCTGCGAGAAGGTCGGCGACGCCTTGGAGGTGGACCACACCGTCTCGTCGTCGTTCCAGAGGAGCGCTGCGGACCGCCAGGTTTGCGATGAGCACGACCGAGCACGACGAGAGGGTGAGGAAGGAGAAGGAGACGCACCTGCTGTCGGCGCCTCGACCTTGATCGCGACCTTGGGGAAGTACGGCCTGCGCACGTCCCACACCTCGATCTCGTTCTTCCACGCGTTGCCGTCGATGAACCGCCCTTGCCCGCCACCTCGCTCGCCCTTGACGAACGCCGTCGCCGCCGCCGCCGAGTCGCCAGCCGTGACGGGCGTCGTCGGCGGCTCGTCGCCGAGGCTGCTCGCGCTGCCCTCGCCGGCTGCTCCGCCGAGCCCGAGGCTCGGCATCGGGCACGACACGAGCTCGGTCGCGCGCGTCGGGTGCCACGCGACGGCGCTGACGGGCTGCGACGTGTAGAGCGTACGGACCGGCTTGGTCGACAGGGTCGAGAGCGAGAAGTCCCAGATCTTGATCGTGCGGTCGACGCCGCCCGTGACGACCCAGCCGCCCTCGCGCCCGCCGCCGGCCGTCTCGACGCTCGAGCCGGGCCCGGCACCGCCGCGCTCGCACGAGAAGCCGTCGCGCCAGTCCATGGCGAGGCAGGCGCCGAGGTGGCCGGCGACGCGGTCGGTCGCGCCGCCGTTCTGCTTCGAGATGTAGCGCACGTCGTAGCGGATGAGGGTGCCCGAGGCACAGGCGGCGAGGAGGGTGAACGGCTGCGACGCCGAGGGCGAAAACGAGAGGTGCCGAACCGGCGACGACGCTTTGAGGACCATGTTGGCCGGCCTCGCCTCGCGGATGTCCTGCGCGTACGTCCAAGCGTCAGCTACAGCGACGAGAGCATGTGAGAGAGGGAGCGAGAGGGCGCACCCAGAGCTTCATCTGGCCGTCCTGCCCGCCGCTCATGAGCCAGTTGCCCGTCTGCCCGCCAAACACGACGCGGTTGACGGCGCGGTCGTGCTCGTACTTGAGCTGCTCGACTCGAGAGCCGCCCTCCTTGGCGAGGTCCCACAGGACGACGGCACCGTTGGTGAAGCTCGTCGCGAGCTTGTTCGAGGTGGCTGCGAGCGAGGACTGCTCGTCAGCGTCGGCATGGCATCGCTCGAGGAGACGAGGAAGGACGCACCGCCGTAGCCCCATCGCACGTCGCTGAACAAGTAGGCCGGCCCGAGCCGACTGCCGAGCCGCACGTCCATGACCTCGCGCACGCCCTCGCGCTCCTCGTCGACCTTCTCCTCGTCGATGCGGCCGACCGACCCGTCGCGGATCGGCGCGGGCGACCCTCGGCTCCTCGAGCGCCGGTACGCGATCGAGCTCGCGCGGTACGACGTCGACGTCGACGGCGTCGGGACGGGCGTCACCGACGCCGAGCGGCTCGAGCGCGCGCCGTGCGGGACGGCGAGCAGCTTGAGGCACGCCTTGCCCGCGACGGCGACGCGGCCGTCGTGCTCTGCGCTGCCGCGCGGGGGCTTGGCGAGCCCGACGAGGCCCTTGTCGCGCGCCGGGGTCGCGACGGGGAACCGCAGGCGGCGGCTCGCCTCCTTGGGCTTGCGGCCGCGGCCGACGGGGCTGCTCGTGCGCACGAGGCTCGGGCCGTACGTGCGGCTCGACGCGGCCTGCGGGAGCTCCCACAGCTGGACCGGGTGCGGCCCGCCCTGCGAGCCCGAGCTGGGCCCGGAGCCGTCGGACGACGAGGTGCGCGGGTTGAGCGGCGACAGCTCGGCGGTCGCCTGGCGGAGGACGAACGACGGCGTGCGGTGGTCGTCGAAGAGGGAGGGCGAGCCCGTGGTCGACGAGCGGTACGAGCTGTCCCACAGGCCGCCGCCGCTCGCCGGCGAGCCCTCGAACGAGAAGCCCGACGCGCCCGGCGGGAAAAAGTGGCTCTCGTTCGGGTTGCCCGAGTAGGACGAGAAGGCGCTCTGCGACGCGTTGGGCGGGAGCGACTCGGCGCCCCAGTACCCAGACCCGCCGCGGTACGACATGTTGCCCGGCGAGTCGACGCCGCCGCCGCCGCCGCCGAGGACGCTCACCGCCGGGCGCGACTCGCTGCGGTTGAGGCTGCGCTCGCGCGAGCGGGACTCGCTCGAGTCGCGCGCGTACCAGCTGCGGCCGCTCGCGCTGCCGTACCTGCGGCGGTCGGCGCGCGGCGGCCCTGCGCTCCCACCCGCCGCCGCCGCCGCCGCCGCCGTGCCCGACGACGCCGTGTCGGCGCTGCCGTGTCGGAGGCGGCCCTGGTCGGCGTTGGCGATGTTCTCGAGGACGTCGAGGGCGTTGCGCGAGGTGGTGGTCGCGGAGGAGGGGACCGAGGCCGAGGCGGGGGAGGAGGACGAGGCGGACCCGGACGACGAGAGGGCGATGTTGGCGAGTCTGGAGAATGCGCTGCTGGTGCGGTGCGGGCGGCTGTGGGCGTAGCCGTGGCTGGACGAGGTGGGGAGAGGGAGAGTCGCCGAGCGCGAGTCCGGGTCGGCCATGACCGGGGCGGCGTGGTCGCAGTCGGGCGTAGACCCTAGCAAGCACTGGTCGCAAGCAGCGTGAGGTGTGAGGGGGGAGGAGCGAGCCGGACCAGCTTCATCTGGCGACGAGGCCCTCTTGCTCTCCTCGCTCTCCTGACACCCTCTCGGCACGCTCGATCTACCGCTAGCAACAGTGAGCTGACTCCACCCTACACCTCTGCCCTCCTCGCGCGCCGCCCGCTGCCGTGGCTGCTCAGCCCTCCTCCCCGCGCCTCGCTGACCCATCCTCGCCCTTGCCGCGGCTTCGCCTGCAGTGTTCACTGGCCTGGTCGAGGTGCGCGTGTACTCTCACTGTCTGCTCCGCACACCTAGAGCTGACCGTCTCGCTCCAACAGACGCTCGGCACCATCAAGTCCATCTCGCCGACGACCGAGTTCGAGGGATTCAGCTTTGTGATCGCCAACGCGGGCGACGTCCTCGGCGACTGCAAGCTCGGCGACTCGATCGCCGTCAACGGCGTCTGCTTGACCGTCACCCGGTGGGACGCCGACGAGGGCTGGTTCGAGGTCGGCTTGGCCAACGAGACGCTCAGTCGGTCCAACCTCGGTGCGCTCCCCGTTCGCCCTCTTTTTCCCTGCGACCTGCACGTGCTGACCCTCTCGATGGACGCAGGCAAGCTCGCGGTCGGCGGCAAGGTCAACCTCGAGCGCGCGATGGCAGGACACGGTCGGTTCGGCGGTCACTTTGTCCAGGTGCGTCACGACGGGCTCTCCCTGCTCCTCCCCGAGGCTTCGACGCTCGTCTGCACACCCACATGCTACACCCGCTGACCTACTCTCGCACTCGCAGGGCCACGTCGACACGACGGCCAAGATCCTGTCCATCACGCCCGACGGCGACTCGATCCGGCTCCTCTTCTCGCTCCCGCTCGAGTTCTACACGCCCCTCATCCCCAAGGGCTACATCGCCCTCGACGGCACGTCGCTCACCCTGACGCACCTCTCGGTGCCCAAACCGGGCGACGAGCACTACGAGCCGGGCGTCGGCCACTTTGGCGTCATGCTCGTCGTCCACACCCAGAGCCGCACCGTCGTCGCCATGAAGGGCATCGGCGAGTCGGTCAACGTCGAGTGCGACGTCGTCGGCAAGGGCGTCGAGAGCGTCGTGCGCAACGTGCTCGAGGGCGGGGGCGAGACGGGCGGCGCGCTCGAGGTCATGGTCGAGCGGGCGGTCGAGCGCGTGCTCGCGCGCAAGGGCCTGCTCAAGGAGTAGCCTCCGAGGTGTGCATCGACGTCAAGCAGTACCTCTCGGCCTCGCTCAGAGATCCAGGCTTCGAGCAAACAGGTCGAGAGCGAGCTGGGCAAGCCTCTCGAGAGCGCCTAGTTGCGCGTGGAAGCAGACTGAGCCTAGCACGAACGTGACTGAGTGACTACGACAAAGGACCGCAGGTTCGACGACGAGGGAAGCCGGAGAGTGACGAGGGAAAGAAGGGGGCCCGAGCGCGCTCAGGCCATGTTCTCGCACCGGAAGCTGCTCGCCTTGTCCTGGTCGCCGCCGATGTAGGTCGCCTGCTTCGGGTACCTGCGACGACGATGAAGAGCAGCGTCAGCTGTGCGTCGAGCCCCAGAGAGCGAGAGAGGGAGAGAGAGCCCGTGCCGACGCACACGCAGTGAGGCCGCTCAAACTGGACGCCCTTGCGCTTGTCGTCGTCGACGTACTTGGCGCCGATGACCATGTCAGGCGCGATGCCCTTCTCGACCCAGTCGATGAGCGCGAGGACCATGTCGTGCTCGGCGTCAAACGTCGAGCTCGTCGCTGCGCCGCCGAGGCTGAGCTGGCGCTGACCGGTACCGCCGAAGCTGCGAGACGAGGCCAGGTATCAGCGCAGCTCTCGACGACGTGCACCTGTAGCGCTCGACGCCGCCGAGAGATAGAGTAGGAGAGCGGGCAGGGCGGGAGAGGAGGACGAAGAGGGAGCGGGAGGCGCGACTCACTGCCACGCTCCCGGTCCCGCACGGCAGTGGCCCATGCCCGGAACTGCGCACGTCACAGCGTCAGTAAGTGCTCGAGGAGAGCGAGACGTACCGAGAGCGGCGCGAGAAGAGGAGAGCACGCACTGGTGAACATGCGGTACGAGTCGCCGAGGTTGGACGGGTACCCGAGCGCCTTGCGCACCTGCTCGTAGTACCAGATCGTCGACCCAGAGGGGATGATGACGTCGGAGAGGCCTGCACGAGAGTGCAAGGGTCAGCTCTCGATCCTCGTGCTCGGGATGGCCTTGAGAAGGTCGAGACGGACCGACAAAGGTGAGGAGCTTGCCGCGCTTGAGGAACGGCTGGATGTTGGGGTTGATCGCGTTCGACTTGCCTGCACGAAGAGCCGAAGGGTGAGTGAGCGCCCGGGTGAGACGGTAAGCACGAGGACGCACCCGGATCCGTCTCGTCAGCGATCTCGAGGAGGCGCTCGAGCTCCGTCTGGTTCGCCGTAAAGTTGCCGATCTCGGTGCGATTCAGGACCTGGTAGTTGAAGAAGTCGGGACTGCGAACAAGGAGAGGGCGTCAGCGACGAGAGCGAGAGGAGAGCGGCTGAGGGAGAGGGCCGCACGCGAGGGTGTATGGCGCGCCCGTGACGGAGAAGCCCGGGATGCCCTCGGCGCCGGGCATGTAGCCGGGGAAGAGCCACTCGCCCGTCGTCTTGTGCATGTCGCTGTAGATCCGGTACATGGTGACAATCTGCTCGGCGCTCAGGCAGCTCGACGAGTTGGCGCCGGGCGAGTCGCACGAGAGCGGCTGCAGGTCGGGTCGGCACGCGATCGGGTTCGTGATGATGCCGTCCTCGACGCCGTCCAGCGTGTCGCACTGCTTGACGACGTGAGCGCCGATGAGCTGGTAGTCGGACGTGTTGAGGTAGCCCGGCGAGCCTGGCGCGTTGACGATTGTGTTGATCCACCAGATCTCGGCGTTGAGCTGCAGATGCCCGAGTCGAGTACGACGGAGGCGAAGCGAGAGCCGCGGTGGCGAGGCGGCGTGAGGTCGAGGGAGAGAGAGGCGAAGGGGAAAGGGGAGGGCGGGTGAGAGGGTCAGCGAGCGCCTCTTCATCGAGCTTGACGACTTGGCGACGCACATGAGTCCACCACTGACTGCGTACGAGGTCGAGAAGGGGTCAGCAAAGCGCCATCTCGTCGGGGGAGGAGCAGGCTCGACACGTTGAGCAGGAGGAAACGGTCTCGACGCACGCAGCCGAGGCGGCGAGTACGCCGTCGTACTCGTCCGGGAACTCCTGCACCTCCTTGAGGCCCTGCTTGCCGCCCGACGAGCACCCAAACCAGTAGCTCTTCTTCTGCGCCTTGCCATAGTAGGCCTTGACGATGGCCTTCGAGTAGACGGTCGTCAGGTGCACAGCGCGGTAGCCAAAGTCGAGCTGCGTCTCGGGGCCGTTGATCGCAAAGGTGCCGTTGCCCGAGATGCCTAGCGGGGCGAGAAGGTCAGAGAGGGAAGAAGAGGTCCGAGCGTCGCTCGACGAGGACGGCGATCGCACCCTTGTGGCCCGTGTCGGTCGACGCGACGGTCATATGATCTGCAGAGGACCGTCAGCAGTCAGTGGGACTGTCCTTGGCTGAGGAGAGCGCGAGGAGAGGACGCACAGGTCGTCAACGGCGCCCACATGTCGGGGTAGTTGACGCCCCCGCTATCACCGCCGTTGCCGACCATGGAGAACCTGCCGCTCCACTCATCTGCAGTCGGGAGCCAGAGCTCGAACTGGACCTGCAGGCGACCGTCGAGAGGGTCAGCGAGGTCGTCGAGAGCGAGCTAGACAGCTGACTGAGCGACAGCGACGGACCTTGGACGAGTTGGACGTGTGGATGTAGGCGCCGAAGCGGCAGAAAGCCGGTAGGTCGGGCACGGCCTGCGGGTACGCCGGCGAGGCGTAGGCGGGCTCGGCGGTAAAGTTGGTGCCGGCTGCAATGGGCGGATGGTCAGCTGCGTCGTCCTCTGCGAGCTGGAGGAAGAGAGGCGCACCTGGGTAGTCCTGCGCGACGTAGACCTCGAGGTCCGAGAGCAGCTTCGGCGCGGCGTCCCACAGGTCAGAGCACGACTTGGCCTTGACGGCCGCGGCCTGAGCGCAGCCAGCGAGGGCGAGCGGGAAGAGGGCGCAGGTGGTGACGCGCATGGCGAGGGGCGTCGTCGACGAGGGAGTGCGACGCTGTGCAAGCAGAAGATAGAGCAGAGCCGGTGTTGTGGGACCGCAGCCGTCGCGCGTTCCCCGCCTCGTCCGGCTGAGCGGCACGCTCTCTACGACGCCGCCGGCTCGTGGGGGACAGGGCTCGCGTCGGTCGAGTTTTGCGGGCGAGCTGGTCACACCGCACGACTGCGACGCGCTAAAGACTGTGGTGCGGAGATGTGGAAGCCGTCGTGGGCCGCTTAAAGGTTGGCCGGCGGAGGAGGTGGGCGACCGGGCGGGGACGGGCAGCCCGCGGTCACTTGGACCTGGCTTGCGGTGCCGCCGCGCCGTGATTGCGCCGTGTTGGCCGTAGGACCGAGCAGCCGTAACTGCCCCGAGCGGGCGAGAGGGGCGAGGAGCTGGAGGGCAAGGAGCGCCGAGAACGAGGATTGCGACGCGAGGCGGTCTTGCGCGGACTGCGAGACGGGTGTGGGAGCCCTGGCGGCTTGGTGGCGTGCAGCATAGCAGGTCCAGCCCTAGTCTGGGCGGCAGAGGCGAGTGAGGCGGAGAGGGCGAGTCTCCCCTCGGATCCTCATCTCGACTCGGGCTTGGTGCTGCTCTCTGCCCTCGCACACACCTCTGCAGGCTCAGCACGATGGCCGCCTCGTTGCCACCCACCGAGTCGCTCGCGCTCGTCATCCTCGCCGCCCTCGACACGCCCGCCGGCCGCATCGACGACTCGCGCTCCCTCTCCATCCCGCCCGACGTCGGCCCTGCCACCGCCCCGACCACCGTTGGGCCCAGCACCGAGGCCCAGAATGCTGTCAAGGCCGCTCTCGACAGCCTCACGACCCGCGAGGTGCGCTCCGCTCCTCTTTGTCCTCCCCTCCTCCTCCTCATCTCTCCGTGCGCCCTCATCTCCCCAAGCAAGGACACCAGGCTGACCCAGTGCACCCGCCTCCGCAGATGGTCACCTTCAAGCAGATCAACATCGAGCAGCACGCCCTCACGGTCGAGGGCACCCAGATCGCCCAGTCGGGCTCGCACGAGTTCCGCGTGTGGGCCGCCCTCCCGCCGCCGGGCTCCGAGGCGGGCCTCACGGCGCAGCAGATCGGCGACAAGGTCGGCAAGGACGTCGCCAAGGTCGGCCAGGGCAAGGCGATGAAGAACAAGTGGGTCGCCAAGAAGGGCGACGGGTTCCTCCAGGCGGTGCGCCTCGTCCTCCTCCTCTCGCCTCTCACCGGCGCACGAAGCTGACTCGAGCACATGCGCGACAGGTCCCGACAGTCGTCGACGAGACGCAGAAGGACTTGGTCGCCATCCAGAGCAGTGGCTCGCACCCGGACGAGAAGCTGTTGGCAGAGCTGAGGAAGCGCAAGCTCGTCGAGAAGAAGTGCGTCCCTCTGCACTCCTCTCTCCTCGTGTCCATCAGCTGATGTGCTCTGGCGCCCGCCCTGGCAGGAAGTCGTTCTACTACTCGGTCGAGAAGGGCGCCAACTGGGCGACGACGATCCAGAAGCTCGAGACGGACTTGACGGTCGAGCTCCTCAACTCGTGCGCCCAGCTCTACCTGCGCTCACTCGCCTCCCCACTGCAAGCTGACGCTCCGCCTCCTGCAGTGGCGAGTGGGAGAAGGCGGCGTTCAAGAAGTACAACTTTGAGGCCGAGGGTGCGCCGACGTTCGGCGGTGCGCTGCACCCGCTCATGAAGGTCCGCGAGGAGTTCCGCAACATCTTCTTCGAGACTGGGTGCGTCCACCGGTCCCCTCTCTGTGACCTGCCGCGCTCGAGCCGCGCTGACGACCGCTTTCCCGCCCGCTGCCGCAGGTTCACCGAGATGCCGACGAACCGCTTCGTCGAGTCGTGCTTCTGGAACTTCGACTCGCTCTACGTCCCTCAGCAGCACCCGGCACGAGAGCTGCAGGACACGTTCTACGTCAAGGGTGCGCTCAGGCCCCTCTCTGCCTCCCCTCGCCCTGCGCGACGCTGACCTCCCCTCCCCGCCTGCAGAGCCTTCCGCATCGACCGGCTTCCCGCAAGACTACTACGAGCGCGTCAAGCGGGTGCACGAGGTCGGCGACTTTGGCTCGACCGGGTACCGGTACCCGTTCTCCAAGGACGAGACGTCGCGCCTCGTCCTGCGCACGCACACGACGTCCGTCTCGGCCGCCATGCTGTACGAGCTCGCCAACGCGCCCGGCGGGTTCAAGCCGGCCAAGATGTTCTCGATCGACCGCGTGTTCCGCAACGAGGCGGTCGACATGACCCACCTCGCCGAGTTCCACCAGGTCGAGGGCGTCATCGCCGACCGCAACCTCACCCTCGCCGACCTCATCGGTGCGTCCTGTTCTCGCACCGCACTCGATGAGCGGGCTCGAGCTGACCCGCCCTCTCTCTCTCTCGCTGCGCAGGCTTCCTCGACGTCTTCTTCTCCAAGATGGGCGTCAAGAACCTGCGGTTCAAGCCGGCGTACAACCCTTACACCGAGCCGTCGCTCGAGATCTTCTCGTGGCACGAGGGCCTCGGCAAGTGGGTCGAGATTGGCAACTCGGGCATGTTCCGCCCCGAGATGCTCGAGACGATGAACCTCCCCGCCGACGTGCGCGTCCTCGGCTTTGGCCTCAGTCTCGAGCGCCCGACCATGATCCGGTGCGTCTGCTCTCTCGCCCCTGCCCGTCGACGGTGCGCACGACCTGACCCTCTCGTCGTCGTCGCAGCTACGGCATCTCCAACATCCGCGACCTCCTCGGGCACAAGGTGCGCTCCCTTCCCTCGTCTTCTTGCCCGCCTCCTGCACGGTCATTGACTTCTCGAACTGCGCGCACAGGTTCCTCTGGAGATGGTCGAGAAGTCGGCGGCGGTGCGTTTCTAGACGGAGGAGCGACGAGGAGAAGAAGACGGCGCACCTGCAACGGCTGTACAGTTCTCGCGCACCCTGATCGAGAGAAGTACTTGCGCTGGACCGTGGCAAGGAGTCGGCCGAGCTGCTCATGCGCTGTGAGCAGCTTGCGGGGCTTCTCGCCTCCGCCCCTGCCGCGTCGACGCAGACTCGTCCTCGTTCACCACGCCACACCGCTCGAGGCCGCCCAGCATGGCTTCCAGAGCGAGCATGTATCTCTCGCAATCAGCGCAAGCCATCGCCCACCGCCCTCGTCGCTCCCTCGTCCCGCCCTCGGCCTCATCAGCGAGCGCACCGCTCCCCCTCCTCTCGCCCTCACCCACCACCGCCTGGGCGTGCAGCCGTGCCTACAGCTCCGTCAAGGCCTCACGCGCACCCGCTTCGGCCCCACGCGAGCGCTCACCGTGGCCGATCGCCGGCATCGCCGCCCTCGTCCTCGGAGGCGGTGCAACCTTGTTCCTCACGCGCGACGAGCCGCACTACCTCGCGCCCGACCGGTGGACCGACGTCGAGATCAAGTCGGTGACGCCCCTCGCGCCCGAGACGTCGCTGTTCAAGCTCGACGTGCCGCGGTCGGTCCTCCCGCCGGCCTTCACGGGCGACCCGGACGCGAGACCGATCCTGAGCCTGTTCGTCAAGGAGCCGAACCTCCAGATCCAGCGAGCCTACACGGTGCGTCCTTGTCCTTGATACGCACGTCGTCGCGCAGGCTGGAGCTGACCTCGCTCGCTCGCGCAGCCTCTCTCCGCGTCCTCGTTCAACCAGTCGGGCCCGGCAGAGCTCGACCTCGTCATCAAGCGCTACCCGGACGGCGAGGCGTCTCGATACATCCACCGTCTCGGTCCTGGCGACGAGATGAGCGTGCGAGGCCCTTCGTGCACCTGGTTTTACCGTCCGCAAGACTGGGACGAGGTCGTCTTCGTGCGTCTCTCCTCCTCCCTCTCCTACTTTCTCTCTCCTCTCCTGCTCTTCTCGCCGAACTCGTATTGACCCAGACGATTGTGCGGTTGCAGGTCGTCGGCGGCACGGGCGTCACGCCCGCCCACCAGCTCATCCACGACACGCTCGCCTCGTCGTCGTCTTCCTCGGCCCCCTCCCCCGCCGTCTCGGTCGTGTACGCCTCGCCCTCGCCCTCGCGCATCCTCCTCCGCAACGAGCTCGACGCCTTCACGGCGCAGCGACCAGGCCAGGTCAAGGTCCACTACCTCGTCGACCGGCTCGACGCCGCCGGTGCGAGCGCGCCAGCGGGCGCCGAGGTCGGCTTCCTCGACGGCCAGAAGCTCGGCAGGCTCATCGGGCGCGGCGGACAGCCGGGCAAGCGGCGCGTCGTCGTCGTCTGCGGGCCCGAGGGGTGCGTCCCGTGCTCGCTCCTCTCCTCAACTCGTCCTCAACCGCGAGCGCAGCAGCTCACGCTTCTCTCGGTGTGCGCGCAGCATGGTCAACGCCGTGGCAGGACCTCGAGGGCGCAACTTCTCGTCGGGCCCGGTCGGCGGCATTCTGCGAGAGCTGGGCTACTCGGAGAAGGAGGTCGTCAAGCTCTAGGGGGAGCAGCCGAGGACAAGGACGTGGTAGACTCGCCGCGCTCGCACTGCATCATAGATCTATCAGCGACGTTACAGCGGCCGTCCTAGAGAGCAGCCCTACGGATTCGGCCCGTCTGCGCTTGGACCCCCTGCTCGCTCGTCCTCGTCCTCCTCATCTTCTCCGCTCGCCTCCTCGTCCCGCACGGGCTCGACCTCCTCTCTCCTCGCGCCATGCACCTCCTCCCCACACCTGAGGCACATCCACGCGTCGTCGGCCTCGTCGTCGGCCTTTGCGAGCGCGCCCACGACGCAGTAGTAGCAGTACCGGCACGCGAACCTGCAGTCGGCGACGTACGGCACCTTGACGGACGTGTCGCCGTCGCCGACTGCGCCTGCTGCGCCAGACGTGTGGAGGAGCGACGCCGAGGGGAGCGTCGGGTCGGCGAACGACGCCGAGGGGAGGTGCGTGGGCGGGGCCGTCGAGCGCGAGTAGCACATGGGGCAGGTGTGCGGCGGGAGGAAGGCGAGCGGGCCGTGCGGCTTGTCGCTCGGCGCGAGGGAAGCGGCCTTGCCCGAGGAGGAGGAGGAGGAGGAGCGCAGGGACGAGAGGCCGAGCGTGCTGGCGACAGGTGCGGGGAGGGCTGACGCGAGGAGGCGCAGGGTCGTCGACTTGGTGGCGCGCGACGAGACGGCTTTGGTGAGGCGCAGGCGCAGGCGGTGCATGTTGACGAGCGGGAGGAGGAAGAGGAGGAACTCCTGCGTGCGCGCTCAAGGTCAGCGAGCCGAACGAGGACCGAGAGCGTGAGCGAGAGCGGGTCGACGCACGGTGAAGGCCTCCCACACAAGCTGACGGTTGAGGAACTCGAACGAGACGTTGGGCACGAACGCACGCTGCGAGTAGACGAGCCGCATCTGGAGGATCCGGTCGATGAGCGTGCGGTACCTGCGCGGAAAAGGGCGTCAGCGAGCGGCTCGAGGCCAACGGGGGGGAAGGAGGACGCACCGGCCGTCGTAGAGAAAGACGAGAAAGTTGGCGAGCCCGAGGACGGCCGACAGGCGCTCTGCGACGCCGAGGAGCTCCCACCCGGTCCTCTTCCACTCGCGCCGCCACTGGATCATCTCGTCCTCCCGCCTCGTGCCGCGCGTGAGGAGCCTGCGCAGGTCGACGAGGGCGAACCACGAGCGCGGGAGGGGCTCGTCGGCCCAGGACGAGGTGAGCATCTGGTCCTGGAGGCGCGAGTGGACGTAGGGCGGGACGACGACGAGCAGCGTGTAGGCGAGCTTCTGGACGCGCGACAGGGTCGAGTCGGTTGCGGCGCCTTGCACTGCGTTGAGTGGGATCGTCAGCTTGTGGCTCGGCGAGGACGAGGAGGGGGAACGGAGAGGCGCACAGCCCTTGTGGTGCCGGCCCTCGTTGCGGTAGCGGAGGTTCTGGAGCGTCGAGCCGTAGGTCGCGCCGCGGTCCCACAGCGACATGCGCAGGACGGCGAGTCGAAGGAGCGCGAGGAACTCGGGCTCGAAGCTGCGTGCGCCTGCGGGCTGTAGAGCCATCGGGGTAGCCGATCAGCCGGGATCCGGGTGGGGGAGGAGGAGGAGGAGGAGCCACGCACCCGCACGCCGTCGAGAGCGGCCTTGACTGGTGCATGGAGGATACTCTCGAGTTCGCCGTCGAGCAGGCTGGCGTCGAGCTGGGCTACGCGCGAGATGCGCAGGGCGGGCGAGGGCACCTTGGCGAGGGTCGCGCGCAGGGCTGGCAGGCGCGCCGTCGAGGGCGGTGGAGGGTGCCAGAAGCGGTCGAGGTCGGCTGTGCGTGCGCTCGAGGGCCCAGCTTGCGGCAAGGGCGACGCCATGATGCGGACGAGGACGAGCCGGTTCGCGGCCAACGAGCCGGTCGGCGACGAGGAGCCGCTTGTCTCTCCCTTTCTCGCGCACTCGCACTTGGTGCAAACAGCTTCGACATGCAGGCCCAGCGTGACTAGAACGTGATAGGATGAGGGAGGGGGGCAGAACGAGGGAAATTGCAAAGGGCGACGACGACCAGGAAGGGGGAAACGTGCAAGCGCGACTCGGCGGGTTTACGCCGTCGACGTGGCCGGGCCCGACTCGGTCGTCGCAGCGTGCGCGTCCTCCTCGACCGGGGTCTGCGGGCAAGGGTGGATCAGAGGTCAGTCGACGGGAGAAGGGGGCTCGAGCACGAGGGACGGGCGCACCTCGGTGGTCGGCTCCTTGACCTCCTCGCCCTGCACGACCTCGGTCTTCTCAGGCGGGGGCGCGACGCCCTCGTCCTTGTACGTGGGCGGCGCGTCGTCCTGCGCGTCGGCCGACGGCGCCGCCTCCTTGCCCTTGACGACCGGCTCGCCCGTCGCCGTCTGCTCGGTCGCGTCGCCGGCGACCGGTGCGTCGGACGCGACGACCTCGGGCGCGGCAGTCGACGAGCCGAGGAGCGTCTTGTTCGTGTCCTGCGCCTTGACGAAGGCCTCCTTGAACAGGTTGGCGTCTGCGAGCAGAGGCAGGCAGGGCAAGTCAGCCTCGAGTCGCTCGTTGCAGGCGGTGAGGGGAACGAGGACGCACTCTCCGAGTTGGCGAAGCGGATGGCGAGGGTCTCGGCCGAGGGCTCGCCGTCAGAGACGTCGGCGGCGACGTTGTAGACCCACGAGCGGTCCGAGCCGATGTTGGGCGAGAGGGCCATCTCGGGCGTGACTGCGCGATGTCGCGTTCGAGGGTCAGCGCATGCGCCTGCAGAGAGCGGGTGCCGAGGCGGAACGCACTGTAGTGGTTAGCGCAGACCTTGAGGGTCTTGTCGCGGCGCATGACGAGGCGGACCTTCTTGGACTGCTTGTGCTGGAGGAGGCGGACGTCACCAGTGCCGCGCTCCTTCCACTCGGCCGACTCGGCGATGAAGCGGAAGAGCTTGGCGCGCCTGCACGACCGCGACGAGGGAGAGAGTCAGCCGCTGGCGGTGGAGGTGGAGACGAGGGAGGGGGAGGGGGAGGAAGGAGAGCAGCGACGACGCACATCTTGAAGAGGGCCTCCTCGTCCTCCTCGTGCGTCTTGACCTCGACAGCCTGGTCGAGCTTGATGACGGGCTCGAACTGGGCCGACGACTCCTCGACCTGGGCGGTGGTGGGCTCCTCAGCGGACATGATGGCGGCGCGTGCTGCACAGGGGACGGGGGAGGGTGCGAGTAGCTCGAGTCAGTCGCTGCAGCTCTGCGAAGCACTCTGGCCTGGTCGTGCGCGCACCTGGTGGGGTGTGGGTGGGTGAGGGGAGCGTGAGGGGAGCAGCTTCCACCTCGCGACGACGACGGGCCTCTTGGTCTCCTGCGCCCTCTCGCTCGGCACAGGCTGCCTCGCCGTGACCTCGCATCTGCTCGCGGGTCTTTTGAGCACGGCTGCGCGCGAGCACAGGCTGCCCGCCTCGACTCTGTGCCTCTCCTCCTCCTCCTCGAGTCGATTCCAGCAGCTCCCGTGCTTCAGCACAGCTCGATGGTCCGTCCGACTCGGTCTGGACCTCGCCTGAGACGCCTGGCGCACCCTACGGTGACTGCGCGGCTAGATCTGCCGGTGATTGGGGACCTCGCCGCATGACCATGGTCGGGCGCGAGGGTCCTCGGCTCGGCACAAAGGCCACAAGCTGGCTCCACATCCCGCTCGCTCGAGCGCCCTCGTCCGCACGACATGCTTCCTCCGCAACCCACCCTCTCGCCCACCATGGACTCGCCCTCCGTCTCGCCCTTGAGCCTCCCCGGCTCTCCTCCCTCGCCGACTCTCTCGCAGCTCTCGCTCGACGATGCCGCCTCGTTGTGGGCACACGACGACGACACCGACGATGCGTCGTCGACCGCTGACACGGCCGACTCGTGCACCTCGGCATCGTGCTGCGCGCCGCCGACCGCCGACGACGACCTCAAGCCCCTCCCCTCCTCCTCCCTCGACGCCGCCAACTCGACACCTACCTCCGCGCCTTCTCGCCCCATCAGTATCCCCGAGTCGTCCTTCTCGCCCCTCATCGTCATCGGCGCCGGCCCTCACGCGCTCGCGCTCGCCGCGCGCCTCTCCGAGCCGCGCCCCGCCGCGCTCTACTCGGACCTCGAGCACGCGCGCCTCGCGTGGCTGCAGCGCGAGGACCGGGGCCAGCGGAGGGACCAGGCGACGCGGCGGAAGAGCGTCAAGGGGCACTGGCCGGCGCGCAAGCTCGTCGAGCCCGCGACGGCGACGCTCGCCGGCGCCGGTCCGGCGCTCGATCCCTCTCGTCCCTCGTCTCCCGCCGCCTCGCCGCCTCCTTCGCCGATCCAGGTCCTCGACAGCTCGTCGTCGACGTGGCTCGGGCGGTGGGACAGCTTCTTCTCGGGCCTGTCGATCGAGCACCTGCGCTCGCCGATGCTCTTTCACCCGGCGCCGGCGGACGCCAATGCGCTCGTCGCGTATGCGCAGCGCGAGGGGCGCGAGGACGAGCTCCTGCCGATCAAGGGCGTCGTCGGCGCCGAGCTCAGCAAGCACCAGCGCAAGAAGCGGTCCGTGCACCTTCCTCGCCCGTGCTCTCCTCGCGCACCCTGAGCTGACGCCTCGCCCTCTCTCGCACAGCCCGCAGCGCGTCGGCCGAGCACCCATGATCAACGAGCGCGAGCGCGAGGACTACCACCGCCCCTCGTCGTCCCTCTTCCGCTCCTTCATCCAGTCGGACCTCGTCGACCGCTACGCCCTCGCGCCGCCCCCGGCCCCTCACTCGCCCGCCGCGCCGCCGCTCATCGCCCACACGACCGTCACGGCCGTCTCGCGCGAGGTCGTGCACGTTCGTGGGCGCGAGCCCGAGCGCGGGCTCGTCGTGCGCTCGACGAGGAGCGACGGCACGGAGGAGGTGCGCGGCGCGAGGGCCGTCGTGCTCGCCATTGGGCCGAGCTGCGCCCCAAGCGTGCCGGGCGTCATCAGGGAGGCGGTCGCTGCGTCGCGCGCGGGGCGCGAGCAGGAGCGCGAGTCGGCGAGCGAGGGTCCGAGCGCTGGGCCGTGGAGCAAGGAGGCTGTGTGCGGCGAGGGCTGGTGCCACTCGACGGCGTTCGCCATGCCTGGCTGCGGGCCGATGGACGGGCCGCTCGGCGAGCGGGTGAGGCAGGGCAAGCCGGCGCGCGTCGTCGTCCTCGGAGGAGGGTGCGCTCGACCTTCTCAAACTCGGTCGGCTCTCTCAAGCTGACTGTCGGCTCCACCTCGCTCGCAGACTCACATCGGCACAGATCGTCGACTCGCTCATCGAGGCCGGCGTGCCGCACGTCACCCTCCTCAGCCGCTCGCACATTAAGGTCAGCGCATTCGACTTCCCGCTGTCCTGGGTCAGCAAGTGCGTCCGCTCTTCTCCTCGATGTCTCATGGAGCATGTTCTGACGCTCTCGCTGCCTGCAGGTACGCCAACCTCGACAAGATGGCCTTCTACAGCGAGACCGACCCGCACGCCCGCCACGACATGATCCGCGCGGCGCGCAACGGCGGCTCGGTCAACGCGCACTTCTACAGCGTCCTCAAGCGGCACGTCAAGAGCGGGCGACTCGACCTGCGCACCCTCACCGAGGTCGAGAGCGCGGTCCTCGACCCGTCCGCCGCCGACGCCGACGGCCCCAAGTGGACGCTCCAGATCCGCACCCGCATCGAGGACAAGGCCGCCCTCGCCGTCCCCGGCGCGCCCACCTCGACGCTCTCGACGCTCTCCGACGTCGATTACGTCGTGTGCGCGACGGGGAGCGCGCTCGACCTCGGCGGCGTCGAGTGCGTGCGGCCGCTGCTCGAGAGCCACCCGGTCGAGCTCGTCAGGGGCCTGCCGAGGCTCACGAGCGACCTTCAGTGGCGCGAGGACGTGCCATTTTTTGTCGCCGGGGCGTACGCCATGCTCGAGGTGCGCTTTCTCTCGGCCTTTAGTTCTCTTGCTGCGCTCGAGCCCCTCTTGAGCTCTCGCACTGACGCTCTCCTCCTCTCTCGCCCGTCCCCGCTCGTCCTCGCACACAGCTCGGCCCCGACGCCCTTAACCTGTCCGGCACCCGTCCCGGCGCAGAGCGCATCGCGCACCGCCTCGGCGCCCTCGGCATCTTTGACGACGTGCCCGGCGGCGGCGTGCACGCCGTCCCGCGCTCGTCGACCTCGTCTACCGCGGCGGGGCGGGGAGAAGGAGGAGCGAGGAAGGGGCTCGCGAGGAAGGAGCACCGGAGCGGCGGCGAGGGCAACTTTTTCGACGGGCTCGAGGTCGAGGAGCTGAGCGGGGCGTAGACTCGCAAAAGGAGGACGTGGGGGAACGAGGTTGCAGTGCGAGGTACATAGAGGGACAGGGTCTGTGCTGCTGAACTGCGAGCGCGCGAGGTGAGCGGGCCGCTGGAAGCTGACAGCGAGAGCGAGAAGAGGACGCACAGGACGGGAAGAGGTCGCTCAGCGGCGGTACTTGGCCATCTCGCAGCCCTTGTTCTCGTAGCTGCGGGCGCAAGTTAGTGTCAGTGCGCGCCCACGGACGCGAAAGGGGAAGAACGCGAGCCGCACCCGCACTTGACGTAGAAAGCTGCGAGGGAGGGAGCGTCAGCCCGAGGCAGAGGCGACGAGACGAAACGGGGAGCGCACCCTCGTTCTTCGGGTCGCAGTCGAGGATGGTCTGCGAGAGCTGGACGTCAGCCCGAGGCTGTGCGAGCGGGCAGGAGAGAGGGCGAGAGCGCACCTTGTACGCGCCGCACTGCTCGCTGAGGGCGGTGAGGGCCTCGAGGAGCTTGAGGCCGAGCTTCTTGCCCTGCATGCTGGGGTCGACGACGACGTCCTCGATGTGTCCGACGGTGCCGGCCGTGCGGAGGAACTTGCGCTCGAGGAAGACGGTGGCCTGGCCGACGAGCGAGTCCGAGTCGTCGTCGACGATGACGAGGGGGAGGTAGGTGAGCTGGGCCTGGTTGACGCGCTCGAGGTCGGCGTAGCGGGCGGACCAGGCTTGGTGGCCGACGTCGGGGGCGGCGGTGAGGTGGGCGAGGAGCGAGAGGTGGCCGCGAGCGTAGTCGGACGAGGCGAGCGGGCGGAGGGTGAGGCCCTGGGGGAGGGAGTCGCGCAGGTCGGCGGGGATGAGGGCGAGGTCGAACAGGAACTCGGTGGCCGGTGCAGGCATGGCTCTCGGTGCGTCGTCGCTGTTTGTCGAGGGAGGAAGACGGAGCCAAGGTGGGGTCGCTCCTCGCTCAACACACGCACCCTCGCCCGCAAGCTGAGCAGCAGCCATGACCAAGCCAGGCACAAGCAACACCTTCTCCCTCTTCACCTCGACCAGCTACTCGCCCGCGCGGCCAGTCGACGAGCGCTTCTCGCTCCTGCACCGCCATCTCGCCCGCCTCCGCTCCGCCCACGCCCGCCTCGCCGCCGACCTGCCCAGCTCATGGTGCGCCACCGTGCCCATGCCCACTGATGCGCGGCTCGAGGCCGAGCTCGACCGCGCAGTCGACGAGGCGAGGCGAGAGGGGCTCGAGGGCGACTTGCGGGTGCGTCCCCCCTCGAGCTCGGCGATGAAGCCTTTGCCCTCCTTCTTTCGCAGGGCTGATCCGTCAGTCGTCGCCCACAGGTACGACTCTCGGTCCTCCCGACCGGCGAGCCCAAAGCCGAAGCGTTCTCGCTCTCGCCCATGCCAGATTGTACGCTCCTCTTCCCTCTCGCTCTCCTGCATCCGCCCGCGTCAGCTGACGTTGCCCGCCCGCCAAGCAGACCCAGTCCGAGTCGTCCTCGATGACCGACCAACAAGTTACGACAACGACCCGTTCCTGCGGTGCAAGACGTCGCGCCGCGAGCTGTACGACTCGGCTCGAGCGCGCTGCGGTGCGCTCGTGCTCCTCCTCTCCTCGGCGCACGCTCCCCTCCTGACACGACCCTCGCTCCTTCCCTCAGGCGCCACCCTTGCCCCCTCGCCCGACCCCACCGCTCCCCCCTTCGACGTCCTCCTCCTCAACCCCTCGCACGAGCTCACCGAGTCGTCCATCTCAAACGTCGCCGTCCGCCTCGCCCCCTCGGCACCGTTCGTCACGCCGAGAGCAGAGTGCGGGCTCCTCGAGGGCGTCATGCGCGCGGAGCTGCTCGAGAGGGGCGAGGTGCAGGAGGGGTGCGTCACGGTCGAGGAGGTCAAAGCGGCGGCGAGGGTGCGTTCCGTCTCGCTCTCTTTGCTCTCTCTTCCTGTAGCCGTCCCGCTACGCGACCGGGAGCTGATGTGAGCTGCCTTCACGGCGCACAGGCGGGCACGCTCGAGATCCTGTGCTTCAACGGCGTGCGCGGCGTCTTCAAGGCGTACCTCTCGCCCGACTCGCTGCAATAGAAGCCGTGCACCCGCTCGCGTTACAGACTGCACAGAGAGATGGTAGAGAGGTACGGTGGAGAGAGGAGAAGGGGGATCTAGGACGAGACCGAGGCGTACGAGGGCCCGCCTCGTCGGCGGTTGACGACGGCCTTGGCGCCCTGGACGAGCTCCTGCAGGCCCGCAGTCAACTCACGCCAGTCAGCCTCGACGCTCCACGTCGTCGAGAGCGACAGAGAGAAGCGCGTCGACGCACACTGACGATGCCCTTGACGCCCGCCTGGACAAAGAGGGCGGGCAGGTCGACGCCAAAGTGCTTGAGGGCCGCAACAACGACGAGCGTCGCCGTGATGACGAGGAACAGGACGACGATGAAGTGCGACTTGGGCGAGTCGCGCTCTGTTGCGGTGCGTCGGGCGGGCGAGGGATGTCAGCGATGGGAGCGTGCGCGAGCGAGACGGACGACGTCGATAGAGAGAGAGCTGGACGCACGGAAGCACTTTGCCTCGACGTCTCCCCCCTCGCCCGTCGCCGTGTCCGGGTCCTCGTCGGGCGTCTGCGCCCCAACGCACGCCGCGAGCTTCTGGTCGAGGCAGAACTGGCGCGTGCACGACAGGCACGGGTTGGACGGGACGGCGGGGCGGTACAGCGGGATGATGGTCGAGTTCTTGCCGAAGCAGGTGCAGCGGCAGAACGAGATGCCGCCGGCTGGGGCGGGGGGCGAGCTGGCGAGGGCGTGCGCGGGGAGGGAGAGGGACGAGAGGACGAGGAGGGGGAGCGGGCACACGGCGGCGGCGGCTGTTGGTGGTCGAGCGGCTCGTGTGGAGGTTGCGAGGAGCGACAGGACGAGGAGCGCGAGCGCAACAAGCGCTCGCGGCTGTGGTCGAGGCACAATCCGCATTGTAGGCGGCGAGAGATGAGGACGAGGTTGGAGAGGGGAAGTCGCTTTGAGCGCAGGGCGGTCGCCTAGGTGGGTGCTTGGAGAGCTTCTGAGAGTGCTCCACGAGCTGGCCTGGTCGATGCTGGTAGTGGGAGCGAGAAGGACCGGGTTGCTCCTCCCCACCTCTGCCCCTCTCCTCCTCATCCTCTCACCACACGGCACCTCGGCACCAGCTGCCATGAGCTTCGCCACGCCAGTGCGTAGACCGAGCCACACCCCGTCGTCCGTGCCCGACGTCGCGTCGCCGCCGCCCTCCTTCTCGCGCCGCGTGTCGGCGGTGTCCTCGGTCGGAGGAGGAGGTGGCTCGCCCTCGGTCACAGGCTCAGAGCGCAAGCGCAGGACCAGGCTCAGGGACTACTACGGCCTCGCGACCCCGAAAGAGGGGCAGGCCCTCGACGTCGGTGCGCTCCCTCTCCTGCCCTCCCCTCCTCTCTCTCCTCGCTGACCTCCTGCACCGCCGACGCGCAGACTCGCCCGACCGCTTCGACCCGGAGAGCTACTTCCACTCGCTCTCGTCGACCGCGTCGCTCCCCGACCTCCTCAAGCGCGAGATCGACCTCCTCAATGGTGCGCGCCCCTTCTCCACCGTCGAGCCTTGAGCAACTCGCTCACGCTCTCCTCCGCCGGGCACAGAGATCCGCGAGCTCGACGGCGAGCGACAGTCGCTCGTCTACAACCACCACCACGAGCTCATCGACGCGAGCGACACGATCCGCAAGGTGCGCTCTCGCTCTCTCTGTCGCTCCTCGACGGCGCTCCCGCTCACGTCCTCGCCCGCAACAGATGAAGAGCCGCGCCGAGGCCCTCGACACGTCGCTCGACGCCCTCAAGACGTCGTTCCAGTCCATCTCGCAGCTCTCGGCCTCGCTCGCCCCGCCGCCGTCGTCCACCACCACCGCCCCCTCGACCGCGACCGCCGCGCCGCGCTCCCCGCCCGCGACGCCCTCCCGCCCGCGCCTCGACCCGCTCCCCGAGTCGCCCGCCTCGCCGACGACGAGCCGCGACGGCCCCGACTCGACGCCGACGCGCCGCGCGCGGTCCGCCTCGAGCGCGACGACCGTCCCCTCGGCGGCGGCGGCGGTGGGGCCCGCCGAGCCCCTCGAGCCGTTGTCGCCCCTGACGCACCTCTCGGCGCTCTTGTCGCTCCCGACGCTCCTCCGCGCCTTGCTCGCGCCGAGTGCAGGTGCGAGCGAGCGAGGCGGCGGCGGCGGGAGGGCGCGCGCGGATGCGCTGTGGGGGACGTGGGAGCCGGCGCTGCGCAGCTGGGAGGACGCCGGGGTCGAGGGCGCGAGGGAGGTCGGCATGGAGTGCAGGGAGGTGCTCAGGCCGGGAGCGGACGCGCAGGGGCGGAGGTTCAGCGTGTCGGCCGTGTCGCAGAGAGGGTGAGCCGGGGCGGTGCAACTCGTTGTCGCGATCCTGGCGCCGTCCCTCAGTGTCACTGGGGAGTGCTCGAGAGCTGTCTGTGCAGCGTTGCATGGTGGCAGGAAAGCTGAGACGAGCCGGTCGGCCGGCACTACTTCATCAGCTCTGGTCGTTCGGTCGCGTCCACTCTCCACCTCGCAACACGCACCAGCCAGCTCGTCGAGGTCACCCCGACGCTCCTTGAGTACACCTACCCCGCCAGCACAGCTCGGCACGCCGCCCCTTCCACCCTCCCAGCACACGCGCCTCGACGTCCGCACAGCACCGCGACTCGCCCTCGCCCTCGCTGGCCCGCCTCGCCCAGGCAGGCATGGTGCGCGACATGAGCACCTCGGCGTCCTTCCGCACCGCGGGCCCCTCTCCGTCCCGCCCCTCCCGCCGCCCCTGTGGCCGCCGCCTCCCCCTCGTCCTCTTCCTCTCGACCCTCGCCTTGTCGCTCTTCGTCCTCTTGCGCAAACGCGACGGCGCCGCGCAGGCCGTCAGGAATGCGGCCGACATGGAGGGCGCAGACGAGGCCCTCCTCGAGGTGCTCGTCAGGACCAAGGAGGCGATTGAGAACGAGACGTCGTTTCACGACCTCGGAATCTACGCCGACCGCGCCAAAGTCCTCCTCGTGCGTCTGCGCCTCCCTCTCCATACTTCTCTGTGGATCTGCTCGCGAGGTGTGCACGCTGACCCAGGCCGCGGACGTGCGCAGGAGCTCGACCTGTTCGGCGCGACCCTCAACGAGTCGTTCCCGCACCTCAACGAGTCGACCAAGGGCCTGTACGCCCGCTCGGTGCAGCACCACCACCAGGAGCTCCTCCAGACGCTGTACCCGTTCGTCAACAAGTCGCCGAAGATGCCTCGCACCGTCGCCGGCGTGCGTCCTCTCGCCCTCCCCCCACGCCTCGAGGAGAGCCAGCTGACCTTCCCGACACCCCGCAGCTGCGCGAGTCGTACAAGATCCCGAGAGGCATCATCATCCCGTGCGGTAACGAGCAGTTCATCTATGCCGGTGCGCTTGCCCTCCTGCCCGTCGACCTGGACCTCCTCCTCCTGCTCGGGTCGCTCACGCTCGCCGCCCGTGGCCGCAGTGCACCTCATCGCGACGCTCAAGCACGTGCACAACACGGCGCTCCCGATCCACGTCGTCTACGCCGGCTCAGACGACCTCGTGCCCGAGAAGCGCGCCGCTTTGCGCTCGATCCACCCCTCGGTCGACACGGTCGACCTCCTCAACTACTTTGACGAGACGCACGTCGGGATCCACGGCGGCGGGTGGGCCATCAAGTCGTTTGCCGTCCTCGCGAGCCCGTTCGAGGAGGTCATCATCGCCGACGCCGACGCCATCTTTGTCCAGGACCCAGAGCGGCTGCTCGACGAGGACCCGGGCTACAACGAGACGGGCACGCTCTTCTTCCGCGATCGCGAGATCTTTGCCGGGTGGGGCCAGGTGCGTCTCTCTCTCTCTCTCTCGGATCGAGCGTGGTCGTCGTCCTCTCGCTCGCACGGACCCCTCTGACCCTGCCCCTCCTACCCTCGCTCGCCTTCCCTCCTGCCCGCCTGCAGGTCCACGAGTGGTTCCACTCGGTCATGAAGGACCGCGAGCCATCGGCGCAGCTGCAGCGCTCGCGGTGGTGGGCCGACCAGGCCTCGCGCGAGGAGATGGAGAGCGGCGTCGTCGTCTTCGACAAGCGCCGCACGACCGTCGTCTACGGCCTCTTGTTTACGGCGTGGCTCAACACGAGGGTCGTCAGGGAGGAGGTGACGTACGAGAACACGTACGGTGCGTCGGCGGGGCTTAGTCTCCCTCCCCTGAGCGCTCGTCGAGAAGGCTGACTCGGTGTTCCCCTTGCAGGCGACAAGGAGTCCTTCTGGATGGTGCGCCCTCGTCTCGCTCTCCTCATCTCGCTCTCCCACCCTCTTCCTCGAGCTGACGCTCGCCCCTCGTCGTCGCCCGCAGGCGTTCGAGCTCTCGGGCCTCCCCTACCACCTCGACCGCGAGTACGCCGGCATCATCGGCCAGCTCACGCACCCCGACACCAAGGCGCACTCGATCGACACGTTCATCCAGAGCGACCACCTGTTCCACCTCGACCACCGTGCGCCCTCTCCTCCCTCGTCCGTCTCCTCCGGCGCGGAAGCTGACTCGGCTCGTGCGACGCTCACGCAGGCGGGCGGCCGTTGTGGTGGAACGGATCGTTGTTCCAGGTGCGTTCTTGCGCTCTTCGTCTCTCGCTGACGCTTGGCCGCTAACGAGCGACTCGCACGTCCTGCAGGAGAAGCGCGTCAAGGACCGGTCCGTCACGGCTTTCCCTCTCGCACGCGCGCACCTCGTCTACATCACAGCTGCTGAGGCTCGTGCATTGTCGTAGACCTTCAGTGTCCGTGGCTGACGGTCCCCTCGATGTCCCGCAGCGGCTACCTCATCGCGACGCACTGGTCGCCGGGCACGACCGACTGGAACTGCGACACGGGCAAGCTCCCTCTCGCTCCCTCGCGCTCTCGGAGGCGGTACTGACGCTCCTCTCGACGCCCTCGCAGAGCCCTGGAGCATGCGCGTCGACATGCGCGACGTGCACTCGCTCGAGACGGACGGCAACTTTACGCGCGTCCTCACCGACATGATTGGCGCGGCCGTCTTCTGGGAGGGCAGGTTGTGCGTTTCGGTCTCGCTCTTCCCTCGCTCGTGCCCGGCGGCGCCGGCCTCGTGCCGGTGCGCTCGGCTTCAGGAGGATGAGCCGGAACCTCGACTGACGCCCTCTTCTCCTCGCTCGCGCGCAGCCCTCGCCTGCTAGAGCGTCACTACGCGACCGACACGATGCCTCGTACCTAGACGACGTCGGAGACTGTACACGTAGACGGGCTTAGGAACGCAGCTTGGTGCACACGGCTCCTGAACGAGAGCGCGAGCAGCGAGGAAGAGGCTCGAGTCCCGCTCCGCCTGTACGCTTCTGAGAGGGGTCCGGCGAGTAGTACAAGTATCCCTGGGCAGCGTGAGCAGCTCACGCGCACCGAGTTGCTGTGAAAGAAGCGCGAAAAAGGGGCCGAGGCAGGGCTGGCTCGCGCTCTCGAGCCCGACTTGCTCTCGCTTTCTCCGTCCCGTCGCCCACCATGGTCAGTCGCTAGTTCCTTGATGCGCACCCTACTCCCCTCGACTCGACCGTTCGCCCGCGCACCACCAGCCCCAACGAGCGAGCCGTCGCCGCTCGTCAACAGCGAGCAAAGTTCTCGCCGCCGCACGCGGCTCGCGACGACGTCCGGCGGTCGTCGAGGGCGGGCGAGAAGGGCTGCAGAGTGCGCCAGGGCAGGAATGCGCGGTGCCCGAGACGGCACAGGGCGCAGGGAGGCATCGTTGAGGTGCGGCGGCCGGGTCGAGCTGAGACGGGGTCGAGCAGGAGGAGGGGGTCACCCAGGCTCGTCCGCCGGTTCGATATCCGTGCGCTCGTCAGGAGGGCCAGCGCAACATCCCACGAGACTGCTGTAGAAGCGGCGCATGCTGACCATTCGTCCCCATCCTTGTGCCCCCTCGCCAACAGTCCGTCAACGCCAAGGTCCGTCTCCTCGCCCTCCCTCTCGCCCTGCAACCCCACAACCGCAGCATGCTGATCCTAGACTGCCCACGCACAGATCTTCAGGACCGCCAACGCGCCGCGCACCGCGCCGGACGCCACGGAGACCCTCGTCGCCCAGGCCCTCCTCGACCTCGAGAACAACGTCCCGGACCTCAAGGCCGAGCTCCGCCCCCTCCAGATCTCGGCGGCTCGCGAGGTTGACGTCAAGGGTGGCAAGAAGGCCATCGTCGTCTTCGTCCCGGTCCCCCAGGTCAAGGCCTTCCACAAGATCCAGGGCCGGTCCGTCCCCCTCCTCCCTCGTCCTCCTTCTCGGGTGTAGCTGACGCTCCCTCGTCCGTGCGCGCACAGCCTCACCCGCGAGCTCGAGAAGAAGTTCTCGGACCGCCACGTCGTCTTCATCGGCCAGCGCCGCATGATGCGCAAGCCGACTCGCGGCTCGCGCGTCAAGCAGCAGCGCCCGCGCTCGCGCACCCTCAAGGAGGTTCACGAGAAGATCCTTGAGGACCTCGTCTTCCCGACTGTGCGTCCTCGCTCGCTGTACTCGGTGTCGATCCCGGGATAGTCGCGGCGCCGGACAGGGTACCTGGGCTCCTCCTCGGACACGGTCGCTGGATGATGGTGCCACGGCAGTGGCTCTGGAGCATGCGGATGTGAGGCCTTGGGCTGATTTGCGCTCGCCACCTTGACTTCTGCCTGTTGCAGGAGATCACCGGCAAGCGCACCCGCCAGGCCGTCGACGGCTCGAAGACCATCAAGGTGTACGGCCTCGCCTCTCTCTCTTCCTTTCTCTCTCTCTGTGCATGACCAGTGACTGACTCGAAGCACGCACACAGCTTCCTCGACCAGAAGGACGCGACCAACCTCGAGTGCGTCTCCCCCTCCCCTCTCCGCCTCCTCTACCTCTCCCTCGGCCTCCTTCCTCCTCGATCAGCTTATTGACGCGCGCTATTACTGCAGGTACAAGCTAGAGTCTTTTTCGTCGGTCTGTGCGTAATGCGCGGTTCCCAATTTCTCGTACGACTCGTCGACTCACCCACAGACCTCTCTCGACGCGCACAGACCACCGCCTCACCGGCAAGAACGTCGCGTTCACCTTCGCCGACACCGTGCGCCACTCTCTCTCTCTCTCCTCCCACAGGCGGTTCTCGTCGGCGCGGCGGTCGAGCCCGTCGTCGTTGCGAGCCGTCGCTGACCTCGTCGACACCTGCAGGCCTAAGCTCGCCCTGCGAGTCCGGTTCGACGGATGTTTGGTGCCCTGGTGCGCTCGTGCAATGGCCACGATGCCTGCTGGCGTTTGACGGATACCCTTCTTGTTCGTGCGCGACCGAGAGAGAGAGAGAGAGGGAAGCGCGAGAGGGGACCGAGCGGGCGAGCGAGGGGAGGGCGCACGGCGTCGCGAAAGGCCAGGACAGCGAGTCAGTGAGAGCGTGAGAGCTGCTGCTCGGCAGGCTGTCTCGGCAAGAAGCACAGACGAGAGTTGAGGGGCACGGCACGGCCGACTCGACGACGACGACGACGAGAGGCCGGGTGGTGCGAGCTGTCTCCGCGCTCACGCACGCCCGCCGCAAGCTGGCACTGCGTCTGCGCTCGATCCTGTCGACTACACTGCAGCACACCCGCACACACTGCACGATGGCCGCCGCTCCTCCCTCCCCCACCGCCTCATCATCATCTCCCTCGAGCTCCACCCCCGCGTCCACCTCGACCGCCACGCCGACGCCGACAAGCACCGCCCAGTCGGGCGACGGCTCGGACGCGGCCGACCGCAAGCGCGCGCACCGCGCCCAGAAGAAGGCCGAGCAGCAGGCGCGCAAGGACGAGCGGCGCAGGTTCGCCGACGAGCACGGCGTCGACCCGGCCGACCTGCCGCCGAGCGTCGCGAGCGCGCTCAAGAAGGGCGCAGGGCCGGGCGACGTCAAGCCCAAGGGCTTTGTGCCGCGCAAGTGGGTCGAGGTGCCGGCTCGCGACGAGGACGGCGAGGTCGACGAGGCGGGCGAGGGCAAGCAGGTCGCCATCCTGTCGTGGAACGTGTGTCGCCTCTTGCTCTGTGCCCATGCTGCGGTCGAGCGGCAGCTGTCGCTCGGTGCGGCTTTGTGACTCCGAGCACGTCGCTGACCCTCTCCTCTTCCTCCACTGCAGATGCTCGCTCAGGCCCTCGTCCGTGAGCACGAGTCGACCTCTCGCAGGCTCGACGACGAGGTACTGACGCGATTCTGCTGCAGGACGAGAGCTCTTTCCCGGGAGCGACTGCCTCAAGGTGCGCTGCACGGCCCTCCTCCTCGACTCGCCCACTCACGCCTTTGCTCTTCCCTCGTGCAGGGCAAGGACCGCCTTCCCGCCCTCATGGAGCAGTCCGTCTCCTTCTCGACGTCGCTGCGCCCTCTCTCGCACGAGCTGACGCCTGCATGTCGTTGCGCAGGGTCCTCTACTACGACCCTGACATCGCCTGCCTGCAAGAAGTCGACCGCCTCTCGGAGCATCTGCCGTCGCTCACGCTCTCGTACGGCTACACGTCGTTCGTCGGGTACCGCAACAAGTCGCACGGCCTCCTCATCGCGCACAAGAGCTCGGTCTTCAACAAGGTCGGCGAGCGCGGCATCCGCCTCGACGACCTCGCGCTCGACGACTCGGCGCTCGAGTTGCAGGACCCTCCTCCCGCCTCCTACGACGCCGAGCCGCAACAGAGCGCCTCGGCCGCCAACGCCGCCGACGAGCCCGAGAAGCTCACCGAGAAGGAGAAGGAGATCCGTGCGCGCCCGCCCGACGCCGCGAGCACGTCGAGCAAGGCCTCTCGCCGCGCCGCCGGCCTCTCGCGCGCGACGCGCAACGTCGGCCTGTTCGTCGCGCTCGAGTTCAAGGACGCGCCCGGGCGCGGCGTCGTCATCGGCACGTCACACACGTTCTGGCACCCGAGCCACGTCTACGAGCGCGTGCGGCAGACGGCGCTCCTCGTCAAGGAGCTTGAGCGCTTCCGGGCGAGCGACGACAAGTGGCACGACTGGCCGCTCTTCCTCGCAGGCGGTGCGTCCTCGCTCTCTGCTGCCCTCTCGAGCCGACCTGACGTTCTCTTCCCCTCGTGCTAGACCTCAACACGCAGCCTCGCGAGATGACCTACCGTCTCCTCACGGACGCACCCATCTCGCCGGACCTCGTCGGCGACTTTGAGCGCTCGCGCGTCGTGCACCAGAGCGTCGACAAGATGTGCGTTCTCCTCGCTCGAGCCTCTCTCTCTTTCTCCTTCACGAGCTGACCTTCTCCTCTCTCCCACCGCAGCTACGACCCGGACTACGTGCCGCCCGAGCCGCCTGCACCCGAGCCCAAGGAGGGCGAGGACGTCACCTCGGACGACCTGTCGCAGCATCCCGACCGCATCATCAAGAACTCGCGCCTGCCGACCGAGGACGACGGCCTCGCGACGCTCGAGCAGCTGCAGCACCTCTTCCGCCGCCCCGCCTCCCCCTCCTCCTCGCCCGCACGGGCCCGCCGCGTCCGCTCAGCCTACGGCGAGTCGTACGGCCTCATCCCGTCCGAGTCGCAGCGGTGGTACTGCGCGCGCAAGCCCGAGGTCCAGATGGGCAACGGCTGGCGCGTCGCCGAGCCCGAGGCCGACGTCGCCGCGCGCCTCGAGGGCTCGTGGAAAGAGCGAGTCGAGCGCGGCGACTTTGAGCCGCTCTACTCGAACTTTACGCCCTTGTGGAGATGCACGCTCGACTATCTGTTGCTGCTGCCGCCCTCGACCTCGAGCAACGGCGACACGCAGCGCCCGCAGCCGCGGTGGCGCAAACTGCTCGAGATGCACGACTTTCACGAGACGTGCGAGCCGGGCTTGCCGCGCAAGGGCGTCGAGCCGAGCGACCATGTCGCCGTCGCGACCGTCGTCGAGGTGTACTGAGCGACGTCCCGGCGAGCGCGTGGGCGGTGCGAGGTTCTCGCGAGGGGAGGAGGGACGAGCGCGGCGGCGCGAGGAGGGACGAGCGCGCTCGAGGGTTGGGGCGAGGCGGCGCGGTCAGACGACGAGCAGTTGTAGATGTACGCGCTGTGCATAGATGGCTGCTCTGAGACGAGCTTTGCCGCCGGCGAGCGTACGAGCGAGACGAGCAAGCTGAGGAGGCGACGAGGGGACCTCTCTCGCGCTCACGACGGCTGGATGCTGCGCAGACTGCCGAGGATCCATTACTGCCGGTCCCGTCGGCGTTCCCTCGCCCGCTCCCTCGTACACTGCCGCCGCCCTCGCCCGCTCCCGCTCGTCGCCGCCCGTCTAGTTCGGGTGGAGGTCGTCGGCGGTGGTGGTGGACGGGGTGACGCGGAACGGCTCCCACTGCCCTGGTGCCGGTGCCTCCTCGAGCTCCTCCCACCTGTGCGGTACAGTCATAAAAGAGGTAGAGGGTCAGCTGAAGGCTCGCGATGAGGACGAGAGGGAGGGGGCGCGAGAGGAGGAGAGGGAGAGAGGAGACGCACGACTTGAACTCGATCATCTTGCCGGCGAGCTTGAGCTCGTCGGTGGCCTGCATGAGGAGCTCCTCGACGATGCCGGCGCCGATGGCCTGCTCGACCTGCTCGATGCTCGCCTCGTCGCCGTCGCCGCCGAGGCGCTCGACGGCGGCGAGCCGCTCGCGGGTGATGGCCTCTGCGCTCTGGCGGTACACTGCCGAGGCGGGGATCTTGTCGAGGACGTTCAGGGTCGACTGGTACGAGTCGACGAGGGCCGAGAGGGGCTCGGGGTGGACGGGGATGCCAGTGATGCCGGTCGAGAGCTTGGTGCGCAGGGACGCCGGGGCGGCCTTGCTGGCCTGGGGCGCGGCGGCGAGGAGGATCCTGGTGGCGCGGAACATGCTGGGCGAGCGAGGGTGGTGAGGACGAGATGAGGAGGCGGACCCGGTTTCGAGGACGAGCTGCTGTCGACCACACCGCTCGACGCCCAGGCCCGTGCTGCTCGTGTGCTCTCTGTGCTGCTACTCTGCTTCTATAGCGTGCGGCCAGGCGCAAGCGCGGCAGCAGTCTTCCCCTCCCTCTCCTCCTCCTCGTCGACCGCTCCCTCTCTCGCCGGCCACGTTCCTGCCGCAGCGGGCCTTGGTTACGCCATCGCGGCGAGCCGGTTACCGCTCTGGGCGGCTCGGGTGACTCTGCGTGCGAGCGGCGGGCGATGGTGCGCTCGCCGACGCCGACGCCGCCAACCGAGCTCCTGTCCTCCGCCCGGCAGAAGACGCCCGCGCTACCGTCGAGCGAGACACTCTCCTGAGCGTCTAGCGCCCCACGTGCACGTCGTTATCACGGCGGGCGAGGCGGGGCGGACCGACACCGAGGCGGCTTTGGCCCCGACGGACGCTCAGGAGATTCGCCGGAGGCTCGAGCCAACGCCTCCTCGCCGCACTTTCCGTGGATCTCGGGCAGCGAGGGCGCCAGCTGCGGGCGTGTGCCCTTCGAGGCGCAGCGAGGCACGGCTTGCTCTCCTTCGTTTCCCTTCCCCCGCCGCCGCTGCTCCGACCATGCGCCGAGCCGCTCTCTTCTCCGCCGCTGCGGCCGCTCTCGCCGCGTCCGCCACCGCCCTCCGCCAGCCCTACGAGTATCTCCAAGCCCTCGAAAAGTTCCAGGAGGCGTGCGTCGTCTCGGTCTCGCGTCCTCAGCCACTCGATCGAGCCGCGCACTGACCCCGTCCGACCTGCAGCTTCCTCGACCCGCAGTCAGTCCTCGAAGCCGGTCACTTTGACCTCCTCGCCGAGGACATGGTGGGCCGAGTCGACGTGACGACGAGTGCGTCCCCCTCTCGTCGTCGTCGCCGTCGCCGTCCAGCCGACCTGACCTTCTCAACTCGCCCACAGCGTTCGAGGGCGCCGACCTCAACATCGAATACCTCTTTGGCCTCTTTGCCGGCATCCGCAACATCTCGTCGACGTCCATCCTCGGCTACCCGGCGGCGCAGACCATCCAGACGCTCATGGTCGAGCCGCCGTTGGTCTACTTCAGCGCCGTGCTTGAGCTCGCGTACGACACGATCGGGCAGCGACTCCCTGTCCAGGTCGACGTCACGACGGCGTGGAACGACGACCTCAAGATGATCTCGTACGACGCGTCGTTCCGCCGCTTCCCTCGTGCGTCCCGACTCTCTCCCTCTCCCTCCTCGAGGAGCGCGACGCGACTGACCCTCTCCCTTGCCCTCTCGCAGAAGCATGGGAGATCGTCCAGGAGAGCATCGCGCCCGTCGTCGCCAAGGAGCTCGGCGAGACGTACATCCCGGGGACGACCGACCGCTCGGCCCTCATGTCCCGCAAGGCGGCAAACCAAATCTGCCCGACGGCGATGCAGCACTGCACGGGCGCCAACCAGCAGTACGAGTCGTACGACGAGTGCTACGAGTTCCTGACCGAGGAGAGGCGGTGGGGCGAGATCTACGAGGGCGGGCTCGACGTGCGTCCCTCTCTTCCTCCCCTCGCCGACCTTCTCGAGCCTCGACTGACGGCCTGGGTCACCCTGCAGACGACTTGGTGCCGCTACGTCCACCTCAACATGGTGCCGTTCCGGCCCGACGTCCACTGCGCGCACATCGGCCCCTCGGGCGGCGACATGTGCAGTGCGTCCCTCCGTCCTCCCCCTCTCCCTCCTTCTCTCCTCCTGGGCCTGACCCTCCCCTCCCCGCTCGCAGTCGACCGCGACTACGCCGAGACGACGCGCGCCTTCCCGTTCAAGCAGACGTTCGTCGCGCCCAACACGACGTGGAACGACCGCGACATGCGCGGCCTGTCGAGCCACTCGATCTCGGAGCTCGCCAAGGCCAAGCTCACGCTCGTCTTCCCGACGACGGTCGCCTTCGTGCGTGCTCTCCTCGCCTCCCCGCAGCGTCGTCGAGCCGAGCTGACTCCTCGTCGCCATCGTACAGTTCTCGGTGCCGCTCTTCGTCTTCTTCATCATCCTCTACCTGTCGGCCAAGGCGACCGAGTCGTGCTTCATGCGCTACTCGAGCGAGTACTGCAAGCTGTCGCCCGCAAACCAGCGCAACACGGTCACCTGTGCGTCCTCGCCCCTCACTCAGTCGCTTGACGTCCCCGCGCTCACCCTCTCTCTCCCTCTCCCAGACCTGCTCAACACGGTCTTCACGACGGTCGCACTCGTCCTGCAGCTCGTCGCGTCGCCGGTCTTTGTCCGCGCCTTCTCGCAGCTCGCGTTCGAGGCCATCACGCTCACGGCCGCCATCGTCTCGGCTCTCTGTGCGTCCTCTCCCTCTCGTCTCTCCCTCGCCGGGCTCGACTGACGCTCTCCGGCCCACAGACATCTTCGAGATGGTCTACCGCGAGTCGATGCGGCCGTCGCTGCTCGCTCACCACTTCTGCGTGCGTGCGCTCGGACCCCTCTTCCTCTCTTCCTCGCGCTGACCCTCCTCCGCTCCTGCAGACGCTCCTCGCCATCATGTCGCTCTTCATCACGATGGAGGCGACCTGTGCGTCCTGCTCTCTGTCCCTGAGCCCGAGCCGCCGCTGACCTCGAGCTCGTCGCGCAGTCCATCCCGCCATCGTCACCGTCGGCGCCATCTGGCTCTTCCAGGCGACGACCGAGCAGTCGGTCTTCATCGGCCTCCTCATGTGTGCGTCTCTCGTTCTGCTCGTCGCCGCCGCAGAGGCCCCTCGCTGACGTGCTCGACCTTGCAGACCGTCTCGGGTGCGGCGCGCGCAACACTCGCCGGGTCCTTCGCTTCGCCGCCGTCCAGTCCTTGTGCGTCGCGGGCTCACTCTTTCCCACTCACCCTGCTCGCACTGACCCTCCTCGCCGTCTCGCAGCTTGTTCAAGTTCGCTTCCGCCATCTGGCTCCTCGTCGAGCACAGCCTGCGCCTGGTCCAGTTCCACTCGGACCCTCGCGACATCTACTTCTCGGTCGTCGTCTACGTCGTCGGCGCGCTCCTCCTCGCGACCCAGGTCTACGGCTCCTGGGCCGTGTGGGCCATCTCGCTCAAGCTCGACAAGGCTGCCTACTGCGACGTCGAGCGGCCGTCGCACCCCGCCGCCGGCTCGGGCGCACCGCCCGGCCAGTCGCCGATCTCGAGGGGCCGCCGGGCGCGCCTCGCGAGCGACGGGTCGTCGATTGGCGGCGTGCTGCCGAGCCCGGCGCTGTCCAACGCCCCGACCCTGGTCGACTTCCCGGTCCAGTTTGGCGGCGGCGATAGCGACTGCGAGTCGCCGCGCAAGCACCTCAAGGTCCCGCCGAGCCCTGTCTGAGCGCTTCCCTGGCTAAGTCGACGAGGAGGACGTGTCGTTCTGGAGGAGGAGGAGGAGCGAGGAGGAGGCTCGAGGACGGCGAGGTCCCGTCTCCACTCTCTTTTTATCTCTGCGCGTAGACGACTCTCATTCTGTGCAAAAGCTCTCATCAGTAACGTCGTGCTCGGGAAGCAAGCGAGAGCGAGAGCGAGAGAGCAGGAGACCCGACTTGGCCGCGGTGAGCGACGGACTTGGTGGAAAAGCGCGGGCGGGGAGGTCGTCGTCCTCAGCTCTCCTCTACGCGCACCATGTCGTTCCTGGCCGCAACACGGAGGGCTGTCAGGGTCCGTTGCACCTCTGCTAATCGTGCACGCGCTCCCAGCTGACGTCGAGCTCTCTCCACAGCCCTCGTTCGCGTCGTGCTCCCGGTCGCTCGCAACCGAGGCCGCCGTGCCTCTGGGCGGTGCAGGCGATGCCCAGGCAGCACCAGTAGCCTCATCGTCGACCTCTGCGCCTTCCTCCCGCGACGCCCTGCCCTTTGACGGTGCGCTCCCGTCGTCCTCCTCCTGGTCCTCATCTCCCTCTCGCAGAGCTGACCTCCCCTGGCCTCTTGCTCGCACGCAGCCGAGTCGTCTCTCGGTGATGCCTTTGTCCACGTTCGCCTGCGGCGCTTCTACACGCCCAAGGTCGCCACCTCGCCCGACTCGACCTCGACCTCGACCGAGCCCATGGTCGTCCCCCTCCCCGCTCCCCTCTTCGACGTCCCCGCCCGCCCCTCCCTCCTGCACAAGATCGTCACGGCGCACCTGTCGTCCCTGCGCGCCGGCACCGCCTCGACCAAGAACCGCGCCGAGGTCGCCTTCAGCGGCAAGAAGATGCGCCCGCAGAAGGGCACCGGCCGCGCCCGCCTCGGCGACCGCGGCAGCCCCATGCTCAAGGGCGGCGGGCGCGCGTTCGGCCCGCGGCCCAAGGGCCCCGACGGCTGGCTGCGCAAGATCAACCGCAAGGAGGAGCAGCTCGGCCTGCGCGTGTCGCTGTCCGAGAAGTGGCGCTCGGGCAACCTCGTCGTCGTCGACAAGCTCGGCCTCGACGAGCCGCGCACCCGCGTCCTGAGCCAGAAGCTCGCGACGCGCGGCTGGACCGACGCCCTGTTCGTCACGGCGAGCGACGCGGCCCGCACCGCCGACCCGGCGTCGGTCCAGTCGCGCGCCGCGTTCGAGCTCGCCGTCGGCAACATCCCCGACGTCGCGCTCGTCACCGACGTGCACGACCTGACCGTGTGGGACATCGTCAAGCGGCGCAGCGTCGTCATCGAGCTCGACGCCGTCGACGAGGTCATCGAGCGCGTCGACCCGTACGGGCCCTTTGTCGAGCAGTACGAGTTTGACCCCGAGGAGGAGTTCGAGTTCGACGAAGCAGAGGTCGAGGGCGAGGCAGAGGCGGCGCTCGCGGATGCCGTCGCGGCCGAGACGGCGCAGCAGCAGGAGGCGCGCGTGTAACCTGGTCGTCGTCCTCTTTCTCTCTGTCTCTCGCTCGCATGCTCTCGGGAGCCGATCGACAAGGACGCTCGAAAGTCGCACAGAGTACTTCCACTGCTAGTTGGTGCTGCACGGGCGGATGAGAGGAATGCCGTTCTCGAAACTGCCCTTGCGCTCGAGTCCCTCACTGCTTGGGCAGCATCGCCGCGACCGCCTCCCTGACGTGCTCGACAAAGACCTGCGGCTTCTCGAGCGCGGCAAAGTGCCCGCCGTCGTCGGCCTCCTTGAACCAGCGCAGGGTGCCCGAGCGCGCGGCGTCCTTGGGCGTCGGGCAGAAGAGCTCGTTCGGGAACGACGAAAGAGCAAAGTTGGACAGGTGGTACTTGGGCGAGGTGAGGAACGTGCTGAAGTGCGGGTTGAGGGCGTAGGGGAGGAAGCTCGAGCCAATCGAGCCGGCTGTGGGGGGTCTGAGCGTCAGTTTGTCGAGGAGCGCGACGAGGGAGAGGGAGGGACGCACTGAACCAGTAGAGCGACAGGGTCGTGTACAGGGCGTCGCGGTCGAGTCTGTGAGGTACACGCGGGTCAGCTGAGGGCGATCGAGGGCGAGAGAGACCAGGCGCACGTCGGGTTCGAGTGCTTGCTCGCCGCCTCGATGCCGGGGACCATCTGCGCGACGCCTCAAGATCAGCTCGGGCTCGTCGAGGGGTCGAGAGGACGGGCGAGTGCGCACCTTCTCTCCGATCCAGGCAAGCAGGCCGATCGGCGAGTCGTTGAGGCCGTACGCGGGCGTGCGCGGCTGCGACGAGGGGGAGGTCCGTGAGCAGGCGGCGCTCTCTCGATGGCGCAAACGAGTTCCGCACGCACCGTGAGCTGCTGCATGGCGTAGTAGGACGAGCTGCAGGTCCGCAGGACGTCAGGCTCCTTGACCGAGGAGAGAAGGTGAGCGAGGAGACTCACCCCTTCTCGAGGTAGGCGACGCCGCGCTCAATCTTGGCGCGCTGCGCATCGGGCAGGACGAAGCGCGGCATCCAGTTGAGAAGTACGCGCGGGTTGAACTGGTTGAGCGGGAACGGCGGCGGGACAGGGCAGAAGTTGAGGTGGACGGCTGGTTCAGCACACGAGGGTCAGGGTCCGTGCGGGATGGTCGGGCGCGAGAGAGAGCGGGACGCACCGATGCAGTGCTCCTTGTGGAGCGCACCGAGGCAGCGAGCCGTGATCGAGCCCCAGTCGCCGCCCTGCGCAACGTACCTGCGCGCGAGGAAGAGAGAGTCCTCGTCAGCCTGCGGTTCTCAACGACGCGATCGGAAGCGACGCACGTCTCGTAGCCGAGGCCCGTCATGAGCTTGTCAAAGACCCTCGCCGTGTCCTCCATGCCCCACTTGGCCGTCTTGGGCGGCGACGAGAACGTGAAGCCGGGCTGCGAGGGAACGACGCAGTGGAACGCTTGGGCGTCGCTCGACTCGGGCTCCGCGAGAGACGCGACGACGTGCTCGAACTCGTGGAAAGAGCCGGGCCATCCGTGGCACAGGATGAGCGGGATCGCGTCGGCGCGGGTCGAGCGGTGCTGGAGGAAGTGGATCGACAGGTCCTCGATGTCGACCGTCCAGTGGTTCAAGCTGCAGGGTCGACGGACGAGTCAGCTCATTTCGGCCGTCTTGATGGCGTCGAGGGAACAAGCGGAGCGCACCTGTTGAGCCGCTTCTGCACCGCCTCCTGGTCGAACTGGCGCCAGCCCTGGGCGAGCTCCTTCATGAGGGCGAGCTCGGGTCCTGCACCGAGGCCAAAGCTGTTGTTGAGGTCGGTATCGGCGACGTCGAGGGGCACGACCTCTTGCGCGGGCCAGCGGGCGTTGTCGAGGCGGCGGTGAAGGTCGTCGACCTGCGAGGACCAGTCGACCGAGAAGGGCCTGGGCGGCGAGGCGAACGTGTGGCTGGACATCTTGAGATGAGTGGTCGTGCTGCACGTGCTGTACGGGGCAGCAGGTGCCGTGTGCGAGCAAGCCGAGCGGTCGACAAGTTGCGCTGGAGCGCGCGCCGGACTTGGCGGCCGCCCCGCACACGGCCGGGTCGCCGGTCGCCGCTCCCTCCTCGTCCTCTTTCGCATCTTACCGTTCTTGCTCGAGCTTGCTTCTTTCTCTCTCTTTGCGGCAATCCTGGCCCATCTTCTCTCGGCGTCGCTCAGACGATCTGCGACTCTGCTCATGCTCGTCTCGGATCTGTGGGCGACTCGGCGCTGCCTCGCTCGGCGAGGTCTCTTTTCGCCGTCGCAGCCGCTGCTCTCGCTTCGAGCTCTTCAGTCCTTTGCGAGGCGCTCATGGTCGGGGAGGAAGCAGGCCCGGTGAAGCCGTCTCAGGTCGTGCCGCGCACTGACCTCGTGCGCTCTGGCCTCCTTCCTCGGCTCTCTCGACGTCGTCCTCGCCTCCGTTCTCGTGCGTCCTGTGTTTGCGGTACTTAATGGGCGTTTGTCACTCGAGGCGCTACGCGATACGTCTTCTCGTCTCCTCGCACGCGCTGCACGACCGCACGGCGCGAGCGAGGAGGGTGGACCGAGGGCAGGAGCGGACGTCTGCAACTCGAGCACGACAGACACGCACGCTCTCGGTCGAGCAGCGAGGCACGAGAGTCGACGCGAGAGGTGAGAAGAGCTCGCTTGAGAGCGAGGAGAGCGAGTCGGGCCCGTCCTCGTCGACTTGAGAAGGTCGACCTCGACGAGTCGCTCTGTCCCCGAGAGCAGCCTGCCTGGCTCGGGTGCGCCTCTCGACCGTCTCTGCGAGCTTGCACAGGACTGCGGAAGGCCGGCGGTGGCGCGGCGAGGCGAATGTGGGAGCTGCAGGGGCTCTGCGACGAGCGGCGCACGGGCCTCTCTTTCGTCGGCGCCTCTCGTCGACTGTACTGCCGCATCGAGCCTCTGAGGTTAAGGGGCAGTTGCCGGGCGGCGTGTACGAACTTGCTGCTAGTCTTGTCGGACGCAGGGAACGGCGACAAAAAGAGAGAACAGGGTTCGTTTGCTGTGGCCGGGAATCGAACCCGGGCCGTTTGCTGCCCGCAAGAAAGGGGTGGAAGGCAAACATTCTACCATTGAACTACCACAGCCTCAATAGCTCGCCATTGGCCGTTGTACGTACACATAAAGCGGCGTAAGAGGAGCCCGCTCGGACCTCCTTTCGCTCACCATCGCTGCCCTCGACCTCGCCCTCCTGCGCACTGGCACACGAGCCAGTCTCTACGGCACCTTCACCGTGCCAGGGACGACCCCTGCCCTCGTGCGCGCACCTCGCGCTCGTGCCGCCGCTCGGACCTCGCCCTCGTGAGCTCTGCTCGCGAGGCCGCTCTCTCGCTCTTTCTCTTCACCTGTCGGCCCACAAGGAACGTCAAACGAGCTGCAGCACGTCGCCTCGAGGCGCATCGAAAGCGAGAGCGACAGACAGAGAGAGGGCCGAGGGGATCGGGTCGTCGACCTTCCCTCGAGGCAATCGCTCAGGTCGTGCACGCGCTCGGGCTCTCTCTCTCTTTCTCTCGCACACACGCTCCTCCTCCTGACTCGATGGGCAAGGCGAGCTCGTGCAAGCAACACAAATCGTGATTCTAAAGCGCGCAACCTCCTCCCGCTCGCTCGCGCCCGACTCGCCTCGGCGCTCGTCCGCCCTTCCTGCGAGCTAGCCTTTCTGCCACGCCTCGGCCGTGAAGTCGTCGTCCGCCGTCGCGCGCGTGTACCGGAGGAAGAGCGGCTCGACGGCCGAGCGGTACTCGAAGCGGAGGACGAGGGTCGTCTTGAGAAGGACGACGAGGCCTGCGAAGCTCGGGTGGCGGGCGCTGAAGGTCGCGGGCGACATGTCGATGTAGTCGGCGACGAGGCTATTGGGATGCCCCGAGCAGGCGAGGTAAAAGTCGGTCATCGAGGGGAAGAGACGGAGGAAGGCGACGAGGCCGGCGTCAAGGCTCTGCGGCGGCGTGAGCTGCGCGTCAGCGGCTGCCCCGTCCCGCAGACTGCGAGAAAGAGAAAAGGGACGCACCCTACAGAGATCGACGAGGCTGATGTCGGCCTCGAGGTCGAGCTTGACGACGCTCGAGAACGGCCCGACGCGGGCCGGCGGCCCGAGCGGGGAGTACAAGACGTGCGCGACCCTGAGAACCTGCGGCTTGGCGAGCTGAAGGACGGTGTACATGACCTGGTACTGCTCGCTGCGGTGCGCGACGTCGTCAAAGCCGGCCGGAAAGACGTGGCCCTCGATAGCGAGCTCGAACGTGTTGAGGGGCACGGGACCGCTGCCGACGGCCTGCGCGCACAGGTACGACGATAGGGAGAGTCAGCGAGTGCGTCGGAGTACGCCAGACCATGTCGAACGCACCGTCTCGAGGGAAGGGAGGATCGTGGCGACGCCCTCGATGATGCCCTCGGCGCCGCCTCGCAGGCGAAGGGTGCGCAGAGTGCACCAGGGGACGGCGCAGCCCTCGAGCGTGTAGCTGTCGATGATGAGCGTGTCGAGACCGCCGCCTCGGCCATGGCGGAGCATCGTGTGATCGATCGTGTCGAGGACGAGAACGCGCACCGACGTCGTGCGCAGGTCGAAGGCTTGGTCCTCGAAGGACACGTCCGGGTCGAGCTCGAGCTGGTTCAACGACCGCATCATCGTGAGCACGTTGCTCGCCCGCAGCGGGATCATGCCGTCCGCGTCGGGCGTCGCGATAGTGTCGAACCTCAACGACTTGACATTCGGGAACGAGATGAGCACGTCGGCGACACTTGAGGGGAGGCCTTGCAAGGAGCAAAAGATGACGACGTCCTTGGCCTTGGCGTATGCGCTCGAGCGCACGTTGTTGACGAGGTTGGTCACGGCGCCGGGCGTGCTCGGCATGCGGAGCTCGACGTGTGACATCCAGATCGGGAGGGCGAGGTTATAGATACGCTTGCAGATGCGGATGAAGAACGTCTGGTCGCTGTGCCGTATGTTGTCCGACTCAGAGTCGTAGACGGCCTGGAAGATGTCGGCGAGGAGCTCGTCGGGGAGGTCGAGGAGCGAGGTGGCCCTTGAAGTCGGCTCTGCGGGTTCGACACGGCGAGGCAAGGTCAGCTGAGGCTCCAATACAGAGACTGTGCGAGCAGACGCACCTGCAGAGCCCTGCGGCGAGCCTGACGAGCTCATCGTCCACGAGACGAGGCGGTGTCGAGCCGAGATGAAGACGACGACCTGGGCGGAGCTTGCGGCGGGTCCGACTCGGTGCTTGAGGTCTCGATAGTAGCTCTCGGGGGCCAGCAGGTGGCAGGAGCTGTCGTGGGAGGAGGAGAGCTCGCCTCATCGCTCCTCGCGCCAAGTCGCGCAATCTCGCCGCCGGCACTCCTCCTCCCGCTACGCCTGCCACTGCCTAGAGCCACGCAAGCCGTCCAGCAGTCGACCAGGGACCACCACACGAGCCCGCGCCTCCCGTCGTCGCGCTTTCCCTTCCTCCCCCTCGACCAACCTCCGACTTAACCTCTCTCGGGCTCGCACCTCGACACACGCACTCGGCAGATCCGCCACCAGCCCGCAAGCCTTCAGGGACAAGCTCTCTACAAGGCCGACCCCCTCAACCAGCCGCCTCTCGCCCGCTCGTCGCCCGACATGCAGCGCTCCGAGATCCCCACCCAGCCGCCGCCCGCCAAACGCCCCGCGAGCACGGCTGCGAGCCTGATCGCCGGGTCCGCCGGCGGCATGTGCCAGGTCATCGCGGGCAACCCGCTCGACGTCCTCAAGACTCGGGCCCAGCTCGCCAAGCCGGGCCAGTTCAAGGGCACCATGGACATTGCCCTCCAGACGCTCCGCAACGAGGGCATCCTCGCCTTCTACAAGGGTGCGTCAGCCTCCTGCAGCTCTGGAAGAGGGCGACGGAGCTGACCTCCCTCTCCACGTCCTGCAGGTGTCACGCCGCCCTTGGTCGGCATCGCCGCCGTCAACTCGCTCCTCTTTGCCGCCAACACGGCCGCCCGCCGCCTCCTGTCGCCCTACCCGGACCAGCTCTCGATCCCGCAGATCATGGCCGCCGGCTCGATGGCGGGCTGCGTCCAGGCCGTCCTCGCGAGCCCGGTCGAGATGTTCAAGGTCCGGCTCCAGGCCCAGTACGGGCCCAACCCGAAGCGCCTGCGCGACATCGTCGGCGAGATGTACCGCAAGTACGGCTGGAAGAACGGCATCATGCGCGGGTATTGGGTGCGTCGCTCAACCGCGTTCTCGCCCGCCTCGACTCGACCGCTGACTCGCCCTCCTCTCCCAGATCACGTTCGTCCGCGAGATCCCCGCCTACGCCGGTGGGTCTCTTCTCTCGTGCGCGCTCGCAGCTCCCCCGCAGGGCGACGGCTGACGACGAGCGAGCGCAGGCTTCTACGCCGGGTACGAGTGGTCGAAGCGGGCGCTGCAGAAGAAGCTCGACACGCCGTCGCTCCCCGTCTGGGCGACCCTTACCGCAGGAGGAGTCGGCGGCCTCGGCTACTGGACCGCATGGTGCGTCCTGTGCTTCTCTCGAGACGCAGAGCGACCTGCTGACGCCCTCTCGCCCACAGCTACCCGCTCGGTCCGCTCTTACTCTCGGCCCGCCCCCTCGCGGACCGTGTTGACCCTCACCTCGTCTCGCACGCCCGCAGACGTCCTCAAGTCGCGCATCCAGAACGCCGAGCAGCCGCCGCGCGGCGCCAACTACATCACCAACACGTTCAAGCAGATCTACCGGCAAGAGGGCGCGCGCGCCTTTATCGCCGGCCTCACCCCGACTTGTGCGTCCTCCCCTACATGCTCGACGTCGAGATGCCGCGCTGACGAGCGCGCTTCCTCGCAGATCTTCGCGCGTGCGTGCGCTCCTCGTCGTCGCCTCTCGTCGACGTCTCGCTGACCTCGTGCTCCTCCTCGCAGGGTCCCGGCGGCAGCAGCGACGGTGCGCCTGGCTCCTCTGCCTCTCCTGACGGGCCGGAGGATCGTGCTGACGGACCTCTCCTGCAGTTTGTGGCTTACGAGCTCACGATGGAGTTCCTCGAGGAGCACACGTCGATTTGAGCATTCTCTTTCTCGATCTCCTCGTCTCCCTCTCCTCGCCTCGCGCCCAGAGAGGCTTCCGCACGCTCGCTATGTCTCCTGCTTCTGACCTCGTCGTGTCGTGAGAGGAGGAACGAGGTCCACGGACCCGGCTCCTCGCTCCGCGGAGTTGCCCGGGGGCCCGAGCGCGCTCCTCCAGCGCTCGCTTCTTCGCCTCTCGCTCTTCCCGACCTCCTCGACGACCAAGCAGACTTGCACTGCGAGCGCTCTCGGCCATGCAGGCGCCCCAGGGCCCGCCGTGCACGGCATGCCGCAGGCGCAGGGTGCGTTGACCTCTCTCCTTCCTTTCCCTCGCCTCGCTCGCCCGTCCTGATCTCAAGCACCGCCGCAGGTCCGCTGCAGCCGTACTCAACCCATCTGCTCCACCTGCCTCACGTACCGCAAGGCGCGCCCCACCCACCTCTGCGTCTTCCCGCCGGCGCCGCCCCCTCGCTCGACGCCTCGGCGCTCCGAGCGCGTCGCCGTTGACGTCGCGCCGTTCCTCCCCACCACCACACGCTCGAGAAGAAGCACTCGACGGCTGCTGCCCTGCGTCGCGAGCGCGACGAGGCCGCCGGCGGCGGTGCGGCGAGGACTGTCTCTGTCGAGGTCGAGGTCGCAACGAGCTCGAGTGCGTCCTCCTCCCACTCTTCCGCGCTCTTTCGACCCTCTCCGGGCTCCCCAGCTGATTGTGGACCCGCGGAACGCTCGCTCAGGCCCGGCAAGGCCGGCCAGGTCGCCAAGGTCGACTCGAGCGCGACGACCGTCGGTGCGGCTCCTCCAGTCGCCCTCCCGCCCTCCCTCGTCCTCCCCTCCCTGCCGACCTTCCCCTCCTCGCTCTCTCAGCACGTCGCCCCCCTGCCGACCGACGTCTGGTGCCCGCCCGTCGCGCACAGGTACGCGCCGCCGAGCGCGCTCCTCCACGCTGCGGTCGGGCCGCCGCCGCCGTCGAGGCCCGCCCTCACGGCCAAGCAGTACTCGCTCTCGCAGCACTCGCTCGGGAGCGGGACGGTCGCGCGACCCTCCCCGCCATCGCCGCACCAGCTCGAGGAGCCGCCGTGGTCGCTCGCCTTCCTCCTCAACTGAGCTGTCCCACTCTTCCTCGTCCCTCCCTCGCTTAGCCGCCTCTCCTGGCCTCTGTACCTCTTCAGACACTGTCTACTGTACCTCCACCCAATCTGCTCCCTCGTTCGTGCAATGAACCGCTTCTCAGCTTTCTCGAGGCGGCGGAGCGGCGTCACGAGCAGCGAGGACTTGTCTTCCGATTCTCTCTAGCGCTCGCGAGAGGCCCGTGCTGCTTCCTGACCCTGAAAGCGCAGAGCTGCGCTGTCGCATTGGCTTGCCCGCTCGAGGTCGACTTGGCGGCCGCCGCGGTCGCCACCTCGGCCCGCTCGCACTCGATCCTCGCTCCGCCAACCGCCGCTGCCGCACGAGCGCACCCACGCAGAGCTTGCGCCAGCTCTCGCAGCCCGAGTGAGCACCCGCACACGCCGTCACGGCCACATCCTGCTGCGCTGCGTCGACCGCCGTCGACTCGCGATGATGAGGTCCTCGAGGCGACCTCCTGCCCGCACGCTGGCCAGCTGGGCCGCAGGCAGGGCTGTAGCAGCTCGTTCATGCTGCGGGGCGTGAGCGGCGCGGCTCTGCGTCATCGCGCTAGCTGTGCCCGGTGACCGGCGAGTGCGCCATCTCGCGCGACCGGGAGGGTCCTCTGGCTCATCTCTCCGCACGGCCGTCGAGCAGCCACCGTCCCCGACGCCTTCTCCAACCTCGACAGCACAGCGACCATGCACCTCGAGCACCCGTGCGTCGCCCCCATCTCCCCCTCCTCTCCTCCTCCTCATGAGCTGACTCTCGGACACGCTCCCAGTCCTCCCTGCCCGCCCAGCTGCACCCACTGCCTCGCCTTCGACAATCATGCTCGCGCCATCTGCTCGCTGCCGCCCTCGCCCAACTCGAAGTGGTGCCCGGTGCACGAGGAGCTCCAGGTGCGCTCGAGCTCTTCGTCCGTCCTCCTCCTCTCGACTCGTCGAGCTGACCCGCGACCTTGCACAGGCCAAGCTCCTCAAGACGTACAAGCGTCTCACGGTGGCTTTTGAGTCGCACGACGTGGCGCTCCTGCCCTTGAGCTTCGAGGACGTTGTGCGCGAGCGCGACCTCGCGAGGTTGCGCCTTTGGAGCGAGGCGGCACGCCATCGCTGGTCTCTCGCTCGCCGGGTCATCGTCGCGAGGGCCGAGCATCACGCTCAGTTCTACGCTGGAGGAGACTGGGGCCACTGCCGCTTCGTCGAGACCGTGTGCGTCCCGTCCCGCCCGCCGCTCCTCCCGGTCGCTTAAAGGCTGACTGTCCTCCTTCTCGCAGCCGCCTCGAGAGCGCCAGGATGGAACGTTTCCTTCGAGTCCTCGATCAGCAAGCCTACTCGGTGCGTCCCTCTCGTCATCTTCGTGCGCTCGAGCCTGTGGCTGACCCAGCTTGTCGCGCGCAGGTCACCCTCGCCCAGCAGTCGGCCTCATGGGTTCTCGACGTGCCGACGGGCCCCGCCTTCATCTGCAACGACTCGCCGACGGCTTCCAAGGCGGGCGATTCCGCCGATCCTCCCCTCACGCCGCCGCCGAGCCCGCCGAGCCCGGCAGCCCGCAACCTTCCTCGTCGCACGAGCGGGCCGGGCACGAAGAAGCTCCGCCAGCGCCGCGCAAGCTCGGCAGCTCAGCCGTCGTCCGAGGCGGCCGACCTCGAGGCGTTTTTCGCCCGGCTGGCGCCGACCTCGCCGCCGCCGACCTCTCGCGATCTGCTCGCTCGCCTGCGCACCTACCTCTTGCCGCCGTCCGACCTCCTCCCGACGGTCTCTCCTACGACCTGGACGCACTTTGCCGAGACCCTCTTTCGGCACGTCGTCATCCGCGTCCCGGCCCTCGCGACCCTCGCCCTCGCCGCCTCGCCTTCCTCCGACTCTCCCACTGCGCCCTCCCTCGACTCGACATCGGCGCCTTCCTCGCTCGACGTCGCACCTCCTTCGAGCGTCGACGCCTTCCTCGACCTGCTCGAGTCGCGCCTCGCACCCGCGTTCGTGACCGCCGGGTCCGAATCGGCGAGCGAGGTCGGCGAGCGCGCGGTCGAGCTGCTGTGGCGCGCGCTCAAGTTCGCTCGAGGGTCGCCGAGCAGCGCGAGCGTTGACGAGGCGCCCGCCGGCGACGATGGCCTGCTCGGCGTCGGCGTTCTCGCAGACGCGCTCGACGTCGTCTTTGGCGAGGCGCCCGACCAGGGCGACGTCGACCTCGGCGGCGACGGCGGCGAGGACGCAGCTAGCCTGGTCGTGCTCGGCGCGAGGGTGCGCAAGAACCAGCAGATCAAGGTGGAATGGCCTCGAGCGGGCTGGGACGTCTTCTACCAGCTCGTGCGCCCACCTCTCCTTCCTCCTCTCGCGTCGGCCAGGTCGAGCTCGTGCTGACGACTCGTCCCGACGCTTCAGATCGCCTGTCCTGGCTGCACCCTCATCGCGACCCGCTCGCTCGCGACCTGGACGACCAACCGCCGTCTCGCCGCTCTCGGCCACTTTCCGGCATGGGCAGCGCCGGGCGAGTCGACCGCCGAGCGCGTCTTCCGCCTCAGCCGAGCCGTCCTCTGCACGAGCAACAGCTGCACGGCGGGCAACAAGGCCAAGCGCGTCGAGCAGAAGGACTCGACGGCGAAGAAGGGCAAGGGCAAGAAGACGATCTACCTCGAGGAGCTCGAGCGCAGCTGGATGTACATCAAGCTCGTGCGCCTCGTCTCTCTTACGTCCCTCCCGTGCACCTCAGGTCGCTGACGGTCCCTCTCGTGCAGCCTATCGACGACGCCCGCTCCTCCGAGATCCTCGACTACCTCGCCTCGCTCCCGGACCGCTTCATCGTGCTCGCTCGCCGTACCGCCACCGACGAGGTCACGCACCTTCCGCCTAGCACGGCGACCGCCTGTAGCAGCAGTCGCCGATGCTCGTGCTGCAAAAACGACGACATGTGGCTCAATCGCGTCCGCTCGGGCTTCAGCCCTGTCGAACGGCGCGCCGCACGATGGACAACCACGAGCTGTGCGTCGAGCCTCCTCTTCTTCCTCTCGCGCTCATGCAGCTCGCTGACTGTTCTTCGTCGCCGCCGCCGCAGTCTTCCCGCGCGACACGATCCTCTCGACCCTCCTCAAGTCGTCCTCGCCCGAGTCGCGCTTCCACGATGCGCCCTACGACGACACGTACGACGCCCTCATCTTTGACTCGACGCCCGCCACGCACGACAAGTGGACCGCCTTTTCCGACGACGTCGCTCGGGCCCTCCTCGAGGCGCAGCATTGCGACACGATCGGCGAGCTCTTCCGGCGGGAGCACGAGGCCGCGCTCGAGCGCGGCGAGATGCAGCGCTCGTTCAGGGACGACCTGCGGTCGTGCGCCGGCGAGGTCGGGCGCCGGGCGGGAGATGGCGCGGCGGCAGGAGGAGGCGAGGGGCCGGAGCGCGGGTCTGCGTTCCGCTGCGAGGACGAGTGGACGGCCCGAGGGATCTTCCGCGAGAGTTAGACGGTGCGCTATGCAACGTACCTTATCCTGTTCTGCGCAGTCTGTCGAGCGAGAGTCTCCTGGATGAGAGCTCACTGTCTCGAGGGAAGGTCGACGAGGCGACCCGCTCGGCCCTCTCTCTTTTTGTCGCTTTCGCTTTCCGTGCTTCGAGGCGACGTGCTGCAGCTCGCTCGACGTTGCTCGCGGGACGACAGGTCGAGGGGACGAGCGACAGCGCTTCCTGGCGAGCAGAGCTTACGCTTGGGCTCCGAGCGGCGGCACGAGAGCAAGGTGCGCGCACGAGGGCAGGGGTCGTCCCTGGCACGGTGAAGCTGCCGTGGAAACTGGCTCGTGTGCCAGTGCGCAGGACGGCGAGGTCGAGGGGCAGAGATGGCGAGCGAAAGGAGGTCCGAGCGGGCTCCTCTTACGCCGCTTTATGTGTACGCACAGCAGCGGCCGTCGAGCTATTGAGGCTGTGGTAGTTCAATGGTAGAATGTTTGCCTTCCACCCCTTTCTTGCGGGCAGCAAACGGCCCGGGTTCGATTCCCGGCCACAGCAAACGAACCCTGTTCTCTCTTTTTGTCGCCGTTCCCTGCGTACCGCCAGACTCGCCAGCAAGCTCGTACACGCCGCCAGGCAACTATCCTCTGGCTTCAGAGGCTCGGCGCGGGAGTGCAATCGACGAGAGGCGCGGACGCAGGAGAGGCCCGTGCGCCACTCCTCGCAGACGCTGCTGCAGCTCCCACAGTCGCCTCGCTGTGCCGCCGCCGGCTTTGCACAGTCCTGTGCAAGCTCGCAGAGACGGTCGAGAGGCGCACCCGAGCCAGGCAGGCTGCTCTCGGGGACAGAGCGACTCGTCGAGGTCGACCTTCTCAAGTCGAAGAGGACGGGCCCGACTCGCTCTCCTCGCTCTCAAGCGAGCTCTTCTCACCTCTCGCGTCGACTCTCGGGCCTCGCTGTCCGACCGAGAGAGTGCGTGTCTATCGTGCTCGAGTTGCAGACGTCCGGTCCTGCCCTCAGTCCACCCTCCTCGCTCGGGCGCGGGCGCGCGCACCTCAGTCGATGCCGACCGACACCTGGATGCCCATCGCCGCGAGCTCGGCGACGAGGAGGCGGAAGACGAACGGCACGGCGACGACATCGAGCTCGCCGCCCTTGACCTTGACCTCCTTGGCGACGACCTTCTTGCCGCCCTTGGCCGCCGCCTGCTCGGCCGCCTGCTCGGCCTCGTACTCCTCGACGGCGCGGTCGCGACACACTCGGCAGTGCTCGCCGCCCGGCCCGGCGTTGAGCTCGAGGCCCGGGTGCCGCCCGCCGTGCCCGCCGGCGAGCGAGCTCGCGAGCGCGACCTGGTCGTAGCCGAGCGAGATCATGGACCCGCAGTCGCGGCAGACCCAGGCGGTCGAGTAGTCGGAGCAGTTCATGAGGCGGTCCTGGAGGAGGAACGACGTGCCGTGCGCGAGGAGGGCGTCGCGCTCCATCTCGCCGAACCGGATGCCGCCGCCGCGCTTGCGGCCCTTGACCGGCTGGCGCGTCGTCTGGTCGAGCGGGCCGGTGGTGCGCACCTGCCACTTGTCGCCGACCATGTGCCGCAGCCGCTGGTAGTAGACGACGCCGATGTAGATGTCGGCGTGGAACTCCTCGCCCGTGATGCCCGAGTACATGGGCTCGTTGCCGTAGTAGTTGTAGCCGGCCGAGCGCAGCTGCTCGCCAAAGTACTCGAGCGGCGTGTCGTCCTCGGAAAAGTTGAACGGCGTGCCGTCCTGCGCGAGGCCGTGCATGGCGCCCGCCTTTGCCGCGATCGACTCGACGAACATGCCGATCGTCATGCGCGACGGGAACGCGTGCGGGTTGATGATGACGTCGGGCTGCATGCCCGACTCGGTGAACGGCATGTCGACGGCCGGGTACTTCTGCGAGCAGACGCCCTTCTGGCCGTGGCGCGACGAGAACTTGTCGCCGATGACGGGCGAGCGAGGGACGCGCAGCTTGATGTGCAGCTTCTTGGGCGCAGCGTCGGCCGTGTCGTCGCCTTTGAGAGGGCGAGGAGGACGAGAGGTCGAGTGCGACGAGGAGGAGGAGGGGAGGAGAGGGCGAGGGCGGGAGGAGGAGAGGGCGAGCGGACGAGGGCGACAGGGACAGGGCGAGAGGGATAGACGGAGGAGGAGAGAAGAAGCGAGTAGGAGAGAGGGAGAGAGAGAGTCAGCGAGCCGCACCCCTCGAGCAAGCCTCGAGAGCCCAAGAGAGAGAGAGAGCGCACCGATGAGCCGGACCTCGTCAATGTAGGCCTCCTCGTCGCCCTTGTACTTCTCGACGCGAGTCCTGCCCGCCGTACGGTCAAAGTACGCCGCGATGACCGTGCCCGACTTGACCCTCGAGCCGACGAGCGGCAGGCCGTCCGAGTCGACCGAGGCCCACTTGTCGTCGTCGGCGCGCACGTCGGGCCCGAGCCCAAAGTGGACCTCGGGCTGCCCGCCCGACCCTTTGTCGCCGCGCACCGTCTTGAGGTCGACGATGTGGCTCTTGTAGATCGAGCCGTGGCCGAACCCGCGCTCGTGGGCCGACTTGTTGAGGATCATGGCGTCCTCCATGTCGTAGCCGGTGTACGAGATGACGGCGACGATGGCGTTGGTGCCGTTCGGGTAGCCGTCCATGCCGTACGTGTTGTGCAGGTCGGGGCGGACGATGGGCGTCTGGCCCGACTGGAGCCGGTACAGCTTGTTGTCGGTGCGGTGCTGGAGCGCCGTCGACGGGGTGCCCATCGTTTGCTTCGACATCTGGCACTGGTACATGTTGCGCGGGCTCTGGTTGTAGTCGCTGAACGGCGTCAGGTTGGCGAGGAGCGACAGGACGTGCGTCGGCGAGAACTCGATGTGCGACGTGAGGCCCTCCTCGACCTCCTCGCTCATGCACGCAATGTCGAGGTACACCTGCTCGAACGGGCCGACCGAGTCCGTCTTGCCATTGGCGAGGAGCTTGACGTCGCGCATCATGCGCGCGCGCGACGCAAACAGGTACAGGCCCGGGTACTGCCCGCCGTGGCTCGTCGGCACGAGGCCGATCTCGAGGTCGAGCGGGATGTCGTGCTCGCCCTCGGTCTTCCAGATGCGCAGCGCGTCGGCGAGCTGCTTGGCGAGGAGCGGCGTCGCCCACCCGACGATGCGGCCGTCGAGCTGCACGACGACGTGCTTGCGGCTGTCGATGGCCGGGTCGAGCGGCTGCAGCATGCCGAGCGACGACAGGAGGGCCGGGACGTGGTCGACGTGCAGGTGCTCGTGCACGAGGCGGCACTTGTGCGCAAAGTGGTTGAGGAGGCCGCAGGGCGAGCCGTCGGGCGTGTGCACCGGGCACAGGAAGCCCCACGCCTCGGGGAGGAGCTTGCGGACCGTCGTCGTCTTGAGCTCGGCGAAGAAGGCGCCGCGGTGCACCGACCGGAAGTGCGAGATGTAGCGCGTAAAATTGAGCTTCTCGCCGACGATCGTGTAGCCCGACGCCTGCTGCAGGTCGAGGCCCGACGGCGACACGAGGTTGCCCGTCGCGAGGAAGTAGGCGAGCTTGGCGCCGACGTCGGCGTTGACGCGCGCGACCGTCTTGGCGACGTACTTGGCGTCGGTGAGGTCGGTCCCGGGCTCTTGCCGCCGGATGTCCTGCCGCATCTGGCCCGCGATGGCGTTGAGGAACTCGTCGACCTTTTCCTTGAGGATGATGCCGTACAGGAAGCCGGGCATGAGGATCTCCTGGTGCTGCGGCGAGTCGGGGTTGTCGGCGCAGCACTCGCCGCCGACGAGCGCGTACAGCTTGCGCAGCATGAAGCTGCAGGGCGAGGGCACGCAGAGTCAGCTCGACTGCTCGACGAGGACGAGGTCACGAGAGAGAGGGAGAGGAGAGCGAGGGCGCACAAGAGGAGGCGGAGCTTGTCGCGAGGGTCCTTGAGGTGCGGGAGGACGATCGTGTCGATCATGTGCTGGCCGATGCGCTCGTTGTCCCAGTCCTCGGGGCAGTTGAGCACGACGCGGAACTTGTCGCCGATAAAGTCGAGGCACTGCTGGCGCGTAAAGAGGCCGTACGCCTTGTTGAAGCCGCGCAGGAGGAGCTCGACGCGGTCCGTGACGAACGTGTTGTCAAAGTCCTTCTGGAGGATGCCGAGGAAGATCTCCTTGTCGGTCGCGCCCGTGAGCGCCTTGAGGATCATGACGACCGGGATCATGTACTCGGCCTTGCGCCACGAGAAGCGCAGGGTCGCGCCGCCGTTCGACAGGTAGTGGAGCGTGTTGGTCTGCGACGTCTGGTCGGGCCGAACCGAGCGGATCGCGACGCCGAACTGCGTGTAGGCGGCGCCGCGGTTGCCGAACGAGGGCCGGATGATGGACGTGACGTGGTTGCGGCGCGGGACGATGAGGAACCGGATCAAGCGCTCGTTGCCGTTGATGATGAAGTAGCCGCCCATCTCCTCGGCCTCCTCGTGGTGCTTGACGAGCTCGGCCGGCGGCAGGTTGCGCAGGTGACACCGCGCCGACTGTGCGAGAGGGGAGCAGGCGGGAGGGTCAGCCTCTTGTCCGTCTCGACGACGCTCGGCGCACGGGACAGAGGCAGACGCACCTTGACCATGATGGGGAGGTTGCCGAGGTCCCGAGTCTCGATCTGGGTCGGCCCGCCGTTGACGGACCAGGCGACCTTGGCCGTCATGCGGCCGGCGTAGGTCGCTAACCGCTCTCGCGCCTGCGCAGGAGGAGCCGTCTCGAGGTCAGCTGGGGGGAGCAAGGCTGCGTCGAGAAGGAGCAGGAGCGCACCTCGGTCGGGTAGATCCTCCGTTCCCGCGACTGCGAGCCCTTCATGACGCCGGTCGGGCGCCCCACCGACACCTCGAGGACCTTGACTGCGCGGCCGAGAGAGGCGGACCGTCAGCTGTCGCGCTCGTCTCTGAGCAGGGAGAGGGGCTCGAGGACGCACACTCGAGACGGTTGCCGAGCGAGCCATCGTCGCCCTTGTGGTCGTAGACGACCTTGGGCAAGAGGTCCTTTACGCCGAGGTCGAGGAGGCCCTTGCTGCCGTCGAGGGTGCCGTCTGGCCTCGGCGCGCCCTCGAACAGGGCGTTGAACGAGTCGACGTGGGGCTGGACGAGCTCCTGGGCGGCCGTGTACTTGTGCGCGTCGGTCGAGGGGTGCGAGAAGGCCTTCTCGCGGTCGAGGGTGCGGAACGAGGTCGGGGCAAAGCCGGTGCGGGCCTTGTAGGCTGCGGCCGACTTCGAGGGCCCTGCGACGGGTGCCGGGACGGGTGCGGTCGCAATGCCGGGCATGGCTGGCGGGGATGAGGTCGGGGAGGATGAAGGCGAGGGCGAGGGTCGACGGCGGGGGCTCGAGGGCGGGCTGCGAGCTGGAGCGCGCCAGTCGCACGGTCGAGCGTGCGAGTGCTGCAAGTGGGTGCAGGCTCGGCTAGGCGAGCTGGGCGTGGACGGCGAGCGAGACGAGATGAGCTCGCGGCCAGAGCTCGGCGGAGATCAAAGTCGGCGTCTCTCCACGGCCTCTGAGCGGGTGGTTACTGGGCGAGGTGCCTTACGATGCTCTCTTTAGAATTATGCACACCTGCAGCACACACTCGCGCAAGGTTGACGAGAGCTGCTTCGTCGCCGCGACCACCTTCCGCCGGCTCGCCCTCTTCATCGCCCGCCTCCCCCTCACCTCGCGAGGACACGCGCTGCACTCGAAGACAGTCTCTGACTCCATCTGCATCCACTCGACCCGCGACCGGCCACCTAGACGGCCACGCCCGCTCTCGCCGCTTCATCAGCAAGTCGCCCCTTCGACCTCGTCTACCGCGACCCCACCGCCTCGTGGACCGCCTTTGACTCGTGCACCTCGACCAAGAGCCTCGCCCTCCATGTCGACCGAGGACGCGGCCGTCCTCCTCGCCGACTTTGTCTCGTCCCTCGACAACCTCCCCTCCGAGGTGTGCCACATCCTCGAGGAGATCAGCCACAAGGAGGGCCGCGTGTCGGACCTGCGCTCGAGGGCCCTTCAGCGCGACCAGGCCATCCAGAAGCACGCGCGACCTGTCGCCCAGGGCGGCCAGGGCTTGCTCGTGCCCAACCCGAAGGAGGAGTCGAGCACCAAGAAGATCAAGTGCGTGCGCGCTCTCGCTGTTGCGCTGTGCTCCGATGCACGAGCTCAGACTGATCTCGTGGCTGCGGCGCACGCAGGCTCGACCTCGAGAACGCCGAGATCACGACCAAGGAGAAGGTGGCGCTCAGCGAGCGCGGCGTCAACCTCGTGCGTCCTCCCGCCCGTCCCTCCCCTTTCCTCAACCCGCGCCCTCTCTGACAGTCCCTCGACCCACAGCTGTCGCGCCACCTGAACCGCCTCCAAGCCCAACTCGAGCTCCTCACGTCGAGCGTCCCCCCTCTCCCGACCCTGCCCTCGTTCGCGCCCAACATGGCCGCCGCGACGCCCGCCGCCATGTACGACGCCCAGCCGGCGTACACGGGCACGCCGGGCGGCGCCGGCTACAGCTCGTACGCGCCCTATGGCGCGCCCGGCACGCCCGGCTACGCCGACAGTGCGTCCCCTCCCTCCCGCTCGCCCTCTCTCGCCTCGCCGCCGAGCCTCTCACTGACGCCCTCGTCCTCACTCTCTCGCGCCCGCAGAGCGCAAAGCGAGCGCCGGCCAGGTCCCGCTCCTCCCCGCCCAGATGACGCCCAACCAGAACGGCCTCCCCGCCGGCTACGCGTTCGCCAACTCGCCCGGCGGCAGCGCACCGGGCACGCCTCTCGGCGCGGCGGGCGGCGGCGGCGGTGCACGGCGCGGCGGCGGCGTCGGGCCCTCGCGGCTCGCCAACGTCGCGTACGCGTCGCCGGGCCCGGGGACGCCGCAGGGGCTCGGCGGGCACCACGCGCAGGGCGGCGGCGCGGGACAGCACGGGCACCCGCACGGGCACCACGCGCAGCAGCAGCAGCAGCAGCAGCAGCACCTCCAGCATGGGCAGCACGGGCAGCAGCACGGCGGCGCGCCGCCCAACCTCGCGTTCCTGCAGCAGCAGCAGCAGATGCAGCAGCAGCAGCTGCGGATCGCGCAGCAGCAGGCGCAGCACCTCGCGCAGCAGCAGCTCGCGAGCCAGGCCCAGATGGCGCAGCTCCAGGCGGCGCAGCAGCACGGCGCGCTCAGCGGCGGCGGCGCAGGCGGTGCGGGAGGAGGCGGAGGAGGAGGCGCGGGCGGCATGTCGCACCAGATGGCGCAGCATGGGGCGGCGCTCGCGGCGCACCTGGCTGCGACGGGCGGAGGAGGGGGAGGGAGCAACAAGCGCAAGAGGGGAGACGAGGAGAGGAAGGTGGTCGAGGAGGTCGAGACCGAGATCGAGGGCGAGGACCTCACCCCGTACTGCTTCTGCCAGCGCCCGTCGTTCGGCGAGGTGCGTCCTCTTCTCTTTCCGCGCGCTTTCTCGCTCTTGCTCTCGACGTGCACTGACCTCCTTGTCGTCGCCCCCGCTGCAGATGATCGGCTGCGACGCGCCCGACTGCAAGATCGAGTGGTTCCACCTCAACTGCATCGGCCTCAAGGAGTCGCCCGAGGGCTCGTGGTACTGCTCCCAGTGCGAGCCCCGCATGAAGGCCCAGGGCCGAGGCGGGCGCAAGCGGTGAGCGGTCGCGGCGAGGAGGGGGTCCGAGCGGCTCGAGGGAGCGGCGTCAGTAGCTGTTGTGCGTGTGCGTGCGTGCTGTCGATGTCATTGTTGTTCTCGCTGTCTGTCTCTCTCGGCCTCTTGACCCTCTCGAGAGGAGTGAAGGACAGGAGAGCGCGAGGAGAACCCAAACTTCCAGCTCCTCGCTCGCTCGTCTACGCGTCTACCGCCGCAGGATCATCTCCTCCTCGCCATCTAGAGCGCAGGAAATACGCGATGTAGTCGGTCCAGCCCTCGAAGACGCCCGTGCCGACGGCGTAGTGCAGGCAGTCTTCGGAATGCTGCGCGAGAGGAAGGAGAGCGTCAGCCACGAACCTCTTCGTCGACGAGCTGCTCCGAGTCGTCTCGACTCGAAGCAGGCCAAGCGAGAGGTCGAGAGCGACGTACCGCATCTGGACGGAGCTGGCTCGGGCGCTCGAGCGACAGGTACGACAACCTCGGGTGGCCCGCCTTCTCGACGAGGTCCTGCACGGCGCCCACGCACGTCAATGCCTGCGCGTCTCGCACACGCAGAGAGGAGAGAGAAGAGGGGACGCACCGCAAAGATGCCGTTGTACCGCGGGATCTCGGCCCAGTTGTAGCTCTCCTGCACGGGCCGCTCGGTCGCGTTGAGCGGGCCGCCGACGTGCTCGTGGCACGCGTCGTGCCCGCTGCTCGCACCCCGCACGATGATCTCGCGCTCGATGCCGCCGCCGTCGCCGCCGCCCTGCCCGTGCTCGTGCTCGGCGAGGTACCGCGCCGCGAGGTCAACCCAGCGCTGCGCGACAGCGCCGAAGAAGGTGCCGATGGCGCTCTGCCCGGCGGGGAAGGCAAACTCGCGCGGCGTAAAGTGCGCCGCCGTGCTGAAGACGAGGGCGCGGTAGCGGTGCTCGGGCGCGAAGAAGCGGCGCAGGTAGTCCTCGACGGGCGGGCTGTCGACCGGGTAGTCGGTGAAGAGCTGCGACGAGGGCGTCTCGGCGCTCTGGGGCGTCGACTCGTAGATGGCGATGAGCTCGGGCTTGGCGAAGCCGTGATCGGAGCGCAGGTTGGTGATGAGGGGCGTCTTGGCGATGTCGAACGAGGGAGGGAGGGCGAGCGAGGGGACGAGGGGAGAGTCGGGCGAGAGGTACATGTGCTGCTCCTGCCAGCCGGCGCCCCACACGACGTAGACGTGCGGGAAGAGGACGCAGCCGAGCGAGAAGAAGTGCTGTTCGGCGAGAGAGTCTGCGGGGCGGATCGACGAGGGTCAGCTGCGGCTCGAGCGACGACGCCTCGTCCGACGAGCGAGGTGAGACGGAGACGCACCGCCGACGATGAGCCACCCTCCTCGCTCGACGAGCTCGCGCAGGAGCTCCTCTCCCTCAGTCGGCCCGACCTCGTCGCGGCAGACGTCCCTCCCTCCCGCCTCCCACGCCCACTGCGCAGCCCTCCACCGGTACCCGTCCTCGCCCATGGTGAGCCAGTCGCCCGGCTTGGTGTGGAGGAACCACGCCGGCTTGAACCACGACTGGGTGACGCCCTTGAACCCGGACGCGGCGAGGACGTCGACCGCCGTCGCGTTGGGCGGCAGAGGCGGGTCCTTCGGGACCCAGGCGCCAGAGGACCACTCGGCGGCGGTGCAGGGTTGGCGCTGCGAGGCGAGGCGGGCGCGGTCGAGGAGGGACGAGAGGTGGAGCGGCGCGGCGAGGAGGTACAGGGTGAGGGCGACGAGGGCGAGGGCGAGCGCGAGGGGGAGGGTGCGGCGCGCTCGGGCGGGCGACAGCGGCGCGGGGGGCTTGAGGTGCTGGGGCGTAAAGGTGGTGCGCCACGGTGTGCCAGGCGGCTCGCTGAGCGGCGGCGACGACAGGCTCGGAGACCCGGGGATGGTCGACGGGGTCGACGACAATGGGGCGTACTCGTAGCCGCTCGCGAGGGCCGGCACTGTGTGCAGAGGGTAGGTCAGCACCCGTCTGAGGCGCGACTGGACTGCCCACGCACCTGCGAGACTCGGCAGCCGGTTTCCCTCCCTCATCAGGCCTGCCAGGGAAGCAGGTGGGGAGCGAGTTGACGGGTTGTCGAGGGCCTGGGAGCTTGCGCCGAGCGTCGAGAGGGCTCGTGGACGAGTGCACGCGCTCCTGCGCACGCGTTGAGCGGCGGGCGAGTCGAGGGGAGTGCAGAGGCGAAGAGCTCCAAGTTCCCCCGACGCGACGAGCCAGAGGCAGCTCGCGTCGCTCCTCTCGTTGCGCAAGCCTCTCGAGCCCGGAAGCGCGGGGACTGAACGTAGGCGTACAATACAAGGTGCGAGGGCGAGTGAGATCCGCAACAAAGGACGAGTACAACCAGGAGCGCGACGAGGCAAGAGGGACGACGAGGAAGAGTCTATCGAGGAGGGGAAGAGCGGCAGGGCGCACACGCTCAGCCGGACCAGTTCTTGTAGGCGAACCTGTGCGCGAGAGAGGGTCAGCGCGAGGACGAGGAGGCAGAGAGAGGGAGAGGAAGAGGAAGAGGAAGAGGACGGAGGACGCACTTCTCCTTCTCCTTGTAACCGTGGCCCTTGTCGTGACCGCGCCCGCCGCGCTTGCCGCCCTTCTTGCCCTCGTTGGCGCGCTCGACGGGGACGCGGCCCCTGCGCATGCCGCTGCTGACCCACTCCTTCCACAGGTTGCCCTCGGGCTGGAGCGTGCGCAGGTTGTCGGCGAGCTCGTCGCCGAGCTGGAACGCGACGGGCGCGTCGGGGACGCGGTTCGGGCCCGAGCGGAAGCGCGTCAGGCCGCGCTCGGCGAGGCGCACCTTGCGCGCCCGGAGCGCGAGCGCCTTGTCCTCGAGCGACAGCTGCTCGGCGTGCGTGATGCCGCCCGCGACGTCGCGCACGTGCTGCACCGACGCGGCGCGCTTCTTCATGGCGCGGCGGTCGGCGAGCGCGCGCGCCTCGGCCGCGACGCGCACGGCCGTCGTGCGCTGCTTGGTCGTCTTGCGCCTCGCCGCGCGGCGCTTGAGGAGCTCCTTGTGCGCGACGGCGTCCGGGTCGACAATGTCGAGCTCGGCGTCGCTCTCGCCCGAGCCGACCTCGTCGGCGTAGGCCTCCCACGTCTCGTGGCCGCGCGCGAGGGCCCGGCTCGCGTCCATGGCGTCCTTGGCCGCCTGGCCGCGCTCGTCGCGCACCTCGGCCGCCTCGTAGTGCTTGAGCGCCGAGGCGAGGAGCGCCTGGTGGTGCTCGTGCGAGGGGTTGTACGACGAGCCCGGGTGCGGGATCGTGACGGCGCGCGGCTGGGCCGTCGACAGGAGCGAGTGGTTGGCGAGGGAAGAGGGGGCCTGCGGGCGTCGGGACGTCGAGTCAGTGAGGCTCGATAGAGAGAGAGGACGAGCTGCACGAGGGAGAGGGACGCACCTTGGGGACCGGGCGCGTCTTGGGGTTGCTCAGCGCGAGGACCTCGCGCATGCCCGCATCGTCGTCCTCGCCCAGCTCGACCTGCTGCGCCGCCTCCCACGCATCGTACCTGCCGGCGTCCTTGACGGCGTCGACGGCCTCGGGCCGGTCGCTGAGCGACTTGAGGGCAAAGAGGCCGTCGCCGTGGCCGTCCTTGGCGGCGAGGCGGCGCAGCTTGTCCTTGGTGTCGCGGTCGACCTTGCCGAGGCGGGCCTTGACACGCTTAGCCTGGGCATCGGCCGAGGGCACGACGCGGCTGTTGAGGGCGGGGACGGCCGAGCGCTGCGCGAGGATGAGGTCGGAGCGGAGGGGCTTGTTGAAGCTGTGGCCCTTGCGGAGGCGGGCCTGGGCCGGGGCCTGGTCGGCGAGGAGCTGGTGGCGGACTTGAGAGCTGCCTGCCGTGTCGATCTCGAACAAGGGCTTGTCGTGCTGAGCCGAGCGGTCGAGGCGAGCCGTGGTCGGAGCGGCCTTTTTGCTGTTTGCGCGGTGCTTGGGCATGGCTGCGGGTGCTCTGTCGGGGTGGGTAGAGCCTGGCGGGAGTGGAGCGGTCCTCGGCTTGGAGCACGAGGTGGAGGGAGGAGAGCGAGAGCGCGGGAAGAGCCGCCCGAAGCAAGCTCGAGGACGAGAGCGAGAGGGAGAGGCGGCGGCGACCCCCACACACACAGCCCACTCCCAGTGCAGTGCAGCACGCTAGCCACAGTGGCTACCGCTGCCAGACTCACGCCGCGCACCCTCGACAAGCTCGCAAAGACGCTCCCCTCGTCGTCGTCGCGCACCCGCCAAGCGACCACCAAGGTCCTCGAGTGGAACCGCTCAGCACCGAGCACGAGCAGCGACCACGACGAGCTCACCATGGACGCCCACCTAGACGACGACTGGCCCGCCCTGTGCAGCCACGCCCGCGCCCAGCTCCACTCGCCTCGAGTCGCCGACCGCACCTCGACCCTCCACGACCTCGCAGCCACCGCAGCCAGGCGTGCGTTGCTCCTCTCGTGTGTCCTCACTCACTCGAGAGAGCCACTCACTGATCCCCCTCCCACCGCCCACAGCGTCCCTCGAGGCGAGCCAGGTCCAGGACCTCGTCCGCCTCCTCCTCCCGACCGTCGCCCGCTACGCCGACTCGGCCTCGCGCACTGCCGTCCTCGACGTCCTGTCGGCCATCCTCGCCCGCGACCATGCCCACGCCGCCCCGTCCACCTCGACCGACGCAGCCGAGCCCTCGGCCGCAGCACAGACCAAGTCGGCCACCCCGTTCACCTCGGGCCTCATCAAGTGGCTCGACGCCGAGGCGGCAAAGGTCGACAAGACTGGCGCCGCGTCGACCCGCTTCGCCCTCCTCGGATGGGCCGTCACCCTCTACCAGTCGGTCCCCGCCGACCGCCCGCTCGACGACCCGCAGTTCGCGTCGCTCGCCTCGTCCCTCTCGACCCTCGTCTACACCCTCCTCGACGAGGCCAACCCGGTCAAGCCCGCCCTGCGCCACTCGACCCTCGTCCTCGCGCGCCGCGCCATCCGCACCCGCCCGGCGTCGCTCCCGCGCCTCGTCCGCACCCTCGTCGCCGCCAAGGTCGACCCGGCGTACCGCCACGCGCCCCTCGTCGGCGTCGCCCTCGACGTCGCGCTCCGTCTGCGCGACTCCAAGGGCCACAAGGACGTCGCCAAGGGCTACGTCGACGAGCTCAAGCCCGCCGTCAACGACTACTACCTCGCCGCCGTCGCCCTCTCCAAGACGGCCCCGCCCCCGCACGTCCTGCGCGCGCTCGCCGACTTTTTCGCCGCGACCGTGACGCTCGACGACGCGACGACGACGTTCGTCCCCGCGCTCGAAAAGGCCATCAACCGCGTTGCCGAGCCCGGGCTCGTCAACCTCGAGGCGTTCCTCGCCGCGGTCCCGCCCGCGGTCGCGCGCGCCCCGGCCCTGCGCACCAGGCTCGCGCCCGCCGTCCTCGCGCCGACCAAGTCGGTCTCGGCGCCCACGCGCGCCGCCGCGGCGCGCGTCTTTGCGACCTTGTTCTCGTCGGCCGGCGCCGACGACGACGAGGCGGCGCTCCTCGGCGTCGCCGAGCAGGTGTACGCCCCGCTCCGCACGGGCAAGACGACCTCGCCCGACCACCGCACGGCGCTGTACGCGCTCCTCTCCGCGCTCCCCGCCGGCCCGGCCCTCTCGCCCGAGGTCGTCGCGACCGCGCTCGGCGCCCTCGCAAAGGAGTCGAACGAGCAGACCTTTGCGGGCCTCATGCGCGCCCTCGAGTGCCACCTCCCCCGGGCGCTCGAGGCCGACGTGCATGTTCCGCAGGCGCACGTCGCCGCGCTCGTAAAGAGCCTCGGCGAGACCAAGCCGGCGCTGCGCAGGCGCGCGCACGCGGCGCTCGGGAGCGTCTTCTGGGCGCTCGAGCGGCGCGGCGAGGCGGGTGCGGGTGCCGGGCCGCAGGTGACGGGCGCCGAGCGCGCGTTGGGCGAGGAGCTCGCGCCGGCGTGGGAGGCGGCGCTCAAGACGGTCGCGACCAACTTGCTCAACTCGCCGAGCGGGCCGCTCGAGGGCTACGTCGCCGTCGCTGTGCTCAAGAGCCGGGCGCCCAAGTGGGACAGCAACAAGATCAGTGCGTGCCCGAGCTCTCGCTCCCGGCTGCGTGACCCGAACGGAAGATCCTGACGCTCGAAGCCCTCGTCCCTCCCTGCTCGCGCAGACGACCTCATCGCCGCCAACCCGACCATGCAGACGCTCGGCCAGCAGGGCGCCAAGCCCAACTTCTTCCTGTACGACAAGGTGTACCGCAAGGCGGCGACCATCGAGGACGGCACGTGGCTGTGCCGCGCCTTGTCGGCCTACCTCGTCTCGTCGCCCGACCTCCTCGCCGCCGACGAGCAGCTGCGCGCCGCCTTTGCCGCCGCCGTCCTCCACTGCGCGACCGAGGGCGCCTCGCACGACATCCGCCGCGAGGCCGTCGAGCTCGTGCGCACCGGCGTCGCCCACTCGCCCAAGCTCGTGCACCTCGCCCTGCGCGACGGCATGCGCGCCTGGTTCGTCGCGAGCGACAGCAAGCCCAAGGTGGCGCTCACGGCCAAGGTCGCCGCGGGCGACGACGCGCCCGACGCGCCCGTCGACCGCGCCGGCCGGCTGCGGCCGCTCCTCAACGCGCTCGTCTCGTTCGACAACGACGACGCGGGCGTCGCCGTCGTCGATGCCGAGGCGCGCGAGGAGCTCGTCGCGCAGCTCGTCGTCGTCGCGCACCACCCGCGCCTGTCGACGAGCGAGGCGAGCTTCTGGGTCGACCTCCTCCTGCGGGCCAAGGTCGACCCGGAGAAGCTCATCGACGAGCGCCTCGCGCAGCTGCTCGACCTAGTCCTCGCCGACGCGTCGCTCGCGCCCAAGAGCGACCCGGGCCTGACCCAGGCCGCGTACCGCGCCGCGACGACGCTCGCGCTCGTGCACCCGGCAAAGGCGATCCCGGCCCTGTTCGCCCAGTTCGAGGACGACCTCGAGCCGGCGCACCTCGCCTTTATCGGCGCGACCGAGTTTGGCGTGTGGGGCACGCCGGCCGGCCAGGCGTTCGTCGACGTGCTCGCCGCCGCCAAGGACAAGGCCAAGGCGGCGGCGCCGGTCGGCAAGGCCAACTCGAAGGAGCACCAGATCGCGCTGTGGGAGGCCGAGCTGCGCGAGTCGCTCGCGCGCAAAAAGCCCGTCGCGGCCCAGCTCTCGAAGCAGGACCGGCTCGCGCTCGAGAAGCAGCTCGCGCTCGAGGACGAGATGCGCGCCCAGGTCGCCGCCGCGCTCGCGCGCCTCAAGCGCGGGTTCGAGCTCGCCCTGTGCCTCGTGCGCAGCCGCGCCGAGCTCGTGCGCGAGTACCTCGCGTCCATGATCGAGAAGACGCTCGCCGTCATCACGATGCAGCCGACGACGCTCGTCGCGCACGAGGCGTTCGAGACGTACCAGCGCCTGGCCGACATTTGCTCGGATCGGCTCGGCGTCTTCAAGGTCGCGCTCGGCGTCGCCGTCCTGCGCAGCGTCGAGGCCCAGGTCGTCCCCGACGACTTCCGCGCCGAGCCCCTGCCCGACCTCGTGTCGCGCGTCCTGTTCCAGCTGCGGTACCTCGCCGAGCAGCAGCCGTTCGACGCCGGCACGTTCGCCTACGCCGCGCCCCTCGTCAGCAAGATTCTCCGCACGGGCGGCGTGGGCATCGTCGCCGGCGCCGAGGGCAACAACGCCATGGAGCAGCTCGCGCTCGCGCTCGACTTTGTCTCGTTCCACGCGCGCCAGTGCGCCGACACGGCCTTCCCGCGCCTCACGCTCGTCGGCGACCTGTTTGCGGCCCTCACTGGGTACCCGGCCCTGAGCCGCGTCGCGGCGACGGCGCTCGCCGACCTCGGCGAGGCGATCCAGGACAACGCGTCGGTCGACGAGGTGGCGGCCATCCTCGACGGTGCCCTCACCGAGGAGGCGTTTGTGCGTCTCGCTGCCCTGCAGGCTCTCCAGGTGCGTCCATCTCTTCTCTCTCTCGAGCCGAGGCCTCGGCTCGAGAGAACCTGTCGCTGACACGCCCTCTCGCGGCCTACAGCCTCTCGACCTCACCGACGCCGAGTTCCCGGCGAGCCTGTGGGTGCTCGCGCACGACGTCGACGAGCGCAACCGCGAGCTCGCCGTCACCGTGTGGCAGGAGAACGGCCTCGGCGTCCCCGCCGACTTCCTCCCGCACCTCCTCCCGCTCCTGAGCCACTCGTCGGCGTCGGTCCGCGAGGCGACGGCCGCCGCCATCGCCGAGGGCATCAGCATCCACCCGGAGCACATGGCCGACGCGCTCATGCAGCTCGTCGCCGAGTACGACGACAAGGCGCAGGAGCTCCTCCCCGAGTACGACCGCTTCGGCATGCTCATCGAGGAGTCGCTGTCGCGCGAGGACCCGTGGAAGGCGCGCAAGGCGATCGCGACGACGCTGCGCCTGCTCGGCGCCCTCTTCTCGCCCGTCGACGTCAAGACCTTCTTCGACCTCCTCATCGAGGGCAAGGCGCTCGGTGACCGCAGCCAGTCGGTGCGCAGCGAGATGCTCGAGGCGGCCCAGGCCGTCATCGACCTGCACGGCAACGAGGCGCTCCAGGACCTCATCGCGACGTTCGAGGCGTACCTCGCTCGCCCGAGCACGGGCGACGAGACGCAGGACCACATCACCGAGGCGCTCGTCATCCTCTTCGGCCGCCTCGCGCGCCACCTCGACCCGGCCGACCCTCGCGTCGCCAAGGTCATCGGCCGCCTCGTCGACGCGCTCAAGACGCCGTCCGAGGTCGTCCAGGCCGCCGTGTGCGACTGCCTGCCGCCCCTCATCCGCGTCATCAAGGACGACGTGCCCGACCTCGCCGACCAGCTCCTGAACGACCTCTTCAACGGCGCCAAGTACGCCGAGCGCCGCGGCGCCGCGTACGGCCTCGCCGGCGTCGTCGCCGGCCGTGGCCTGTCGGCGATCCAGGAGTTTGGCGTCATGGGCCGCCTTCAGGACAACGCCGAGGACAAGAAGACGATGCAGGCGCGCCAAGGTGCCGTCTTTGGGTACGAGGTCCTGTCGACGGTCCTCGGGCGCCTGTTCGAGCCCTACATCCAGGAGATCCTTCCGACGCTCCTCGCCGCGTTCGGCGACTCGTCGCCCGACGTGCGCGAGGCGACGCAGGACGCGGCCAAGGCCATCATGAGCAAGCTGAGCGGGCACGCCGTCAAGCTCATCCTCCCGACGCTCCTCGAGGGCCTCGACGACAAGCAGTGGCGCGCCAAGAAGGGCGCCATCGAGCTCATGGGCGCCATGGCGTTCCTCGCCCCGCGTCAGCTGTCGGCCTCGCTCCCGACCATCCTCCCGCGCCTCACCGAGGTCCTCACCGACACGCACAAGCAGGTGCGCGAGTCGGCCAACACGAGCCTCAAGCGGTTCGGCGAGGTCGTCACCAACCCCGAGATCCAGGAGATGACGAGCGTCCTCCTCGACGCCCTCGTCGACCCGGCGCGCAAGACGGCCCAGGCGCTCGACACGCTCCTCACGACGACGTTCGCCCACTTTATCGACGCGTCGTCGCTCGCCCTCCTCGTCCCGATCCTCGACCGCGGCCTGCGTGAGCGCAGCGCCGACATCAAGCGCAAGTCGGCCGCCATCGTCGGCAACATGGCGACCCTCACCGAGGCGCGCGACCTCGTCCCCTACCTCAACCAGCTCGTGCCCCTCCTGCGCGACGTCCTCGTCGACCCGGTCCCCGAGGCGCGCTCGACGGCGGCCAAGTCGCTCGGCGGCCTCGTCGAGCGCCTCGGCGAGAACAACTTCCCCGACCTCATCGAGTCGCTCATGGCGGTCCTCAAGTCGCCCGCCGCCCAGGTCGACCAGCAGGGCGCGGCGCAGGGCGTGTCCGAGGTCCTCGCCGGTCTCGGCGTCGACCGTCTCGAGGAGCTGTTCCCGACCATCCTCCAGAACCTGTCGAGCCCGCGCGTCTTTATCCGCGAGGGCCACATCTCGCTCCTCGTCTTCCTCCCCGTCACGTTCGGCGACCGCTTCTCGCCGTACCTCGGCAAGATCATCCAGCCCGTCCTGTCGGGCCTCGCCGACGACTCCGACTTTGTGCGCGAGGCGTCGATGCGCGCCGGCCGCATGATCGTCGCCAACCACAGCACCAAGGCGATCGACCTCCTCCTCCCAGAGCTCGAGCAAGGCCTGTTCGACGAGTCGTGGCGCATCCGCCAGAGCTCGGTGCAGCTCATCGGCGACCTCCTGTTCCGCATCTCGGGCATCAGCGGCAAGATCAGCGAGGAGGAGGACGGCGAGGACGAGGCCGAGGAGGCGGCGCCCGGCATGGACGCCGCCAAGAAGGCCCTCATCGACGGCCTCGGCAAGGAGCGCCGCGACCGCGTCCTCGCCGCCATCTACATCGTGCGCCAGGACGCCGTCGGCGGCGTGCGCCAGGCCGCCATCGGCGTCTGGAAGGCGCTCGTCCCCAACACGCCGCGCACGGTCCGCGAGATCCTCCCCGTCCTCAGTGCGTCTCTCTTGCTGTCCCTCTCCTCTCACGCCTCGTCTCGATCGACACCTGACGCTCTCCCTCGCGCTCGCAGTGTCGATCATCGTCCGCATCCTCGCGAGCCCCGCGCTCGAGCAGCGCGAGACGGCGGCGAGGTGCTTGGCCGACTCGTGCCGCCGCCTCGGTGAGTCGGTCCTCGGCGAGGTCATCGCGAGCCTGCAGAAGGCGATGGGCTCGGACGACCGCCGCCAGCGCGAGGGCGTCTGCCTCGCGCTCACCGAGCTCATGGCCAACACGGGCAAGTCGGCGCTCGAGGCGCACGAGGACGCCGTCATCGCCGCCGTGCGCACCGCGCTCGTCGACCCGGACGCCAACGTGCGCTCGGCTGCGGGCCAGGCGTTCGACGTCGCGCAGCAGGTCATCGGCACGCGCGCCATCGACGAGACGATCCCGACCCTCCTCGACGCGCTCCAGACGCCCGGCCCGACGGCCGACGCCGCCCTCGAGGCGCTGCGCGAGGTCATGCAGGTGCGCGCCGAGAAGATCTTCCCGATCCTCGTTCCGCGCCTCACGGCCAAGCCCATCACGGCGTTCAACGCGCGCGCGCTCTCGGCGCTCGTGCGCGTCGCCGGCTCGGCCCTCGGCCGCCGCCTCACCAACATCGTCGACGCGCTCCAGAGCGCGCTCCAGAGCGAGCAGGACGACGAGACGCTCGAGGCGCTCGACTCGGCGCTCAACGCCGTCCTCGCGTCGGTCGAGGACCACGAGAGCGGCCTCGGCAGCCTCCAGATGCACATGCTCTCGCTGTGCAAGCACGAGGTGCCGGCCAAGCGCATCACGGGCTGCAACCTGTACGCCCGCTTCTGCAAGGCGACCCAGGCCGATTTCAGCGACTACGTCGTCGACTTTATCCGCCAGCTCGTGTCGCTGTTCGACGACCGCACGCCCGACGTCGTCGGCGCGGCGTGGAGCGCTCTCGACGCGCTCGTCAAGACGATCGACAAGGAGGACATGGAGGCGCTCGTCGTCCCGCTGCGGCGCACGATCGAGGGCGTCGGCATCGTCGGCAAGCCCGTCGACGGCTTCTCGCGCCCGAACGGCCTCAAGCCCATCCTGCGTGCGTCCCCCTCCCTCTCCTCTCGCTCGAGCTTTCTGTCTCCCTGCGCGCCTCGACTGACGCCGCGCCGCCACCGTCACACAGCCATCCTCCTGCAGGGCCTCCTCGCCGGCACGGCCGAGCAGCGCGAGCAGGCGGCGTACGGCCTCGGCGACCTCGTCGAGCGCACCTCGCCCGAGGCGTTCAAGGCCTACTGCATCCAGACGGTCGGCCCGCTCATCCGCGTCATCGGCGACCGGTTCCCGGCGCCCGTCAAGTCGGCCATCCTGTCGACGCTCACGATCCTCCTCGTGCGCGTGTCGGCGTTCGTCAAGCCCTTCTTCCCGCAGCTGCAGCGCACGTTTGTCAAGTCGCTCGTCGACACGTCGTCGCTCTCGGTGCGCAACCGCGGCGTCGCGGCGCTCGGCGCCCTCATGAAGCACCAGCCGCGCGTCGACCCGCTCGTGACCGAGCTCGTCAACCTCGTCGCGAGCGAGGAGGGCGACGTGCGCGACTCGGTTGTGAACGGCCTCGCGGCGACGGTCGCGAGCGGCGGCGCCAACATGGGCGAGGCGAGCGTGTCGTCGGTCGTCGACATCATCTCGGAGGCTTTCGCCGAATCGCCCAAGGGTGCGCTCCGTCTCTCTCTGCTCGTCGTGCACGGTGCTGACTCGCTGCCTCGCTCTCTCCTCTCGCTCGCGCAGAGTCGTACGCGACCGCCATCGCGCGCCTCGTCGCCGCGACCGCACAGCACTCGCCGTCGTCGCTCGACTTTGTCCTCGACTCGTTCGTCCTCGGCACCTCGACCGACCTCCCGCCGACGCAGCTCAGCGCGCTCGCCCTGCGCGAGCTCGTCGACCAGGCGCCGGCGGTCCTGTACAAGCGCGACAGCGCGGCGACGGTCGAGCGGGTCGTGCGCATGGCGAGCGGGAGCGCGACGGGCGGGACGGCCAACCCGGCCATCGCGAGGCCGGCGCGCGACACGAAGGAGCTGTTCCGCGAGCGCGAGCCGTGGCGCAGCGACGAGGCCGTGCTGAGCAAGCTGTGAGGAGCAGGACGAGGCCGGGAGGGGAGGAGGTAGACGCAGCGGATTTCTCCTGTCTCTCTCTCTCTCTCTCTCTCTTGCATAGCATCGAGCACCTCCGCAGCAGCTGTAGCGCAAAGCAAAGACGTCTCTGCAGTACCACGAGACAGTTTCGACTCTGCGCACGTGCCGACCGAGAGAGAGAGAGAAGTTGCAGGACGAAACGACGAGCTCACCACGACTCCCACTCGTCCTCGTCCTTCTTGGGCGGCGGAGCCTGCGCCTTGGCCTTGTCAGCCGCCGCCTTGCGCGCCGCCGCCTGGGGCGCGAGGTCCGCCCACGAGCCCGTCACCTGCGGAGCGGGCGCGGTCTGCGCCGGCTCGCTCCTCCTCGCGCCCGCCGCTGCCGCCGTCGGCATGTCGCGGAACCCTCCTGCTGCGTCCTGCTTGCCCGCGCCCGCCCTCCCGAGCTCCGGGCTGCCCCCACTCGCGCCCCCGACGCCATAGTCGCCGAAAAAGTCGCCTCCCCGGCCGAGAGGCTCGCTCGCGCTGCTGTGCCCGCCCGGCGCGTTCGCCTCTCCCACACTGCCGTACCCCTCGCCCGCGCCGCGCCCCGTCGCGCGGTCGACGTACCGCGCGCCGAGGTCGCCGACGTCGACGCCGGCCTGGGTGCGCAGGAAGGTCGACGACGACTCGAGGCCGGTCGAGAGGGCCTGGCCGCCGGCGCGCGTCACGGTCGAGAGGGTCGAGAGGGCGCGGCCCGAGAGGGTGCTGAGCTGTGACTGGAGGGCCGGGTCGTGCGCGCGCTCGAGGGTCGGCTGGAGGACGGACCTGCGGCAGGCGGGGGAGGACGGAGGAGGAGGAGGAGGAGGAGGAGGGGGTCCGAGCGCGAGGGTCAGCCTCGTAGTCTCGCGCGCCCGACAACGCCTCGAGCTCGAGAGCCAGAAAGAGATTCTGCGAACGCACTCGTTGACCGTCTTGCCCACCGCGCCGAGCGCCGCGCCGAGGAACCCCCACCCCTTGCCGAGCGCGCCGACCGGGTCGTCGCGCAGGTCGTCGAGCCCGGGCAGGTTCCTGCTGCTGAGCGGGTTCGCCGCCCCTCCTCCCCCTCCCGCTCCCCCTCCCGCTCCCCCGCCGCCGCCGCCCGAGGGCCCGCCGCCCCCAAAGCCGCCGTACCGCCCGCCCTGGCTCGGCGGCAAGTGCGCCGGCCGCCCCTCGTTGGCCGCGCCCATGCGCGAGAAAAAGTCCTCGTTCTGCGCCTTGGTCGGCGGGACGCCGTTGGCGTTGGTGTTCGAGGGCGAGCCGGACCGCGAGGACGACGACGAGGACGCGAGGGCGCCGAGGCGGGGCTTGCGGAGGCCGCCGTTCGAGGAGGACGAGGTGGTGGGCCCGCCGCCGTAGGACGACGCCGAGGGTGAGGGCGAGGGCGACGACGAGTGCGAGGTGGGCGCGGGCGGGTCGGACGGGATCCACGGGCGGCCCTCGGCGTCGCAGACGAGCTTGTCGCGGTACATGGACGCGACGTGCGTGTTGTACTGCGGGCGGGCGGGCGGGCGGTGCGGGTGGCGTCAGGCGCGCTGAACGAGGAGGAGGAAGGCGAGAGAGGCGTGTGCGAGGGCGGGAGACAGAGAGAGAGAGAGAGAGAGAGAGGGAGAGACGAGCGAGGGAAAGGAGCGACGCGCACCTTGTCCGTCATGGGCAAGCTCGCAAACGGCTGCCCGTTGGCCTCGAAGAACTCTTTGCACCGTGCGTTGCCGCCCTTCTTCATGCGCTCGATCTGCTTGTCGGTCCACTTGTCCATGGTGAGGCTCCTGACGAACGACAGGTGCGACCCGAGCGAGCGGTGCGTGCCGCTGCACGCGAGGCAGAGCGAGACGCCGAGCGAGAGGGAGCACCACTGCGGGTGGGGGGTGCCGCACTCGACGCAGGTCTTGTTGGCGCCGCTGTGGGGAGGCGAGGGGGGGCGAGGGAGGAGGCGAGCGAGAGGGAGAGGGAGGGGAGCGAGGTGGGGAGAGGGTCAGCCTCTCGCGCCCGACCGTACCAGCCCAGCTCGTGCACACGCTGTGCGTGTACACGGACGGGGCGCAACGAAGAGCGGAACCGAGGCTCACTCCTTCATCCACTGCGAGGCGGGGCAAGGCAAGGCGAGACGAGGAGGACGAGGAGGAAGGCATCAACGCTCGGTCCTAGAGCAGGGCCGTGCACCAGACAGGACGCAGCGAGCTCACCTCGAGCAAGACGCCCTTGGTGTCGTACTCGTAGGCCATGGGTGCGCGGCGGCGAGGTGTCGAGGAGCTCGCGAGCGAGGTGACGAGGACGAGTGGGGAGCGCGGGTGCGGTGGGCGCGTCGAGGGTCGCGCGCGGAGTGGTAGGGGAGCTCGAAGCGGGGGGTGCAGCGGTGCCGGTGGACGCTCGAGGGGCTGTGTGAGGAGCGAGGCAGGGACGAGACGAGACGAGCCGCCAAGGTCCAGACTCGTAACGAGCGTCGAGCCTGGCGCCTCCCCGCAAGCCCCAAACTCGCTCTCGAGCCTCTCCTTCTCTTCTCTCACGAGTGGCACCGTCTACCTTGTCTGTTGCACGGGGCACGGCGAGCATCTAGGCCTGCGCCTCGACGAGCAGCCCATCCCCCTTGACCACCGCCCCGGGCCTCGTCCCCTCCTCCTCGCTCTGCGTCGCGCCACCCCTCGAACCCCTCGCACCCGCACCCGCAAACCGGCCCAGGTACTCGACGCCCCCAGAGAACAAGCTCTCGTCGTGCGCCTCGCCGCCGCCGAACGCCGGCCTCGCCTCGGCCGGCGCCCACACGCTCCCCTGCGGCGCCGCCACCCCGGGCGCGACCTGCTGCTGCGCCTGCTGGGCGCCCTGTCCCGCGCCGCCCCTCGCCGCCGCGAACCCCTCCTGGATCCCCCTCGCGCCGCTCCACTCGTCGAGCACGCGCTCCTCGACCGCGACAGCGCGCTCGAGCGCGCCGAACAAGGTGGCGCCGTGCGCCTGGGCCTCGAGCTGCGCCGCGCGCGTCGCCGTCTCGTGCTCTGCGCGGAGGGTGCGGAACTGGGCGAGGCCGTGCGGGTAGGCGGCGTGCAGCGGGAGCGCGTGCAAGGTCGTGAGGTGCGTGATGTAGGCGATGCAGCTGGGCGCGGATGCGAGAGAGGGCGAGGGTTCAGCTTGGGTGTCGAGAGAGAGAGGGTGGGAGGGGGACGCACTCGTCGGCAGAAGGGTTGAGCGTGCGCTGCCTAAGCTCGGTCCAGTCCTGGCCCTGGGGCCCGTTCGCCGGCTCGTCGGCAGCGACCGTCTCGCGCTCGACGAGCGAGCGCGGGCGGTGCGCCTCGAAGGGGTGGTCGGCGAAGAAGCGCTGTCGGACGGCGTCCTCGGGGAAGACGATGCGCCAAGGGCGCGGGTGGCGCGTGTTGGCCGGGCGCGGGGGCTTGCGGCGGGCGTGGGTGTGGCGCGACGAGGAAGAGACGAGGGCGGCGTCCTCGAGGGCGGAGAGGCGCACTCCGCGGTCGAGCTTGTCGCGCGCGATGTCGTGGAGCGAGGCCGTGCTCTTGGGCGGGGTTGCGCCAGAGGGGAGGTCGTCTGCGGGCCTCGAGGGGAAGGCGCGGACGAGGGAAGGAGCGGGAGGGTGGGCCTGGAGCGGGTAAAAAGCGGGCGGGGGCTGCTTGAGGAGGGCGCGGCTCTTGAGGAAGCGGTCGAGCGTGTTAGGGAGCTGGCTGGCCGACTTGCGTGCGCTCATGGCTGTTGCCTGAGTCGGTGTGGGCTGGAGGAGGACGACGACGAGGACGAGGTCGCGTCCATCTTCCCCTCGTCGTCCTCATCTCCCGCGTCGACTACAAGCTCGACTCGCCCCACCAGCGCTTGCGTGCTCGGTGCCACCCTCTCTAGACCGCGCTGTCAAGCACCCACGCACCCACCCCCAACCATGCGCTGGTCGCTCCTCACCTCCCTCCTCGCCCTCGTCGTCGCGTCGGGTGCACGCGCCCACACCATCGACCTCGACGCAGGCGCAAAGGAGTGCTTCTTCGAGGACCTCCACACAGAGGACAAGGTCCGTTTCCACTCTCTGGTTGCCACACTGTGTTTCCCCCGGCTCACCCCCACCTCCTCCCTCTCTCCCACCTAGATGACCGTCACCTACCAAGTCGCCGGCGGCGGCCACCTCGACATCGACTTTTCCCTCACGGGCCCCAACGGCCGGTTGATGAACGAGCAGCGCAAAAAGGACACGGGCACCCACTCGTTCACGGCAGAGGGCGACGGCCGCTTCACCTACTGCTTCTCGAACGAGATGAGCACCGTCAGCGGCAAGACGGTCAGGTGCGCTCTCTTGTGTCGGGCTCTCTCGTCCGCCCAAGGTGTCGTGAGCCACGAGCGCTGACCGAGCGAGAGACTCCCGCCGCGCAGCTTCAACGTGCACGGCATCATGTACGTCGAGGACGACGGTGCGCTCCCTCCCCTCTCCTCCCCTCTCCATCAAAGCTGACGCCCCGCCGACGACCCCGCCCCGCCCCGCCTGCAGGCCACACGGCCCCGATCGAGCGCGAGATCCGCCAGCTGTCGGCCGCGCTCGAGGCCGTCAAGGACGAGCAGGAGTACATTGTCGTGCGCGAGCGCCTGCACCGAGACAGTGCGTCGTCGCGTCCCTCTGTCTGCGGCCTCGCTGCGGAGCGGTGCTGACGCCTCGTCCTCCCCCTCCTCGTCCTCTTTGCCTTTGCCCCTCTCTCCCTCGCTACCCTCCCTCTCTCTCCCTCGCTCCCCTCCCTCTCCTCCTTCCCTCCCCTCGCTCCCCCTCTCCTCCCCATCCTCCCCCTCCCCTCTCCCTCCCGCACCCAAACCCGATCGCGCAGCCGCCGAGAGCACCAACGACCGCGTCAAGTACTGGTCCATCGTCCAGACCGTCCTCCTCTTTGCCGTCTGCGCGTGGCAGGTCTTCTACCTCAAGCGCTTCTTCGAGGTGAAGCGCGCCGTCTGAGGGCCCGCGCGCCGCTCTCGACTTGTTCTTGTTCGGTGCGTCGACGAGTGAGCGTTGTCGACTCGAGCTTTTTGGAGCGACGGCTGACATTGTTCTCGGTCTTCGTCTTCGCACAGGTCTCTCTCTCTCTCTCTCCTTCCCACGCCCGCTCGCACCTCGTTCTTCCTCCTCAGCTCAGCATACCCCCTCTCCCTCTCGCATGTCACGACAAAAGTACGAGCCCGAGTGCAATGTGTGTACAACGCGGTTCTTGGTCATCTGCAGCAGCTGGCGCAAGGAGAAGAGAGAGTGAAGCGAGAGGAAGGAGGACGAGGAACGAGGTCCGGGGAGCGCGTTGGCTGCGAGGATCTGCCTCGTCTGCGGCTGCGGCTTCCTCGACAGCCTCATCGAGATAAAGTCTCGACGATGCGCCAGTGAGCAGGGTCGGCACGAGGCTGCGCTCGCAGGTTTAGGAGCCGGACGAGGTGGAGGTCCGAGCGGGGCGGTCCCTCGCTCGTCCAGCTCTCGCTCACGCTCCCGCTGCTCTCAAGGCTTGCTCAGGACTGTGTGTACAGGCATGGCGTTGCAGAGAGGCGCAGCGTCGGCCAGCGAGCTGCGGAAAAGCGTCCTCCTCGTCCTCCTCCTCTTCTCCCGCCTCTCGACCCTGCTCGCGACGAGTGCCTGCCCGATCAGTCGACGTCAGCCCGCTCCTCTCGAGAAGAGAGAGAGAGAGAGCGAGCGAGCGCACCTCAAGCCCTGCACCCCTCGACGAGCCGCCTCAGCCCAAACATGTCCAAGTCGTTCCCCGCGCGCTCGACGAACCCGTCCCACTCGAGGCCGTGCGTCACGCGCGCCATGTCGCCCGCCGCCACGATCCACCTGCGCGCGTCGGCCTCGGCGCCGACGTGCGCGTGGCGGTACGCGATCTTGAGCAGGGAGCGCTCGGCGGGCGTGCGCTCCTTCTGGACGACGCACGGCGCGGCGACGACCTCGATGCGCTCGCCGCCGGGCGTGTCGACGACGACGACGGCGCCCGAGGCGGCGATGGCCTGGAGCTCGTACGCGTTGCCGAGCCGGACAAAGTCGGCCAAGGTCGGGTGGCCGGCGATGTGGGCCGAGACGTGGTACGGCTCGACGAGGTCCGGGCGGTACGACGAGCTGCCGCCGTCGTCGCCGCGGCGGCGCGAGTAGGTCCCCTCGAGCTGTTCGACGACGCCCTTGATCTCGCGCGCGAGCTGCCTGACGCGCACGGGCGCGAGCGGCGCCGTCTTGCTGCGCGACTCGTCGCGGAGGGCGACGTAGCGCGACGAGGGCCCGACGAGCTCGGCGCGGCGCGCGACCTGCTGCGCCGTGTCGCGGCGCTCGTCGACGCAGTAGGCGCACTGGCAGCCGCCGGGGAAGTGCGCCTTGAGGACGCCGTCGCGACGCTTCTGCGGCGCCTCGGCGGGGACGTACGCGATGTAGATCTCGGCGCCGGCCTTGACGGGAGCGCGAGCGCGCACGACCTGCACGTCGCCGTACACCTTCCACGAGGCGTTGGGCGCGCACGAGTGGTTGAAGAGCGAGCTGCCGAGGAAGAGCGCCGAGCCGCCGTCGTCGGGCAGGTCGGAGTCGAGGTCGGTCGGCGTGCTGCCCTTGAGGCCGAACCTGCCAGACGCCTCCAGTATCAGCGAGAGGGTCTTGGAAGAGGAGGAAGGGGACGAGGCTCTCGAGACGCACGCGTTGACGAGGCAGATCCCCTCGATCCGAGCGATGTCTGCACAGGCAGGCTGCGCGCTCGAGCCGAGGTCGCGGTCCTGCTGCGCGCCGAGGACAGGGTCGCCGATGGCCTTGAACGAGCGGCCGCCGTGGAGTGTGTAGAGGAGTGCCGCCGACGCCGGGTCGTCCTGGATCTTGGCGGCGCACGCCGTGACGAGCGCCATTTTGGACGGGTCGCTCGCCGAGTCGGTCGCAAAGTTGAAGCCCATGACCATGCGGCTCTTGGTCGCCTCGCCCGTCGCGAACGCCTTCTCGACTGCGAGCGACGAGGCCGAGGTGTCAGCTCGGGTCAAGGAGGTCCGTGCGCAGGGACGGCAGGAACGTCGATGACGCACCGAGGAGTAACTCGCCCGCCTTGATGTCCCTCGTCGCGACGACGCCGCGACCACCACCGCGCCCCTCGATCTCGGCGACCGTGATGCGCCCGACAAAGTCGCCGACCGAGCGCTCATGCTTGACGCCGGCATCCTCGTCCTTGACGATCTGGCGCCAGTCGTACTCGCCCGTCGCGCTCTCGTGGAGCATGCGCTCGACACGCTGCACGCTCGAAAGAGCGTCGGCGCTCGTCGGGTCGAGCTCGAGGACGCGGCCGTACGCCTCGCGCGCAGACTTGAGCTGGCGCAGGCCCTCGAACGCCTTGGCGCGGCGCAGCGTCGCCTTGACCTCGGCGAGAGGAGGCGCCGTGACGTCGCTCGCGAGGAAGGCGAGGACGGCCGCCGTGTCGCGCAGGGCCGAGGCGAAGTTGCCGAGGCGGAGGTGGGCCTGAGCGCGGTTGAGGAAGAGGACGAGGCGCTTGGCGGCGTCGTCGGTCGAGTCGAGGCCGTCCGAGTAGGCCTTGACGGCGAGGAGGTCCTTCTTGGCGGCGAAGTAGCGGTTGCCGAGCGCCTTAAAGTCGAACGAGGCCGGGCGAGGGGCGGCGGGCGAGGACGTCGCCCACTTGGCGCCCTTGACGAGCGGGTGCTTGGGCGACAGGATCTCGGAGTCGGTGGGCGACTCGATGCGCACGACGTAGCAGGCACCGTTGACGCTCGGCTTGTAGGTCGGCTCGCGCACGGCGAGGACGGCGCACACGGCCGTCTTGGTCCTCGACGACGAAGCTGAGCCCGACCATCTTGACTGCGAACGAGGGTAGCGGATGTAGCAGTGGGCTACGGGGAAGGCGACAGCGAGAATGAGCGAGAGAGCGAACGCGGCGATGAGACGATGCGGCAGAGCAAGAACCGGCCCTGGGACAGGACGGGCGTCAGCTCAAGCTCAACAGACGAGGTGACAAGGCTCGCACCTCGTGCATCTTGGTGACCTTCATCTCCTTGAAGCGGACTGCGAGGATGCGGGAGGTCAGCTGGCAGGTCGAGAGGAGAGGGACGGCGACAGCAAGCTGAACGCACTCGGCTTGAGCTGCTCGAGCGGGGTCGACGACGAGTGCTTGCCGAAGCCCATAAAGTTCCACAAGATCTGGTGCTCCTGCGTCGCGTCCATCTTGGCCATGTTGGTGCGCGTGTGCTCCGTGTTGGCGATGGTCGACAGGCGGTCGGCCGCAGGAGGGAACCGCTGCGGCCGCTTCTGCTCGGCGAGGATGTGCGCCTTGGTCGAGTCGAGGTGCGCCTTGTAGACTTGGGCCAGCTCGTCGGGCGTGGCATCCTGGGACGCGATGCTGGGTGCAGCCGTGGCGGCGGGACGTTGCTGGGCGGCGAGGAGCGAGAGGAGCTGCTGAGGGTCGCGGCGCAGGCGCTCGACCTCGTTCGGGGGCATGCCGAGGCTCAGAGCCATCCTGAACATCTGCTCGAGGTCTGACGCGCTCATGGCGGCGAGAGCTGGTCGAGGTTGACTGAGGGAGACGTGTGGGGAGGAGCGAGCACTAATGAAGCACGGCCGGGTGTCTCTCCAATTCTCGACTTGCGCGTCTGAAAGAGAGATACGCATAACGCTCGTTGCACTCGATGCCAGGGTGCAGGTATCAAAGGAGGGCGAGAGGGAGGAAGGACGGCGAGTTGTACACAAGGAGCGCGCGCGCGAGAAGGCCGAGAGGGAAGGGAGAGTCTGTGCCGATGCGGGAATGGGTTGCGAGAGAAGAGCGAAAGGATGCGAGAGAGAGGAGAGAGTACGAGGAGAGGGAGGGAAGAGAGGGAGAGAGGAGGGAGGGAGAAGGGAGAGGGGGACCGAGCACGCTCACTCGGCCTTCTTGCCCTCGCGACCGTCGTCCTCGTCGCCCTGCTCAGGCGCGAGCTCGCTCAGCAGACGGTCCACCTCCTCCTCGACCGCGCCGGGCCCTACTCGTCCCTCGTCCGCGGCAAGAAGGGCAGGACTGGCTCGCCCGCTCCTGCGCCCGTCAAAGCCGGCGAGCTCGCGATCGAGTTGCTCCTCGAGCGACTCCTCGTCGCCTGCGAAGGAGGAGCGTCGGCTGACGCTGCCGCCGCCGCCGCCGCCGGCGACGAGGGCGCCTGCGGGACGCTCGACGGCCCGGTCCCCTGCCGACGCCGCAGCTGCCGCAGCGGGTGCACCGCCCCGCCGATCCTGCCGAGCGGGATCGCCGCCGCGCCCTGCTCGAGCTGGTCCGCCTCGAGCGTCGACGAGCGGCCCGGGCGCCCCGGGACCCGCAGCGACTGCGAGTGCGGCGACGTACTCTGGCGGTCCGCCGAGGCCGAGTCCGCCGCCGCCGCCGCCCGATCCAGGCGCGGCATCGAGATGGACGCGACGCGCCTCGACGCTGTCGCGCCCGCCGGCGTGGGCGACCGGGAGGAGCGGCTGCCGCGCGGCGGAGGAGGGCGACCCAGCGCCGCCGAGAGCGGCGGGAAACGAAGATGGGACGCCGCCGCGAAAGAGAGACGTCCCCCAGCTCCTCAGGGACGAGTACGCCGGAGGATTGGGGGACAGAGGGGGGTTGGACGTGGTGGGGGAGGATGAGGAGGGGAAGTGGGAGGAGGAAGGGGAAGAGGGCGACGAGGACGACGTCGACGCCGACGCCTTGTGCGCCCGAGGCGCGTGGATCGAGTGCAGCGGCATGCCGTCGAACGCGCCGTCGTGCGTCGAGCCGGGCGCGTGCAGGATCGAGTTGTTGCTCGGGCTCGGCGGGCGCGAAAAGCTCGGCACGGGCGCGTACCCGCCGTGCTGGTGCTCGTGCTGGCGGTGCGCGTTCGCAGCCGCCTCGTCGTTGACGAACGACAGGTTGCTGAAGTACTGCGACCAGTTTTGCTGTCCGCCGACGCCGGCGCCTGGGCTCACGCCGCCGCCGCCGCTCGGGCGAGGGCCGGGCGTGCCGCGGTCCGACGAGCCCGAGGGGTAGAGCCAGACGGGCATGTAGAAGAGACCGCTCGGCTTGCCGTCGTCGCGGTACCGACCGGCGGGCGTGCCGAGACGCGAGCCCGACGACGACGAGCCGCCGTGGCTCGGGCTCGCGGGGCGACTGCCGCTGCCCGGCGTGCCCGGGCGCGCAAAGGGGAGGGCCTCGTACGGCAAGGCAATGGGCCCGATCGTGCGCGGCGTCTTGAGGGCGGCGGGCCGCTTGTTCCACACGAGGCGGACGACGCCGAGGACGACGATGCCGAGGCCGACGTACATGAGCGCGATGCCGAACTTGCCGAGGAACGTGATGAAGCCGGCGTCGTCGCTGCGCAGGAGAGAGGGAGGAAAATCAGCTCGTTCTCAGGTGAGAGGGAGGGAGAGGAGGGAAGGAGGACGCACGCGTGCCAGCTCGAGCCGTAGAAGTGGTCAAAGTACGACTCCTGCATCTCGGTGGCGGGCGCGTTCTTGCCGTACCACCTGCGCGGGAGGATGCGCACCTGGCGCTCGACGCCCTCGTCGACGTCCTTGGGCCACATGCCGTACACGGCCGAGACGAACATGGGGCCCGTCGAGAACATGACGGTCGGGTAGTTGGTCCCGTACGAGTGGTCGAACGTGATGAGGTTGTGGATGACGAGGTCCATGAACGGGTGGCCGCGCTCGGCAAACATGAGGTCGTTCGACACGCCGACGGGGATGGTCGCGGGGAGGATCACGTCAAAGTAGAGGAACGGGTCGAGGTTGCGCCGGCACCCAATGTCGAGGTCCATGTAGATGCCGCCAAAGTGGTGCAGGACAAAGTAGCGGATGACGTCGGCGCGCTGGATCGGGTACTTGTAGCCGTCGAACGTCGAGAGGAACCACGGGTAGTGCTCGGCGATGAAGGCGCGCGACGCCGCGTCCGACCACAGCTTGAACTCGCTGTGAGGGGAAGGTACGCGAGCGCCAGTGAGAGGCGTGCGTGCAGAGAGAGAGCGAAGCTGGACGCACTAGTCGGGGTGAAGGTCGATGCAGCCCTGGCGGACCTCGGCCCAGCGGACGGGCACCGTGTCGGTCTTCCACGTCGCGTGGATGATCTTGGGGATCTTCTGCTTGTGCTCGGGCTCGGCGGCGGCGGCGGCGGTGTCGACGGCGGTCGAGGACGTCGAGTTGGAGAACCAGCCACGCTCGTCGAGGCGGTTGAGGAGGTCCTGGACCGACTCGTCGCCGCGCTCGGCGTCGTCGCGCGTCACGACGAGCTCGGGCGACAGCTGCTCGTCGGACTTGACGGGCGCTGCGAGCGGCTCTGCGTCTGCGCCGCCGACGACCTTCTGGCTCTTGTCGGGGATCGGGAGGTTGGAGCGAGCGGTCGCGGCGAGGCGCTCGTACAGGCGCATCTCGGGCTCGGTGATGACATCGCGCTGGTCGACGCCAAAGTACTGCACGACGGTCGTGAGGACGGCGACGGTGCCTGCGAGGATGAGGGCGATGAGGATCACCAGGATGGTGATGGCCTGCGGGGCGAGCGGGGCGAGTGTGGGTCAGCGGGTGGGCTCGTCGTGGTGGCGCAGAGAGACCTGCTCGAAAGCGAGACGCACCTTGCGGACGTTCATGGCGGGCGAGAGAGAGCTCGCGGGTCGAGGTGGGCGCGCGCCTCGTGGGGTCGAGAGCGGGGGCGGATCTCGAGCTCGACGGCGTCTAGTGCCAGGGCAGTCGGGTGTGCTGGACCGAGGTCGTGCTGTTGCCCTGCTGGTGGTGGTGCTGGACGCGCTCGAGGCGGTGGGGCGGGTGCGCGAGAGGTGGTCCCTCGTCCAAGAGTCCGGGGAGAGGGCGAGGTGGTTGGACGCGGGCGAGCGAGCGACGAGAGCGACGGGGGCTGGGCCGGGTGGTCGACTGGTGTGGCTGGATGCTGAGCACAGTAAAGTGCTAGCTGGTGGTCGAGCAGAGGAGGAGGCGCGGGCTCAAAGGCGGACGCGCCGTCCGCCGTCCGCCTCTCCTCGCAGCTCTCCTCCGCCGACCGTCCGCTGCTCTCCCTCTCGCCCACTCCTCTCTTTGCGCGCTTTCTGTGCAGCTACGCACCCGCGTGCGCTCAGCCTTTGCTTCTGCGCCTCCTGCCGCGACACCGCCGCCTGCCCGCGCTCAGCCCACGCCGCCGCCCAGCTCGCTGCCAACTCGCTTTACGCCTGACGTCCCTCGCTCAGAACCGGCCGTCTTGATCGCTCCCCTCGCCGAGGTGCAGCGCTCTGGCCCCCCCTCCCGCCCAACCGCTCGCAGCAGTGCGCCCCAAGTGCCTGGGCCCCTGCGGATGCGACGTCGACGACGGCTCAGGCACGGCCGTGCTCCCGCCGTTCGTGGGCCACACACACTCAGACGAGGTCGTAGGCGCTGCGACCACAGAGTCGAGCGTGCGACGAGCTGCAGAAGAGCGCGAGACTGCGGCCCGCCGCGCTCCTTCTCGCCGAGCCCTTGAGGGTCCGCTTCCCTCGCCGGCTCGCGCTCGTCCTCCTCGGCCCGGCGCTCTACGAGTGCATGTGCGTCAGGCTTGACGCGCCGAGCGGTGCAGAGACGTCAGCCGCTTCGTCTGCGCCGAGGTGAGCCTGCGGCTGCTGTCGAAGCGGAAGCGGTTCGAGCGTGCGTCAGCCTCTCTCTCTTCCTCTCGTTCCGCCTGCTCTCTGGCTGACGTTCTCTCCTTGATTCGACCTGCAGCTGCCTCGACTGCAGGCCCTGCACCGGTCAACGTGTCGCTGGTCTCGCGCTGTCGCCGCCGCAGCTGCTTGCGGCGTCACGCTGCGCTCGACCCTCGATCCTCGACTGCAGCTTTACCCGGGCTCGCGCTTAATCGACCACGTAGCGCACGTCGTCGAGGGTCGCTCTCCTGCTGTCGTTGTGCGCGCCACAGCCTGCGAGTCGCGCTCTTCGTCAAGAGCTTCTCCGACCGGCGCAAGGTGCGCTTAGGCCTCTTCCTCCTCCGACCCGCTCGGCAGCTCTACTGCGCAAAGTAGAAGTACTGAAGAGCTCGCACTGCCGGGAGAACCGTAAAGATAGCTTGTCGACGCTCGAGAATGGCGAGACACCGGCCGTTCTTCATCAGTGCTCGCTCCCCCTCGGTCGTTTTCCTCCTCCCCCTCCCTCGACCTCAGCAGCTCTCGCCGCCATGAGCGCACACGACCTCGAGCTGCTCTTCAGCACCGCTCTGAGCCTCGGCATGCCCGCGCACGAGGTCGACCGCATGCGCAGCGACCCCCAGCAGCTCCTCTCGCGTATCGCCGCCCGCGGCGGCCTCGCTCCCTCCCCGCCACTGAATCCGCTCAAGGGTCGCAGCCCCGACGAGGTCGCCGACATGTACAAGGCCAACATTGATGCGGCGAGGGCAAACCTCGCGGCCGAGCGCGAGCGCCCGCAGCGGTTCCCTCCCGCGGCCGACCGCCTGTCGACCATCGTCAAGACCGAGCAAATGCGCGCCAAGGTCATCAGGATGGACGCCGACAAGGACCTTCAGCTCTCGTGGAACTTCATGGGCGTCAGCAAGCACTCGTCGTCGACGCCGCTCGACCAGCTCAAGCCCAGTGCGTCCTCCTCTTGCCCTCGCTCTGCACCTCGCGCGAGCACTCGGCTGACCCCGCGCACCCTCGCAGTTCGCTTCAAGGAGATGATGGTCACCAAGACGCACACCGTGCGCCCTCGGTCGCGTCTGTTTTGGGCCTCGCTGACGCTCTTCCTCCCGCAGGGCCGGTTCTTGCTCTGCCGCATCGTCTCCTCGCCGAGTGCGTCGTCTTGCTCTCTGCGGCCTTGACGTGCAACGTCCTGGATCTCTGACGAGTACCTTACTCATCGCAGTCAAGATCGTCGGGCTCACGTTCGTCGTTGAGGACCAGGACGGGCGTGTGTGCGTCGGCCACCTCTCCTCCTCCGTGCGAACAAGGCTGACGTCTCCTCCTCGTGCTCTCCATCCTTGCCCTATCTTTACGCGACGCAGCGACATGCTCGCCATTTACAACTTCGCGCTCCACGGCATCCAGACCGGGCCCGACCTCGACGAGCTCTTCCCTCGAGGCGCCGTCCTCGCCGTGCGCGAGCCGACCTACAAGCCGAGCGCCAACGGTGCCTGCTACGTCGTGCGCATCGAGTCGCCCACCGACTACGAGGTCCTGTCGCCGAAGCACCCGCTCGTCAAGGGCGCCAAGTGGGCGACCTCCTCGCCCGCCGCACCTCGTCCCGCCTCGTTCGACTTTAAGGCGCTCGCGAACCGCCACTTTGCGGCCAAGAAGGACCTCCTCGCCATCAAGGCCTACTCGGACGGCCTCGACGCGACCGACGACGCGGCCAAGCGCCTCGTCCTCTTCCTCAACCGCGCTCAGGCCCACCTCCGCCTTGGCAACTTTGCCTCGGCGCTGCGTGCCACGTCTGCCGTCCTCGCCTTCCTCGCGAGCGACGTCGCGGCGCCTCCCCTCGCCGAGTTCAAGGCGACGCTGCGCCGCGCCAAGGCGTTCGAGGGCCTGCGCCAGCTCAAGTCTGCGCGCGAGGCGTACGGCCGCGTCCTCGAGCTCGACCCGACGAGCGCCGACGCTCTCTCGAGCGCGCAGCGGGTCGGGCGCATGCTCCACGAGAGCGCGACGGGCGAGTACGACTGGCGCCAGATCGTCAAGGACGAGGATGCCGGCGTTAAGCACGACTCGGTCGGCGACTATGTCGGGCCCATCACGGTCGCCGAGATCGAGGGGCGCGGTGGTGGTCGCGGCGTCGTCGCGACGAGGGACATCAAGGCGGGCGAGCTACTCCTCGGTGCGTCCTCGACGTTCCTGCCGTCCCTGCGCACGGACCTCCTCGACCCGAGCTGACATCGCGACCTCGTCGCTCGCAGTCGAGAAGGCGTTCGCGACCGGCGAGACCGACGGGGCTCACGTCGTCATGGGCTTCGACATCGTGCGCAACATGGCGAGCAGTGCGTCCAAGATGGCCCTCGTCGAGGCGTGCGCCGCCAAGATCCAGGACGACCCGTCGGCGGCGGCGCTCCTCTACACGCTCCACGGCGGCAGCTCGTTCAAGCCCATCGGGAACCCCGTCCTCGGCGCGCAGCAGGACCGCGAGGTCGTCACGAGCGCAGGACCCGCCTGCGCCGACATCGGCCGCATCGAGGAGATCTGCCTCGTCAACTCGTGCGTCCCGACTTCCACTGCCGCATCTCACCCTCTCCTCTCTCGGTGCGTCTTGCTGATACTCGATGCCGCTCGCAGGTTCAGCCTCATCAACGGCGAGTCGGTCGACGACGGGCATGACAAGCTCAAGGACGGCTCGGCGCTCTTCCTCGGCGGCTCGCTCTTCAACCACTCGTGCACGCCCAACGCCTCCTGGAGCACCTACGGCGACGTGCAGGTCGTGCGCGCTCGCGCACCCGTCAAGGCCGGCGAAGAGGTCTTCATCGCGTACGTGCCCGCCGAGACGCCGCAGAACAAGCGCGCGAGCGTCCTCAAGGCGCACTTCCCCGACGGCTGCACGTGCTCGTACTGCGTCGACGAGCGCCGCGACATGCCGCAGCAGGTCGCTCGGCGCGGCGAGCTCGCGTCGCCCTGCAAGGCGATCAGCCAGGAGGCGAGCGTCAAGGAGCACATCGCGCCCGCCCGCCTCAAGAAGCTCTCGCGCGACATCAAGGGCGTCGTCGAGCAGGTCGAGGCGACGTACTCGCGCCGCCGCAGCTCGTACCGCCCGGGCCTCGTTGAGCCCTACCACGTCTCGGCGCACGTCACCGGGCACCCGTCCTCGGCCAACTCGGCGCGCCTCGGCAACCTGTACGAGCTCAAGTCGCTCGCTGCCTCGGGCGCCGAGATCCGGCAGGCGCGCGACGCCGTCGAGGTCGTCGCTGCGCCGTTTGTCGTCCCGGCCGGGCGCTCGCTCGCCGAGCGCTCCCTCCTCAAGATTGCCTACCGCCACTCGCTCACCGGCGGCACAACCGGCGACGCCGAGGCGCGCAAGTGGATCAAGGCGGCGGCCGACATGGCGCGCATCACGCACGGCCTCGACTGGGACGGCTTCGTCGAGCGCGCCGAGGAGGACCTCGAGATGTTCAACCTCAAGCGCCTCCTCGCCGGGTGCAGGACGTGAGGTGCGTCCTCCTCGTCTCTCTCAGTGCAGTGCTTTTCGAGAACGATGTGCTGATGCTGCTGCCGCAGACAGGCTACTCGTGGCGTGGTCGCTCGCTCGAGGAGAGGAGGAGCAGGAGGGAGGAGGGAGGCTTTCCCGCAGCTCGCTGGCCGTCGCTGCGCTTTCTCTGCAAAGGAGGCATCGTTCACTTCGTCCTGCTCACGACCGTACCTCGAGAGAGCAGCGAGCTGTCGAGCCCGACGGGAGCGCCGCCCCGCTCGGACCCCTCCCTTCGTCTCGCTCCCCTCGGCCGGCTCGCTCGCCTTGCGCTGTCTGCGGCTGCACAGGGTCTCGCGGCGTCGCTCACTCCGATCGAGATTGCTCTGCTCTTAGCGGTGCCAAGCGGTGCCCATGCTTGAGCCGGACACGACGAGGACGCCGAGACGCTCAGCTTGAGAAGGTCGACGACAGCTCGTCTCTCGTCGCTAGCGGGCAGAACGAGCAAGAGGGAATAACGCTCTATGGCATGGGCATACAGTCGACGACAAGTGGGTGTACAGACACGGCATGGCGAGATGAATGTGCTCGAGAACGTCCTCCTCCTGCTCCTCCTCCTCCTGCGCTCCTCGACGCCGCTCTGGGCCGTCCTGCGCAGGGGCACCTACTCGTCCTCGGCGGCGTCTGCATCCGCACGAGCGGCGCTCCACGCGTCCATGTGCTCCTTCGAGACCTCGTAGACCTGCGTCGTGGAGGGAGAGGGCGCGGTCAGGACCCGCTCCAGTGAGGGAGAGCGTGTGAAAGGAGAGGCCAGCGACGCACGGCGAACGAGACGGACATGGCGGGGAAGCACTTGAGGAGGTTGGGCCAGATGCTGTGCGGCGGGGAGGAGAGGGCGTCAGCTCGAGAGAAGGAGAGGAGGGTGAGGAGCGCACGCACCCCTTGTACATCCCCCGGATGCCCTCGGTCCGGATGATGGTGAAGACGGCTGCGCGCAGGGAGGTCGGGCGTCAGTGTCGTGCTCGCAGTCCATTCGTGCCAGGACGACGAGGCGGTCGACCCTCGCCGACCGCTTTGCCGCCCAGCTGTCGCGGGCGTCTCGAGCACGACGAGGGGAGCACGCACCGTCCCACGCGCCCTTGTACTGGTACCCGAGCGCCTGGCTCTTGAGCCCGACCATCTGCATCCGCCGCCGCAGCAAGTCGGCCGGGTACGTGAGCTGTTTCCGAGCCCTCTCTCGTCAGCGCTCGCTCCCCCGTGTCACCCAGAGAAGGAGCAACGACGCACCGTCTGCGAGATGCCGCCCGCGACGCCGCCGCACACGAGCTTCTCGAACGTGTTGGGCGGGCGGTGCTGCGGGTCGAGCCCCGAGATCTGGAGCTTGAGGAGCTCGTACGACGCAAAGTTGAACGCGACGTAGGGTGCGACGCCTGCGGGCGAGGACCGGCGTGAGCTCGTGGCTGAGGAGGCAGGAGAGGGAGGAAGAGAGGCGCACCTGCAGATGTCGGCACGAGTCCCCGGTACAGCGCCTTGACGCCGCCCTCCTCCTTCATGACCCGCCTGCGAGCGCTCTCGAGGCTCATCAGTCCCAATCCGAGAAGCAGAGAGAGAAGAAGAGAGGTAGGAGGGCGACGCACACCGTCATGCGCACGATGCCCGTGCTGCGCCCGTCGGTGCGCCCTTCCCGCATCCCGAGCGACGCCGACTCGACCGAGAGCCGCGACCTCACGAGGTCGAGAGCTGCGCGCGCGTACGAGATGTCAGTCCACTGTTCCTGAGCTGCAAGACGGGCGCTCGCTCTCATGCGCGACAAGCGCCCGTCAGAGGAGAGCGAGAGCGGGCCGACGCACGGTACGTGCTCACGACGCTGCAGATGCCGGCGAGGGACCCAGCGACGAGCCTCCTCGGCGTGTCGATCGAGCCGTCGTCGCTCTTGAGCGCGCCCTTGAACATCTCGTAGGACGAGAACTGCGGCGTGAGGTCGGGAGGGTCAGGGTCCCGATGAGGAGGGAGAGGAGGAGGGAGGGAGCGCGAGGGCGAGGGGCGCACCTGCACGGCCGAGTAGGGCGCTATCCGGAGCACGTTGATGCCGTTGCCGCGCATGTAGCCTGTTCGGGGCAGGGCAGGGAGAGAGGCGTCAGAGACCGACTTTCTCGACGAGGAGCGAGCGAGCGGGACGACGCACCCTTGAACCCTTCTTCTCGCCACATCTTCTTGAGGCCTTGCCACACGCCGTTGTACTGCGCCGACGCGCCTTGCACTGCGAGTCGGCGTGAGAGGGGAGGCCGGAGGTCAGTCGCGCGAGTCAAGCACGACGACGAGGACGACGACGCGGACCGCACCCTGCAGGATGATCTTGAGGCGCTCTAGCGGCGACACGACGGTCCTCGACGCCGCGCCTGCGAGCGCGCCCGCTGCGCACACGACCCGGTCCAGGCGGGGTCAGCGTCCGGCTCGAGCCGCGTGTGGTGGGGAAGCGCGAGCGAGGGACGCACCGAAGAAGGCGCTCGCTGGCGGGAGCGGGATCTTCCTCCAGGGCGAGTCGGGCGTCCACGAGAGGACGTAGGCCGTGTGTTCTGGCGGCGGCGGTGGTGGTGCCGCGGCGGGCCGGCTCGCGCTGGCGGCCGAGTCGTGGAAGGCAGAGCTGAGGGGCCCGGGTGGGGCGCGGCGGGCTTGTGGCGGGCTTGTGCGCGTGTCGAGAGGGTCGGCAGTGGCTAGGGTCGCCATGGCTGCATCGCCGACGTCGCTCGAGGTCGATCGGTGAGGAAGAGAGCCGGCGAGGAGCGGGTTGCGGCGCGGGGGCGAGAGGGCGGCGGGGGAGACGGTGGCGGGGTCCGCGTAGACTTGTGCAAGGCAGGCGAGCAGGCAAACGAGCGGCGGGAGCTGGTGCGAGAGCGGGGACGGCGGGGAAGTCGGACGACCAAGGGGCGAGAGGCGCGAGGGGGTTTGCCTCCTCGAGGGGCATCCTTGAGCCGTGCAAGTGCTGTATGAGGTAATCGTGTGGATTGTCCAGCTCCTCACGAAGCACCTCGAGCGAGTCGCAGGAGCATGTCGTCGCTCCGTCGACGTCCACGGCAAGCTAGCGTCTCCCCTCTCTCTCTCCTCCCCACCGCGCTCGTCCCGCATGACGAGCGCACCTCCGACACCGTTGAGACCACTGTGCCGCACTCGCCGACGCTCGTCGTCCCTCTCGTCCGTCCTCCCCTCGACCTCCTCGTCGCCAGACCGGGGCGCGGCCTGGAGTCAGTATCGCTCGCCGACTCGGGGCGACGCCAAGCGCGCAAAGAGGACTCGGGTGGGCTACGGCGTGCGGCTCCTCTCCTCTCCGCCTGTCTAGCGACGACCACCGCTCCCCTCTCCCGGTCGCTGACCCCTTGAGAACAGCAGGGTGGGGACTCGGCCTCGTTCCAGAAACCGCCGTCGCCGCTCAAGCAGTCGCAGCCAGCGCTCTATCCACCACCGCATGATCCCGACCACGTGTGGACCCACCCGCACCCGTTTGGTCCATCCTCCGGCGCCGCCGCCCTCGACCCCGCCTCGTCGTCGACGACGTCGTCGTTCGGCGCGTCGATCAACCCGCAGCCCCTCCTCTTCTGCGCCTCGGCAGGCGCCTTTGCCCTCCCCGGCATCGTCGAGGCGACGCACGAGCGCACGCGCAACCCGTCGACCGAGTCGTCGTCGTTCCCGTCGCACGCCTCGCTGTCGTCGTCCAAGGGCTCGTTCGACGACTCGTCGTTCGCGTCCGACTCGCCGCCCGACTCGCTCCCTTCGCCCTCGACCTCGCCCGACACGAGCCTCGGCTCGTCCGCCCTCCTCGCCGCCGCGTGCGCGCCCCCCACCTCGTCCTCGTCGGCGTTCGCGCACCCGCACCCGCTCCCACTCGTCCCTCCCCCGCTCCGCCGCGCCACCTCGTGCACCGCGCCCATGCAGTGCGACCCAACCGCGAGCCCACTCTCGACGCCGCTCCTGGGCCTCCCCCTGCGCGCCGACGAGCTCGGCGAGGCCGAGCGCCTGCACCACGTCGCGTTCGAGCAGCTGCGCTCGGCGACGCGCGACGAGGAGGAGCACTTTGTCGAGCGCATGCGGCGGTGGGAGGCGGCGCGCGGGGACCCGTTCGCTGCCGAGCCGGAGCTGGGCTCCAGCGACGACGACGACGACGACCTCGAGCTCGAGCTCGACGAGGACGGGGACGAGATCGAGGTGACGCTCGACCTGGGCTCGTCGGCGCACTCGCTCGCGCACGACGCGCACGCGCCCGTGAGCCGCACCGAGCTCGACGAGCTCGCGAGGAGGCTCCAGGCCGGCGCGTGCGAGCTCGAGGACTATGCGCTCGTGCGCGAGGTGCAGGCGAGGTCGCGCTCGCACAGCGCGCGGGTCTGATTCCGTGCCTCCTCCTCCCTCTTCCTCCTTCTTCCTTTCGCTCTCTGTGTCTCTCGACCTGTCGCATCCCCGCCCCGCACAAAGCCTCGCCGTCCTGCATCCTTCTCCCTCTCTCTCGCCGTTGTTGACACCCGATCCCCATACTAGCCTCCCTCCTCTCCTTCGCTGTTCTCAAGCCCCTTATCCCTGTCTGTAGATGCACCCTTAGCTCGTGTCTGTGTATCCTCGCCGTCCGTCGACTCGTGCCCTGGCCTCGTCCTCGCGCCTGAGAGAGAGGCGGCCCGCGCTCGTTCCCCTCGCGCTCTCGCTCGCCTCACTCTTCCTGTCTGCGTCCAGATCGGCCACTGACGCTGCTCCGTTCGCCGATCCGGGCCGGGCAGCAAGAAGCGGCAAGAAGCGGCGCCTCGTCGCGGGGAACCGAAGCACGCTCCCCTTCTCGCAGCCTCCTCTCGGCGACGACACCCTCGCTCTCGCCCTCCGGCTCCGCTCTCCCTCGCCTGCAGCACGCGGGCCTTGCCGCACATGCTCGAGCGCGCTTCGCCCTCGCCGCCTGGCGCTGCATCCGCACCCACACCGCGTCGCAGCGGGCGTCATTCAGCGCTCACTGGCAGGCGGTGCACCGCCTTCTTCTCGTCGGCGAGCTGGACGCTGCTCGTCAGGTGCGTCCATGTCCCGAGTCTCACGCGATCCACGAGCTGACGAACGAGCAAGCGCAGCTACATCGGCCGCCGCACGACGACCTCGACGCTCCTCCTCCTCGCGCCGGCGCACTTCCTCGTCCTCTTCCTCGTATCACGGCTCGCCGCCCTGTGCGCGCCGCGGCTTCGGCGGCAGGTCGACACGAGTGGTACCGGCTGGATCCTCGGGGCGGGGTGGGGTAGCTGGAGCGGGGCGGGACCGGCGGCGCTGCTGGCGGGTGCGGTCGTCGGCGAGGTCGTCGCGGTGGGGCAACTGCCGCTTGAGGTGGCGTGCGCCGTTCAGGTGCGTCGATCCAAGCTTACGAAAGGGCTGAGCTGACTCGAGCGCTCCCGACAGACGCTCCTCCCACCGGCCATCCTCCTCGCCTCGTCGCGCTTCGACCCTCCCTCGCCCTCGTTCCCCTTCTCCCCGGTCACGGTCACCGCCTGCGTCGCGCCCCTCCTCCTCGCCGGCTCGACGTTCGGCTCTTCGACGAGCGCCGTCCCGCTCGCGTGCGGCCTTGTGGCCGTCGGCGCACGAGCCTGCGCGTGGCTCGTCCTCGCAGACGGTGCGACCTCGACGCCTTTCCAGGTCATGTGGAGCGCTGCACCTGTCCGTGTCGTCTCCTGTCATGCTTCACGTCCGAATGCTGACCTCCTTGCCCTGCTGCAGATCGCGACCGTCCTCACCTCGCTCCTCGCGTTCGCCAACCTCGCCGTCCGCCCTTCCCCGTCCGCCGCCCTGTACCCGCTCCCGTCCATGCTCCTCTTCGTCCTCACCGCCTCGCTCCTTCACCTCGTCACGCTCGGCACGACCCTCGCCGGGCTGCTCAGCAGCGCCCCGCCGACCGACCGCGACAGCCTTCCCAAGTCCGCCCTCGCGACCGTGCCCGTCGCGCTCGCCGTCCTCGTCGCCGCGCGCATCGGCACCGTCGAGCTCCCCGCCTTCGCGCCGTCGTGCGCCGCCGCAGCGCTCGGCACGGTCCTCGTCGGCTGGGCGGCGCGCGCTCGGACCCCGGGCCCGGGCGAGGTCGCCGACGAGCCGTGGCTCGACTCGCCCCGCCTGCGCATGTCGCCGCGGGGCCACTCGCCGAGGAGCCACTCGCCGCCGGGCGTGACGCGCCACGCGCTCGCCGCTCGCTCGCGCTCGATCCCCTTCCTCGCCGTCGTGCCGTTCGTCCCCGCGCTCGCCCTCGTCGCACAGGCGCTCCTCGGCGGCCCCATCGCGCTCCCGACTCTCCCACTGCACCGCATCGATCCCTACTATGCCAACCGTCTCGGCCTCTTCGACCACACGTCCTCCCCCTCCTCCTCCTCCTCCTCCTCGAGCGCCTTCTCGCCCCCGACGCTCGACATCGTCTTTGCGTACTACGACTCGCCGGTCGCCGAGTTTGCGGCGCACGTCGCCGAGACGCTCGGGCGCGGGACCGTGAGGAAGTTCAGGACCAGGGTAAGCGTGTATGACAAGGGCGCGGGAGCGGGAGGGAACGAGGGAGGGGAGGAGAGGAGGAGGGCGCTGGAAGGGATCGAGGGCGTCGACGAGGTCGTGCAGCTCGAGAACGTCGGGCGCGAGGGTGCGTCTCTCTCTCTCTCTTGCGCGCGAGCTGCAGGGGCGAGCAGGAACGAGGAGGGGCTGACTCGAGGCCTGAGCGCGCGCGCAGGCGGGACGTACCTGCACCACATCCTGCGGCGGTTCGACGCCCCGACGGCGGCCGACTTGGCGTTCCTCGGGCCAGCAGCGCACGACCGACCGACGAGCCACGCCGACATGACCCTCTTCTTGCAGCACCGTGCGTCGCCCTCCTCTCCCCTCTTCCTCCTCCCTGACTTACCCCTCCCTCGCGCGCGCGCAGACCTCGCCTGGGCCTGGGTCGGCGCCCCCCGGTTCGACCATGTCGACGCCCGGACGGGCTTCTTGAGCCTCGGGCCGTACGTCAAGAGCGACTGCGGCGTCGACCAGCGCGTGTGGGGCGACTTTCGCAGGATGCGCGAGCTGTACAGCATGGTGCGTCGCGCGAGCGCTCTCCTCTCGTCGAGATGTGCTCTACGAGTGCGTGCTGACGAGTGGAACCCCTCGACGGGCTCAGTTCCAGGAAGACGCACGTCCCCTCCCTCCTCCCCCTCACCTCGCGCCGCTCACACCTCTCCTCCTCCTCCTCCGCCACGCCAGCTCTGCCCGCCGACGCTCCAGCTCGCGTCGTGGGCCGCCCAGTTCTTCGTCTCGCGCGCGCGCATCGTCGCCAACCCGCGCGCCAAGTACGCGCGCGTTCAGGCGCTCCTCGAGGCGCCCGAGGGGCACTGGTTGGGCGAGGAGGGGGCGAGCTGTGCGTCGGCGTGTTCCTCTTCTCGGCGGCGAGCTCGTCGTGAGCGTGAAGCCGATGCTCATGGTTGAGCCCCGCGCGCAGTCGGCTGGGGCGGCGAGATGGGCCCGTCGAACCCGTTCTTCGGGCACGCGCTCGAGCGCTCGTGGCCCGTCATCTTCAGTGCGCCCCTCTCCCTCTCCCTCTCCTCCATCCCGACGAGCGCGTCGAGCCTGACTCGCTCGCGCCGCGCGCGCAGACTGCACGGACCCGGGCGTGGCGGACCGGTGCGGCGACGACGTGTACGACAAGGCGGCGTGCCAGTGCCGGGATTGGTGAGCGGGCTGGCGAGCGGGCGGGCCTGGGTAGAGCGGGGAGTGCATCGGAGAGTAGATTGCGCGGCGCACGGGTGCGAGCCAGAGCGAGGGAGCGATGGTCGAGGGCGGGGAGAGGGCGAGAGGAGCGAGCACAGGACGAGGGAAGCAGAGGCTGAGCTTGTTCGAGTCGTGTGACTACGTAGAGCAGGATCGAGTGCAAGCTGAGCCTGGAAGAGCGAGGGTGAGAGAGACGGCGAGCCTCGTCAGCGTTGGTCGCGGTGGAAGCGACGAGGCGGCGACCGGCTCCTCCCCTTGGCTCCTCTCCTCCACCACAACCCTCCACCACACGGAGAAGACCCGCCTGCCCACCATGAGCAACGACCCCAGCCGCGCAGAGAAGGTCGACGACTCGGCCACGGCCATCCTCCGTCCCAAGAAGAGGTGCGCCGCCCTCGTCGTCCTGGCCTCGTCATCCTCTCGCGCCTCAGCCACACAGCCACTGACCGCGCCCGCCGACCTGCAGCCCCAACCGCCTCGTCGTCGATGAGAGCACCTCGGACGACAACTCGGTCGCCCAGCTCCACCCCGCCACCATGGAGCTCCTCCAGCTCTTCAGGGGCGACACCATCATCGTCCGCGGCAAGAAGCGCAAGGACACGGGTGCGTCGCTGGCTCCCTCCACCTAGCCCCTCTGGAGCAGCTCTCGAGCGCGATCCCATCCTGCGGGGAGCTTCCCTCCTCGCGAGGTGACGACGCCAGCACCTCCTCGCCCCCGCCTCGGGCAGGCCAGCCAGCATGCATCCACTCACTCCCTGAGCGCGTGGCTGACTCTCCTCCTTGCCCTCGTCTGCAGTCTTGATCGTGCTGTCGTCCGAGGACGTCGACGAGGGCAAGATCCAGCTCAACAAGGGTGCGCTCCTCCCTCTTCTCCTCCACCTCTCGTCCTCCACCTCTCGCTGACCTCGCACGCCCCCCGCAGTCGCGCGCAACAACCTCCGCGTCAAGCTCGCCGACATCTGCACGGTGCACGCGTGCCACGACATCAAGTACGGCAAGCGCATCCACGTCCTGCCGTTCGACGACTCGATCGAGGGCCTCACGGGCGACATCTTCAACGTCTTCCTCAAGCCCTACTTCCTCGAGGCGTACCGTCCCGTGCGCAAGGGCGACACGTTCCTCGCAAAGGGCGCGTCGCGCAGCGTCGAGTTCAAGGTGGTCGAGACGGACCCGGCCGAGTACTGCATCGTCGCCCAGGACACGGTCATCCACACCGAGGGCGAGCCGATCAAGCGCGAGGACGAGGAGAACAACCTGGCCGACGTCGGGTACGACGACATCGGCGGCTGCCGCAAGCAGCTCGCCCAGATCCGCGAGCTCGTCGAGCTCCCGCTCCGCCACCCGCAGCTCTTCAAGTCGATCGGCATCAAGCCCCCGCGCGGCATCCTCATGTTCGGCCCCCCGGGCACGGGCAAGACGCTCATGGCGCGCGCCGTCGCCAACGAGACGGGCGCCTTCTTCTTCCTCATCAACGGGCCCGAGATCATGAGCAAGATGGCCGGCGAGTCCGAGTCGAACCTGCGCAAGGCGTTCGAGGAGGCCGAGAAGAACTCGCCCGCCATCATCTTCATCGACGAGATCGACTCGATCGCGCCCAAGCGTGACAAGGTGCGCCCCTCTCTCACTCGTCCGTCGTCCCCATCGCCGAGCGCGCACTGACCCTCTCTCCTCGTCCCCTCCCTCCCTCCCGCTCCTTCTCGCACCCGCAGACGAACGGCGAGGTCGAGCGCCGCGTCGTGTCGCAGCTCCTCACGCTCATGGACGGCATGAAGGCGCGCTCCAACGTCGTCGTCATGGCGGCGACCAACCGCCCCAACTCGATCGACCCGGCCCTGCGCCGCTTTGGCCGCTTCGACCGCGAGGTCGACATCGGCATCCCCGACGCGACGGGCCGCCTCGAGACGCTGCGCATCCACACGAAGAACATGAAGCTCGGCGACGACGTCGACCTCGAGAAGATTGCGGCCGACACGCACGGCTACGTCGGCGCCGACATTGCGTCGCTGTGCTCCGAGGCGGCCATGCAGCAGATCCGCGAGAAGATGGACCTGATCGACCTCGACGAGGACACGATCGATGCCGAGGTGCTCGACTCGCTCGGCGTCACGATGGACAACTTCCGGTTCGCGCTCGGCACGTCCAACCCGTCGGCCCTGCGCGAGACGGTCGTCGAGATCCCGACCGTCACGTGGGACGACGTCGGCGGCCTCGACAAGGTCAAGATCGAGCTGCAGGAGACGGTCCAGTACCCGGTCGAGCACCCGGAGAAGTTCCTCAAGTACGGCATGTCGCCGTCGAAGGGAGTCTTGTTCTACGGCCCGCCGGGAACGGGCAAGACGCTCCTCGCCAAGGCCATCGCGCACGAGTGCCAGGCCAACTTTATCTCGATCAAGGGCCCCGAGCTCCTCACCATGTGGTTCGGCGAGTCCGAGGCCAACGTGCGCGACGTGTTCGACAAGGCGCGCGCGGCGGCGCCCGTCGTCATGTTCTTCGACGAGCTCGACTCGATCGCCAAGGCGCGCGGCGGCGGCGGCGGCGGCGACGCTGGCGGTGCGGGCGACCGCGTCCTGAACCAGATCCTCACCGAGATGGACGGCATGAACGCCAAGAAGAACGTGTTCGTCATCGGCGCGACCAACCGCCCCGACCAGATCGACCCGGCCCTGCTCCGCCCCGGCCGCCTCGACCAGCTCATCTACATCCCGCTCCCCGACGAGGCGTCGCGCATCTCGATCCTCACGGCGGCGCTCAAGCGCTCGCCCGTCGCCAAGTCGGTCGACCTGTCGTTCATCGCCAAGAACACGCACGGCTTCTCGGGCGCCGACCTGACCGAGATCTGCCAGCGTGCCGCCAAGCTCGCCATCCGCGCGTCGATCGAGGCCGACATGAAGAAGGACCGCGAGCGCAAGCAGCGCATCGAGGAGCTCGGCGAGGACGCCGTCGTCAAGGACGAGGACGACGCCATGGTCGACGAGGAGGACCCGGTCCCCGAGATCACGATCGAGCACTTTGAGGAGGCCATGCGCTTTGCTCGCCGCTCCGTCTCGGACGCCGACATCCGGAGGGTGCGTCGCTCTCTCTCTCTACCCCTCTTCCCGTCGTCGTCGTCGTCGTCGGTGCACGAGCTGACCTCGTCCCTCCCCTTCTCGCTCCGCAGTACGAGCTCTTCGCGCAGAACATGCAGCAGTCGCGCTCGTTCGGCTCGTCGTTCAAGTTCCCCGAGGGTGCCGACGCGGCGGGCGCGGATGCCGGCGCCGGTGCGGGCGCGGGCGGTGCGGGCGGTGCGGCGTTCGGCGCGCAGGACGACGAGGACGACCTGGTGCGTCTCGTCCCTCCTCGCTCTCTCCTCGTTCGCTCGAACTCTCACTGACTCGCACTCTCTCCTCGGCCCTCGCAGTACTCCTGAGCTGCTCTCGCCTGCGCTCTCTCGCTGCCTCGAGTCGTGACCTCTCTGTGCCTACCCCTTCCCCCTCCCGCTTTCCTCGCTCTCTTCCCCTTCTCCTCCTCGCTCGCATGTGATTCCCCTCCCTCTCGCTTTGCCACGCCTGCCTCCCCCTCTTCCCTGTGTGAAATCAGAACCCGAAGTGAAGCGTCCTCGATGTGCGCGAGAGGTCTTTGGGTCGACGAGAGCCAAGTCGAGCGGCGAGCTCAGCTTGAGAAGGTCGAACTCTCGCTCTCGTGCACGGACCTCTCTTCTGGGCGAGACTCTCGAGAGAGCCGCCGCAACGTCGTGCACGAGGGACGACAGCATACGAGAGAGAGATCTCGAAGAAGGACAGCGAGTTGCACGAGCTACGGGCGGCACGACTCGACTAGCTGAGCGGCTTCGGGCACGCTGAGCGCGTCGGCCTGCTCCTCGAGAAACTTGTCGTGGCTGCATCCCTGCGCCATCGCCGACAGCTCGGCGGCCCCTCTGAACCACGCACGCGCGTTGGCCTGGAGGTTCAACATGCTGTACCGCGCGGCGACGAAGATCCTGGCCTTGATGACGTTGTGCTCTTGGCAGGCGGGCATGGCGACGATCTCGACGACGCCCGTCGGCGTGCGCTTGAACTTGGCGCCGACGGCTGCGAATGCGAGCCCGTACTCCTCGTACACGCGCCCGCCGACGAACGCGCTGGCGAACACGTTCCGGGCCTCGAAGAGCGCGAGCTTGATCGGGCCGTGGCTCGATGGGTACGACCGCTCGAGCACGTCGATCGTCTGGTCGAAGACCTGTAAAGCGCGCTCCTGCGAGGCCTCGGACGCGTTGGCGTCGCTCAGGGTCGCTTGGGCGGCCGCCCACTCGGACGACGGGCCGAGGAGGTCGGCGTGCCGCTTTGCGCGCTGTGCGCGGCCGGGCGCGCTCCCACGACAGTCGGGACAGGTGCAGCCCTTGGGGAAGTGCGACTTGAGGACGCCCTGGCGGAACTGCTCGGGCGTGTCGTACGGGACGTAGGCGATGAGGACCTCGGCGCCTTTCGAGATGGCCGTGCGCGCTCGAACGACCTGCACGTCGCCCATGAACCTACTCGTGGCGTTTGGCACGCAGGCGTGGTTGAAGAGCGAGCCGCTGAGGAAAAGGGCCGTGCGAGCGGCCGACAGGCTGCAGTCGTCACGAGTGATAGTTCTGCGGGAAGGTGGACGTCGGCAGAGCAGCACGAGAACGGCGACAAGAGACGCGTCTAGAGTAGACGGCGATGCCCTCGATGCGCTCAATGTCGGCGAACGGCGCGGTGCGGTCGTCAAAGTCAAGCTCGCGGTCCTGGTACTGCCCGAGGCTCGCTGCGCCGAGCGGCGGAAGGTCGGGACCGGCGTAGAGCGAGTACAGGAGCTTGGCGCTCGCCGGGTCGTCCTGGATCTTGGCGACGAGTGCGGCGATGAGGGCGACGCGAGGTTTCGAGAGCAAGGTCTCGGTCTTGAGGTTGAAGCCCTTGAACGCTGCGTCCTCGCCGACGACGTACGCCTTCTCCACTGCGAGCCCGAGACGCAGGTCAGGACTAGAGCTGCTGAACGGTCGAGAGGAGAGAGGGAGAAGGAGACGCACCGAGGAGGACCTCGCCGACCTTGATGTCCCTCGTCGCGACGATGCCGCGCCCGCCTCCTCGGCCCTCGACCCTGGCGACCACGATCGGGCCAACGTAGTCCCCAACGCTGAACCCAAACTCGAGGCGCTGGTCCCTCGGCCCATCGTTGACGGGCTTCATCCAGTCGTGCTTGCCCGTCCTCGACGACTCGAGGCAGCGCTCGACGCGCCGCTTGCCGCTCTCGGCCGCCGCTGTGGAGTCCGGGTCAAAGAACCCGATGCGGCGGTACTCCTCGCGCGCGCGCGTGAGGAGCCGAGCGCCCTCGAGGGCCTTGGCGCGCCGGAGCATGGCCTTCTCGACGGCGCGCGGCGGGCCCTGGATGCCGTCGCTGAGGAGCGTGAGGGCGTCGGTCGTGTCGCGGCACGCCGAGACGAAGGCGCCGAGGCGCAGGCGGGCCATGGCGCGGTTGAGCTTGAGGACGAGGTGCTGCGCCGGGTCCTGCGACGCGCGGATGCCGTCCGAGTAGGCCTTGACGGCGGAAAGGTCCTGCTTGTGGCTGAAGCACATGTTGCCGAGCGCCTTGTAGTCGAACGAGGGCGAGTTCGCCTCGCGCGGCTTCGAGGTGGCCCACTTGGCGTTCTTGACGAGCGGATCGTGCGGCGACATGAACTCAAAGTCGGTCGGCGAGTCGACCCGGATCGCAAAGTTGGACGTGTCGCGGACCTCGGTGCGGTAGGTCGGCTCGCGGATGGCGAGGATGTCGCCGTAGTAGAACAAGGGGTCGGCGCCGTCGCCGAGAGGGACGCCGTCCATGTCGAGGTTGAAGATCGAGACCGTCTCGCTGCAGGACGCTCCTTCATCAGCTCGAGGGACGACACGCTGGCACGCCGACGAGTGCGGAGAGCCGACGAGAGACCGAGGAGGGAGACCGGGACGCACACGCGACCGTCTTGATCCTCAACGATGAACGCCGCGCTCGACGTCAAAGCTGCACAAGGGCGGGATCATCATCAGCGTCTCGCCTCTACGCAGAGGTGAGCGAGGGACGGAGAGCGCACCGGTCTTGGAGATGATGCGGCAGAGGAGGAAGCGGCCCTGCAGCAGGCGGGCGTCAGCTTGCGGGCGTGGTGCGGCGTCGATTCGGCGTCGTGAAGCGCACCTTGTGCGTCTTGGTCGCGAGCATGTCCTTTGGCCCGCTGCGCCTCGAGCCGCTCGATGGCCGCCTTGCGGTCTGCGACTCGAGGGCGACGGGGCTTGCGCGCCTTCTCGGCTGCGTCGACCTCGCGCGCGACCTTGATCTGGTTGGAAAAGTCCGGGTCGGCGAGCGGGTCGCTGTCGGCCTGCATGGTGGCCATCTGGCCCATGGCAGCGAGGAGGGCCTCGGGGCCGATTTCGGCTTGGGCGCGCTCGAGGATGCTCAGGTCCGGGTTGGGGTTGCCCAGCGCTGTCGAGAGCTGCGTGAACATGGCGGCAAGGCTGTCCATGCTGGCGGGGACGAGCTGTGAGCCGTGTGAGAGGCGAGGGAAGGGCCGCGTTTCGTCGCGGTGGAGCTTGCGATGAGTTCTCGGTCGCCGCGGACTTTGGCTCGCGATTGCAAGCACGAACTGAGCTGCAGGCTCATCGAGTGCGTGTGCGAGTGCTCCAGAGAGCGGTACCAAGCTTTACCGAGATCCCCTTGGTCGTCCAGCTGTCGCTCTCGACCGCGCGCTCGGACCTCCTCCCTCGCTCGAAGCAGGCTCGACAAGCGGCTCACGAACAATGCGTTATAGCTGTACAGGTCTAAGCACGGTCCACGGTCTACTCTGTGTTCGCAAAGCGCGAGTTCTTGCGGAACTTGTGGCCCATCTTGAAGAAGAGGAACGGGAAGGGGACCATGGCGAGGCACAGGAACGCGACGAGCATGAGCGAGTACTGCGAGCCGAGCGTCCTGAACATGGCCGTCGTGAAGAGCGGGAAGGCTGCGGGCGTGAGGAGGAGTCAGCGCTGCGCGGGCGGGACGAGAAGGGAGGAGGGACGAGGCGCACCGGCGGCGAACGAGCTCCTCATGGCCGAGTTGGCGGCCATGGCGCTCGCGGCGACAGGTCGGTAGGCGTCGACGAGGTAGACGAAGACGGCCTGGAACGACCACACGAGCCCGATGCCGAAAGGAACGGTGCTGATCTGCGAGCGGGACGAAGACGGCGAGGTCAGCGCGGCCGACGTGGATGAGCAGCAGGGAGGAGGCGCACGAGCGAGACGATCCAGTGCACGCTCGTGTACGTCGTAAAGGCGAACCAGAAGAGGGAGAGCGGGCACAGGACGACGCCGTAGAGGCCCTTGCGCAGGTGCTCCTCGGGCGGCGGTCGACGGCCGAGCTGCTCCGTCTTGCGGCGGTAAAAGCTGCACGGGCAAGTGCGAGCGAGTGTCAGGACCGCCGGGGACGACGAGTGCGAGAGGCGGACGAGCCCGTGAGGAGGTCGAGGTGAACGAAGGAGGACGCACCCTGCCCAGATGGGGTGACACAGCGAGCCGATGATGATGCCGAGGCCGAGCGGGATGTACGTGAGGCCGATGATCTGGGTCGAGCTGCATCGCAGAGGGGTCAAAAAGGTCAGCGAGCGGCTTTGGGAGAAGGCGGATGGTCGACGAGGACCGTGCGCAGAGAGGGGACGACGACGTACAAGCCGTACGGCCGGTACACGACGGCGAAAGCCGAGAAGAACATGTACAGGATGCCGAGAAGGAGGGCCGTCCAGGTGCACAGGGCGAGCGCCATCGGCTCGGTGAGGAGGATCTCTGCGGGCGCCAACGTCGAGAGGGTCAGCCTGCCGCACCTTTCGAGCTGCACGCCGCGCAGCACGACGCAAGGAGGGTGCGAGACGCACGGAAAGGCCGGCTGCAGCTCGTCTTGATGACGCTCGCGATGCTCCTCGTGTCGACCTCGATCGGCGCGCGCACGTCGGTCCTGCCGGCCTTGCGCAGCTTGACGGCCTTCTTCTTGAGGACAGCGGGCAGGTACGTCTCGGGGACGACGACGATGAGGAGCACGAGCTCGAGGGCGGCCCAGCTGCGGGTGGGCGGGCGAGGTGCGGTCGGCGAGTCAGGCGGGTCCGTGCGAGGAGGCTGGCTCAGGAGCGCGAGAAGCGAGAGGAGGCGAGGACGCACACGATGAGGATCCACCACGTCCAGCGCCAGTCCAGGTTCTGGTTGATGAACCCCGAGATGATGGGACCGACGACGGGGCCGCTGCAGGGTCGAGGGGTCAGTGCGCGAGCTCGCTCGACGGGCGACGATGACGAGCAGGACGCACAGGAAGGGCCCCGACGTGTAGAACGACATCGGCGCGCCAACCTCGCTCGGCTTGAACACGTCGGCGACGGTCCCGCCGGCGACCGAGAGGAAGGCGGACCCGGCGGCGCCGCCGAGGAAGCGGCCGATGAGGAGGCACACGATGTTGTTCGAGAAGGCGACCATGAAGTTGAACACGATGTAGAGCGCGAAGCCGACGAAGTAGACGGGCGAGCGACCGTACCTGTGGGGCGAGGCGTCAGCGAGGAGGATGAGAGGGAGCGCAGGGAGGCGACGCACCACTCGGACAGCGGGCCGACGAGCAAGGGGAACAGGCCCATGCCGAGGACGAAGAGCGACAGGCCGAGCGTCGCGACCTCCTGGCTGACGTGGAACTCGTCCTCGACGCCCGGGTACGTGAAGGCGATCATGGACGAGCAGCAACTGCGGGCGAGGGGGGCAAGGTCAGCGCGGCGCTCCTGGCAACGCCTGCTCGTCGAGAGCTGCTGCGCCAGGACGTGCACAGCCTCGGGGCATGGCGGAGAGGCGAGAGTGAGGCGAGGCGGTGGAAGCGGGGAAGAGGGAGCGAGGGGCAGAGGGCAAGAGAGGAGGAGGAGGGAGAGTGGACGCACGTTACGCAGAATGCTCCAGAGGTGACGACGATGACGATGAGCCACCGCTGCCACTTGGGCCGATTGAGCGGGCTGCGAACGGGAGGTCATCAGCTTTGTACCGCGGCGACGAGACGAGGAACAGCAGGAGGTGGAGAGGATGAGGAGGCTCACGAATCGGGGTCGTCCGGCCCTGTGAGGCGCACGATGGGCACGCCATCCTCTACTGCGACGCCGTCCTCGTCCCGCTCCTGCTCTGCTGCGTCGCCTGCCGCGGGCGATTTCGCCGCCTCATCTCCGCCCTCGCCCTTTGAGCCCTCCTGCTTCTCGACATCGCGCAGCGCGGGTCCCGGCTGGCCCTGGTCTCCTCGAGCGGTGGTGTGGTCGCCCGTTCGCGTCGCCTCGGAGTGGACCGAGAGGGTGCTGTCGTCGGACGACATCCTGCGGAGAGGCGGCGGGCGAGCGGGGGATTCCTGCGACGGCGAGGGCGGCTGGCGGGTGGGGCGCGCGCGCGGCGGATGTTGTTACAGGCGCAAGAAACCTTGGTCGTGTCGGCTAGTCGAGCAAGAGCGAGTGTGAGGAGCGAGCCAAAAGCGGAGCGGGCGACCCATGAGCAAGCCGACGGCGTCGGCCGAAGTTCGGCATGGGCACGAACCTGCTCGGAACCGCAATCACTCGGGCCGACTCGCTTTGAGCGGGGCAAGGTCGAGATTGCAAAGCCGCTTGGTAAGCGCGGCGAGGAGAGAAGAGTGGCCCTCGCCCGCCGGATGTCAACTCGAGGGCGAGGAGGACGAGGAGCGGCCTCGTCCGCCGCTGTCCTGCGCTTCTCGTCACAGTCTCGACAAGCTTATCCTGAGCAACGCCGCGAAGAGCAAGCTGCGCGGAAGGGAGCGGCAGAGCGAGGTCAAGCAGCGCGAGGTCGACAACTCCTCGCTGAGCTCTCGGACCTCTTCACGTTGCTGCGGCTCTTCATGTAGCGCCAGATGCGCTCGGGGCGCATCGCCAGGCCTCGAGTAAGAGCACAGCGGGCGAAAGCGCGACGAGTGAAGGTCAAAAACGCGGTCGCCTCGAGCAGCCCGAGTTCCGCGCCGCCGGGGCCTCGCCGTCTCTCTCCTCCCTTCCCTCTCCTCGACTTCTCCTCGACTCGCTCGTGCAGCTTCACGGCGACTCGAGGCACTCGCTAGAGCTCTCTCGGCACCCCCTACACCAACCGCGCACCGCCTGCCACCCTCCTCGCCTCCTCGCCTCCTCGTTCACCCACCGCCCGCACGCCGCAAGCACCCCTCCTCATCCGCCCCTCGCCCAGCACCCGCCCGCTCGCCATGTCTTCAACCGAGTCGGACGACGAGTCGACCATCTTTGCCGGCCTCACCGTCTTCATCCACGGCAACTGGGCCGGTCGCACTTTCGGCCGCGTCGCGCGCGTGGTCAAGGAGAACGGCGGGCGCGTCGTCAAGGACGTCACCCACCGCGATCTGTCGCACGCCATCATCGGCGGCCAGATCTGGGCGAGGCAGGGCACGGTCGGCGCCGACCTCACGGTGCGTGCCATCCTCACCGCCAACGAGGAGAACCGCAGCGAGGAGGACGAGGACCAGAACGTGCGTCCCCTCCCTCCTCTTCCCCATCCTTGACTCGACTCTAGTGTACCGAGTCGGGTAGACTGGGAGTCGGGTAGACTGGAGGCGACGACCGACGACGTGGCTCGACGACAGTCGACCCAGCTCGACGACTCGACCCGACCCGACGCTGACCCGCCTCGCCGGTCCTGCCCGCCGGCAGCGCGTCTGGCTGCTCCCGCTCGAATGGCTCGAGACCTCTATCGAGAAGGGCCGCAAGCTGAGGGAGCGAAAGTGGGACTTTGAGCGCACGGACGGCGAGCGCAAAGCCGACAGAGCGAGGGAGCTCGCGCTCGGTGCGTCTCCCCCTTTCGAGCGACACTGCTGAGCTCGCGCTGACGCTCATGCCGTACCACAGAGAAGATGCAGAACGGCGGGCAGAGCAGGTTCAAGCGCGGCGAGCGCAAGGTCTGGGAGCGCGAGCAGGAGCTCAAGAAGGAGCTCGCGCTGCAGGCCAAGATCGACAAGGAGGGCGGCGCGCCCGGTCTCGAGGCGTTCAGCGGCCTCCCGTCCAACCCCGGTACGTCGTCTCCCGTCCCTCGCTCGAGGTCGTGCGCCGCTGACGCCGTCGACCTGCAGCTCCCTCGACCGCCGCCAGCACCTCGCTCATGCAGGAGGACCTCAAGCCCAAGCCCGAGAGCTCGGCGCCGACGTCGGCCGAGACCAAGGACAAGGCGGCGAGGGCGGCCGAGCGCCGCGCGAAGGAGAACAGGGAGGCCGGTGCGCTCGCGCCCATCCCGTCCTCCACGTCGGCCTCTCTGACTCGCTCGTCGACGCCTCTCTCCCTGCAGCTGCCCTCGCCGACTCGAAGCCGCTCAAGCCGACTGTCAGCTCCTCCAAGGCGACCGACCGCGGCGACAAGAAGCCCAAGCTCAAGGCCAAGTCGCGCTCGTCGGCGTCGGTCATCCCGATCATCCACGACTCGTCGGACGAGGACCTGCCCCTCGCCGTCGGCATGCGCAAGCCCGACGCGAGCGACAAGGGCTCGGCGGCGGCGGGCCCGGCCAAGAAGCGCGCCTTGGACGTCGTCGTCCTCGGCAGCGACTCGGACAGCGAGGCCGCGCGCCCGCTCAAGCTCAAGAAGAAGCTCAAGAAGAAGGAGAAGGAGCGCGCTCTCGAGGTCAGCCCGGAGCTGTGAGCGCGGGTCGGTGGTCGTCGTCGCGAGGGTGCCGCTTGGGTCGCTTGTTCCTCTCTCTCTCTCTCTCTCTCTGTCCCTCTGTGCCCGCTTGTTCTGGTTGTAGCTTTTCTGCAGTAACCTGATCGCTTTGCCCTCGAGCCTGTGCTGCTGCGAGAGCGCGTCGAGGCCGACGGGAGCGAAGAGGAGAGCGAGAGGAGCGCGAGAGGGTCCGTGCGCGCTCGTCGGCAGTCGTCCTCGCGCGAGCCTCGCCCGCTCTCGTTCAGGAGCTGCCTCGCCGAGCTGCTCGTTGCTGGCCTGCAGAGGCAGAGAAGCGCTGCAGCTGGACGAACGAGGAGCGAGGCAAGGCGGCGAGGTGAGCGCAGCGGAGCCGATTAGCTTTGGGGTCGGGTAATGCCTGATTAGCCTTGATTACAGTTGCCCGACTTGGGCGCAGCGCTCTGGGGAGCCGGCGGAAGGTTCGACGTGGAGCTTCCACGGCGCTCTCTCTTGCCCTCCTCCCACCTTCGCCTGGGCACCCAGAGCCGGCTTGAGCCCGCACAGGGCACCTCTACACACCTCGCCACCACCTCCATGGACTCGCCCACGGCCCGCGCCTCGTCGAGGAAGCGCACCGCCACCTCGCTCGCCGCCGACGACAACTCGCTCGACGCGCCCTCAGAGCACATGGACGAACAACCGGCCAAGAAGAAGCGCGCGCCACGGTCCACCGCAGCCGAGAAGCAGGCCAAGAAGGTCGCGAGGATGGAGCGCAACCGCCGTGTGTCGCTCCTCTCCCTCTCCTCGCTCTTCCGTAGACAGCGCTGACCCAGTCTCCCACAGTGGCCGCCCAGGTCTCGCGCGACAAGAAGCGGCAAGAAGCCGAGCTCCTCGCCAAGCGCGTCGCCGAGCTCGAGGCCCAACTCGTCGACTCGCCCGCAACCGCACCCTCGACCTCGTCCTTGTCGGCGTCGCCCTCGTTCGCCCTCCCGCCCATCCCGGCCAGCTTCACGACGGCCCTCTCAACTGCGACTGCGACACCCCGAGACGCCCTCGTCGAGCGCCTCCAGGACGAGAACGAGTCGCTCAAGACGCAGCTCGCCCTCGAGCAGCTCCAGTCGCAGTCGCTCCAGATCCGCCTCTCGTCGCTCGAGGCCAAGTTTGGCCGCCTCGAGCAGCTCCTGTCGCACGCCAGCGACAACGTCCACGAGGAGCAGGCGCAGCACGGCCAGGTCCAGCAGCACGAGCAAGAAGGCGCGCTCGACTCGACGGCACCGGCGGCGCAGGTTCTCGGATCGATGGAGACGGACAGCTCTCGCCTCGTAGCACGCGAGGACGACTTTTCCCTGCCGCGGAAGCTGTCCCGCCCGTCTTTCCTCCCTGTGCCGCCAACGCCGCCGACGTCGCGCCCGTCCCTCTCGCCCGCTCGGACCTCGACCTCGACCTCGGCCTCCAGCTCGACCTCGACGCCCTCCTCGGCTTCGACTTTGGCGCCGCATCCCTCGACGCGCCCGTCGCTGCACCAGATCCTGTCGTCGATCACGGTCCCGTCGCCGGCGAGCACCTGCCCGACGACCTCGTCGCGCAAGCCTGGGTCGACTGGGCGAGCGCTCTCGACCCTGCCGCCCTCGAGGCGTCGGGCCCAGATCTCGCTCTCGCAGCAGCGCCGCCGCCACCGCTCGAACAGGAGCACGAGTTTGACCTGTTCGAGTTCCTGCGCCAAGATGCGGCGCCTGAGGCTGTCTGTTAGGCGGTGACGGCTGGCGTGCCTCGCCACCGACTCGTTCCTCGCACCGACACGAGCTGTGCGTTGGCGTTCCTCTCTACTTCTCTCGAGACATGAGGAGCCCTCGATTGACCCCTCTTGCGCCTCCTCGCAGCTCCTCGTCCATCCTCTCCCTCCTCTACCACCGTCCCTCCCCCTCTCCTTCCCTCTCGGCCCGACACCTCCCTCTCCTCCTCGCCCTCTCGACCCTCCTTCGTCTCCCCCTGCTCTCCTGACGCACTCCCTCTCCCATTTCCGCCCTCGTCAGCTTCTCCTCTACCCGAGTGAGACGACGAATCGGCGGCGACGGGATCGGGGGCGCGTTGGTCGATGAGCTCGGCGGCGGCATGGTGGACTCGAGGAGCGCGGCGGGTGATGGGGTGCTGGATCGACGGGATGGGCGGGGCGAGAGGGTGGCGCGAGGCGGTCGAGGCTGTCTCGAGGCGAGCACGTCGTCGCGACGAAGTCGAGTCGCTCTTCTCCCTGTAGCACTCCCACTCCCTCTCGCTGTTGTAGCTGTCCCTCCTCATCGTCATCTCGTCAGTAATGCAGACACTCTCACATCTAGACGGCCCACTCCTCTCGAGAGAGCGAAGAGCAAATGCAGTGCGACAAGGGCAGGAGATCTAGTCGTACAAAGCGGCGAGCGCACCGCTCGCGAGCCTGGGTCATCGCCATCCCTCCTGGTTGCGGTCGTGCGGCGGCTCCGTGTGCGCGTCGTCGCCCTTGCGCTTCGAGATCGACTCGGAGCTGTCGGTCGCGCTCGCGCCCGTCGACTCGCCCTTCTCGTTCGGCGACTCGCCGAGGCTCGCGAGCCCGAGATCGGCGTCGCGCATGTCGTCGCCGCTGCCGACCATGGCCGACGCCTGGCGGCTGCGCTGCGCGTCGGTGAGCGGCGCGACAGCGTCGAGCCCGCCGGCGTCGACCGGCGCCTGGTGGCTGCCGAAGCTGCTGCGCGTGCCCCGGCTGCGCAGGACAAAGTCGCCCGGAACGGGCCCGCCGGGCTCGGCCGAGGCGACGGTCGTCGTGTCGTCGCCGTGCTTGGCGAGGTCCGAGGGGAGGAGGACGGCGCGGTCGATGGCGATGGGGAGACCGCGGTGACGGCCACGGATCATGACGGCGATGATGATGAGCTTGCTGAGCGGCGACAAGACACCAGCGAGCGACGTGTTGGTCTATCGCAGGAGGAGAGAGAGAGAGAGAGTCAGCCAAAAGAGCCATGGAGAGGGCGTGCAGGAGGGAGGCAGCGACGTACGCGGTTGTTGCCGAGGCTGAGGCCGACCGTGCCGTACGCCGACGTGATCTCGAAGATGAGGGTGAAGATGTTGACCTCGCTGCGGTCGCAGGGGAGCCTGCTCAGCGGCGGACGAGTCGAGGAGGACAAGGAGGAGGACGCACGGCCAGTCGGTGCTGTTCAGGCGATGGCGCTCGACGATGCAGATGAGCCAGACGGCGAGGCCGAGCCACCACAAGTCGAACGCGAGCTGCTTGCGGGCGTGGTAGCCGATGTACTGCGTCGCCGAGTGCGACTTCTCGAACCGCGCCTCGGCGTCGTCCGGGTCCTCGTCAAAGTCCTCATCGTACACGCCTGCGCTCGTCGGTGCGTCAGCAACGAGTACAGCAGGGCGCAGAGGGAGAGAGCGACGCACCCATCGACTTCTCCTCGTAGACGTTCGTCGCGCGGATCGAGACGGCGATCGGGTAGACGGCCTGGGAGGACCGAGCGTCAGCCTGAGCTCGACGTGTGGAGAAGGAGCGAGAGGAACGCACGATGTACATCATGATGACGTAGAGGAACTGCGAGGTCGAGAAGTCAGCGACGGCGTAGGGCGCAGAGGACGGAGAGGACGAACCTGCAAAGCGGGCGCGACCGAGGAGAGCGGCACGATCGAGAAGCCAGCGGCTCGGACGGCGAACGCCTGCAGAAGACCGTCGATGACACGCTGCGGGAAAAAGTGGCATCAGCTCGACCGCCCTGCGGGCGAGGACCGAGTAGGGGCGCACCGTGCCGACCGGGATGGCCTCGATGACCGGGTTGCCGATGTCGAGCACGAGGAAGCAGGCCCAGTCGATACCGCTGCGAGCGAGGAGCATCAGTGCCGCTCGGAGGAGGTCGGAGAGAGGGGACGCACTTGAGGCAAACGAGCGTGAAGACGAGGAACCAGGTTTGGCTGCAGGCGGTCCGAGCGTCAGTCTCGGCGCACACAAGCACGGGTAGGCATCGAGGACGTACTGCGACGGGAAGAGATAAATAAAGCATCGGCGCGGGTGGTCGAGGAGGAACTGGAGCGTCTCGCGCAGCTGCGAGCGGCGAGGGACGACCTTGGAGAAGGTCCAGCTGTGGGCGAGCACGGTCATCAGCAACGGCACGACGCCTTACTTTGAGCAGCGCAGCGCGTGACGAACATGACGAGACGGAGGCTGCGCACGAAAACAGGGTCAGAAAGACGGCCTAGGGCAAAGAGTTGAGGGAAAGGACCGAGCGCACAAGATCGGGAAGGCCGTGTTGCCGCCGAGGATGAGGAAGCTCATGACGATGATGAGCCAGTAGCAGCGCTGGAACGGGATCATGGACGCGTCGACGGTACTACGGGGAGGTCGGCGTCAGCTTGCAGGCCCGAGTCGGGAGGAGGAGGGAAGGGCAGGAAGAGCCGCCGCACCTCATGCCGTTGTTGCTGAACGCCGACCAGACCTGGAAGAAGACGAACCACGTCGAGTTGACGACGTCCCAATCGTCCTCGATGATGTTGTCCCACCGCGGCGAGTGCGAGAGCCACGGCGCGAGGAGGAGCACGGCGACGAGCTGCATGCCGAGCCAGTACGCGACGACGATGCGGAGCAGGACCGTCAGGGCGCGGAACTCGACGCCGCCGAGCTCTTCCTGCTGCGCGTTGGTGAGGCCGTGGAACTTGGAGTTGCGCCCGACGATGGCGTCGAACGAGATGTACGAGACGGGCTTGACCGTGCCCGTCGCGGCGTGCACGACGCCGCCCGTCGCGCCCGCGCCCTCGCCGTGCGAGTGCGTCGACATCATGGTCGTCGTGCGCGGCATCGTCAGGTTACGGTCGAAGACGTTGCGCACGGCGGGGATGCGCTGCCGAGCGAGGCCGGCGACGGCGACGAGCGGGTTCGGGAAACCGCCAAAGCCCGTGTGCATGGCGGCCTGGTCGAGCGTCGTCGTGCGCGTAAAGGTGCGAGCGTCCATGTTGCGCATCGTCGTCGAGTGCGAGCCGCGGCGAGGGGTGGGAAAGTCGGGGTCGATGGCGATGGTGCGGTTGCGGCGCATGCGCAGGTCGGGGCGGTCGTCGGCGTCGCGGAACTCGATCGTGCGCGTGTGGCCCATCTCAAGGTCGCGGTGGCGGAAGGTCGGCGACGTCGGCGTGCCGATGGACGAGGGCGACTCGGTGATGCCCTGGAGGTGGCGGTGGTCTGTGCGCCGGGAGGGTCAGCACCGGCACGAGCAAGCACGAGGCTCAGCAGGGACGCACCGAGCGTGCGCGTGCGCGGAAAGGCGGCTCCTGGAGCGCGATGAGGTGACGCAGCCGAGTCGCTGCTCCTGCGGCCGCGGAAGTTCCTCGGCGGCCTCGCCGACTCGTCGATCTGGATCCTGCGAGCAGCACAGGCGCGTCAGCACACGGCGAGGAAGCACTGAGGAAGGAGGATGTGGCGCACGCTCGCTGATGTCCCGCCACGCTCGCTCCATCGTCGACCCTGAGCGAAGCCACCTCGGGCGACTCGACGGCCTCGCCAAAGTGCCTCGGCCGCACCTCGTGCGCCGGCGGCGCGTCCTCCTCGTCCGTGAAGACGTCGGGCAGGTGGTCGGGCGAGGTCGGCGACGACATGCGGCGCGGCCTGCCGCGCTGCTGCTGCTCGCCCTGCTCGCCCGCGACGCGCTCGAGCCGCGCCGTGACGCCGCGCACGACCTCGTCGTTGCCGAGGCGCGGCGAGCGCCCGACGCCCTTGAGGGTGCCCGCGACGGGCCCACCCGCCGCCTCGCTCGCCGCGTCCGACGTCGCGAGGCCCGTCGTGCCGGCGTCGGCGAGCGAGTCGGGGCCGGGCGTGCCGCCCTCGCGGCTGCGCCCGCCGCCGAGTCGCCCGCTGACGCTCATCTCGTTGACGCGGACGGGCACGTCGACGCGCTTGATCATGTCGGCCGTGAGGCGCGCAATCTTCTTGCGCTTGCCCTTCTTCTCCTTCTCCTTGACGATGTCCTTCTCGCCGCCGCGGGCGGCCTTCTCGCGCTCGCGCTCCGAGTCGTCCTGAGTCGGGTAGGTCGAGCCGAGAGGGGTCGGGCGAGGCGTGGCCGGCGTGGCGGGGCCGGTGCCGTTGCCGCCATTGCCGGACACGGGGACGAGGCCCGCGAACCAGGGCGTGTGGCCGGGGCGGTGGCTGTCGTCAAAGGCCTTGTACGAGCGACCGTGACGCGCCGCCTGCAGAGAGAAGAAGACGTAAGCGCCGATGCGGGACAGGGGGTCCTAGAAGGAGTGGGCGCACCTCCATCGCGCCGATGTCATTGACCCGCTTGCGCGCCGCCTCTGCGAGCACGAGAAAGGTGTCAGTGAGTGCGACTGACTCGCTGAGGACGAGGGGGAGGCCGCACCGTCGTTGGCGACCATGTACTCGAACTTGTTGCGGAAGAACTGGCTGCTCGGCGGCAAAGCGGGCTCGAGGTCAGCTCACCCGCCTAATCAACGCGTGTGGCAGAGCTCGAAGGAGACGCACCGACGGATGACGATGACGATGATCGAGACGAACGACGTCGAGCCAATAGTCATCATGAGCTGCGAGCGGGAAGAGGTAGGGTGCATTTGAGGAGGACGAGCGTCAGCGGTCCGTTGCCCGTCATCGGCGCCTCGTCCTGCTCCCCGCCAAGCTCAACATCAGAAGCCGGAGGAGGGGACGCACAAAGATGATGACCTGCTGCCACAGCGTCATGCGCACGAACAGGATAGAGTTGAGGCCCGTGACGGTCATCGACGAAACGACCATGAAGAGCGCATCGACGTAGGCGATCTGGTTCTCCTCGGACGGGCCGTTGCTCGCGTAAAAGATGCCCGAGACGATGAGCGGGACAAAGATGAAGGTGAGGAGGTGGAGGCGGTAGAAGTTGAGGTGGGCAGCTGCGAGAGGGGTGGAGAGGAAGCGCACGACACGGAGCACGAGGTCAGCGTGCGGTCGCGGTGGAGGATGCAGATGAGGAGGGACGCACCGCTGAAGGCCGAGATGCGGCTCCACACGCTCGAGCGCTGGAGGAACTCGGGCAACCGGGGTGCGGTCGACGGGTGCCGGTTGAGCGAGAGCCGCCTGCGGACCGCCATGGTGGCTAGCTGCTGATGCTTCTGGCTGCTGATGTCGTGGCGGAACGACTGGCGGGCGAGGGAGGCGCGAGGGAGGTTCGCCGGACGGAGATGGAGATGGGGAGGAGGAGGGGGGCGGTGCGGCTGCGAGGGTCAGCTCTGGGGACCTGTGCAAGGGACCAGAGGTACAAGAGCGCACCTGTTAGGCCCACTGGCGCGGTACTGGCTCGACCAAGGACCTCGAAGGCGGTGCGCGAACGGCGACCGACGGAAGAGGTGGGCACTCGACGCGGGGCGAGCTCGTGCGCAGGGGTCTTGGCGGTGGGCACGGCTGGCTGTACAGTGAGCGGTCCGCAGAGCTCGTCTGGCGCAGCTGGTGCACTGACGAGAGGAGGGCGAGCGAGCGACGACAGCCGCCAGCAAGCGCGATCGAGACAGACCGCAGCGAAGGGCGACGAGCGCGCGCCGAGAATAACTCTCGCCGAGCCGAAGTCGTCGTGCTCGTCTACGCTGCTGTATTCCACACAACATCTACCGAGAAAGGAGGCGCGAAGAGGGGACGAGGCGGAAGCGAGGGAGGGGCACGTGCGGCGGCTCGTCGTGAACGGCTCGCCTGCCGCGACTGCCGGCGCCAGCTCGTCGTCGCCCGTCGCACAGGCATCTAGTCGTACAGGAGGACGAAGCGCGGGTGCCGACGAGGCGATCAGAAGGCGTCCCAGTGCGCCTTGCCCATCAATCTGCGCGGCGAGGAAGCGAGAGAGGGGTCAGCTCAGGCCGCCCACGAGCAGCTCGACTCGTCGACGAGGAGGTGGCGGGCAAGAGGGCGAGAGGGAGAGGGCTGCGACGCACATGAAGCTGTTGTAGGACGTCAGGTTCCTTGTCACGACGGGCTCGAACGCCATGACCTCGCGCCACTCGCGGAACAGGCGGCGCCAGTAGCAGTCGACGCTCGCGGCGCTCAGCCAGTGGCGCCAGAATGCGTAGCTCGTGTCGGCGATCTGCTTGGCGCGCGCGTCGTCGCCGAGGAGCTGCCCCATGACGGCGGGCAGCTCGTCAAAGTGGCGCCCGGGGACGGTGACGAGGTTCTGGTGGGGCGAGGTCGGGTCCGAGTTGAAGAGGTGGTGGAAGTGCTGCACGTAGCGCATCTTGTGGGCCTGGAGGCGGTGCACGCCGGCGAGGAGTGTCAGGGCGTGCTCGCGGGCGTGCAGGGGATCGAGGGCGCACGGTTCGCCGGACCGAGGAGAGCGAGGAAGGGGGACGCACGACGATGACGCTGCGGCACTGCGTCAGGTACTTGAGGCGTCCAGAGTACGCGAGGCCCTCGACGTGCGCGAGGAACTTGTAGTCGCAGTGCTGCTCGGGCGTGAGGAGGAGCTGGTTGACCTGCTCGCGGTCGCCCCAATCGAGGTCGGCGACGGCGCCCCACTTGTGCTTGCGCGCAATCTCCCACAGCTCCTTGCGGATGTCGACGAGGAACGCGCCCCGCCACAGCAGCTTGTTGATCTTGTCCTCCCACCGCAGGCGCGTCTCGTACTCGAGCGTGTGGTCGGCCACCTCCTGCCACGAGTCGACGTGCGGTTCGGGCTGCGCACGAGGACGAGGAGCGGTGCGGCGGGGTCAGCGAGAGAAGGTGAGGAGGGGGGAAGGAGACGGGAGGGCGGACCCAGGAGAAGAACGAGTAGTCTGCGGCGGCGACACGAGCGGAAGTCAGCTCCTCATCACATCGGCGGAGGACCCGGCGGCGCTCGGGGGCCGAGCACCACCGCGTCCGAGCGATCAGAGGAAAGAGCCGACGCACCAGGCATCAAAGTGAGCTGCTCCTCCCTCTCCTTCCTCCCGAGCGCCCACGGCGCGCCCTTGGGGATCCCGTTGTCGCCCGTCTGGATCACAAACTCGATGTCGGGCACGGCCTCGGGCGCTGTGATGAGGGCTTCGTCTGTGGCGGAGCGAGAGGGGGAGTCAGTCGAGCCGAGCCGAGGAGGGCGGGCTGAGAGTCTTTGACGGGGCTCGAGCGCAAGGGGGAGGGGGACGCACTGATGAGGGCGAGGGCGGCCTTGGTGCGCGTGCCCTGCTGGTTGTCCGAGTAGCTCTTGACGTACAGCTGCGAGCGAGCCGCAGGTAGTGTGAGCCCTCGAGGACATGCGCGAGGAGGGCGAGCGAGGAGGAGCGCGCACGCGGTTGTTGACGATCATGGCGCGCGCCTGGCCCTGCGCCTCGGCCTCGTCGAGGTCCTTCTGCGTGACGCCTCCTCGCGCCTTCCAGTAGTCGCGCGCGCGCTCGACCTCGCTGCAGGGGGAGGTGAGGGGTGAGCCGGCCGGGCGCGGGCGAGGAGGAGCGCGGGCGGGGACGCACAGGTACAGGCCCGGGTAGATGGCGTCGCACTGGTCCTGCGTCAGGTGACGATCGAGGGCGAGCTCGTAGTTGTCGTCCTGCGGTGCGGGAGGGCGTGCATCAGTGGCTGGAGAAGGTGCGCAAAGAGGTCCAGGTCGGAGGAGGCGCACCTTTTGCTCCCCGGCTCCTCGATCTGCGGCGCACACGTCGCGCAACACGGTCCAGTTGCTCTTGGGCGCACAGACGTACGGGTCGACGACGCCCGAGTCGGGCCTGCGCGCGGCGAGGTAGGTCGACGACGCGAGGGCGAGGACGAGGAGGGGCGAGACCCAGAGCCAGGCGTGCGCGAGGGCGTTGCGGCGAGTCGACGAGGGCGCTCCTGGCGCGGCGTACGTGTGCTGCTTCTCGGCGTCGAGGGGCGAGTTGGGCAGGGACGAGAGCGGGATGGCGGCGTAGGCGCCGGCGCCGGCGGGGTGCGACGAGGAGGGGTCGCTGCCTTGGCTCGGGGCGAGGAAGGGCAGGAGGGACGAGAGGCTCCCGAGGGAGCGCGACAGGCGCGAGGCCATGCTGCGCGGCGGTGCTGGGCGCCTGCGCCGGACCGGAGAGGAGTGCGCGCTCGAGGCGGCCGACGAGGGTGGGCCCGGCGGCGGGGCGGTCGCGGTGGGCAGCACGGTGGGCAGTGCTCGGCGGGAGTGGTGGTGCCGCTCGAAGTCGAAGCACACAGGGCGAGAGCGGGCGTCAACGGCGAGAAGAAGGAGCTCGCGCGGGAGGTGATCGAGGCGGCGAGGGCATTTCAGTCGGCCCACGCGGCGAAGGGGCCCAGGTCGCAGCCCAAATCCGACGCCTCCCCTCGAGCGAGCCGAGTCGCTCCTCGTCCTCCTCGACGACCCCGCCGCAAGCTCGCCTGCACGTCCCACCGGCGACTGCACAGAGCAGCAGCACTCACACCACCACTCGGCACACGTAGTACCTCTCGCCTGTCGACCGCCAGCCGTCCCTCCCTCGAGCTCTCGGCTCTTCCCCCCTTCATCGCCAACTTTCCCCCGACCTCCGACGTCGCCTTCCCTCCACACCATGCAGGCCGCTCTGCGCCGCACCGCCCAGCGCACGCTGCAGGCTGCCCGCCCTCAGCTGTGCAGCCACCAGGCACGCTCGCTCGCGACCACGGTCGTCGACTCGCCCTTCGACCCGCCCCTCGCGCGCAACCGCACCCAGCCCTCGACCTCGCGCTCGACCGCCGAGCCCCTCCCGGGCAACCCGTACGTCGTGACGCCCAAGGCCTCGTCGTCGTCGAGCGGCAGCGACGGTCGCCCCGCCGCGCCCCGGTACGCCGCCGACTCGTCGCGCACCAAGGGCCGCACCCCGCGCCGCGTGCGCAAGGCGACGTCGCCCACCGTGCTCAAGGCCGACGGCGCCCTCGGCGAGTACGAGCACGCGACGCAGGGCCACGTCCGCGTCTACCTCCCGTCGGTCTTTGTCCGGCTCGTGCGCAACTCGGGCGAGCACAAGGACGACCCGTACACGGCCACGTTCCGCACCTCGCTCCAGCTCGCCAAGCCCGACATCACCAACTACCTCAAGAACGTGTACGGCCTGCACGTCACGTCGGTGCGCACGATCAACTACCTGTCGCCGCTCAAGCGCTCGCCGCTCGGCGGCGGCTACTCGCGGTCCGGCGGCACCAAGAGCTACAAAAAGGTCATCGTCACCATGAACGAGCCGTTCTGGTACCCGCAGGAGCGCACGCGCGGGTGGCTCAACGAGCACTTTGAGCGCGACCGCATGGACGAGATGCGCGACCGCAAGATGCTTAAGATTGGCGACGGCCACAAGTACGGCGTCGGGTCGCCGAGGTACCGCGGCGCGCGCAAGCCGGCCGCCGAGCGCGAGCGCCTGCGCCAGGTGAGCAAGCAGGGCGGCAACGACGTCGACGCGCGCGAGGTCGGCGAGCAGGTGGCCCAAAGGCGCGCGACGGGCCTGCGCAAGAAGCGCAACGTGCTGCGCTCGCGCGAGGAGCGCGTCGTCGAACAGCGGAGCGTCATCGAGCAGGAGGTGGCCCGCCTGCGCGAGGCTGGGTGGTAGTCGGGTGCGTCTCTCCTCCTCCCTCCTCTTCGTGCGCCTCGTCCTGACGCTCTTAGTTTCGCTCCGCAGATCTCTCTCCTCCGTAGACCTCCTGTATTGCTCTCTGCTTCAAACATCTCGCTGTCCTTCTTCCGGAGAGAAACCGTGTCGAGGCCGGACCGGGACGAGAGGGAGCGCGAGAGCAGCACCGCCCCTCGTCGTCGTCTTCTCCCCCACCTGCCCGCTGCCACAGTGCACGAGATTGCCAGTGAGCCTGACAGCTCTGCCAGCCAGCTTGGCCAACGGCACGCACCGCTCGTCCGACACCGCGTCGCCTCCTCATCGACATCGGCCGACCTCGACCCGCGCACCTCGACGACACAGCCTCGTGAGGGCAGCGCACGCGTGCAGAGATGGTGAGCAGACTTCTCTAAGCCTGCACAGACCCGCTTAAGCTGACCCTGCGACCTGCATCCGCAGCCCGACCCTCAGACGACGACGCCTCGTTCAACGGTGCGTGTTTCCTCTGTCGCGGCACGGGCAGGCGCGGTGGGAGCATGCTGACAGAGCCCTCTTGCTACACTACAGCGCACAGCGGATGCGGCGACTACACCTGTGCGCCGCCCGCTCCTTCTCACCGCTCACGCCTCCTCCCCTTGTCCGTCCCCTCAGGCTGACCTCGACCCCGAGCAACAGCACCGCCGCTCCCAGCTCGAGCTACTCGAGCAGCTCAACACGCTCTTTGACTCGCTCGACTCGGCCAACCCGACCTCACCGCTCCTCTCGCCAACCGACTCCTCCACCCCGACCGCCCCACGCACCGCGCCCCTGCACCTCCTCCCCGCGCTCCTCACCGCCTTCGAGTCCAAGCGCGGCGTCCACATCCTCGATGCCGACCTGCGCGCGTCGCTCCTCGCCCAGATCGCCGCCCTCCCGCAGGGCATGGAGCACCAGCCCGTCGGCGTCGAGCAGGTCCTCCAGCTCCTCGTCGGCCTCGGCGCCACGACCGAGCCCGCCGCCGGCGCCGCCGTCGGTCCGGCCGCGGCGCCGACGCCCACGATGACCGCACGCGCAGGCGCGACCGATGAGGGCTCGCCCCGCCCGAGGGGCCGCCGCACGCCGTCGTCCTCCTTAGCCGGCTCGTCCTCATCCGCCCTCGGCGCCCCGCCCCTCCCCTCGCCTTCATCCACCTCGGCCCTCTCCCTCTTCCCCGCGCCCTCGTCCACCCCCACCTCGTCGCGCCGCCGCTCGTCCCTCCTCACCTCGATCTCGCGCTCCTCTCCCGGCGGCCCCGGCGGCGCAGGCGCAGGCCGGTCCCTCCGCCGCCGCGAAACGTTCGAGGACCTCGCGGCGCTCGTGCACGCCCAGGGTGGGACGTACCTCGGAGCGGGGGTCGGCGCCGAGGGCCCGCTCGGCGAGGGGTGGAGCACCGAGGAGCTGGCGGCGAGGGTGAGGAGGACCATGGGCGGCAAGGGACCGGTGCGTCGAGCGCTCCTCCTCTCGGCGACGCGCCTCTGCTTGTCGACTCGCTACGCTGCCGTTGCCGTCGACCGGCTTTTGGTAGTCGTGCAGCCTAGGGGACTGACGCCCGCTCGCACCTCGCCCGCAGGCCCGCGACAAGGACCTCGTCGCGCTCGTCGCGCCGCTCTCGCCGCCGCAGCTCAAGGCGCTCGACAAGGCGTACGCGGCGGGCTCGGCGCAGGGCCTCGCGCAGGGCAGGTCGCTCCTCGACGTCGTCACGGGCGACAAGGCGTTCAAGGGCAACGGTGCGTCGGTCGCGACTCTCTCGGTTCGGCTTGCGCGGCGCACTTGACGACGTCTCTCGAGGGCGCTATGCATGTCGGTGTCGGGTTGAGCTCGACTGACGCGTACTCTCTCGTGCGCAGTCGAGTTTGCGCTGCGAGGGCTCCTCATGGGTCCGCTCGCGTGGGACGTCTGGCTCCTCCAGAAGGCCCTCGACTCGGCCACGACCAACGATGTGTGTCCTCCCTCTCTCCTCGGGCCGGCCCAGATGAGCTGATCCAGCACGCCTCGCAGACCCTCCTCATCGACCTCCTCATCGGCCGCGAGCCAGCCTCGCTCGCCCTCCTCCGCGCCGCCTACGCGCACCGGTCCTCGTCGCGCGCACTCTCGTACACGTCGACGTCCGCCTCCTCCTCGACGACGCCGACAGCCTCGCCGAGCCCGGCGCCGACACAGCCGACCCGCTCGCTCGACGTCGCCGTCCTGAGCGCCTTCTCGAGCAACGTGCGCCTGCGCAAGGCGTGGGAAGTGGCGCTTCAGGGGCGGTGGGAGGACGAGGGCGACGACGAGGCGGCCGAGGCCGACGAGGCGCGTGCGGCGGAGAGGAGGGAGAAGCTCCTGCGCGAGGACGTCGATCAGTTGAAGGTGGCGCTGCGGCGAGGGGGCAACACCGAGATCGTGTGCGTCCCCCTTCTCTGACCTCCTCGAGCTTCTCGGCCGGTCGAGACTGACTCGCCGCCTCGTGATCGCAGCGCCAAGGTCCTCCTCGCCCGCTCGCCGACGCACCTACACGCCCTCGTCGCCGAGTACCGCAAGTCGACCGGCGGCCACTCGTCGCTCACCAAGGCCATCAAGCAGTGCGTCCCGCTCGGGACCCTCCAGCGCCTGTTCCTCCACGCCGTCGAGGGCGCCAAGAACGTGTCGGCCGACTTTGCGCACGGCGTGTGGCGCGACGCCAAGCAGGTCGAGCGGGCTGTCGGCGTCGAGAAGGGCGGCAGGCGCGATGAGCTACTTTGGCGGTGCGTCCCTCCTCCTTCGACCTGCTCGCTGACGAACGCTGACGCCGAGCCTCTCGCAGCCTCATCCGCCTGCACTGGGACCGCCCTCGGTTCCTCGCCGTCCAGCTCGCCTACAAGCACAAGTACCGCCGCCCGCTCTCGGACCGCCTCCAGGCCACCCTCCCCGCCGGCGCCCTCGTCGACCTCGCCAGCGCGCTCGTCGCGTCGGCGAGCGTGCCAGAGCCGCAGCCGTCGGCCGAGGACATCCGGCGCGCCGAGGAGCACGAGGCGCTGCGCCGGCGCGCACGCACGACGAGCGAGAGCAGCCTCGCGTCGATGGTCGAGGGCGAGGAGGGCGGCGACGGCACGGCGCTCTCGGCGGGCAGCGAGGCCGAGCAGGGCTCGGACGCGGGCCTCGTCGAGCGCGGGCACGGGCACGGGCGCGGCGTGAGCCAGTCGAGCTCGTCGGAGCCCGAGGCGGGCGAGCTCGAGGCGGACGGCGAGCTGTCGGACCCGCCGTCGCCGAGGTCGCCGCCTTCCTTCGGCGGCGGTGCAGACGCAGGCGACGAGGCCGACGACCTCGTGCTCCCGCTCGACGAGGGCGACGTCGCTGTGCGCTCCGCTTCGCCGCACCTCGAGCGCGTCCTGAGCCCCGAGACGCCGACCTTGCCCTCGTCGACCTCGAGCCGGGACCTCGCGCGCTCGACCTCGTCGATGAGCAACCGCTCAGACGTCAGCGGCGGCCACCGTCTGACCTCGTCGCTCTCGCGCACGCGCCCCAACGACCTCGGCGGCGGGCACCGGCCGCCATCGTCGGCGGGCGGCAGCGCCGACAGCAGCAGGCTCTCGTCCTCGCTGCGGCACGCTCGCCCGGTCGCCCCTGGGCGCCAGAAGCGCCGCAGCGAGGAGGCGGCCCGGCGCGCGACGAGCGAGGACCCGATGAGCCCGACCATGTCGGCGGGCATGCGCAGCCCGACGCCGTCCGGCCTCGACTCGCGCCGCGCGAGCCTGTCGCACTCGACGTCGTCGCGGTCGGACCTGTCGTTCGCGAGCTCGACCGACTCCGGCCGCGCCCTGTCGCGCTCGGCGTCGAGCGCGCCGAGCGAGGCGACGACGACGTTCGGCTCGCCGCAGCTGCAGAGCAGCATCGACACGTCGTCCTTCTTCTCGACGCCGCTGTCGCCCATCCGCGACGAGGGCTCGCGCCCCTCGTCGTCCTTCTTCCCCAACCCGAACGAGACGCCGCCGCCGGCCTCGACCGCCCCGGCGTTCGACCTCTCCGACACCAGCAGCACCGACCTGTTTGGCACGGCGGGCGGCACACCCGACTCGCCCGAGCGCTTCTTTTCGTCGGCGGCGATGCGCAGGGACCCGTCGAGCCAGTCGAGCGGCGCGGGGAGTCGGCCCTCGAGCTTGTTCGGCGAGGGCGGCCTCGACGCCCTCTTCGCGTCGGGCAGCCCGATCCAGTCGAGGGACGGCAGCAGCGGTGGGGAGCAGTTCCAGCAGCTCGTGCGGCATGCTCAAGAGTGCGTCGTCCGCTCCCTTCCGCCCTTCCCACCTCCCGACCGAGGGCGCGCAAATATTGACGCTTCTGCCGCCCTGCAGCCTCGCGCGCAAGCTCCGCGAGACCGAGGCGCGCTTACAGACGAACGCGAGCGTCTACGAGGAGGAGGTCTCGGACCTCGAAAGTCGGCTCGAGGAGGTGCGTCGTCTCGCCGCGCACGGTCCTCTCCTCTCCCTCGCTGACCCGCCTCTCTCGCTCGCAGGCCCGCGCCGAGCTCCAGATCAAGCGCCGCGAGGAGAAGGAGCTGCGCAGCATCGACAAGGAGCACCTGCAGCAGATCAGCTCGCTCGAGGGCGACATCTCCAAGCTCACCAAGAGCCTCGAGCGCAGCCGCGAGGCGTACGACGGCATGAAGCGCAACTACACGGCGACGTGCGAGGAGGCCGAGCGCCTCAGGACGCTCGTCGCCGAGACGCGCAGGGTGCGTCAACCTCGTACGCCGTCAACGCCGACCCGAGCTGGACTGACCCTCGCTCGGACCGCCCGCAGGACAACCGCGCCGCCGAGGAGGCGATGCAGAGCCACGCGCTGCAGGTCCAGCAGTTTGAGCACGACCGCGAGCTCCTCCAGCAGGCCATCGCGCGCCTCGAAGCCGACCTCGCCGATGCGCGCCGTGCGCAGGACTCGCTCGACGACCAGAAGCAGGAGAACGTGCGTCGTCTCCCTCTTCCTCCACGCCGAACGTCATTGACTCGGACTCGTCGTGCTCTGCAGCTGCTGCTCAAGGAGACGATCGACAAGCTGCGCTTCGAGATCGAGGAGATGCGGTCGGTCGGGCGCAAGTCGGGCTTCCTCGACGGCGGGTCGGCGGGCCCTGGCGGCGCCTTTGCCTCGCCGCGCAAGACGCTCGACGACTCGATCAACAAGAGCCTCGGGCGCGAGATCGCGAGCCAGATGGCGGCGCAGCAGGAGAACGAGATGAGCGAGCAGGAGGAGCAGGACACGGCGGGCGAGGACGACGTCGACGACTTCATCGTCACGACTCGCCGTCGCATCGTGCGTCTCGAGCTCCTTGTCCCTTGACGGCGACGACCTGCTGACGTCGGGACCCTCCCGCGTGCAGAAGAAGCGCGGCAAGAAGAGCGGTGCCGCGGCCGAGCCGACCGTCACTCACGTCGAGACGTCCGTCAGCGTCTGCGACGCCGACATCCAGACCGACCCGGTCTCCTCGCGCGAGATGACCATCCAGACGGACCTGTCCGCCGTCGCCGACGACCTCGTCAAGGCGTCCGAGGTCAAGCCCGAGGTCATCCCGGTCGATGCGCCACCGCCGCCGCCTCGCACGTCGCGCCAGATGCAGGAGGACCTCGCCACGAGCCTCGGCGTCCAGGTCGACCTTGTACAGCAGTTCGTCGAGGCGCAGAAGAACCCGGTCAAGGTGTCGACGCGCTCGGTCCTCGAGGGTCGGCCTCTTGCGGCGGCAGGCTGCTCTCGTTGGCGGTCCCGGCTACCGAGCCCGCTTCCTCACGCACCCGCCTACCTCGTCAACGTGTGCACCTCCCTCTTCCGTCTCTCCCGAGCGCAGCGAACGAGACATTGACGCTCGCGCCGCTCGCAGGTCTTCCCGCCGTCGGCTCGCCCCGTCGTCGCCCAGGTCCTCGACTCTGGCGTCAGCCTCATCTGCTACACCGCGTCCATCTACCTCCTCGGCATGATCGTGCGTCGAGCGCTCCTTGACTTTCCTGTCGCGCATGCGCTGACTGCGCCTTCTCCTCCGCCTGCGCGCAGAGCGGCAGCTACCTCCTCCCGTTCCAGCACCGCCACACGGTCGCGTTCGACGCCGTCCTCGCCTCGTCCGACTATGCATGGGAAGGGCTCGCGCTCGGCGCAGGAGGAGACGGCGGCTTTGCGCCCGAGGGCTTCGGCCAGTACGTGTACGAGTGCGTCGTCCCCCGCTTCCTCTCCATCACCCTCCGGGTCTGCCAGCTCACCCGCCTCGTCGCCGTGCAGGATGATCTTCAGCAGCGTCCGCACAGCACGCCGCATCCCTATCTGAGTTGTTGTACCCACTTCGCCTTCCGCACCCGGCCCTCTCGCTCGCCTTCCTCCTTGTCGACTTTCCCTCTCGGACCCCTCGCCCCCTCAATGCATTCTCTCTTCTGATTCGAGCGAGAGCTAGAGAGTGTACTGCACGTCGAAGGAGGAGGGACAGCTACAACAGCGAGAGGGAGGGGGAGTGCTACAGGGAGAAGAGCGACTCGACTTCGTCGCGACGACGTGCTCGCGTCAAGACAGCCTCGACGGCCTCGCGTCGCCCGCCCGCCCCGCCCATCCAGTCGATCCAGCACCACCACCCGCCGCGCTCCTCGAGTCCACCATGCCGCCGCCGAGCTCATCGACCGACGCACCCCCGACCCCGTCGCCGCCGATTCGTCGTCTCACTCAGGTAGAGGAGAAGCTGACGAGGGCGAGAAGGGGGGAGAGGGGGTGCATCAGGAGAGCAGGGGGAGACGAAGGAGGGTCGAGAGGGCGAGGAGGAGAGAGAGGTGTCGGGCCGAGAGGGAAGGAGAGGGGAAGGGACGGTGGTGGAGGAGGGAGAGGATGGGCAAGGAGCTGCAGGGATGCGCAACAGGCGTCAATCGAGGGCTCCTCTCGACTCGAGAGAAGGAGAGAGAACGTCGACGCACAGCTCGTGTCGGTGAGAGGACCGAGTCGGGGCGAGAGGCACGCCGGCCGTCACCGCCTAACAGACAGCTTCAGGCGCCGCGTCTTGGCGCAGGAACTCGAACAGGTCAAACTCGGGCTCCTGCTCGAGCGGGTGCGGCGGCGCTGCTGCGAGAGCGAGGTCTGGGCCCGACGCCTCGAGAGCGGCGGGGTCGAGCGCGCTCGCCCAGTCGACCCAGGCTTGCGCGACGACGTCGTCGGGCAGGTGCTCGCCGGCGACGGGACCGTGATCGACGACAGGATCTGGTGCAGCGACGGGCGCGTCGAAGGGTGCGGCGCCAAAGTCAAGGCCGAGGAGGGCGTCGAGGTCGAGCTGGAGGCCGAGGTCGAGGTCGAGGTCCGAGCGGGCGAGAGGGACGGGCGCGACGTCGACGGCGGTGGCGGCGCAGGGAGGAAAGACGGGTGGGACAGCTTCCGCGGCAGGGAAAAGTCGACCTCGCGTGCTACGAGGCGAGAGCTGTCCGTCACCGTCGATCCGAGAACCTGCGCCGCCGGTGCCGACGAGTCGAGCGCGCCTTCTTGCTCGTGCTGCTGGACCTGGTCGTGCTGCGCCTGCTCCTCGTGGCCATTGTCATTGGCGTGCGACAGAAGCTGCTCGAGCCGCCCAAACTTGGCCTCGAGCGACGAGAGGCGGATCTGAAGCGACTGCGACTGGAGCTGCTCGAGGGCGAGCTGCGTCTTGAGCGACTCGTTCTCGTCCTGGAGGCGCTCGACGAGGGCGTCTCGGGGTGTCGCAGTCGCAGTCGGGAGGGTGGTCGTGAAGCTGGCCGGGGTGGGCGGGAGGGCGAACGAGGGTGACGCCGACAAGGTCGAGGTCGAGGGCGCAGTCGCGGGCGAGTCGACGAGCTGGGCCTCGAGCTCGGCGACGCGCTTGGCGAGGAGCTCGGCTTCTTGCCGCTTCTTGTCGCGCGAGACCTGGGCGGCCACTGTGGGGTGTCGAGCGTGGTCAGCGCTGTCTACGGAAGAGCGAGGAGAGGGAGAGGAGCGACGCACGGCGGTTGCGCTCCATCCTCGCCACCTTCTTGGCCTGCTTCTCGGCTGCGGTGGACCGTGGCGCGCGCTTCTTCTTGGCCGGTTGTTCGTCCATGTGCTCTGAGGGCGCGTCGAGCGAGTTGGCGTCGGCGGCGAGCGAGGTGGCGGTGCGCTTCCTCGACGAGGCGCGGGCAGTGGGCGAGTCCATGGTGGTGGTGGAGAGGTGTGTAGAGGTGCCCTGTGCGGGCTCAAGCCGGCTCTGGTTGCCTAGGCGAAGGTGGGAGGAGGGGAAGAGGAGGGCGCCGTGGAAGCTCCACGTCGAACCTTCCGCCGCCGCCGCCGCCCCGCCCGCGCTTCGCCCAAGCTTGGCAACGGTAATCAGACGCTAATCAGGCATTACCCGACCCCAAAGCTAATCGGCTCCACCTCGCTCACCTTGCCGCCTCGCCTCGCTCCTCCTTCGTCCAGCTGCAGCGCTTCTCTGCCTCTGCAGGACAGCTACGAGCAGCTCCACGAGGCAGCTCTCGAGGCAGAGCGGGCGAGGCTCGCGCGAGGACGGCCGCCGACGAGTGTGCACGGACCCTCTCTCGCCCGTCGGCTTCGACTGCGCTCTCATCTCAAGCGCGCTCGACGGACAAGCTTCTGCACTGCAAAGCGCTACACACAGAGGACGGCAAGCGGGTACACCGGGAAGAAGCCGCGAGCAGAACGAGGAAAAGCCACCGCTGCCGCCGCCGCTCAGTCGTCGTCCTCGAGCGAGCTGAGCCCGCTGTCGTCGAACGCGGCGCCGTCGGCCATCTTCTCCATCTGCTTCTGGAGCGGCTCGTCGTCGGACGACGAGCCCTCGTCGGCCTCGGTCGCGCGCGCCTTGCCCTTGCCCTTGACGTCCTTGGCCTCCTCCTCGCCGCCGCCGTGCGCCTCGGCGGGTGAAGCGCGCGCGCCCGGCTGCTTGGGCAGCGCGCGCTTGATGCCGCCCCACATGCCCTGCTTCTTCTTCTGGTCGGGCTGCTGCGGCTGGTTCGACGCGGGCTTGTTGAAGGTGCGGCTGACCGAGACGACGGGCTTCGACTCGGGCTTGCCGCCGACCATGCGCGCGGATGGCGGGACAGCCTTGACGTCGGAGGCGGTAGAGGTCGAGATCTTGGTCTGCGAGGCGGAGAGGGGACGGTCTGCCGGCGGGAAAGGCGTCAGCTCGAAAAGGCCGAGGGGCGAGGGAAGGACAGCGCGCACCGAGGTCGGGCTTCTCGTCGCGGCGCTCTGCAGAAGCGGCCGTCGTCTTGCTCGAGCTCGTCTTGGTCGAGGCCGAGGAGGAGGAACTGGCGCGGGGCTGGGGCTTGGGCTCGTCCTTCTGCTTGACCTTCTCGGGCTTGACGTCGGCGTTCGTCGAAGGCGTTGCTGCACATGAGGGAGGGTGAGTCGGGCGGCCCAGCTCGGAGCAGCAGGCGGAGGAGAAGAGGCTCGTCGCGCGCAGGCAGAGGAAGGGCGGGCTCACCCTCGGAGCGCTTCTTCTTGACCTGCGGCTTCTTGTCCTGGCTGTCGGCCTCGGAGCGCCTGCGCTTGCCGTCGCCCGACGTCTTCTTCTTGCTGCCGCTCGTCGAAGCTGGAGCGGGCGAGAGTCAGCCTATGTCAGGTGCGGTAGCGAGCGATGAGACGACGCACCCGATCCGCTCGAGGCGCGCATCGAGTCGACGTTACGAGCGAGGTCCCACTTCTCCTCGTCGAGCTTGCGGCTCTGCTTGACGCACGCCTCGACGTACTCGGGCGGGACGATCCACACGCGCTTGGGCTGCAGGGACGGGAGCGGCGAGTCAGCTTGAGGGTCGTCGCAGTCGAGCGGGGTGAGCGAGAAGCAGGGCCGCACCTTCTCGTCGGGTCCGGCCTCCTTGCGCTTCTGCTCGTTGGTCTCGAGGACCTCGCGAAGGACCGGGTCGGGCGACGAGGGCGAGTGGCCGGCGAACAGGTCGCGCTCGCAGACGAGGTGGCTCAGGTAGTCGCTCGAGGCGTGGCGGGTCGTCGTGGCGCCGTTGAGCTCGAGGAAGCGGATCATGAGGTTCTTGGTGCGCTTGCCCTGGTGGCTGTGGACGAGGAAGGTGAGGCCGTCGAAGGGAGGAAATGATGGCGCAGGCTCGGCGTCGCTGGACGACATGGGGGGCCGAGGGCGGTGGCCGGGCGGGTGCAGGGCCGCTCGTCGAGGCTCCTGCAGCTGTGAGCAGGGAGACTGAGCTGGTGGACGAAGGGAGAGGAGGGGGACCCGGCGCCTCGGCAAGCGGGGAGGAGCGGAGAGTCCGCGGCGTCGACTTCGCGCAGTGCAGCTCGGCTTGCGGCACTTGCCGTCGACGCTGCTGGCTCTCATGGTCGTCGAGTGCGCGGTGCCGTTTTCCCAGGCTCGCAGCGACTTTCGGAAGGAAGAGGCCTGAGCGCACCTCGTCGTCTGTCGCTCGCTCGTTCTGCTCTAGCTCCTGCTCCTGCTCCTCTCTCGGCACAGTGCGACGACGTCTCTCGACACGAGCGCACAAAGTTCGAGAGAGAACGCGCAGCGGAGGCTCACAGGTCGCAGGAACCAGGGCGCAGGGCGCACCAATGAGGCTGAAGAGGCGCCGCCCGAACCCCGCGCTGCACCGCCCGGTACCTGCGCAAGAGGCAGAGTCAGCACGAGCTCGTGAGCGAGCGAGGTAGGCCGAGAGGCGAGAGTAGGACGCACCGCCAGTCGTGCAGCCGAGGAAGAGCGTCGCCCAAGTCACGCTGGCCCGGCGCGACCGCCCCGCCCGTCCAGAACACCTCGGCGGCCGCCGCAGCTCGAGGCCTGCATGTCGAGAGGATAAAGGAGAGTCAGCGAGTGCTCGGGAGGGGCGAGAGCGCAGCGGACGGCGCGCACCACGAGATCGAGTCGAGGTTGGCCGGGCTCGCCTGCTCGGACCAAAGGAGCGCCTCGCCGCCGAGGACCAGGTGGTACTGCGCCGGGTCGAGGCCGAGGTAGGGGTCGAACGAGTAGGACTACGTGCTGGAAGAGTCAATAACGTGTCGAGGACAGCAGAACGAGGGACGGCTGCGCACCTTTTGCCAGCTCTTGAACGGGCTGTGGTGGAGGCAGAGAGGGCTCGTCAGGAGTCATTCGCGCTCTCATCTCGTCACACAAGCGAAAGAGGACGCACTCGCACCAGGAGGTCGCGTTGGGCGAGTTGCCGAGCCAGGACCCAGCTCCACCTGCACAAGGGGGAAGGGTCAGAGCGGCCTAGGCTGCGGCGGAACAGCACGCACGCACAGTCGAGGTAGAAGTAGTCGCTCCTGCGAGCAGGAAGAGGGAGAGAGAGGGTCAGGAGAGGGCCCGGTCAACGCGGGAGAGCTGGGCGCACGCGGCGTGGACGATGCGGTGGCCCTTGTCGGCGACGGCTCGCACATTGCTCTGCAGGGAGCCGTCGGTGGTCAGCTTTTGAGGTAGCGAGCTCTATGAGGACGCGAGCGGCGCGCACCGAGTTGATCCAGACCATGACGACGACGTCGCTCCCCAGGTCGAGCTCGTGCTTGAGGACCATCTCCTCCCACACGACCGGCACCTTGCCGCTCTCGCGCACCGCGCCGTGTATGCCGTTGACGAACTCGGCGAGGAGCTGGTCGATGGTGACATTCTGCGCGAGGAGGAGGGCGGCCGTCGCCGGGTCGTCGAGGTAGCAGCGCTCGTTCTGGAGGAGGTTGAAGATCAGCGGCGGCCACGAGGATGCTGAGAGTGAGCGAGGGACGCACCACCTCGTCTCCTCCTGTGCTGAAGAGCCTACTGGACGAGCTTGCGATCGCGTCGTGCAGGATGCGCTTCGAGAAGGCGAGGACGTCTGGGTCGCCGAGCTTGAGTTGCCCTGCATCGAGACGGTCAGCAGCGCACGAGCTCACGGCGGCGAGGGCGAGAGAGCACGCACCGGCAGGAGGCTCGGCGGCGTACGTCGACCATGGCCGGGCGCCGAGGCAGGCGACGTGGTCGGGAAAAGCTGCGGCGACGGACGCTGTGTGGCCGGGCATGTCGACCTGCGGGAGCCACAGATCAGCGTGGCGCCCGACTCGATGCGCAGGGCGAGAGCCCACCTCGAGCAGGACGGCGATGCCCAGGCTGGCCGCAAAGTCGACGACGCGCTTGACGTCGCCCGTGCGGTAAATCTCGTCGGGCGAGTAGGCGCCGAGCTCGGCGAGGTCGGAGAAGGTCGGGCTCTCAAGAGGCCAGCTCTGCGAGTCGGTGACGTGCCAGTGGAAGACGTTGAGCTTGACCGAGGCCATCGTGTCGAGCGTGCGGAGGATGTCTACGGGAGGGAGAGGGATCAGCGAGCGGTCGGGTGAGAGCGAGCAGCGCGCAGACGTACCAGAGATCGGGTAGAAGCTGCGAGACGTGTCGAGCATGAAGGCCCTGCCCGAGGGAGAGCGTCAAACCCGAGGTGAAGAGTAGAGAGCGGACGTCGTGCGCACCTGTGAGGGAAGGTAGGACGGTCGACGATGCGGACAGGCACCTGGGGGATGTAGCGAGTAGCATGAAGATCCTCGGCGACGAGAGGGAGGACGTAGACGAGCTGGAGGAAGGTGTCGAACCCGCGCACGAGCCCGAGGGTCGTGTTGGCGGCGAGCGTCGCCGTAAGCGGTGCGGCGGTCTCGTTGCCCGACGGCACGCTCAAAGTATAGCTCTCGTCGAGCTCGCCCTCCGGCTTGCCGAGCTGGCTGAGCAGGGCCTCGTACGCGCGCGAGGAGGTGAGCGCGACCTCGAGGCGCTCGAGGACGGGAACCGCGTTCACTGCGTGACTGCGGCGTCCAGCGTCAAGCGAGCCCGATGGGGCGTTGCAGTTGGGGCAAGGCGTACCGGTCATGCTCGCCGCGATCGACCGTGAGCCGCTGCAAGACGTCCGAGTCGAGGTGCCGACGGGCGCGGTCGAGGGCGACACGAAGCTGCGCGGGATGGGGGGGTCAGCTCAGGCGGCACGTGGGTCGGCAGGAGGGTGTAAGAGAGTGCTCACATCGAGTACAGCTGCCTCCTGGCCCTCGCACGGCTTGAAGTCGATGGAGAACGAGGCGTCGAGGCGGACGAAGCTGGAGCCTCGCTCGGCGGCGTGCGGCTTTGGCCAGAGTGCCGAGGCGGTCGAGAAGCAGAGTAAGAGGCACAGCAGGCGTGCCCTGCGCTCCATCGAGTCGAGACGGTGGAGGGGGAGGAGGGGAAAGCGTCGGGAGCTGATGACGACGGCGGGTGAGCTGCTCGTCTCGGCGACTGCAGGTGCGCAGCAGAGTGCACTGTAGTAGCTGACTGGCCCAGGCTGGCTGATTGAGGTGTGCGCGCTGAGGGAGAGATGGGCTCGAGCGGCCGCTCTCGCTCGCTCGTCGCGCGTCTCTCGTGCTCTCCAGGCTCGCGGCGTCGGGCAAACAGATCACTGCGTTACGAAAGGGCAAAAGCTATGCACAAGCTGCTCGGGGGGAATCTCATGCGCGTCTCCTCCTCTTCCTCGCCCGCTGCTCGGCCTCCGCCGACCCCTCTCCCTCGTCGGCTTGACCGGGCCCCTAGTCGAGCTCCTCGACCTCGACGTCGCCGTCGGCCATGTCCTCGTCCGTGTCGTCGTCGTCCTCGTCCATCGGGACGCTCGGCTCGTGGTTGGGCACGACGACGAGCCGGTTCGCCTTGGCGTCAAAGTCGATGCGCGCCGTCTCGCCGTCGCGGATCGACTCGTTGAGGATGAAGCGCGACAGCGGGTTGAGAAGCTCGGTCTGGATCGAGCGGTTGAGCGGGCGCGCGCCGAACAGCGGGTGGTACCCGACCGAGGCGAGGAAGTCGAGCGCGGCCGGCGTCGGGTCGAGCTTGATGTCGCGGCCGTTCTTGCGCAGGCGCTGCTGCACCTCGCCGATGCGGATGTCGACAATGTTGCGCACGTTCTTGCGCGACAGGCGCTCGTACAGGATGATCGAGTCGACGCGGTTGACGAACTCGATCGGGAGGGCCGTGCGCAGCGCGCCGTGGACGAGCTCGCGCGTCGCCGGCGGGATCGTGTCGACCTCGTCGGGCAGCTCGTTGAGGTACGACGCGCCGATGTTGGACGTCATGATGATGACCGTGTTCTTGAAGTTGACGATGCGGCCCTGCGAGTCGGTGAGGCGGCCGTCGTCGAGGACCTGCGGGAAGCGCGGGAGTTCGGTCAGCGCCAGTCGACAAGCAGCAGAGGGACGAGGTAGCGAGGAGGGAGACGCACCTGGAGGAAGAGCTGGTGGAACTCGCGCGCCGCCTTCTCGATCTCGTCGATCAGCACGACGCTGTACGGCTTGCGGCGGATGTACTCGGTGAGCTGGCCGCCCGACTCGTGGCCGACGTATCCAGGAGGCTGCAGGGAGACGACAGAGTCAGTGTCGGGCTCTCAGGCTCGAGGCGGAGGGAGGGAGGGAGAGGGAGGCAGACGCACCGAGCCGATGAGCCTCGAGATAGCGTGCTTCTCGCTGTACTCGGACGCGTCGATGCGGAGCATGGCGTCGCTCGAGTCGAACAGGAACTTGGCGAGCGCCTTGGCGAGGAGGGTCTTGCCCGTGCCCGTCGGGCCGACAAAGAGGAAGCTCGCGATGGGCCGGTCCTGGTTCGACAGGCCCGAGCGGTTGAGGCGGATGGCGTCGGCGACGGCCGAGACGGCCTCGTCCTGGCCGACGACCTCCTTGCGGAGTGACTTCTCCATGCGCAGGAGCTTCTGCTTCTCGGTCGTCTGTGGGCGAGGAGGGGTGAGGAGGGGAGGAAAGGGAAGGGAAGGTCGAGGGTCAGCGACGCGGCTCAGGAACAGCGAGCGAGGGCAGGGGCGCAGCGCACCTTCATGTTGGACACAGGGATGCCCGACCACTGCGAGACGACGGCCTGGATCGCCTCGGGCGTAACCGTGTCGCCGGCGAGCGCCTCGCCGCCCTCGGCGCGCAGCTGGCGCTCCTCGGCCTTCTTCTCCTCCTCGAGCTTGACGAGGCGGTTGTTGAGCTCGGGGATCGCGTAGTGGCGCAGGTCGGCGGCGGTCGCGAGGCTGGTGCAGGGGGGAGACGAGCGCGGGTCAGCATGGGGTCCGAGCGGGGCGGGGCGAGGCGAAGCGAGGCGAGGGAGGGGGAGGTGGCGCGACGTACTCGTACTTGCGCTCGGCGTCGGCAGCCTTGGCCGTGAGCTCGTCGATGCGCTTGCGGACGCGGTTGAGCTCCTCCGTCTTGGCCTTCTCGGCCTCGAACCGCGCCTTGATCGGGGCGAGCTCGTCGTCAATCTTGGCAATGGCCTGCTTGCACTCGTCGATCTTGGCCTTGGACACCTCGTCCTTCTTGTCGCGCGCGAGCTCGCCCTGGAGCGCGTGCAGCTCGATCTCGAGCTGGAGCTTTGCGCGCTCGAGGCGGTCGACGTCCTCGGGCGCCGACTCGCGCGCGATGCGCACGGCCGAGCACGCCTCGTCGATGCAGTCGATGGCCGAGTCGGGGAGGCGGCGCGAGGTGAGGTAGCGGTGCGCGAGGGTGGCGGCGGCGACGAGCGCCGAGTCGAGAATGGTGACGCCGTGGTGGACCTGCGGGCGAGGGTGCGCAGGGTCAGCTTCGCGCTCCCCAAGTGCGAGGCAGAGAGTCGAGTCAGGACGCACCTCGTACTTCTCCTTGATGCCGCGCAGGATCGAGATGGTCTCGGCGGCCGAGGGCTCGTTGACGATGACCTGCTGGAACCGGCGCTCGAACGCGGCGTCCTTCTCGATGTACTGGCGGTACTCGTTGAGCGTCGTCGCGGCGATGATGCGGATCTTGCCGCGCGCCATGGCGGGCTTGAGGAGGTTGGCCGCGTCCATGCCGCCGCCGGACGAGCCCTGGCCCGCCATGAGGAGGTGGACCTCGTCGATGAAGAGGATGACGCCCGACTCGGCCTTCTCGCACTCGTCGATGACCGACTTGATGCGCTCCTCGTATTGGCCCTTGTAGCTGCGAGACGGGACGGGGAGGAAGAAGGAGAGGGGAGAGAAGCGTCAGCGACGAGCCCGAGGTGATGCAGGACGACATGACCGTGAAGAGCGAGACACTCACGAGGCGCCCGCCATGAGACTGCCGACGTCGAGGCTCCACAGGCGGCCGAGGAGGTTGGGCGGCACGTCGCGGTCGACGATGCGCTGCGCGAGGCCCTCGGCGACGGCCGTCTTGCCGACGCCCGGCTCGCCGATCAGGACCGGGTTGTTCTTGGTGCGGCGCGAGAGGATGCGGATGCAGCGGCGGATCACGTCGTCGCGCCCGATGACCGGGTCGAGCCGTCCTGCTTCCGCCTCGGCCGTCAGGTCCTTGGCGTACTTCTTCAGCGCCTCGAAGCCCTCCTCGGCGCCCTTGGAATCCACCTTCTTGCCGCCGCGGACGGCTGCGGCCGCGCGCTTGACGGCGTCGGGCGTCGTGCCGGCGTCCTTGAGGATGGCGACGATGGACGGGTCCTGGGAGCACGCGAGGATGAGGTGGTCCTGGGCGATGAACGAGTCGTTCTTGTCCTTCATGATCTGCTCGGCCTGCTTGATGACCTTGGCGCACGCCGGCGTGAGCGTGACATCGTCGGGAGGGGGCTCCTGCGACGGCAAGCGGACGATGTACTTGGCGAGGCCGCGCTGGACGATCTCGGGCTGTGCGCCGGCTGTTCGAGGGGGAGGCGTGTCGTGTCGAGGCGATGGAGTAGGAGGAGTGGCGGAGCGAGGGAGACAAGGCAAGGGTCAGCAAGGTGAGCCGAGGTGGGGGTCGGCGATGAGGAGGAGGAGATGAGGGAGGCAGGGGAGGGAGCGCAGGACCGCCTGCGCTCCCGGACGCTCGAGGGGACGCAGGACTCACCCTTATTGAGGATCGAGTGGAGCAGGGTCTGGCTCGTCTGGCCCGTCGCGCTCGTTGTCGGCGAGAGAAGGGCGGAGAAGAGGTGAACCGGGGCGACTTGCGGGTGGGCGTTCTCCTTGGCGAGCTCGATGGCCTGCTGGAGCGCAGTGGTGGAGGCTTCTGTGAGCTTGTCCATGAAGCTGGTGCTGGTGTGGGAGCGGTGTGAGGTGCGAGAGGGAGAGCCGAGGCGACGACGTCTGTTCGCTCCAAGTTCGGCCGAGCGACTCGCTCCCCACCTCAAACCCGCGCCTCCCCTCAAGCACTCGGCGCTCTCTCGAACGCTCGATCACTTTCCAGCACCGCCTCGCATCCTCTCGCGTGCACGGTCCTTCGAGTGAGCCCTCGTCGCTTCGACTCTCTTCCAAACGCATCTCGAAGCGCGCTCAAGCTTGCACGTTCCACAGGCACGAGCGAGACGAGTCGTGACGAGATGCGCATGCTCGAGGGGAATGACAAGCGAGGGGAGGAAAAAGAGGCGAGGAGGAGGAGAGGATGGTCGCCCCTCACCCGCCCGGCCTCGAGCCCGGCTGCGCAGGGCGGAAGCCTCCTGCAGAGAGCGCAGACTGTCAGCGGAAGCTCGCTGACGAGGGAGAGGAAAGCGAGGCGCACCGCGACCGCCAAAGGGCCCTCCTCCGCCCGCCGACGGCTGCCCGAGGAACCCGCTCGGGCCTCCTCCTCCTCCTCCGCCGCTGCCGCGCGACGGCCCATACGCTCCACCGCCGTGCTCCTGCCGCCCCCCACTGTCGGCGCTGCCCGCGCTGCCGGGCGTCCTCCCGCCGCCCGAGCCCGAGCCGCTCGCGTTCGAGAAGCGACCGGCGCCGAACGCGCCCGACGAGCGCTGCTGCTGCTGCTGCTGCTGCGGGTGCGGGTGCGGGTCGGGGATGAGCGTGCGGCGGCTGCGGCTCGACGGCTGCTGCTGAGGGTGCGAGAGGCTTGAGGGCGCGAACGAGGCGGCGCCGTGCGAGGGCCCGTGCGGCGTCCAGCCGGCGGCGCCGACGCCCTGCTGCTGCTGCGGCGGTGGCGGGTGGCTGAGCGTGCTCGTCGGGCGGTACTGCTGCTGCTGAGGGTGCGCACCACCGGCGACAAACGTCTGGCGCGCCGTGCTGCCGACACGAGGCGTGTGCGCGGGCGTGCTCCCGACGCCTGCGCCGTGCAGCGCCGCCGGGAACGAGGTCGCGTCGCCGGGCTGCAGGAGCGCGCGCTGCTTGGCCTTGTCGTACTGCGCTTTGAGCTTGAAATAGGCCTTGGCGTTGGCGCGGTGTGTCTCCTGGAGCTCGTGGGCGCGGCGGCGCTCGAGCGCGAGGCCCTCCTCGGCCGCCTTGACGCGGTCCTTGAGCAGACGGATCTCGGCGTGTGCGTCGCGCGTGATCGTGTTGCACTGCGACTCGAGGACGGCGATGCGCTGAGAGGGAGAGAGTCGTCAAGTTTGGCCTCGCGAGGTGAGGACGGCGAGGGCGCACGGACCTCCTGCGCGTTCTTCGTGATGAGCGCTTGGAACGCTCCTTCTTGCTGGACCTGTAGCGCACGTCGTCAGCGAGCTCATCTCGATACGGGCGAGATCGAGGGCTGCGCACGGACCTGGTACGTGTAGAAGTTGAGCGCCCGGCTCGCAATGTCGAGGATGGTCGTCGGCGACATGCCCGACAGTATTGACGTCTTCCATGAGTCGTGAGGGTTGAAGGTCATCTGCGCGACGTCGTCTCTGCGGCACGAGGTGAGCACGATCGCCCCTGCCGATGGGGGAGGAGAAAGAGGGAGCGAGCGCACAGGTCGGGGAGCGACGTCTCGCAAGCCGGGCACACTTGCGGCGTCGAGAAGAGCGCGTTGGCGCACTCGATGCAGAAGATGTGCGAGCTGTGCGGGCAAGCGTGAAGGGGTCAGCGGGTTGATGGGCAAAAGCGAGCCTGAGCCGAGGCGAGAAGCGCACCAGGTCGTGACGACGGCCCTGCGAAGCGAGTGAACGTCGGCGCGTCAGCTCAGAGTGTCGTGGCTCCTCGTGCAAGGCTGCAGAGGCGAAAGCGAGGACGACGCACGTTCCCTGCGAGCGAGGAAAGCTGAGTCAGCTCGCGCCGACTGCGAGTCGCCCGCCGGCGAGTCGTGCTCGACCACGACGACTCGCACAGTCGAGGGAGGGACGCACCTCGACCGCGAGAGACTTCCGGCAGCGCAGGCTGTTGCACCTGAGCTCGTCCATGCCGGCGCGAGCGCGAGTCGCGGCGGTCCAGTCGAGCGGGAGGCCGTGCGGCGAGGCGGGGCTGTGGAGCGTGTACTGGCGGTTGGACAGCGGCGTGGATCGAGGGAGTAGCTTGCTGTAGGGTGCAGCGGGGCGGAAGGAGCCGGGCGGGCAGTTGCGAGCGAGAGCGGCGTGAGGCAAGAGGGCGAAAAGACGACGGCGGCGCCGCGCCCTCTTTTGCTTCGGCTTTCCCGCGCGAGGGGCCGCTCTGTTCGGCTCCCTGAAAACTAGTGCATGCTCGAGCAACTGCCTGAGCAGCGAGCGCCTCTGTATGAGTCGCGCTCGACCTTCTCATATTCCTCCTCGCGCTCTGGCCCGCTCGCACCTCGCCGCCGAGTCGCTCGCAGCCGCTGATCGAGAGTGGCATAGCGAGCACAGACTACCAAGCTGGAGAGAGAGAGAGAGACGTCGTAACGAGGAGAGTGAGGACAAAGAGGAGGGAGTGCACAAGGGGGGGACAAAGCTATACAGAGCGGCGAGCGGCTCGTCGTCACACGAGCGCCTCGAACACCTCGTCGCGCGCACCCTCAACACCCTCGTCGGCCGGCGCCATGACGTCGTCGTCGTCGTCGTCGTCGTCGGTGCTGTCGTCGCCGTCGCCCGCGAAGCCCTGGAAGACGGGCATGGGGCCCTCGAGCGCCGGCGAGCCGGGCTGCACCGCCGTCGCCACCGCGCCCGCCTGAGCGTGGGCCTGGTGCGCCGCCGCGCAGGCCTGCTGGTGCGCGAGCACGAGCGCGGCCGCCGCCTGCGCCTCGTCCCTCCTGCCCTGCTCGCGCTCCTCGTCCGCCTCGCGCCCGACGGCGCCCTCGCCGCGCCCGATCGCAGCCGCGACGGCCTCGACCTGCGCCTGCACCTGCGCCTGCACCGAGTCGTCCCTCGCGGCGCCCACGCGCGCGAACTCGTCCTGCTGCGCGCGCACAAAGTCGGCGCCGAGGTGCGCCGCGCCGCCGTCGGCGTCGTCGAGGAACGAGTAGTCGACCTCGAGCTCGTCGACGCTCTCGGTCGAGGGCGTGTCGGTGCAGCGGTCGACGGCGATGGCGGCGTTCTGCTGGGCGGGCGCGACGAAGTGCGGCGCGACTCGGGGTGCGAGCGCGGCGGGAGGGGCGGGCGCAGAGGGGCGCGGCGTCGGCGAGTAGGTGTGCGGCTGCTCGTGCGCCGTGAACGACGGTGTAGGCGCCCATCGCTGGTGCTGCTGGTGCGGGAGGAGGGGAGGTAGGCGCTGCGCCGAGAGGTCGATCGGCGGGTGAGGAGGGAGGGGCTGCTGCTGCTGCGGGTGCTGGTGCTGCATCGGGGTCGACTGGCACGTGCTGATGGGCGTGGGCGCATGCTGGTGGAACGGGTTGAAGGGGACGAAGGACGTCGGGGCGGGCGCGCTGCGCGGCGGGGCCCACGGCACCGAGGACGGGCCGACGGCGCTCGGGCCGACCTGCCCGCCGCCGCCGCCGCCGCCGCGACTGCTGCTGCTGCTGCTCGCGCTGCTGCTGCCGAACAGGCTCGCCTTGAACGCGCGCTCGCGCGCCTCGAGCGCGCGCCGCTCCTGCTCGGCCGCCTCGAGCTGCGCGACGAGCTCCTTGTACTCCCAGTCCTCGTCCCTCTTGCCCTCCTTGACCCACCTGCGCCGCGCGTCGACGTCGTCGACCGGCGGGCCGTCGCCCTCGGGATCCGTGTCGTCGCGCTTGAGGACGCCGACAAAGTCGAGCCAGCCGTACGCGGCGTGCTCGGCCCAGTCGCGCGTCGGCGGGTCGAGGAGGACCTGCTCGACCTTGGACTGGCCCTCGTCGTTGAGGTCGCGGATGCGCTCGACCAGGCGCGCGACGCCCTGCGGCGTCACCTCGCACATGCGCACGTCGAGGACCTTGAGCGACGGCACGAGCGAGGGCAGGCGCGCGAGGAGCCAGTCGGTGACGGTCGACTGGTACAGGTCGAGCGTCGTCACCTTGGCGGCCATGCCCGCGAGGCAGTAGTGCATCTGGTAGTCGCTGACCGTGAGCGCGTTGAGCGTGAGGTGCGTCACGAGCGGCGCGTTGCGGCCGAGGACGGCGAGCGGCGCGAGCGCTTCCTCCTCGAACGTCTCGACGTCGACGCTGTCGAGGAAGCAGTGCTCGAGGTTGGGCATGCACAGGACGGGCGTCGAGTAGTAGTCGTCGTCGTTGTACGAGTACGAGGACGACAGGTCGACCGAGTCCATCGAGGCGAAGAAGGGCGGGGAGGGCCCGACGACGGTGAGGTTGCGGAGGGCGGGGAGGAGGATGGGGACGGCCTCGCACGAGGGGGTGGCGAACGGCGCGACGACGTCGCCGGGGTCGATGAGCGACGGGAGCCGAGGGTGCACGTACTCGAGCCAGTCGTCGGCCGGCGAGCGCGTCGGCGGGAACTCGACCTGGTCGATGCAGACCGTCTCGAGGGTGCGGCGGGCGTGGCGCAGGAGGTAGAAGATGCTGTAGCCCTCCCAGTGCGAGTGGTGGACCTCGAGGTGCTTGAGCGCCGGGAGCGTCGGCAGCTCGAGCTCGCCGAGGAAGACGCCACTGAGCTTGAGCGTCTCGAGGTGGTCGAGCGACTGGACGCCCTGCGCGAGCGGGTTCTCCCACACCCAGCTCGACGTCTCGAGGGCGGCCATGATGCGCGAGATCGGGTCGGCCTTGAATTCGAAGGTCGTGACGCTCGGGAACATCTTGAGCCACGCGCCGAAGAGCTCAAAGTCGGGAGCCGCCACCTGGAACCGGACCCTGCGCACGCACAGACAAGGAGAGGAGGTCAGCCTGCAGCCTCACGATCCGAGGAAAGGAGGCGGCGCGAGACGCACTCGCGCAGGTTGCGGAAGAGCGGGATGCGGCTGCTCCTGCCGAGATAGCCGATGACGTCCAGCGAGGTGTGCGTGTTCGGGCGCAGCTCGACGTCGAGCGTGCGCAGCGACGAGCAGGTCCGCGGCGGCGTCACCGCTGCCGTCGAGCCGTGCGCGACCGCCGACACCGAGACGGACGCGTGCGAGACGAGGTCGAGGACGTAGCGGACCCGCTGAACGATGTAAGCCTGCGGCCACCGGTCGACGTGGCGTCCGTGGCGGTCTCGAGTCGAGCCGAGGACGATGCGCAGCGCCCGGATGCCGCCGCCGCCGCCGCCGCCGGACCGCTTGAGGCCGCCGCCGGTTGAGCTCGCGCGCAGGCACACGGCGCGGCACATGTCGTCCTCGTCGGCGTCGAGGTACGTGACGAGGGTCGACCACAGGCGGGCGTCGTTCGAGATGTGGTAGTTCCACGAGCGCGAGACGCGGCACAGCGGCGCGGCGTCGCTCTGCGAGAGGTACGACAGGACGTTGCTGAAGACCTCGGCGGGGAAGGGCGGCAGAGGCGATGCGACGCTGTGGGTCGAGCTGGCGCCGGGCGACATGGGCGGGGTACCGGCGGCGGCGGCGGCGGCGGCGGGCATTTGCGGCGGCGAGATGGTGGCCGGGCTGCTGTCGGTCGACGCGGCGGCCGAGACGTCGGTCAAGGGCGGCGAGAGCGGGAGCGCGTCTTTCGGGACCTGCTGCTTGGCGACGCCATCTTGAGCAACGGCTGCTGGGGCTGCGAGAGAGAGAATGCGCGTTCGAGGGCGTGTCAGCGGCCTTTGTTTCGGTGGACGAGGAGGCGATGCGATGAGGTGGGGGCCAAATCCGCCTGCACAGCACCAAGCAGGCGCACAAGACTGATCATCGGCCACCATGCAGCACCAGCTCCTCGTGCATGCACTGCCCTGCCCCTCAAAGCGCAGGATCTCTGCCGTTTGCCCCCTCGAAGAGTGCGGACGAGACGGACGCACCTGCTGGAGCGGGTGCACCCTCTTGCCGAGCCGCTGCGACGCCTGCTTGACCTTGTCGCTCGCCGTCCATGCTGCTGCGCCGGGCCCCACGGCCGTCTCGAGGCGGTGAAGGTCGAGGCGACGACGCGTCGGTGGACGGGGCGGGGGAGGCCGTGGGCGACGGCGCTGCGCCTCGGGCGGGCGGTGTGGCCGGTGCAGGAGCTCGCTAGTGCTGCTGGGTACGGCTGGAGCGGTACTGGAAGGGCGCTGGGCTGACAGCGGTGGCAGGATCAAGAGCGAGCGAGCGTGACGACGATGACTGGTCTCAGCTCCCGGCGCTCCGACATTGCCGTCCTCTCGCAAGGTCGAGTAGAGTCGATGCTGAGCCCATAACGACGATGCAGAGGTATCAAAACAAACGAGCGGGCGACCGAGTGGGGGTATCTTCATCAGCGCGACCCTCCTCCGCCTCCTCGTCGCGAAGGGCAGCAGGATCACCCGAATCTCCCTCCGAGACCTTCCCGCCCGCTCCCTCGCTCCACCTCTCCAACCCCGACCCTAGGCCTAACTTACTCGACGAAGCGCACGACGTCGATCCCGACCGCGCGCCGCACGTACACGATGGCGGCCACCTCTTTGACGAACTCCTCGAGCAGGATCACGTTGTCGAGCACCGTCGACAGCGACACGGTCGTCGGCGCGCCCGGCGTGCGCTTGGCCGTCGTCGAGGAGGGCGGAGGGAACGACGACGACACCGACGAGCGCGCCGAGGGAGAGGGCGCCCGGGCCCTGCTCGACAGCCTCCTCGTCGGCGAGTCGGGCGGCCCCACCGCCGCCTCGCGCTCGTCCTCCTCGTCCCCAACCCCGCCCCGCCGCGGCGCCGGGCTCGCGACAACGACAGGCGTGACCGTGATGGCTCCCGTTTCGCGATAGTGCGCCGCGAACGGCGACGCCGGGCCCGGCGGCGGCGGCGGCGGCGGTGCGAGCCCTCCTCCTCCTCGAGGCGACGGCGACGCCGGCGCGAGCGACTCGTCCGACGCCGAGCGGCGCAGGTGGCTCGCGCGCTGGGCGTGCGACCGCGGCGGGGTGTGGAACGACGAGGGCGGGGTCGAGGGCGTGCGGCGGTGCGCGGCCGACGGGCGGCGCGGCGAGAAGAAGCCGCCGAGCGCGCCGAGCGCGGGCGATTTCTTGGGCGCCGTGTCGGCGAGGGCGGGCGAGTGCACAGGCGGCGGCGGCGGCGCGGGCTTGGGCGGGGCGAACGCGTGGTCGTCGAGCGCGGCGCCGAGCTCGTCGCCCTCGAGCGCCTCGGCGAGGTTCTCGGCGAAGAAGAGGCCCTTGCGCCGCTCGGCGAGGTACTCGTCGAAGCGCGGGATCGTGCGGCGGTACTGCTCGATCGACTCGGCGAGGGCGTCGAGGGTCGAGAGGAGCGAGTCGGACGAGGCGAGGGCGGCGCGGGTGGCCGAGGGCGGTGCGGCAGACGCGTGGGTCGGGTGCGGCGAGAGGAGGGCGGCGTGGCGGCTGCGCTCGTCGACCTCGTAGTCGTCGCTGCGGTCGTCGCCGTCGTCGCTCCTCGGCGAGCGGCCGCCGCTTCGCCTCGGCCGCGGGCTCGCGCCCGACACGGCGGCCTTGCCCTGGCGGACGACGGGGAGGAGCCAGCCCTCAAGGGAGCGGTACGGCGACAGAGCGAGGGCGGCGAGGACGGCCGTCAGGGCGAGATTGACGTCGGGCGAGTGCGAGAAGAAGCCCGCGAGCGACTCGAGGAGGAGCGCTACGAGCTCGGCATGGGGCCGCAGCTTGTGGCGGTAGCCCGTCTTGGCCGCCGCATAGTCGCGCGCCGAGAGCGACGGCTTGCTCGGGCCGAAGAGGGTGCTGCGCCGCCGCGGCTCGACGGGCGGGACGGCGGCCTCGCGCGCCTCGTCCGGCGACGCGCACAGGCCGCGCCGGAACCCGAGCTCACTCACGAGGCTCGCCTCGGCGTCGCGCAGGTAGTTGGCGAACCCGGTCGTGACCATCTCGGAGCCGCCGCCGGCGGCCCGCATGCGGCGGTAGGTCGGGTCGATGCGGCCGACGAGCGAGAGGAGCGTGTCGAGGAGGTCGAGGTGGAGCGCGACGGACGGCGTGGCGGGCAGAGGCATGCCGAGGAGGGGCCGTAAGGCGGCGGCGGGCGTCTTGGCGAAGGCGGAAGGGCGGTCCGTGCGGGGCGTGCTCGGGTCGCCGCCGGTCGGGTAGACAAACTCGTCCGAGTCCGAGTCGTCGTGCTCGTCGAGCTTGAGGCCCTGCAACGCCGGCTCGTCGTCCGAGTCGTCGTCGTCGTCGAGCGCGAGAGGCGGTGCGCGGAGCGTGATCGGGAAGCTCGTCGCCGCCTCGTCGAGGACCGGGTCGAGGAGGGCCATGCTCCACCGGTCGTGGCGCACGAGGACCGTCTCGAGGAGCTTGAGCGCCGCGGCCGAGGTCGACGCCGACGCCGAGTTGACGTGCGAGACGAGGAGGTCGCGCAGGCTGAAGCGCCCGTGCGACGTGTAGTAGTCGCCGGCGGCAGCGGCGGGCGAGGGGGCCGTGCGCTCGACGAGGAGGAGCGCCGACGACTTGCGCCGCTTGACCTTGCCGAGGAAGGTCGGCGGGGACGACGTCGACGACGAGGCGTGCGGCGGACGAGGTCGGCGCGCGTGCGGCGCGGCGTGGGTCTCCGCCGCCGAGTCGTCGGCGAGCAGGTACCCGAGCACGGCCGCCTCGAGCTTTGAGCCCTCGGGCACGACGCCGAGGAGCGCGTCGAGGTACGTGAGGACGGCGACGGCCGACCCGTCGGCGTCGGAGCACTCGAGGACCGACGGGTACAGCACGCTCTGGAGGAAGAGCTCGCGCACGGCCGACAGGATGGCGCCCGTGAGCGCCGTCATGACAAGGTACTGCTGCCGCGCGTCGTCGCTGTCGTCCTTGTCGCCGTCGCTGAGCGCGAGCCCGTCGGTGCAGCGCCGCAGGACGTCGCGCGTGAACTCGACGAGCTTGAGGAACCCGTCGAGGCCCTCGCGGAACTCGGCCGTGCCCGTGACGCCGTAGCCCTCGGCGCACAGGCGCGTCTCGTCGTCCTCGCGCCGCCGCTCGGCCGCCTCGGCGTCCGCCCCGTCGCCGTGCAGGGCGCCCATGCCGCCGAGAACCATGCCGCCGGTCGCCTGCGCCTCGCCGGGCGCGCTCCCGCTCGCGGCGGTCGCGTCGGCGCGCACGACGAGCTTGGTCGGGAGCAGGCCGTACAGCGCGCCGAGGCCCGCGCCGAGCACGTCGGCAAAGTCCGAGTCGAGGAGGTACTCGGCAAAGGCGAGGACGGCCTCGCGAGCGACCGCTGGCGCCGTTGTCATCGGCGTCAGGCCGCCGGCTGTGTCGAGTGACGGCACATACTGCGCCGGGTAGCCGAGTGCGACGTCGACGAGCGAGAGGACGCCCTCGCGCGCCGAGTCCCCGATGTCGCCCTCGCGGTGGATGAAGCGCAGGAGGTACGAGAAGAGGAGGAAGTCGTGCTCGGCGCGGCGGCGCGGCGAGCCTGCCGACGCGTGCGACGTGCTGAAGGCGAACGACGTGTCGCTCATCGTCGCCTGCGACAGGGTGGGCGAGACGGGCGGGTCGGACAGGGCGGACAAGGGGGTCGGGCGAGGGGCGGCGGCCGCCTTTTTACTCGATCGGGGCGCCTTCTCGCGGAAGAAGATGGCGAGGAGCTCGGGTCGCTGTGAGAAGGGGAGGGTCAGTCGCCGCCATCGTGGAGGAGAGGCGAGCGCGACGCACCGTCTTGATGCGAGCGGCCACCGTGCACATGACCTGGACGACAGCGAGCTCTTCCCCTCGGCCGAGCCCGCCCTCCTCATCGACGCATCGTCGCAGCAGCCGCACTCTGCAGGAAGATGTCGAGGTCAGCGAGGTGCGCGAGGGCGACGGGTGACAAGGAGGAGCAGGATGTGGAGCGCACAATGGGCGGTTGACAGCGCTGTGCGACAGCCAGCCCTCGTCGAGCTCGATGATGGCGCGGCCGTACCACCGCACGAGCTCCTCGCGCAGGGCGGCATCGTGCTCGACGAGGCCGACGAGCGTGCCGAGGGTGCCCTCGCGGAGGAGGTGCTCGATCCCTTCGGGGAGGACGTCGGCGGTCGCCGCCTGGGCCGAGTCGGCCTTGAGCGCATCGAGGAGCTGGTCGAGGAGGCTGGCAGCTGCTGCAGGTGACGGCGACGAGCCGAGGAGCGACTCGAGTTGGGCGACGACGACCGGGGTCGAGAGCCGAGGAGGGGTGGGAGCGGCGGGCTTGCGTGGCGCAGGGGACGCGAGTTTGGCGACCCTGGACCACATGCAGCAGGGTCGCAAGCCGGGATGCGACGTGACTGCGAGCGAGAGAGCGAGAGCCGGCACCGCCTCGTCCCGGTCCTCGTCGTCGCACAGTGGCTCTCGCTCGCTCTCGTTCCCGGCGCAAATCTCTCGAAGAAGCGCAGGTCGACGACTACAGCAGCGCGACGAAAGGCTGCGAGAGAGCGCACACGCGGATCCATTGCCAGCTCCCCCTCCTCCTTCCTCGCACCCCTCACTTCCTGTACATGGTGCGCCTGCGAGACGAGAGCGACAGCGTCAGTTCCAGCTCGACCCCGCACAGAAGAGAACAGGAAGGCGCGACGCACCTGAACGAGAAGTGCAGCTGGAGGACGCCGCGGTCAAACGAGCTGCGGAACCCGCGCTTGTGCGAGTGCTCCCACTGCTTGTTGACGATCGTGAACGCAATGTCCTCGTACGGCGGGCCCGACGAGAACGTGATGGTGCAGATGTCGGGGTTCTCCTTGTTCTTGGTGATGCGGTACTCTGCGTCGGGGTGGCGGGGTCAGGACGGCGAAGAGGCTCGAGGACGAGGGGTCGATGCGCGGGAGGAGGAAAGAGGGACGCACGGGGCGCCTTGGTCTTGTCGATGAGGTCCGGGTAAAAAATGTTGAACTTGTAGCCCTGCACGACCTTGGGCGGAGGGTTGTCCGAGCTGCGAGCGAGCGAGCGCGACAGGCGGGTCCAAGAGGTCAGCACGGCGACGGCGAAGGCGACGGCGACGACGCGTCGAAAGAGGAGAGAAGGGCCACGCACTCGTAGTGCGTCTGGTTGTACTTGTTCCACTCGTAGCCCGTGTGCACCTTGTTGAAGTACCTCGGCTTGCGCGGGCGGTACTTGTCCTCCCAGCTGTAGCTCGGCCTCGACATCTCGGCCTCGAGGTTGAACAGCTCCTCCTCCTCGTCGAACCCTTGGCCGACCGCCGCCTGGTAGATGGCGTCGTCCTTGGTCGCGGCGCCGTCGCCCTGGGCGCCCGCCGGCCCGCGCGGCTTGACGACGAACCGCGCCTGGGCGACGGCGCGGCGCGCCGCGTACAGCTGGTCGCGGTCCGACTGGTAGTCGACGACCTGGCACAGGCGGTACTCCTCGGGGATGCGCTTGAGGAGCGCCGGCTCCCACTCGGGGTTCCACGCCTCGGCGACGACGGCCGGGGCCGCCGGCTCGCTCGCCTCCTCGCGCTCGGCGTCCTCGACGTCCATCTCGTCGTCGTCGTCGTCCTGGGCGGCACCGGCGTTGGCCGAGGTCGAGGGGAACGAGAGCGCGTTCTTGACCTCCTCGGCGTAGCGGAGCGCCTCGTCGCGCTGCTTCTTGCGCAGCTGCTCGAGGCGGTTGAAGAGGACGACCTCGTGCATGTCGCGCAGCTTGGCCTTGGCCTTCCACACGACGAGCTCCTTGAGGAGGCCCTCCCAGTACTCGACGTCGATGACCTCGCCGCTCGCGAGCTTGCCCTGGACCTGCTGCTGCAGCTGGACGAGCTGGTCGAACGACTTGCCGCTCAGGAGGCGCCGGATCTCGGCCTTGACGGCCGCGTTGGCCCGGCTCTGGGCCGCGTACGCGTTGACGCCGATCGCGCGCTCCTCGCGCAGAGCCTCGAGCGACGCCGACGAGACGATGAGGAGCGCGCGCCAGAACTCGGTGTGCGCCTCGATCTTTTCGAGCTGAAGGTACATCTTGATGTCGTCGTGGAGCTCCTCGGCGTCCTCGAGCGTGAGGTGCTGTGTGCGGGCGCGCGAGGAGAGTCAGCTTCCGAGGTCGAGGCGCGAGAAGAAGGGCAGGGCGCACCTCAAAGATGGCGTACGGCTCCTCGAGGTCGACCTCGAGCCCCTCGCCCTCGTCCTCCTCGTCCTCGTCGTAGCCCTCGTCGCCCGGCTGCAGCGGCGGCTGGCTCCACTTGAGGTTGAGCGCGAGGTAGTCGATCGGCTTGGCGCGGCGCTCGCGCACCCGGATCTCGGCGCGCTTCTTGGCCTGCTCGAGGTGGAAGTCGTCCTCGCGGTCGATCCAGGCCGCCATCTGGGCCGACTCGGCGTCGCGCGCGGCGCGCATCGACTCGGCCTCGCGCAGCTTGAACTCCTCCTCGCGCTGCGCACGGCGGACGTTGAGGCGCTCGATCTCTTGCTGTAGGCGGGGAGGGTGCCGCGAAAGTCAGCTACAGAGACTGGGGAGTAGGGCGAGGCTGTTGAGGAGAGGAGCGCACCTGGCTCTCGTACGCGCGCTCGCGGTCCCGCTTGGCCGCCTCCTCGGGCGTCATGCCCATCTTGCGCTCCTTCTCGCGCTTCTTGCCCCACACAAACTTGTCGCCGAGGTTGGCGTCGTGGAACGGGTTGTCCTGCGCCGAATAGAACGCGACCTCGGCGGCGGCCTGGCGCGCGTCCTCGGGAAGCAGGAGCGCGGCATCGGCGGCCTTCTCGGCTTTGCGCGCCGCCTTGCGGGCGCGGCGCTCCTCGGACGTCTCGCGGTGGCGGTGCCTGCGAGGATAGAGCGGGGAGGGGGTTGTAGAGGAGAGAGGGTCAGCCCGGATGGCCTCGGCGGAGCAGGTCCGCCTCGACGGCGGGCAAGGCGAGAGAGAATGTAGGACGCACTTCTTGGACTCCCGGTCCTTGTCCCTCGAGCTGCGCTCCTGGCTGCGACTCCTGCTCCTCTCCCGCCGGCTGCTCCTGCGCTCATCTCCCTCGCGCTCCCGCTCGCGGTGCCGCTCCCTGTCGCTGTCGCGCGCGCGGTCCCGGTCGCTGCGGCGGTCGCGGTCGTGGTCGACGTTGTCGTCGCGGCGGTCGCGCTTCAAGTCGCGGTCGCGGTCGCGGTCGTCGCGGCGAGACGACGAGTGTCGAGGGCGGTCGGGCGAGGCGGAGCGGCGGCGGGACGACGAGGGGCGGGTGCGGTCGGCGCGGTCCGAGTCGCGGTGGTCGCGAGAGCTCATGGCGGGCGAGCTGAGCGTGTGGTCGAGAGGAGAGTCGGTCAGGCGGCGGCGGCGGGGTTGGCGATGAGAGCACAGTGACCTCGCTCACGTCTGCGGGCACTGCGAGCCCGTCATACCTCTTCCAATCAGCGTAGGAAGGATCATGGATAGATCCGCTCCAGCAGCTGCTCAGGTACGCCGACGCCGCTCTCGCTCAGCTGCTCGACGACGAGGTCGGGTCGCTCACGAGCTCCTCTCGGCGCAGGCGGGTCGAACAGCTAGCTTGACAAGGACAGCGACAGTGCTACAGGGTGGAAGGATGGTACAGAGCGCGGAGGCGGGACAAGGAAGGCCGGTGAAAAGAGGGGGAGGAGGTCCGCGCGCGGTCGACGAGCGAGGCTCACAGCTACTGCTCGGCCGACGGGACCGCCGCATAGCCAGGAGGAGCGGGAGGGGCGCCTGCACGTGGTCGAGTGGCGTCAGCAGAGCCCGTGTCGGATCGAGAGCGAGGGAGGAGCGCACTCGAGAAGAAGCCCGCCTTGGCGTGCTGCCCGCTCACCTCGCCCGCCCAGTCGTCGCTCGCACCGTCAGCCGCCGCTGCCGCCGCGCCTACGCGGCCTGCGTCGCTACCACTGGCCTCCGCACCGGCGCCGGCGGCGCGTCCCTCCTCGGCCGCCGAGGCCCGGTCTGCCCTCGCCGCCGCCGCCGCCTCTTCCGCCATGGTGCACCGCATGATGAGGAACGTGACAAAGATGTGGAGCGCGAGCCCGATCGGGTACACCTTGTCGCGCACGCGCTCGGCCTCGTGCGACGTAATGAGGAGGAGGAACCCGAGGAGGACGACGAGGATGATGGCGCTGATCGAGACGGCCTGTGGGACGGCTAGCTTGCGGCCGTCGGCGATGTAGGCGACCTCGACGGCGGCGCAGTTGACGGCGACGAGGAGGAGCGACACGGCGAGGAAGCCCAGGCCGTTTGACGGCGCGAGGAGGAACGCGTTGGCGGCAAAGACGGCGATGCTGAGGGCGACGACGCCACGGTCCGACAGGTAGTCGTGCGAGCGGGCGGGCATGACGGCTGGCCGACCGGTTTGAGGAGGCTGATGCGGGCTGGGCGGTGAAGGGCCGGTCGAGAGGGGGCTTTGCCGTCCTCGAGGCGAGTCGCACTGAGGGTGCTGGGTCGGCGGGCGCGGGTGCGTCGGTGCTCGTGCGAGGGCGGCAAGTAGACAGAGGAGGAGGAGAGGAAGGGAGCGTCGCCGGAGGTACGAGCCAGGAATAGGCGAGCGGCAGGGCCGAACCTTGTCGACGGCCGAGTCGTCGAGGAGGCAGTGCAGCAGCACTCGACACCGGCCCGCGCACCGCGCGACCGTGCCCATGGACCTCGCAGCCCAGCTCCTCGGCACCCTCTGCGACGGCATCCTCCAGTCGTGCGCCGAGACGCGTGCGTCCACCCCGCTCCTCCTCATCGCCCCCGCGCTCCTCCCCGCCGGCGAGCTGACCCGCCCGGCCCCCGCGCGCGCAGAGACGAGCCTCGTGCGCGACCTGTGCGGTGCGTGTTGCCCGTGCACGGCGCCGTGCTGCAGCCAGGAGGCCGGGTGGGACTCGCTCGAGGAGTCGGTCGATGAGGGTGACGACGAGGCGGCGGCGGGTGAGGGCGGGGCGGAAGGAGCGGGTGCAGCGGGCAGCTCGACGGCTGAGCGAGCGCAGGAGCAGCAGGGGCTCGTCGGCGGTGCTCGAGCTGGGTATGGCGCGGTCGAGGTGCAGCCGGCGAGTCGGGCGAGGATGGGAGCGGGGTGAGGACGGCTTCTCTCGAGCAAGTGTTGTGTGCAGTACTGTTGCTTGTACCGACTAGTTGCACAGGCTGCGGGATCGCCAGAGAAGCCCACAGGAAAACGCGAGACGCCCTTCAAGTTGTCCGAGACGAGCTTCGGCGAACTCTCCGCGGAGGGCAGCGCAGGCGAAGGGCGGGCAGCGCTGACCGAGTCCCTCTCCCTCGCTCTCTCTCTCCTTCTTCCACACACCTTTGCCTTCGACTGCCTCAGCTACCAGCCGCCATGCCCGCCAACAAGGTGCGCCCCGTCCGCCGCGCCTCGCCTCGCCTTCCTCCACCCTCTCGCCCTTCCCGATGACGCGCACCCTCTCGCCCTAGCCTGGGCCTGCGAGTCCGGCCCCCAGCACGCTGGCTCGAGGCACGCTACGGCTAGGTAGGAGGACTCGAGCGCGGCGAGCGCACAGCAACCCCTGTCCCTGCTCGTGCCGAGCTGACGACCGCCTCCTCGTCCCGCAGAACATCCTCTTCGTCGTCTCGTCGCACGACCAGTTCCTCGACGGCAAGCCCACCGGCTACTACCTGTGCGTGCTGTGCCTTCTCGTCTAGGTTGATCCCGGCGGTAGCCGCAGCGCTCGTTCTGGAGCACTGCGTCCTCCTCGTGCGCTGCCGCGACGACGCCGCCAGGATCGGCGCCGCGTCTGCTGGCCACCTTGAGCACACGCTGACGCTTCCTTCCACCCGCAGGCCTGAGGCTGCCCACCCGTACTACGTCCTGAAGAACGCCGGCTACAACATCGAGGTCGCGTCGCCCAAGGCGAGTCTCCCTTGCCCTCCTCTTTTTCCCTCGTCGACCTCGACTGACGCCGTTCTGCTCCTTTGTGCGCAGGGTGGCAAGGCGCCGCTCGACCCGTCGAGCGTCGAGGCGTTCAAGTGCGTCGCTCTCGCGCTCTACCGCCGCCGTCCTAATCTCGCCTCGCTGACCTCGTGCTGTACCGCTCACAGGGAGGACTCTGAGTCGATCAAGTTCCTCAACGAGGACGAGCCCAAGGAGCTCTTCTCCAAGACCAAGAAGGTGCGCTCGCGCTGCCCTCGTCTTTCGACCGCGCTGACGCTCCTCGTCCCGCTCGCAGATCACGGACGTCAAGGAGGCCGACTACGCTGCCGTCGTGTACCCTGGTGGCCACTCGCCCATCTTTGTGTGTGCTCTCGAGTGCCGAGAGGACCGTCTGGCGCGAGCGCTGACCCGTGCGGCCCCTCGCAGGACCTCACCACCGACAAGGACTCGATCTCGCTCATCGAGGCGTTCGTCAAGGCGGGCAAGCCCGTCGCGTCCGTGTGCCACGGTGCGTCCTCTTTCTCTCTGTTCTCGACGAGCGACGCGCTCGAGCTGACGCTCGCCGTCCTGGCGCAGGCCCGACTGTCTTCCTCAACGTGACCGACCCCAAGTCGGGCGAGCCGTTCGTCAAGGGCAAGAAGGTGCGCCCTCCTCCTCGCCTTTCCTTCAGCTCATGATGCAGCAGCTGACGCTCTCGACGCTCTCCTGCGACAGGTCACCTGCTTCTCGGACGATGAGGAGCGCCAGGCTGGGCTCGTCGACTCGATCCCCTTCTTGGTCGAGACGGAGCTGCGCAACAAGGGCGCCGACTTCCAGCTCAAGCGCGAGGCCTGGGGCGAGGAGGTTGTTGTCGATGGTCAGTTGATCACGGGGGGCAACCCGGCGTCGGCGTCGGGCATGGGCAAGGCGCTCCTCACCGCCCTCGAGAAGGCCTGAGCGCCGTTCCCCGCTCTCTCCTTGTACAGCGACCAACCTGAAATGCAGTGCGCTCTCCTTCTCGACGTGCACTTTCAGCGACCGCGGCGGCGACGAGTGAGAGACGCTGTTTTCGCGAGCGAGGGGACCGTGCGCTCCTCTCGGCGGGCTCGAGTCGCTTCACGGACGAGCGCAGCTCCCGCCGGCTAGCCGCTCGCGCATGCTCCGTCATGCTCTCGCTCGCTCGCGCTCACAGCCGAGAAGGGGAGAGCGCGAGATGGACACGAACGCGATCAAGATTCAGCCGAGACGATCTAAGTAAGCGGGGCGAGGGTCGAGCGGCAGTCGACAGGCTCGAGCGTCCTCTCCTCCTCCTCCTCCACCTGGTCCTCCTCCTCTCCCTCGCCGCCTTCTGCAGAAAGAGAGAAGCGTCAGTGTCGAGTCAAGCCGGGCAGGGCGAGCGACAGAGCAAGCCGGAGCGAGAGAGAGAGACGTACCTCATGAGCCCCTCGGCGCGCGGACGGTGCGCCAGTAGCCATGCTTGGGGTCGCGCTCGTAGAGGTGGGCGTAGCGGTCGAACGGGTTGCCGTGCTTGTTGAAGTGCGAGCGCGGAAGCTGCGGGCGGGGAAGAGCGAGAGAGTGCAGAGGGGGCGGTGGGTTAGCCTCGAACGCGGCGACGAGCTCGAGAGAGCGAAGGAGGGGTCTCTGCGAGAGGAAGGAGGAAGACGCACCACCTCGCGCTCGTCGTGGGCCTTGATGCGGTCGGGGAACCACTTCGACTTGAGGTTGACGACGGGCGGAGGAGCCCTCGCCCTCGAGCCGCTCGCCGCCTGCCCGCCCGAGCGGCTCGCCGCCGACGCCGTGGACGTCGTGCCCTGGCGGCGGACCGACGCAGCCGACGGGACCGGGGCCGAAGAACGAGGGCGCCGCCGAGGCGCCCGAGCCGAGGCCTGAGCGCGAGGTCGAACCCGCCGCCGACGCCGACGCCGACGCCGACGCCGACGAAGACGCCTGCGCGACGCTGCCGCCGCTGCTGCCCGTCGACATCGGCGTGTCGCCGTCGCCGTCGAGCTGCGCCGACGATGCGCCGAGCCCGCCGCCGAGCACGCTCGAGTGCGAGCCGCCGATCGTGCCGAGCGAGAGGTGCGCCGGCGACGGCGCGACGAGGCCGGCCCCGCCGCCGCTCGACGACGACGACGACGACGACGATGTGCCGTGCGACGAGGCCGAGGCGCCGAAGCCAAAGGCGGCGACGGGCGGGAGGTGCGACGAGGTGTCGGACGAGGTCGAGGCGGACGAGGAGCGGGGGAGGTCGGGCGACGGCGGCGAGAGGTCGCGGTCGAGGTCGTCGTGCGACGTGAAGAGGTCGAGCTCGGGCGAGGGCGAGCGGCTCGGGGCCGTGTCGGGCTCGATCTCGAGCTCGAGCGAGGAGGACGCCTCGGGCGACGAGGCGGACGAGTCGGTGCGGATGGCCGGGTACAAGCCGGGCCCGTCCTTCATCTCCTCCGCGACGTACTGCGTGACGGCGTAACGCAGGCCCTGCTCGTCGTAGATGCGCTTGAGGTGCGGCACCGTCTCGACGAACGAGAGGAACTTGGCGAGCGTCTTGGTGTGAGGGAGCGTGCCCTTGAAGAAGTTGCAGTGCGAGAACATGACGACGCAGTTGGCGGCCGAGTAGTCCATGTCGTCCGTGAGGCTGCGAGCAAGGGGAAGGGCGGAAGGAGAGGTCGGCGTCAGCCAAGGCCCTCGACGAGGAGGACGAGGCGCGAGAGAGAGAAAGGCGAGCGCACCGGTCCGTCTCGAGCGAGAGCCCGAGCGAGTGGTCCTCCTTGTAGCCCGTGACGGCGCAGATGAGCCCGCTGGCGCGGAAGAAGGAGAGGCCCGCCTTAGCGTGCTCGGCGTCGCTCGCCCCCTCGCCCGCCCAGGCGCGCTTGTCGACCGTGCCGCCGAGGAAGCCGTCGCGGTTGATGCGCGTCGGACGCACGGCGTGCTGGGCGTAGACGGTCTTCATGGCGCTGTGGCCCTCGGCGGCGTCGTGCCAGCGGACGAGCGCGTCGGAGCGGCTGTAGCCGTACGACTCGGCGAGCGACTCGTCGTGATCGGCCGTGCGCTCGAGCTCGCTGCGGCGGCTCGGGCCGAACTCGGGCGTGCGGCGCTCCTGGGTGCGCATGACGGCGACGGCGACCTCGCGGCGAGGGTGGAACGAGACGCGCAGCATCTCGGCGCGCTGCTCGGGCGGTGCGTTCTGGAAAGCGCTGCAGGAGGGGGAGCGAGGGGCAAGCAGGCGTCGGCGAGGGAGGAGGGGGAGAGTGAGTGACGGGAATGGCGTCAGCGCTGCTCGCAAGAAGCGGAAGGGAGAGCGCAGGAAAAGAGGATGGGACCGCCGAATGGGCCCGACACGCACCAGTTCCAGCCCCACTCGATGAGCTGCAGCAGCTGCTTGGCGTCGTGGTAGTAGAGGTCCGAGTAGACGCGGTCGACCGAGACCTGCAGAACGCGACGAGCTCGAGTCAGCCGCTGCAGCCCGCTCTCGACGACGAGAGGGAACAGGACGCACGGTGGCCGGGTTCTTGTTGTCCTGGCCCCAGCGCATGGGGCGGCCCGTGATGGGCGACTTGGCCTGCATGGCCGAGTCGATGCGGCGCGCGACGAGGTGCTTGTCGAACCAGAGGAGGCGCGACGAGACGAGCGCGCTGCCGGGAACGCCCTTCTCCATGCCCGGGTCGTTCGCCTTGAGGAGCGCGGCGGCGATGGCGTACTGGGCGTCGGCGATGTTGAGGAAGAGCTTCTCGAAGCGGGCCGCCTTGGGCACCTTGTTCTCGATCTCGCGCGCGCGGTTGCGGTCGAGGACGCTCTTGGCGGTGAGGAGGAGGTAGGCGAGCGGGTCGTCCTGGAACTTCTTGGCGCTGCCGATGCGGCCCTTTGCACGCGCCTGCACGATAAGGGGAGTTCGACGCGGGCGAGACGAGGAGAGGAGGAAGTATTTCGAGAAAGTCAGCAACGTCTGCGGGCGCGAGAGAGATCTGCACGACATCGAGAGCGCACCTCGCTGCCGTCGGGAAAGTACTGTGAGGGAGGGGATAGGACGAGAAAGAGAAAGTCAGCGCCGAGGTCGACTTGAGAAGGTCGCGAGAGAAGGAGGGACGCACGACCTCGCGCAAAGCCTTGGCTTTGCAGGCGCGGCAGTGCGCCCTGCCCTTGAAGTGATACACGACGATGAGCTGGCCGCGGCGCACAAAGTACTGGATCATGTCGCCCTTGGTGTAGTCCATCCACTCCTCGCAGTCGCTGCACTGGTACCGCGGCGGAATGTTGTACTCGAGCTCGCAGCCGTGGATCTTGTGCAGCGTGCAGTTCTTCTGCCATGAGCGCACGATGACCGAGTCGCCTTTGGCGAACGCGATGTTGGTGTCGGGCCAAACGTCGGGGATCTCGATCGACTCGTCGACGGGCAGGTTGTCGAGGGCGGCCTGCGCGCACGACGGGAAGGGAGAGAGTCGGTCTGGAGTCAGCAAGGAGCCGAGGGAGGGGCGAGAGAGAGAGAGAGGAGGGGCAGACCCTGCTCGCGCTCGTCTTGGCGTCGTCGTCCTTGTCGTCGTCCTCGCCGGCGTCCGAGTCGCTCGCCGTCGCCGCCTTCTTGCCCTTGCCACCGGGCCACTTGGTGATGCCTGCGAGTCGAGGAGGGGGGAACGTCAGTCGTGCTCGAGGGAGAGGGCGCAGAGAGAGGGGGGCGGGAGACGTACGCGAGTAGCGGAGGACCTTCTTCGGCGGCGGCGGCAGGCCAGCTGCAGCATCGGCGCTGAGCTTGTCGACGACCTCCTTGCGCTTGCGGCGAATCTGATCACGGACATGAGGGAGGTCAGCCAGCCGCCCGTCTATAGAGAGGAGGAGAAGAGCGCACCTCGGCCAAGCGCAGCACGCCTGCGGGCCCGCCCTTGCGCTGCGAGCGAGAGAGAGTCAGCTTCCTAGCGCCTGAATGGAGAGAGAAGGAAGAGAAGAGGCGAACCAGGTACTCGCAGTGCGAGCAGCGCCCCTGGAAGCCGCAGCGCTGGCGCCAGCGGTCGACGCGGTTCTGGCACGGCGCGCCGCCCTCGTGGACGTAACCGCACACCTTGGGCTGGCCGTCGGGTGCTAGGCCCCTCGTCTCGTCGTCGTGTGCGAGTTTCTGCGCGGCGGAATTGTCGGCGACGAACGCGGTCCACTCCTCGGGCGTGCGCTCGTTGATGCCCGACGCGCCCTTCTTGCGGCCCTTCTTGACCTTGCCCATGACGATGGCGGGGGAAAGGGAGAGAGTGTGGGTGGACGAGGAGGTGAGGAGGAAGGGAAGAGAACGACGGCGCTCTCGCCGGCCTCGCTCGTGCCGCCTGTGCGCGCGCAAACAGGTGCCGCGAGACATGTCGAGCGAGCGCGACGTGCCGACGAGATGTCGCGGCACCGTGCCGCCTCGGAGAGGTGCCGCTCGGAGAGGTGCCGGGGGACCGTGCGGTGCCGGCGGACGGACGACGGCGCGCGGACCTCCTTTCTGCTCGGCGTGAACTCTCTCTCGAGAGGAGAGCAGGAAGAGTCTCACCATTCTTTTGCGCAGGAGAGGGTCAGTCGTTGCAGCTGCGGGCCGCTACTGGCTGTGGCCGGCCGAGGCGGCGAGACGAGGAGGCGTCGTCGCCGCCGCGGCGACCCCGCCGGCGCTCAAGAACTCGCGCTCGACAATCTGCAGACGTAGAAGGGGGCGAGAGGATGGTCGTAGTGCATGTTAGCCGCTGCTGGAGCCTGAGGAGAAGAGCGCGAGAGAGGTGGACGCACCCACTGGTCCGTCCCTCGAGCGGCGGCGACTTCTTCGGCGCAATGCTGCATGCCCTCGCAGACGCAGCCGAGCTGGAGCTTGTCGATAGGTGGGCGACGGCTGAGGGCAATAGAGTGCTGCGACTGTGCGAGAGCTGCAGGACGCGCAGGGAAGCACGAGGGAGAAGGACGATGAGCGTGGGGATGTCAGCGAGACCGCCCTCTGCGGGTGTGAAAGGAAGTGCGCACCATGGCCGAGAGTTCATGGCATGAGATGGCGAGCATCTACGCCTGAGCGTGCCGCCGGGTCGACCACACGCGGTCGAAAAGATGTCGAGGAGGGCCGAGGAGGAGTCGAGGCTTGAGGGAGCCGTCGTATCGAGGTAAGGCTGTAAGGGGAGGGGCGCAGGGGCTTAGCGACTGTATCTGATACCGTTGCACGCAGCTGGGTGCGCTCAGAGCGGCGAGACGCACCAGGAGAGCCGTCAAGGGAGGAGTTGAGGCACCGACGTGGAGCGGCCTCAATGGACGCGCCACGAGGCGATGTGGGAGCGGCCGAGCCGGCTTACAGGACCCGCGTGTCGGTCTGCGAGGTGCTCGAGTGGGCGCATGGTGCGCAGGCGAGGATGCGGTCGAGGAAAAGCCGCGAGGACGACGAGGGACAGATGAGAACGAGAGCTCGGCTGCCTTCCCTCCTCTGGCTCGTGCAGCGCCTGCTGTTGCGTTGCAGAGCCATGAGCTACCTCTGCGCCTCGCCCGGCCTCCCGTTGCTCAACGCAGTGCCGCCCCCACCTCGCGCCCTCGACCCTCGCCCGAATGGCCCTTGACGCTGTCGCCGACGGCCTCGCACACCACAGGGCGATGCGCCGTTCCCGCCACAGCGCCACAGGGCATTGCGAGAGCCGCTACCGTCTCCTCTGCGGCTCGACGGCCGCCTTGTGTGCCCTCTCCCTCTCTCTGTGCGTCCTTCCTCCCCCTTCCCTCCCTCTTCCCTCGCCCTCAACGGCTCGACGGCGGCGAGCCGTCGTGCAGACCTTGCTCTCGGGCGGTATGCAGGTGTGAGCCGTGCACGGGACAATGGGGAGCGACCACCGTCGGCGGGCGTGCAGCTGCAGAGGCGTCGAGCAGCAGCGTTGAGCTCCGCAGTCGACGCTCGACAGCTCTCGTGGGCCAGGCGCCAGCTTGGGGGGGAGCGCGACGTGCAACTAGGTCAGGCCGAGCGATCTGCAATACCGTTCAATAGCGCGAGAGCCGTGTGGCGACCAGTTTTCGAGGCCGACGAGCGGCTCGCGTGTGAGGCTCGAGCGCTTAGGGTCTGCAGGTAGGGGTTGCTCGCGTATGCACTGTGCGAGGTAGAGCTCACGATGTCAACGAGGCTGCTGAAAAGGTCTAGCTCGTGCAGCTCGCAAAGGCGCTCCCGGTCCTCGAGGAACAGCTGCGACGTCGTCCGGACGGCTCTTTCGGCGCTCTCTCGTGCTGACGGTCGACCGACTGAAGGACATACTTACTGACTGATAAGATCTACTGACGAGAAGAGAGAGAGGGAGAGAGAGAGAGAGAGAGAGAGAGAGAGAGAGAGAAGGAGAGAGAGGGAGCCGACGAGTTCACGTCCCCGGCAACGGCCTGCCCGCCACCGTTTCCGACACCGCGTAGACCGAGTCGACCAGCTTCGCCGCCCCATCCACGAGCGCCTGCATGCTGCCGCGCTCTTCGGTCTCCTTGCCCGGCCCGAACCTCTTGCAGTGCGCCGTGAGCTGCTGCGAGAAGCTGTAGGCCTCGAACCAGCAGAGGAAGCTGAGCGTCTCGCCGACCTTGGGCGCCTCGAGCGACACGCCAGCCGCCAGCTCAGCGACAGGCGTACTCGACGACGAGAGCGGCGCGAGAGGGCCGTGCGACGTCGCCTCGATGACGGGCTCGAGCGCGACGACCTCGGCGGGACGCGCCTGCGCTGGTCCCGGCACGCCGTACGCGCCCATGTGCGTCGCCGAGACGGGCGTGTCGATGCCGACGAGGTGGTGCATGTCGGGGATGGCGTCGGTGCGGATGCTGAGCTGGCGGGTCGGGCTCGAGCTGAGGAGAGGAGCCGAGCTGGTGCTCGGCAGACGGTAGCTCGCGAGCGGCGGCGCCGTGTTGACACGGCCGCGAGGCGGCTCGAACGGGTTGCGGTCGATCGAGGCGCGCGGCGTGCGAGGACCGGGCGGGAGCGAGTAGATGGGCGAGGGTCGAGTCGACGAGCGTGACGAGAGGACGGCTGCGGCAAGGGACGCCGTCAGCGCAGGGGCCTGAGCGTAGAGCAGCTGAACGATGGGACGCACGAGTGCTCGACCGTGATACCTGGACGTCGCTCTTGCTCCTCCCGGCTCGGGTCGTGAACTCGGGCGCAGCTCCCCAAACGCACTGACGGCCGTTGGCGCTGCACGCGCCGCACATGGGCAGCACGTTGTCGCACTTGCTGTGTGCCCTAGGGCAGGCCCCACAGGCGTGCGGAGAGCGCGCGTCGTGCTGCGGTCGAGCGAGAGGAAGGCCCGTCAGCGTCGATCGGGACGAGGAGGCGCGAGCGCGGGCTCACGCTCGCTGTTCTCGAGCGCGCCGGCTGGATCGTGCGCTGCGGCGGGTGCGCCTCGTCGGCAGGGAAGCTGTAGGACGAGTTGTCGGACATGTTCTCGTGCAAGCCGAGGCGTCGGGCGTCGAGCTGCGAGGCGAGGTCGGACGATCGAGTCGTGTCGTGGTGGAGGTGGCGGACTCGTGCAGCGCACGCGCAGGCCTGTGCGCCGCTGGTCGAGCGAGGCGACGAAGAGGACGTGGAGCAAGACAGGGAGGGGGACGCGGAGGCCGAAGCGGTGCCGGCGAGGGGAGGACCGGAGTGTCCGCGAGCGAGGAAAGAGGAGAGCGGACGGCGGACGCATTCATTGACCCCGGAAGCGCGCTAATGCCGACGCAGCTCCTACGAGCTCGAGCTCGAGAGAGCTGTAGAAGAGCTCGAGCGACTGTCGCGCAGCTGTTCGCACCTGGGCGAGAAGGCGCTGAGCGAGCGCAGACTCGGAGGAGCGCGGAGGAGCGAGGAGAAGCGCAGGCGGGAGTCGGGCGACGCCGACGGGGTGAGCTCGGGCGCGCGAGCAGCGGCTTCTACTGGGTGGCGCGCAAAGCGCAAAGCGTCTCGAGAGAGGAGTGATAGGTCGAGAAGCAAGCTGCGAAGTGGGACGCCGGGGCGACGAGGCCGACGGCAGCTCGCGCTCCACATCGCCCACAAACTCGCGGCACAACGGCTGCACCCGCGCCCATGCAGCACGGCACCGTCCCGCACGGCCTCCCCCTGCGCTTTGCCGACCTCGCCGTCCCAGATCCTGGCGGCCGCGCCGGCGGCGATCAGCTCGTCGATGACCTCAAAGCCTCGCTCGTCGACCTCGCCACCGGTGGGCCCATCCGCAGGGCCTACGCGACCGTCCGCAAGGGCAAGGGCCACCAGGCGCAGGGCAAACTCCTCGTCGCCGGCGTCGAGGGCGTCGTCAACCAGGTGCGCTTCCTCTTCACCTCGCGACTCGACCTCGCTTTCGCCCGCCGTCGGGCCTGTCGGGTGCGCAGTACCGGTCGGAGCTCGAGACGAGCGTGCTGGAGCGAGGCTACGAGCATGCGAGCCACCCGCACGTTGACCTCACTTGCTGACCTCCACCCTCTCGCAACGGCGCACGCAGGGCGAACTGCTCCTCGTGATCGGGCCACCGACGGCCAACGCCTCGATCCTCGTCCGCGCCCTGTCATGCTCGGACGACCTCCCCCTCTCGCCAACCTCGCACCTCGACTACGGCCTCGTCGACCACCAGAACGCGCACCGCCCGACCCTCTTCCCACGAGCCGGCCGCGACCCTCGGCGCAACCTGCGCTCCCAGGTCGTCTACATGGACGACCGCGACGTCCACTTTGCGACCCTCTCGCTCGAGGCGACCCTGCGCCCGGCCGCCGCGGCCAAGACGCCCGAGCACCGCCAAGACGGCTCGACCCGGCGCCAGTGGGCCGACCGCCTCGTGCGCTCGGTCGTCGACGCGCTCGGCCTCGCGCACGCCCTCCAGACGCCTGTAGGGTCCCCGCTCGTGCGCGGCCTGTCGGGCGGCGAGCGCAAGCGCGCGTCGCTCGCCGAGGCGCTCGTCGCGCGCGCCGCCGTCCTCCTCCTCGACGGGCCCTTCAACGGCCTCGACTCGTCGACCGCCGTCGCCATGCTCGAGTACCTGCGCGCGTACGCGACCGAGGGCCGCCGCTCGGTCGTCGTCACGACCCCGCACTGCGCCGACGCCCTGTACGACCAGTTCGACAAGGTCCTCGTCCTCGACTCGCGCGGCCGGCAGGTCTTTTTCGGCCGCACCCAGGACGCCCAGCCGTACTTTGAGCAGCGCGGGTTCGCGCGCCGGGTCGACCTCGGCGAGGGCACGGCCGAGTTCCTCGTTGGGTGCATCGAGGGCCGCCACAACGACGTCGACCTCGAGCGGCGGTGGGCCCTCTCGCCGCAGCGCAAGCAGCTCCTCCACGAGCTCGACGAGACGTACCCGGCCACGTACCCACTCGAGACGTGCGCCGACCCGCTCTTTGCGGCGCTGCACGACGAGAAGAGCTCGTTGACGCCGACGTCGTCGCACTACACCGTGTCGTTCGGGCGCCAGGTCGCGCTCCTCACGCGCCGGCAGTACGCCCTCATCCGGTCCGAGCTGCCGAGCTACACAACCAAGACGGTCGTCAACCTCCTCCTGTCGGTCACGGTCGGCACCCTCTTCTTCCGCCTCCCGCCGACGACCGAGCACGCCTTTACGCGCGGCTCGCTCCTCCTCCTCTCGATCATGTTCAACGCGTACCTGTCGCTCGCCGAGCTCGGCAAGACGATCGAGGGCCGCGACATTGTCAAGCGCCAGGGCGACTACGGCCTCTTCTCGTCGTCGGCGCTCGCCGTCGCGCGCGTGCTCGGCGACCTGCCCCTGATCGGCGTCCAGTGCGCCCTCTTCGGCACCATCACGTACCTCCTCGCCGGGCTTCAGCCGACCCTCGCCGCGTTCGCGACTTACCTCGCGTTCGTGTACGCGACGGCGCTCAACCTCTCGTGCCTGTTCCGCATGGTCGCCGCCTTCAGCCCCAACTTTGAGGGCGCCATCCGGTTCTGCGGCGTCGCGCTCAACGTCCTCGTCATGTACGCCGGGTACTTTATCCCGACGCCGAGCATGCGCCCGTGGCTCAAGTGGGTCCACTACGTCGTCGACCCCATCTCGTACTCGTACGAGGTGCGTCCCCTCTCCCTCTTCCCTCTCAAGCGCGCTGCACAGCCCTGACGCATCCACGCTCTCCTCCCCGCAGGCCGTCCTCGCCAACGAGTTCCACGGCCTCTCGCTCGCCTGCTCCCCCTCGGACATCGTCCCCTCGGGCCCCGCCTACGACGCCCTCTCGGACCTCTACAAGACGTGCAGCCTCCCCGGCTCGACGCCCGGCTCGCTCGCCGTCTCGGGCGACGCCTACCTCGCCCTCACGTACGACTTTCGGTACGACCGCGTGTGGCGCAACCTCGGCGTGCTCGCGCTCCAGGCGCTCGCGTTCCTCGCCATCGGCGTCGCGGCGACCGAGGCGCTGCACTTTGCGCCCGGCGGGAGCAGGCGCGTGTGGAACCGCACGAGGGCGGTCCAGAGGAGGTTGTTTGGCGAGAAGTGGAGGCAGGAGCGCGGGAGCGGCGACTATGGGGAGCGCAGCTCGGTCAGTGTCGGGGCGGGAGGGGTCGAGATTGGGCATGGGGCGGCGCACGAGCGGGCGAGGAGGCCGTCGGCGGAGGAGATGCGGCTGCTCGACGAGGAGGAGGGGCGCGACTGGCGCGAGGAGGGCGTCGACGAGGGCGAGGACGACGGCGACGAAGGGGGCAGCATCGACGGGACGCCGCTGTACGGCTCGGAGCAGGACGAGGGCGAGCCGGTCGAGCTCGAGGGGTCGGTGCTCGCGGTGCGTCCTTGGCCCGCTCTCCCTTCGTGACCTTCTCAAACTCGCGCTCGAGCCTGACGCCTTTCTCTCTCGCACGCAGTGGAACAACGTCTCGCTGTGGATCGACACCGAGCTCGAGACCCGTCGCCTGCTCGACCGCGTCTCGGGCTACATCAAGCCCGGGAGGGTCTGTGCGCTCCTCGGCGCGAGTGGCGCCGGCAAGTCGACTTGTGCGTCTGCTCTCTCCTCCTTTTCGCCTGCCCGGACCGGGTCGCTGACCCTCTCGTCGTGCGCGCAGTGCTCAACACGCTCGCGGGACGGAGCCCGGGCGTCGTGCGAGGGACGATCCGCGTTGACGGCGTCGTGCCTGACAGCGGCTTTTACCGCAACACGGGCTACGTCGAGCAGTTCGACCTTCACGGTGCGCCTTGTCGTGCGCTCTCGAAGGCGGCGCAGGATGCTGACTCGTGCGCTCCCTGCAGACGACCGCTCGTCGGTGCGCGAGGCCCTCGAGTTCTCGGCCCTCCTCCGCCAAGACGCCTCGATCCCCGACGCCGACAAGCTCGCCTACGTCGACCACGTCCTCGAGCTCCTCGACCTGTCGCACCTCCAGGACGCCATCATCGGCACGCCCTCGGCCGGGCTCAACGCCGAGCAGCGCAAGCGGCTCACGATCGCCGTCGAGGTCGTCAGTCGCCCGGCCATCCTGTTCTGCGACGAGCCGACGACGGGCCTCGACACCAAGAGCGCGCTGCGCGTCGTCAAGCTCCTGCGCCGGCTCGCGAGGACCGGCCTCGCCGTCATCTGCACCATCCACCAGCCGGCGAGTCTCTCCCCTCGCTCTCTCTTCGCCTTGGCTCAGCACTGACTCTTCTCCTTCCCGCCTGCAGTCGGCCGAGACGTTCGGCATCTTCGACGACCTCCTCCTGCTGCAGCGCGGCGGCAAGCAAGTCTACTTTGGCCCGCGCAAGGACGCCGTCTCGTTCTTCTCGCGCGACTCGAACGTCAACGAGGCCGACGCGCCGTCCTTCACCAACCCGGCCGACTTCCTCCTCGACGTGACCAAGACGGGCGTCGACGTGCCAGACGAGGAGCTCGGCGAGGTGGACGACCTCGACGTCCTGTCGAAGCGGTGGTCGACCTCGTCCGAGAACACGGTCGTCAAGCAGGAGCTCGTCCAGCTCGGCGCGCCAGTCAACGTGCACGACGACAAGACGACGCGCCTCATGCGCAAGCCGCCGCCGCCGTCGGCGTCGATCTGGCGCCAGTGCGCCCTCCTCACCAAGCGCGTCTCGCGGCACTACTACCGCGACCCGAGCTTCTCGTACACCAAGCTCTTCACGTCGACCATCGTGCCCCTCATCGTCGGCTTGTCGTTCTTCCTCGTCGGCCGCGAGCGCACCATCGTCTCGTTCCAGAACCGCATGTTCAGCGTCTTCCTCCTCCTGTTCGTCCCCGTCGTGTGGATGAACGCCATCATCTTCAAGGTGCATGCCCTGCGCGGCTTGTGGGAGGCGCGAGAGCGCCCGAGCAGGATCTATGGGCGCACGGCGTTCGTCACGAGCCTGCTCGTCAGCGAGGTGCCTTACTCGGTCGTCTGCGGCGCGGCGTACTTTGTCTTGTGGTACTTCCTCGGTGCGCCCTCTCGAGCGTCACTGTGGCCCTGGTCTACCGCTGACGGCCCCTCGCTCGTTCGCAGTCGGGCTCCCGCTCAAGGCGTCGACGATCGGGTTCTCGTTCCTCCTGATCCAGATCTTCTTCTTCTTCCAGGTGCGCCCGCTCCCCGTCCCTCGCTCTCGTACGACGTCACTGACTCTCTCGAGCACCTCGTCGTGCAGTCGACCTGGGCGCTGTGGATCGTCTGCCTGTCGCAGTCGCTCGGCACGGTCGCCAACCTGCTCCCGTTCTTCCTCGTCGCCATGGAGGCGTTCAACGGCTCCCTCATCTCGTACCACCAGATGCCCGTCTACTACCGGTGGCTCTACTGGGTCTCGCCGTTCCAGCACTACGTCCGCGCCATGCTCGGCGCCCTCCTGCACGCCCAGCCCGTCGAGTGCGCCCCGTTCGAGGTCGTCTCGTTCCGCGCGCCGCCCGACTCGACGTGCGTCCCATCTCACTGGGAAGTGATGCGTGAGCGCGTACTGACCCGCCCCGCCCGTCACAGCTGCGCCTCGTACGCCGCCGAGTACCTGCGCACCCACACCGGCTACCTCCTCGCGCCGAACGCGACCGACACGTGCGACTTTTGCCCGATGAGCACCGGCGACGACTTTCTCTCGACGCTCAACATCTCGCACGGCGACCGCTGGACGTCGCTCGCCGTCCTCGCCGCCTACTCGCTGTCCAACATCGCCATCACCTACTACCTCGTCTTTGTCCCACTGCGCGTGCCCGACTGGCTGTCGGCGCTCGTCACCAAGACGACGGGGCGCACGGGCGTCGGGAGGAAGCGCGCCGAGCAGGTGGCGGCCGAGGAGTGGGCGCGCGAGCTCGCGTTCGAGAGGGAGCACCCGGAGGTGCACGCGGCGTCCCTTGCGCGGGATCCGTTCGGCGGCTAGACGACGCTTGCAGGAGACGTAGACCTTGTGGATAGAGCCTCTGGTGAGGGGCGAAAAGCAGCCTCGATCTGCAACGAGGCGCATTGTCCTCGTTCCCCCGCGCGGTGCACGCGCCTCCTCCCCTCGTTCGCCGAGAGGATCGAGAGCAAGCTCTCCTCTCGTTCGACACGCCTCTGCTCACCGCATGAGCAAGCAGCTCGTGCAGGTGTCGCTGCCAGGCCCAGGCGGCGCAGCGTCGGTGCACGCGACCTTCGCCTCCCCGACCGACTCGCTCGAGGCGCTCGTCATCAACCTCCTCGCCAAGGACGGCCAGCAGATCAAGCGCGCCGTCTGCGGTCGTGCGCATCCTCAAGCAGACGACCTCGCACTCTGGCGCGTCCAGCGCGTCAACCAGAGCTCGCCCGCCGCCGAGTTGAGCGATGAGGACCTCACCCTCGTCTCGGATGACCGTGAGCCCTCGCCCGCCCCACAGGCGCAGTACAGGGCAGACGAGCTGACTTTCCGCCCCTCCACAGGACTACTGCCGCCCAGCCTCACGGTCGGCGAGGCGCTGGCGTTGACCGGCTCCCCTCCTCCTTCCGCACCGCCTCACCCGACCTCGCCTCGCCCAGCCGGCACCGACGCCCCGACCCAGTTCAGCGACTTCCTCCTGTCGAGCCACCTACATGCCCCAGCTCTGCGCCTCGTCTTCACCCCTCATCTCCTCGACCTCACCTTCGAGCATGTCCCTGGCTTCCCCGAGCGCCAGCGCGTCCGGCTCTTCGTCGCGGTCGAGACGACGGCGGGCGAGGCCATCGAGGCTGTCGTCGAGGAGCTGTCGATCAAGAAGTTCGTCGTGCAGGGCCACAAGTCGGCGCGCGTCGAGTATTGCATCCAGGCTCGCGGCGAGGACGGCGGTGCGTCCTCCCTCGCACAGTCTCTTTGACGCGCTCAGCTGATCCTGCTCCCGCACAGCCGTCCACACGCTCTCGACACCAACCCGCATCCTCGCCCACCTCCAGGCGCAGCGCCCCGGCGCCGATCCGCCCTACGCCGCGACATTCACCATCTCGCCGACCTGGCTCAAGAAGGCGGGCACGGTCGCCTTAGCGCTCCCATGCGCAGTCGCCGCCGCCTCGACCGCGACCTCGAGCGTCGAGGGCGCTCGTCGCGGTATCACGAGCCGAGAGGGCGGCGGCTGGAGGCCGAGCAGCCTCTTCGGCGGGCTCCTGGGCACGAGCGAGATCGCGCCGCCGGTGCAGGCCGAGTCTGGAGCGGCAGAAGGATCTTCGAGCGAGGAGAGCGACAAGGACGAGGGCGAGGGCACGCTCAAGGCGGACAAGGGCGGCGGAGGGTCCTCCTCGGCGGCGGCGACCGACACGACTCGCTCGAGCGCGGGCAGCCGGTCCCGACTCTCGGCGCTTTTCACCGACTGGATCGCGCCCGAGGCGTCGGCTTCGACCTCGGCGTCGCCGTCAGTGCGCCCAAGCAGCCGCATCGTCGGTGCGCCCGTCCCGCAGGACGCGAGCCACCGCTTCTCGAGCTTCACGCCCGGCCAGCGCCTGTCGATGATGCAGCTCGGTGCGCAGGACGAGCGCGCGGAGGACGAGGAGGACGAGGAGGGCCTGCAGACCGCGCTCGAGCAGCTCATGGTGCGCCCGTCCGTCATCCTCTTACTCCCGAGCTCCTTCTGACCTTGTGCGCGTCAGCAGGACGACCTCGGCCTCAAGGACGCCCAACGCGCCGCCATGCACCAGCTTCCTGACGACCGCAAGCGCTTCCTCATCTCGCAGCATCGCGCCTCGCAGCCCGCCTCGCCTGCACCGCTCCGACCCGTCTCGACCGGCCCCTCGCCTTCCTCCGACTCGAGCCTCCTCGGCAACGTCAAGCGCTTCTCGCTCGCGAGCGTCGGCTGGGGCGGCTACGCCCCGTCCGCCGCCGGCTCGGAGCCGTCACCGACGCCGGCTCGCCCCGCGACGACTTTCGGCGCGCCGGCGGCCAGCCCGTCGAGCCGCTTCGCGCTCGCGCCGCAGCGAGACGCAGCCGGTGCGGCGCCGCACATCCAGAGCCAGGAGACGGGCACGTCGTCGTCGTGGACGTCGTGGTGGTCGTCGCCGTCGAACGCGACTGGGACCGGGCAGTCGACGAGCGAGCAGGCCAAGGACTCGCCCCAGTTCTACCGGGACCAGCTTCGTTCGACGTGCGTCTCCTTCCTCCTGCTCAACCCTCCTGCGGGGACCTGTGCTAACTCGACCAGCACGCTCGCAGCAAGATCTCCCAGCGCTCCCTCGCCAAGCACTTGATCGCGCTCCGGGTCCGCCTCTCGACGGCCAAGCTGTCGTGGACCGAGGACTTTGTCGACAATGCGCAGGGCCTCGAGGCGCTCGAGGAGCTGCTCGACAAGGCGGGCAAGGACGTCGTCGTCGCGGCGAGCGAGGAGGGCAAGATGGTCCAGGTCGAGTGTGTCCGCTGCCTGCGCGCCCTCATGAACACCGACGTGCGCTTCCTTCTCTCTCTCTTCCTCCTACCCCTGACGATGCTGAATGACCCACGCTTCGCCTGCAGATCGGCTTTTCTCGCGTCGTCGCTCGCCCTTCTCTCGTCACCTCGGTCGTCCTCAGCATCTACTCGCCCTCGCTCAAGCTGCGCTCTCTCGTCGCCGACGTCCTCGCCGCCATGTGCCTTCTTTCGCACGACGGCCGTCGACTCGTCCTGTCGGCCTTCTCGGATGCGCGCCTCGACCACAACGAGAAGTACCGGTTCGAGTGGCTCGTCGACCGCATCAAGGTCGTCGACCTGCCCGACGACCGCACCATCGACGGCTCGAGCGTGCTCTCGGGCGCCGACGAGGGCGACGACGCCGACGAGGCGACCTTTTTCGAGTGGCGCACGGCGGCCATGACGCTCGTCAACGCGCTCGCCAACTCGCCGCACGACCTCGAGGAGCGCATGACGATGCGCGACGAGTTTGCCCGGCGCGGCCTCAACGAGGCGATCCAGGGCCTGCGCTACGTCGACCCGCCAGATGCGCTCCTGCGCCAGCTCAACGTCTACGTCGAGGAGCGCCAGGAGGACCAGGAGGAGCTGCACGAGCGCACGGCCGGCCGATCTCGCGACGAGTGCGTCCTCCTTCACTGTTAGCACGCTCTGTGAGCGTTCTCGCTGATTCCTGCGCCCTCGCAGCACCTCGGACGTGCCGCTCGCCGAGCTCATCAAGCTCGCGCAGGAGCACTCGGACCTCTACCCCAAGCTCGTCGCGACGATGGGCAGCTGCATCAAGGTCTTTGAGCGCCAGGACATCGACGAGTGCGCACGAGACCCTTCACGTCGCTGCTCGGGTCACCTTGCTGACCCCCTCTCCGACCATCCGCAGCCACCTTCGCGACGACCTCCTCACCGTCCTGAACAGCTTTGTCGCTCACGCCGCGCACCTCGAGGACTTTGACCATGGCTGGCGCGTCTTCATGCGGCAGTACCTGTCGAGCATCGTCCACATCGTCGGCCAGCAGTCGCTCATCCGGTCCTCGCGCGTCGCCGACACGGCGAGCGTCCCGACGAGCTTTCTCGAGGAGCTCGAGGGCCTTCGGGCGCAAGTCGATGAGCTGTCCGAGGAGCGCACCGCTTTACGGCGAGAGCTCGACGCGCAGATCGCCGAGACGAACACGCTTCGAGCGTTGCCGACGGAGCGGCAGGTCGAGCCGGGCGAGCGGGTCCGTCCAGCTCGAGCCTCTCTTCCTCTTCCGTCCTCGGACACTCACTCTGCTCTTGTGTGTCTGCAGTCGCCGCGAGGGTCGCAGCTGAGGAAGAGCGACAAGGAGGTGCGCCAGGTCTTTCGGGCCTTGTCAAACTGCGAGATCGGGCTCATCCGCCCCTCCCCGCCGCAGAACTCGCAGAACTTTGCCGGCGTCGTCCAGCGGCTCGTCCAGAAGGAGAAGGAGGTCATGGAACTGCGGGCGCAGCTCGAGGGCGGTACACGGTCGGCCCAGAACCAGGAGGACGCGAGGAAGGACCGTGCGGGCCAGAGCCGGCGGTGGGAGGCGCTCCTCGGCGAGATCGGGCAGAGCAAGGTCAAGGTGCGTCTTCCTCCGGGTCGTGCTCGTCGTGATCCTGTCGCTGATGCGCCTCGCTGTGCAGATCGCCGACCTCGAAACGGAGGCCGAGGCACGCCACAAGGAGATCAAGTTCCTCCACCGCACCCTCGAGTCGGTCTACTCGCGCTTCCAGTCGTCAGTCGCCACCGCCATCGCCGTTCCGGGCCAGGGCGCGACATCGCCGCCTGCCGTCGAGGACCACGAGGTGCTCGCGACCCGCACGCTCGAGGCGCTCGGCCAGCGCGACCAGGAGATCGTCGACCTCAAGCAGCAGCTCGACACAGCACGGCGAGAGCTCGTCGAGTCGCGTGCGGCACAGCCCGTCTTTGCGCGTCGGGCGCCGCCGCCGCCGGGACCGGCGTCGAGTGCGCCGCTCGGGCCGCCTATCTCGGCGCCGCCACGTCCTTCAGCCTACCCCTCTGCGAGCATCACCGCACCTCCTCCACCACCTCCCCCTCCACCACCACCACCAGCGCCGATGCTGTCGGCACCGGCGCCGCCTGCACCTCCTCCTCCACCGCCGCCGCCACCGCCCCGCCTTCCCTCGACCGGGCTCGCCTCGTCGTCCGCTGCCGCCACTTTCGCTCCGCCGCCGCCGCCACCACCGCCGCCTCCTCCACCTTGTCCACCGCCGCCGCCTCTACCCGCCGGCGCACCTGCGAGCGCGACGGCAGGAGAGGTCCGTGCGGCCCGGCTGCTCTCGCCTCGACCTCCTGCCGACCCGCCTCGACCGCCGCCCCCTCCTCCTGCTCCAGCGGCGTCATCCACATCTGGTCCGCCTGCTCCGCCGCGACCGCCACCAGGCCCGAGAGCCTCGACGACCTCGACGCTGCCGGTCGCTCGTCGTCTCGCCGCCAAGCCGCCTGCGCCGCCGAAGAAGATGAAGGTGCGCCGCCTCTCCCTCCCGTCTCTCACTGTGCGGAGCTGACGCTGAGACCGCCCCGCAGCCGTTCTTCTGGACCAAGGTGCCACCGAGCCGAGTCGGCACGTCCATCTGGTCGCAGAGCGACGCCGTCCCGCTCGACCTCGGCGACCTCGACAAGGAGTTTGCGGTCGGCCCGCCGCTCATTCGCGAGGCCAAGGTCGACGCGCAGATCAAGAAGAAGCAGGCGGCGACGAGCTTGCTTGGCACTACGCGCGCCCAGAACGTCGGTGCGTCCCTTCTCTCGCTCGTTCTCCGCCCGAGCGCGTCCTGACGGACCTTGCCGACGCAGCCATCATGCTCGCGAGGCTTCGGCTTCCGCACGTGACGATCCGCACCGCCATCGTCGAGCTGGACGACGCCAAGCTGACCGTCGACAACCTCAAGGCGATCAAGCACCAAGCGCCCACAGCCGAGGAGGTGCGCCTCTCCTCTACCTCTCTCGTCTCGAGTCCAAATCTGAAAAGGGTGACTGAGCCTCCTTGCTGCAGATCTCGGCCCTCAAGAGCTTCGATGGCGACGTCAAGACGCTCGCCGCTCCCGACCAGTACTTTCTCGAGGTGCGCCGGTCCTCTCGAGCTCTATGAGGGTCTCCAGCTAACCCTGCCCTTGATACAGCTCTCGACCATCCCTCGCCTTGACGAGCGTCTCTCGGCTATGCTGTACCGGCGCCGGCTCGACATGGACATGGAGGAGCTCAAGCCCGACCTGTCGATCTTGCGCGCCGCCTGCGGCGAGCTGCGCACCTCGAAGCGCTTCCAGATCCTCCTGCAGACCGTCCTCGCCATTGGCAACTCGCTCAACAGCGGCAGCTTCCGTGGTGGCGCGTCCGGCTTCTCGCTCGACTCGCTCCTCAAGGTGCGCACGGTCCTCCTCCTGCGGCTCGCGCGCAGAGTACTGACGAGCTCCCTCGACACGCAGCTGCATGACGTCCGCACAGCGAGCGGCTCGACCAACACGCCGACGCTGCTGCATTACCTCGTCCGCGTCATTCGCCGCTCGGACCCGTCGCTCCTGGCCATCCTGGACGACCTTCCGCACGTCGAGGCTGCATCAAGGAGTGCGTCATCTCCTGCACACTCTTCACGCTCATGCTCGACGCTGACGCCTTGCTCTCGCAGTCTCGAGCTCGACGGTGCAGGAGACGGTCCAAGCGCTCGTCGCCGGCGTCGCCCAGGCCGAGCAGGAGCTCGACATCCTCAAGACTTCGCGGACTTTGTCGCCGCAGGACCGCTTCGTCACGGTCACGGAGGTGCGCTCGAGCTTGTACATGCACCGGCACTGCCCGTGTTCCCTGCCGCCGCTGACCCATGCTCGTCGTCGCCCGCAGCAATTCGTCCGGCACGCCTCGCCCGCCATGTCCGCCCTCTCGTCCTACGGCCAAGCAGTTGCAGACGAGCTGCGGGACCTGCTGCTCTTCTTCGGCGAGGACCCGGCGCAGGCCAAGCCCGAGAAGCTGTTCGACCTCGTCGCCCAGTTCGCGTCCCTCCTTCGAGTGCGTCTCGCTTTGCCTCCGTCGCTCTCTCGCTGTCCTGGACTCAGGTTGCTGACGAGCACCTTCTTCGACAGCGCGCCGACGCCGAGGTGCAGGCCGCCGACGCCAAGGCCGAGGCCGAGCGGCAGAAGAAGGCGTCGGCGCTCAAGCCCGTCCAGCCGTCACCCACACCAGCGCCGGCGACGCCGCCCGCCTCGTCTCGCAAGTCGTACTTTGTGCGTCACTCGCTCGCTCTTCTCTTTGACGACGTCGATCGCACAGCTGACCTCGCTCGTCCTCGTCACAGGCCTCGCTCAGCCCCGGCTCACCCTCGTCGAGCGGCAGCAGCTCGATCGGGCGCGGCCAGTTCGACACGGCGATCCGCGACCTGCGCAACGGCGTGTCGAGTCGGCGACAGCGCTCGACAGCCGAGCGGGACCGCCCGCTCTCGCGCCTCTTCCTCACGAGCTAGTCCTTCCCTCTGGCTCGCCTGTTCCTCTCTGTCTCTCCTCCTCTTTCTCGATGTACGACCGTGTAGACGTCTCGTTAGCTGCTGTATCTCGTGCACGTGTCTCCAACTCGTCCCCTCCTACGTGAGTCGCCGACAGCGCTCGAGGTTCGAGCGCGACCGTCCCCCTTTCGCGCCCCTCTCTCCCTCACAAGCCAGTCCTTCTCTCCCTCTCTTTCGCCAAACACAGTCTTGTAGACATCCTTGTTCGTCAGAGAATCTATTACAACCGCCCTTGCCTCTACTTCTGCTTGTTGAGCGGCGAGACCTTGTCGGCCGCGTCGACCGTCTGCTGGAAGAGCTTCCAGAACTCGGGCACGTCGAGCTCCTCGAGCACGAACACGTTCTTGCCCAACCTGCCCCAGCTCGCCCGGCTCTCCGGATCCTTCTTAAACTCGACGAGCTCGTTCTTCTTGTAGTCCCACAGGTCGACGACCGTGGTGCCCGCCGTGTGCTCGCCCTGCAGCTCGACGTCGACGCGGTACCGCGTGCCCTTGAACATCTGCGGGCGCGCCAAGTACGCGATGCAGAGCGCGTCGTGCACGGGCGGCCCGTCGTTGAACAAAAACACGTCGGCGTACGTCTTGGCGAAGAAGGTGAGGAGGGTCGAGAGCGTGTGGCGCAGGGGCGTGTGCGCCTTTGCGGGCGAGCGGGTGGCGTCGGGGGTCGTCTCGGGGAGGGAGGGGAGCGCTGAGGGAGGGACGAGGAGGCTGTCGTGGTCGTCGCGGCGGAAGAGGGCCGTGTGCGTGACGTTGAGGGGCTGCACGACGGGCAGCGTCAGCTCTCGTCGCCCTGCGCGTGACGTCTGAGCCTGAGCATGGCGGAGGCGAGAAGGACAACCAGAACGAGGGCGAGGGGAGCGCACGCACCGCCATGACGACGGGCACCTCGGCGTCAAACAGGATGCTCGCCGCGTGCGGGTCGATCATGATGTTGAACTCGGCCGTCGGCGAGCGGTTACCCGGGCAGCCGTTTGCGCCGCCCATGATGACGACCTGGGCCACCTTGTCGCGCACGAGGTCCGGGAACATCGACACGAACAGCGAGACGTTCGTCATCGAGCCCGTCGCGACGAGCGCGAGCTGCTCGCCGTCCGGCAGCGAGCGCGCCGCGTCGGCCATGGCGAGGACGGCCGACTGGCCCTTGGTCGCGTCGAGCTTGGCGACGACGGCCGGGTCGTCGCTCGCCGGGAGGCCCTCGACGCCGCCGAGCCCGTCCTCGCCGTGGATCTCGTCGTCGTGCCGCACGAGGCGAATGAGCGGCTTGGCGGCGCCGGCATAGATGGGCGTGCGCTGGGCCTGCTCGGGCGAGCCGAACGCGACGAGGCAGCGCGCGGCGTTGCGGGTCGTTGAGTGCAGGGAGGCGTTGCCGAACACGCTCGAGATGCCCTTGAGGTCGATCTCGGGGAGCTGGAGCGCCATGAGGATGGCCACAGCATCGTCGTGGCCGCTGCAGGAGCGACGATTCGGTCAGCTCGTGGTGAGGGGCGAGGAGCGGAGAGGAGGAGGAGAGGAGGAGGAGGAGATGGTCTCGTTTCAAGTCGCTCGGCCAAGCTGGCCATGTGGACCGGGTTCTACTGGTGGAAGGAGAGAGAGGGACTCACGGGTCGCAGTCGAGCCAGACAGGGATGCGCTTAGCTGCTGGCATGGCAGCAGGTCGTCGCGCCGTGGTGGAAGAGGAGGAAGGGCGTATCAAGCTGTCGACCCGCGTCGGCCGGGATGAGAGCGGGGACGACGTCGGCGCGGCCCAGCAAGTGGGCGGGCGACCCGAGAGCTCGAGCGAGCGCACGGTGCTGCTCAGCAGTGTCCTCGAGCGACTCGCCATGGTGGAAGCCGTCGCTGGCGAGCAGCAGAGGGCGAGCCGAAGGTCGGCTCGCTGGGCGAGGCGGTGCTGGCGCGGGTCTACTGTACCGGCTCGATCAAGAGCGAGGTGCGGCGCACCAGAGCTCGCGCGATCTGCACTTTGGCGGGGCAGGCGGAGCGGAGGTGCCGCCTCGGCCAGCGCGGCGCGCTCGGCTCTGCCCTCGGTCCCGCTCTTCCTCTCCCGCTCTTTCTACCACCCACAGCAAGCGCCAGACGCACACGATGCTCCAGTCGGCTGCCATCGCCGTCGCCGCCGCTGCCCTCGTCGCCGCCCAGGCCCCGTCGTGTGAGTTTGGCCTCGCCTCTCTCCCGAGCTCCTCCACCCAGCTCCACCTCGGCCTCGACAATCCGCGAAAACTCCCTCGGGCTCGCCTCGAGCTCGGTGGATACTTCGGCAGCAGGATCAGGGCAGTGCTGAGTGGGTGCAGGGAGCGTCGCAAGCTGTGCAGGAGGGAACGCCATCGAGGAGACCTCTTCCCGAGAGGGGAACGTCGGGACTGAGCAACGCCTCGACGAGCCCGCACAACAGCAGCGCTGACTCTCTCGCTCCCACCGCAGACGCTCCCATTCGCGTCGACTGCCCGTCCGACTCGCTTCTCGGCCGCCTCGGCGACCCGACCAAGGGCAACCAGACCCTCGCGCCCGACGAGCAGCAGTACATCGACAACCGCCGCAACAACGTCCTGCCCGACCTGTGGCAGCAGTACCTCAACGACAACGCGACGGGCTCGACGGGCTACTCGGCGTCGGAAGTTGTCGGCGGCCAGCCCAACATGTGCGTCGTCCTCTCCCTCGTCGCTCTTCTTCCTCCTCGCGCTCGCGCCGCTGTCGACCTTGGCGCCATTTCTCCCTCGTTCCACATTCCCTGACACGTCCTGCTCCCTGCAGCGGTATTGCCATCTCGGGCGGCGGCCTGCGCGCGTCGCTCTACGGCGCCGGCACCCTCTCGGCGCTTGACGGCCGCAACTCGAGCACGGCCGGCCCGCTCCTCCAGCTCGCGTCGTACCTTGCCGGCCTCTCAGGCGGCTCGTGGACCGTCACGTCGGTCGCGCTCAACGACCTCGAGCCCATCTACTCGCTCGTCACCGGCGCCAACAGCTCGAGGACGGGCGGGTGGCAGCTCGACCGCGACATCCTCGCTCCGAGTGGTCTCCTCGGCTTTTCGGACAACTCGGACTACTACAATCAAATCGAGGACGACGCGAGGGCCAAGGCGGCCGCCGGCTTCCCCATCTCGATCACGGACCTCTGGGGACGCGCCCTCGCCTACCACTTCCTCAACGGCACGACTGAGTCCAACTTCTTCGACACGAGCGCCGCACACGACCAGGGCACGCTCTTCTCGTCGATCCGGTACACGTCGTCGTTCCAGTCGGGCGAGATGCCCTTCCCGATCCTCGCCACGACGTCGCGCATCAACGAGGCCCAGCAGCTCACCAACGACTCGACGTCCGTTATCCCGCTCGAGAACACGGGCTTCGAGATCTCGCCGTACACGTTTGGCTCGTTCGAGGCGACCCTCGCGGCGTACATCCCGCTCGAGTACCTCGGGACCCAGCTCTCGAACGGCCAGCCGACGAACCGCTGCGTTAATTACTTTGACAATGCTGGCTTTGCCATGGGCGTGCGTCCCTCGTCTCTCTCTCCCTCTCCTGCCTGCATCGGGCGAGCCTGGCTGACATTCCCGGTCGGCGTCGCGCGTGCAGAGTTCGGCCAGCCTGTTCAACGCCGTCCAGGAGGGCTTTGTCGGCGCCACCTTCTCGTCGCTCCTCTCGAACCTGCTCCAGGCCGTCACGGACCTCGACCCGCCCGAGGGCTCTGTCGCTGTGCGTCCCTTTCTCGCTCTCCTCCCTCGCACGGACCCCTCGATCCTGACTCGGGTCCCTCCTCGCTTCCACAGCTCGTCGCCAACTACCCGAACAGCTTCGGCAACTTCACGCCCAGCACGGGCTACTCGTTCGAGTCGGCCGGCGAGCAGATCCTCCAGGTGACGGACGGCGGCGAGGACGGCCAGAACGTGCCCCTCATGCCCCTCCTCGCCAAGGCGCGCGCGCTCGACGCCATCTTTGCCGTCGACGGCTCGGCCGACACGAGCGAGACGTACGCCAACGGCACGTCGCTCGTCGCGACGGCGCAAAAGGTGGAACTTCACGCGCACAACTTCACGCGTTCGTCCCTCCTTCTTCTCTCCCTCTCGACCTCTCCCCCAGGGCCAACCTGACCTTCTCGCCTTCGGGCAGGCTTCCCCGACATTCCGCACAACCAGCAGGAGTTTGTCGACCAGGGCCTGACGACTCGCCCAACTTTCTTCGTGCGTCGAGTCTCGCCCCGTCTCCTCCTCGCTGAGCCGCGCACTGACCTAGCTATCGACCAAAGGGCTGCAACATTTCGGACGCCAACATGGGCAACTACTCGAACTACCCTATCATCATTTGTGCGTCGAGCTCGTCTCTCAGCCGCAGCCGCCTCGAGCCTGACCTTATCCCTCCTCCTCGCAGACCACCCCAACTCGGCCGGCGCCAACCCGGGCGCGACCAACTACAGCACGTTCAAGCTCTCGTACGACGACTCGGAGACGATCTCGTTCCTCGACGCCGCCAATCTGTACGCCAAGCGCGGCTACCCGGACCCGGCGACGCCGACCCAGCCCGACGAGCAGTGGCCCCTGTGCCTCAAGTGCGCCGTCGTCGACCGTGCGCGGCAGCGCGCCGGCGTTGCGCGCACGGACGCGTGCCAGGCGTGCCTCAACCGCTGTGCGTCCCTCCCTCCCTTCCTCCTCGACCTCGAGAAAGAGGCTCGTGCGCTCCTCCCCGCGGACGCTGGCTGACCCTCCTCCTTCCGCCCTGACAGACTGCTGGTCCCCCGAGATTGCCGACCAGCTCGTCAACGCGACGCAGACGGCGCAGGGCAACACGCCCTCGACGGGCGGCGGCGGCGCCTCCCCCTCCAGCGGCGCGGGGCGCGCGCTCGCTCTCCCGGCCGGCGGCGTCATCGCGGCGGCCGCGGCGGTCCTCGGCGGGCTTGCGCTCCTCGCCTGAGTGTGAGCTCGTCGTTGCGAGCTGGAGGTGGAGCGGCGGGCTCGGCGCGCAGATGCTTCAGGAGGTGTCGAGCCGAGCAGGAGATGGACACTGCCTCGCTTTCTCTCCTTTCTCCCTCCCCCTACTCTCCATCCTCATCCTGCATAATACCGCACGCCCTCATGTCGCGCCCGCTTGTATCGCCCCTCTCCCTCTCTCTGGAATGCAGCGCTGCGCCCTGTCGGCCTCGACCTTGCCTCGGCTCGACTCGTCACGGCTCTCGCTCTCGCCTCTTGCCTCGCCCGAAAGCGCACAGAGACAGGTCTACGGATGCGTTTTTGCAAGGGGTGAGATGGTACAGAGAGGGGGTTCGTCATCGTGCAGGTCCCGACCAAGCGCTCGCCGCTCGCCGCTCAGTCCTCGTCCCAGTTGCCCTGCTGCTTGGGCGGCGCCGGGCCACCTGCGGCGCGGCTCATGCTGCGCGAGGAAGGGCGTGCGAGGGTCAGCTCTGCTCTGAGGGCGACGAGGGGCGAGGGGAGAGGAGAGAGAGCGAGAGGCGGGGGGACGTGGAGCAGGGAACGCACATGATCGAGTCGACACGGAGGACCGAGATGGCGGCGTCGACGCCGTACCGCAGAGCCCAGCGAGTCGCCGCGAGGAGGTCGTAGATCTCGGCGGCGGGCGCGTCGAGGATGCCGCCGTTCTCGCCCTGCAGGGAGCCGCGCTCGAGGGGTCAGTGCGCGTTCGCGAGCTAGGGCCTCGGGCGCGCGAGAGGGCAGGAGGAGGACGCACCTCGACGTCGACGCCGACCGCGCCCGTGTCGTCGGCCTGGTGCGCCGCGTACAGCTTGCTCAGCACGTCGGTCGCGTCGAGGCCGGCGTTCTCGGCGAGCGTGCGCGGGACGACCTCGAGCGCGTCGGCAAAGCGCTTGATGGCGTGCTGCGCGAGGCCGGGCGTCTTTTCGCCAAAGTCGGCGATGCGCTTTGCGAGCTCGAGCTCGGTCGCGCCCGCGCCCGCGACGAGGCGCGCGTCCTTGAGGACGCCCTTGACGACGTTGACGCCGTCGTCGATGGCGCGCTCAATGTCGTCCATGTGGTTGGTCGTCGCGCCGCGCACGACCACCGTCGCCGTGCGCGTCGTCTCGTCGTCCGACTGGCGGAAGACGGTGACGCGGTCGCCGCCAATCTCGACCGTCTCGACGACGTCGCAGCGGCCCATCTCGTCCGGTGTCGGGGCGCCGAGGCGCGCGAGCGGGGTCGCGCCGACGACGCGGCACAGGCGGCGCAGGTCAAACTTGCTCAGGACCTTGACGACGAGGATGTTGTGGCGGTTGAGGTAGTGCTGCGCGAGCTCGCCGACCGACGAGCCGGCGACGACGACGTTGAGGCCCGAGTCGGCGAGCTCCTGGAAGATCTTCTCCATGTGCTGCTCCTCGCCGCGCGAAAAGTTGAGCAGCTCGTCCGAGTTCTTGAGGAGGACCGTGCCCTTGGTCTCGGTCTGCGCAATGTCGATGCCGCACGTGAAGACGCCGACCTTGGCGTTGGTCGCCTTGCGCACCGTGCCTGTCGACAAGGTGAGTGTCAGCCGGGCGAGGTCGTCGTCGTGCGCCGAGCGAGCGGGAAAGGCGGACGCACCCTCCGGCTCGCGCCCAAACACCATGCCGCGGATGACCCTGCTCTGGCTCAGCCCGCCGCCCATGATCTTGACAACGCGCACGTTGTCGACGTTGAACTGCGCGAGCGGGCACGTCTCGTTAGCCGGACCGACCTCTGCCATCGTGCCGCTCCTGCTCAAGGCGGGGAGAGAGAGGGAGGGAGGAAGGAGAGGGACGCACCGCACGCGGGTCCTTGGGCATGACGGCCATGACGGCCTCGGACACGAGGCGCGACAGGAGGTCCTCGGAGCCGTACTGCTTGGCGGCGAGCGTCGGGCGGAGCGCGAGCGTGAGGCTCTCCTGCGTCAGGGGCGTCTCGAGCGTGCGGCACACGAGCTCTGCGGGCGTCAGGGCGGGGTCAGCTCTCGCAGTAGTAGAGGGAGCAAGAGGGAGGGAGAGAGGGAAGGGAGGGGACGCACTCTCGAGCTCCTCGATGGCCCTATCCCGCGCGAGCTCGTACCCGAGGACGACCTCGGACGGGTGCAGGCCCATGGTCAACAGGTACTCGGCCTTGCGCAGGAGCTCGCCGGCGAGGATCAGGACGAGGTTGGTGCGGTCGCCCATCTGCGCGCGCGGGGCGCAACAGGGTCAGCCTTTGAAGGGCACGACGGTGGACGGACGGGCTCGAGGAGGAGGAGGAAGGAAGAGACGTGGAGCGGCGCGCACCTCGTGCTCCTGCTGCTGGCTCGCCATGACGAGGACTTTGCCCGCCGGGTGGACGACCTCGAGCTCGCGGATGATGGTGGCCGCGTCGGACGTGACAAAGAGCTTGTCGAGGTGGTTGATGACCATCTTGTTGCGGCCATTGGGGCCTGGTGCCGCGCAGATGTGGGGGTCAGCATCGAGATGGCGGGAGGGGGAGAGAAGGTGGACGGGAGCGGTGGCGCACCGAACGAGCTGTGAGGCGAGGGAGAGACGCGTTGCGACGGGTCAGCTCTCCGTCGTGGTCGAGGCGAGGGGGACGAGAGGTGAAAGGGCGACGCACGTGCGGACGATCTCTGCGAGCTCGGCGACAGCGTGAATGTTGCTGCGGTGCGGCGAGTCGCACAGGTCAGCCTAGTGCACGGTCGCGAGAGGGGCGTCGAGGGGGAGCGAGAGACGGACCGGATGACGGCCTCCTCGATGCCAGAGTGCATCTGTTGCGGGCGGGATCTGGGTCAGTCGAAGTGTTTCAGGGGCATGATGTCTTCTGCTGAGCTCCAGAGAGGGTGTCGGGGCCAGGGCGGTGCTGGAGCTGATGAGGAGGTGCGACGACGAGGGGACGAGGGGGGAGGGCGACTCGCGTTGTAGCCCTCCTTGAAGAGGTTGGCGCCGCCCTGGGGGATCTTGAGAGCCATGGCTGTCTGAGCTGGACCTGGGTGTGCGAGGTGGAGCTGAGCCGGGGACGACGGGCGACCGACGAAGCTCGCCTCGGAGGGGGACGCTCCTCCTTCTCATCTCTCCTCCTGCTCTCACCTCGCTGCCCTCCTCTGCTGCTCCAGTCCACTCGGCCACCGTCACCGCCGCGCCCACCTCGACCGGCCCATGGCGACACCCACCGCAGCAGCGCCAGCCGCTGCCCCGCCTCCTCCTCCTCGTCCCGCCGCCATCTCCAAGGTCAACCGCTCGAAACCCCCACCGGCAGTCCACCTCGTCGCAGGAGGGTGCGCCCCCCTTCTCTCTCTCTCTCTTGCTCTGGCACCCCTCGAACTCGCGAGCTGACCCTCACCGTCGCTCGCAGCCTCGGCGGCATGGCAGGAGCCATTGTCACCGCCCCCTTTGACGTCGTAAAGACGCGCCTCCAGAGCGACCTCTTTGCCCGCGTCGCCGACACGTCGAGCCGCACCGGCTTGCGGGCCCTCCTCTGGAACTTTGTCGACACGGGCAAGATCCTCCGGTCCGTCCTGCGCTCCCTCTCCTCTCGCGCACGCCGCCACCACCATCCTCGAGGGCTTCAAGCTGACGCACCCGGGGCCTTCCAGGGACGTCTACAAGTTTGAGGGCGCATCGGCGCTCTTCAAGGGCCTTGGGCCGACCCTCGCAGGCGCAGTGCCCGCACGGTGCGCCTCCCCCTGGTCCCTCCCCCTCGAGCGCTTCAGCTGACCTCCCCTCCTTGCCCCAGGTCCATCAACTTCTTCGTGTACGGCAACGGCAAGCTGTTGTACGCCGACCTGTTCAACGGCGGCAAGGAGAACACGGCCGTGCACCTCGCGGCGGCGGCAACAGCAGGTGCGTCGTCGTCTCTTTCCCTCTCGACCTTCTGCCCTCGCTGACTCGGCCTCCTCCCGTAGGTGTTGCGACGGCGGCGGCGACCAACCCGATATGGGTCGTCAAGACCGACATGCAGCTGCGGCAGCAGGAGCACAAGGCGGCCAAATCCTCGTCCCCTTCCTCTCGACGACCGCCGCCCCCTCCCGTGCCCAAACCCCACCACCAGGTCTTCTCGCACTCGTTCCGCTCCCTGTCGTCCCCGCCCGGCGCCATGCAAGGCCCGCCCCCTCGCCCGACGTCGTTCTCGACCGCGCTCCAGATCTACCACGCCCAGGGCCTGCGCGGCTTCTACCGCGGCCTGAGCGCGAGCCTCCTCGGCGTCACCGAGGGCACGATCCAGTGGTCCCTCTACGAGCAGTTCAAGGTCCTCGCGCGCGTCGATGCCTCGCGCCCAGACGACCCCGCCGCGGGCGCCTCGTGGCGCACGAGCGCCGCCGCCGGGTCGGCCAAACTCGTCGCGACCGTCATCACGTACCCGCACGAGGTCGTGCGCACGCGCCTCCGGCAGCCGATCCCGCCCGGCGGCCAGGCGCGGTACACGTCGCTCACGCAGTCGTTCCGGCGCGTGCTCGCCGAGGAAGGGTGGCGCGCCCTGTACGGCGGCATGAGCGCGCACTTGCTCCGCGTCATCCCGAACGCGGCGGCCATGTTCTACGTGTACGAGACGTGCGTCGGGTTTGTCGCGAGGTCGCAGGCCGTGCGGCTCGTCGAGGAGAACGACGTCGTCGTGCGCGAGTGAGGCGCACCCTCCCTCCTTCTTCTCCCTCGCACCTCTTCTACCCTCTCTCCGTAGATCGACACTATCCTACCTACTCTACCCGCACACTGTCTGTACCACTCGTGTAGCCCCCTCCTCGCCGCTCGCATTTCTTCGCAACTCGCATTCCTCATCCTCCCTCCCTTGGCGTCCGCGGTGCGCCCTTCATGTCGGCCCCTTGTGAGAGCGAACGAGAGCATGTCCGCGGGCACAACCCGCTGAGCATGCTCGTCGCGCTGTCGAGCAGCGCCGGACCGCCTCTTCGCTCTTTACCGCGAGGCGCGAGCACCCTGCCGGCCCAAATCGAAACCCGGGGCAGCGCTCCGCGTTTTTCCCCCTCTTGCAATTCCCGCTCTCGTCAGCCGTGCCGCGATCGTGCCGAAGCCTCCTGTGCGCTGACTCTGGTCAACGCTCCTCCTCGCTCTCCTGCTTGCTCCACAAGCGCCTCGATGGCTCGAACCCAGCCGCCAGATCCACCCTCGCAGACCTCGACCATCCACACGCTCGTCGACGAGAGCGGCGCGATGCCCGCCTCAGCTCCTCGCGCTCTCGACGGGTCGCCGGACCTCCACAAGGCCACCTCGCGCACGTCGCGCACCTCGCGCCTCGACGTTGTCGACCCGCAAGACGTCGCAGACGAGTGCGCCCCGCCCGACGTCGTCTGGGTCGAGTGGGACGGCCCCGAGTGCGTCCCCACCTCTCCTCGTCGAGCTTGCCGGTCGCGCCGTCGGCCGCGCGGGTGAGTCGCCTGCTGACCTCAGTCTCGGTTCATCTTTCGCGCAGTGATCCCGCGAACCCGCTCAACTGGAGCAAGCGGCGAAAGGTGCGTTCCGAGTCGTTCGTCAGGGGCAGACGGGGTCAAAGCGCGCCGAGCTGACTGACCTTCCCAAATCCCCGCTCCCGCTCCTCACTCCTCTCGTCTCGCCTCGCTGCACGCGCAACAGTGGATGATGAGCAGCGTCGGCATCGCCTTCTGTACCGTCGTGTCGATATCGGTCTCAGCCTATAGCATCGCCGCCGTCTCGGTCGAGAACGAGCTGCACACGAGCAAGGAGCTCTCTCTGCTCGGCGTGACTATGTACACCCTCTCCTTTGGCGTGCGTGTCGTCCTCGTCATCTCTTCTCGACGCGTAGGTCATCGTCGCTGACTTTGATCCCGTCGCTCGACGTCGCAGGCCGCCCCTCTCCTCCTCGCACCCCTCTCCGAGGTTTACGGCCGCTCGAGCATCTACCTCGGGTCGGCCATCGTCTTCGCCCTCTTCTTCATCCCGCAAGCCCTCGCGCCCAACATTGCGACCATGCTCGTCGCGCGCTTCATCAGCGGGTGCGCCGGCTCGACTGCCGTGGCGCTCGTCGGCGGCACGATCGCCGACGTGTGGCGGGCCGACGAGCGAGGGACGCCAATGGCGTTGTTCAGCTTTGCGGCGTTCGGCGGTGCGTGCCCTCTCTACTGTTGAGCTGCGCTCAAGCTGGCTCGAGTCGCCCAAGCAGGCTCGAGCCCCGAGCTTAATCGCCTCTCGCGCTCTCGCGCTGACGTCGTCCCGCCCCTGCAGCCACCGGCATCGGCCCCGTCGTGTTCGGCTACCTCGCGCAGATCAAGGGCTTCCGTGCCGTCAGCTGGGTCCTCTTCGCCATGTCGGCCGCGTTCGCCGCCGTCCTGCCGCTCCTCCTCAAGGAGACGCGCGCGTCGGTCCTCCTCTCGCGCAAGGCGGCCAAGCTGCGCAAGGAGACGGGCGAGAAGCGGTACATCTCGCGCGACGATTTTGAGCGTGGCAGCATCAAGCAGATGATGAAGACGAGCCTCGGACGGCCCGTCAAGATGCTCCTGCACGAGCCCGTCCTCATCGCCATGACGGCCTTTATCTCTTTCGCATGGGGCGTCCTCTGTGCGGCTCTCTCTTCCGCTCTTCCTCTCGGTTGCGGTCGTCGGGGCTGACCCTGTGTCCCGACGACGCCCCTCCCGCACAGACCTCTTCCTCGTCTCGATCCCCTACGTCTTCACCAAGGTCTACGGCTTCAGCACGGGCGAGGCGGGCCTTGTCTACATCACTCAGTTCCTCGGCGGCCTCATCGGCATCATCATTGACCAGTACTGCCAGCGGCTCTATCGCGCCAACGTCGCCAAGCGCGGGCCCGAGGCTCGCCTGTACACGGCATTCGTCGGCGGCGTCTGCATGCCCGTCGGCGCCTTCATCTTCTGCTTCACCTCGTACTCGTTCGTGCACTGGGTCGCGCCGTCGATCGGCATCACCATCCTCTGTGCGCTCGAGCCTCCTCACCTTCTCAAGTCGAGCGGGATTGACGGCTCTCCCCTCCGCAGACGTCGGAACCTACAGCGTGTACTTGGTGGCCTTCAACTACGTCGCCGAGGCCTACACCCTGTACGCGTCGTCAGCCCTGTCGGCCATGTCGTTCGTCCGCAACATCGTCGGCGCCGTCTTTCCTCGTGCGTCCCTTCTCGAGCCTCGTCCCAAACTGCGCTAACCTCGACGTCGACGCAGTCTTCACTACGCAGATGTTCGAGGGGCTCGGCATTCGAGGCGCATCCGGCCTGACGGCAGGGCTTGCGACCGTCGTCAGCGTCATCCCCTTCGTCCTCTTCGCGTACGGCGCCCGCCTTCGAGCGCGCTCGCCGTTCGCGCAGGAGCTCCTGCGACGAGCCGAGGAGGAGGAGCGGCGGACGAGGCTCGGCGAGCAGAGTCGGCGACCGAGCAGAGCGCCGAGCAAGGAGAGGACCGGGAGCGACGTCGACAAGGAGGGAGCGGCGGAGCTCGCAGATTAGGCTCAGATGCACAGACCCTCTCTCTTGCTGCTTATCCCCATCCGGTTTATCGATACCTCTCCCCTCTTCAAGTCGCTGTTGCATTGTACACATCGTTCTCACTTTCTCGAGCCGAACTCCGTCCTTCCCAGGCTCTCGAGAGTGCCGTGCGGAGAGTGAGGGGATCAAGAGACGTTGCACATGCTCGTATACAGTCCACCTATGGCGCATTTGGCGGTTCAGAGCGCTCCCTCCTCGTCCGATCTCTCGCAGACGCTCGGACCCCTCGCCCGCTCGCCGCCCGCCCGCCCTCGCCCCGCTCACCGCCACCTCGCGCCGCTCGCCTCCTGGAACGGCCCAATGTGCCCCTTGACCGGCGCGCACGAGCTCGGACGGTCGCGCAGCACGTCCTCGGCCCACTCGCGTACCTGCTTGGTCCGGTTCTTGCTGCTCGGGTGCGTCGAGAGGAACGACATGTCGACGCCGTGCGTGCCTTCCTCGGCGCTCATACGGTGCCACAGGCCCTCGGCGGCGCGAGGGTCGAAGCAGGCGTTGTTGGCGAGGCGCAGGCCGATGAGGTCGCTGTGCGCGGGAGCGGCGACGGGTCAGCGAGAGCCTCGAGAGCGAGAACGAGGGCGAGGGGTCGAGCTGGGGCGTGAAGACGGCGAGGGCGCCTAAAGCCGACGAGAGGGAGGAGGAGGCGAGAGGGAGGCGAGAAGGAGGCGAGAAGGAGGAAGGGCAACCCACGCCTCGGTCTCGTTCTTGCGGCTGTTCGGCAGCGAGAACACGTAGTTCAGGAAGACCTGCGAAAGGCCCATGTCGATGCCGAAGCTCGAGAGGAGGAAGGCGAGGCCGTAGAAGACCTGTGCGCACGAGGAGGGGGCGTCAGTCACGATGGCGCACGAGCGGATGGACGACCTGACGCACCTTCATGCCGCTCATGCGCTCGGCCGAGTGCCGTGCGACTTGGTGCGCAATCTCTGTGGCCGGTGAAGCAGGGTCAGCTCATCGCGCCGGAAGACATGCGAGGTCGAGGAGGAAGAAGCGCGAGGAGAGCAGACGCACCGTGCCCGAGGACGCAGGCGAGCGAGTCCTCGTCGTTGGCGACCGAGAGAATGCCCGTGAAGACGAAGATCGAGCCATTGGGCAGGACAAAGGCGCTGTGCGGGAGGCAGAGCGTCAGCTTTCGACCGGTGATGTCGACCAGGGAGGGAGAGCGCGAGGACGCACTTCTTGGTCCCGTCCTCCTTGACGACGTGCGTCTTCCACCCCTCCTTGTCGCCGCCGAGCTTGTCCTCGAGCCCGTTGGCGCGGATCAAGCGCTTGACGACGCTCTGGACGTGCCGCGCCGTCGGGTGGTAGTCGGGCAGGACCTTGCCGCCGTACTCGCCCATGACCTCCTGCAGGCCCTGCGCGCCCATCTCCTTCTCCATGTCGGGCGAGACGTCCATGAAGCGCCATCGGCCCGTCTCCGGCACTTTTTCGAGGTGCATAAAGTAGTATGTCCCGCCGCCGGCGACGAGGACGAGGAAGACGGGCGAGCCTGCGCGGCGGAAAGCATCAGTTCGCGTCCCAGGAGCTCGTGAACGAGGTGCACGCACGAAGGTACGCCTTGAAGTTGTGCAGCGACGGCCTGCCACCACCGCCTGCCCGGAACCCGCTCCTCCCTGCGCCGCTCATCCCGCCTCGCCGCCCAGTCGCAGAGCGCAGCAGCTCGAACACCTGCTGCGCGCTCGCCGCCTCGTTGCCGCGCGCCGAGCTCGCGAGGTGGTCGGGCTTCGACGGGTCGAGGTCGGGGGGTCCGGGGCGGGCAGGTGGTGCGGCGTCGCGGCGGTCGCCGAAGCGGCGGTAGGGGGCGAGGAGGGAGGTGCTGGAGCTGAATGGGCGGTACAATCGGGCGTGCGCGGCGGGCGAGGGCTGGGCGAGCCGTGGTGCAGCTGTGGGGCGGCCGAGAAGCGATGACGCCTCGAGGGAGGAGCGTAGGAACGCTGGCGGGCGCATGGCGGGTGGGAGTAGGTGCTGTACGTGTGCGGTTCAGGCGAGAGCGAGCAGTAAGGACGCTCGAGAGGAGCGGTGGTGTCGACGAGGTCAAGCCGCTCGTTCTCGACGGTCGCCCGCAGTCGAGACGCTCGCCCTTCCTCGCGAGCTGCCCCTCTTTGCCTCGCTCTCGCTCTTGACTCGTACAGTGCACTCTTATCGTCATTGCGAGCACTCGCGCTACGCCAAAAAGCCCGAACCGAGAGCTCAGCACACAAGCTTGCCGTCGCCCTTGTCCTCCTCGACCGGCTCGCCCAGGTCGCGAGCTAAGATCCGGTTGAACATCTCGAGGAGTAGCTCGAAGCACACCTTGGCAATGGCGCCGTCGAAGCGGCCCTGCAGACGAGGAGAGGGAGGGTCAGCGTGCGTCGAGTGAGGAGGGACAGCGCGGCGTGAGCGTCGAGCGAGAGGCTTACCTTGGACATCTCGTCCCTGTGCGCCGGCAAAAAAGAGCTGACGTCAGCACTCGAACATCGGTTGTACGACGCGCGAAGGAGAACGAGAGGCAGGACGAGCGCACCGGATAAAGGCGTGGTTGGCCTGGAGCTCGAGGAACGTGAGCTTGAGCGGCGGCTGCACCGACTTGGCCGTGAGGCGCTCGCGGATCAGGGTGCGGCCCTCGATCGGCTGGGAGAAGGGAGCGCAGGAGGGAGCGAGCGAGCCAAGGAGGGGGAAGGAGCGGCGAGGGCGTCAGCACAGCTCGCGCTCGTCGACGAGGAGAGAGCGAGACGCACAACGTGGCCGTCCTGCGTGCCAAAGATGAGCGCCACCTCGCCCTTGATCTCGCCCCTCGACGCCCGCTCGAGCGAGTCGTCGCCGTCGGGCGAGAGCGACGCCGAGTGGATGTCCGTCGGGAAGTAGCCGACGGCGGCACGGCAGCGTGGGTCGAGGGCAGTCTGTGGGCGCGAGGAGGGGGTAGCAGGGAGAGTCAGCTAGATGCATCGCACCCGTCACGCAGGAAGGAGGGGGACAGGAGCCGCAGACGAGGGACGCACCCGGAAAGCGAGGTGGCCGCCGTAGCACATGCCCGTCGACCCGATGCGCCCGTTGCAGTTCGGGTGCTCCATGAGCGTGTCGATCGCCTTCTTGATGTCCTCGTCCGTGGCCGAGAGAAGCTTCTTGACCTTGTACTCGTTGCCGGCGTCGGTCCCCTTGACGTCGTACGGTATCGGGGCCGAGCCGTACTCAAACTCGTGGAAGCACGCGGGCGCGGCAACGATGTAGCCCTGGGCGGCGATCTGGTTGGCGAAACGGAGGACGGGGCCGGTCACCTGCACAGGGAGCGAAGGTCCGGGTCAGCGAGTGGGCGAGGGCGAGGGCGAGGGAGAGCGAATCGGCTGCAAGGGGCGGCGGCGCACCTGGTAGATCTCTGACCAGACGACGACGCCGGGGAACTTGGCGTTCGGGTAGCCGGGGATCTCTGTCGATGCGGGCGGGGGTCAGCGAGGTCGGGGTCGAGAGAGCCGAGCGGGTGGGGGGAGAGGGCGAGCTCACTGGGGACGACGAGGGTGATGGCCATGGGCCCGGTGGCCGTGCTGACCTCGACAGTGTGCTTGGTGATGATCATGGTCGCAGCCTGGTGGTGGCGAGAGAGGGAAGACTAGTCGAGAGGCTCTCGAACTGATGAGAATCGGCTCGCTCCCTCGTCCGCTCTGACCACCCACTCGAGTAGCGTGCTACCACCATGAGCTACCCGCCAGGCAACAATCAGCCCCGCCGGTCGGCCCCGCTCATCAGTCGCCCCTCAGCCCGCGCACCTCCCGCCCCGCCTCCTCCTCACGGCGCACCGCCGCCCTCGGCACTCGGCGCAGCCATCCACGGCGCACTCGGCGGCGCGCCCTACTACCCTGGTGCACCGCAACACGCCTACCCTGGTGGAGCACCGCCAGCCGCCTGGAGCGCGACCGCCCACCTCCCGCACCAGCTCGGACAGCCGCACCTCGGACATCCTCAAGCCTACCCGCCGCAGCCGCACTACGCCCAGCAGCACGTACCAGGCCTCCCTTACGGCTACGGCGCACCGTCGGCTCCGCCGCAGTACGCCTACGCCGCCCAGCCTCCTCCTTCCGCCTCGTATCCAGCGCACTACCCGCCGGCGCACCACCAGCACCAGCCCTTCCCTCCCCCTCCTGCGCCGACCCCGCACGCCGCCGCTCAAGTGCAGACGACCTCCGACGGCTACACCCTCTCGTCGACCTACTCTGGCCCGGCGCACGCTCCTCCCTCCTCGTCCTCCTCTCGCGCCGCCCGTCCCGCCGCCCAGCCGCGCCAGCAGCAAGCGCCGCAGCCCCGCGCGCCCAAGGTCCGCGAGCAGCAGCAGCCGCAGGTCGTCGCGTGCTCGCAGGCGGGCTGCACGTTCTCGGGCCTGCGCAAGGTCGTGCGCGAGCACGAGGAGGACCGGCACTTGATCTACCAGCCGGGCAAGGAGCCCAAGGGGTGGGATGGGAGCCTCAAGCCCAAGGAGGGGTGCGTCGCTGCCGCTGCTGCTCTTGGCGTCTTCGTCTCGATTCTCGGACCGAGCTGACGCCTTCTGCGCTTCCGCTTGCTGCACGCACAGGGCCGTCATCGAGGGGACGGGCATCGCGCTCGACACGCCCGAGGCTGTCGCGCGCTGGATCGAGGAGCGCAAGAAGCGCTGGCCGTCCAAGAAGGTCGTCGACGAGAAGGTGCGCCGGCTCTCCCTCTCGTCCTCCTTCCGCTCCGCTTTCTGCACGGCAGCGCTGACTCTCGTCCCCCTCCCCTCCGACATCCTCTCTCGCACCTCTCGCTCATGACTGCAGGAGCGCGCCCGAGCCCAACGCGTCGCAGCAGGCCTCGAAGCCCCGCCGCGCGAGCGCAACGGCGCGCGCGGCCGCGGTCGCGGTCGAGGGCAGGCCGACTCGCGCGGGCGCGGGCGGGGACGCGGCGGGTTCGGCGGCGGCGAGGGCGGGAGGGATGCGGGGTGGGGAGGCGAGGCGGGAGGGCCGGCGAGGGCGGCGGAGGAGGGCGCGCGCGAGGAGGAGCGGGCGAGGCAGGAGCCGCCGGCGAAGAGGGCGAGGGTCGACGGGCCTGCGCGGACGGCTGCGGTTGCTGTGGAGGACGACCAGCGCTCGGTCTCGCCAGCCGAGGACGGCGACGGCACGGTCAGCGAGGGCTCGGCGGACGAGGAGGAGGAGGACGATGGGCCGCCCGAGGAGGCGAGCGCCAAGGTGGCGGTCGGCAACGATGCCGTCGACGAGGACGCGGTGGACGCCGAGGAGGGTGACGCAAAGGGGCCCGTGGAAGGCGGCGAGGGCGGCGAGGTGCGGCAGAAGCGCTTCCAGGTCGTCTGCCATCACTGGCGGCGGGGCAACTGTGGCCTCGGCGATGACTGCCCGTACCTGCACGAGGTGCGTACTCCCTTCTTCTCACATTTTCCCGACGTCAAGCTGACCCTGTGCATCATCGCCGCCGCCGCCGCCCGCAGATCCCTCCCGCGAGCGCCCGTCCCCCTCCCCCTCCCACGCGCCGCCGCCCCGCCCCTCCCCGCGCGCCGCACAACCCCTTTGCGCGCCCGCCCGGGTACGCCGACGCCTTCTCGCTCCTCGAGGAGCGCGACTACAAGCACGTCGTGAGCGACGTGCTCCAGGTGATCGAGTTCCTGGGCGCCAACGAGTGGCTGAGGGGGGTCGAGATGCGGCGGGGCCAGGTGGACGAGGAGAGTGGGATCGAGGTGCTGCGTGAGGGGGAAACGGTGGCGCAGGAGGAGGTCGTGGACGGCGCGGGACGGGCGGCGGGCATCGAGGAGCTCGGGACCGCCGAGGCGCCGCTCGACGCTGCGCCCAGCTCGCCGTCGTCTTCATCGTCCTCTTCATCAAGCAGCTCGACACCGTCCACGCCCTCTTCCCCCGCCGCAGCACCCGCACCCGCGCCTCCTCCCGCGCCGGCAGCCCGACCCGCAGCCACCTCCGCCGCGACCGCCGCCGCACCGCCACCGGGCGCCGCTACGCCAATGAGCGGCCTCGGCGCCATGTTCGCCGACTACGGCAGCGACACGGATGACGAGGCTGAGGACGAGAGCGTCGCGGCGGCGCTGACGGGGAGGATTCTGTAGCGAGCGACGGTGCATCGTCGATTCTCCCTCACTCTCTCTCTCCTTCCTTTGCCGGGCTGTGCAGCTTGGGGGGTGCGAGGCGTCGAGAGCAGGACTGGGAGAGCCGGTTCGGCTCTCGAGCGAGGAAAAAGTCGGGGAGCGATCGAGATTCGAGTTCGACAGGGAGAGGCTACTGAAACGGCGAGAGGCAACAGGGTGGCTATTGAGATAAAGATGGAGAGAGACAGACACAACAGGACGAGGCGCTCCCCCGCGCTCCAACAATACGCTCCTCCGACAGCCCGAAAACCGCGCTCGCACCCCTCCCTCCCTCGCTCAAGCCTCCGGCCTCGCCGTCAGCCTCAGCGTGCCGAGCCCCTGCGCGAGCCCCTCCTCGCCCGCCACCAACCCCTCGCCGCTGCCGCAGAGCGCCTTGACGCCGTCGCCCGCGCCCTCGACGCTGCTCGCGCTCGGCGAGCTCGGCGGCGTCACCTCGTCGCCCTCGCGCACCGTGCCCTCGCGCGAGCCTGCCCTCGCGCCGCGCGCCCTGCCGGGGAGCGCCTGCGCGGCGTAGGGCCACCGCGCCGGGTCGTGCGGGAGGCCGACGAAGAGCTGCGGGGAGCTGGCCGAGGACGAGGGCTGCGAGGTCGAGGCCTCGGAGGAGGACGAGGCCGTCGTGGTTGTTGCAGAGGTTGAGCCCGAGGAGCGTGTCGAGAGGGAGGGGCGGCGCACGGCGCTGCTGTGCGAGGGGGCGCTGAGGAAGGACGGGCGCGGCGGCGAGGCGAACGGCAGGAGGGCGGGCGCGGCGCAACGAGGAGGGTCCGTCCCCGGCGGGCGCACCTCGTCGGCCCTGCGCGCGACAGCGACGGCTGCGCACTGGCGCTGCGCCGCCTCGCGCGGCACGATCCCGCGCTCCTCGGCCTCGCGCTCGAGCTCGGCGCTCGCGCCCTCGATCTCGTCGAGCGACCACCCGAGCTCCCACCCGAGTAGCCTGAGCCCCTCGCCCTCGAGCTTGCACAGCTCGTTGGCGCCGACGCCGCCGACCTTGGCCGCGCGCGTCTGCGACAGGGTGCCGTCGGCGGCAAACTTTGTCGCGATGAGGAGGACCGAGAGGACGAGGCGGTGCAGGGTGTAGCTGTTGAGGAAGGGCGCGACCCGGGGCCGGTCGACGGACGAGATGGTGGGCGAGGGAGGGAGCGGGGAGGGCGCTTCGATGGGCGACAGGGTCGCCTGCGCCGGTGGGCTCAGGCCGCCTGCCGCGGCGGACGTCGTCGTGGGCGACGTCGGCGGCGAGCGGACGGCCTGTCGCGCCGCCGCCGCCGCCGAGGGTGGCCGTGGAGGGAGGCGCGGCGGCGCCACGGCGAGGAGCGGCAGCGGGTCGACGCCCGCCTCGGCCGTGTACGGGAGGTGGGTGATGCGGTTGAGGTAGACGACGGCGAGGAGGACGGCGTCGCGCGGGAAGGGCGTGTACTTGCACAGGCGGTCGAGGTAGGCGCAGATCTCGAGCGGCGGGGGCTGCTTCGAGTGGAAGCGCGTGATGGCGCCCTTTGTCGCGAGGCGGTCGTTGTGGTGCACGCGGTCGACGAGGACCGAGGCAAAGACGCGGGTGAGGGCCTCGATGGGGAGGCCTGAGAGCCGGTTCGTGGCCGGGATGTCGAAGCGCACGTTGGCCATTGGGTGCGACGACTGCGGGTGCGTCGTCGAATGAGGGCGGGGACGGAACCGCGGGGCGGAGCGGAGGAGGGGACGAGGTCGGGGAGGGAGCGCTCTCGCGCGCGGTGTCGGTGCGCAGCGGCAAGCGGGGGATGTGGGCTCTGCAGCAAGGCGCACGATGGAGCGGAAGAGCGAGAGAGAGAGAGAGCCGAGCGCGAGGGCGAGGCCGAACCCTCGTGGGAGGGCCTCGACCGCAGCAACCGCGCACCCACTCTCGCCGCAACCACCTACCTCATCGCTGGACCAGGCCAACCCCGCTAGGTGCGCTTGCCACTCAGCCTGTCCTCGCAGCCAGTCGCACGTGCCCGGGCTGACCCTCGGAGCCGCCAACTTCCCCCCTCCCCCTCCTCGTCGCGTCCAGGCTTCCGTCCGCGCTACCTCACTCTTCTCGCCAAAAGGATCTCTCCGACACGGTTCACGCAGTACGTATGCTGTCTCTACCTGCTGACAGGGCCGCGGCGAGTCCCGGCGAGGCGACGCTGACTCGTCGAACCCCGCCCCCCTCCGGTCCTCATCTCCTCCTGTCGCAGCCTCGTACCACAGCCCTCGCCGACCAGCCCTACTAGTACTGCACAGTACGTCTGTTCTGTCTGCCCTTCCTCAGGCGGCTGCTCGTCCCAAGTGCGCGAGGTTGACCTGTTCGCTCCTCCCCCCCTCCACCCTCCACTCTCTCCTCCGCTGCACCGCTCTGCACCCACTCGCAGCCGCCGCACGCCATGTCTAGTGCTCATCGCCCCACGTGGGCCCCGGCGCAGGGCAAGGAGGGCCGCCAGAACTCGCGCTCGTTCTCGGCGCGCGACCTCGCGTCCCACACCCGCCTCAAGTTCCGCCAGGTGCGCCTCGACGCCCTCTCTTTAACCCTCGTCCGAGCTGAGCTGACGCACTCGCACCCACGTTAACAGCCCGGCCAGGGCACGACGGCCGAGCACGCGCGCCGCGACCTCAAGCTCGAGCTCCTCCAGGCCGAGCAGGACGCGGCCGTGCGCAAGTCGCGCGGCGAGCGCGGCTACGTCCAGGACACCAAGCTCCTCATGCTCAAGGAGGAGCAGGACCGCGCCGAGTCGGACGCCCAGAGCGAGCACGCCAACAAGCGCCAGCGCATGCTCCAGGAGGCGGCCGACCTCGACAAGGACGACTCGGACGACAATGATGATGATGACGAGGACGGCGAGGAGGCGGCGGGCGACGGCGCAGTCGACAAGGGCAAGGGCAAGGCGGTCGATGGCGGTGCGGACGACGACGACGACTCGGACGACGACTCGGACGATGACGAGGACGAGACGGCCGAGCTCTTGCGCGAGCTCGAGAAGATCAAGCGCGAGCGCGCCGAGGAGAAGGAGAGGCAGGTGCGCTCCTCCCTCGCTCTTGTGCTCCTTCATCCACCCGTGCAGCACTGACGCCTTGGCGAGCGCCTGCAGGAGCGAGAGCGGGCGGCGAACGAGCAGGTCTCGCGCAACGAGGAGATCGCGACGGGCAAGTGCGTCCGCTCTCTCTCTTCGCCGCGCACGTACTTCTGCACCTTGTGCGCCTCGCTGACCCGCTTCCCCTTGCACAGCCCGCTCCTCAACCTCCAAGCCGCGCTCGGCGCGTCGCCCGCGCCCTCGACCATGTCGTCGTCGTCGACCGCGTCCGGCTTTGGCGTCAAGCGCCGGTGGGACTCGGACTCGACCTTCAAGAACCAGGCGCACGGCGTCGACGAGAAGAAGACGGCCGTGTTCCTCAACGACGTTGGTCGGTCGGTGAGCCGGCGACCGTCTCGCTCGCTCGGGCTCTCCTCGTTTTCGCGGCATGTTGAGCTGACTCGTGTGCGCCTTCGCGATGTTTGCAGGCGTACCACCGCAAGTTCATGTCCAAGTTCATCGCATGAGGTGGGTGAGCGAGGAGGAAGGAGGAGATGGAGGGTCGGAGGAGGAGCGGTCCACTTTGTCTCCCTTCGCGGGCTCGCCTTGTACTGGTACTTCGTTCCGCCTTGCGGTCTCGAGAGCTGCGTCTATGGTCCTGGCGACCCAGAATGAGAGCAAGCGAGCCGACTCCCCCTCCCCACCTCATCGCACCTCTCTCTCCTCCCACCTCCCGCTCGCTCGCCTACCTCCCGCACGAGCCGCACCCGACCATGCCGCAGCGCCTCCGCTCGGTCTACGCCGTCAACGACACGGAAGACCCGCTGCGCCCGCCCTTCACCACCTCGCGCGCCGAGTCCCAGTTCGCCAAGCAGTACGCCAACCTGTACTGGCTGCGCCTCGTCGTGCAGCGCAAGCGCGTCCTCGAGCGCGCACGGAAGCGCTGGGTCGAGGGCACCGGGCTCGAAGGTGTGTCGCTGTCTCCTCCCCTCCTTCCTCCTCCTCGGGGGCGATGGGCGACCGCGTCGAGGCGCGCGAGCGGGGTGCGGCCGACTGCTGCAGGAGCTGGTGTGGGAGCTCGGCTGCAGCGTGCAGGGCCGCTGTGCGTGTCGGGCACGCGCTGGCGGAGCCGCTGCTCGCGCATGCCGACGACCGGGAGGTGGACGCCCCGCTAGAGGGGAGGACGATTCGCACCCTCAAAGCTCGCGCTCCTTGCAGGCCAGACCACCGCACCGTGCTCCTGAAGCTGACCTCCCACATGATACCCTCCCTCTCGCCTTAAAGGAGCCAAGTCGCCGCCGCAGCACGTCAAGCGCCTGCTCGAGGTCGAGAACGGCAAGCTGTGCTACGTCGTCGGGACCGTCTACGTCGACATGCCGCTCAAGCCCAACGTCCTCGAGGACCTCGCGCGCGACGTGCGTGACCCGCTCTGCCGACCTCTCCTGCAGAGCGACCTCGAGCTGACCTTCGAGCCCATCCTCGCTTTCGCCCGCAGCACCACATTACGGCGCCCTCGACGCGGCGCAAGTTTCACTCGGCGTCGGACGAGGTCATGCTCGAGGACGAGAGCGGTCGGGTGCGCCTCGTCGGCACGAAGATCGACGACGCCGAGGGCACGTTCGTCACGGGTGCGTCGCTCTCTCCCTCACTATGCGTCCTCGCCCAGCTCCTCCGGATCCCCGTCCTGACTCACAGTGCGCACGTGCAGGCACGATCATGGCCGCGCTTGGCGCCGAGACGTCGTCGGGCGACTTTGACGTGTGGGACTACTGCTTCGCCGGCATGCCCTACCAGGAGCCGCTCGCGCCGCCGACGCCCGAGGGCGAGTGGGTCGCCATCGCGAGCGGGCTCGAGATGGGAGGCGCCAACGCCGTCGCCGATGTGCGCGCCGAGCTCATGGCGGAGTGGCTGCTCGGAGAGGCAGGAGGCGACGAGGTGCGCTCCTCGGTCCCACCTTTCTCGTTCGCGCTCGAGCGCGCAGTGCTGACGCCTCGCCTCGCACAGGACTCGGAGGAGGCGGCGCGTGTGACGAGGCTCATCCTCGCCGGCAACTCGCTCGCGCAGCCGGACCTGAGTGCCATCGACGACGAGCCCAAAAAGGTGCGTCGCCCTCTCTCGTCTCGACGCTCAACGCTCGACTCGGCTGACTCGCGCCGCCGCATACACCTTGCAGAAGCGCTACGGCTACGACTCGACGCTGTATACGGCCAAGCCGACCGGCACGCTCGACGCCTTCCTCGCCCAGCTCGCGCCGTCCCTCGCGGTCGACCTCATGTCGGGCGAGACGGACCCTGCCGAGCCGACCATGCCGCAGCAGCCGCTCCACGCCGCCATGCTGCCTCAAGCGGCCGCCTTCGAGGGCTTTGCCGGGCGCACCAACCCGTTCTGGTGCGACGTCGGCGGTGCGAGGTCCGTCGTCTCCTCCCCTTGTCGCACGCCTCGCGCCGTCCTTACGCGGTCTCGCTGTCGCGCAGCTTCTTCGGCACATCGGGCCAGACGATTGACGACATCTTCAAGTACCTGGAGAGCGAGGACCGGCTCGGCGTTGTCGAGCAGACGCTCGAGTGGTCTCACGCCGCGCCGACCTGCCCGGACACGCTCTGTGCGCCTTTTCCTCTCTCTCTCTCTACAACACCTGCCTGGCTGCTGCTGATCAGTGGAGGATGGCTGCTCTCGCAGGGTGCTACCCGTTCACCGACCGCGACCCGTTCATCCTGCACCAAGCGCCGCACGTCTACTTCATTGGCAACCAGCCCGCATTCTCTACACGGTTAGTTGAAGGCAGTGACGGCAAGAAGGTGCGCATTGTGCTCGTGCCTAGGTTCAAGGAGACTGGCGAGCTCGTGCTCGTCAACACCGCGACCCTTGAGGTCAAGGTCAGGTCATTTGAGGCGCTCAATGGATAGGCTTGTGTGTGCTGTGTGTAGTGTATCATCAGTAGCTTGCAAACCTCTGCTTCAGGATTTGGCTTAAGGCAGGCGGGGACAGAGCCTCACCCACCACCTTTGCAGCTGCTCCAGCTCGCATATGATGTGCTCACTGATACTGGGCCTTGCCTTGCTCTCTGGAATGGCTGGAGGGCCCTCTGAAGGTCTGCTGAGTATGTGAGCGTCCCCATTGTAAAGGGTTAGCAGGGCAACAGGTCCAGCAGCTCTGTGCGCCCCCCTCTTTCCCTTGACCGCACAGTGGCAGTCAGTCTGCCTCTGCTGGACCGGGTCATGTACCGGGTCATGTAGGTCTGAGCAGCTCTGAATGTGCTCTTCCCTAACAGCAGTTTCAAGCGTGGTCACAGCAGAAATAGGTGGGAGAGACCTGACCTTGTTGCCTCAGGCCAGGGGGCCTCCTCCTTGTAATCAACCTGGCCTACAACTGCATGGCACTGTTCTACACGTACTGTTGGCCCCCTGTGCAAGTGGGCCAGCCCCTAGGGCAAGGTCTTGGCGCAGCCAGATCTTGAGAATTGGGCCCGTCCCAGCCTGACTGGGCTGGACCCTCCTCTGGCTCCTGGGGACCAACTCTTTCGCACCTATGGCTCTAGGGGTAAGGGGTCCCCTGGCATACTGATTGTGCAGCACACATTCTGGACTATTTTCTGAGGTCTGTATGGAGCCAGATCTGGAGAATTGGGCCCGTACCAGCCTGACTGGGCTGGACCCTCCTCTGGCTCCTGGGGACCAACTCTTTCGCACCTATGGCTCTATGGGTACGGGGTTCCCTGGCATACTGAATGTGCAGCACACATTCTGAACTGTTTCTCACGGTCTGTATGGAGCCAGATCTTGAGAATTGGGCCGGTACCAGCCTGACTGGGCTGAACCCCCCTCTGGCTCCTGGGGACCAACTCTTTCGCACCTATGGCTCTATGGGTACGGGGTTCCCTGGCATACTGATTGTGCAGCACACATTCTGAACTATTTCTCACGGTCTGTATGGAGCCAGATCTGGAGAATTGGGCCCGTACCAGCCTGACTGGGCTGGACCCTCCTCTGGCTCCTGGGGACCAACTCTTTCGCACCTATGGCTCTAGGGGTAAGGGGTTCCCTGGCATACTGATTGTGCAGCACACATACTGAACTATTTCTCACGGTCTGTATGGAGCCAGATCTTGAGAATTGGGCCGGTACCAGCCTGACTGGGCTGGACTCTCCTCTGGCTCCTGGGGACCAACTCTTTCGCACCTATGGCTCTATGGGTACGGGGTTCCCTGGCATACTGATTGTGCAGCACACATTCTGAACTATTTCTCACGGTCTGTATGGAGCCAGATCTTGAGAATTGGGCCGGTACCAGCCTGACTGGGCTGGACTCTCCTCTGGCTCCTGGGGACCAACTCTTTCGCACCTATGGCTCTATGGGTACGGGGTTCCCTGGCATACTGATTGTGCAGCACACATTCTGAACTATTTCTCACGGTCTGTATGGAGCCAGATCTTGGGAATTGGGCCGGTACCAGCCTGACTGGGCTGGACTCTCCTCTGGCTCCTGGGGACCAACTCTTTCGCACCTATGGCTCTATGGGTACGGGGTTCCCTGGCATACTGATTGTGCAGCACACATTCTGAACTATTTCTCACGGTCTGTATGGAGCCAGATCTTGAGAATTGGGCCGGTACCAGCCTGACTGGGGTGGACTCTCCTCTGGCTCCTGGGGACCAACTCTTTCGCACCTATGGCTCTATGGGTACGGGGTTCCCTGGCATACTGATTGTGCAGCACACATTCTGAACTATTTCTCACGGTCTGTATGGAGCCAGATCTTGAGAATTGGGCCCGTACCAGCCTGACTGGGCTGAACCCTCCTCTGGCTCCTGGGGACCAACTCTTTCGCACCTATGGCTCTAGGGGTAAGGGGTCCCCTGGCATATTGATTGTGCAGCACACATTCTGAACTCTTTCTCACGGTCTGTATGGAGCCAGATCTTGAGAATTGGGCCGGTACCAGCCTGACTGGGCTGAACCCCCCTCTGGCTCCTGGGGACCAACTCTTTCGCACCTATGGCTCTATGGGTACGGGGTTCCCTGGCATACTGATTGTGCAGCACACATTCTGAACTATTTCTCACGGTCTGTATGGAGCCAGATCTTGGGAATTGGGCCGGTACCAGCCTGACTGGGCTGGACTCTCCTCTGGCTCCTGGGGACCAACTCTTTCGCACCTATGGCTCTAGGGGTAAGGGGTTCCCTGGCATACTGATTGTGCAGCACACATTCTGAACTATTTCTCACGGTCTGTATGGAGCCAGATCTTGAGAATTGGGCCGGTACCAGCCTGACTGGGCTGGACTCTCCTCTGGCTCCTGGGGACCAACTCTTTCGCACCTATGGCTCTATGGGTACGGGGTTCCCTGGCATACTGATTGTGCAGCACACATTCTGAACTATTTCTCACGGTCTGTATGGAGCCAGATCTTGAGAATTGGGCCCGTACCAGCCTGACTGGGCTGAACCCTCCTCTGGCTCCTGGGGACCAACTCTTTCGCACCTATGGCTCTATGGGTACGGGGTTCCCTGGCATACTGATTGTGCAGCACACATTCTGAACTATTTCTCACGGTCTGTATGGAGCCAGATCTTGAGAATTGGGCCGGTACCAGCCTGACTGGGCTGGACTCTCCTCTGGCTCCTGGGGACCAACTCTTTCGCACCTATGGCTCTATGGGTACGGGGTTCCCTGGCATACTGATTGTGCAGCACACATTCTGAACTATTTCTCACGGTCTGTATGGAGCCAGATCTTGAGAATTGGGCCCGTACCAGCCTGACTGGGCTGAACCCTCCTCTGGCTCCTGGGGACCAACTCTTTCGCACCTATGGCTCTAGGGGTAAGGGGTCCCCTGGCATATTGATTGTGCAGCACACATTCTGAACTATTGTCCAAGGTCTGTATGGAGCCAGATCTGGGGAATTGGGCCCGTACCAGCCTGACTAGGCTCAACCCCGGACTGGGCTGCCTTGAGCTGGGAATGGAAGCCTGCGCCTCCCCATGAGGTCCTGAGTCTACCCTGAGCACGCCTGCATGCCAGGAGAACAAATAGAAATGGCCCTCCTGGGGGGCCTTGCCAGGGGAGGGGAGCCAGGCTGGTGTCTGCTGGACCTGACCCTTGGTCAGAGCATGCACAAAGGAGTGCTCTAAATGGTTAGAGGGGTTAGAGGTACGCCAGGGCAGTACTCAGGCCTGTGGGACCTGACCTTCCCTGAGCCTACTCCAGGACTGGCCTGGAGGGAGCCAGGATTAGACTGCCTTGAGCTGGGAATGGAAGCCTGCACCTCCCCATGAGGTCCTGAGTCTACCCTGAGCACGCCTGCATGCCAGGAGAACAAATAGAAATGGCCCTCCTGGGGGGCCTTGCCAGGGGAGGGGAGCCAGGCTGGTGTCTGCTGGACCTGACCGTTGGTCAGAGCATGAACCAAGGAGTGCTCTGAATGGTTAGAGGGGTTAGAGGTACGCCAGGGCAGTACTCAGGCCTGTGGGACCTGACCTTTCCTGAGCCTGGTCCAGGACTGGCCTGGAGGGAGCCAGGACTGGACTGCCTTGAGCTGGGAATGGAAGCCTGCACCTCCTCATGAGGCCTTGAGTCTCCACTGAGCACGCCTACACACCAGGAGAACAAATAGAAATGGCCCTCCTGGGGGGCCTTGCCAGGGGAGGGGAGCCAGGCTGGTGTCTGCTGGACCTGACCGTTGGTCAGAGCATGAACCAAGGAGTGCTCTGAATGGTTAGAGGGGTTAGAGGTACGCCAGGGCAGTACTCAGGCCTGTGGGACCTGACCTTCCCTGAGCCTGGTCCAGGACTGGCCTGGAGGGAGCCAGGACTGGACTGCCTTGAGCTGGGAATGGAAGCCTGCACCTCCCCATGAGGTCCTGAGTCTACCCTGAGCACGCCTGCATGCCAGGAGAACAGATAGAAATGGCCCTCCTGGGGGGCCTTGCCAGGGGAGGGGAGCCAGGCTGGTGTCTGCTGGACCTGACCGTTGGTCAGAGCATGAACCAAGGAGTGCTCTGAATGCTTAGAGGGGTTAGAGGTACGCCAGGGCAGTACTCAGGCCTGTGGGACCTGACCTTCCCTGAGCCTGGTCCAGGACTGGCCCGGAGGGAGCCAGGACTGGACTGCCTTGAGCTGGGAATGGAAGCCTGCACCTCCCCATGAGGTCCTGAGTCTACCCTGAGCACGCCTGCATGCCAGGAGAACAAATAGAAATGGCCCTCCTGGGGGGCCTTGCCAGGGGAGTGGAGCCAGGCTGGTGTCTGCTGGACCTGACCCTTGGTCAGAGCATGCACCAAGGAGTGCTCTGAATGGTTAGAGGGGTTAGAGGTACGCCAGGGCAGTACTCAGGCCTGTGGGACCTGACCTTCCCTGAGCCTGGTCCAGGACTGGCCTGGAGGGAGCCAGGACTGGACTGCCTTGAGCTGGGAATGGAAGCCTGCACCTCCCCATGAGGTCCTGAGTCTACCCTGAGCACGCCTGCATGCCAGGAGAACAAATAGAAATGGCCCTCCTGGGGGGCCTTGCCAGGGGAGGGGAGCCAGGCTGGTGTCTGCTGGACCTGACCGTTGGTCAGAGCATGAACCAAGGAGTGCTCTGAATGCTTAGAGGGGTTAGAGGTACGCCAGGGCAGTACTCAGGCCTGTGGGACCTGACCTTCCCTGAGCCTGGTCCAGGACTGGCCCGGAGGGAGCCAGGACTGGACTGCCTTGAGCTGGGAATGGAAGCCTGCACCTCCCCATGAGGTCCTGAGTCTACCCTGAGCACGCCTGCATGCCAGGAGAACAAATAGAAATGGCCCTCCTGGGGGGCCTTGCCAGGGGAGTGGAGCCAGGCTGGTGTCTGCTGGACCTGACCCTTGGTCAGAGCATGCACCAAGGAGTGCTCTGAATGGTTAGAGGGGTTAGAGGTACGCCAGGGCAGTACTCAGGCCTGTGGGACCTGACCTTTCCTGAGCCTGGTCCAGGACTGGCCTGGAGGGAGCCAGGACTGGACCGCCTTGAGCTGGGAATGGAAGCCTGGAGGGAGCCAGGACTGGACTGCCTTGAGCTGGGAATGGAAGCCTGCACCTCCTCATGAGGTCTTGAGTCTCCACTGAGCACGCCTACACACCAGGAGAACAAATAGAAATGGCCCTCCTGGGGGGCCTTGCCAGGGGAGGGGAGCCAGGCTGGTGTCTGCTGGACCTGACCCTTGGTCAGAGCATGAACCAAGGAGTGCTCTGAATGGTTAGAGGGGTTAGAGGTACTCCAGGGCAGTACTCAGGCCTGTGGGACCTGACCTAACCTGAGCCTGGTCCAGGACTGGCCTGGAGGGAGCCAGGACTGGACTGCCTTGAGCTGGGAATGGAAGCCTGCACCTCCCCATGAGGTCCTGAGTCTACCCTGAGCACGCCTGCATGCCAGGAGAACAAATAGAAATGGCCCTCCTGGGGGGCCTTGCCAGGGGAGGGGAGCCAGGCTGGTGTCTGCTGGACCTGACCGTTGGTCAGAGCATGAACCAAGGAGTGCTCTGAATGGTTAGAGGGGTTAGAGGTACGCCAGGGCAGTACTCAGGCCTGTGGGACCTGACCTTCCCTGAGCCTACTCCAGGACTGGCCTGGAGGGAGCCAGGACTGGACTGCCTTGAGCTGGGAATGGAAGCCTGCACCTCCTCATGAGGTCTTGAGTCTCCACTGAGCACGCCTACACACCAGGAGAACAAATAGAAATGGCCCTCCTGGGGGGCCTTGCCAGGGGAGGGGAGCCAGGCTGGTGTCTGCTGGACCTGACCCTTGGCCAGAGCATGCACCAAGGAGTGCTCTGAATGGTTAGAGGGGTTAGAGGTACTCCAGGGCAGTACTCAGGCCTGTGGGACCTGACCTAACCTGAGCCTGGTCCAGGACTGGCCTGGAGGGAGCCAGGACTGGACTGCCTTGAGCTGGGAATGGAAGCCTGCACCTCCCCATGAGGTCCTGAGTCTACCCTGACCACGCCTGCATGCCAGGAGAACAAATAGAAATGGCCCTCCTGGGGGGCCTTGCCAGGGGAGTGGAGCCAGGCTGGTGTCTGCTGGACCTGACCCTTGGTCAGAGCATGCACCAAGGAGTGCTCTGAATGGTTAGAGGGGTTAGTGGTACGCCAGGGCAGTACTCAGGCCTGTGGGACCTGACCTTCCCTGAGCCTGGTCCAGGACTGGCCTGGAGGGAGCCAGGACTGGACTGCCTTGAGCTGGGAATGGAAGCCTGCACCTCCTCATGAGGTCTTGAGTCTCCACTGAGCACGCCTACACACCAGGAGAACAAATAGAAATGGCCCTCCTGGGGGGCCTTGCCAGGGGAGGGGAGCCAGGCTGGTGTCTGCTGGACCTGACCGTTGGTCAGAGCATGAACCAAGGAGTGCTCTGAATGGTTAGAGGGGTTAGAGGTACGCCAGGGCAGTACTCAGGCCTGTGGGACCTGACCTTCCCTGAGCCTGGTCCAGGACTGGCCTGGAGGGAGCCAGGACTGGACTGCCTTGAGCTGGGAATGGAAGCCTGCACCTCCCCATGAGGTCCTGAGTCTACCCTGAGCACGCCTGCATGCCAGGAGAACAAATAGAAATGGCCCTCCTGGGGGGCCTTGCCAGGGGAGTGGAGCCAGGCTGGTGTCTGCTGGACCTGACCGTTGGTCAGAGCATGAACCAAGGAGTGCTCTGAATGGTTAGAGGGGTTAGAGGTACGCCAGGGCAGTACTCAGGCCTGTGGGACCTGACCTTCCCTGAGCCTACTCCAGGACTGGCCTGGAGGGAGCCAGGACTGGACCGCCTTGAGCTGGGAATGGAAGCCTGGAGGGAGCCAGGACTGGACTGCCTTGAGCTGCACCTCCCCATGAGGTCCTGAGTCTACCCTGAGCACGCCTGCATGCCAGGAGAACAAATAGAAATGGCCCTCCTGGGGGGCCTTGCCAGGGGAGTGGAGCCAGGCTGGTGTCTGCTGGACCTGACCCTTGGTCAGAGCATGCACCAAGGAGTGCTCTGAATGGTTAGAGGGGTTAGAGGTACGCCAGGGCAGTACTCAGGCCTGTGGGACCTGACCTTTCCTGAGCCTGGTCCAGGACTGGCCTGGAGGGAGCCAGGACTGGACCGCCTTGAGCTGGGAATGGAAGCCTGGAGGGAGCCAGGACTGGACTGCCTTGAGCTGGGAATGGAAGCCTGCACCTCCTCATGAGGTCCTGAGTCTACCCTGAGCACGCCTGCATGCCAGGAGAACAAATAGAAATGGCCCTCCTGGGGGGCCTTGCCAGGGGAGGGGAGCCAGGCTGGTGTCTGCTGGACCTGACCGTTGGTCAGAGCATGAACCAAGGAGTGCTCTGAATGGTTAGAGGGGTTAGAGGTACGCCAGGGCAGTACTCAGGCCTGTGGGACCTGACCTTCCCTGAGCCTGGTCCAGGACTGGCCTGGAGGGAGCCAGGACTGGACCGCCTTGAGCTGGGAATGGAAGCCTGGAGGGAGCCAGGACTGGACTGCCTTGAGCTGGGAATGGAAGCCTGCACCACCCCATGAGGTCCTGAGTCTACCCTGAGCACGCCTGCATGCCAGGAGAACAAATAGAAATGGCCCTCCTGGGGGGCCTTGCCAGGGGAGTGGAGCCAGGCTGGTGTCTGCTGGACCTGACCGTTGGTCAGAGCATGCACCAAGGAGTGCTCTGAATGGTTAGAGGGGTTAGTGGTACGCCAGGGCAGTACTCAGGCCTGTGGGACCTGACCTTCCCTGAGCCTGGTCCAGGACTGGCCTGGAGGGAGCCAGGACTGGACTGCCTTGAGCTGGGAATGGAAGCCTGCACCTCCTCATGAGGTCTTGAGTCTCCACTGAGCACGCCTACACACCAGGAGAACAAATAGAAATGGCCCTCCTGGGGGCCTTGCCAGGGGAGGGGAGCCAGGCTGGTGTCTGCTGGACCTGACCCTTGGTCAGAGCATGAACCAAGGAGTGCTCTGAATGGTTAGAGGGGTTAGAGGTACTCCAGGGCAGTACTCAGGCCTGTGGGACCTGACCTAACCTGAGCCTGGTCCAGGACTGGCCTGGAGGGAGCCAGGACTGGACTGCCTTGAGCTGGGAATGGAAGCCTGCACCTCCCCATGAGGTCCTGAGTCTACCCTGAGCACGCCTGCATGCCAGGAGAACAAATAGAAATGGCCCTCCTGGGGGCCTTGCCAGGGGAGGGGAGCCAGGCTGGTGTCTGCTGGACCTGACCGTTGGTCAGAGCATGAACCAAGGAGTGCTCTGAATGGTTAGAGGGGTTAGAGGTACGCCAGGGCAGTACTCAGGCCTGTGGGACCTGACCTTCCCTGAGCCTACTCCAGGACTGGCCTGGAGGGAGCCAGGACTGGACCGCCTTGAGCTGGGAATGGAAGCCTGGAGGGAGCCAGGACTGGACTGCCTTGAGCTGCACCTCCCCATGAGGTCCTGAGTCTACCCTGAGCACGCCTGCATGCCAGGAGAACAAATAGAAATGGCCCTCCTGGGGGGCCTTGCCAGGGGAGTGGAGCCAGGCTGGTGTCTGCTGGACCTGACCCTTGGTCAGAGCATGCACCAAGGAGTGCTCTGAATGGTTAGAGGGGTTAGAGGTACGCCAGGGCAGTACTCAGGCCTGTGGGACCTGACCTTTCCTGAGCCTGGTCCAGGACTGGCCTGGAGGGAGCCAGGACTGGACCGCCTTGAGCTGGGAATGGAAGCCTGGAGGGAGCCAGGACTGGACTGCCTTGAGCTGGGAATGGAAGCCTGCACCTCCTCATGAGGTCTTGAGTCTCCACTGAGCACGCCTACACACCAGGAGAACAAATAGAAATGGCCCTCCTGGGGGCCTTGCCAGGGGGGGGAGCCAGCCAGGCTGGTGTCTGCTGGACCTGACCCTTGGTCAGAGCATGAACCAAGGAGTGCTCTGAATGGTTAGAGGGGTTAGAGGTACGCCAGGGCAGTACTCAGGCCTGTGGGACCTGACCTTCCCTGAGCCTACTCCAGGACTGGCCTGGAGGGAGCCAGGACTGGACTGCCTTGAGCTGGGAATGGAAGCCTGCACCTCCCCATGAGGTCCTGAGTCTACCCTGAGCACGCCTGCATGCCAGGAGAACAAATAGAAATGGCCCTCCTGGGGGCCTTGCCAGGGGAGGGGAGCCAGGCTGGTGTCTGCTGGACCTGACCGTTGGTCAGAGCATGAACCAAGGAGTGCTCTGAATGGTTAGAGGGGTTAGAGGTACGCCAGGGCAGTACTCAGGCCTGTGGGACCTGACCTTCCCTGAGCCTACTCCAGGACTGGCCTGGAGGGAGCCAGGACTGGACCGCCTTGAGCTGGGAATGGAAGCCTGGAGGGAGCCAGGACTGGACTGCCTTGAGCTGCACCTCCCCATGAGGTCCTGAGTCTACCCTGAGCACGCCTGCATGCCAGGAGAACAAATAGAAATGGCCCTCCTGGGGGGCCTTGCCAGGGGAGTGGAGCCAGGCTGGTGTCTGCTGGACCTGACCCTTGGTCAGAGCATGCACCAAGGAGTGCTCTGAATGGTTAGAGGGGTTAGAGGTACGCCAGGGCAGTACTCAGGCCTGTGGGACCTGACCTTTCCTGAGCCTGGTCCAGGACTGGCCTGGAGGGAGCCAGGACTGGACCGCCTTGAGCTGGGAATGGAAGCCTGGAGGGAGCCAGGACTGGACTGCCTTGAGCTGGGAATGGAAGCCTGCACCTCCTCATGAGGTCTTGAGTCTCCACTGAGCACGCCTACACACCAGGAGAACAAATAGAAATGGCCCTCCTGGGGGCCTTGCCAGGGGGGGGAGCCAGCCAGGCTGGTGTCTGCTGGACCTGACCCTTGGTCAGAGCATGAACCAAGGAGTGCTCTGAATGGTTAGAGGGGTTAGAGGTACGCCAGGGCAGTACTCAGGCCTGTGGGACCTGACCTTCCCTGAGCCTACTCCAGGACTGGCCTGGAGGGAGCCAGGACTGGACTGCCTTGAGCTGGGAATGGAAGCCTGCACCTCCCCATGAGGTCCTGAGTCTACCCTGAGCACGCCTGCATGCCAGGAGAACAAATAGAAATGGCCCTCCTGGGGGGCCTTGCCAGGGGAGTGGAGCCAGGCTGGTGTCTGCTGGACCTGACCCTTGGTCAGAGCATGCACCAAGGAGTGCTCTGAATGGTTAGAGGGGTTAGAGGTACGCCAGGGCAGTACTCAGGCCTGTGGGACCTGACCTTCCCTGAGCCTACTCCAGGACTGGCCTGGAGGGAGCCAGGACTGGACCGCCTTGAGCTGGGAATGGAAGCCTGGAGGGAGCCAGGACTGGACTGCCTTGAGCTGGGAATGGAAGCCTGCACCACCCCATGAGGTCCTGAGTCTACCCTGAGCACGCCTGCATGCCAGGAGAACAAATAGAAATGGCCCTCCTGGGGGGCCTTGCCAGGGGAGTGGAGCCAGGCTGGTGTCTGCTGGACCTGACCGTTGGTCAGAGCATGCACCAAGGAGTGCTCTGAATGGTTAGAGGGGTTAGTGGTACGCCAGGGCAGTACTCAGGCCTGTGGGACCTGACCTTCCCTGAGCCTGGTCCAGGACTGGCCTGGAGGGAGCCAGGACTGGACTGCCTTGAGCTGGGAATGGAAGCCTGCACCTCCTCATGAGGTCTTGAGTCTCCACTGAGCACGCCTACACACCAGGAGAACAAATAGAAATGGCCCTCCTGGGGGGCCTTGCCAGGGGAGGGGAGCCAGGCTGGTGTCTGCTGGACCTGACCGTTGGTCAGAGCATGAACCAAGGAGTGCTCTGAATGGTTAGAGGGGTTAGAGGTACTCCAGGGCAGTACTCAGGCCTGTGGGACCTGACCTAACCTGAGCCTGGTCCAGGACTGGCCTGGAGGGAGCCAGGACTGGACTGCCTTGAGCTGGGAATGGAAGCCTGCACCTCCCCATGAGGTCCTGAGTCTACCCTGAGCACGCCTGCATGCCAGGAGAACAAATAGAAATGGCCCTCCTGGGGGCCTTGCCAGGGGAGTGGAGCCAGGCTGGTGTCTGCTGGACCTGACCCTTGGTCAGAGCATGCACCAAGGAGTGCTCTGAATGGTTAGAGGGGTTAGAGGTACGCCAGGGCAGTACTCAGGCCTGTGGGACCTGACCTTTCCTGAGCCTGGTCCAGGACTGGCCTGGAGGGAGCCAGGACTGGACCGCCTTGAGCTGGGAATGGAAGCCTGGAGGGAGCCAGGACTGGACTGCCTTGAGCTGGGAATGGAAGCCTGCACCTCCTCATGAGGTCTTGAGTCTCCACTGAGCACGCCTACACACCAGGAGAACAAATAGAAATGGCCCTCCTGGGGGGCCTTGCCAGGGGAGGGGAGCCAGCCAGGCTGGTGTCTGCTGGACCTGACCCTTGGTCAGAGCATGAACCAAGGAGTGCTCTGAATGGTTAGAGGGGTTAGAGGTACGCCAGGGCAGTACTCAGGCCTGTGGGACCTGACCTTCCCTGAGCCTACTCCAGGACTGGCCTGGAGGGAGCCAGGACTGGACCGCCTTGAGCTGGGAATGGAAGCCTGGAGGGAGCCAGGACTGGACTGCCTTGAGCTGGGAATGGAAGCCTGCACCACCCCATGAGGTCCTGAGTCTACCCTGAGCACGCCTGCATGCCAGGAGAACAAATAGAAATGGCCCTCCTGGGGGGCCTTGCCAGGGGAGTGGAGCCAGGCTGGTGTCTGCTGGACCTGACCCTTGGTCAGAGCATGCACCAAGGAGTGCTCTGAATGGTTAGAGGGGTTAGAGGTACGCCAGGGCAGTACTCAGGCCTGTGGGACCTGACCTTTCCTGAGCCTGGTCCAGGACTGGCCTGGAGGGAGCCAGGACTGGACCGCCTTGAGCTGGGAATGGAAGCCTGGAGGGAGCCAGGACTGGACTGCCTTGAGCTGGGAATGGAAGCCTGCACCTCCTCATGAGGTCTTGAGTCTCCACTGAGCACGCCTACACACCAGGAGAACAAATAGAAATGGCCCTCCTGGGGGGCCTTGCCAGGGGAGGGGAGCCAGCCAGGCTGGTGTCTGCTGGACCTGACCCTTGGTCAGAGCATGAACCAAGGAGTGCTCTGAATGGTTAGAGGGGTTAGAGGTACGCCAGGGCAGTACTCAGGCCTGTGGGACCTGACCTTCCCTGAGCCTACTCCAGGACTGGCCTGGAGGGAGCCAGGACTGGACTGCCTTGAGCTGGGAATGGAAGCCTGCACCTCCCCATGAGGTCCTGAGTCTACCCTGAGCACGCCTGCATGCCAGGAGAACAAATAGAAATGGCCCTCCTGGGGGGCCTTGCCAGGGGAGTGGAGCCAGGCTGGTGTCTGCTGGACCTGACCCTTGGTCAGAGCATGCACCAAGGAGTGCTCTGAATGGTTAGAGGGGTTAGAGGTACGCCAGGGCAGTACTCAGGCCTGTGGGACCTGACCTTCCCTGAGCCTACTCCAGGACTGGCCTGGAGGGAGCCAGGACTGGACCGCCTTGAGCTGGGAATGGAAGCCTGGAGGGAGCCAGGACTGGACTGCCTTGAGCTGGGAATGGAAGCCTGCACCACCCCATGAGGTCCTGAGTCTACCCTGAGCACGCCTGCATGCCAGGAGAACAAATAGAAATGGCCCTCCTGGGGGGCCTTGCCAGGGGAGTGGAGCCAGGCTGGTGTCTGCTGGACCTGACCGTTGGGCAGAGCATGCACCAAGGAGTGCTCTGAATGGTTAGAGGGGTTAGTGGTACGCCAGGGCAGTACTCAGGCCTGTGGGACCTGACCTTCCCTGAGCCTGGTCCAGGACTGGCCTGGAGGGAGCCAGGACTGGACTGCCTTGAGCTGGGAATGGAAGCCTGCACCTCCTCATGAGGTCTTGAGTCTCCACTGAGCACGCCTACACACCAGGAGAACAAATAGAAATGGCCCTCCTGGGGGCCTTGCCAGGGGAGGGGAGCCAGGCTGGTGTCTGCTGGACCTGACCGTTGGTCAGAGCATGAACCAAGGAGTGCTCTGAATGGTTAGAGGGGTTAGAGGTACTCCAGGGCAGTACTCAGGCCTGTGGGACCTGACCTAACCTGAGCCTGGTCCAGGACTGGCCTGGAGGGAGCCAGGACTGGACTGCCTTGAGCTGGGAATGGAAGCCTGCACCTCCCCATGAGGTCCTGAGTCTACCCTGAGCACGCCTGCATGCCAGGAGAACAAATAGAAATGGCCCTCCTGGGGGGCCTTGCCAGGGGAGGGGAGCCAGGCTGGTGTCTGCTGGACCTGACCGTTGGTCAGAGCATGAACCAAGGAGTGCTCTGAATGGTTAGAGGGGTTAGAGGTACGCCAGGGCAGTACTCAGGCCTGTGGGACCTGACCTTCCCTGAGCCTACTCCAGGACTGGCCTGGAGGGAGCCAGGACTGGACCGCCTTGAGCTGGGAATGGAAGCCTGGAGGGAGCCAGGACTGGACTGCCTTGAGCTGCACCTCCCCATGAGGTCCTGAGTCTACCCTGAGCACGCCTGCATGCCAGGAGAACAAATAGAAATGGCCCTCCTGGGGGGCCTTGCCAGGGGAGTGGAGCCAGGCTGGTGTCTGCTGGACCTGACCGTTGGTCAGAGCATGCACCAAGGAGTGCTCTGAATGGTTAGAGGGGTTAGAGGTACGCTAGGGCAGTACTCAGGCCTGTGGGACCTGACCTTTCCTGAGCCTGGTCCAGGACTGGCCTGGAGGGAGCCAGGACTGGACCGCCTTGAGCTGGGAATGGAAGCCTGGAGGGAGCCAGGACTGGACTGCCTTGAGCTGGGAATGGAAGCCTGCACCTCCTCATGAGGTCTTGAGTCTCCACTGAGCACGCCTACACACCAGGAGAACAAATAGAAATGGCCCTCCTGGGGGGCCTTGCCAGGGGAGGGGAGCCAGCCAGGCTGGTGTCTGCTGGACCTGACCCTTGGTCAGAGCATGAACCAAGGAGTGCTCTGAATGGTTAGAGGGGTTAGAGGTACGCCAGGGCAGTACTCAGGCCCGTGGGACCTGACCTTCCCTGAGCCTACTCCAGGACTGGCCTGGAGGGAGCCAGGACTGGACTGCCTTGAGCTGGGAATGGAAGCCTGCACCTCCCCATGAGGTCCTGAGTCTACCCTGAGCACGCCTGCATGCCAGGAGAACAAATAGAAATGGCCCTCCTGGGGGGCCTTGCCAGGGGAGTGGAGCCAGGCTGGTGTCTGCTGGACCTGACCCTTGGTCAGAGCATGCACCAAGGAGTGCTCTGAATGGTTAGAGGGGTTAGAGGTACGCCAGGGCAGTACTCAGGCCTGTGGGACCTGACCTTCCCTGAGCCTACTCCAGGACTGGCCTGGAGGGAGCCAGGACTGGACCGCCTTGAGCTGGGAATGGAAGCCTGGAGGGAGCCAGGACTGGACTGCCTTGAGCTGGGAATGGAAGCCTGCACCTCCCCATGAGGTCCTGAGTCTACCCTGAGCACGCCTGCATGCCAGGAGAACAAATAGAAATGGCCCTCCTGGGGGGCCTTGCCAGGGGAGGGGAGCCAGGCTGGTGTCTGCTGGACCTGACCGTTGGTCAGAGCATGAACCAAGGAGTGCTCTGAATGGTTAGAGGGGTTAGAGGTACGCCAGGGCAGTACTCAGGCCTGTGGGACCTGACCTTCCCTGAGCCTACTCCAGGACTGGCCTGGAGGGAGCCAGGACTGGACCGCCTTGAGCTGGGAATGGAAGCCTGGAGGGAGCCAGGACTGGACTGCCTTGAGCTGGGAATGGAAGCCTGCACCTCCTCATGAGGTCTTGAGTCTCCACTGAGCACGCCTACACACCAGGAGAACAAATAGAAATGGCCCTCCTGGGGGGCCTTGCCAGGGGAGGGGAGCCAGCCAGGCTGGTGTCTGCTGGACCTGACCCTTGGTCAGAGCATGAACCAAGGAGTGCTCTGAATGGTTAGAGGGGTTAGAGGTACGCCAGGGCAGTACTCAGGCCCGTGGGACCTGACCTTCCCTGAGCCTACTCCAGGACTGGCCTGGAGGGAGCCAGGACTGGACTGCCTTGAGCTGGGAATGGAAGCCTGCACCTCCCCATGAGGTCCTGAGTCTACCCTGAGCACGCCTGCATGCCAGGAGAACAAATAGAAATGGCCCTCCTGGGGGGCCTTGCCAGGGGAGTGGAGCCGGGCTGGTGTCTGCTGGACCTGACCCTTGGTCAGAGCATGCACCAAGGAGTGCTCTGAATGGTTAGAGGGGTTAGAGGTACGCCAGGGCAGTACTCAGGCCTGTGGGACCTGACCTTCCCTGAGCCTACTCCAGGACTGGCCTGGAGGGAGCCAGGACTGGACCGCCTTGAGCTGGGAATGGAAGCCTGGAGGGAGCCAGGACTGGACTGCCTTGAGCTGGGAATGGAAGCCTGCACCACCCCATGAGGTCCTGAGTCTACCCTGAGCACGCCTGCATGCCAGGAGAACAAATAGAAATGGCCCTCCTGGGGGCCTTGCCAGGGGAGTGGAGCCAGGCTGGTGTCTGCTGGACCTGACCGTTGGTCAGAGCATGCACCAAGGAGTGCTCTGAATGGTTAGAGGGGTTAGTGGTACGCCAGGGCAGTACTCAGGCCTGTGGGACCTGACCTTCCCTGAGCCTGGTCCAGGACTGGCCTGGAGGGAGCCAGGACTGGACTGCCTTGAGCTGGGAATGGAAGCCTGCACCTCCTCATGAGGTCTTGAGTCTCCACTGAGCACGCCTACACACCAGGAGAACAAATAGAAATGGCCCTCCTGGGGGGCCTTGCCAGGGGAGGGGAGCCAGGCTGGTGTCTGCTGGACCTGACCCTTGGTCAGAGCATGCACCAAGGAGTGCTCTGAATGGTTAGAGGGGTTAGAGGTACTCCAGGGCAGTACTCAGGCCTGTGGGACCTGACCTAACCTGAGCCTGGTCCAGGACTGGCCTGGAGGGAGCCAGGACTGGACTGCCTTGAGCTGGGAATGGAAGCCTGCACCTCCCCATGAGGTCCTGAGTCTACCCTGAGCACGCCTGCATGCCAGGAGAACAAATAGAAATGGCCCTCCTGGGGGGCCTTGCCAGGGGAGGGGAGCCAGGCTGGTGTCTGCTGGACCTGACCGTTGGTCAGAGCATGAACCAAGGAGTGCTCTGAATGGTTAGAGGGGTTAGAGGTACGCCAGGGCAGTACTCAGGCCTGTGGGACCTGACCTTCCCTGAGCCTGGTCCAGGACTGGCCTGGAGGGAGCCAGGACTGGACCGCCTTGAGCTGGGAATGGAAGCCTGGAGGGAGCCAGGACTGGACTGCCTTGAGCTGCACCTCCCCATGAGGTCCTGAGTCTACCCTGAGCACGCCTGCATGCCAGGAGAACAAATAGAAATGGCCCTCCTGGGGGGCCTTGCCAGGGGAGTGGAGCCAGGCTGGTGTCTGCTGGACCTGACCCTTGGTCAGAGCATGCACCAAGGAGTGCTCTGAATGGTTAGAGGGGTTAGAGGTACGCTAGGGCAGTACTCAGGCCTGTGGGACCTGACCTTTCCTGAGCCTGGTCCAGGACTGGCCTGGAGGGAGCCAGGACTGGACCGCCTTGAGCTGGGAATGGAAGCCTGGAGGGAGCCAGGACTGGACTGCCTTGAGCTGGGAATGGAAGCCTGCACCTCCTCATGAGGTCTTGAGTCTCCACTGAGCACGCCTACACACCAGGAGAACAAATAGAAATGGCCCTCCTGGGGGGCCTTGCCAGGGGAGGGGAGCCAGCCAGGCTGGTGTCTGCTGGACCTGACCCTTGGTCAGAGCATGAACCAAGGAGTGCTCTGAATGGTTAGAGGGGTTAGAGGTACGCCAGGGCAGTACTCAGGCCTGTGGGACCTGACCTTCCCTGAGCCTACTCCAGGACTGGCCTGGAGGGAGCCAGGACTGGACTGCCTTGAGCTGGGAATGGAAGCCTGCACCTCCCCATGAGGTCCTGAGTCTACCCTGAGCACGCCTGCATGCCAGGAGAACAGATAGAAATGGCCCTCCTGGGGGGCCTTGCCAGGGGAGGGGAGCCAGGCTGGTGTCTGCTGGACCTGACCGTTGGTCAGAGCATGAACCAAGGAGTGCTCTGAATGGTTAGAGGGGTTAGAGGTACGCCAGGGCAGTACTCAGGCCTGTGGGACCTGACCTTCCCTGAGCCTACTCCAGGACTGGCCTGGAGGGAGCCAGGACTGGACTGCCTTGAGCTGGGAATGGAAGCCTGCACCTCCCCATGAGGTCCTGAGTCTACCCTGAGCACGCCTGCATGCCAGGAGAACAAATAGAAATGGCCCTCCTGGGGGCCTTGCCAGGGGAGTGGAGCCAGGCTGGTGTCTGCTGGACCTGACCCTTGGTCAGAGCATGCACCAAGGAGTGCTCTGAATGGTTAGAGGGGTTAGAGGTACGCCAGGGCAGTACTCAGGCCTGTGGGACCTGACCTTCCCTGAGCCTACTCCAGGACTGGCCTGGAGGGAGCCAGGACTGGACCGCCTTGAGCTGGGAATGGAAGCCTGGAGGGAGCCAGGACTGGACTGCCTTGAGCTGGGAATGGAAGCCTGCACCACCCCATGAGGTCCTGAGTCTACCCTGAGCACGCCTGCATGCCAGGAGAACAAATAGAAATGGCCCTCCTGGGGGGCCTTGCCAGGGGAGGGGAGCCAGCCAGGCTGGTGTCTGCTGGACCTGACCCCTGGTCAGAGCATGAACCAAGGAGTGCTCTGAATGGTTAGAGGGGTTAGTGGTACGCCAGGGCAGTACTCAGGCCTGTGGGACCTGACCTTCCCTGAGCCTGGTCCAGGACTGGCCTGGAGGGAGCCAGGACTGGACTGCCTTGAGCTGGGAATGGAAGCCTGCACCTCCTCATGAGGTCTTGAGTCTCCACTGAGCACGCCTACACACCAGGAGAACAAATAGAAATGGCCCTCCTGGGGGGCCTTGCCAGGGGAGGGGAGCCAGGCTGGTGTCTGCTGGACCTGACCCTTGGTCAGAGCATGAACCAAGGAGTGCTCTGAATGGTTAGAGGGGTTAGAGGTACTCCAGGGCAGTACTCAGGCCTGTGGGACCTGACCTAACCTGAGCCTGGTCCAGGACTGGCCTGGAGGGAGCCAGGACTGGACTGCCTTGAGCTGGGAATGGAAGCCTGCACCTCCCCATGAGGTCCTGAGTCTACCCTGAGCACGCCTGCATGCCAGGAGAACAAATAGAAATGGCCCTCCTGGGGGGCCTTGCCAGGGGAGGGGAGCCAGGCTGGTGTCTGCTGGACCTGACTCCCTCACTACACTGTGCGCTCTGCGCTTCTCTTCCTTGCTTTTTTCTCCCCATCATCGGCATCTCTGTCATTTCTCAACCTCTTGCGCTCGTTTCTTCTGTGTCTAGCACCTCTCCTCCTCCTACACACCCTCCACCCCCTCCAACAACAACACCACCCTTGGGCAGCGGGTAGCTGACCGGTCAACATGGGTCTGTAGAAGGCCTCCGGCAAGTTGAAACTGGAATCTCTCTCTCTCTCTCTCTCTCTGACCCTTGGTCAGAGCATGCACCAAGGAGTGCTCTAAATGGTTAGAGGGGTTAGAGGTACGCCAGGGCAGTACTCAGGCCTGTGGGACCTGACCTTCCCTGAGCCTGGTCCAGGACTGGCCTGGAGGGAGCCAGGACTGGACTGCCTTGAGCTGGGAATGGAAGCCTGCACCTCCCCATGAGGTCCTGAGTCTACCCTGAGCACGCCTGCATGCCAGGAGAACAAATAGAAATGGCCCTCCTGGGGGGCCTTGCCAGGGGAGGGGAGCCAGGCTGGTGTCTGCTGGACCTGACCCTTGGTCAGAGCATGAACCAAGGAGTGCTCTGAATGGTTAGAGGGGTTAGAGGTACGCCAGGGCAGTACTCAGGCCTGTGGGACCTGACCTTCCCTGAGCCTACTCCAGGACTGGCCTGGAGGGAGCCAGGACTGGACTGCCTTGAGCTGGGAATGGAAGCCTGCACCTCCCCATGAGGTCCTGAGTCTACCCTGAGCACGCCTGCATGCCAGGAGAACAAATAGAAATGGCCCTCCTGGGGGGCCTTGCCAGGGGAGTGGAGCCAGGCTGGTGTCTGCTGGACCTGACCGTTGGTCAGAGCATGCACCAAGGAGTGCTCTGAATGGTTAGAGGGGTTAGTGGTACGCCAGGGCAGTACTCAGGCCTGTGGGACCTGACCTTCCCTGAGCCTGGTCCAGGACTGGCCTGGAGGGAGCCAGGACTGGACTGCCTTGAGCTGGGAATGGAAGCCTGCACCTCCTCATGAGGTCTTGAGTCTCCACTGAGCACGCCTACACACCAGGAGAACAAATAGAAATGGCCCTCCTGGGGGGCCTTGCCAGGGGAGGGGAGCCAGGCTGGTGTCTGCTGGACCTGACCCTTGGTCAGAGCATGAACCAAGGAGTGCTCTGAATGGTTAGAGGGGTTAGAGGTACTCCAGGGCAGTACTCAGGCCTGTGGGACCTGACCTAACCTGAGCCTGGTCCAGGACTGGCCTGGAGGGAGCCAGGACTGGACTGCCTTGAGCTGGGAATGGAAGCCTGCACCTCCCCATGAGGTCCTGAGTCTACCCTGAGCACGCCTGCATGCCAGGAGAACAAATAGAAATGGCCCTCCTGGGGGGCCTTGCCAGGGGAGGGGAGCCAGGCTGGTGTCTGCTGGACCTGACCCTTGGTCAGAGCATGCACCAAGGAGTGCTCTGAATGGTTAGAGGGGTTAGAGGTACGCTAGGGCAGTACTCAGGCCTGTGGGACCTGACCTTCCCTGAGCCTGGTCCAGGACTGGCCTGGAGGGAGCCAGGACTGGACCGCCTTGAGCTGGGAATGGAAGCCTGGAGGGAGCCAGGACTGGACTGCCTTGAGCTGGGAATGGAAGCCTGCACCACCCCATGAGGTCCTGAGTCTACCCTGAGCACGCCTGCATGCCAGGAGAACAAATAGAAATGGCCCTCCTGGGGGGCCTTGCCAGGGGAGTGGAGCCAGGCTGGTGTCTGCTGGACCTGACCCTTGGTCAGAGCATGCACCAAGGAGTGCTCTGAATGGTTAGAGGGGTTAGAGGTACGCCAGGGCAGTACTCAGGCCTGTGGGACCTGACCTTTCCTGAGCCTGGTCCAGGACTGGCCTGGAGGGAGCCAGGACTGGACCGCCTTGAGCTGGGAATGGAAGCCTGGAGGGAGCCAGGACTGGACTGCCTTGAGCTGGGAATGGAAGCCTGCACCTCCTCATGAGGTCTTGAGTCTCCACTGAGCACGCCTACACACCAGGAGAACAAATAGAAATGGCCCTCCTGGGGGCCTTGCCAGGGGAGGGGGAGCCAGCCAGGCTGGTGTCTGCTGGACCTGACCCTTGGTCAGAGCATGAACCAAGGAGTGCTCTGAATGGTTAGAGGGGTTAGAGGTACGCCAGGGCAGTACTCAGGCCTGTGGGACCTGACCTTCCCTGAGCCTACTCCAGGACTGGCCTGGAGGGAGCCAGGACTGGACCGCCTTGAGCTGGGAATGGAAGCCTGCACCTCCCCATGAGGTCCTGAGTCTACCCTGAGCACGCCTGCATGCCAGGAGAACAGATAGAAATGGCCCTCCTGGGGGGCCTTGCCAGGGGAGGGGAGCCAGGCTGGTGTCTGCTGGACCTGACCCTTGGTCAGAGCATGAACCAAGGAGTGCTCTGAATGGTTAGAGGGGTTAGAGGTACTCCAGGGCAGTACTCAGGCCTGTGGGACCTGACCTAACCTGAGCCTGGTCCAGGACTGGCCTGGAGGGAGCCAGGACTGGACTGCCTTGAGCTGGGAATGGAAGCCTGCACCTCCCCATGAGGTCCTGAGTCTACCCTGAGCACGCCTGCATGCCAGGAGAACAAATAGAAATGGCCCTCCTGGGGGGCCTTGCCAGGGGAGTGGAGCCAGGCTGGTGTCTGCTGGACCTGACCCTTGGTCAGAGCATGCACCAAGGAGTGCTCTGAATGGTTAGAGGGGTTAGAGGTACGCCAGGGCAGTACTCAGGCCTGTGGGACCTGACCTTTCCTGAGCCTGGTCCAGGACTGGCCTGGAGGGAGCCAGGACTGGACCGCCTTGAGCTGGGAATGGAAGCCTGGAGGGAGCCAGGACTGGACTGCCTTGAGCTGGGAATGGAAGCCTGCACCTCCTCATGAGGTCTTGAGTCTCCACTGAGCACGCCTACACACCAGGAGAACAAATAGAAATGGCCCTCCTGGGGGGCCTTGCCAGGGGAGGGGAGCCAGCCAGGCTGGTGTCTGCTGGACCTGACCCTTGGTCAGAGCATGAACCAAGGAGTGCTCTGAATGGTTAGAGGGGTTAGAGGTACGCCAGGGCAGTACTCAGGCCTGTGGGACCTGACCTTCCCTGAGCCTGGTCCAGGACTGGCCTGGAGGGAGCCAGGACTGGACTGCCTTGAGCTGGGAATGGAAGCCTGCACCTCCCCATGAGGTCCTGAGTCTACCCTGAGCACGCCTGCATGCCAGGAGAACAGATAGAAATGGCCCTCCTGGGGGGCCTTGCCAGGGGAGGGGAGCCAGGCTGGTGTCTGCTGGACCTGACCCTTGGCCAGAGCATGCACCAAGGAGTGCTCTGAATGGTTAGAGGGGTTAGAGGTACTCCAGGGCAGTACTCAGGCCTGTGGGACCTGACCTTCCCTGAGCCTACTCCAGGACTGGCCTGGAGGGAGCCAGGACTGGACTGCCTTGAGCTGGGAATGGAAGCCTGCACCTCCCCATGAGGTCCTGAGTCTACCCTGAGCACGCCTGCATGCCAGGAGAACAAATAGAAATGGCCCTCCTGGGGGGCCTTGCCAGGGGAGTGGAGCCAGGCTGGTGTCTGCTGGACCTGACCCTTGGTCAGAGCATGCACCAAGGAGTGCTCTGAATGGTTAGAGGGGTTAGAGGTACGCCAGGGCAGTACTCAGGCCTGTGGGACCTGACCTTCCCTGAGCCTACTCCAGGACTGGCCTGGAGGGAGCCAGGACTGGACCGCCTTGAGCTGGGAATGGAAGCCTGGAGGGAGCCAGGACTGGACTGCCTTGAGCTGGGAATGGAAGCCTGCACCTCCCCATGAGGTCCTGAGTCTACCCTGAGCACGCCTGCATGCCAGGAGAACAAATAGAAATGGCCCTCCTGGGGGCCTTGCCAGGGGAGTGGAGCCAGGCTGGTGTCTGCTGGACCTGACCCTTGGTCAGAGCATGCACCAAGGAGTGCTCTGAATGGTTAGAGGGGTTAGAGGTACGCCAGGGCAGTACTCAGGCCTGTGGGACCTGACCTTCCCTGAGCCTGGTCCAGGACTGGCCTGGAGGGAGCCAGGACTGGACTGCCTTGAGCTGGGAATGGAAGCCTGCACCTCCCCATGAGGTCCTGAGTCTACCCTGAGCACGCCTGCATGCCAGGAGAACAGATAGAAATGGCCCTCCTGGGGGGCCTTGCCAGGGGAGGGGAGCCAGCCAGGCTGGTGTCTGCTGGACCTGACCCTTGGTCAGAGCATGAACCAAGGAGTGCTCTGAATGGTTAGAGGGGTTAGAGGTACGCCAGGGCAGTACTCAGGCCTGTGGGACCTGACCTTCCCTGAGCCTGGTCCAGGACTGGCCTGGAGGGAGCCAGGACTGGACTGCCTTGAGCTGGGAATGGAAGCCTGCACCTCCCCATGAGGTCCTGAGTCTACCCTGAGCACGCCTGCATGCCAGGAGAACAGATAGAAATGGCCCTCCTGGGGGGCCTTGCCAGGGGAGGGGAGCCAGGCTGGTGTCTGCTGGACCTGACCCTTGGCCAGAGCATGCACCAAGGAGTGCTCTGAATGGTTAGAGGGGTTAGAGGTACTCCAGGGCAGTACTCAGGCCTGTGGGACCTGACCTTCCCTGAGCCTACTCCAGGACTGGCCTGGAGGGAGCCAGGACTGGACTGCCTTGAGCTGGGAATGGAAGCCTGCACCTCCCCATGAGGTCCTGAGTCTACCCTGAGCACGCCTGCATGCCAGGAGAACAGATAGAAATGGCCCTCCTGGGGGGCCTTGCCAGGGGAGGGGAGCCAGGCTGGTGTCTGCTGGACCTGACCCTTGGCCAGAGCATGCACCAAGGAGTGCTCTGAATGGTTAGAGGGGTTAGAGGTACTCCAGGGCAGTACTCAGGCCTGTGGGACCTGACCTTCCCTGAGCCTACTCCAGGACTGGCCTGGAGGGAGCCAGGACTGGACCGCCTTGAGCTGGGAATGGAAGCCTGGAGGGAGCCAGGACTGGACTGCCTTGAGCTGGGAATGGAAGCCTGCACCTCCCCATGAGGTCCTGAGTCTACCCTGAGCACGCCTGCATGCCAGGAGAACAAATAGAAATGGCCCTCCTGGGGGGCCTTGCCAGGGGAGTGGAGCCAGGCTGGTGTCTGCTGGACCTGACCGTTGGTCAGAGCATGCACCAAGGAGTGCTCTGAATGGTTAGAGGGGTTAGTGGTACGCCAGGGCAGTACTCAGGCCTGTGGGACCTGACCTTCCCTGAGCCTGGTCCAGGACTGGCCTGGAGGGAGCCAGGACTGGACTGCCTTGAGCTGGGAATGGAAGCCTGCACCTCCTCATGAGGTCTTGAGTCTCCACTGAGCACGCCTACACACCAGGAGAACAAATAGAAATGGCCCTCCTGGGGGGCCTTGCCAGGGGAGGGGAGCCAGGCTGGTGTCTGCTGGACCTGACCCTTGGTCAGAGCATGAACCAAGGAGTGCTCTGAATGGTTAGAGGGGTTAGAGGTACTCCAGGGCAGTACTCAGGCCTGTGGGACCTGACCTAACCTGAGCCTGGTCCAGGACTGGCCTGGAGGGAGCCAGGACTGGACTGCCTTGAGCTGGGAATGGAAGCCTGCACCTCCCCATGAGGTCCTGAGTCTACCCTGAGCACGCCTGCATGCCAGGAGAACAAATAGAAATGGCCCTCCTGGGGGGCCTTGCCAGGGGAGGGGAGCCAGGCTGGTGTCTGCTGGACCTGACTCCCTCACTACACTGTGCGCTCTGCGCTTCTCTTCCTTGCTTTTTTCTCGCCATCATCGGCATCTCTGTCATTTCTCAACCTCTTGCGCTCGTTTCTTCTGTGTCTAGCACCTCTCCTCCTCCTACACACCCTCCACCCCCTCCAACAACAACACCACCCTTGGGCAGCGGGTAGCTGACCGGTCAACATGGGTCTGTAGAAGGCCTCCGGCAACTTGAAACTGGAATCTCTCTCTCTCTCTCTCTCTCTGACCCTTGGTCAGAGCATGCACCAAGGAGTGCTCTAAATGGTTAGAGGGGTTAGAGGTACGCCAGGGCAGTACTCAGGCCTGTGGGACCTGACCTTCCCTGAGCCTGGTCCAGGACTGGCCTGGAGGGAGCCAGGACTGGACTGCCTTGAGCTGGGAATGGAAGCCTGCACCTCCTCATGAGGTCTTGAGTCTCCACTGAGCACGCCTACACGCCAGGAGAACAAATAGAAATGGCCCTCCTGGGGGGCCTTGCCAGGGGAGGGGAGCCAGGCTGGTGTCTGCTGGACCTGACCCTTGGTCAGAGCATGAACCAAGGAGTGCTCTGAATGGTTAGAGGGGTTAGAGGTACTCCAGGGCAGTACTCAGGCCTGTGGGACCTGACCTAACCTGAGCCTGGTCCAGGACTGGCCTGGAGGGAGCCAGGACTGGACTGCCTTGAGCTGGGAATGGAAGCCTGCACCTCCCCATGAGGTCCTGAGTCTACCCTGAGCACGCCTGCATGCCAGGAGAACAAATAGAAATGGCCCTCCTGGGGGGCCTTGCCAGGGGAGGGGAGCCAGGCTGGTGTCTGCTGGACCTGACTCCCTCACTACACTGTGCGCTCTGCGCTTCTCTTCCTTGCTTTTTTCTCGCCATCATCGGCATCTCTGTCATTTCTCAACCTCTTGCGCTCGTTTCTTCTGTGTCTAGCACCTCTCCTCCTCCTACACACCCTCCACCCCCTCCAACAACAACACCACCCTTGGGCAGCGGGTAGCTGACCGGTCAACATGGGTCTGTAGAAGGCCTCCGGCAACTTGAAACTGGAATCTCTCTCTCTCTCTCTCTCTCTGACCCTTGGTCAGAGCATGCACCAAGGAGTGCTCTAAATGGTTAGAGGGGGTTAGAGGTACGCCAGGGCAGTACTCAGGCCTGTGGGACCTGACCTTCCCTGAGCCTGGTCCAGGACTGGCCTGGAGGGAGCCAGGACTGGACTGCCTTGAGCTGGGAATGGAAGCCTGCACCTCCTCATGAGGTCTTGAGTCTCCACTGAGCACGCCTACACGCCAGGAGAACAAATAGAAATGGCCCTCCTGGGGGGCCTTGCCAGGGGAGGGGAGCCAGGCTGGTGTCTGCTGGACCTGACCCTTGGTCAGAGCATGAACCAAGGAGTGCTCTGAATGGTTAGAGGGGTTAGAGGTACGCCAGGGCAGTACTCAGGCCTGTGGGACCTGACCTAACCTGAGCCTGGTCCAGGACTGGCCTGGAGGGAGCCAGGACTGGACTGCCTTGAGCTGGCAATGGAAGCCTGCACCTCCCCATGAGGTCCTGAGTCTACCCTGAGCATGCCTGCATGCCAGGAGAACAAATAGAAATGGCCCTCCTGGGGGGCCTTGCCAGGGGTGGGGAGCCAGGCTGGTGTCTGCTGGACCTGACCCTTGGTCAGAGCATGGACCAAGGAGTGCTCTAAATGGTTAGAGGGGTTAGAGGTACGCCAGGGCAGTACTCAGGCCTGTGGGACCAGCCTGTGGGACCTGACCTTCCCTGAGCCTGGTCCAGGACTGGCCTGGAGGGAGCCAGGACTGGACTGCCTTGAGCTGGGAATGGAAGCCTGCACCTCCCCATGAGGTCCTGAGTCTACCCTGAGCACGCCTGCACGCCAGGAGAACAAATAGAAATGGCCCTCCTGGGGGGCCTTGCCAGGGGAGGGGAGCCAGGCTGGTGTCTGCTGGACCTGACCCTTGGCCAGAGCATGCACCAAGGAGTGCTCTGAATGGTTAGAGGGGTTAGAGGTACTCCAGGGCAGTACTCAGGCCTGTGGGACCTGACCTTCCCTGAGCCTACTCCAGGACTGGCCTGGAGGGAGCCAGGACTGGACTGCCTTGAGCTGGGAATGGAAGCCTGCACCTCCTCATGAGGTCTTGAGTCTCCACTGAGCACGCCTGCATGCCAGGAGAACAAATAGAAATGGCCCTCCTGGGGGGCCTTGCCAGGGGAGGGGAGCCAGGCTGGTGTTGCTCCCTCCCGGTGGTCAACATGCCCTGCCACTTTGCAGCCCAGTTTCAGACCTTCCAAAGTGTCTCTGGCCTGCAGGACCAGGCAGGAGGGGAAGACTTTCCGGCGGTCACCAAAGGTACCCTGACCTGAAGGCCAGGGGGGACCAGGGCCAGGGTGCTCCCTCCTGGTGGTCAACATGCCCTGCCACTTTGCAGCCCACTTTCAGACCTTCCAAAGTGTCTCTGGCCTGCAGGACCAGGCAGGAGGGGAAGACTTTCCAGCGGTCACCAAAGGTACCCTGACCTGAAGGCCAGGGGGGACCAGGGCCAGGGTGCTCCCTCCTGGTGGTCAACATGCCCTGCCACTTTGCAGCCCAGTTTCAGACCTTCCAAAGTGTCTCTGGCCTGCAGGACCAGGCAGGAGGGGAAGACTTTCCGGCGGTCACCAAAGGTACCCTGACCTGAAGGCCAGGGGGGACCAGGGCCAGGGTGCTCCCTCCTGGTGGTCAACATGCCCTGCCACTTTGCAGCCCACTTTCAGACCTTCCAAAGTGTCTCTGGCCTGCAGGACCAGGCAGGAGGGGAAGACTTTCCGGCAGACACCAAAGGTACCCGGACCTGAAGGCCAGGGGGGACCAGGGCCAGGGTGCTCCCTCTCGGTGGTCAACATGCCCTGCCACTTTGCAGCCCAGTTTCAGACCTTCCAAAGTGTCTCTGGCCTGCAGGACCAGGCAGGAGGGGAAGACTTTCCGGCGGTCACCAAAGGTACCCGGACCTGAAGGCCAGGGGGGACCAGGGCCAGGGTGCTCCCTCCTGGTGGTCAACATGCCCCGCCACTTTGCAGCCCAGTTTCAGACCGTCCAAAGTGTCTCTGGCCTGCAGGACCAGGCAGGAGGGGAAGACTTTCCGGCGGTCACCAAAGGTACCCTGACCTGAAGGCCAGGGGGGACCAGGGCCAGGGTGCTCCCTCCCGGTGGTCAACATGCCCTGCCACTTTGCAGCCCAGTTTCAGACCTTCCAAAGTGTCTCTGGCCTGCAGGACCAGGCAGGAGGGGAAGACTTTCCAGCAGTCACCAAAGGTACCCGGACCTGAAGGCCAGGGGGGACCAGGGCCAGGGTGCTCCCTCCTGGTGGTCAACATGCCCCGCCACTTTGCAGCCCAGTTTCAGACCGTCCAAAGTGTCTCTGGCCTGCAGGACCAGGCAGGAGGGGAAGACTTTCCAGCGGTCACCAAAGGTACCCTGACCTGAAGGCCAGGGGGGACCAGGGCCAGGGTGCTCCCTCTCAGTGGTCAACATGCCCTGCCACTTTGCAGCCCAGTTTCAGACCTTCCAAAGTGTCTCTGGCCTGCAGGACCAGGCAGGAGGGGAAGACTTTCCGGCGGTCACCAAAGGTACCCGGACCTGAAGGCCAGGGGGGACCAGGGCCAGGGTGCTCCCTCCTGGTGGTCAACATGCCCCGCCACTTTGCAGCCCAGTTTCAGACCGTCCAAAGTGTCTCTGGCCTGCAGGACCAGGCAGGAGGGGAAGACTTTCCGGCGGTCACCAAAGGTACCCTGACCTGAAGGCCAGGGGGGACCAGGGCCAGGGTGCTCCCTCCCGGTGGTCAACATGCCCTCCCACTTTGCAGCCCAGTTTCAGACCTTCCAAAGTGTCTCTGGCCTGCAGGACCAGGCAGGAGGGGAAGACTTTCCGGCGGTCACCAAAGGTACCCTGACCTGAAGGCCAGGGGGACCAGGGCCAGGGTGCTCCCTCCTGGTGGTCAACATGCCCCGCCACTTTGCAGCCCAGTTTCAGACCGTCCAAAGTGTCTCTGGCCTGCAGGACCAGGCAGGAGGGGAAGACTTTCCGGCGGTCACCAAAGGTACCCTGACCTGAAGGCCAGGGGGGACCAGGGCCAGGGTGCTCCCTCCTGGTGGTCAACATGCCCCGCCACTTTGCAGCCCAGGTTCAGACCTTCCAAAGTGTCTCTGGCCTGCAGGACCAGGCAGGAGGGGAAGACTTTCCGGCGGTCACCAAAGGTACCCTGACCTGAAGGCCAGGGGGGACCAGGGCCAGGGTGCTCCCTCCTGGTGGTCAACATGCCCTGCCACTTTGCAGCCCACTTTCAGACCTTCCAAAGTGTCTCTGGCCTGCAGGACCAGGCAGGAGGGGAAGACTTTCCGGCAGACACCAAAGGTACCCGGACCTGAAGGCCAGGGGGGACCAGGGCCAGGGTGCTCCCTCTCGGTGGTCAACATGCCCTGCCACTTTGCAGCCCAGTTTCAGACCTTCCAAAGTGTCTCTGGCCTGCAGGACCAGGCAGGAGGGGAAGACTTTCCGGCGGTCACCAAAGGTACCCGGACCTGAAGGCCAGGGGGGACCAGGGCCAGGGTGCTCCCTCCTGGTGGTCAACATGCCCCGCCACTTTGCAGCCCAGTTTCAGACCGTCCAAAGTGTCTCTGGCCTGCAGGACCAGGCAGGAGGGGAAGACTTTCCGGCGGTCACCAAAGGTACCCTGACCTGAAGGCCAGGGGGACCAGGGCCAGGGTGCTCCCTCCCGGTGGTCAACATGCCCTGCCACTTTGCAGCCCAGTTTCAGACCTTCCAAAGTGTCTCTGGCCTGCAGGACCAGGCAGGAGGGGAAGACTTTCCAGCAGTCACCAAAGGTACCCGGACCTGAAGGCCAGGGGGACCAGGGCCAGGGTGCTCCCTCCTGGTGGTCAACATGCCCCGCCACTTTGCAGCCCAGTTTCAGACCGTCCAAAGTGTCTCTGGCCTGCAGGACCAGGCAGGAGGGGAAGACTTTCCAGCGGTCACCAAAGGTACCCTGACCTGAAGGCCAGGGGGGACCAGGGCCAGGGTGCTCCCTCTCAGTGGTCAACATGCCCTGCCACTTTGCAGCCCAGTTTCAGACCTTCCAAAGTGTCTCTGGCCTGCAGGACCAGGCAGGAGGGGAAGACTTTCCGGCGGTCACCAAAGGTACCCGGACCTGAAGGCCAGGGGGACCAGGGCCAGGGTGCTCCCTCCTGGTGGTCAACATGCCCCGCCACTTTGCAGCCCAGTTTCAGACCGTCCAAAGTGTCTCTGGCCTGCAGGACCAGGCAGGAGGGGAAGACTTTCCGGCGGTCACCAAAGGTACCCTGACCTGAAGGCCAGGGGGGACCAGGGCCAGGGTGCTCCCTCCTGGTGGTCAACATGCCCTGCCACTTTGCAGCCCACTTTCAGACCTTCCAAAGTGTCTCTGGCCTGCAGGACCAGGCAGGAGGGGAAGACTTTCCGGCGGTCACCAAAGGTACCCTGACCTGAAGGCCAGGGGGGACCAGGGCCAGGGTGCTCCCTCCTGGTGGTCAACATGCCCCGCCACTTTGCAGCCCAGTTTCAGACCGTCCAAAGTGTCTCTGGCCTGCAGGACCAGGCAGGAGGGGAAGACTTTCCGGCGGTCACCAAAGGTACCCTGACCTGAAGGCCAGGGGGGACCAGGGCCAGGGTGCTCCCTCCTGGTGGTCAACATGCCCCGCCACTTTGCAGCCCAGGTTCAGACCTTCCAAAGTGTCTCTGGCCTGCAGTACCAGGCAGGAGGGGAAGACTTTCCGGCAGTCACCAAAGGTACCCGGACCTGAAGGCCAGGGGGGACCAGGGCCAGGGTGCTCCCTCCCGGTGGTCAACATGCCCTGCCACTTTGCAGCCCAGTTTCAGACCGTCCAAAATGTCTCTGGCCTGCCAGACCAGGCAGGAGGGGAAGACTTTCCGGCGGTCACCAAAGGTACCCTGACCTGAAGGCCAGGGGGGACCAGGGCCAGGGTGCTCCCTCCTGGTGGTCAACATGCCCCGCCACTTTGCAGCCCAGGTTCAGACCTTCCAAAGTGTCTCTGGCCTGCAGTACCAGGCAGGAGGGGAAGACTTTCCGGCAGTCACCAAAGGTACCCGGACCTGAAGGCCAGGGGGGACCAGGGCCAGGGTGCTCCCTCCCGGTGGTCAACATGCCCTGCCACTTTGCAGCCCAGTTTCAGACCATCCAAAGTGTCTCTGGCCTGCAAGACCAGGCAGGAGGGGAAGACTTTCCGGCGGTCACCAAAGGTACCCTGACCTGAAGGCCAGGGGGGACCAGGGCCAGGGTGCTCCCTCCCGGTGGTCAACATGCCCTCCCACTTTGCAGCCCAGTTTCCGACCTTCCAAAGTGTCTCTGGCCTGCAGGACCAGGCAGGAGGGGAAGACTTTCCGGCGGTCACCAAAGGTACCCTGACCTGAAGGCCAGGGGGGACCAGGGCCAGGGTGCTCCCTCCCGGTGGTCAACATGCCCTCCCACTTTGCAGCCCAGTTTCCGACCTTCCAAAGTGTCTCTGGCCTGCAGGACCAGGCAGGAGGGGAAGACTTTCCAGCGGTCACCAAAGGTACCCTGACCTGAAGGCCAGGGGGGGCCCAGGGCCAGGGTGCTCCCTCTCGGTGGTCAACATGCCCTGCCACTTTGCAGCCCAGTTTCAGACCTTCTAAAGTGTCTCTGGCCTGCAGGACCAGGCAGGAGGGAAGACTTTCCGGCGGTCACCAAAGGTACCCGGACCTGAAGGCCAGGGGGGACCAGGGCCAGGGTGCTCCCTCCTGGTGGTCAACATGCCCCGCCACTTTGCAGCCCAGTTTCAGACCTTCCAAAGTGTCTCTGGCCTGCAGTACCAGGCAGGAGGGGAAGACTTTCCAGCGGTCACCAAAGGTACCCGGACCTGAAGGCCAGGGGGGACCAGGGCCAGGGTGCTCCCTCCCGGTGGTCAACATGCCCTGCCACTTTGCAGCCCAGTTTCAGACCATCCAAAGTGTCTCTGGCCTGCAAGACCAGGCAGGAGGGGAAGACTTTCCGGCGGTCACCAAAGGTACCCTGACCTGAAGGCCAGGGGGGACCAGGGCCAGGGTGCTCCCTCCCGGTGGTCAACATGCCCTCCCACTTTGCAGCCCAGTTTCCGACCTTCCAAAGTGTCTCTGGCCTGCAGGACCAGGCAGGAGGGGAAGACTTTCCAGCGGTCACCAAAGGTACCCTGACCTGAAGGCCAGGGGGGACCAGGGCCAGGGTGCTCCCTCCTGGTGGGCAACATGCCCTGCCACTTTGCAGCCCAGTTTCAGACCTTCCAAAGTGTCTCTGGCCTGCAGGACCAGGCAGGAGGGGAAGACTTTCCGGCAGTCACCAAAGGTACCCGGACCTGAAGGCCAGGGGGGACCAGGGCCAGGGTGCTCCCTCCCGGTGGTCAACATGCCCTGCCACTTTGCAGCCCAGTTTCAGACCATCCAAAGTGTCTCTGGCCTGCAAGACCAGGCAGGAGGGGAAGACTTTCCGGCGGTCACCAAAGGTACCCTGACCTGAAGGCCAGGGGGGACCAGGGCCAGGGTGCTCCCTCCCGGTGGTCAACATGCCCTCCCACTTTGCAGCCCAGTTTCCGACCTTCCAAAGTGTCTCTGGCCTGCAGGACCAGGCAGGAGGGGAAGACTTTCCAGCGGTCACCAAAGGTACCCTGACCTGAAGGCCAGGGGGGACCAGGGCCAGGGTGCTCCCTCCTGGTGGTCAACATGCCCTGCCACTTTGCAGCCCAGTTTCAGACCTTCCAAAGTGTCTCTGGCCTGCAGGACCAGGCAGGAGGGGAAGACTTTCCGGCGGTCACCAAAGGTACCCTGACCTGAAGGCCAGGGGGGACCAGGGCCAGGGTGCTCCCTCCCGGTGGTCAACATGCCCTCCCACTTTGCAGCCCAGTTTCCGACCTTCCAAAGTGTCTCTGGCCTGCAGGACCAGGCAGGAGGGGAAGACTTTCCAGCGGTCACCAAAGGTACCCTGACCTGAAGGCCAGGGGGGACCAGGGCCAGGGTGCTCCCTCCTGGTGGGCAACATGCCCTGCCACTTTGCAGCCCAGTTTCAGACCTTCCAAAGTGTCTCTGGCCTGCAGGACCAGGCAGGAGGGGAAGACTTTCCGGCGGTCACCAAAGGTACCCGGACCTGAAGGCCAGGGGGGACCAGGGCCAGGGTGCTCCCTCCCGGTGGTCAACATGCCCTGCCACTTTGCAGCCCAGTTTCAGACCATCCAAAGTGTCTCTGGCCTGCAAGACCAGGCAGGAGGGGAAGACTTTCCGGCGGTCACCAAAGGTACCCTGACCTGAAGGCCAGGGGGGACCAGGGCCAGGGTGCTCCCTCCTGGTGGTCAACATGCCCCGCCACTTTGCAGCCCAGTTTCAGACCTTCCAAAGTGTCTCTGGCCTGCAGGACCAGGCAGGAGGGGAAGACTTTCCAGCGGTCACCAAAGGTACCCTGACCTGAAGGCCAGGGGGGACCAGGGCCAGGGTGCTCCCTCCTGGTGGTCAACATGCCCTGCCACTTTGCAGCCCAGTTTCAGACCTTCCAAAGTGTCTCTGGCCTGCAGGACCAGGCAGGAGGGGAAGACTTTCCGGCGGTCACCAAAGGTACCCTGACCTGAAGGCCAGGGGGGACCAGGGCCAGGGTGCTCCCTCCCGGTGGTCAACATGCCCTCCCACTTTGCAGCCCAGTTTCCGACCTTCCAAAGTGTCTCTGGCCTGCAGGACCAGGCAGGAGGGGAAGACTTTCCAGCGGTCACCAAAGGTACCCTGACCTGAAGGCCAGGGGGGACCAGGGCCAGGGTGCTCCCTCCTGGTGGTCAACATGCCCTGCCACTTTGCAGCCCAGTTTCAGACCATCCAAAGTGTCTCTGGCCTGCAAGACCAGGCAGGAGGGGAAGACTTTCCGGCGGTCACCAAAGGTACCCTGACCTGAAGGCCAGGGGGGACCAGGGCCAGGGTGCTCCCTCCCGGTGGTCAACATGCCCTCCCACTTTGCAGCCCAGTTTCCGACCTTCCAAAGTGTCTCTGGCCTGCAGGACCAGGCAGGAGGGGAAGACTTTCCAGCGGTCACCAAAGGTACCCTGACCTGAAGGCCAGGGGGGACCAGGGCCAGGGTGCTCCCTCCTGGTGGTCAACATGCCCTGCCACTTTGCAGCCCAGTTTCAGACCTTCCAAAGTGTCTCTGGCCTGCAGGACCAGGCAGGAGGGGAAGACTTTCCGGCGGTCACCAAAGGTACCCTGACCTGAAGGCCAGGGGGGACCAGGGCCAGGGTGCTCCCTCCCGGTGGTCAACATGCCCTCCCACTTTGCAGCCCAGTTTCCGACCTTCCAAAGTGTCTCTGGCCTGCAGGACCAGGCAGGAGGGGAAGACTTTCCAGCGGTCACCAAAGGTACCCTGACCTGAAGGCCAGGGGGGACCAGGGCCAGGGTGCTCCCTCCTGGTGGGCAACATGCCCTGCCACTTTGCAGCCCAGTTTCAGACCTTCCAAAGTGTCTCTGGCCTGCAGGACCAGGCAGGAGGGGAAGACTTTCCGGCGGTCACCAAAGGTACCCGGACCTGAAGGCCAGGGGGGACCAGGGCCAGGGTGCTCCCTCCCGGTGGTCAACATGCCCTGCCACTTTGCAGCCCAGTTTCAGACCATCCAAAGTGTCTCTGGCCTGCAAGACCAGGCAGGAGGGGAAGACTTTCCGGCGGTCACCAAAGGTACCCTGACCTGAAGGCCAGGGGGACCAGGGCCAGGGTGCTCCCTCCTGGTGGTCAACATGCCCCGCCACTTTGCAGCCCAGTTTCAGACCTTCCAAAGTGTCTCTGGCCTGCAGGACCAGGCAGGAGGGGAAGACTTTCCAGCGGTCACCAAAGGTACCCTGACCTGAAGGCCAGGGGGGACCAGGGCCAGGGTGCTCCCTCCTGGTGGTCAACATGCCCTGCCACTTTGCAGCCCAGTTTCAGACCTTCCAAAGTGTCTCTGGCCTGCAGGACCAGGCAGGAGGGGAAGACTTTCCGGCGGTCACCAAAGGTACCCTGACCTGAAGGCCAGGGGGGACCAGGGCCAGGGTGCTCCCTCCCGGTGGTCAACATGCCCTCCCACTTTGCAGCCCAGTTTCCGACCTTCCAAAGTGTCTCTGGCCTGCAGGACCAGGCAGGAGGGGAAGACTTTCCAGCGGTCACCAAAGGTACCCTGACCTGAAGGCCAGGGGGGACCAGGGCCAGGGTGCTCCCTCCTGGTGGGCAACATGCCCTGCCACTTTGCAGCCCAGTTTCAGACCTTCCAAAGTGTCTCTGGCCTGCAGGACCAGGCAGGAGGGGAAGACTTTCCGGCGGTCACCAAAGGTACCCGGACCTGAAGGCCAGGGGGACCAGGGCCAGGGTGCTCCCTCCCGGTGGTCAACATGCCCTGCCACTTTGCAGCCCAGTTTCAGACCATCCAAAGTGTCTCTGGCCTGCAAGACCAGGCAGGAGGGGAAGACTTTCCGGCGGTCACCAAAGGTACCCTGACCTGAAGGCCAGGGGGACCAGGGCCAGGGTGCTCCCTCCCGGTGGTCAACATGCCCTCCCACTTTGCAGCCCAGTTTCCGACCTTCCAAAGTGTCTCTGGCCTGCAGGACCAGGCAGGAGGGGAAGACTTTCCAGCGGTCACCAAAGGTACCCTGACCTGAAGGCCAGGGGGGACCAGGGCCAGGGTGCTCCCTCCTGGTGGTCAACATGCCCTGCCACTTTGCAGCCCAGTTTCAGACCTTCCAAAGTGTCTCTGGCCTGCAGGACCAGGCAGGAGGGGAAGACTTTCCGGCGGTCACCAAAGGTACCCTGACCTGAAGGCCAGGGGGGACCAGGGCCAGGGTGCTCCCTCCCGGTGGTCAACATGCCCTCCCACTTTGCAGCCCAGTTTCCGACCTTCCAAAGTGTCTCTGGCCTGCAGGACCAGGCAGGAGGGGAAGACTTTCCAGCGGTCACCAAAGGTACCCTGACCTGAAGGCCAGGGGGACCAGGGCCAGGGTGCTCCCTCCTGGTGGGCAACATGCCCTGCCACTTTGCAGCCCAGTTTCAGACCTTCCAAAGTGTCTCTGGCCTGCAGGACCAGGCAGGAGGGGAAGACTTTCCGGCGGTCACCAAAGGTACCCGGACCTGAAGGCCAGGGGGGACCAGGGCCAGGGTGCTCCCTCCCGGTGGTCAACATGCCCTGCCACTTTGCAGCCCAGTTTCAGACCATCCAAAGTGTCTCTGGCCTGCAAGACCAGGCAGGAGGGGAAGACTTTCCGGCGGTCACCAAAGGTACCCTGACCTGAAGGCCAGGGGGGACCAGGGCCAGGGTGCTCCCTCCCGGTGGTCAACATGCCCTCCCACTTTGCAGCCCAGTTTCCGACCTTCCAAAGTGTCTCTGGCCTGCAGGACCAGGCAGGAGGGGAAGACTTTCCAGCGGTCACCAAAGGTACCCTGACCTGAAGGCCAGGGGGGACCAGGGCCAGGGTGCTCCCTCCTGGTGGGCAACATGCCCTGCCACTTTGCAGCCCAGTTTCAGACCTTCCAAAGTGTCTCTGGCCTGCAGGACCAGGCAGGAGGGGAAGACTTTCCGGCGGTCACCAAAGGTACCCGGACCTGAAGGCCAGGGGGGACCAGGGCCAGGGTGCTCCCTCCCGGTGGTCAACATGCCCTGCCACTTTGCAGCCCAGTTTCAGACCTTCCAAAGTGTCTCTGGCCTGCAGGACCAGGCAGGAGGGGAAGACTTTCCGGCGGTCACCAGAGGTACCCGGACCTGAAGGCCAGGGGGGACCAGGGCCAGGGTGCTCCCTCCCGGTGGTCAACATGCCCTGCCACTTTGCAGCCCAGTTTCAGACCTTCCAAAGTGTCTCTGGCCTGCAGGACCAGGCAGGAGGGGAAGACTTTCCGGCAGTCACCAAAGGTACCCGGACCTGAAGGCCAGGGGGGACCAGGGCCAGGGTGCTCCCTCTCGGTGGTCAACATGCCCTGCCACTTTGCAGCCCAGTTTCAGACCTTCCAAAGTGTCTCTGGCCTGCAGGACCAGGCAGGAGGGGAAGACTTTCCGGCGGTCACCAAAGGTACCCGGACCTGAAGGCCAGGGGGGACCAGGGCCAGGGTGCTCCCTTCTGGTGGTCAACATGCCCCGCCACTTTGCAGCCCAGTTTCAGACCGTCCAAAGTGTCTCTGGCCTGCAGGACCAGGCAGGAGGGGAAGACTTTCCGGCGGTCACCAAAGGTACCCTGACCTGAAGGCCAGGGGGGACCAGGGCCAGGGTGCTCCCTCCCGGTGGTCAACATGCCCTGCCACTTTGCAGCCCAGTTTCAGACCTTCCAAAGTGTCTCTGGCCTGCAGGACCAGGCAGGAGGGGAAGACTTTCCGGCAGTCACCAAAGGTACCCGGACCTGAAGGCCAGGGGGGACCAGGGCCAGGGTGCTCCCTCTCGGTGGTCAACATGCCCTGCCACTTTGCAGCCCAGTTTCAGACCTTCCAAAGTGTCTCTGGCCTGCAGGACCAGGCAGGAGGGGAAGACTTTCCAGCGGTCACCAAAGGTACCCTGACCTGAAGGCCAGGGGGGACCAGGGCCAGGGTGCTCCCTCCCGGTGGTCAACATGCCCTCCCACTTTGCAGCCCAGTTTCCGACCTTCCAAAGTGTCTCTGGCCTGCAGGACCAGGCAGGAGGGGAAGACTTTCCAGCGGTCACCAAAGGTACCCTGACCTGAAGGCCAGGGGGGACCAGGGCCAGGGTGCTCCCTCCTGGTGGGCAACATGCCCTGCCACTTTGCAGCCCAGTTTCAGACCTTCCAAAGTGTCTCTGGCCTGCAGGACCAGGCAGGAGGGGAAGACTTTCCGGCGGTCACCAAAGGTACCCGGACCTGAAGGCCAGGGGGGACCAGGGCCAGGGTGCTCCCTCCCGGTGGTCAACATGCCCTGCCACTTTGCAGCCCAGTTTCAGACCATCCAAAGTGTCTCTGGCCTGCAAGACCAGGCAGGAGGGGAAGACTTTCCGGCGGTCACCAGAGGTACCCGGACCTGAAGGCCAGGGGGGACCAGGGCCAGGGTGCTCCCGCCTGGTGGTCAACATGCCCTGCCACTTTGCAGCCCAGTTTCAGACCGTCCAAAGTGTCTCTGGCCTGCAGGACCAGGCAGGAGGGGAAGACTTTCCAGCGGTCACCAAAGGTACCCTGACCTGAAGGCCAGGGGGGACCAGGGCCAGGGTGCTCCCTCCTGGTGGTCAACATGCCCTCCCACTTTGCAGCCCAGTTTCAGACCTTCCAAAGTGTCTCTGGCCTGCAGGACCAGGCAGGAGGGGAAGACTTTCCAGCGGTCACCAAAGGTACCCTGACCTGAAGGCCAGGGGGGACCAGGGCCAGGGTGCTCCCTCCTGGTGGGCAACATGCCCTGCCACTTTGCAGCCCAGTTTCAGACCTTCCAAAGTGTCTCTGGCCTGCAGGACCAGGCAGGAGGGGAAGACTTTCCGGCGGTCACCAAAGGTACCCTGACCTGAAGGCCAGGGGGGACCAGGGCCAGGGTGCTCCCTCCTGGTGGTCAACATGCCCTCCCACTTTGCAGCCCAGTTTCAGACCTTCCAAAGTGTCTCTGGCCTGCAAGACCAGGTAGGAGGGGAAGACTTTCCGGCGGTCACCAAAGGTACCCTGACCTGAAGGCCAGGGGGGACCAGGGCCAGGGTGCTCCCTCCTGGTGGTCAACATGCCCTCCCACTTTGCAGCCCAGTTTCAGACCTTCCAAAGTGTCTCTGGCCTGCAAGACCAGGTAGGAGGGGAAGACTTTCCGGCGGTCACCAAAGGTACCCTGACCTGAAGGCCAGGGGGGACCAGGGCCAGGGTGCTCCCTCCCGGTGGTCAACATGCCCTCCCACTTTGCAGCCCAGTTTCAGACCTTCCAAAGTGTCTCTGGCCTGCAGGACCAGGCAGGAGGGGAAGACTTTCCAGCGGTCACCAAAGGTACCCTGACCTGAAGGCCAGGGGGGACCAGGGCCACTGAGGCCCCCTCTGGTCATTAGGTCTGATCAGCTTTGGTGGCTGTCACAAAACCTCACCGTTTGGGCCCGTTCCAGTCTTGACAAGGGTCAACTGGAGGTGCAGGATAGGGCAGGAGAGTTACAGGGCAGGTTGATTACAGGGAGGAGGCCCCAGGGCCTGAGGCCCCCTCTGGTCACTGGGTCTGATTAGCTTTGGTGGCCGTCACAAGACCTCACCGTTTGGGCCCGTTCCAGTCTTGACAAGGGTCAACTGGAGGTGCAGGATAAGGCAGGAGAGTTACAGGGCAGGTTGATTACAGGGAGGAGGCCCCAGGCCCTCTGGCCCTTAGGTCTGATTAGCTTTGGTGGCCGTCACAAAACCTCACCACCTGGGCCGGTTCCAGTCTTGACAAGGGTCAACTGGAGGTGCAGGATAAGGCAGGAGAGTTACAGGGCAGGTTGATTACAGGGAGGAGGCCCCAGGGCCTGAGGCCCCCAGTCGGCCCACACTGCAAATCACAACAAAGAGAGAGACTGCACTGCACCCTGACTGCCTACCGGCCCCTCCTCAGAGCCCCAAAGCTGAAGGGTCCGCCCTCCCCGCCCAACAACCCACCTGCCGCCTCTCCCAGCGCACCAAGGTTGAGCCCTCCCCCTGCAGACACCCCACTGCCCTGCGAGGCCTTCTTGGCCTGGGACTGGGCGCGGAAGGTGGCCTGGATGCTGTCGAGGGACGTGTCGAGGACGAGGCCGCCGGTGATGAGGCAGGAGAGGAGGGTGTGGACCTGAGTGCGGATACGTGCAGCAGCGGTACAGGCGAAGTAAGGTGCAGAAGACGAGATGAGCAGGGCAGGAGGGAGAGGGAGAGGGAAGGGAGAGCGCAAGGTCAGCTGGGGGAGAGCGAGAGACGTGCGAGCGAGGGAGGAGACGCACCTCGTCAAAGTGGAAGATGAGGTCGAGCTCGCACACGTTCTCGAAGCACCGGTCGAGCGACTCGACAAAGACCTGCGTGCATGCGAGGTGGGTCAGCTGCGGTCGTGGCAGAAGAGGACGAGGCGAGGACAGGCGCACCTGGATGAGGTCGAGGATGCCGAGCTCCGACTCGCTCTGGTCGACCACGAACGCAAAGTACAACGTCGCGTAGTGGCGGTAGATGACGCGGAGGTCCTCCTGCTCCGAGTCGTCCTTCTCGCCGTGGTCGCCAAAGCCAAAGCCGGCGGGGAGCTCGACAAAGTTGCACTGCGAGTCGTCGCGGACCGAGACGAGGGTGTAGATGCGCTGGAGGATGGCGGCACGGGTCTTGGGGGACGACGGCTGTAAGGGGAGGGCGAGCCGATGCGAATCAGCTGGAGGTCGAGGTGGAGGGGGTCGAGGAGGGGTGACGAGGGCGCACCGAGTAGAACTTGCTGAGGCGGGGCTTGCCGCTGTTGTTGAAGATCAGGACTGTGTGCACGGGCAGGCAGCAGTCAGCGTGATGCAGCGAGGCGGGGTGACCGTGTGGGGACCATTCGAGATGAGGCGAGGCGATGAGGACGAGGGGAGCATGAGAGCGAGGCGCACCTGCATGGATCATCGAGTGGGCGGCACAGCTGGCTCCTAGGCTCCGCTACAGCCCTGCTAGGTCCTGCACACGGGCGATAGAGGGGCGAGGGGAGCCGAAGAGGCATCGGCTTGGCGAGGTTCGTCTCGGTCGGCTGTCGGGCTCTCGCTTCTGCTCCGACCAACTCCTTGAGCTGTGCACTGCTCCTCGGCACTTCCACTTCACCTGGCCGCATCATGGTCGCGCCGCAAGACGAGCCTTCGCACCGCGCCTGGGTCCACGGCGCACCGCCCTTCCCCTCGACCCTCTCGCTCGTCGACCTCGTCGCTCCCCTGCCAGCGAGCCTCGGACCCAAAGAGCTGCTCGTCGAGGTCTACGCGGCGTCGCTCAACCCGGTCGACATCCAGCTGCGCAACCTCGCCATCTTCCGCCTCCCTGCGCTTGCCGGCCCTCACGGCCTCGGTTGCGACTTTGCGGGCACTGTCGTCGGTCGCGGCAAGGATGCGTCCGACTTCGAGGTCGGCGCAGACGTTATGGGCGTCACGGCGAACCCGGTGAGGCGACTCGTGCCCGCCCTCTCCCTTTCCCTCTCACCTGCCGCCGGGGCACTGACTGACCCCTTGCGTTCCTCCCACAGCTCGCAGGCCCGAGCGGCGGCACCTTGTCACAGCTCTGCGTCATCGACCTCTCGCGCTCGACCGTCGTCCCGAAACCTGCCCACCTCTCGTGGATCCAGGCCGCCGCCCTCCCCCTCGTCTTCCTCACCGCTCGCACCGTCCTCTCTCCGCCGTACCTCGTCCTGCCGCCTCCTCCACCGCCGCCGAGCGGCATCACGGCATCTCAGACGACCCGCACGGCCCCGACGCCGACCATCGTCGTCCTCGGCGGCGCATCGGCCGTCGGGCAGCACGTCGTCCAGCTCGCGTCGAAGCGCATGGGCCTGCGCGTCGTCGCGACGTGCTCCGCGCGCAGCACCGACCTCGTGCGCTCGCTCGGCGCGCTCGAGACGGTCGACTACGCGGCGGACGACGTCGCCGAGCGGCTCGCGGCGCTGCGCCCGACCGAGGGCGAGGGCGGGTACCTCGCCATCATCGACTGCGTCGGCGGCTCGTCGCTGCTGCCCTCGGTCCCGCGCCTCCTGTCGCCCCGCACGCGCGCGCTGCCCGCCGGCGGCAGCTACACGACGATCGTCGGCGACAAGACGTCGCGCGCGGCGCTCGGCGGCTCGTTCCTGTACTTGCTGGGCTGGGCCATGCTCTGGCGCATGCTGCGCGGGTGGATGGGCTTCGGCTACCGGTACAACTGCATCAACTTCAAGAACGACGCGAGCTGGCTCGCCGAGGTGGACGACCTGACCAAGGACGACGGCTGGACCGTCTCGGTCGACGGCGAGTACGGGTTCGAGGATGTTGCCGAGGCGTTCGCGAGGGTCATCGAGGGCAAGGCGAGGGGCAAGGTGGTGATTCGGGTGCGGGAGCCGTAGCAGCAGAGTTCGGCAACGGGGCCCTTTCCTCCTCTCCTCGAGCTCGTCTCGTCGCTCTCGAGAAAGCGGTCGCAGAAAGAGAGAGCGGAAGGCGACAAGGAGAGATGTCAGGATGCACGGAAAACTGCATGGCAAGGAGAAGGGGAGGAGGAACGAGACGCTCGGCCAGCGAGGTCTACGAGGACGAGGAGGCGGTAAGGCTCGAGAAGGAGATAGAGGATGGGCGGAACGAGGAGAGACTACGAGGGTGAGACGACAATGCGCAAAGGAGAGGATGAGAGGGGACGGCACAAAGCCCGGGAGGCTAGCCCTGCTGCTCCTCCGCCCTCACCGACCGAGTCGACCCGCCGACCTGCGCCGGCGACGCCGGCCTCGACCCGCCCGGGCTCGCGCCCGCCGCCGTGAGCCCCGCGACAGGGACGCGGATCGTGTCGCTGCACACGCGCCTGTGGCTCGCGCGGCGCTCGAGGGCCGTCTGGCTGACGCCGAATCGGCGGCTCGTCTGCGAGCTCGTCGAGTTGGTGCGCGAGAGGGCCGAGAGGGGCGCCGCGAGGGAGGCCGACGAGCCCGAGCTGCTGCTGAGGCTGAGGGCCGAGAGGATGGCCGTCGGCGAGGTGACCGAGGCGTTGGACCCGGGCGAGAGCGGCGAGGTGACAGTCGCCACGGTTGGTCGTGGGCGGGACAGCTGAAGGGGAGGAAGCTGCCGAGGCGGTGCCGGCGACGACGGCGAGTTGACGACCATCGTGATCGGGCTCGAGTGGCGCGGCGCAGACGAGGGCGGCGAGGGGAGGTGGACCTGGAGCGGCGGGAGGGCGGCGCGCAGGGACGACGTGCGCAGCGGCGGGGCAAAGTGGCTGCGGCCATTGACCTGCGCCGGCAAGCCATGGGCCTCGTGCCGAGGTACGCCGGGCGGGTACAGCGCCGTCGTTGGCGACGCGGCGTCCTCGAGGTTGGCCATGTAGTGCGACGGCGACGGCGGCGGCATGGTGAACGCGCCGAACGGGACGGCCTTGCCCGACTCGGGCGCACCGAGCGTCTCGCTCGACGAGTGCGAGGCGCGGGCAGCGGACGCCGCCAGCTCGTGCTCGCCGTCGTCGGCCGCGCGCACGATGCGCACGGCCTGCGGCGACAGCCCTCGGTGGCCGACGGCCGAGCCCGGCGTCGACGTGACCGACGAGGCCTTGGTCGCGGTGCTCAGGCTCGGCGAGACGAGCGGGTCGTGGTGGGCGAGGTCGGGCGTCGAGAGCTGCGAGATCGGGTGGATCGACGACGGCGTGCGCGGGCTCGGCAGGGCGGTGTTGGCGTGCCCGTTGACGACGGACGTGCCATACGAGGCAGACGGAGGAGGAGGAGGGAAGGCGAACGGGCTGAAGCCAACGGCGGGCGTCGGCGGCGGCAGGTCGTCGTCGTCGTCGGCGGGGCGAGCCGACGTCGGCTCGGGCGGATAGTGCGGATAAGGCGGCTCGTCGCCCTCCTCGCCGCTCGCGCTGTCGCCTCGTAGCGTGCGCTCGTACGCGACGAGCTGGAACACGAGCGACAGGTTGGGCCCGACCCACTCGCTCTTCTCCTTGACGAACGAGTCTGCGATGGCGACGAGGCAGACGTCAGTGCTCTGCTCGTCGAGCATGAGTGGGCGAAGGGAAGAGAGAGAGAGGACGCACAGGTGTCGTGCATGCCCGTGCAGCCGGCCAACTCGTCCGAGTCGCGCCCCTCGGCGAGCGCCCTCGCCGCCTCGCGCATGCAGTACGCGATGACAACCGTCGCGCTGCGGCTGACGCCGCACTGGCAATGGACGAGGACGCGCTCGCCCTGCTCGCGCGCCGAGTCGAGGAACGCAAACGCGGCCTGGAACTTGTGCGCCTCGACGAGGTCGGCCTCGTCGTGGCCCCACTTGAGCCACAGGTACTCGAGCGAGGGGCGGCCCGTGCGTGCTTGGGCCGTGTAGCGCACAGAGCCCGGGCAGGACGACGTCGTTGCGGTCGTCGTCGTCGCGGTCGCGGTCGTCGCCGAGGTGGTGCTGCCGCCGGACCGGCGCAGGGACTGGCGCGAGAGGCGGCGCGACTGCTGGGGCGGCGAGGTCGAGAGGCTGCGGAGCATCGGGTCCGAGTCGGGAGGCGAGGGGAGGAAGGAGGCGGGGATGGCGGGCACGGCTGGAGGAGGTGGGGAAGGAGGGTGGAAGACGGCGTGGAGGTTGGGTGTCGAGGCCGTTGGGCGGACGAACGGCGGGCGAACGGGTGGCTGCGACGCCGCAGCGGCACCGTACGGCGAGGCCGACGAGGCGAACGTCGACGCCGGGCTCGGCTGCGCCTTTGCGGACCGAGGCTGGCCGCTCGGGGCGCCTCGTGCCGGCTCTGACGACCGCGCGCCGTCTCGCCCCGGCGTCGCGACTTGCGGGACGACGAGCGCCGCCTCGCCGTCCTCATCGTCGGTCCTCCAGGGGCACTCGACCTCCTTGGCGACGTTGAGGACGAAGCCGATGCGCCAGTCGCGCAGGACCTGGGCGTCCTTGGCGTTCTGCTCGCTGCCGAGGAAGACGCCCGGGATGATCTCGCGCGGTCCGTTAGCGTACGGGAACTCCTCGACGGCGACGTCGCCGTCGGCGGCGAGTCCTCGCTCGACCGCATCGCCGCGGATGAGCTGCACGGCCGAGGGCGCGCCGCCGCCGCCGCCGGCTGCGGGCGTCGCGACCCGCTCAACGGGCGGCGCCGTCGGGTCGAGGCTGGCCGGGTGCGCCGACGCGCCGCCGCGGACGAGGTTGAGGCGCGGGATGCTCGTGCGGCGCTTCATGCCGCGCCCGCCGCGCATCTGCTCGCGCATCTCGTCGGCCTGCTGCTTGAGCATGAGGCGGCCGATCGTGCGGTCGGGGGCCTCGGTGCCCTCGGCGCCGATGAAGGTGGTGAGGAGGAGAGGGGAGGGAGGGAGGGAGCGCGTCTCGGCGTCCATCGAGGAGGTCGAGGGGCGGAGGAAGGACGGCGTGACGGGCGAGAGGAGGGTCGTCGCCGAGGGACCGTCGGGTCCTGCTGAAGGGAGGGACGAGTGCGGTTTGGCGGGCACGACGAGCGAGAGGCGCTTCTTGCCCAGCTTGGCGGCTCGTCGCGCGGCGAGGCCGCCGCCGTTGGCGACCGAGGACGGCGGCGGCTGGAACGAGGGTGCGCGCGCCGCCTGCTGCGCTGTGTCGAGCGAGGACGTGGAAGGTACGGGTGGAGGGAACGGCGAGGTCGACGGGGTGCTCGAGGTCGACATGGCGGGCGAGGCGGGTTGGACCGTGACGGCGGGACCGCCAGTTGGACTCGGGCGGTCGAGCGGTGCGGAGATGGTCGATGCGACGCCGAGGGTGAGCCGGGGCGGGCCCTTGCGCGCAGGCGGCACGGCTGCGCCGAGGAGGGGCGGTGCAGGTCGGGCCTCGGCGCCGTTGAGGGCCAAAGGGGGAGGTCGAGCGCGAGCGGCGGCCGGCACGGGCGGATCATCGCGCACAGCGCTCGTGCTGCTCGCCGGGTGCGGGTCGAGCTGCATGCTGCAGCGTCGGGGTGCCCTCGAGGCGAGGCGAGGCGGCGGGTTCTAGTCTGTCGGAGCGCGCGCGGACGGCCGGACACGGGCGAGACGGGAGGTGCGTCAGCGTTGCTGCGCTGCGCGAGGGGACTGACCGTGAGCGCAGACGCACCTGCCGAGTCCTCGTGCTGCCCCCGTGCGCGTGCTGAGCGGGACGGCGGCGACAGGGCGAGGGGAGGGGACAAGAGGCACGCGTCTCGGTCGGGGCGGCGAGGGACGATGAGGGCCGCCAGGAGGGGGAGAGGCGCGCGCAGAGGTGTGCTCGTAGGCCGTCGGTGGGTCGAGGACAGGCAGCAGGCGCGCTCGAGGCTGGCGACGAGGTCGGTGGGTAAGGAGGTGGGGCTTGCGCTCGCGAAGGTGCGCCGCCGCCGCGCGCGCTCCTCTCGCTCTCGCTCGCTTCAAGCCGGAGCCCGCGCACGCTCCAGGCAACATGGAACCTCGAGTCTACTATGCAAGGGACAGCGTCCGACTACAGCTCCTCGCTCGCACTGGATCCTCCTCACCGCCTGCGCCGCCGCCCGCCGCTCGCTCGGGTCGCGTCCGCCATCTGCGCCAACGCCGGGATGGCCAGCTGGAGCGAGCCCATCTGCACGGCTTCGAACAGGGCTCGCCGCTCGCCTGCGAGGATCGGGCCCGCCGCCCAGGACGAGGTCGAGGAGGGACCGTGCGCGACGTCGCGCTTGTTGCCGGCCGTCGTGGTCGACGACGCGCGGCGGTCCTGGTCGCCGACGACGCCCTCGGCCGCGTCCTCGCCGGGCGACAGCGGACCCTCGTCGACCGCACCTGCATCGTCGTCGTCGTCGTCGTCGAGGCCGCTCATGCTGAGGCCCCACCACGGCAAGCTCGCGTGAGCGCCCTGCTGCGCCGCCTTGGCGCCGCTCACCGGGCGGTCGACGTCGTCGAGCAGGCGCAGGATGGCCATGCACCGCTCGGCGATCCCTTGCCAGATCTCGGTGTCGTGCGACGCCGACAGGGTGCCGACGAGGCGGCGCACGACGCGCAGGAGGCTCTTGACCGCCTTGGGGTCGGCGCGCAGCCGCAGCCGGACGCTCGAGGGCGCGAGGAACGCGAGGTTGTAGAGCGTCATGATCGTGTTGTGCACGTGCACGATGCCGACCTCGAACGTCATGAGCTGGAAGTCGGCCTCGGCGACGGGCAGGAGGCGCACGAGCGCGTCGAACAGCGAGTGCAGCTCGTCCGGGTCGAGGAGGCGGCCGACGACGGCCCGGTTGGCGTCGGGGAGGACGAGGCGCGCAAACGTCGACAGGCCGAGGTCGAGGTAGGGCGGGACGGCGCTGCTGTTGACCGGCGAGGCGGCAGTGGACGGGTACGCGTGCACCTGCGGCTGCTTGCTCGCCATGCCCGGCGTGTTGCTCAGGTCGAACGCCCACGGCTCGCGGTGCGTGTGCGGCTGCCGCACGAAGAAGAGCAGGAGGGCGACCGTCTGGGCCGCCGCCGCCGGCGAGAAGGCGTCGAGGCGCACACTGGTGCCGAACGCCGCCAACGTCTCGAGCGCCGCCTTCTTGAGCGCCATCGACTGCGCCGCCGTAACGTGGACGACGGAGGGCGACAACGACGACGAGTCCGCAAAGTGGCGCGCTCGCTCGAGAGGCAGGCTCGCGGCCCGAACGAGGAGGGCGGCGGCGCGGCCGTCGTCGACGAGGAACTGGGCGTCGTCGTCGTCAAAGGCGAACGTGCGCACGAGGTTGACGACGGCGAGCGTGACCTCGGCGGGCCGCAGCGAGGACGAGCCTGGGCTGGCCGAGGGCGGTGGCGGTAAAGGCGCCGGCTCGCTCGCCTCCTCCTCGACGAGCGAGAAGAGCCGCCGGTACGTGTCGGGCTCGGGGCAGGACGCCGCGCCATGCTTGCCGCTCGCGGCGGCTGGAGGCTCGAGCGCGTCGTCGTCGTCGCCGGCGCCGTCGAGCCCAAAGGCCGTCTCCTCGAGGAGGTCGAGCAGCTCCTCGACGAGGTCGGCGTTGTCGCGCAGCTTGAACCTCGTCTCGTGGGGCGACGCCATGACGATGATCGCGAGCGCGTTGAGCGCGTACGACACCTCGCTCGCCAGCCTCGAGCGCAGGCTCATCGTGAGGCCGTGCACGTCGACCGTGCCGAGGTCGGCGATCGTGCGCCGCGGCCGCATCTTGTCGAGGCGGTGGAAGATGGCCTCGACGAGGGCGAGGTCGGTGCCGCCGTACGTGTCGAGCGGGCGCGCGAGCGGGGCGTACTCGATGCGGCGGCGCTTGCGGCGAGGAGGGCCAGTCGGGGCGGCAGGTGCTGGAGCAACAGCGGGAAGAGGGGTCGAGGGAACGGCGGTGCGGAGCGAGTTGTCGTCGACTGCGTGAGAGAGAAAGAAGCGCCGTCAATGAGTGCTGCGCTTACTCGGGCGGCGAGGCAGATGGGCGAAAACGCACTCGTGTCCTCCTCCTTGGCCTTGGCCTTGAGGTCCTCGCTCGGCCCGCTCGCCGTCCCAGGCCGAGTCCCGTTCGCCGTCGCGAAGGGCGAGGGCGCGCCGGGCGGGGCCGAGTGCGCCATGAGCGGCGAGGCGGCGGCCGTGACGGGCATAGGCGTCGCCGCCGCTCGCGAGGCAGGTCGCGTCGTCGTCGCAGTGGATGGGCGCGACGGGCCTTGCTGCGGCGTGCCGGGTGCTGCAGTCGACGGCGTAGTCGGCTGGGCGAGCTGCTCGGCGGACGGCGTGGCGCTCGGACCCATCGGCGAGGCGGTCTGCGCGGCGACCTGTCGCTGCTGCTGCTGCTGCTGCTGCTGGAGGTCCTGCTGCTGCTGCTGCTGTTGTTGCTGCTGCTGCTGCTGCTGCTGCTGGGCCTGGGCTTGGGCCTGCTGCGCTTGAGCGAGGCGGGCCTGCTGCGCCTGCGCCCAGTACTGCTCGAACGGGTAGAGGAGCTGCTGATACGCCTGCGAGCGGGAGTCGAGCAGGCGTCAGTGCGGTGGCTCAAAGTCGAGAACAAGAGGGGAAGAGGCGCACCTGCATGAGCGCTTGCAGTCGTTGCTCGGGATGCTGATCAGGCGCCGCCGCCGGAAAGCCGAGCCCGCTCGCGACGTGGCCCCACTTGCGCCCGTTCGTGACCTGTACACGCACCGCTGAGCGTCAGCCAAGGAGCTCGCCAACGTCAGGAGAAGGAGAGAGGGAGACGCACGCCCTGGAGACCGCCCGTCTGCGTCACGGCCGCAAACATCCTCGCGAGGTCGAGCGTGCGTCCCTCGATGACGGGCGCGCCGCGGAACTCCATGCCCTTCTTGCTGTAGAACTCGCCGAGCGTCTTGACAAAGGCGGCCGTCTGCGGGCTCTGCGCGGGCTGCTGCTGCTGCTGCTGCTGAGCCGGTGCCGCGACCTGCCCTTGGCCCGGCGCCGCCATGCCGTCGGCCTGCGACTGAGGCTGGGGCTGATGCGGCGCCTGCTGCTGGAGCGGCGGCGGCTGAGGCTGCGCTGCGACTGGGTGCGCAGGCGGGCTCGCAGCGGCAGGAGCACGCGGCGACGGCGCGGCGGGGCCGGGCATACCGAGGCCGAGCTGCGCCTGCTGCGCCTGGCGCGAGCGCGTGAGGAACTCGCGCACAGCGACCTGCTGGTGCGGCGGGAGCTGCTGGAAGCGTTCGGCAGTCATGCCGTTGAGGTTGACGCCGCGCAGGGTCGCCTGCAGGTCCTGCATCGACGGCTGGCCGACGACGCGAGGCGGCTGAGAAAAGGAGGAGGGTTTCGATTGAGGTGCGGGTGACTGGGAGAGAGAGGGCTGGTGGTGCTGAGGGGGAGGAGGAGGAGGTTGCGACGCTCGAGCCTGGGCTTGGGCTTGCGCCTGCTGCTGCTGCTGCTGGTACGCGTGCTGCTGCTGCAGGTACGCCTGCTGTGAGTGCGCGAGGTTCTGGTAGTTGGGCTGGGGCGGCGGCGCAGGCGAGCTCGACATGGCCTGCTGCTGGGCGAGCTGCTGCTGGAACAGGCTTGCCGTCGAGGACGCCGGGGTCCCGCCGCCGCCGCCGCCGCCGCCGTAGCCGCCGCCAGGGTTCATGTACATGTTGTGCTGCTGCTGCGGAGGGTACTGCTGCTGCTGCTGGGGCCACGGCGCCTGCTGGCTCGGCGGAGCGCCGCCGACCTGCTGGGAGCCGAACGCGGCGGGCGAGCCCATCATGGCGCCGCCGTGCTGCTGGCCGTACACGCCGGCGCCGTTCGAGTAGTCGACCTGGGCGTGTAGTGGTGCGGGCGAGCCGTACTGGCCGTGCTGAGCCGAGACGGGGCGAGGCGGAACCGCGAACGGCGACGCCGGCATGGGCGCGCCGTTCTTGGGCGCGTACTGGTGGTCGTACAGCTGGCCAGGCTGCTGCTGCTGCTGTGCGGCGTTGTGCGGCAGCATCTAGCGCGGCGGTCGAGGGCGCTCGAGGCCTGCGCGTTTGTTTGTCGTCGGGCGAGAGTCAGTGCATGCAGGCGAGGGGAGGGGGCGACAAGGGGCAGCGACGGGCACGCACCGTGAGGGCCAGGTCGAGCAGCGCACTCGTCGTTGGACTCTGCTGGACCGAAAAGAGCGCGCGCACGGCTCGGCTGGACGCGACGACGAGGCGAGGGCGCCTAGGTCGGGGGTGGGGAGGTGCGGGCGGAGGGGACGGCTCGGCGGCGGCCGCTGAGGTGCTGCACGGGTGCCGAGGCGGGTCGGAGACGCCTGTGGGACGAGCTGGGTACGGCCGCTGCTGCTCTCGAGGCTGTGCAGGCGGGCCGATCGCGGGCGAGAGGGCGAGGAGGGGCCCGCTGAAGCCGAGGGCTGCGGTCGGGTCCGGCCTCACGTGGGCGCACCTCACTCTTTGAGCCGTGCAAGGCCGTGGGAAGCCCCGTCCAGTGCAGGCGCAGAGCTCTCGACGGTCGCTACAAAGGGGCCGGCGGCGCAAAGTGCTCGAGGCGGCCCTGCCGCTCCCGGAACTCTTCCCACCGCACCTTGCCCTGCAGGAGCAGCTCGTCCCGCCTCGCGTCCGACAGCGCAGGACCCGAGCCGCCGCGTGTCCCTCGAGGCTCGAATGCGCCTGCGGAAGTCGGCGAGGTCGGCGACGATGCCGGCGCGGCCGTACTCGCCGGCGAGGGCCGTGCGTCGGCCTCCTCGCTCAGCCTCGTCGCGAGCGCCCACACCGTCTGCGTCGCGCTGCCCTGCCCGGTCGGCAAGCCTGCCTCGTCGAGCAGCGAGCGGCAGTCGCGCGCGAGCTTGCGCGGCCACCACTCGGGGTTGGCGACGAGCTGCGGCGGCGAGGGGCGCTCGAGCGCTTCGAGGAGCGCTCGCGTCGTGAGGGAGGGCGCCGGCGCCGCGAGCGGGCCGTAGCCGCCGTCGGTGAGGCACCGCTGAGCGGCCGGGACGAGCTCGACGACTTCGGCGACGAGCAGGCGCACCTCGTCGACGAGCGCGACCTTGTCGGCCTCGGCCGTCGTGGGCGTCGGCGACGGGGCCAAGGGCGCCCTGGTGCTCGCGAGACCTTGTGCGCCCGACGCCGCCGAGTCGGTCGAGGCGCGCCGAGGACCGGCCCAGTCTGCTCGTGGCGGCCCGAACGTCGCGATGCAGTGCTCGAGCGCGTCGATGAGCTCGAGGAGCAGCTGCACCTCGGTGTGCAGCTCTCGTGCGCCGACCGTGACGGCGAGGGACCGTGCGAGACGTTTGCGCAAGGGCGCGAGCGGGTTGTAGGCGCTGGGCGGGGAGGGCATGCCGAGGGCGCGGCCGGGCATCGCCGGGAACGAGTAGGACGAGAGGGCCGATTGGTAGCTAGGCGTAGGCTTGGCGATCGGGGTGGTGCCGACGTAGCTCGGCCACGTGTCGGTGCGAGAATCTGCGCTCTGCAGAGACGCAGCCGGGTCAGCCTCGTCGACCGGATCGGGCTCGAGGAGGAACAGGCCGCACGCACCCCTCGTCGCTGGATGTGAGCAGTCGCAAAGTCGTTCTCGGTGACGCTCATCGTGAGCGAGCCCGTGCGCTGGCGCGGCTTGGGCGGGTACGAGTGCAGCGACGACGACTCGGACTGCGAGAAGCTGACCGTGCTGTCGCGGTGCCGCCGCGTCGTGGGCGTACCCGCACCGCCTGCCGACCCTGCGCCGCCGCTCGTGCCTCCCGATGGCGACTCGCTGTCGGGCTGGCTCTCGCGAGTGCCGTGACGGCGCAGGAGCGGCATCGACGACGTGGTCGACTCGTGGCCGATCGTGCCCTTGAAGCTCGTCGCGGTGCTGCTGCGCCGGGGCGGGAACGTGTGCGACTGCGGCGAGTGCGACGAGAGGACGGACGACGTCGAGAACTCGGAGCCTCGGCGCCGCCAGTCGCCGTAGGGCGTGTGTGGTGCGAAGGAGCTCGTCTCGCTGCGGTTCTGCGAGGAGTTCCCGACCGACACAGGCGTCAGCTTGCGTCCCCCGAGAACGGTACTGAGCGACGTCAGAGGAAAGGGAGCACGCACGCTGAAGCTCCAGTCCCTCTGCGCAAAGTCGGCAAACGGCCCGCCCTCGTCAGCCTCGCCCTCGACGATGCGCCGCGTGCTCGCCTTGCGCGAGGCGCCGCTCGCACCGTGACCGCCTCGCCCGTAAGCGTCTGCTGAGGGTCGAGGGAGCTGCTCCCAGCTGTCGTAGCGCGTCAGGGCCGGGAGGGAGGCGCTGCCGGCCGACTTGGGCGAGGGACGAGGGCGAGCTGCGGCGTCGAGGGAGGGCTTGACGGCTTTGCCGAGAGGTGGCGAAGGTTGTGCGTGGAGGTGGGTCGAGAAGCTGCGCGGGAGAGGCTGTCAACGGATGATCCGGCCGCGTCTCTGGCGAGGTGCGACAGAGCGGGAGGACGCGAGGGGAAGGAGGCCGCACCCTGCTCGTTGGTCATCAAGCCTGCCTAGAGGCGTCGTGGTGCGCCTCACGGGCGTCTCGTCGTCCGTCTCCATCACGCTCGTGGACCGTGATAGCGCGGGAGGTCGGCAGGTGATTGAACCCGATGGCGCGAGTCGCAAGCTGGGCGGGCGGGCGAGGCAGCTGGGAAGGGCACAGCCGCCTACGAGCGCGTGTCTGGTGGCGATAAGGGGCTCAAGCAGGCCGCAGGACGAGGCGCTGGTGAGATCGAGGTGCGGGAGGTGTCGGACGCGGGCGGCTGGCGAAGTGGGACGGCGTCGAGCTGGCGCGGCGGTGGAGCTAGAGCAGGCTGCCCAGGGCTGATGCGCCCGTAGCGGAGTCGTGGACGTCGTCGCCGAAGCGGGTGGAGGACGAAGGTGGAAGCGAATCGAGGTGGGGAGCCGGCGGGGAGACGAGCGGGTTCGCGGTCGTCTCGGCGCGACAGCTTGCTCATTCGGCAGATTCAGCCAGCAGGGGCCTCAGAAACCTGCTGTCGCTTTCGAAGCGCGAGCCGAGCCGGCGAGGCGACGAAGCTCTCCCTCGCACGACGACCGCGCGCGCAGGCGGCACCGTGCACGATGAACAACGACTCGTCCAGGAGCGCTCCTCCACTCAGCCAGAAGAGAGAAGGGACGCGATAGACTGATTTTTCCCGCACGGAAACGACCCCCTTGCCCGTCACCGAGCCTCTACTGCTTCTTCTTCTCGGCGGTCACCTTGGCCGGCGCAGCAGGCGCCGCCGCAGCCGCAGCCGGCGCCGAGCCGTAGACCTGCTTGCGCAGCGCCTCGGTCTCCTCGCGGAGGATCTCCTGCTCGAGGTACCACTCGGACACCTGCGGGCGAGGGCCGCAGAGTCAGCTCGGCTCGGTCGGGGCGACGCACGCTCGAGGTCAAGCACGTTCTGAGGGCAAGGTGGGACGCACCTGGAGAATGACGATGCCGACGAGGAGCACCATCGTGATCGTGTTGGCGGCGCACATGACCTGGACGTGCTCGACGCGAGCGCGCCACTCCATGGGCGGGAGTGCGGCGAGCGCCTTGGCGTTCTCGCGCGCGCGGTCGCCGAGGACGCCCGAGCTGCGGTCGGCGAGCCAGGTCTGCATGCGCGTGAAGAAGTCGTCGCCGGGGAGGATGAGGGCGACCTTGTTGAACGGGTCCCTGCGAGGATGAGGGTCAGCGTCGGGTCCCGGTCCCGGTCGCGGACGGGCGGCGGCGGGGCTCACTTGGCGATCTGGCGGATAGACGGGAGCGTCACAACGATGTAGAGCGCGGCCGAGCAGATGAGCATGACTGCGTGCGCGAGGGGAGCAGGCCGAGGTCAGCCCGTCGCGCGGGACGAGGGCAGGACGAGGACGCACGGATAGAGGCGCCGGTGAAGTAGAATGCCGTCTCGGTGTGACGCGCCCACTTGGCGACGAGCGAGAGGAAGAGCACGAGCATCTGCGGGCACACACGAGGACGAGAGCGTGAGGAGGACGACGACCAGGGTCAGCTCGAGGACCGAGAGGGGGACGGATTGGCGAGCAGAGAGGGTCGACTCACGACGACGTGCATGAACATCTTGACGGCCATGCCGCCATTCCACCACGTCAGGTAGTAGCTCTCGACGTTGTCAATCTGTTGCTCCGTGATGGGGCTCGTGAGGCCGTACAGGACCGTCGCGTCCCACAGCAGGCTGCGCGCGCGTGCGAAGGGGTCAGCGTGAGCCATGCGAGTCGACCGGACAGCACAGACAGGCGCACCTCGTGAAGAGGATCCCGACGAGGAACGCGGACGAGACGATGGCGGAGCTGGGCGAGGGCGCAAACGGCGTGAGCAGGGGTGGATGCGCGGGGCACAGGGCACAGGCACGCACGCACCTGGTGAAGAAGCTCATGGTGCAGCAGGCGGGTCTGGTCGAGCGCGGTGGGCGAGGGCGGACAACAGAGCCAGCCGGCGGGACCACGCGACGAGCTGACGAGACTCTCGAGGAGAGGCGTGAAAGCGAGGAGCTCTCGCCTCTTCGCTGCTCGCCAGCTCTGACCGGGTTCAAGGCACGACCAGAGTTCAATTCAAACACAACAACTCACGACCAAAGCTAGGTACAGCACACAGAGTCGCTCGAGCCACGCCTGGCTCCCCCTCCCCCTGCTCCTGCTCCCGCTCCCTCGCTGTCGACCGCCGCAGCGGCTCGCGACGACGCTCCTCGCTCACCACGCCGCCTGCTCATAGTGCGAGTACTCGCCCTGCGCGGGCACCGGCGCCGCCTTGCTCTGCTCGCCGATCCACAGCTCGGTGTAGCCCGCCGGCCGCTCGCGCTCGAGGATGGCGTCCTCGCCGAGGGCGTCGGCCCAGTTGGCCGGGCGGCCCGGCGCGAGGAACGCGTCGTCCTGCGCCGTCGAGACGGGCAGGCCCGGGTACGGCGAGTAGCGCACCGAGACCGGGGCGGCGTGGTCGGCGCGGATGAAGCTCGGCGGCTGCGCGCGGACGGGGATGGGCGCCGCGAGGTCGGTGCGCTCGAGCGCCGGGTACGGCGGCAGCGGGGCGAGCGAGGTCGGCGAGAGCGCCGGCGGCGCGTACGAGACGGGCGCGTACTGAAGCTGGTACGTCGCGCTCGGGAGGAGCGGTGCCGACTGCGAGTGCGCGAACGACGGGCGACGCTGCGCCGGCGCGTGCTGCTGCTGCTGCTGCGGGAGCGGGAGCGGCGGCGGCGCCATGTGCGAGGACCGGGGCGAGTGGTGGCAGCCGCAGTTGGGGTCGGTCGCGCACGAGTAGCCGTCGTCCATCGGGGGCGTGAGCGGGTACGGCGAGTGACCGGTCGGCGCGCGGTCGAGGAACGGCGGGTACCGCGGCGCGCCGAGCGTCGGCACCGAGACGAAGTACTCGGGCGCCTCGTCGGTCGGCGTGATCGGGTAGGGCGAGCCCGGGTGGTCAAAGTACCCGCCGTGTTGGCCGTGGTGGTAGCCGTAGCCGGCGCTGTCGAGGGCGAGGCCGCGCGCCGCGGTCGAGAGGCCGCTCGGCGACGGGCTGAGGTACGGCACCGAGCCCGTCGAGGTGACGGCGGGTGGCGGCGGCATGTACGACGTCTTATCGAACGAGATGGTGCGCGACCAGCGGCGACGGGCGCCGAGCTGCGACGACGAGTCATCCTGCTGCTGCTTGGCGCTGTGCTCCTTGCGCAGCTTGGCGAGGCGCTTGCGCATCTTGACCTCGAGGTTCTCCTCGCTGCACGTGGGAGGGGGCAGAGGAGGAGCGGGGGAGGCGTCAGCTTTGGAGGAGGACGACGAGGAGAGGGTCGAGGACGCACGCAGTGACGCGCTCGTAGCGGCAGGGGCTCTTGCCGCCCTTTGAGCAGTTGGTGCAGCCCGGCTGAGCGCCGTCGCAGCGGATCTTGCTGCGGAACGTGGAGAACGAGCCGAGGTCAGCTGCGAGCTCCTCGTTCATTGTGCGCTCGAGGCTGCGCCGAGCCTCTGCCGAGGCCGCAGCGCACCCCTTGCACCAAGTAGAGAGCCCGAGAGAGAGAGACGCACCGCTTCCTGCAGGCGACGCACGCCATCGAGACGCGCTTGGCGTCGTCAAAGACGACCGTGCCGTCGGGCGCGTTCAGGCCCGCCTTGTGCGAGCGCTTGCGACGCGGGGCCTTGGTGCCCGGGTAGGCGGTGTCGGCCATGGCGAGGCTTATGGTGCGAGCGAGGGTGGGAGAGCGGAGTGGGCGAGGAGTGGGTGTTATCGCGTCGAGGCCGAGTGCGGTGCGAAGAGGAGAGCGCAGCAAGCCAGGATGGGTGCGAGGTGGTGGCAGGAGAGCCTGGCGAGGTCGAGTGTGAGGAGGGAGAGAGAGAGAGAGGGAGAGGAAGGAAGAGGCGAGCGCTCACAGAACGAGGTGGGGAGAGAGAGCTTCCGTTCGCCGACGACGACTGAGCGTGTGGCTCGCGACTTTCGGGGCAGCGAGCGAGCGCCCGTGCCTGGTACCTTTCTTTCTTTCCGATCAGGTTGAGGCTTGTGATCGCTTCGGAGAGAGAACTCCTGAATCGGCTCGCCTCTGCACCTGCATACACGCTCTCGATCCCGTCGCTGGTTGCTCTGTCACCTCCGAGCTTGCTCCTTCCAGTGCGCCCGTCTTTGACCTGCACGGACGACGCTGCGCTGCGTGAGCGAGGCGGTTGCATGTGATCTTCGACAGTCGGAGCACCGCAAAAGATGCGTGTGCCTGAGGGGACAAGCGTGCAGATCTAGTGTTCTGGATCACCTCGACTTGCACGCCCATCTTTCGAGCGGCGACGATCCTCCTGCGGCCCGCAGACTGCGGTTGGCTGCGCGCATCGGACGCTCGCTCGAAGCCTCTCTACTTGGGAAGGTAGCATGGGTCGCCAGGCCGCCGCACCTTGGACGTTTCCGACCTTGCGAGCTTGTCCAGCCTTGGCCGCGCGGTCCCGCGCTCTCGCGCTCGGCGGTGCAGCACGCGCACCCCGAGCATCGCCTCGTCCGTCCCCAATCGGACCCTGCGGGAGGTCGACCTGCTCGAGGTGGGCTGGCTCTCATGTGCCCAGCCTCCGACTCGAAGGCCTGCTCACGCACACGACGGCGACGAGGACGCAAGTAACTGCCGGGTACAGACGGGCGCGGCGCTTCAGCTCTGTACATCCGGATCCTCGAGAGGCTCGTGCACGCTTCTCTCCTCGGGCCAAGCGGGACGACTCGCTTCTTCGGAGAGACTGGCTTCATTGGCATTGGGCGAGGTCGAGCAACGAGGTACGCTGGTCATCGGAGCCTGCACGAGGTCGTAAGCGTGCGACGACAAGACGATGCGGTGAGGAACGTGCACGACGACGAAGCTGCCGCACGCTCATCTTACCCAGGATCGCGGGTCCTCGTCGATCACCCCGAGCAGCAAAATGGAATCCCTCGAGTGAACACAGAGGGCAAGCGACCTCGATCGAGCGTTCCGAGGTGAGACGGCGAAGGTGCGGCAGCGCGAGGATCGTCTCGGTTCTGGGTGCGCACGCCTCATGAGCGGCGCAGCTCGCAGAAAGCTTGGCGACCGTCGCTGCTGTCGCACGTGTAGAGGCCTGAGGGTCGAGAATGTGCTGTATGTACCTGCGCAGGGCTGCGAAGCGCACACTCGAGCGAGCCGAGCAGGGCAGAGCGATAGATCCGAGATACCGCGGTCGAGCGCAGCGCAGGTCGGCGCTTGCCCTCTCCCGCGACAAGGCGGCCTCTCTCTGCAGCAGAGAGTCTCGGGATCTCGCTTCATCTCGATTGACAAAGGTGCGCGAGAGCCAGAAGAGCGGCACGAGGACAAAGTGGGGGAGGAAGGAGAGGGAGGACGACGAAGAACTGCGAAGGACGTTGCGCCAACGAGGCTGGAAAGAGCGGGTACGGCGACTGCGAGGTGGTGGCTGGCAAGGGTCAGGGGCGCATTCTGTGCAAAGCTTGACAATGAGAGCGTCGAGACGGGGAGAGACGCACTCGACGGACGGGACGAGGGAGAAGGAGGCTGGCCGGCCAGCCGTTGCCCGCCCTCCCAGCTTCGGCTCAGGCGTCGGTGCGCAGCGAGAGCACTGGCGAGATGCACCCACCAAGCAGGACGGGCGACGAGAGCGGGCCTGCCGAGCCGCACAGCGGCGCAGAGACGCGCCACTCGACGACGCTCGCGAGCGGGTCGAGCGTCGAGCTGCGCCGCGGCGGCCACCTGCCGGCCTGGGTCGCCGGGCTCGCCGAGGACGCCGTCGGCGAGACGGGGAACGTCGGCAGGGCCGGCAGTGCGAGCGGCGGCAGCGTCGGCGGGCGAGGGAAGGCGTACTGGTTAGGCTCGGCGAGCGACGTCGCCGCGAGCTCTGCGACGACGAAGTCGGGCACCGTGCCCTCGTCCTCGTCCTCGACGAGCGGGAGCGACGACCTCGAGGTCGACAGGCTCCAGACAGGCGGGAAGAGCTCGTCGGACGACGCCCGCCTCGAGGAAGCCGACGTGTCGGACGAGGTCGACAGCCACGACGCCGCCGAGTCGCGCCGGTCGACGAACGGCGGTACCTCGAGCGAGACGCTGCCGCGAGGCGAGGTCGTGATGCCGAGCGAAGCGCTTGGGCGCCTGAACGGCTTGAGGTTGCCGCCGAGCGAGACGACCTGCGTCTCGAGGGCGATGATGCGGGACCTGAGGCGGCGGAGCTCGCTGTCCTGGGCCTCGATTGTCGCCTCCTCCTCGGTGCGGCTGCGGCATTAGGGAGCAAGATATGCGTCAGCTGGGTCGAGTCGAGGAAGCGAGGTCGAGGGAGCCGAGCGCACCTTGGCCTCGTCCCTGCGAGCCACGTGCACTGTATCCCACGCGCTCTGCAGTTCATGCAGTTGGCCGTCCTCGAGCAGCGCGCCTTGCGCTTGCGACACTGTGAGCATGCGAGCGAGGCAGGGTCAGCGAGGTGAGCCGAAGAGGAGAGGGAGGGAGGACAAGGGGCGCACCTCGACGCACGAGCTGACACGCGCACTGAGCAGGCTGCGCCCACGAGCCGACGCCGCCGACGCTCCACCTTCCTCCTTGACGCTCGCGCGGGGCATGGTCGGGCGAGAGAGAGAGCGGGACGGAGAGAAGGAGGAGAGGGACGGCGGCGCGAACTCGTGCTCTCGCGGGGAGCTCGTCGGCGGTGTCGGCGGATCGTCCGCGGGCGCGAGCGGAGGCCCGGTCCGGAGCGGACAGGAGACGAACGAGAGCGAGAGAAGACCGATCGAGACGGCGAGTTGGTCGTCGCCCCGGTGCGTGCGCCGCCGCCGCCGTCTCCTCGCAGGCGCTCCCTGGCCTTCGAGCGCCGCTCCCCTCCCTCCTCGTCGAGCCAGAGCATCGTCCTGCGGGTACTGAGCGGAATTCGCTCACGGTTAAGCCGGGCGTGCGTCCGTCGTCCACGGACACTCGGCCGCAGCAGCGCCGGCGGCCTCTCGCCGCGTGATGAAGCCAAGCACAGCTAGCTCACGAGTCGACGAGCGAAGGATGGCGAGTTGAATTAGGTGGGCGAGGCCAGGGGCGAGGTAAAACGTGCGGTGGGGCGGGCTACAGCTCTGAACAAGATCTGCGGGATGCCGAGGCGAGAGGTCAGCGACGGCGAGCGAGGGCGTGAGGAGAGGCTCGAGAGCGAGAGAGGGAGAGGGTCGACGCACAGGTTACAAGATGCGAGATCAAGAGGACGGCCTGCGCACCTCCTCCGTGATGGCGTCGCGCTCCGACGCCGCCAACGCCGCCGCCAGCTCGCGCTCCTCCTCCTCGTCGACGACGGGCACGACGGTCGCGTCTTGCGACGCTCGTCTCGGCGGGCCCGTGTACGCCGGCGGCGTGTCGATGGCGCGCAGGCGCGTGAGCGAGTCCTCGGTGAAGCCGACCTGGGCGAGGTTGAACGTGCCTGCGCGCGCTACGCCGGCGGGCCCGTCGGCGAGGCAGACGTCGTCCGGGTCGACGACCGAGCCGGCCTTGCTGTCGGCGTAGCGGGTGCCCCAAGTCGGGTGGCTCTTCTTCCACGCTCGGCGGCGCCACCAGACGAAGGCGCACAGGAGGGCAATGGCGGCGAGAGCGCCGAACAGGCCGCCGACGATGGCGCCGATGTTAGGCTTTGATCTAGGCGTGTAATCGGTCTTGCTGTGAGTGGGAGAGCGTGTCAGCGTGAGCAGTAGGTGCTAGAGAGGGGCGCAGGAAGGGACGCACGGGCAGGTCGAGACGGCGCCAGCCTGCACGACGCGGAACTGCGAGTAGGCTTGCTGTCCGGCGGCGTCGGTCAAGGCGAACGTCAGGTTTGCGCCCTCGTTGAAGTCGGTGCGGAACTTGAGCGGCGTGTTGGTCTTCTGGACGGGGAGCGCCTCGAGCGAGGCGCCGGTCGCGTCGCCGGTCGCAATGACGTTGATCGAGTACGGCGGGGTGCCCTGGCCCTGCAGGAGGAAGGAGAGGTCAGTCACGCCGAAGAGGAGCGCAGTGAAGACAAGCTGAGCAAGCTGCGCGACGCAGAGGCGGAGACGCACGAAGACAAGGTAGGCATCCTCACAGCTCGTGAGCGGCGGTGCGACGATGAACGGCAGGTACAATGGCGGTGCTGCTGTCATGGCGAGTGCTGGACCAAGAGGGGCGACGGGCGAGAGCGGCGAGGTGGAGGCCGCGGAGTGTCGAACGACGAAGGGGAGATGAAGATTGGCGAGATCGAGGCCGGCGGGCGAGGTGCGGCGCGCTCGAGGGGTGTCGTGTAGTGCTAGCGGTGCTATGTAGTGCAGCTCGTGCAGACTGGCCGGGGGCGTTGAGGGGCGGAGACAAGGTCAAGGTCAAGCCGCCGCCTCGCCGGCTCGCACTAGCGGCTCTCTCTGCCCAGCATCGCCCGAGGACCAGGCCAGCAGCTCTGAGCTCATGGCGAGTCTCCTCCTGACAAGTACAGCGACCCGCAGAGCTGACGTGCGTCTCCCCGCGCAGCTCCCCGACAGCGTAGCGAGCCGACTCGCCCTCCGACTCGGCATCTTTGCTCTCGATGCTGTGGCCCCCTTGAGCCTCGCCTGGCTCGTCGCGCAAGCCTTCGCGTACCCTGCATCGCCCGCCGTCGCCTTCACCACGTCGCTCCCGCCGCATGAAGCCGCCGACCTCCTCGTCCAACTCCGACTGCCCCTCGCCGCTTTGACAGCCTGGTGCGCCGCCGAGGTTGCGTGGTGGCTCGCATCCAAGGCGACGGCGGTCGCGCTCGAGCGGCGGTGGTGGGACCGGCGCGGCGACGACGACGCCGTCTGCCCGGAGGAGCGGTGGAGGCTCTGGAGGGCCATGGTCGAGTCGGCGGCGGACCCCTGGGACTGGCTCGGCGGCGTCTTCCTGCCGCACGCCTACAAGCGCGCGGCGCGAGGGGCGGCGGACCCGGCGTTCGCCAAGGTCAAGCCTGAGCAGGTCGGCCGCACCAACCTCGAGGAGGTGCGCTCGTTCCGCTCTCTCCCGCCGCCTCGCAACGACCTGACCGCTCTCCGCCTCTTAGTACATCTCGCACTTGCTCTTCGCCGACAGCCGCCGCGCCGTCCTCGCCGACCCGCTCCACCGCGCCGAGCTGCACTCGATGATCCTCCTCCTCGAGGCGCAGTTCACCCTGTCGCGCCCGGGCTCCCCACCCTTCCGCTTCCTGCGAGGCCGGTCACCTCATCGTGTCTTCCAGCTCGCCAAGGAGCCCCTCAACCTCCACCATCACCCTCTCGTCTTCTACGCCGCCATCGCCTTCATCTCGCAGGTCGGCAACCTCGCCCTCTTCTGTGCGGGCTTCCGGTACTACGGTTCGCTCTCGTCGGTGCGCATCCTCTCCTTCTTCTCTAGATCTCGACGAGTCAAGGCTGACCTCGTCGCCCGCGCACCACAGTGGCCCTTCCCGCTCGGCTTCATGCGCTCGTCGCGACGAGCGCTCGAGAAGCACCTCGACCCGCTCGAGGCGTCGCGCATGAGCGACGCGGCGCTCGCGGGGCGCGTCGGGTACTGGATGAAGCCGGCGAGCAAGCAGGCGCAGGAGGACGACCTCAAGCCGGTGTGCACGGACCCTCGCTCTCCCCTTGCCGCACACAGCGACACTGACTCTCCGACTCGCGCTCGCAGATCATCTTTGCGCACGGCATCAGCGGCACGTTCGTCACCGTGCCGTTCCTCATCGCGCTCTCGCGCATCTCTGGTGCGCTCGCCACTCCTTCGTGACCTTCCCTGCCGCACTCGCTCACCCTGCGCTCGTTCCGCCGCAGGTCGCGCCATCTTCCTCCCCGAAATCCCCTACGTCTCGATGCGCCTCGCCCCGCCGTCGACCATCTTTACTCGCCTCGAGTACGTCGCCGCCGTGCGACGCATGCTGTGGGTGCACGGGTTCGGGCTCAGCCACCTCGAGCCGGACGAGGGCGACTCGGATTACGAGGAGGACCACGAGGAGGAGCACTGGAGGAGGACAAAGGCGGTCGTCGTCGCGCACAGCTTCGGCACGGGCGCGGCGGCGTGGTTGCTGCGAGACGCGGTGCGTCCTCTTCCTCTCTCGCTTCGGCGCATCGACGCTGACTCTCCTGCGTCGCAGCCCGACATCCTCGCGGGCACCGTTCTCATCGACCCGATGTCGTTCCTCCTCTTCTCCGCCGACAGCCCGCGCAACTTCTTCCGCACCAAGTGCAAGACCGCCGCCGAGCGCTTCTTCGTGCGCCCCCTCTCGCTCGGTCCCCTCCCTCACGCTCTCGCTGACTCCCCCGCCCTCCTGCAGCGCTACTTTGCCCTCGAGCGCGGCATCAACCACTTCCTCTCGCGGCACCTGCGCTGGTCCGACTCGGTCGTGTTTGCGCCGACCTCGCCCGCACCGCTCCCGCCTCGCGTCATCGAGGCGCTCGTACCCGCCTGCGCGAGGGCGCCGCTCGAGCCGCCGTTCGACGTGCCCAACTACGCCCCGTTCGTCACGCCGTGCCCGCACGGACCTCTTGTGCGCCCTCCTCCTCCTCCTCCTCCCCTCCCTCTCCTTCGTCCTCGCCGAGGCCGCCAAGCTAACTCGAGAGCTCAATCTTGCAGCCGAGCGTCGTCATCCTGTCGGACAAGGACTGCATCTTGCCCGTGCGCAAGGTGCGCGCGTACCTCGAGGCGGCGGGCTTCTCGACGGGCGCAGCGGCGCCGGCCTCGGGCGTGCGGGCGCTCGAGGTGCCGCCGAGCGCGAACGGCGGGGGCGCGCATGGCGCCATGGAGGAGGAGGAGGAGCCGTCGACGCCGACCAAGTCGAACGGCGCGTCGCACGCGCTCGTCGGTGGCGACTCGCCCTCGCCGTCGCCCTCTCCCTCCGCGTCCTCGCCCGCCATCCACCCTCGCGCGCTCATCGCCTCCCTCACCTCCTCCACCTCCTCCTCCACACCCTCGCCCGCCGCCGAGGCGCCCTTCCCTTCGCTGCACATCCTCGCCGGCGAGCACGGCGCCATCTTGACGCCCTTGCCGTCCATCCTCGGGCACGTGCGCCTCGTCGCGCGCGCGGTGCAGGAGGTCGAGCGGGCTGCCGAGGCGTGGGAGCTCGAGGAGGACTGAAGGAAGGGCGGCTCGAGGAGCACGAGCGAGCTGTAGACGAGGAGGGTTCTTGCTTGGTGTAGAGAGGGCTCTCGTGGAACGGGTTGTTGCGACACGAGGGGCCCGAGCGGCGTTGCACAGGGAGACGATGCAGGTGAAGGAGAGCAAGAGGAAGATGCGAGAGTCTACAGCGAGAAGTGCAACAAGGAGGACGACGAGGAGCGGGAAGAGAGAGAGAGAGAGAGAGGGCAGGAAGGAAGGAAGGAAGGAAGGAAGAGCTACACGCCGTGCAACGGCACCGCCCCCTCTGTGCCAAACCGCGGGATCGTCAAGAAGGCGTCGCTGCCGTGGCCCTGGCACGTAAAGATGCTCAGCCCGCCGCCAAAGTACTCGGCGTACATGCGCGCGAGCGGGAGCCCGATCCCGCTCCGCAGCTGCGCGTCGAGCGCAAGCCCGTTCTGCAGCTGCGCGTCGAGCGCCGCCTTGCCCGCCGTCGTGGACGTCGGCGCGTCGTCGTCAGCGAGCTCGGCCTGCTGCGCCTGGTGCCGCTCGAGCTGCTCCTTGACCGTGCCCGCGAGCTCGCCGACGCTCCGGAGCGCCATGATGCCCGTCGCGGTCGGGTCGCGCGGCGCGTCGCCCGCGCTCAGCGGCGGCGTCGGTGCCGGCGCCGCATCGAGCGCGAGCGCTGCCGGGCCCGCCCCGCCGCCGGCGCGGTGCTGGTGCTGGTGCTGGTAGAACCGGCGCATGTGCGAGAACGAGAAGATGTCGAGGCGCTGCGCCGACAGCGGGGCGGCGACGAGGCTCGAGCTGCCGCCGCTGCTGCTGGACGACGACGACGCGCCGCCGCCAGTGCCAGAGAGGAAGGGCCCGAGCGTCTGCTGGAGGTCGGTCGGGTCGGGCGGGAGGCCGCCGTACGGCGCGATGCCGCCGCCCTCGTCCGACACGCGCACCATGAGCTCGCGCTTGTTGTGCGCGAGCGTGACCGTGATCGGGTGCTGTGCGGCGGCGGAGGCGCCGTGCGCGGCGACGGTCGCGTGCGCGGCGCCCTTGATGAGCTCGAAGATCATGAACCTGCGCGGGCGGGGCGCGCGGGCGGGTCGTCAGAGGGAGCTCGAGGGGAGGGGAGGAGGGAGAGAGGGGGACGCACTCGAGGTGCTCCGAGATGTAGGCGAACGTCTGGTCCGTGTGGCCCTCGATGACGATGGGCACCTGGGCTGCCGGCCCGCCGAGCTCCTTCATGACGCCCTGACACAGCTGCACGACGTCGCTCGCGTTGAGCCGCGTGTCGACGATGCCGACGTGCCGCGCCGCGTCTGCGTCGCTCACAGCGGCGGACGACGAGGCGCGCCCTTTGCCCTTGGCGTTGGCGGAGGCGGTGCGCTGGCGGTCGCGGAACTGCTGTGTGAGGGCAATGTGCTGCTCGGTGATGACGCGGCGCGAGATGCGCGAGCGCAGCATGCGCAGCATGATGCGGTCGAGGGCGGCGGCGGGGAGGTGCATGGGCGACGTCTCGGACACGCTGTGGGCGGGCGAGGCGGGCGAGGGCGGCGAGATCAGCTCCGGCCTCGGCGACGAGCGCGAGCGGCAGGGGACGCACCCGATGGCCATCTCGGGGATGATGACGCGGTGCTTGTCGAGCGTCTCGGTCATGAACTGGCAGAAGCGGTCGTTGGCGTCGAGGTCGGTGATCGGCGGGTGCTTGCGGATGCCCTCGAACGCCTCGAGGTACAGGTCGTACACGTGCTGCAGCCGTGGGTGCGACGCGACGGCGTAGGGAAGCTCCTGCGGGTGCAAGAGCGTCAGAAGGGAGCGCTCAAGCCAGGGAGAGGCCGAGGGGACGCACCTGGAGGTCGCGCAACCGGTGGCTCAAGCGCGTCGGCAGCTCTGTCCGCAGCTGCGAGAGGAGGCAGGCGTCAGCGGTCGCCCCGGACGAGCTGGAAGGTGCACAAGGGGACACACAAAGTTGCCGCCCTTGATCAGCTTGTCGACCTCTTCCTTCTCGCCGCGGTTGCGGCCGGCGTTGCCAAAGTTGATCATGTGCTTGAGCGAGATTGGGGTCGAGGGCTTGGACGCGTAGCTCTCGATGACCTTGTTGAGGAAGAAGGCCGGCACGGTCGACTTGCGCGTGGCCTGCTGCATGGTGGGTGGGCGAGAGCGAGGAGGAGGTCCGGGTCGAGGAGAGGGGAGGAGGTGCGGAGTGGGAGGGTCAAGTCGGGCGGTGCTGGGACCTGTACAGCGGGCAGTAAGGGTCAGGGTCAGACCATGCAGCTGCGCGCACTGCTCAGAGGGGATGCGCACCGTACTGTCGGCGCGAGTGATGATCGAGTCGGCGGGGCGAGGTGGGCGAGTGCGGCACGACGTGAAGAGCGGCGGCGATGCGGCGGGGCTGTGGCGGACCAGCCGGTGGCACGAGTGTGCGAGTCGAGTGCGCAGCTGGGCTGAGAGCGAGAGACCAACAGGTGGTTGCTCCTCCGGCTGAGGACGTCGAGAGCCGGCTCGCCCTCTTGACACCAGCTGCTCGCTCGTACAGCTACCAGCAGCATCGACAGCGCGGCTATCAGCCACCTGCGCACCTAAGCCTGCACCGCGAGCTCCTCACGCACCGCCCACCTCGCGACCCCGCCCTCATCGCTTCCCTCGACTCTGGGCCACACTGCCCTCGCCCCCTCGCTCGCCAAAGTGCGTCCAGCCTCGCCCTCTATCTCAGAGCTCAGCTGACCCCGCCGACGCCCGCACAGCCCTCCCACCTCGCCCAGCATGCCCTCCGCCTCCCCCTCGACCCTCCTCGCGCGCTGGCCCTCGGCCAACCCAGCCACCGCCATCCCCGTCCTCGGCCGCGCCCTCACCAACTCGCGGCCCGGCCTCTCGACCGGCCGCCGCGCCGTCCAGATCCGGCCCCTGCGCCTCCCCGCGAGCGACGCCAACGGCCGCGACGGCCGCGGCATGTACGTCGTGCGGCACCTCGACGGCACGAACGACTCGGTCGACGTCTTTGTCGAGGACCCCCGGGCGCCGGGAGCAAGGGCGAGGGCGGAGGGCGAGGGCAAGGTCAAGGGCAAGGGCAGGGCAGACGAGGACGAGGTCATGGCGGGCGAGGACAGCGTCGCCCACACGCGCTGGACGCACTGCGCCGTCGGCCCTCCCCCCGGCACCTCCTCCTCCTCTGGACCCGGCGGTCCCCCAGCAGGCGCCGGCGCCCTCTTCGACACGTTCATCCAGCGCGCCCTCTTCGCGCCGCCCACCGCGCCCGGTGGCCAGCCGACGCCGCAGCGCGACCCGACGGCGTGGCAGCCGCGCGCACAGGCCGTCTCGCTCGAGGGGTACACGTTCGTCGTCGGGGGAGGGGGAGCGGGAGGGGCGCCGGGGGTCGGCGGCGGAGCGGGCGCCGACTGGGAGGTCAAGGTGAGCAGCGTCGGGCTCAAGGGCGGGTCGGCGAGCGGCACGACGCGAGGGTGCCTCATCGAGGTGCGCCTCCCTTTCCTCCCCTCTCTTCCTCCGTCACACGCGCGCGGTATCGACCGCCCCGCCGCCCCGCCGCAGGTCACCTACCTCCCCGTGCCCTACCTCCCCGCCGGCTCGACCCTGGTCCGCGACTTTCTCCTGTCCCTCTTCCCGCCGGCCGCCGTCACGAACGGCGAGATCGAGCTCGTCGACATGGCCGAGGACGTGTTTGTCGACGCGGGCTTGCTCGACGCGCCGTTGGACGAGGCGGACGAGGGACGGTGGGAGTGGAGGTCCAAGCACTCGACGTTTGCGTGCGTCTCGCTCTCGCTCTCTCTGCCGCTCGAGCGCCGAGCTGACTCGGCGATGCTGGTCGCAGGTACGTGCACCAGTTCAAGAAGGAGGGCCTGTTGTAGGGCGAGGGGCAGAGCAACTCGCGGCGCCGCAGGTCGGCTCGCTGCTCACATTGGCCGAGTCGCACCCTCTCCTGCGCCGGCACGGCTTGAGCAGAGTCCGAGAGAGCATCGAGAGCCGCTCGCGAGGGCGAGGACGCAAGAGGGAGCGAGAGATGGTCGCAATGAGGTGGTGGCCGTCGCGGCGCGTTCGCGGCCAAGTCGAACGGAGCGATGAGAAACCCGGCCTCGACGGCTTCCTGCTCTGCACACGCTCCGAGACGCGCACGTGGCGCTTCAAGCTGCGCCGTACGCAACTGCACCGGCCACGCCAGCACGCCCGCGACCGCCTGCGCCCCGCCTGCCGACGCACCACCTCGGCTCCTCTCTCCCCCGCCTCGCCTCGTCTCACCGGCGACACACTCGCCCAGGAGGCCTTAGACCTTGCGCAACATCTTGCCAGACTGTCAAGCGCACGGCCTATTTGACCCGCGACTGCGCCCATTGCCCCCGGTCCCCCGCCCCTGGTCGCCGCAGCCATGTCGCAGCAAGCCGCCTACCTCCTGCGAGAGTTCCTCCAGTCGACGCACTGGAACACGTGGGACAACCACTACGCCTCGTTCACCCACCCCTCGCGGCAGCTCCTCGACTTCACCGTCCCGACCGGCCTCGCCCTCTCGACCTCGTCGCGCCCGACCCTCGGCCTCACACCCGGCCTCACCCTCTCGAGCCTCGTCCCCGAGGCCGTCCCCTCGTACCCGCCGACGCCCGCGCCCGTCCTCGGCCCGCCAGGCACGGCCCTCCTCGCAGGGCAGCTGTCGTACCTCTTCACGTCGGCGCCGCTGTTCCCGACGAGCAGCAGGCGGAGCGCGAGCGGGCCGGGCCGCATAAGGTTCAAGGACGTCGTGCAGAGCTTTGCGCTCGGGAGCGTGCCGGTGAGGCCAGAGCTGCGCGAGGATGCGCTGCCGACGTGGAGCGGCGGCGAGAGGGTCGACCGAGCAGGTGCGTCGTCCTGTTCTCGTCTCTGTGCTCGATCTCTCACGCAGGGCTACGCTGATACGCTGCTCCCTCCCGTGCGACCCCTTGCCGTGCAGACTACCTCCTCTACGGCCGGCTGTACGCCCCCTCGCCCCGCCTCGACGCCCTCTACGTCCACCGCTTCGCCCCGACCCTCCAAGCCCTCGTCTCCCTCATCACCGTCCCCTCGCCCGCGCCCGCCCCGACCCTCTCCTGGGAGTCGCCCGACCCGTCGTCCCTCGCCGCCGCCGCCTCGACCGCCACGGCCGGCGCCGGCCCGCCCGCGAGCGCACCCGCAGCGACGTCGGGCCCGCTCGCGCGCCTGAGCGAGCTCGAGCTCAAGCTGCAGCAGGACACGGGGAGGTGGAGCGCCGAGTACAGCTATGCGGTCGGTGACGGCATGTGGGGCGTGCGCGGGCTGTACAACTTTGGGCGGTCGGGCGCGCCCGGCGGCGGCAGCAGCGGCGGTGCGGGGACGCACGATGAGCCGCTCGTCGCGCACGAGGGCGGCGTCGGCGTCGAGGCGCAGCTCGAGCAGGACGACGGCGCCGACGGCGAGACGCCCGGCGGGCTCAAAGGGCGCTGGTCCGCCGGCGGCGAGATCTACTTCTCGGCGCAGGAGCGTTCAGCGGGCGTCTCGACCGGCGTGCGCTTCGTCACCGTCCCCGAGAGCGCGGGCGGGCCTGCCCAGCCGCCGACGTACGTCACGGCGACGCTCAACCCCATCATGGGGCAGCTCCAGGCGGCGTACGCGGTCCAGGTCGGGCGCGACGCGAGCCTCGCGAGCAGGTTCGACTTCAACTTGTACTCGTACGACGCCGACTTGACCGTCGGCGGCGAGTGGTTCTACCGTCGTGCTGCTCCTCCTCCGCCTTCCTCGCCGTCGTCGTCGTCGAGGAGCGCGGCGCAGGACAAGCTCGAGGGCGTCGGCGGCGACAAGACGTTCGACGCGTTCGGGCGAGGCGCAGACGACGACGAGACGAGGCGGCGCAAGCGCAACTTGGACGCCGACGACGAGGTGCTCGGCGTCCTCAAGGTCCGTGCGTCGACGAGCTCTGTGCGTCCTCCCTCACCCTCTCTCGCTCCTCGCTCTCTCTTCTCCGCTCCCTCGTCACTTTTTCGACGTCGAGCTGACTGCCCGCCCGTCCGTGCCCGCAGATGGTCGCCCTCCTGTGGGAAGGCCGCCTCGGTGACTTTCTCGTCTCGGCCGGCCTCGTCGCCGACCTGCGCCAGGCGACGCTCAGCCGAGGACGCCGCAGCCCGATCAGCAGCGTCGGTATGTCGCTGTCGTACTGGGCCTGAGCTGCGGGCGCGGGCGGGACGGCGACGAGGAGGAGGAGGAGCGTGCACGATACCCCCTCTGCTCTCGATACCCCTCTTTCTCTCGGAGGCGACGACAGGAGGACGGCTGCATTCTGGACGAATCGCTATTAACAAGCTTGAGAGGAGAAAGCGAGGAGAGAGGAGAGGCGAAGGAGAAGCGAGGAGAGAAAGCGCAGGGGAGGGAGTGCTACAAAGGGGGGTCCGAGCGCGCGAAGCGGGCTCTACGCTCACGCGCCCTCGCTCGCGACCGTCTCCTCCTTCTTGCCGCGACCCGTGAGCTTGCGCAGGCGGTCCTTGGCGCCGTCCTTGGCCCAGATGGCGGTGCGGATCGGGCGGTACTGCATCTTGCCGCGGTGGCTGCGAGGCGAGGGGGGATCAGTGCTCGAGCTCGGTGCGAGGTCGAGACGGTGAGAGAGGACGACGTGAGAGGAGGGTAGGAGGAGGGCGAGGCATGAGGCGAGAGAGGGCGAGGAGAGTAGGGAGGTTGACAGAGCCAGGGCCGGGAGAGAGGACGCACCGCGACTCGAGCGCCTTCTTGTGCGCGCGGTCGATCTGCTTCTGCTCCTCCTTGTCGATGACGCCGTCGTCATTGGCGTGCGAGTTCTGGACGGCCTGCTCCGACTGGCCCTCCTGCAGATCGTGGAAGAGAGGTGGGTCAGCTTGAGGAGGTGACGACGACGACGAGCGAGGCAGCGAGGCCAACGCACGATGCGGTCGTACGTCTCGAACTCGTGCCGCTGCGTCTGAGTCGTCGCGTAGCTGCGAGGAGCGAGGGGCGAGAGTCAGTCGGGGCGAGGAGAGGACGAGGAGAGGGGAAGGAGGACGCACGCCTCGTGGTCGGCGTCGAGCCCCGAGTCGAGGACGACGGTCGTGGTGAGCCACGCGACGATGTCGTAGTCGTGCGTCTTCTTGCACTGGTCGTTGATGTAGTTGGCGCGGAGCGAGGGCGACTTGGGCACGATGACGGGGATGCGGACCTCCTTGGGCTCGTCGTCGACGAGCTCGGACAGCCACAGCGTTGCGTAGGCGTCCCTCTTGCTGCCGAGCGGGCCGATCTGGATCTTGGAGCCGCCGTAGTCGAAGTAGAGCGCGCTCGAGTAGCGGTCGTAGGTCGGGAGGCGGATGTCGTCGTCGACCTCCCACTCGAGCGAGCCGTCGGCCTGCTGCGTCGCCGCGCGACCCGGGATCTTCTGCTTGGCCTCGGACGTCGACAGGATGAGCTTCTTCTCGGCCCAGTCGAAGTCGGCGTCGGCGACCGGCTCGACGCAGACCGGCGCCGTGACGCAGACCGTGCCCGTGTCGAAGCCCGACAGCTCCTTGGGCAGCGACAGCTGGACGCCCTTGAACAGGAGCGAGATGTGGGCCTTGCCGCTGCGCGTGAGGGAGGCGGAGAGGGAAGGAGAGCGGGACGAGGAAGGGAGGGCGGGAAAGGTCAGCACGGACCCCTCGGGTGGGCTCGAGGGGGAAAAGTCGAGATGCACAAGCCGACGCCGTCACGCAGACTGTACGTGCGCGTGACCTGGGACGAGTGGGCGAAGACCTCGTTGAGGGGCAGGTTGATGATGCCGAGGATCGGGTCGTGCTCGCGCAGGCGTGCGTCGCGGACGACGAGGCGGAGGGTCGCTTTGCGAAAGTCGCGCACGAACGCCTCCGTACCGCACTCGAAGTAAGGCATGCTCGAGAACTGCTTGGTACGAGTCCTGTTCAGGTAGCAGGAGAGGGTCAGGGAAAGCTCAGGAGGACCTCAAGGCCGTCGGGGGGCTGCAGGCGCCTGCGGCGCACGCACGACTCCCTCGGCGCACGCACAGCGACATCAGGACGTGGAGAATGACGCACTTGAAGATGAGGTCGTCGTTGAGGACGTACTCGACGTAGGTCGAGACGACGTTGTCGCCTTGCTCGCTCGGCTCGTCCGTGTCCTGGCCGGCAGCGCCCTCGCGGTGGCGACCGGTCGCGCCCTTGAGGTTCTGGCTCTCGACGTTGCTGAGGTGGTGCACGATGACGGAGAGGATGCCCGACGGCCACTGAGGGTCGGGCGGGCAGCGGGCGACGTCGGCCTCCTCGGCCGTGTCGAGCTTGTTCTCGGGGAGCTTGAGCTCGGGGTGGTCCTGGAGCTCCTTGGGCAGCGTGTGGTCGATGCCGGCGGCCTTCTTGAGCGACCTGCAGACGTGAGCAAGCGAGGTTAGCGCCGGCTCGAGGAGAGAAGGCCGTCACGACTTGAGAAGGTCGGCGACGCTCGGCGCGGCTCGCCTCGCTGCCGCCGCCTCCTCGACGGAAGTGAGAGGGACGCACGGGTTGAGCTTCGCCTTCTCGTAGTAGCCGACAGACCAGGTGAGCGTACCCGACATCGAGTCGGCGTCCTCGAAGCCCATGAGCTCGTCCGTGCGGTGCTGCATCTCGTTCGGCTTGAGCATGAGGTCGGTGACGGGGACGTTGACGCGCCCAACGAGGTCGTCGGCGCTGATCTTGTCGTTGTCCCAGAGCTGAATCGAGAGCGCCTCGCCGGCACGAACCTCCTCGGCCGTGACGAGAACGACAAAGTGCTGCTCCCAAACCGGGTTCAAATCTTGCGTAATGATCCTCGTTGTGGCCAAAGGTCGACCGAACTTGGCGAACGCGATTGCGACGTAGGGGTCGCTGTAGCCGTTGTCGTCCTGGGCGGAAAGACCGGAAGCATGGTGGATCTGTACGAAAAAATAGCCAAGCGAGGCGCACTCGCGTTTGACGCCGTCCCCGGCGAGCATCTGGGCGATGTTGAGCGTCATGGACTTGGGCGCGCACTGTTTACCGGGAAATGGGCGAGAGAGGTCAGCCGGAAGTTAGCCTTCTCAAGTCGACGCCGACGGCGCTCGCAGGGAACGAGACGCACGTAGATGGACGCCCTGTATGTACGACGGAATGCACAGTTAGCCTGGGCTGCTCGGCGAGGCGCGAGAGGGGGAGGGGGCGCACGCAGCAGCGATCGAGGACTGGACGAGGCCGCTGACGAGCGGGAGGTCGAGGACGTTCGGGAGCGCACGCGTCATCGGGATGGCCGACTGCGGACGCCGAGCACAGCATCAGTAACTGCATGGAGGGTCGAGGAAGAGGAGAGGGAGAGAGAGGAGAGCACGCACGGCCTCGACGGCGGGGACGCCCATGAGCGTGAACGTGACGTTGCGGATGAAGGGCGCCTCGGACACCATCTGGCAGCGCAGGCGCACGGTGCCGACAACGCTCTCGACGGCGATCCAGATGGGCACGGGGAGGTGGAAGAGGTCGTAGGCGCCGAGGAAGAACTTCATGATGAGCGAGATGTTCTTGTTGTGGCTCTTGGCCTCGCCCGGCGGCGCAAAGCTGTGGGGTTCCGAGAGCACGGTGAGCAGGGCTCGCAGTGAGAGAGGGGAGAGGGCAGAAGGACGCACTAGGCGAAGCTGATCTCGTAGTTGACGTAGTCGCCGGCCTGGTCCTGCAGACGATGACGGCGTCGTCAGCTTTGTCCCGACGAGCGGCATAGGCACTGACCTGCATGCCGCCTACTACTCGTCGTGTTCCGAGCCAGAGCTCGGCCCACAGACGAGAAGCCGGAGCGAGAGAGAGTCGAGCGCACCTCGTCCTCGGGCGTCTCCTCCTTGAGCACGGCGTCGGCCTTGTCCTGCTTCTCCTTCTCCTTCTGCTCCTCGGACTTGACGCGGCGGTTCGGGTCGAGCGCCGCCTCGCGGTCGCCCTGGTCGATCCACTCCTCGCGCGGGTACTCCTTGTCGCTCGGCTGGTCGGGGAGCGCGCGCATGTTGAGGATGCGGAACGCGTTGTTGCCGAGCGTAAAGTCCTCGATCTTGACGGCGTCGACGAAGCCTGAGAGGCGAGGGCGTCGAGGACGAGGCGAGATCGACGAGAGGAGGAAGGAGGGGAAGAGACAGAGGAAGAGGTCCGAGCGCGCGACGAGTCAGCGCAGCTCCGCCGAGAACAGCGACGGTGAGAGCGGAACGCACCCGGAAGCGAAGCCTGGATGACGTCCTCGACCATGTCGACAACCGACGTGAAGAGCTCGGGGTTGATGAGCGGCCAGACGACCTTGACGAACGCGTTGAGCCACTCAGTGCTGCGGGAGCGGGCACGAGGAAGCGGTCAGACCCGTTCATATTCTTCCACCTCGCTCCTGCTGCGCGTGTTACGGTGCACGACGAGGAAGAGAGGACGAGCGACGCACCTCTCGGGCGTCGGCGGCGAGTGCTGCTCGCCGCGCTGCTTGTGCATCTCGAGGCGGATGCGCTCGAGCTCCTTCTCGACCTTGCGGGTGACGATGCCGTGAGCGAAGAAGATGGCGACGGCGATGCCGCCGATGAGCTGCGTGCGGAACAAGAAGGCGGCCCAGCTGCCGCGCCACGCCGTGAAGAACCAGATGACGGCGAGGGCGCCGATGACGGCGAGCGCGTAGCCGTTGATCGTGTTGACGATCGCCTTGAGCGAGTTCTGGTCGACAGGAGGCGGGAACGTGTACAGGTTGAGGTTGGTCGGCTCGACCGGGTTGGGCGTGATCTTGTCGAGCGGTGCGCCGCCGCCTGGGCGGTTGAGGGCCGGGCCGGGCTTGTCGGCCTTGGCCGGGTCGATGTGCTCCGGGTCGAACAGCTGCGGCTTCTGGAAGTCGGCGAGGTCGGCGTCCTTGATCTGGACCTGGCGACCCGTGACGGGGTCGAACACCTCGCGGACGCCCTTGCGCTCAAAGTCCTGCGCGTTCGTCTGCGGGTTGGCGCGCGCCTTCTTCATCGCCTCGTCCTTCTCGAGCTGGCCCGCCGACTTGCCCTGCTCTCCCGAGTCGCCGCCGTCGCGCTTGTCGCCGCCGTCCTGCGCCGCCGAACCGGACGAGTCGCGCTCGGCCGCCGCCTGGCGACGCTGCTCGGCCTCGAGCTGCTGCTGCTTGAGCTGCTCGCCCTTTGCAGAGTGGTCCTCGGTCATTGCGGCCTGCTGCTGGAGGAAAGTGCTGACGGACGGCACCTGCGCGCGGCGACGGGTTGGAAGGTCAGCTCTCTCGCGCTCGATGCCGGCGATTCGGCCGAAATTGCTGCGCACCTTGTGGCGGGCACTGGGCACATCACGAGAGCTGTCAGCGTGCGTCTGCGAGAGAGGCTGGGAAGGTCGAGCGGACGCACTCGTAGCCCTGGCCGAGCCTGGCGGACGGCGGGTGCTGGTTGTACGCCGACGGGTCGACGCCCGGCAGCTTGCTAGGGTCGCTGTTGACCCCTGACATGGCTCGTAGCTGGGAGCGGTAGCGGTGTGAGCAAGAGCGAGAGGTTGCAGCTTGGCGGGTCCAGGGTGACGCTCCTCCCCACACGACGAACCGCAGCTCTGTCTCTGATTTCACTCTCCGAGACGCCGATCCCGGTACGAGAGCTGACCTGGCGAGCAAGCAGCCTCGTCCAAGCGACCTTGAGACGAGAGGGAAGCGCAGACGTGGCCGGAGGTCCGTGCGCCTCATCTCGAGCGCACAGCTTTCTCGCACATGCAGGAACCGAATGTGATTGGCGTCGCCGATCTGGCATTGTGCGAGCGTGAGCAACGCAGAGGCGACGAGCGACGGCTGCGCCTCTTGAGCTCCTTCCTGCACGTCCAGAGCTGATTCTGCTGCGCCCGAAACGGCCCCTGCAGGCTGCGCTCCCGGCCGGCCGAGGCTCGATCGCGAATTGCGCTCTCGTTGCCATCGCAGACGGTGGCCGGGGATGGGACGATCTTCCTCGCGGGTGCCGCTCGTTCGGCTCGAGCGCCTCTGTTGCGCGTGTCTGAGCTTGTTCTCGCTCGATTGGGCCCTCCCCTTGCCTCGTGCCAGGTAGCCCGTCCCTCTGGGTCGACCCTCGCAGGAAAGGTGGAACCTGGTGCGCAGCGGGCGGCGCCCTTTGGCTGCCGCCGCCCCAAGGGCGACAGCTCGTCTGCTTGTCACCCGCCTTCTCACAGCCCTCTCGAGCCCCACCACCGCGATGCACGACGACCTCCAGGGCACCGTTGTCCCCTCGCTCCTCGTCCAGCCGCACCACGAGTCGTTTCCTGCGCCCGCCGCGTCGGCGTCGTCCGCCTCGGTGTTCCCACCCGCGACCTCGTCGTCGCTGTCGTCGAGCCTCGGGCTGTACGGCCGGGGCTACGGCGCAGGTGCACTCGAGTACAGCGACGACACGCACGCTCCGTACCACTCGGCGCACGCCCCCTGGGTCCCATCCCCTGCTCCTCCTCCCCTTCCCGCGGCACCTCCCCCACGCACCTTCCTCTCGACTGGCCTCATGGGCCGCCTCAGCCCGAGCCTGAGCCCGGTCGACGGCTTGCCCGCCGCCTGGCCCATGCCCTCGTCGGCGGCGGCTCTCACGGTGGGCGAGGTCCTCGGCTCGCTGCCAGACATGCCCTCGTCGTCTTCCTCCTTCGACCACCGCCCGTTCGCGCCTCTCGCCACGCAGGCGGGTCCAGACGGCGGCTTCGAGGCAGAGGTGAGCTCCGTTGTCGTCGCTGTAGGAGCACGTCCTCGTCGAGCGAGAGCTGACCGCGCTTCTTCTCTCCCTCCCCTCTTCTCCCCCACGCCTCCCACGCCGTCCTCATCTCCTGCAGCACGTCGTCGAGGGCCCTATCGGGCTCGCCCCTCGGGTCAAGCCGTTCATCGCCAAGTTGAGCCACCTCGTCTCGCAGCCGCACAACTTTCAGGACTGCGTCGTCTGGGACGGCTCGGGCACGTCCTTCATCGTCAGCGCCAACGAGCGCTTCGTCAGCGACGTCCTCCCTCGCCTGTTTGGTCACGGCAATATGGCGAGCTTCACTCGTGCGTTCCCTCCCTCGCAGTCCTCGCACGCTGGCTCGTCGACGTCGTCGGCTGACTCGGGCCTCTCCTTCGTCGTCCACAGGCCAGCTCAACGTGCGCCTCCCCCCCCTCTCCCCCTCCCTGCCTCCTCATCGACATAGACGTGAGCTGACCAAGCCCCTCTCTCTCGCGACGTGCGCAGGTGTACGGCTTCCGCCGTCTCTCGGCCGCCGAGCTCGTCGCGCGCGTCGACATCGACACAACCGACGGCTACAGCGCGTGGTCGCACCCAGACTTTACCCGCGACGACAAGTCGACCCTGCACCGCATGACGCCAAGGCCGTCGCGCGCGCGCCAGCTCAAGAAGGCCAAGAAGCACGCGCTCGATCACATGGCGTCGTCGACCTCGTCGTCGTGGACGACTCGCCCGAGGCAGCGCTCGACGACGGACACGACGACGAGTTCGGGCTCGAGCGCCGCGAGCCTCAACGTGTCGCCGGCGTTTGCGCAGTGGCAGCCCCTCCCGACGGACGACCCGCCGCTCGCACCCTACCTTTCTCTCGTCACGTCGCCCACATCGCCCTCGTACGCCGGCGGCGACCCGCTCTCGGCGTCGTCGTCCGGCTCGAGCTTGTTCTCCCTGTTCCCGCCGACGGCCGAGGCGACGCCGTCGAGCAACGCGCTCGGCCTCCTGCGGGGCGTGCCGGCTCGCTCGCTCGCGCCGAGCTCGCCGCACGGCATCCTCCCTCCTCGTTCCTGAGCCCGTGACGCTCGCTTGTCTGTTCCTCTGTACCCGGTGCGTCTCCCTCTCCTGCTTCTGATGATGATGCAGCGCCATGCTGACGACGAGCCGCCTCGTCCGCAGCGCCGGCCGCTGCTCCGACGACCCGCCCGACCTCGACGCTCCTCTGCATCCACTCGCCCTCTGTACCTGCTTCCTCTCCCTCCTCTCACGACTTTGTGCAACCCGCTTTTCAGTGCTCTCGGACCGTCTGTCGAGCACGAGAGCGAGAGCGAGAGGAGCAGCGCCCGGACCCGGCGAGGTGCTCGAGCCGCGCCTCGCGGCTTCGAGAAAAGCCGCCCGCTCGCATGGAAGAGTCCGTCGTCGGAATTCGCAGCGGATCTGCGGCGAGGATCTGCACGCTGCCGAATTGCAAGCAGCGCGTGAGGCTGTGAGCTGTGCCCTCTCCGGGCCGGCCGGCGTGCAGGACAGAAACAGGTCTGAGCGCTGGAGCACCGTCAATCTCGCCGTCAAATGTGACCCGAAAAGGGACGGGGCGGTGCTCAAGGCTGGGTGTGGCGACGCGGAGAGAGCGACACGGGGTGGCCCTCTCCGTCGGCCGCTCGAACGGGGGGTTCGTGCCGAGCCGGCCGGACGGCGGATTTGCGTTTCGAAACGGCCTCCACTCGAGCGCGAGCTGGGCACCGGGGAAGCTGCCTCCCCTTTTCGCCTCCGACCACCTCTTCCCTCGTCAAGCTTCCCTCTCCCTCACGTCGTGCTGCCACTCTAGCCACCCCGAGCGGTGCGCCATGTACCGCGGCGCAGGCAACGCGTGGTACCCGACACAGCCGACCCAGGACGACGACTCGCCGGCCAGCTCGAACGCTGCACCGCCCCCCCTTCACTACCCCGGCGAGGCGCCGCCACCCGGCCACCCCTACGCCCAGCACGACATGCAGTACGCCTACTACGACCAGGGCTACGACCCGCAGCTGTACTACACGCCCCAGCAGTACAACGCGCCCCCTCCCGACTCGTTCCCGCCCCAGCGCGACGATCCTCCCTCCTTTGCCACCCATCTCCCTGTCCCCCCAGCCGCCCAGCAGCAGCAGGGCTACGACCACTACTCGACGGTGCAGTATGCGCACGACCGCATGTACTCGGCGGTCGAGTCGGCGCGGTGGACGGGCGACTTTGACAGCTCGCCGAGCGTCCAGCACCACCACCACTCGACGACGACGACCACCACCACGAGCTCGTCCCACTCGGCGCTCGGCAGCTACGCGCACGCCCACGCCTCGCAGAGTGGCAGTGGCTCGGACGAGGCGGCGCGGCGGCGGTCCGTCGCGAGCAGCACCGACTCGGGCGACAGCCCTCGCGTCGGCGCTCTTGGCCTTCCTATCGAGGTGAGTTCCCTCCCTTTCCCTGCTCTCGTTTCGTCAAGCTGACCTGCTCTCCTCGCGCAACAGGACGACCCTTCCCTTCCTCCGCCAGAGATCAAGCCCTTCGTCCAGAAGCTCTTCCAGATGCTCAGCGACCCAGAGCACTACCAGGACGTGATCCTCTGGAAGTGCGTCCGCGCTCTCCCTCCTCCGACTACGACGACGTTGAGCTGACCCTCACGAGCGAGCACAGTCACGCCGGCGACGCCTTCTTCGTCGCGCACAACGACCGCTTCATCAACGAGGTGCTCCCCAACGCGTTCGGCCACTCGAACGTCCACTCGTTTACCCGTGCGTCCCTCACCTTGGCTCGTGTCGCACTCGACGTCATGCTGACCTTCCCTCGCTTTCTGCAGGCCAACTGAACGTGAGCCTCCCCACCTCGTCCTCCTCCCGAGGCCCGGCTCGACGATCGTCGTTATATTGCGCCCTGTCTGACCCAGAACGCTCTCTCCACCTCGCCCACAGGTCTACAACTTCCAGCGCATGAACGTCGCCCAGCTGCGCTCGGCGCTCGACCTCCAGGGCGGCATCGCCGGCGCCTACTCGGGCTGGTCGCACCCGCAGTTTCGCCGGGGCGACGCCTCGACGCTCGCGCACCTGACGCCGCGCCCCTCTCGCGCGCGCTTGATCCGCAAGCTCGAGAAGCAGTACGGCGGGTCGACGAGCACGGCGAGCGGCGGGAGCGCGAGCGCGAGTGCGAGCAGTGGAGGCTCGAGCGCGAGCCCGAGCATGGGGCCGATCAGCCCGAGGTCGTCGCAGACGACGAGGCTCGCCAATGCGCCGCCGCACCCGCCGCCGCAGCAGCAGCAGCACCATCACCATCAGCAGCACCACCCGCATCAGCGAGCGCAGGCGCCCGTCAGCCATCCTCACGCGCGCCCGGACCCCCCATACCCTTAGTCGCGCCTCTCGACCTCTCCTTTCCCTTTCTCGCGCCTCTCTCTCTCTCTCGGGGTCGTTCGTCGTCATCTATCCATCCAGGGGTCCCAGTCTGCGCCCGACAGCAGTGTTGTCTCTGTCCTTCGACCTTCTTTTCCCTCCCTCGCACACCCGCAGCATCTTCCCTCGTTCCTCTCTCTCTCTCCTCATTTCTCTAGCTCTCTCTCTCGTTCGTGCCTAATGACACTAGTTCCTCGCTCTCCTGCGTCGTCGAGATCGAGAGCTGTCGAGAAAGAGAGTTGGCAGGAAGAGAGAGAGGGGGAGCTACATGCGAGGCTCGCCGCCGAAGCCGCCCTGCTTCCACGTGAAGCGCACCGCCGGCGTGCCCTGCGCCGTCGCACCCGACTCGTCCTCCACCTTTCCCGCCGGCGCCGGCGCCGGCGCCATCGTCGTCGCTGGCACGCTCGGCACGAACGGCACTGGCGGCGGGAGCGCCGCCGCCGCCGACGAAGCGGGTGCGCCCCGCCGCGCCTGCGCCTGCGCCGCACGCTCGGGCGACGCGATCGGCGTCGAGCCGTCGTCGAGCCCGGCGTAGTTGTGGCGGACCTTGCGCTCGCGGAGCTGGCGCGGCTGTGGGGCTGCTGCTGCCGAGGACGAGGGCGGAGGAGGAGGGCGCAAGGAAGGAGGAGGTGCGAGCGCGACGCGGTCCTCGATGCGGGAGAAGATGTCGACGGCGCGGGCGAGCCAGGGGTCCGAGGCGGCGTCGGCGGGCGAGGCGCCGACGAGGGTCTGTGCGGCGGGCGAGGTCGAGGTCGAGGCGGACGAGGTTGAGGATGAGGAAGCGGCGCCTCGGCGGGGCTTGGCGAGCGAGCACGCCTTGTCGAGCTTCTTGAGGCTCGCCTCGGCCCACCACGCGTCGCGCTCATGCGCCTCCCACCCCTCGCCGCCCTCCCCGGCACCCTCCCCGCCGCCCTCGCCCTCGCCCTCGCCCACCAACCCGCTCAAAAACGCGCCCGCCCCGCTCGCGAGCGCCCAGTCCGAGTAGCCGCCCTCGAGCACGCCGACGAGCTTGCCCTGCGCGCAGCGCTCGGCGAGCGCGACGGCGTCGCGCGCAAAGCGGCGGTAGAAGGACGTGGGGACGTTGCGCGCGTGGCGCGACATGCCCGGGGACTCGTGCTGCGAGGCGTCGAAGCCTGAGTGCGGGCGGAGGAGAGAGGGAGGAGAAGAGGGAAGACAGGAAGGAGGGGAGGAAGAAAAGAAGGGAGAAGAGGGAGGGGAGAGGGGGAGGGAGAAGAGGAGGGAGAGGAGAGTCAGCTTGAGCGACAATGACGTGTTCGAGCGAGCGAGAGGAAGGAGCGACAGAGCCCAGCTCACCCGCCGAAACCAGCACCAACGTCTCCTCCCCCCTCGCTTCCGTCCCCCTGCAGAACTCCTCCGCCCTCCCGCCCAGCGCGTCCCAGTACCTTGGGTACAGCTTCTCGTGGAACTCGCGCTCGGTGCGGAACGGGTCGAGGTGCACGTTCGAGATGTGCTGGCCGTGCGCGCCGGCGAGGAGGGTCGAGGCGGCGGCGACGAGGTGAGGGTCGGCGTCCTCGCAGGCTGGTGGTGCGGGGCGGGGCAGGGCGTCAGGACTGCGTGCGTCGGCGAGAGGAAGACTGGGAGAGGAGAGGAGGAGAGGGACGTACGGTACGACCAGATGTCGTGCACGGACCCATACATGACCCTGAGCGGCCTGGGCGCCTCGCGCTCCTCCTTCTCCTTCTCCTTCTCCTGCTCCCTCTCCTCGCGCCGCTGCGCACCATCCCCCTCGCGCGCCGCCCTCCCCGCCGCCACCGCCGCCGCCGCCGCACCCTTCCTCGGCGAGCCCTTGCGCGGCGACGTCCTCGCCTTGTCCTTCTCGGCGGCAGCAAGGGCGCGCTCGTGCGCGGCGACGACGCGCTGCGCGTCGGCGTTGAGGCGGTAGACGATCTCCTGCGTGCCGTTGCCGTGGTGCTGCGAGCGAGCGAGCGGGCGGGGAGCGGGCGGGGCGGGGCGGGGCGGGGTGGGTCAGTTGGAGAGCGAGAGCGAGGGCGCGAGAGGAGCGAGGGGAGGGACGCACGAGGTCGATGTCGAGGATGATGACGCGGTTGATGCCGTGCTTGATGTGGGCTGCGGGCGAGCGAGGGGGGAGGGTCAGTCGGCGAAGAGGAGGGAGAGGAGGGAGAGGAGGGAGAGGCGGAGAGGAGGAGAGGAGGAGAGGAGGAGAGGAGGAGAGGAGGAGAGGAGGAGAGGAGGAGAGGAGGAGAGGAGGAGAGGAGGAGAGGAGGACGAGGAGGACGAGGACGAGGACGCACCGTGCGCAGCGGCGACGGCGACATTGTTGACAAAGCAGAACCCCTGTGGGCTCGACTCACCGCAGTGCTGCACAAGGGCGCAAGCTTCATCAGCACACTCGCCCGCTCGACCACGAGCGCGAGCGAGGGAGCGCGCCAGAAAGAAGAGGAGAGAAGCGCGAGACGCACGTGCCCCGGCGGCCTCACGGCGACAAACCCCCTCCTCCCCCCGCGCTCCCTCGCGCCCCTCACCGCGCGATCGACGCCCTCGCACGCGGCGCCGAGTGCGCCAAAGATGGCGCCCTCGCTGCCCGGGCACAGGTAGAGGTCGCCCTGGGGGAGGTGCGGCGGGATCTCGGAGGGGTGGGGGTGGTCTGGAGAAGGGGAGAGGAGGGCGGTGGCCGAGGCGCGACAGAGGGAGAGGAGCTGGGAGGGCCAGGGGAGGGGGGCGGAGGTAGGTGGGCGGGAGGGCGAGGAAGAGGGGTGCCCTGAGTCGGCGCGAGGAGGAGGAGGAAGAGGCGACGTCGACGAAGCGGTCGACCACCCGTCGTCGTCGTCGTCGCCCTCGCCCACGCCCGGCGCACGGTTCGGCACAGGGTGCACGACCCTCAGCGCAGCGTCGTCGACGCGCAGGGTCGCGCCCGTGCTGAGGATGTCGAACGCGCCGCCGACGACCTCGAGCGCGCCGCGGGCGCGGGCGCGGGCGCTGCTGCTGCTGCCCGACTCGGGCGCGGGCGCGGGCGCGGGCGCGCTGCCCAGGCTCAAGCCCTCGAGGAGCGCGTCGAGGCCCTCTGCGCCGCCGTCGTCCTTGCGCTCCCACTCCCTCGCTGCCGCGCCCGCACCGGCCGCACCCGCGTCCGCCGCGCCCGCAAGCGCCCCTCCCCCCCCCTCCCTCTCGAGCTCCAACCTGGCCCACGCAGCCGCGACGCCCGTCTTGACGGCGCGGAGGCGCTCGGGCCGCTCGACGATGGTGCCGATGTCGGCGGTGCGGGCGTAGCGGTGGAGGGCGCAGGCGGGCTGGAAGAGGACGAAGGGGCGAGATGAGGCGGGTGGGGACGAGGCGGGGGAGGAGGACGAGGGCGAGGGCGAGGGCAAGGGGAGGGGAGGAGGTGCGAGTGTGGAGGTAAGGGAGGGTACTGGGAGGGCTGGGAGAGGCGGCAGGGCGGCGGGTGCGAGGTGTGGGTGGGGCGAGGTGTTGAGGGAGAGGCGCGCGAGGAGGTCGTCGACGGGGCTCGGTGCGGCGGTGCTCGAGGGAGCTGGAGCGGTGGATGTGCTGTCTGGCTGTGCCATGGTGGCTCGGCGCGGCGAGCGGGAGAGAGTGTCGGGTCCAAGGTGCGGCGAGCTGATCAAGTCGCTCCGGATCCGAGTCGACCCCTCGACACCTGTCCCTAGCTGAGCTGCCTGCTCTCGAGAAGGCATGAGCACGCCTACCAGCACCCGCTCGCTGTACCGCCACCTGTGGCGCTCCCTCGGCCACCTCTCCCTCGAACCCCCTCGCCTCGCCAACCTCCGCCGCCTGCTGCGCCCTCAACTCCGTGCCGCCTTCTCCGACCCGCACACCAGCCTCGAAAGCCTCCACTCTACCGGTACGCCCCTGCCTGCGCTCCCCCTCGGACCCCACTGACGCCCCCCTCTCTGCGCAGCAACCCGCACCCTCTCCCTCCTCCGCTCCTCGCCCCGCCTCACCTCCAACCTCGCCTCTCTCACCTTTCACCACACGCTCTCCCCCATCCGCGGCACCCCCAACGCCATCCGCATGTCGCACCTCCCGCGCCCGATCGCGTGGGACCCGCGCGACCCGGGCGCCGCGCGCCGGGCGTTCGAGCGCCGCGAGAAGGAGGGCGCGAGGGATCCGACGCAGAGGGTGGCGAGGGGCGTCGAGGGGGCGCTGAGGAGGCGGTGGGGGGAGGCGGAAGGGGCGGGAGGGGGCGTGTGGCTGGGGCGGCTCGGGTGAGGACGAGGGAACGACTGAGCGGCGGCGGGCAAGGCGCGCCCGAGCGAGAGCGGCGCACGCGCGCGTCCTCAGGGCCGACGCACGACGGCGAGTAAGGCCTGCTCGCTCGTCGGGCGGGGCGCGCTTTGGGCCTGCAGGCTGCAGCACGGCGTGGCGCGGCGCACGGCCCCTCGGCACGCTCCTCGACGATCCGCCACCGCTCGTCCCGCAACGACGTCCTCCCTCGGCCACCTCGCGTGCGCTCGATACCTCGCACCGACATCCTGCGACGAGCCGCCTGCCGCAGAGGCCCTCGTTGGGCGCATGACGTGCCGCACGGTCCCCGGCCACGTCACCAGCCCGTGCGCTCATCCCTGCTGCCCTCTCGCGATTTTTGCGTCGGCCTCCACGACGAGGACACGCTGAACGAGCCGACGCGGCGCGCGCAGATCGACTCGGTCGGCTCGACGGCGTGCGCAAGCGGGCGGTCGCCCCGTCCTTGCTCTCCTCGCAGGCCTGTGCGTCCGTCCACTCTCGCTCGCTGTTCCGCAGTGCGCTCTGCGCATCGCCGACAAGCTGTTGACGAACCTCGACGTGCGTCGCAGGTTCGCCAAGCTCGACGGCGCGCGCACACTCGCGGCGGCTTCGTCCTCCGTCTTCTCGCAGGCCCGTGCGTCGCCCGGCTGTCTCTTCCGCTCTCTCGCTGCGCCTTAGAAGGGAGCGACGAGGGGCTCATTACGCTGTCGAGGTGCGCGCAGAGCAGCTGGGCTTGACGGGCGCGCAGAGGGCTGAGGGCCGGCCGGAGAGAGGAGAGGACCTAGCTCGCGCGGCGGCGGTTCTTTGAGTCGTGGCCAGCTTCGTACGAGCAGTCTCTGCGTGCAATCTAGAGAACGATGCCGTCTTCAAGCAATCCGAGCAAGCTGTCTCTGATTTTGTAGTTTGACCTCGGCGGGTGCGGACGATGTCGAGCGCGGATCCCACCTCGTCCTCGCTCAACCCGCCTCTCCACCACCGCACGAGCCAGGCCTGCGCCCGTCCGCACCGCACCGCGCCGCACTCTACACCGCGCAGCCCGCGCCCTCGCTCGCCCGCTGCTGGCGCCCGCCGAGCTGGCCCCCCACCACAGCGTTTGCCTCGGCGCATGCAGGCGCACCACGAGGCGCCGCCGCAGCTCCAGCCTCAGCACCAGCAGTACCCGCAGCAGTACCACCACGAGCAGCAGCAGCCGGTAGCGCCCGCGCCCGCCGTTGAGCGCACCGAGTCGAGCGGGTCGGGCTACTCGCCGCTCCGCCCCGCCTCGCAGCTGCCGCCTCGTCCTCAGCCTCCTGCACCTGCACCCGCACCCGCATCAGTGCCCGCACCAGCACCATCACCCCTACCGCCGCACACCGCCTCGTCCTCGAGCCACTCGCCCCAGCTCGCCGTCCACCCGGCCGCCGCCGTCCAGCTGCACCGCCTGCAGCAGCAGCAGCAACAGCACCAGTACCAGGTTCAGCTGTACCACCAGCAGCGGGCGGCGGTCCGCGCTCAGCAGCAGCAGCAGCAGCAGCAGCAGGTCGCGCGCGGCGCCGTCGGCGTCGACCCGGCGGGCGCGGCGAGCGCGGCGGCTGCTGCAGCGGCGGCGGCGCAGGCGCACGCCAATGTGCGGGCGGTCGCGCAGCGGCAGGTGGGCGGGGCGGGGCCTGCGCCGGCGCCGGGGCAGCCCGCAGCAGGAGCAGGAACAGGAGGAGGAGGCGGCGGGACGGGCGGGCCGAGGAGAGCGCAGGCGGCGCCGCCGGACCCGCGCAGCTGGACGGTGCGGGACCTCGAGCTCAAGCGGGGAGGGGCCATGGGGTGGCTGCGGGCGTTGTCTGCCAAGGGGGCACTCGGTGCGTGCGACGGGTCCCTCTCCCTCTCCTCTCCTCCGCCGCCGACACGTGGCTGACGACGGGGAGCGAGCGCACGCAGACATCGAGATCGCGCTGCAGGACGCCATCCGCAAGGCGCTCCAGGCGGCGTACCTCCCGACCGACGACGCGACGCTCAAGGACTACGCGCCCGACATGATCCCGCTCGCCGAGTGCACCTCGCGCCACTACGTCAAGGCGTTCGCCCTGTGGGAGGCCTGGGTCCGCCGCTACGAGATCCCGACCTTCCCCATCGTCGGCGTTTTCGTCGCCATGTGCCTCGCCGACAACCTCCACGTGCTCGCCGGGCCAGGCGACGTCACCCGCACGGTCAACCTCCTCGAGCTGTACCGCCGCGCGACCTGGCCCGTCTTTGCCGCCGGCTACCGCCGCCAGCAGTTCAACCTGCCGCAGCCCTGGACCGACGACGACTGGGCCCGCTGGGCCACGCACGTCCACCAGTCGGGCGCGCCGCTCGCAGAGTGGCGCGTCGTCCGCCACCTCGCGCGCGGCGCAGGCGTGGGCGCAGGATCACGTCCCGCCGCTGCTGCCGCCGTCGTCGCCGCTGGGCCGAGCCCGGCTGCGTCGCCCCAGCTCGTCGCGCCGCCCGTCTCGCGAGCGCCGTCGTGGCAGGGCCAGGGTGCGGCCGCGCCGGCGCTCCCGCCGCCGCAGCCGCCGCAGCAGCAGCAACAGCAGCAGCAACAGCAGCAGCAACAGCGCTGGGCCGCAGCGCACGCGCAGGCGCAGGCGCCGCAAGCGCACGCCGTCGCAGCCGTCGAGCAGCCGCACGCGGGCGCGATGCGGCGCGCGTGGTCCAACCCGCAGGCGCAGGCGCTCGCCCAGGCGCAGTGGGCGGCGCAGCCGCCGGTGCACCTCCAGCATCGCGCTCAGCAGCAGCCGCACCCTCAGCAGCACCCTCAGCAGCCGCACCAGCCACCCACGCTCTACGCTCCTCGCCCGCCCTCGGCCCCGCGTCCTTCCTCCTCGTCCTCGTCCGCCTCCGCCTCCGCCTCCGCTTCAACATGCGCACCCCGACCGGACCTGCGCGCGTCGGCCTCGCACGCCCAGAGCGGCGCCGGCAGCGGCATGTTCGCCGCGCCGGGAGCGGCGCGAGCGCCGCCGCCGGGCTCGAGCTCGAGCAGCGCGCCTCACACGCCCGTCGTTACGGCGCAAAGCGCGTCGTACCCGGCCCCGGCCCCGGTCCTGCTGAACGGCGGCAGCGGTGCGTGGCAGATGCCGCAGCGAGCGCTCGGGCCCTCGTCGGCGCCGGGGACGACTGCGGCCCCGACTTCCGCTCCAGTTCCTCCCCCTCCCTCGGCCGCACCCGCTTCCACACCTGCACCAGCACCCGCGCCCGCGCCCGCACCCATCGCTGTCGCCATCCCGCTCCCGCCGCCGCACTTTGCCGACGCACGCCCCGCCGCTCCGCCGAGCACGAGCACGAGCACGGGCACGAGCCCGACCAGGCGCTCAGCAGCGGCGGCGGTCGACTCGTGGGTCGCGCAGCTGACCGACGCAGAGCGCGCCGCGCGCGAGGCCGAGCGGGCGGCGATGCTCGCGCGGGACACGGGCGCGGGGAGGGCGGCGCTCGACAAGGTTGAGGGGAGGAAGAAGGGCCGAGGAGGGCGGCGGCAGGATGGAGGAGAGGCGGCGGGGGCGGTGGAGCAGCCGGGTAAGGGCAGGGAGGGTGAGGGCGCGCCGGCGCAAGGAGGCCCGAGCGTCGTCACGCCGCCCGTCGCCGCGGCGCCCACGACGTCCTCGCTTCCTCCGCCTGCCGCACCTCCTCCGCTCGCACCACGCGCTCTCTCGCAGCCCGGCACGACGTCCTTCAACGTCCAGCCGGCGCTCGTCCCCGCATCGTCGAGCCGCCCGCCCAGCTCGGTCGCGCCGCAGCCTCCAACCCTGCCGCCCGCGCCGCCCTCCTCGACGACCCGGCCTGCTCAGTCCTCCTCCGCCCCGCTCAAGCCCTACGTCCCCATAGCGCCTGGCCTCGCGTCTCCCACGTCGCCTGCGTCCGCCCCACCAACGCCGACGCCGCACCCGCCGACCTCGACCTCGACCTCGACCTCGACCGCCGCGCAGCTGCTCGCGCCTGCCCCGCCCGAGCGCACGGCGTCAGCGCCGACCCCATTACTGCAGTGGCGCAGCGAGAGCGGGCAGCGGCAGGGCCAAGCGCAGGCGCCGGCAGGCGCACCGCCGCCGCTCGTCCCGATGCGGCCGGGTCCTGCTCCTCCACCGCAGGCCGTCCCGCCGCCGCCGGCCAAGCACAAGAAGAAGAACCACAAGGCGGCCGTGCAGGGCCGGGTCCCAGCCGTCGTGCGCGACGCGCAGGCCAAGCAGGCGGCCGAGGCCGCCGAGGACGCCCGGTTCTGGGAGGCGGCGCAGCGCGCCGACCGAGCGCTCGCCCTGTGCGCTCAGGCCCAGGCGGCTGCGGCGCTCGCTGCGCAGGCCAAGGCGGCGCGCGAGGCCAAGCTCGGCGTGCCGCTCGGCGACACGGCGCGCGCGCTCGCGAGCATCCGCGCGAGCCCGTGGACGAGCGGCGCGGCGCCGTTCGTCCTGCCTCGTGCCGCCGCTCCTGTCGCGGGCGTGCCGTTCGGCGACTACGTGTCCGGGCCGACCGTGGCGGCGCCGCTGCTCAACGGCATCGTCGCGCCCACAGTCCACGTGCGGGACCCGCTCAACGCGCTCAAGCCCCTCTTCTTCCCGCCGCGGCCGTTCGTCCCGACGTTTACGGCGTCGCCCCAGGCGTTCCCGGCCGACCTCTCGGCAACGGTCCGTCTCACGGCGACGCCGTTCCTCCCGTACCCGTCGGCGCTCGAGCCGCTCACGCCGCACCTCGCCACCAAGACGTGGGCTTACGCCGCCGACCTGTCCAAGCACGTCGACCGCCTCATGACGACGACGGCGCCGACGCTAGTCGCGCTCCCTGCGCCGCTCAGCCTCGCCGACGCCGACGCGCTCGAGCGCGCCCGCAAGCGCGTCCTCGCGTCAACGATGCACGACTCGCTCGTGCGCAACGTCGTCGGCCCGCTGCCGGACGCGGCCGAGCCCGAGGACGCGAGGCGTGCGCGCAAGCGCTTGAAGAAGCTGCGGCGCAGGGAGAGGAAGGCTCAGAAGGAGCGGGAGCGGGAGGCGCGAGAGGGCGCGGGCGGCGGCAAGGAGCCCGAGGTGCTCGAGCTCGTCGACTCGGACGACGAGGGCGGGGCGGCCATGGGCCCGGACCCGAGCACGGTGACGCCGATGGACATTGACGGCGTAAACGAGGGCGGGGCAGGGGCGTTGGGCCAGGGCAGCGAGGGTCCGCCGGTCTCGGTCGAGGAGAACAAGGTGCGCATCGCGCTCTCTCTCCCCTCGCCCTCTCCTCGTGCTGGGCTGACGCCTTCTCGCACAGTCGCCGTTGCAGAAGGTCGACCAGGCTCCAGCCAAGTCGCCACCGCCTTCCGCCGCCGAGCCCGTCTCGGCGCTCGCACCCCTTCCCGCCGTTCCCGCGCCGACCGCGCCTGCTCCCTCTCCCTCACCTGCGCCGAGCGCCGCTCCCACCCCTCCTGCGCCACCCGCATCGTTAGTCGACGTCGCCACGCCCTCGTCGGTCGACGCTGCGCCCGCCGCCGACCCCTCGACCGCCGCTCCTCCGCCAGCGAGCGCCTCCTTTCCGCCTCGCCCGACCCTCCCCGGCGCCCTCTCGGCCCCAGTCGTCCCCGGCGCCCGCCCACGCTCCACCTCGCAGAGCATGCGCCGCCGCCCCTCGGTCAGCGGGCCGGGCATCCACCCGCTCGCGCAGCTGTACGCGACCGTCCCGCCGTCGATGCGCCAGATGTTCCGCGGCAAGGCCAACGAGCTGCGCGGCGCCGACCCGGTCGCGCTCGCCGTCGCGACGGCGCGCCTGACGAGCCCGGCGCTCAGGAACGAGGCCGTCCTCGCAGGCTCGAGCGCGAGGGGCTCGCCGCGCTTGGGCCCAGGCAGCGGCGGCGGGCTGTCGCTGGCCGTCGCGTCGCCGCCGCTCGTGCCCATCGCGCTCGCGGCCGACGGCGCAGGGCGAGAGGGCGGCGGGGCCGGTGCGGCGGGCAAGGCGGACGAGGCGAGACGCGCAGGCACTGCCGCAGGGCGCGGGCAGCAGGACAAGCCGGCGAGCGCGCTCGGCATGTCGATCGAGACGCCGACCATGAGCACCGTCGCGTGCGAGATGCCGCCGTCGGGCGAGGTCGCGGCGGCACAGGAGCGAGCGCCGTCGCCAGAGAAGCACGACTCGCCGGCGCCGGCTCCCGCCGACAAGGCCGCCTCGCCTGCCGCCCAAGACGCCGCCTCGCCCGCTCCGCCTGCCGCTCCCGCCTCGACAGCCGCTTCTGTCGAGCCGTCGCAGGCGCCTGCAGCCGACGAGCAGCCGTCCCCGGCCAAGTCGGTCGCCTCGACCCTCGCCTCGACCCTGTCGTCGGTCGCTCGCGCCACAGTCGACGCCGTCGGCGCAGCCGCCAAGGCCATCCTCCCCTTCGACGGCTCGTCTTCCACCTCGTCTGCCACCGAGGCCGCACCGCCGCAGCCGTCCAAGGTCGTGCAGGTCCCTGCCGCAGGACCCGGCGTCGAGGCGGTCGCACCCTCTGCGCCCGTCCCTCCCGCTGCCGCCGCCTCGACCGTCGCCACGACCAAGAAGCCCCGCAGCAAGCAGCAGGCCTCGGCGTGCCCGTCGTGCCGCAGCACCGCCTGCCCAGGTCGCCGCCTCCCCAACCTGTGCGCTCAGCGCCGCACGAGCACGGGCGCCGGCTCGTCGACGGTCGTCCCGGCCAAGCGGCCCGCCTCGTCCAACGACCGCAGCGACGGGCGGCGCCCGCACCCGCTGCGCAACATCCGGCGCGAGATCCTCGCCGTCAGCGAGCCGCTCAAGCCCTTCTCCAAGCCTGTACGACGGGTCCGCGTCCTGCCGCCGACGGGCCCGTCCTAGTCTCTCCTCTATTCTCTCTTTCTCTCTCGGGGCCAGTATCGTAGTGTGCCGTACCTGTTGTGTGCCTCCTCCTCGTAGCTCCTCGTCCCTCGCGTCCTCTCGGTTTGCAACCCTCGCATGGCTTCCCCTCCTCTCTCGATGAAGCTTTCGCTCGACTTGCGCTGCGCAGGAAGAGCTCAAGCAGAAACCCGTTGCACAGAAAAGCACGCTGCCCTCGCCGCCGCTCAGGCCCCGCCCCTTACCCCGCTCACTCCTCCCTCGCCGCCGCAGCCTGCGCATCGAGGTCCCTCTGGATGCGCTCCCTCTCCTGCTCGGCACGCCACTCGGCGCGCTGCTCGTCGGGAGTGAGGTAGGTCGTGGCGAAGCGCAAATCGCTCGTCATGGCGAACGCGGGGATGGCCGACTCGGAGCCGGGGTCGAGGAGGACAGGGTAGACGGGGCGACCGTTGGCATCGACGGGCTGCTGGGCTGCGGGAAGGGGTAGGCTGGTCAGCTTGGTGCGCGGCGAGAAGAGCTGGCGCTCGCTGCCGGAGCTTCCGCGGAGCTGAAAGGCCGCCTGAGCCCGCTCGAAGAGCTCGAGGCTCGAGCGAGCGCGCTGTCGAATCGAGAGAACGCACAGGACATGGCTGGTGCAGTACTGCAGGCGCTGGTGACTGAGGCGAGGTGCGAGGAGGGAGAGGAAGGAGGGGAAGAGGCGAGAAGGAGGCGAGCGGCGGCGAGCTCGAGGAGGCCCGAGCGACCGAGGCCGGGCGGACCAACGTCCGGGTCTCCTCTCTCTCGCTCAGGAGGCTCAGTCGCGTCTCTCTCTCGCTGTAGAGCAAGGCCAGATGGAGCACGTTGCAGGAAGGGGGACGAGATAGGAGGAGAACGAGGGAAGGAAAGGCAGGAGGAGACCGGGTCTTTGTCGCGGCTCAGACGCCGTCCGCGCCGCGCGCCGCCGCCGCCTGCTCCGTCTTGTCCTGCAGTACGCGCTTCTTCTCCTGCTCCTTGCGCCACGCGGCGTGCTGTTCCTCGGGCGAGAGGTGCGTCTGGAGCGGGGCGCCGGTCGAGAGGAAGGAGATGCCGCAGCAGTTGGGGTTCGACGGGTCGCTGAGGACGGGGTAGAAGCGAGGCCCTGTGCGTGCGACCAGTGCAGCGGCGAGCCTCCAAGAGTCAGCTTGCGAGTGAGAGAGCTCGAGGCAAGCGGCGAGAGGTCGGACGCACTGTCCTCCTCGTCCTCTTCGACCTCCTTGTCCTGCTCCTGCTCGTCCGCCTTGCGCCCCTCCTCCTCCTCCTGCTCAGCGCGGTACTCGGCGCGCTGCTCCTCGGGCGAGAGGTGCGTCATGGGCAGGCCGCCGCCGAGGAGGAACATGGGCGAGAGGGCCGGGCTCGCCGAACTCGAGGACGGGTCGATGACGGGGTACATGGGGCGGCGGTCGTCCTTGTTGGCGGGCGGCTGGTCTGTGCGCAGGAAGAGCAGCGTCAGCGTGGTGCGCCGGGAAGGAGGAGCGCTGCTCGTCGACGGCGGAGAGTCCGGATGCAGAGGGGACGAAGCGGCGGGGCGCCGAGCGGTCCTGCACGGGCGCTGTTCAAGACGACTCGACTCACTCGACATGGCGCTGCTTGAGGTGAGCCGGTGTGCGAGTCGAGGCGGGGCGAGCGAGAGGAGCGAAGGAGAGAGACAGGGCGGCCGACTCGCCGAGAGCGGGGTCGGCGAGGACGAGGCGCGAGCGCATCTCAGGAGGTCGGACGTGCGCCGCACAGGAGCCTTCGCTTCGGTCACGGAAGCTTTGCCTCTGCACCGCCTCGTCCCGCAGATTCCGCTGCGCAGCACGGCGAATTCGCCGGAGAAGGAGGACGAGCGGCTGCGCCGACAGCCGGCGGCGCAACGACGACGAAGGGCCTCTCGAGCTCTTTCGACGTCAGGCACTGACCGCCTGCATTGCGAACCGAGGAAGAGAAAAGCGAGAAGACGAGAGGAGAGGGCGTTGACGCCGCCGAGAGACCGCGCGCACGGACCCTCGTTCAGTCCCTCGCGCCCATCGCCTGCTTGGCCCTCTCCTCCTGCTCCTTCTCGACGTATGCCTTCTGGAGCTCGAGCGATTGAGCGTGCTGTGGCGAGACGGGCGAGCTCGAGGGGTGCGTCGGGAGGATGTGGCCGCTCGAGAAGGAGGGGAGGGCGTGCGGGCTGAAGGTCGGGTCGGGGCCGTAGCGGGCGCGCTTGAAGCGACGGGCTGCGCGTGGGAGGTTTCGAGGTGATCAGGACTGTCGTTCAAGGTACATCGAGGCAGAGCCCGAGAGAGCGAAAGAGCGCGACGCACCCTGACCCTCTCCTCCCTCCTCGTCGTCCTTCTTCTCACGCCCGCCTTGCCCCAGCGCCCTCGCCCTCCCCTCCTCGCGCCCCTCATCGAGCGCCTGGGCCTCGTACCCGCGGTACATGGCCGCCCACTTGCCGAAGAGCTGGTCGGGCGGGACCTGGGTCGCGAAGACGGGCTCGAGCGGCGGGAGGGGGACGGTCGAGCGGGTTTTGGGGGCGCTGCGGGGTGGGACGACGGGACGGGCTGCTCATCACAGGAGAGGGAGGATCAGCGAGAGAGCGAGAGAGGGCGAGAGAGGCGGGGAGATGATGCGCGAGGAGAGCTCGAGGAAGGGCGACGCACCTTGTCCCGCCTGCGCCTGCACGCCTCCTCCTCCCGCCGCCGCGTTCCTCGCAGCCTGCATCGTGTGCCACTCGGCCATCTGCTCCTCGGGCGTGAGGTGCGTCATGAGGACCGGGCCCGCCGACGACGAGACGAGCGCGTTGGGCGCGAGCGGGTTGATGACGATGTAGCACGGCTGCTGCTGCTGCTGCGGAAGGTCTGTAGGACAGGAGCATCGTCAGCGTCGTGCTCATGAGGCTGGTCCTGCGGTCGAGCGAAGGAGAGAGGCGCCGGAACGTCCGCGGCCCGTCGAGGAGGACGGCGAGTCGAGACGCGCGCGCCGAGAGAGCCGTAGAGGGGGAGAGCGCGCTCACCGGACATGCTGATGCTGCGCGAGACGAAGCGAAGAAGAGCAGTGAGGCGAGTGAGGGAGAGGAAGGAGAGGAAGCGGAGCCCGGTCAGCTCGGAAGGTCCGCGGCGCTCGAACCTCCGCCGGAGAGGGGTCACGGACGCCGCAGCAATCTCGCTCGACGAGCTCGAGCGACTCTCGACTCTCGCAGGAGAGGAGCAACGAGGACGGCGCGCGTTTCACGAAACGATGCACGCCGTGTAGTACACCTTCGTCTGCTCGCGCGGCCAAGGCTCCTTCTTCTGCGCGCCCGGCGCACCCTGACCGCCCGCGCTCGCCGCCGGCTCGCCCTCGGCCGTGCGCGGCGCACCAGCAGGCGGCGGCATCGGCGGCAGCGGCGGGAAGCCCGCGCCGCCCGCGCCGCCCCCGACGGGCGGCTGGCTCCCCCCGAACGGATCCGCCTCGCCCGGCCCCCCCGCTCCACCGCCGCCGCTCCTGCGCCTCCTCCGCTCCTCGAGCTGCTGCTGCACGCTCCCGAGGCTGTCCCACATGCGCCCGACGAGCTTGAACGCGCTGCCGTCGCCGAGTCGGGTCGTCACCGTGTCGCACATGTCGCGCGCCGTGCCGTCGGTCCAGATGGTGGGGAGGCGCGCGAGGTTCTTGAGCCCGGGAGAGTAGATGCGCACGAGGTGGGCGTGCAGGCGCTGGAGCGACGACGAGTAGGCGTCCGAGAGCGAGATGAGCGACTCGGAGCTGTGCGGGATCATCAGGAGCAACGAGGTCAGCGCCAACTCCCTGAGGGCTGCGTCCTCGAGAGAGCGAAAGAGGGCACGCACCTGTCGTCCTCGAAGCCCATGGCCCTGCGCAGCATGCGCTCCTCGCGCTTGCCCGGCAGCAGCTTGTCGGCCTCCTGCTTCTCGACGCGCTCCTCGATGCGCCGCATCGTGTCCCACGCGCCGACGCGCTCGCCCTCGACGACGACGGCGTGCGGCATGAGCTTGCGCTTGGGGCGCCCGGCGGCGGTGGCGGCGCTCGTGGGCGTGGGCGAGTGCGGCGCCGAGGGCTTGGCCTCGTCGGCGGCAGCGGCGGGGCTCGCGCTCGTCGCGGGCGCGCCCTCCTTGGCCGAAGCGACGGGCGCAGGTGCGGGTGCAGGTAGAGGAGGTGGCACCTCGCCATCGACGCCGCCCATCTCGCGCATGTGGCGCGCGACGTTCTCCCTCCCGCGCGCGACGTAGACGAACCTCCCGTCGAGCCAGGGCCAGCGGTACTCGGGCGTGCCCTCGGGCGCATCGACGACGACGGTGCTGCTGCGCTTCTTGAGGGGCGGGAGCTGGTCGACGGGCGGGGCGTCGCGCGCGAGGAAGGCGGTCGGGTGGCCGGGGACGGGGACGAGGTCTTCGAGCGCGTTGCGCATGTTGATGTAGCAGTACATGGTGACGGCGGGCTCGCGGCCGAGGGCACTGCGTGGACAACGAGGTCAGTGAGGTGCTCTCGGGGATGCAGGAGAGAGGGAGGAGCGCACCGGCGGGCGTTGGTCTGCGAGGTCCTTGTCCAGCATCTCTCGTCTGTGCGCTCGGTCGTCATGGGCGGACGGCGGGCGCGGCTGGTCGGCGAGGGCGGGGTGCGTGCGGTGGTGGTGCTCGCTGCACGGAGGATCTCGTCGAGGTTGGGCGGTGGCGGAAAGACGCCGGGGAGCTGCTGCGGCGGCATCGGCGGGAGGGAGGACGACGAGGCGGGCTGCTCGGGTGAGGCCTGCTCCACGGAGGCTGCAGGTCGAGGCTGGTGGTGCTCCTTGTCCATCTCGGGCGAGGGCAGTGGTGTGGGCGAGAGCGAGAGTCGAGGGAGGTGGAGCGACGACTCGGTCACCCTCTGTCGACATCGCCAGCTCACGAGCTCGTGCAGCCAGGCAGCTCTTGCTTGCAGCAGCTCTCCCGACTACCCGACCGAGACGCACCCCGTCTCCGCCATGTCGTTCGTGTGCGTCGACCTCATCTCCCTCGTGCCCCTCTCCCGACTCGTCGTCATCAAGCACTCGCTTGGCGGCCATGCACGGCCGTGTACAGCCATCGAGAAGCTGACACACCCACTTGCAGCGTCACCGAGCCCCTCACCGAGGGCGTCGTCGTCCTGCACACCTCGATTGGCGACATCCTCATCGAACTGTGGAAGCGAGAGTGTCCAAAGGCCGTCCGCAAGTGCGTCCAGCCGCTCAATCTTCCGTGCGACTACTCGAGTGCTGACCCACGGTCGCCCGCAGCTTTGTCCAGCTCTGCCTCGAGGGTCCGCCGTCTCTCGCACATCCCTCGCCGCGACGACCGCTCACCTCTCTCCAACTCGTCCGCAGGTCACTATGACGGTGTGCCCTTCCACCGCATCGTGCCCGGCTTCATCGCGCAGACGGGCGGCGGCGACGACTGCATCTACGACGAGGGCAGCTTTGGCGTCGAGGCCAACCAGGTGCGCCCGCTCCCTCCCTCTCTATCTGCCCGCTCGCCCTCGCTGACGACCGCTCGTCTCCCTCCACAGCGCCTCAAGTTCAACCGGCGAGGCCTCGTCGCCATGGCGGCCGACCCGACCACCAAGTCCAACTCGTCGCAGTGCGTCCTCCTTCCTCCCGCCCGGCTCGACCTCTCGCTGACCCCGACCCTCGTCCAGATTCTTCTTCACGCTCGACGCGACACCCGAGCTGCAGAACAAGCACACCCTCTTCGGCCGCGTCACGGGCGACTCGCTCTTCAACCTGCTCAAGCTGTCGGACGTCGAGCTCGAACCGGGCACCGACAAGCCCGTGTACGCGCCGACGATCAAGAGCGCCGAGGTGCGCGTCGACCCGTTCGAGGACTCGGACGACCCGATCCGGCCGAGGATCACGGCCGCCGAGCGCAAGGAGCAGGACCGCGCCAAGCGCGAGATGAAGGCCGAGCGGGCCAAGGAGCGCCAGCAGGGCAAGCGCAAGGGGACCAAGTGCGTCCCTCCTCCTTTCGCCCTCTTCCTCTCCGCCGCTCAGAGCACCACGCTGACTCGCCGCGGCACCCCGCAGGAACAAGGCCCTCCTCTCGTTCGGCGGCGACGAGCCCGAAGAAGCCGACAACGCGGCGCTCCCCAAGACCAAGTTCAAGTCGGCGCACGACGCGCTGCACGACGCGCGCCTCAGCAAGACGGTCCTCGACGACCGGGGCCTCTCGGCGACGCTCCCGGAGGAGCTCATGGGCGGTGGCGCGGCGGCGCAGGCGCAGGCGCACGCGCACGCGCTCGCGGGGAGGGAGGACAAGGGCAAGAAGCGCGCGGCGGACGAGGGCGGAAGGGACGAGGTGCGCTCCTCGTGCCACTCGACGCAGCCCGGTGCTGGCGCACAGCTGACGTAGACTGCTTGACTCGCGCGCAGAAGCGCCACAAGGCCGAGGCGGGCGTCACGCTCGAGCAGGCGCGCAAGATGAAGGCCGACAAGGCGGGCAAGACGGACGCGTGCGTCGCGCTCTCTCTCTCTCTGCCGTCTGCACCTTGATCCTCTCGCGCCGAGACTGACTCGGCCCGTGCTTGACTCGCAGCGAGCGCCGCAAGGACGAGATCGCCAAGCTGCAGGCAGAGCTCACGTGCGTCCCTCTCCCTCCTCTCGCTCTTCCTCCTCGCCGTCGCTCCCTGGCTCACTCGCTCTCGACCCTGCCTGCAGCCAGAGCTCCCGCCCCGCCGACGCCGCCTCGACGACCAAGAAGCCCAAGCGCACGGGCCCCTCGCTCCTCCAGCTCGAGCGCGACAAGTACCTGCGCAACTCGGCCAAGCCGCCGACCAAGGGCAAGCGCCGCGCAGGCGACGACGACGACGACGTCCTGAGCGCGCTCGAGGGGTTCAGGAGCAAGCTGTTCGAGGCGGGGAGGGCGGCGCCGCCGGCCAAGAAGGGGGCCGAGCGCGACGAAGACGAGGGGAGGCTGCATGGGATCGACCTCAACGACGACGAGCTCGACGAGGATGTGCGTGCTCTCGCTCGCTCTTTCTGCACGTCGAGCTCGCTCAGCGCTGACGAGGAGATCTCGCAGGACGAGGGCTGGATGGCGCACTCGCTCAAGTTCCGCAAGGACGCGACCATGGACCGCCGTGCGTCTTCCCTCTCCTTCTCCCGCTCTCTCGTGCTGCGTCTCTCGTCCTCCCGCCCCTCAACACCCTCGCTGATGCCGTCCCCCGCTCCTCCCCCTCCTCCCCCTCGCCGCCCTCTCGGACCCCCTCCTCTCCTGCCGCCTGCGCAGACACCGCCGACGAGTACGAGCTCGTCGACCCGCTCGCCAAGAACGCCCTCACGCTCGACGAGATCCGCGCAAAGGCCGACAGCGGGCGCCGGCGCTACCCGGGCGAGCGCGACGAGGGCCGTGCACGGGGCGGGGGCGAGGGCTCGTCTTCGCGTGGCGGTGGTGGTGCGGGAGGGGGTGGCGGCGGGCGCGAAAGGTACGATGGCGCGGGACGAGGAGGCGGAGAGAGGTACGGCGGCGGTGGAGGAGGAGGAGGCGGCGGGCGCGACGGCGGCTTTGGCGGCTCTCGAGGGGAGCGGGCCCAGGGCAACTGGAAGCAGGACCGAGTCTCGACGACTGACCTTGCGTAGCTTGCTGAGCGTGCGTCTATGTCATTGCACCCTGTGCTGCGCCTCTCAATTCTACCGCCGCTTCGACATGGCAAAGTCGTTGACCCGGTTCAGGACCGCTCGAGACGGGTTGACGGCCGGGAAGACCTCGAGGATCCACTGCAGGCGGGTGCGGATGCGCTCCTTCGACACTGCGGCGCGATAGAAGTGTCGTCAGCGAGTGCGAGGCGAGAGAGAAAGGAGGAGGACCGTGCGCACCTGCGGGAGGCGGTGCAGACGGGTCGAGCAGGGTCGCGTCGTCGTCGTAGAGGCGTGCTGCAGGAGAGCGAGCGTCAGTAGGGTACCGCGAAGCTGGAGAGGCGCAGGAGGAAGTCGCACCGAGAAGGAGAAGCGCGACCGCGACGCCGAGGTCGTTCGCCTCGCTCTGCGCCTCGCCCTTGGCCACCTCGACGAGCACATCCTCGCCCGCACGCAGCTTCTCGGTCGCGAGCTCGAGCGTCGGCTCGAGCGCCGCCGGCGAGAAGAAGGCGTTGTAGCCGGCCTTGCCCGGCTTGGCGACGAGGCTGGTCGGCGAGAGGTCGTCCGAGGGCGGCAGCGCCTTGGTCGCCATGACCGAGATCTTGGTCGAGCCCTCGCTCGACGGCGCGTCAGGCGGAGCGGCAAAGCGCAGCTTGAGCCGGGTTGACCGGATCTCGACGGCGGGTGCGGCGCTGTCGGGCGCGAGCGACAGGGTCGACAGGTCGGCGAGCGACGCCTCGAGGATGCGCGCGATGACGTTGTCGATCTCGTCCCGGGGTGCGGCGAGGATGTCGTCGGCGTGCTCCCAGAAGACGGGCGGCGTGAGGCCCTTGGACCAGGCTTCGTGGCTGCGGGCAGAAGAGAGAGGGGGTCAGTCGCGGTCCGAGCGCACGGCAAAGAGGTCAGGCGACGACGCACTCGTCGCCGCTGCCCTGCACATAGGTGAAACCGAGCGCGCGCTCGAGGCCGTCGGCCTCCTCGGCGAGCTTGCTCGCGCTGGCACAGACGATTGGGTAGCAGTCCTTGAACGACGACGCCGGGCTGAGCGACAAGGTCGAGGCGGGCGAGACGAAGAAGGGCCGCAAGGGTCGGTCGAGTGTCTTGAGCACTGAGAGGTCGTACGCCGAGCTCTGCAGGAGAAGCCGCCGTCAGTGCCGAGAATGAGACAAAGGAGGGGTCAGAGCACGACCTCACCGCCAAGTCCCTCGCCCAGCCCTCGATCTTGACCTCGATCTGCGAGTGCTCCGAGCGCCCGACTGCCTGCGGCGACGTGTACAGCCGCCCCTGCTCGTGCCACTGGTCGGCCGACACGCTCGAGTTGTCCTCAATCGGCGGAACGAGGAGGACGCGCGCGCGGTTGAGGGTCGCGCACCAGAGCGGGACCGTCTTAGAGAGGGCGTCGGGGAAGCGCTGCAGGAGGAGCGGCGAATGTGAGCTGCCGAGCTGGTCGTGCGCGAGGAAGAGAGCCGACGGCGCACCTTGCCGCGGCGAGTCGAGTCGGCGAGGATGATTCTGCGGGGTATCGGTCAGCACAGGCAGAGAGCACTCTAGAGAGGGAGCGCGACGGACCCTTCTCGGTCCTTGATGAGCGGAAGAAGAGCGAGATTGGCCCCTGCGTACGTCGAGAAGGTTCAGCAGGTGGCTCGAGGGGCGAGGTCACGCGAGAGCAAGTTCACGCCGCAGGTTGAAGTTGTGCTCGTTGGCGTGACCGTCAGTCGACCTGTCATCGTCGCGTCGAGAGTCAGCGCCGAGGATCGTGAGCCGAGGAGAAGGAGAGAAAGGCGAGGCGCACTTGAAGTAGGCGTGCGCCTTCTCGTCGGACGGCTTGACGTACCACGCGCCGGCTCGCTGGTTAGCTGCGCGAGAGCCTTTTCAGCTCTGCTACTAGGCGAGCTGCTCGAGAAGGACGCACCAACGACGGGGAAGTCGGGGAAGGCTTGCGCGACCTCCTCGTGGATGAACTCGGCGTCGTGCGCAATCGAGTGCAGGCGGTTGAAGCTGCGCGAGGGCTGGAGTCAGCTCTGCACGGCTGTGATGGAGGCTGGCGCACGCACGTGTCCCGCAGCTGCGCCCTAATGACCGTCCGGTCGTCCTGGAGAGAGCTGACGGCCGAGGGAAAGAGGAGCTCTGGTCGAGCGCTTGCGGACGACATGGTGGCGTAGAGGGGAGTTCGAGAATACACTTGAGCGTCGCAGATGGGCAGCAGAGCGAGACGAGAGTGCGGTGGAGGGTGACAGAGAGCAGAGGGGACGAGGAGCTGATGAGAATCTCCGACTGAGACACGGCCTCTCTCTCCGGCGAGTACAGCCTCTTTCCAACTTGCTGATGCCTCCGAGGCTCTACTACGTCCTTGAACCGAGCGCGCCCGCACTAGCAAGCGAGCAAGAGACCGTCGCGCCGGCTCACGAGTCCCCGCGTTTCGAGCACGGCGGCTGCCTCTGTTCGAGGCGAGTCTTGGGCAGGGCCGGCTCCAGATATCGCGCGCAGCTGGCCCAGCTGGAGCAGCAGCCCGCAGTTGACGAGGCGAGACCGGCGCCGTGAGACGCTCCCGCTCGGCGACGTTGCTTGAGCTCCTTCACCTCACGCCCGCCAAGCTCGCCTGGAGCTCAGGCTGCCCGACGTGCACGATGGGCGCACAGGAAGAGGTCGACTACGACCAGTCGGAGCACTCCAAGATCAAGTGCGCCCTCGCCTCCCTCGTCCTCCTCGCCCTTCCCCCACCTCGTCCCCGAGGTCCCGGTTTCAGGCCTCGCACAGCAAGCTAGACTTGCGCGTTTTGCCCAGAGCTGACCCACGCCTCCTCTGCCTCCTGCACAGGTTCGTGCCGTTCGTCGTGCCACGGCATCGTCGCCTCCAGACCTTCTCGGTGTTCCTCTGGACGACGGCCCTCCCGCTCTCGCTCGGCATCTTCTGCATCCTCTGGTGCGCCCAGTCTCGCTCTTCGAGGGGCAGCTCCATTCTCGAGGCGCGGAACGCTGACCCTGCCGTACTTTCGCAGCTCGTTCCCTCCTCTCTGGCCGCTCGTCATCGGCTACCTCACTTGGGTCTTCCTCATTGACCAGGCGCCAATGCGCGGTGGAAGGCCACAAGCATGGCTCCGCAAGTTGCGCGTGTGGGAGTGGTTCGCCGGCTACTACCCGGTCAGGTGCGCGCCGCTTCTCCTCCTCGGCGCGAGCCTCCTTCTTCTGTGTGCGAGCTGACCAGTCCTTTGCTCCTCCTTCCTGGTTCACAGCCTCATCAAGGTGCGTCACCTGCTCCGCCTCGTGTAGGCGAAAGCCGAGCGCGAGCGAGTTGCTGGCGCCACGCAGAATCGCCCGCTGACCCTCTCTCGCTCGTCCCGCAGAGCGCCGACCTCCCGCCCGACCAGCGCTACGTCTTCGGCTACCATCCCCATGGCGTCATCGGCATGGGCGCCATCGCCAACTTTGGCACCGACGCGACCGGCTTCTCGCGCCTGTTCCCGGGCATCACGCCGCACCTCCTCACGCTCGCGAGCAACTTCCAGCTGCCGCTGTACCGCGAGCTCCTCCTCGGCCTCGGCATCTCGTCCGTCTCGATGAAGAGCTGCCAGAACATCCTGCGGCAAGGTGCGCCTCGCGCCGCCTGCTCTCCTCGTCTCGAGCGCAGTCGGGCTGACCCTCCGCTCGACCCTGCGTCCAGGGCCCGGCTCGTCCATCACGATCGTCGTCGGCGGCGCCGCCGAGAGCCTGAGCGCGCATCCTGGTACCGCCGACCTGACGCTCAAGCGGCGCAAGGGCTTCATCAAGCTTGCCATCCGCACCGGCGCCTCGCTCGTCCCCGTCTTCTCCTTCGGCGAGAACGACGTGCGTCCTCTCTCGCTCTCGCGGCCGTCGAGGGAGCGTGGGTGTACGGCGTCCTGATCCCGTCGCCACGCGTGCAGATCTTCAACCAGCTGTCGAACGAGCGAGGGACCCGGCTGTACAAGCTGCAGAAGCGGTTCCAGGCCGTGTTTGGCTTCACTCTGCGTGCGACCTCGCCTCTAACTCTTTATCTATGTGCCAACGAGCGACGCTGACGTCTGCGCGCACGCAGCCATCTTCTTCGGCCGCGGCTTGTTCAACTGTGCGTCCCTCGCCTCGTCCTCGTCGACTGTCGCTCTCGATCGGCGCGCTGACCCTCGCCCTGTCCTGCGCGCACAGACAACATGGGCTTGATGCCGTACCGACACCCGATCGTCTCGGTCGGTGCGTCTCTCGCTCTTCACTCACGTCGGCGTGCGGTCGAGCCTCTTCCTCATCCTCGTCGCGAGCTCACTCTCATGCCCCACCCCTCTCTCTCGCAGTCGGCCGCCCGATCAAGGTCAAGCAGAAGGACCACCCGTCGACTGCGGACCTCGAGGAGGTGCAGGAGCGCTACATCGCCGAGCTCAAGAGGTCCGTCGCCGTCCTCGAGCCCTCCCCCTCGCCTCACAGGCCTCGTCACTGACCCCTCGCCGTGCTCGCCCGCAGGATCTGGGAGGACTACAAGGAGGTGTACGCCAAGAGCCGCACCAAGGAGCTCACCATCATCGCCTGACGCGCGTCGTCGTTCGAAAAGTACCCACTCTACCTCGCCATGCACGTCCCTCGTCGTCGTTGTACCCCGCCCTGCCTCGAGCGCCTTTCCTCCTTCTGTGCCCTCACCTTCGTACCGCGCTTCTGGCATGCAGCGAACATTGCTCTCCCTCTCCTGCTCGAGCAGCCATCGAGAGCTGCGACGAGCTGTCGTTCCTCGAGCTCTCTCGCCGGTACTCGCGAGCTGGAAGCCCTCGAGAGCGTCCGCGTCGGTATCGAGAGCTGCTCGAGCTGCTGTCTTGACGAGCAGGAGCGCCCATGAGCTGAGAGCTGCGTTCGAGCCTCGCGACGAGGCGGTGCGCGCGCGGCCCGGCCGGCCGCCGCGCAGCCGGCCGAACGCGCGCGGCGGAGGAGCTGATGAGGCCGCCCTCGCTCCCTCGCTCCCATCCAGCCTGCGCACCCCGTGCTTCGACGCCGCACACACACCTGCTGAGCTCTCGCGCCTCATGACTGCGACGCGCGCCATCGAGCTGGTGCCCTTCGATCCCGAGCGCTCGACCGAGGTCGAGGAGCTCAAGCGCCAGCGGGTCGTGAGTCACCTGTCGCTCTGCGTGACGCGCACAGGACGTGCTCCTGACTCTCTCGCGACGCGCAGCTGTGCGGCTGGGGCTCGGACAAGGTCGAGGTCTGGCGGGACCAGGTGCGACGAGGAGTCAAGGTGCGCTCTCCTCCCTCTCCCTCGTCCTCTCCATCCTCAAGTAAGCTGACGTTCCTCGACAGAACTTCTACTGGATCTTCCCGACGGAGCGAGGCTCGTACAAGACGCCCGCCTTCGAGCCGATCAACCAGAAGGCCAACGAGGCTGGCCCTCCTCCGCCCGACTTGTCGTTCCAGCCCATCGGGCACGTCTCGGTCGACTGGGAGGACTACGACCCGGACGAGACGACGCTGTGCGATCGAGAGAACGGGGTGAGCGGCTCTTCCGCTTCCCCGCCGCCCTTTCTCGCGCTGCCGACTTCTCCTCGACCTCGCTCGCCTCGCTCCTCGAGCCGTGCGCTGACTCGCTCTTGTCGCAGGTCTGCACCCTCGCGTCCTTCTTCATCCTCCTGAGCCAGCAGGGCAAAGGTCTCGGCTCGTACGTCGACCAATTCTCCCTCCCTCTCGCGCCGCCCCGAGCTGACGCCTCCCGTCCTCACCGCCCTCACCTGTAGCGTCGTCATGAAGGAGATGGAGAGCAAGGCCGTGCACGAGCTCGGCGCCAAGGCCATGACGCTCAACACGGTCGACGGCGAGTACGCGTCGCAGCCGTGGTTCTGGGAGCAGCAGGGGCTCTCGTTCAGCAAGGCGACGAGGAACAACGAGGAGTGGTACAAGCGCTTGGGCTACACGGCGTACAAGCGCGCTGTGCCGAGGTACCCGTGCACGACCGTCGACGGGCGCGACATCCTGCTCGAGTCGGTGGTGCGCTCGAGCCCCTCGTCCTCGGGTTCCTTCCTGCGCAACTCGACTGACGCCCGCTCTTCCTCTCTCTCTCTCCTCCGCTTCTCCCTCGCCTTCTTCCCTCTTCCTCTCGCTCTCCCTTGCAGTTCATGAGAAAGGAGCTGCGGTAGAACCTCGAGAGAGGCGGCTTTCGTTAGACTTTCTCTTTCTCTTTTTCGCGCCGACAATGAGAAGCTGGAAGGGCACTAAGTATTGCAGAATCGCCGAGTCTAGTCATCCGGAGGGAGAGGGAGAGCGCATACGAGAGTAACTATCGAGAGAATGGAGCACCAGGCACCGTCCGTAAGCCGTCCAACGTCGTCCTCCTCCTCCTTCTCCAGCCCGAGTCAAGCCGCCCTCCTCGCCCTCGCCGCCCACCAATCGTCGCTGCCGAGCTCACCGTCTAGGCGAGCATGTCGACGAGGACCTTGTTGATGCGGCCGTCGCGGATCGCCTCGTAGATCTTCGAGACGTTCGAGCCGATCGTCGCCTCCTGGCGCCCAAGGAAGACGTCGCCGCGGCGCGCCTTGACGCCGAGCTCCTCGCGCACAAACGTGTACATGGTGCGGGTGCGCGGCGCGAGGTACGAGAGGGCGGGCGCGGCGGACGAGTCGGTCGCCCAGAACGTGTCGCGGACCTCGCGCGTGACGACGACGGCGCGCTCGGCGCAGGCGACCTTCCACGCGTTGAGGCTCGAGAGCGAGAGCGACGACGCGGCGAGGTGCTCGACGACGGTGCCGGTCGCGAACGAGAAGGCGTCGTGCCAGCGGTCGACGAGGTCGTAGCTTGCCGTCTCGGTGAGGCGGTGCGCGAGCGCCTTCTTGATCTTGGTGACGAGCTCGGCCGTGGTCGCCTCGGAGCCGAGCGCGTCGCCGAGGTGCTGCTGGAGGAGCGACGAGAGCTCGGGGTAGAACTTGCGCTTGAAGTCGAACTCGAGCGCGCGCAGGTCGACGGCCATGATGACGCAGTACAGGTGCGAGGCGAGGAGCTGCGTGACGAGCAGCGAGTGCGTCAGTAAGAGAGCTACAAGGGAAGAGAGGAGAAGGAGAGAGGACGCACGAGCGAGAGGACGTCGTTGGCCTCGGCGGTGCGGCGAGCCGAGATGAGGGCGAGCGAATTGACGGCCTGGTTGCCCATCTCGGCGGGCTGGACGAACGTCGTGACGGGGTTGGCGAGGTAGCCGAGCTGCGAGAGGGCGAGGAGGAGAAGGAGAGACCAAGGTCAGCGAGGGGTCCGAGCGGGGCTGCTCCTCAGCGACGGCGCCGGAGGGAAAACGACTCGCCTCGCTCGTGTAGCTCGCGACGGCAATGTCGATGCCCTTTCCGTGGAAGTTGAGCGAGGGGTCCTCGGCGGCGAGGCAGGAAGGAAGGCCGCGGTTCATCGAGGCGTTGAGCATCTCGGTGAGCTGCGTAAAGGCGAGCTTGCCGACGAGCGCCACGGCGAGGCGCGTCTTCTCCATGCTGATGGACGCCGATGAAGATTGGAAGTTGCCGCCGTGCCCAACTTCTTGGTTCTCGACGTCGATGAGCGGGTTGTCGGTCGTCGTGTTGTTCTCGAGCGAGAGGACCGAGTAGGCGTGGAGGAGGTCCTCGACGAGCGGGCCCATGAACTGCGGGCTCGTGCGGAGCGGGTAGCGGTCCTGGCGCAGGACGTGGTCGTCGTCCTTGACGCCGACGTGCTCCTCGTGCGCGATGGCGAACGACGAGCCGTCGAGGAGGGTGCGGATGTTGCGCGCGATCTCGACCTGGCCCGGGTGCGGGCGCGCAACGTCGTGGATGAAGGGCGAGAACGAGCCCTGGTGGCCGACCATGGCCTCGACCGTGAGCGCCGTCGTGACCTGGGCGAGGAGCGCGAGGTTGTGCGAGTCGTGCAGGGCGAGGGTCGCCATCGAGGCCGAGATGGCGGTGCCGTTGACGAGGCCGAGACCCTCCTTGGGGCCGAGGACTGTGAGGGAGCAACGAGGAAAGTCAGCCGAGTGCGAGGCAAGTGAAGAAGGAGGGACAGGAGGACGCACCGACGGGCTCGAGGCCGTGGAGCGCGAGCGCCTCGCGCGCGGGCAGGATGCGCTCGACGCCGTCCTGGACGACGTGGACCTTCGAGTCCGGGTGGCCCGTGATGGCGGCGGCGATGTAGCTGAGCGGGCTCAGGTCGCCCGAGGCCGAGATCGAGCCGCGCAGGGGGACGACGGGCGTCAAGCCGTTGACGAGGCAGTCGACGAGGGCCTGGAGGACGACGGGGCGCACGGCCGAGTGGCCGCGCGTGAGCGAGTTGATGCGGATGAGCATGGCGCCGCGCACGACCTCGATCGGCATGGCGTTCTCGAGGCCGCGCCCGAGGCTGAGGCGGCTCATGTCGGTCGGGAGGACGCCCGACAGCTGGTGCTCGATGAGGGCCTTCTGGAGCGACGTCGCATCCTCGGTGCGCGTGTCGGCGCTGCCACCGAAGCCCTGGGAGCGAGAGTGGGAGGAGGAGAGTCAGCTTGGGAAGGTCGACTCGGAGAGGGGCGACGACGACGACGACGAGGGGAGGAAGGGGTGACGCACCGTCGTCACCCCATAGACCGAAGTGCCGAGCTGTCCACGAAGGAACTCGACACTCTGATCTATGCGGTGCGAGATGGCGTCGTCCTGCTTGATGGCGACGCGGCGGTGCTTGCGCGCGACCGAGACGACGTCGGCCGGCGCCAGGTCGTAGCCGGTGAGCTCGAGCGTGTCGGTCTTTGTGACGGTGCTCGCGAGGTCGCGCACGACCTCGAGGTTGGACGACTCGACGGCAGCGCCCTTGAACCGGTGCGTGGTCGGCTTGTGGGGGAGCTTGGTCGGCGCGGCGTGGTTGCCGTTGGTGAGGGAGGACAGCGCGTCCGAGACGGGCGCGGTGAAAGAGTCGAGGGAGGGGGCCATGGTAGACTTGCGCGCGACTGGGAAAGTGAGGTGTAGGAGGGAAAGAACCGGGTCGCGGGGCTCGGGGGACGAAGGCGGCGCGGCATTCCGATGTCCCTCGCTTCCGCTCCCCCTGTACTTTCCTCAGCGCTCAATGGTTCGGCTCAGCTGATCCGGTGCGCACCTCGAGGCGTCGTCTGCACCGCTCTGGGTAAACCGCCTCCGCCGCCGACCGGCCTGCCGCTCATCCCCCACATCGCTCACACGATCCTCTCGGTCGCGAGATGTCCAAGACGGGGAGAGCACGCTCTTGCACAACAAGTCGAGAGAGAGAGAGAGAGCCGTACAACCGAGGAAGAGGGAGCGAAGTACGGATCGAGAGGAGAGAGGGGAAGGTCTAGAGGAGGGGGAGGGTCAGGTGACGAGTTCGAGGGCACGCTCACTGGACGTCGCGGCGATTCTGCGTGGCAGGACGAGCGTCAGTTCGAGCATGGGCATCGACGGCGAGGACAGGGAGAGCGCGCGAGGCAAGGAGGAAAGAGAGGGGAGGAGACTCACCGGCGCCGCCTCGAGCTCTCCCACGACGCCCACCAAGCAGCTCACGTCGTCGGGTTTGCCCCCCGCAAAGTGGATGCCCTCGTCCATGGCGCGCTGCTGGAACGGGCTCGCGACGGCGCGTTGGTCCTCGTAGACGCTCTTGGCGCGGAAGCACAGCGCCTCGCTGACGGCCTGGGGCGAGAAGCGCCGGAGCGTGTACCGCGGCGCGCTGGGTGCCGAGGAGGAAGAGGGTGGCGGTGGTGGTGGTGCGGAGGAGGAGGAGGAGGACGAGGTAGAGGCGTGCGACGAGCCGACGAACCGGAGCACCTCCTCGAGAAGGTCGTCCGAGAAGACATTGTCGACGAGGCCGTCGCTCGCGAGGATGACAATGTCGTCGCGCTGCACCTTGACCGTGAACTTTTGCGCGTCGCGCGCGGGGACGTCCTTGGCGTTGGTGCCGGCCTGGAACGGGTAGTTGAAGCGGTGCTGCTGCTCCTCGGAGCGGAAGATGTACTCGTCGCCGCGGATGACGCAGCAGCTGCAGTCGCCGAGGTTGGCGAGCCGCAGCTCGTCGTTGCGCAGGACGGCGAGGAGCGCCGTCGACGAGCCGATCGTGCCCTGCGAGCGGGCGAGAGAGGACGAGGGCGGGGTCAGCCTCGTGCAGGGCGGGGACCGTGCACGGCGAGAGTAAGAGAGTGGAGGCGCACCTCCTCCTTGCACTCGCTCAACGTCTTCTCGTACGCGCGCTGCATGACGTCGACCGGGTCGACCTCGTAGTACTGCAGGAACATGTCGTCGTCGACGTTCTCGTACCGCGCGAGCTCGTACGAGCAGTCTGCGGGCGCGAACGACGGCGTCAGCGCACGCCCGAGCGGACGGGCACGCGCGAGGAGAGAGGAGCGACGACGCACGGTGCATGAACTTGCGCGCCCATCGGGCCGAGTTGGCGCCTGCGTGGCCCGACCACCCGCCGACGCCGTCTGCAACGCCGAGCGAGTCCGAGCGGAGGAAGTACTGCGTGCGGGGCGCTCAGGGTCAGCTCCTTATCAACGCTCGAGGGCTCGCGAGGACGCGCCACGCACCGAGTCCTCGCCGACGCCGACGCTCAGGTAGTGCTCCTCGGCCTCGTGCCCCGCCGCGCCGCCGCCGAGCGCCTTCTCCTTGCCCTTGGCCTTGGCGCTCGGGATGCGGTACCGGTCCGGCTTGGGGATGCCGTACGCGCCGTTGCGGAACACGAGGTTGCTCCTGCGGGCGATGCTGAGCGCCGAGCCGAAGAAGGACGGCAGCGCGTGCGGCGGGAGCTGCTGGGGCGGGGCGTGCGTGAACAGGGTCGCGGGCGGCTGCGGCGGGTGCTGCTGCTGCTGCTGCGAGGTCGAGGTCGAGGTCGAGGTCGACGTCTGCTGCGCGGCGGAGGACGACGCGGGTGCAGTCGACGACGAGGAGGACGACGAAGGGTCGAGCGCGACCGACGACGACGAGCCGTGCGACGACGACGACGACGACGACGAGCCTCCCGGCGGCGCGAGCGACGTGTGGTGCTTGGGCTGGGGGAACCCGGACGGCTCGCCCGCCGCCGCGCCGCCCGAGCCAGGAGGGAATCCGCCCGCGCCGCTGCTGCTGCTGCTCGCCGGCGCGACCGCCTGCTGGTGCGTTGCGCGCGCGCCGCTGTGGAACTGGCGCGCGTCGAGGAAGCGCGCGACGCCCCTGCTGCTGCTGTCGCCCGCCGCCGAGGACGAGGACGAGGACGAAGAGGGGCCCGGCGCGGCCGAGGCCTGGCTCGGCGAGCGCAGGAGGCCCGAGGACGAGGCGCGCGCCGAGGCGGGGTCGGGGCGGTGCGCTACGGTTGATGCGCGGCGCAGGCCGTGCGGGACGTCGCTGGACGGTGCTGAGGACGAGGCGGGCGGGGCGACGGTGGTGGTGGGGCGAGGGGACGAGCCGGAGAGGGGCGGCGAGGGTGCGCGGCGCTGGCGCACGACGACGAAGGCGGTACGGGGCCCACCGTGCGCCGCCTGGCCCTGAGCGGGCTGCGGACGGGCGACGGCGCCGGCCCTGGCCGAGTAGTTGCGGCCTGCGCGGGTGGTCGAGGACGAGAGGGCGCGGTGGATGGACGAGAGCGGGATGGTGGTAGGGAGGAGGTGCTTGGGCGACTTGCTCATCGAGACACCGGTGCGTGTGAGGCGGGTCGCAGCGCTGCTTGTGACCGTTGAGGGTGTGCGAAGGCGAGTCGAGCAGGCGAGGATGGGGACGAAGACACCGAGGTCGCGAGGCGCAGGGGGGTGCGCGCGATTGGCTTGGGTAGGGGCACAGAGGGGCACAGAGATGCCTGGCTCGGTCGTAGAGAGCGCTCGAGGCGGGCAGAGAGCAGAGTGAGGAGGTTGAGAGCTCGAGGGCGACGCCGCCGAGCCGAGCGTGAGAGTCTCGCGACCCGGCTTCACCGCAACTGCTCGCAGAGCCAGCTTTGACCTTCTGTAGCACCTCCATGAGATGTCATAGACGACCACAGCCACTGCGCCAATTACTCTCGAGGGTGAGGTGCGCACCGCCCCTCAGTCTCGTCGACGTCGGCCAACCTGGGCTCCGCTCTCCTCCACCCGACTCGCCATGACCAGCTCACGAGCCCAGTCTGCTGCGAGCTCGACCCGGGCAGGAAGCCGCCCGCCGCCCAGCTCGACCGAGCGCACCGCCCTCCTCGCGCAGTCGCACTCGCCGACCCGCTCCTCGCCCGTCGGCCACTCAGTCCACCCCGACGCCGCCCTCGAGTCCGACTCCGAGGGCGCCCACAAGCGCGTCAAGTACGGCGGCACCTCGACCGGCGGCTCGTCCTCGTCGACGCCCCTCGGGCACCACGACGCCGCGTTCGCGACCCTCCCGCACCGCCTCACCCGCGCCGCGTCCGTCCAGCGCAAGCAGGAGCGCCAGGCCCGCGAGCGCACCCAGTGGCAGGACCTGTCGATCCGCGCGAGGTACTACATCCCCGTGGTACGCCTCGAGGAACTCGCTCCCTCCCTCCTCGGACGTCACCTGACCTCACGCTCGTTGAACATGATCGCGCAGCTGCAATGGCTCCCGCACTACAACCTCAAGGACTTTGTCCGCGACGTCACGGCCGCCCTCACCGTGCGTACCCTCCCTGTGCCTCCTCCTCGTCGTCCTCGAGGAGATCCGCCGGCTGACCCTCCCTCGTCGCCCGCCGCACAGCTCACGAGCATGCTCGTCCCGCAATCCATGTCGTACGCGACCTCGCTCGTCCACACCGACCCCGTACACGGCCTCTTTGGCGCCTCGATCCCGGCCATGCTCTACTCGGTCCTCGGCACGTGTCGCCAGCTGTCGGTCGGGCCCGAGGCGGCCCTCAGCTTGTTGACGGGCGAGTTCATCTCCAAGGTCATCGAGACTGAGGAGCATGCCCATGGGGCGCTCAGCGTCGCGCAGAAGGCGAGGCTCGCCGTCACGATCACGACGTGCATCACGTTCGAGTCGGGGCTCGTCACGTTCCTGTGCGTCGTCTCGCCCCGGCCTCGGCGCCGCGCTCGTCTCTCTCGAGACCTGTGGGCTCCTCGATGACCGTGACTAGGTGATGCACTGACTCTCCCTCTCCCGCAGCCTCGGCTTCTTCCGCCTCGGATTCCTCGACGCCGTCCTCTCGAGGGTGCGTCCCTCTCGCGCTCCTCCTGCGCCGCTCCTCGACTGACCCTCCCCTCACGCTCCCCGACAGGCCCTCCTGCGCGGCTTCATGACGGCCGTCGGCATCACCATCTTCATCTCGCAGCTCGTGCCCATCCTCGGCCTCGAGCAAGGCCTCACCAAGCAGCACGGCGCGTCGTCGTCGGTCATCGAGAAGGCGACGTACCTCGTGACGCACTTTGCGCACGCGCACCGCCTCACGATGCTCGTCAGCGCGGCCGCGTTCGCGACGCTCGTCGGCGGGAGGGCCGTCAAGAAGCTGCTCGCGACGAGGGAGCGCAGGTGGAGGTGGGTCAAGTTCGTGCCAGAGGTGCTCGCCGTCGTCGTCGTGTCGACCTGTGCGTCCCCTCTCCTCGTCCGGCGTCGGGAGAACCGCCGCCGCAGGAGCCTGACTGAGCTGACGCGCCTCGCGCACGGACCCGTCCCTCGCTCGCAGTCCTGTCGCACTCGTTCCACTGGCAAGACGCCGGCCTCCAGGTCCTCGGCACCGTCTCGCCGGGCAACGTCAAGGTCCGCATCCCGTTCGTCGGCTGGGGCATCTACACGCAGTACGTCACCAAGTGCTTCGGCACGTCGACCGTCATCGCCATCCTCGGGTTCCTCGACTCGATCGTCGCCGCCAAGGACATGGCGTCCAAGTGTGCGTCGCCTTGTGCCCTCCTGGCCCGTCTTCTGTATGAGGAGCAGGACGCTGACCTAGCTCTTGGCACCCGTCGCACAGACGACTACCCGATCTCGCCCAACCGCGAGCTGTGCGCGCTCGGGTTCGCCAACGTCTTCACGTCGTTCTGCACCGGGTCGCTGCCTGGGTACGGCTCGATCACGCGCTCGCGCCTCGCCGCCTCGACGGGCGCCACGACCCAGATGGCGTCGCTCCTGACGGGCACCTTTATCCTCCTCGTCACCTACTTCCTCCTGCACCTCCTCGCGGCCCTCCCAAAGTGCATCCTCGCCGTCATCGTCATCGTCGTCGTGTTCTCGATCCTCGAGGAGGCGCCAGAGGACGTCAGGTTCTTCTGGAAGATGCGCGCGTGGGTCGACGGCGGGCTCATGCTCCTCACGTTCGTCCTGTCGCTCTTTGTCGGCGTCGAGGTGCGTCGTGGCCGCGCATCTCTCTTCTCTCTAGCTCCTTCGTGATGGAGCCGAGCGCTGATGGTGCTGGGGCGGTACCGCACAGGTCGGCGTCATCGTCTCGGTGTGCCTCTCGCTCGTCCTGTGCGTCAAGCAGTCGACCGCCATGCGCATCAAGATCCTCGGCCGAGTGCCCAACACGACCATGTTCGAGCCGCTCGACGACGACGACGAGCACGATGACGGCCTCCTGTCGTCCCTCTCGGAGGAGGTTCCCGGCGTCCTCATCGTGCGCATCCGCGACGGCGCCCTCACGTTCGCCAACACGGGCGCCATGAAGGAGCGCCTGCGGCGCCTCGAGCGGTACGGCCACGGGCGGCACCACCCGAGCGAGGAGCCGAGGAGGGCAGAGGCGAGCGTCGTCATCTTCCACCTCGCCGACGTCGGCGAGGTCGACGCGAGCGCGCTCCAGATCATGCGCGAGCTCGTCGGGTCGTACACGGCGAGGAGCGTCCTCGTGCGTCTCGCCCCCCCCTCTCTCGAGCTCTCGTGCGCACGAAGGAGGGTCCGTGCGCCAGGTCCTCCCGAGCTGACGACCCCGCACCGCTCGCCTCGCCGCCGCAGATCTACTGGACCCAGTGCACGCCCGCCGTCGTCGCTCGCCTGCGCCAAGCCGGCGTCATCGATCTCTCGGGCGGCGGTGCGTCCCTGTCTCCCTCCTCGCTCGCACGGACCTCCTTCCTCCCTGCGCGCCCACGCTGACCCGCCGCCCCACGCTCACAGACTCGCACGTTCAGCCGACGGTCGCCTCGGCGCTCGAGGAGGTGCACGAGTCCATGCTGCACGTCACGGGTGGCGAGACGTCTGCCGTCTGAGCCCTGCTCTTCCTCCCCCTCCCTCACATCTTGATCCGCCTCTCGGCCTCGCCGCACCGCATGCTAGAAGTCCTCGCTCTCCAGCCTTGCATTCACGACCATGTTGTTGCCAGAAACTGCATTGCGTCGCGAGAGAGAGAGCTAGTTACATGAGGCTCGCCCGCCCGCCGACCTCGTCGCTCGCCTCGCCCGAGGGCAGCCCGTTCGCGCTCCGGCCCGACACGAACTCGTCGTAGCTGCGCGCGAGGACGATGCACGTCGATCAGCAGACTGAGGAGGAGGCGGGAAGAGCGAGAGGAGGACGCACATCTTGCGCAGGCGGACGAGCTCGTCGGCGGGGACGGACGGGCGCGTGCCCTCGAGGGCCTTGCGCAGGTGCGCCTCCTCGATGTAGGTCTGCGGGCGAGCTCGGCGCGTCAGGATCGTCCTCGGCGAGGTAAGAGAAGAGAGGAGGGACGCACGGGTGCGCGCGAGGCGGGAGACGCAGAGCCCTCGGCGGCGGCGGCGGCGGCCTTCTTGGCCTTGGTCGACGAGCGCTGCGCCTCCTTGAGCGTCGCGACGATGGCCTCGAGCTGCGCACGAGCAAGAACCAGGACCATCAGTACCTCCGCTCGTCATGGGCGTCGAGCCGAGGACTGCAGGAGGAGAGGTCCGTGCACGCACCCGCTTGTTGACGCTCGCCTGCTCCGCCCGACTGAGCACCTTCCTCCCCTCCTCGCCGCCGCCCAAGCTGACGTACCGCACCTCGTCCTCGTCGTCCTTGGCACCCGCGCCGCCCTCCTGCGCCTGCGCCTCGGTCGCCGCATTGAGTCCGGCGTGCACGGCGTCGAGGTGCGCGTTGTAGACGAGGGCCTGCAAGTCTGCGCCGCTGTAGCCGGCCGTCTGCGAGGCATAGGCGTCGAGCGTGACGCCTGGTGCGAGGTGGACCTTCTGGGCGGCCGAGCGCAGGATCTGGAGGAGGAGGGAGAGGGCGGATCAGCTAGGTGTGAACGCAAGAGGGTCGCACCGAGGGGCGAGGGAGCGCACCTCGAGACGGTCGGTGCGCGAGGGCATGTCGCACAGGATGCTCTTGTCGAGGCGGCCAGGGCGGAGGAGCGCAGGGTCGATCAGGTCGGGGCGTCTGTGCGGCATCGACACCGAGCACCATCATCAGCACCGCGCCGTGGAAGGCCGAGTCGACGAGAGCGAGAACGAGAGCACGCACGAGGTCGCGGCGAGGACGTAGACGCCGTCGAGGCCCTCGGCGCCGTCCATCTGGGTGAGCATCTGGTTGACGACGCGGTCCGTGACGCCCGTCGAGTCGTGTCCACTGTGCACCTCGAAACGCTCATCAGCGTCCGCTCTCGCATCTGCAGGAGACGAGGCGCAAGAGCGAAAGAGAGAGCCACGCACCGCTTCGGCGCAATCGAGTCGAACTCGTCAAAGAAGAGCACGCACGGCTTTGCCGCCTGAGCCCGGTCGAACAGGTCTCGGACGCTCTTCTCGCTCGCGCCAATGTACTTGTTGAGGATCTCGGGGCCCTTGACGCTAATAAAGTTGAGGCCGCACTCCTTTGCGACGGCCGACGCGAGGAGCGTCTTGCCGCAGCCGGGGAAGCCGTAGAGGAGGAGGCTGTGCGCGCGATCAGAAGAGCGCGTCAGTCGGTCGTTGTGAACGTTGAGAGACGAGGGCGAGGGAGGCAGAGAGAGCGACGCACCCCGAGCGCAGCCGCAGAGGGCACCCAGCAAAGATGGCGCCGTACTTGGTCGGCCACTCGAGCGTCTCGCGCAGCGTCTTGCGCGCGTCGTGCAGCCCGCCAATGTCGGCCCACGCGACGTCGCTCTTCTGGAGCTTGACGTCGCGCAACGAGAGCGGGACAAAGCCCTGCTGCGCGGTCGCAAAGTCGTCGGCCGTGAGGACGAGCGGGGCGTCGACGGCGGGCGGCGTGGCGGACGAGGTCGAGGTCGAGGAGGGAGGCGAGGAAAGGGAGCGGATGGCGGCCTGCTGCACGGCGCGGTCGACGAGGTCGCGCAGGTCGGCGGGGAGGTAGCCCTCGGTGATGGCGGCGATCGAGGCGCAGTTGAGCTGGGGCGCGACGAGGTCCGACGTCGACGTCTTGGCCTTGACGAGCACATTGACGATCTGGGAGCGCCACGAAACTCAAGGAGTCAGTCTCAGGGACCTCGAGAGAGCCCGACCCGACAAGAAGGACCGTGCGCCAACTCACGTCCCTCCTCGCCGTCTTGTCCGGGCCTCGCAGCGGCACCGTCTCGCCGAGCAGGTGCGTGCTCTGCAGGAGCGGGTGCAGGGTCGTCGTGCCCTGCGCCGTCGCGACGAGGACGACCGGGCGCGCACCGAGCGCCGCCTGGGCGAGCGACAGGAACGTGTGCGCGAGGTGCACGGTCGGGAACGAGTCGGCGTGCTGCGTTCGAACAAGGGCAACATCCAGAATCAGTGCTCGAGTCCTGCAGAGCGAGGGCGAGAGGACCGAGGGAGAGAGCGACAGGGCGCGCACGCACCTCGACCTCGGCGCCGATGAGCCGGTCCAGGTTGTCGAGCACGAGGACGCTCGGCGCCGCCCAGCACGCCTCGTCGAGCCAGTCTTTGAAGCGCGTCTTGAGCGCAGGCAGGCGCGCGTCGGCATGCTGCGCGCAGTCGACGTAGATCGTGTCTGCGGGCGCGCGGGCTCGACGAGGGTCAGCCTCGGGTCGTGCTCGATCCTCTCATCGCTAGCTACCTCGTCCCGAGCTCGGGAAGAGGAGCAGCCGAAAGGGAGAGAGGGACGGCCCGACGCACGGCACAGCGCCCTCTCGTTGAGGGCCATCCGCCTCGCCGCCTCCCTCACGAGCGCCGTCTTGCCCGCGCCGCTCGGGCCCGTCACCAGCACGCCAGGGACCGCCCTTCCTCCTCCTGCGCCCGCCGACGCCGACGAGCCGAGCGCCCGCGCCGAGAGCGAGTGCACGACGTGCGCCGTGAGCGCCGTGAGCGGGCGGTCGATGCCGGCGAGCTGCGGCGCGGTGGGTGCGGCGGGTGCTGACGAGGTGGACAAGGTGGGGGAGCCGTTGACGAGGTGCGCCGCCGAGTCGAGCTGCTGGTGGAGCGAGCGGCGCGAGCTGCGGACGACGAGGGCGGCGAGTAGCGAGCGGGGTGAGGGGCTCGTCAGCTGGGCTCTCTGCGACGACGGCTCAAGGCGGAGGAGCAGAGAGGGGAGGGAGCGCGACGCACGACGAAGTAGGCGACCCGGGCGCGCTCCTGCCCTCCTTGCCCTCGTGCTCGCGCTCGCGCTCCCTGGCCGCCGCGCGCGCCTTCTTGACCTGCGCCGAGAGCGGTGCGCCGAGCCTGCGCGTCCATACGACATCTTTGACGGTCAGCGCCCTTCTGCGTGAGGAGGAGGGAGGAGGACCCGCCCGAGAGGGGAAGAGAGCAGCGACGCACCGCACGAGCTCGTACGTCCCTCCCGCCGCCGCCGCCCCTCCCGCGCCCGCCCCAGCCCCGGCGCCGAGACCCAGCAGCTCCCCCCTCGTGCGCTCGTCGGCCCACGCGTGCCCGGGCGGGACAGCGTCGCACCCGACGACGACGACGTCGATCCCGGGGCTCGAGTGGTGGTGGCTCGCACCTCCTGCTCCTCCTGCTCCTCCTCCTCCCGCTGCGGCTCCTCCTGCGGCTCCTCCCCCTCCTCCTCCTCCCGCCGCACCCGCCTCTCCGCCGCCCGGCAACTGCACGCCTCCCACCCTCGGGCTCCCGACGCCCTCCTCTCCCTCTCCCCGCGCACCCGGTCCCGCTGCGCCGCCCGCCCCAGCACCCGCACCCGAGCCCGAGCCCGAGCCCGAGCCCGGCCGCGCCCAGTGCACGACCGACGCGCGCCCACCCAGGCCGGGGAACGCGCGGCGGACCTTGCGCGCGAGCGAGGGGTGGACGACGAGCTCGAGCTCGAGCTGGGGCTGCTGCTGCTGCCGCTCGGCGTCGGTAGGCGCCGACGAGGAGGAGGAGGGGCGCGGGCACGGGTACGCGGCAGGCAGGAGGCGCACGAGGGTGCGGCGCACGGACTCGCACTCTGCCTGGGCGGCGCTCGTCGGCTGCGCGGCGGTCGAGGTCGACGAGAGGTCGTGCGTCTTGGTCGCCGACAAGGGCGGGTGGCGCGCCTTGGGGGCGACGACGAGCTCGGTCGAGGTGCTGAGGAGGACGGCGGGCGCGGCGGGCGTGGTCGAGTCTGCGGGCGAGGGCGCGCAGGCGTGAGCGGTCGTTCTCGTTCTCGTTCTCGAGAGGGGGAGGACGAGGAGGGAAGAGGGAGAGCGACGCACCGACGGCAAAGCGCACGAGCGTCGACCCGACCCAGCACCCGACCGTCATGCCCTCTGTGCACGCGCGCACCTGGTTCAGGAGGTACATCTCGACAAACTCGGCGTTGGTCTCCTGCTCAGCTCAGGGGAATTCCCGAGTCAGCTAGGATGGACGAGGGAGAGGGGAGCGAGAGGAGGACGCACGAGGACCTCCCAGTCGTCGGCCGTGAGCGGGGTGACGTTGACCTGGGTCGCGAGCGGCAGGTCGCGCAGGAGCTCGATCGAGACCTGTGCGAGGTGTGCGGCGAGAGCTGTGTGAGCGCGAGAGGGAGAGAGAGGGACGCGCCCCCACATGGAGGAGGGAGGAGGGGGGGACGCACGACGGTGCCCTCTGTGAGCTGCGGGTGGAGCATGGTGGCAAACTGCGGGTCGAGCTCGATGCGGTCCTGGGGCGGAGGTTGGTGTGCTCGGTGGTGCGCGTTCGAGAGGTTGACGGGCGCCGGCTGGGCGGGGAGGCCGGTCCAGCCGAGCGAGAGCTGGACGGGGCTCGGGGTGGGTGCATCGGGCGAGGAGGGGCGGGGTTTGAAGGTGAGCTGGACGGCGATGGACTGGGGTGCCTGCGTGCGAGGGAGACGGGGGTTGAGGGACCCGGAGTTGGAGCGGGCGAGAGTAGCCGGACGGGCTGAGGAGAGGGACTCACGACGGCGCGGGTCGAGAGAGGGGCGTGGAGCGACAAGGGGAGGTTGCACAGGCAGTTGCGCAGCGGGACCAAGTGGACTGCAGCGGTGCGGCCCATCTTGAGCGCGAGCTTGGTCGAGGAGGAGAGGGAGCGCGCGAGGACGAGGACGAGGCGAGGCCGGGTGGGGGACGAAGACGCTCTCCCTCCCTCACACCGCACCGTGCTGCACCGTGCTGCTCCGAGCTTGCTTCCTGTCCAGCCACCCTCACCCACCCGAGCCACCCGCACCAGTCTCGCCCCCCGCTCCACCCACGTCCTCCTCCTCGACCCCTCGACCAACCACCCACCCACCATGGCCGACACGCGCCGCCGCAGCCTCTCGCTCGAGCTCGACTACGGCGACGACCCCGACATGGACCACGACCACGACGCTCACTCGTCTGGTCCAGCTGCTCCTGCTCCCCCTCCCGCCGCCGCCCCCTCCTCGTCCCTCCCCCGCGCCGCCGCCGTCGCCGGCCTCCCCGCCAACCCGCTCACGGGCGTCCGCCCCACGCCCGCCGTCCCGCCGCCCACCTCGTCCGCCAACGCCAACGCCAACGCCAACGGCAGCAGCACCGCCAAGCGCCTCACGGCCGTCTACCTCTCGGACCTGCACTGGGTGCGCCGCGGCCCCTCTCCCTCCTCCCTCTCTTGCGGCAGCTCGACTGACGACGACTGCGCACCCACGCCCGCAGTGGACGAGCGACGCCGACATTGTGCACCTGTGCGCCCTCGCAGGCCTCGACGTGCCCCTGCGCGACGTCGTCTTTGCCGACCACAAGGTCAACGGCAAGAGCAAGGGGTGCGCCGCGCTTTCGCTCCTGTCGGGCGTGCTTCTCAATGGGGAGAGACGCATTGACTAGACGAGTGGGTCCCGCGCGCGCAGCGTGTGCTGGGTCGAGTGCGGCGCGGTCGACAAGGCGCAGCAGCTCAAGGCCTACGTCGACCACAAGTGCTTTCCCTTCCCTCCCTCTCCTCCCTTCGAGCGCGCAGAGCTGACGCACAGACACGACGACCCGCAGCGAGTTCCAGCTCAAGAAGCTGGCGGCGCAGCTCACGTACGGCGGGCACCCGAGCCCGCTCAGGACGCTGCCGAAAGGTGCGTGGCGCGAGGGCTCTCTCTCCTGCCGCCTCCTCCTCTCTTTCTTTCTCTCTCCCTCGCCCTCTCTCTCACGTCCTCCACGCACTGACCTCCTCCCTCTCCCCCTCTCCCTCTCCGCCTCTCCCCCTCCTCCCTCCCCCTCACGCTCCCCCCTCCCCCCTCCCCGCTCACCCGCGCCCCCCCTCAGAGCCCGCCCGCGCGCAAAACGCCCCCCTCGCGCCCGCGGCCCGCCCGCCCCCGAGCAGGACGACGGCCTACCTCGTGCCGCACCCGGGCCAGAACAGGCGCGACCAGGGGCAGGGCGGGATCAGCGGCGGCGCGGGAGGAGGGGGAGGGGGAGGGCAGCAGATGGGCATGGGCATGGGCATGGGCGTGGGCGTGGGCGGCGCGCACGCGCAGGGCGCGAGGAGGAACGGCGCCGGCGCCGGCGCGGGAGGCGGCGCGGCGGCGCTGCCGATGCGGCCGCTCCAGGGCCAGGGCCAGGGCCAGGTGCACGGCGGCGGCGGGGCGTACAACCCGGCGTTCAACGGCGGCATGAACGGCGGCATGAACGGCGGCATGGGCGGCGGCGTGTTCAACCCGGCGTTCATGGGCGGCGCGGCGGGACCGGGAGGAGGAGGAGGAGGAGGAGGAGGCCCGAGCGCCGGGGCGCCGCCGCCGTTCGACATGGGCGCGTTCGCCGGCATGGGCATGGGCATGCCGGGCATGCCGGGCCTGTTTGGCGGCGGCCTGATGCCCGGCCTGGGCGTCGGCGGCATGGGCATGGGCGTCGGCGGGTTCGACATGGGCGCGTTCGGCGGCGGCGGCGGCGCGGGCGGCATGGGCATGTTTGGGATGCCCGGGATGGGGATGGGGATGGGGATGGGGATGGGCATGCCGGGAGGAGGAGGAGGAGGAGGGAGCGAGGCGTTCGACGGCGGGGCGAAGAAGCGCAGCCGGACCGACGGCTGAGCGCTCGACGTGCGCTCGGTCGAGGGCTGCATGGCTTGGAGGTTGTCGTCGTCGTCGAGGTCGAGGTTGTACCTGCTTGTCTCTCTCTCTCTCTCTCTGTCCCGTTGTGCACTGTCATCCCCGTCGCGGGCGCTTTGTCCCCCTCTCCTCCCTCTTGTTGTCGTCGCACCCGCTCTGCCTCTCTCTCTCTCCCTCCGCATCGTGTCCCCTTCTCTCTCTCTCACGCGCATCCGCAGCCACAAAGCTGTCCCCGCATCCCTCGCACCCGTCGTGTCGAGCTCGTCGCCGCACGGACCTCGTCGCACAAGTCGACCTTCGCAACTCGAGCCAGATCGGTTCCCTCGCTCGCCTCGCTCAGCCTTGCGAGTGAGCTCTTGCGCAAGCAGCTGTGGAGCTACCGTCGAGAGCTGCTGAGCTGTGCCGCTGCTCCGAGGCGAGCTCGCCGAAAGCGCTCGCGCCTCGTCTTGCTCGCTCCGCTCTCGGAGAGTCCGCGGCCTCGCCTCTTTCCTTCCTTCCTCTCACTCGCCTCGCTTCGACTCCTCCCACAAAGCACCTCAAGCAGCACAATGTCGAGTGGGTCGCTTCTCTCGCGCTCTGCAGGCGTCCTGTGCCGTGCTCGAGCACGGCGCACGTCGCTCGCTGCTTGGTGGGCGAAGGCCTCTCTCCCGGAGCTGCCGCACCTCCCTGACCCTCTCCCCGCCCCTCTCGCAGACGAGCCCACCGACGCCGCCACCGACCGCCCCGCCATCTACCCCGTCATCGACGCCTCGCGCCCGGTCCCGCTCATGCTCTCGCCCATCATGACGTCCGACTTTCGCTTCCTCATGACGCACCTGTCGCCGGACGAGCAGCGCGCGCAGTGGCTCGCTGAGCATGGCCAGGCGGGCGAGGGGGAGGGCGAGGTCGGGGCGGCGGAGGAGGCGGACGATGAGGGAGAGGGCGAGGAGAAGAAGGAGGAGAAGGAGGAGAAGGAGGAGAAGGACAGTGCGTCGCTCGCTCGCCTCTGGGCCATGCCCCGCACGCACTGAGGCAGCGCTGACCCTGGATATCGCCGCGCGACGCAGACCGCCCCGTCTACCCTCTCCTCGCCGACCCGTCCGACCCCGATTGCGGCGTCGCCGCCGCGAGCCTCGCCGGCGAGCCGCTTCTGAGCCACCTCTCGCCCGAGGAGCAACACGCCGAGTGGCGCAAGGAGCAGGAGCACAAGCGCGTCGGGCAGGACAAGGGCGAGCAGGCGGTGGCGGCGGGCGGTGCTGGCGAGAACGGCGCCTGAGCGGCGAGGAGGACTCGCTTTTCCCGCTTTCTCTCCCTCCGCTTCTCTCGTAGTGCTCTGCATGCAACGCGCTTGATCTGTGCTCTACTCGACGGCGAGCGAGAGACGCAGCAGAGCCCCTCGAGCGAGAAGAAAGCCCGGCGTTGGTCCGCCCCGCGCTCGGACGCTCAGGCCCTCTCGAGTTCGCCGGCGCTCCGCCTTTCTTCCTCGTTCCACGCACCTCACGTCCGAGGAGCATCTTGCCGAGGAGCACGCCGAGCAGGAGAGGAAGCGCAGCCAGAGGGACCTCGACGCGCAGGCCCAAGGCTGCGAGGGAAGACCGAGCGAGGCGCCGAGGAGCGACGAAGTCTCTCGGGTCGCGCGCCTCGTCTGTCCGAGCCTCGACGCAATGATACACCCTTCAGCTCTACAACCTGGTCCCGCTCGCTCGTCCCGCGCTACCGCTTCTCGTCCGCCGGCCACTCGACGCGCTCGTCCATGCCGTTGAAGACGCTCACCTTGACGGCGAGCATGGCGAGCCCGCTAAACGTGCACGCGGCCCACACGACCTTGAACCCGCCGCCGATCTGCGGCACCCACTCTGGGTTGGCGAGCTGCGCGACCGTCGCCGGACTCGCGAGCGCGCCGTAGCGGTACGCCTGGGTAAAGTTGAACGCGGCGCCCTGGCTCTGGAGGAGGACGCCGACGCCGATCGTCAAGGTGAAGACGAACGACAGGAGGGCAAAGAGGCCGCTCAGGTCGAACACGGTCGCGGCCGAGTAGCGCGCGAGGCGCACGACGGGCGAGGGGAGCCGCGCGTGCGGGAAGTAGGCGAGCGTCCACAGGGGGACGTAGAGGAGGGTCGAGACGACGAGGAAGACGAGGGACGAGATGAAGACGGAGGGGGTCTGGGTTGACCGGAAGGGGAGCTGGAGGGACGAGAAGCCGAGGAGCGAGGGCGAGACGGTCGTGAGGGCGGGGACAAAGTCGACCTTGACGGCGAGCGGCGTGCACATGCGCCTCGTCGAGCCCGATGCCGTCGCGCAGGCCTCTGCAGGGAGAGTCTGTGTCAGTCGGCTGTTCGACCTGGCTCGAGCGAGAGAGAGAGCGACGCACGGAAGATGTAGTAGTCGAGCCGGCCGGTCCCGTTGACCTCGACGACGCTCAAGAACGCCCTGCTCGGCGCATTGTCGAACATGGCCGCGCACAGGAGGCCGAACCCGACGGCGAACAGGACGAGCGGCACCGCGGCCCACACGGCCGTCTCTACGCCGCTCCAGCTCCAGGTCCAGCTCCACCCCTGGCGCCAGTCGCGCACCCGCCGCCGCGGCCGGACGACGTCCTCGCTCGTGTCGCTGCGGCCGTCGAGGGCGCCGTGCGGGAACTCGCTCGACTTGCCCGTCGAGGGCGGCGAGACGAAGTACGAGTCCTTGGTCGGCTCGAGGTGCTCGGGAGGGAAGGGCGAGTTGCGCGTGTACAGGCTGACGAGGGGGATGGACGAAAAGGGTGGCGGCGTTGCGGGATTCATGGTGGCTGTCGTCGGAGCTCGGCGTCGGTCGGAGAGGCGGTGCCGTTGGTGGTGCGGCTCGAGGGCGAGGCGGGGGGAGGAGGGATCCGCGACGGCGCAGGAGGTCGGCGACGGCTTCGAGAAGGAGCTGAAGCAGGACAGGGGAGAGCAGGGCTGCACTCTGCCCGGCGCACGGTCAGGACAAAGACCCTGATCGCGCGCAAAGCGAGCCTGTCTCACGCGGCGGGGGACAAAGGGACGAGGAGAACGGGGCGGTGACAGCGCCTTGCCTGGCCCGGGAGGCCCAGCGCTAGCCGGTCTGGAGCCCGTCGAGCATCTGATAGGCCGCACGAGGCAAGCACTCGGTCCCTCGTCGGTCGAGGGGGAGTTGGTGGAGGAGGACGAGCTGATGAACTTCTCCGCTCCTCGTGTCGCTCTGCCACACCTCATGCGCTTGCATTGCTGCATGCGAGAGTCGCTCAAGGTGCTCAGCCGCAAGCTCGACCGGTCGCACCGCCGACGAGCGTGCGCAGACGCCTCCCGCTCGCCTTTGTCCTCGTCCCCGCCTGAGCCTCCTCACCGGCGCTCGCACACGCCGAGGGCGAGCTTGTGCAGGGCTCGAGCAGTCTCTATGTCCTCTCGGTAGCTGGAAGACGGCGGCTCGCTGCTCAGCCTCTCCGTTTTGGCCTGTTCCTCTCGTCGTCCTCGTCCTCCTCGCCTCGCCTCATCCTCTTCCGCCTCGTCAAGTCGCTGGTCGACTGTCTCCCTCACCTACTACATCAATACATCCCCTTCGACCTAATGCCTGCCACCAAGAACCACCTGTATCACTCTCTGTCGCCCCTCATCCTCCTCGCCGCCTTCCTCGTCTCGGTCCTCGCCTTCCTCACCCCGACCCCAATCCTCTCCGACCGCGTCTCACTCCTCGAGGTCATCATCTCTGGCTCACGCGCCTCGAACGCCCGGCGCTGGATCGCGCCCGACGACTCGGTCGCGCGGGCCTACTCGCACTCGTCGCACGGGTTCGTCAAGCGCGCCAAGAAGGCCAACTCGTCCTCGACTGCCGCGGCGACGGCGCCGGTCACCGTCAAGATCGGGCCTCTCGGTGCGTTCGTCTCGAGACGAGCCGGAGGAAGGACGAGCTGACCTTGTCTCGACGGCGCAGGCGCGTGCTTCACCAACCTGACCACGCTCGACCAGTCGTGCATGGCGCCCTCGTTCACGCCCATCTTCGTCGACCTGTACGACGACGTCCTCAAGCTGCCCTCGAGCCTCTCGTCCACCCTCCCTCAGCAGTTCCCCCTCACGACCACCGCCCTCTTCGTCTCGCTCGCCCTCCTCGCCGTCCAGTTCCTCGCCGTCGCCCTCTCCTCAGCGTCGATGCACGCCCCGAACAAGCTGGCGCTCGTCAACAAGCGCCAGACGACGCTGCGCAAGGCGGCGACCGTGTGCGGCGCGGTCGGGCTCGTCGTCGGACTCGCGGCGACGGGCGCGCTCAGGGTCGACCTCGGCAGGGCGGTCGACGAGGCGGGCAAGGTCGGCGGTGTGCAGGCAAAGCTGGGACCGGGCTTCAACCGTGCGTTGCTCTTCTCTCGTGCGCTACGGGGAGGGAGACCGGCGCTGATTCGGTCGTCGACTGCTCGCAGAGCTGTTTGCGGGCCTTGCGCTGCAGGCGGTGGCGGATGCGCTGCTCGTCGCCGAGGCGTTCACGTCCAAGTAGCGCGTGCGAGGACGAGCTGCAACAGAGCGAGTCTCTTGCTGTGCTGCGGGCGGACGTCGGCGATCTCTCCGCACGAACCTCCTCGTCCGCGGCGAGAGCCGGAGAGTCCGTGGAGAAGCGGTGGGCTCGCTGCCCTCTCTTTCTCTTCCTCGCGGCCTGCTAGCGAGAGCACCGCGAGAGCGCACTGTCCTGCGCAGACCGCGCGCTCGACAGCCGCTCGAGGAGGGCGGCTCTCCTCGCCTCCTCGCTCTCGCACCGTCCGCCCTCCTTGCCGGTACGGGCAGCCGCCGCGCACAAGGCGATGGAGTCAATCTCCTCGTCGCCCTCAGACGACGTCAAAGCGGCAGCACCCGCAGCGCCACCTCGTCTCGCCTCGCCTCCTCCCTCGCCCTCCCTCGACCGTCCTCCTTCAAGCTCCACCGCACCTCGTCAACCTACGCAGCCCATCGAGCCACTCTCTCCCCCTCCTTCACCGACGCTCTACCGCCCACCGCACCTGCGACGACTGTCCCTCGCGTCAGCGCGCGACCCTCCCTCCTCGACCTCGCCAATCCTCCCCTGGAGGACTCGCCCGCCCTCCCCGACGACGCCTCGTGCCCGCGCCCGACCTCTTCTCGAAGCGCACGGCGACAGCTTCGCATCCGTGTTCGGCCTGCTCGGGTTCAAGGTCAAGGTGTTCAAGTACAGCGGCGCGTCGGCGAGGGTGCGCTCGAGCCCTCCTCCTGCTGCCCGCCGCGAACGAGCGCCACTGACGAGCTTCTCCTTGCACGCAGGGTCTCGGCAGCTCGAACTCGAAGCTCGGCGTCGGCGCGCAGCTCGTCGCGAGGCTCGAAGCCGAGCGGCCGCCGCACGTCCTCCTCCAGTTCGCGACCGTCGACCTCGCGATCAACTACTTGTGGCGCGTCGCCTTCATCTCTCCCTCCTTGAGCACGTCTCACAGCTGACACCCTGACCCGTGCACAGGCAGCTCAAGGCCCGAGGCGCCGCCGCGTCGAGCCCGCACGCGTGGACCGACAAGGTCGTTCACGACTACAAGGCTTTTCTCGCGTCGCGCATCGTCCCGCTCGCCGAGCGCGAGCGCATGAAGGTGTACATCGTCGCTGCGTGCCCGCCCGTCGTCGAGGACTGCTGTACGTCGACCTGCTCGCCGTTGACGCCAACCGAGGACGAGTCGCTCACGGACCTTCTCGCTCGCTCGCAGACCTCGAGGCGATGGCCGCCAAGTACCTCAGAGCCCGTCATCTTCTCATCCTCAGCTACAGGTGCTCTCACTGACCGTCGCCGCTCGCACTCGCCCGCAGAAGAGCCCCGACGCACGGACCCTCCTCCCCCTCACCTCGGCCTCGCACCCTCACGACCTCGCGACGCGCTCCCTCATGGTGCGCCGCTTCAACGCCGCCCTCGGCGCCTTCTGCGCTGCGCACGCGTGCCTCGCGTTCGTCGACATCTCGGGGGAGCTCGTCGTGGACGGCGAGGAGGGGGAGCCGCCGAGGGTCAAGGAGGAGTACCTCGACCGGGTCGACCCGACGAACGTGCAGTGCGTCGTATCTCTCCCTGCCCTCTCTCCTCTCGCACTGCGTCACTGCTGACCCTCTTCTCACGCACCCGCCCCCGCCTGCAGCCTCCTCTGGGAGCCGACACTCCCCCTCTGGGTGCGCGCCGTCCCGCCGCTCGTGCACCTCGCCGGCGCGCTCGACGCCGAGCGCCTCGGGCGCAGCGCAGAGGAGTATGGGAGGGAGAAGAGGGAGAGGGTGGAGCGGAGGAGGGAGGGGATTTGAGGGCGGCGAGGGGGTGGAGGGAGGGCCTGAGCGGGAGGCGAGGAGGCGCTCTGTGCTTGCTGCACTTCTCCGTCCGCTTGTCGCCGTGCATCTCGAGTCTGTGCAGCTGTACCTCTCTCGCTCGTGCGCCTCGCTCGTCGACAAGTCAGCTCTCTCTCTCGATCCTCCTCGCCGTCGCGCTCGCTCAGCCTCGAGAAGCAGGAGGAAGCGAGAAATGCTAGGTACAATGCACAGACGGGGAGGAACTGCTACTGAAGGGTGGGCTGTTGCTGTTCGGTGCGAGGGCGGGTCGTCGTCGTCGTCGTCGTCGTCAAGGCGAAGGTCGAGGCGAGGGAGGGGGACGCGATCACTTCTGGACCTTGAACGGCGAGGCTGGCGCCTCGAGGTTGTTGGCGAGCTCGGTCTTGCCCTTGCCGCTGGAGAAGTAGAGCGTCACGGCGCCGGCGCCGACCGTGATGAGCTGCGAGGAGGAGTTAGGGAGGGCGTCAGCTCGAGGGGCTCGATCGCAACTCCCGCCTCTCGCCCCGACACCGCACAGCTCCTCTCCGCCTGCACAGGACATCGTAACAGCGCTGAAACTCACCAGCAAGGGCCACGCCCACACCGGGCCTACCTCGCGTGCTGCCGTCTTGCGCGCATTCCACGCCGTCGGCTTGATCTCGCCCGGGATCGTCTGCTTGTACGTCGACGTGTCGCGCGGAGCCTGTGCGCGAGGGTACAGTACAGGCGGGTCAGCGAAGGGTGAGGAGCGAGTCGATGATGAGGGCGACTCGAGGTGGGGCCGATCGGCGGAGAGGGGGAGGAGGAGGAGACGCACGGTCGCGAGGGTGCGGCGGGCGCTGAGGCGCGGTGCAGAGAGGGCGGCGCGGCGGGCGGTCATGGTGAGCGAGGACTGCATGGCTGTGCGGATCTGGCGAGGGTCGTGGTGGTGAGGGGGAGGAGGGAGAGCACGCGGCGAGTCTCGATGACGAGGTCGTTTCGCTAGCTCTGCGACCGGCGCTCTCCTGACAAAGTCGCGAGTGCATGCACCACCTGCCGCTTGCCTTCATTCCGAGGTTGCGAGGCACAGGGATCGCCGCTTTAACGCCTGAGCCGTCGAGGGCACAGGCGCGAGCGGGGTCGGCCTTCTCAATCCTCGAGAATCGCTCGATCTCGGAAACCACGCAGGATTCGACACTTCTCGCACAGCTACAGCTCGAGACGGAAGAGACTATGCACAGGCGCGCGACACGACAGAGAGGATCACTGCTTCGACTTGGGGACGTTCGGGTCGGTGCCGTCCGAGTTGAGGACCTTGTTGAGGCCCTCGTCGTTGTCGACGCCGTGACGGTGCTGGATCTGCAGGACAGGAAGAGGGCGAGTGTCAGTCGCCACTCATGAACACGCTACCGGCGAGCGCCGTGCTTCGAGAGCGCGACGCGCAGGAAGGTGCGAGAGCGGAGGACGGACCGAGTCGTCGGTGATCACTGCGCGCGCACGACGAGGTCAGCACGAGCTCGCTCGGCGGGAGCAAGGGATGGTCGCACAGTTCTTGACGAGGAAGCCCGTCGCGATGGTGACAATCTGCACGAGGAGGGAGAGGAGAGTGAGCCCCACATCCACTCGGCGACGTCGAGCGCGGCGGCCTCGAGGGCCGCCACGAACAGAGGAGAGAGGGAGCGAACGGTGCCGATAAAGGCCATGAGGGGCGTCACCTCGAGGCCAATGTTCTTGCGGGCAAAGAAGGGCGTCGGCTTGGGCGGGGCGTGCGGGACCGTCTGGTGCGGGCCCGACGTCTCGCTCGTCGCCTTGAACTGGCCGGTCGGTGCGGGCTCGGCGTAGCCGCGTGCGACTGTGTGGGTGTGGGTGTCAGGCTCGTGTGCGGCGCGGAGGACGAGAGGGAGCGAGAGAGAGGACGAACGGCGGGGCGGTGCAGCGAGGAGGGAGGGCGTGAAGCGAGCGGGGCGAGCTGCCGAGCGGGCAGTCTGGGCGAGAGATCGGTGGAGCATGCTGGTGCGGGTCGACTGAGCAGCGAGTGGGTGGAGCGAACGAGGGAGAGCCTCCGTCGCCGAGCCTGGCGTCACGTCCGGGAGTTGGCTCGCTCGGCAGAGTGCACCGTTGGAGGCCTGGACAGTGTAACCAGTACCTCACGAGTCAGGCGAGCAAGCCTGCCGATTTTTCCGAGCGGTTGCTCGAGGTGGCCGTCGTCTGGTTCGCCGTCGCCATCTCCTCGCTCTCCCACACAGCCAGCTCTCGCTCGCAGCTCGCTCAGCCCGCTTATCGACGCCTCGAGCACGCGTCTGGACCTCGCGTCATGGTCTCGAGCACGTTCTCCTTCCCGCCGAAGCGCGGCAGCTCGTCGGGCACGACCAGGGGCGGCCGGGGTGGTCGCCCAGCTCCTCAGCGCACCAACAGCGCAGGTAGCCGGTCTGCGCCTTACTCGGTGCGCTCACCCTCCCTTGTCCCTTTCGGTGGCGCGCGCCACGCGGACCTGCACTGACTGCTGTGCCCCCTCCTCTCCCCCTCCCTCCCCTCGACGACGATCACAAACAGCGCCCTCCTCCGCCGCCAGCCACCGCCGCAGACGGCAAGTGGCAGCACGACCTCTTCGGCGAGAAGAGCGACCTGTACCGCCCCTCGATCAACTCGGCCGCCCTCCTCGCGCGCGCCGGCGTCGACACGACCACCTCCGCCTCGCTGCGCCCCTTTGGCACGGCGACGCCCGCCGCGCAGCCCATCCTGCACGCCCCTTCGTCGGGCCCGCAGCTCGGCGCCGTCAACACGCGCGCCATGGGCATCAAGGGCCAGAACGCGGCGCAGCAGCAGCGCCAGGCCGAGATTGCCGCGCGCAAGGAGCGCGCAGAGGCGGCCCGCCAGCGCAAGCTTCTCGAGGACCAGCGCCAGAAGACGCTCGCGATCGCGCAGCACGAGCAGCAAGGGTTCGTCGTCCAGGTCGAGGGGCTCGTCAGCGGCACGAGCGCCGAGGATGTCCAGGTGCGCCTCCCTCTCCCTCCCTCTCTCCGTCGCGAACGACCCTGACTCGCTCGCACGTCACGCAGGCGGCATTCGGCGCGTACGGCGAGATCGTCTACTGCTTCGTGCCCGACCCGGACGCGGCCGACCTCGTCGCGCGCCTCACCTTCTCGCGGCACGCCGACGCCGCCGACGCCTGCTCAAAGCTCGAGTGCGCCCTCGCCCGCTCCCTCCTCCCTCTCGCCGCCCACGACTGACTCGCACCCTCCCGTGCAGCGGCGCCATCGCCGACGGCCGCCCCCTCAGCGTCAAGCAAGTCGACCGCACCCCCGTCCCGCCCGCGCTGCCCCCTCTCGCGCCCCCCAAGCTCCAGCCCTCGACCCTCCCCTTCCCCGCCACCTCCGCCGCCGCCGCCGCCGCCTCCTCGGGCCCCTTCGCCGGCGTCCCGACCGGCCCGCGCTCGCAGCGCCGCCAGCCCGCACCCGCACCCACGCCCGCGCCGCAGCAGGCGCACACGGCCATCCCCGCCGCGGCGCCGAGCAAGATGTACGCCGACCAGGTCGAGGAGGCGCAGCATGAGGCGCTCGGCGGCGGCGAGTCGATGGACGTCGACATGGCGCCGGCGCCTGGTGCGGTGAGCGCGCCGGCGGCGGGTCGAGGTGCGGGCGCGAGGGGAGGACGAGGTGGACGGGCGGGAGGAGGGCACGCCGCGCACCAGCAGCAGCAGCAGCAGCAGGCGGCGCTGTCGCTCGCGGCACGGCTATCCGGCGCCGGGCAGCAGAAGGGGCAGCAGCGGCAGCAGCAGCAGAGCAAGGGTGCGACGAGGCAGCCTGCGGGACTCGCAGCGAGGCTGGGCGCGCCGGCGTCGGCGCAGGGCAAGGCGGGTCGAGGCGGGGCGCAGAGCGGTGGATCGCTCTTGTCGCGGTTGGCGTAGCTACTGGGTCATGCGGGCTCGAGCGGGCAGCAACTCATGACGCAGTGCAGTGCACGGCGAGCGAGATCGTCTGGTCGACGAGCGAGATCTGTCTGTCGAGCGCGAGAGAAGGAGGGCTCCCGCCAGGGTCCGATGCGCAGGAGGCGAGGGCCTAGCTCCTTGCGCTGTGGCTTGGGATCCCGCCTAGCAGGGAGGGCTCGGTCGGGGAGCGGGAGAGCTGCACGCTCGTCAGAACGCGAAGGTCGGGCCCGCTGACTTGGCGCCCCACCTCGATTCGCACGGGTCCCGAGCGCTCGAACTTCGCTCCTTCCATCGCTCTCGGGGCGCTGTTGCTCTCTCTCTCTCTCTTGCACCCCACTCGACGCAGCGACACGACACTCGCATCATGCTCGCCCAGACCGCTCGCACGCTCTTCCTCCGCGCTCCCGTCGCCCGCGCACCGACCGCCGCCCTCGCCCTCGCCCAGATCCGCACGCTGCACTCGCACGGGTCCCTACCGACCTCGCTCCCCAAAGCGACGGCCAAGCGCACCGTGACGACGTCGGCGCCGACGCCGCTCGAGCGCAACGAGCCCCGCCGCGTCGACCACCTCCCGTGGCCGCCCAAGCTCCGTGCGTCCTCTCTCCCTCCTCCTCCTCGTGCACGTCGCTGACTCGCGCACCGTCGACGACAGGCAACACGGCGTGGAAGGACCGCAAGTCGGCGTTCACGGAGATCGCCCCAGTCTACATCTGGCCCGGCGTCGTGCGCTGTCCTCCTCCTCTCTCCTCCTTGCGTCAGCTGCTGATGCACTTCCTCCTCCTCCTCCTCCAGGTCTGCTTCTTCGGCCTCGTGACCGTCTACTACTACCACTCGACGGGCAAAGGCGTGCGTCCTCTTTTGCCTTGCCCTGCTCTCCCTCGCGCAACGCGACTGACGCTCGCCCCTCTCGAATCGCCCGCAGTACCTCGAGCTCGCCAACAACCTCGAGGCGCCCCGCTCGCCGTACTACGACGGCCGCAAGCGCGTCGTCTGAGCGTCGTCGCCGCTCGTCCCTGTCCACAGCCACGCATCCGCCGTTCTCCCTCCCTCCTTCTGTACAAAGTCTCCCCCTCGCGGTCCTCCTGCTTGTCTCCTGTCTACGAGTCACGACGACTGTCTCCCCTTGTGTACATACGCCCGAACGAACTGTGAATAGGAACTCCTCGCCGTGCCCTTTTTCCTCGAGCTTCTTCCTCGTCGAGCGGCTCTGTGCTCGAAGAGCTTCCCGCTCGCGCTTCTCGCTGCACTCGGCTCTCATGCTGTTCGGGAGGCTTTGCAGCGCACGCTGCTCAAGGCGGCAGCCGAGCAAGGCTGCCCGCGCCGCCGACGAGCCCGCTCGACCGCGCGCTCAGGCCTCTCCGCGACCTGCTCCGCCGCCCTTCCACCGCGGCCGCATCTCCTCGCTCACCGCCGAAGCTCGCGGCGACGTAATCAACGAGCACTCGAGCGAGTTCTGAGCGCCACTTTGGCCGTCGCGCACCTTCTTTCCGAGGAGCCCCGCCGCGCGCTGCCGCGACCTTCGCAAGTCCGCGCTGCGGGTGCCTTCTCTCGTCCTCCTCGGCAGGCGTACAAAAGGCGGACGCCTCTCTCGCTCCTTGCCTTCTCTCCACTCACTCACGAGCTCCTCTACGCGTACGCACCGCGCACAGTGAGCCTCTTCCCTCGCTCGCTCTCCCTCCCTCTCGTCTCGCCTCGCTGACCTCTTTCACGTGCCTCCTCCTCCGTTCAGCCACCTCTCGCCTCACACACCCGCACCGCACCACCAGCACCTATACCATGTCGGCCTTCCGCCCCTCGCTCCGCCTCCTCGCCGCCCAGCGCTTCGGCCAGACGACCACCTCGACCGCCGCCGCTCAGGCCGCCGCGCCCGCCGCGCGCCGCCAGGCCTCGTCGGCCGCCACGATGCCGCACTCGTGGGCGCCGCCGCAGTACTCGCTCAAGGTGCGCTTGCTCTCTCTCTCTCTCTCTCGCGCGCACTCCTACCTCGAAGCACGACTAACCCGCTCTTCTGCTCGCAGGAGCGCCTCACCCGCTTCGTCCCGACCGAGGCGTGGCCCCTCATCAGCGCGGTGACCGCCATGAGCGCCTACGCGGTCTACCACGCCGTGCACGCGTTCGACCGCCCGGCGGGCGAGCTGCGCCTGACGCCGGCGCGGTACGCGACCAAGGGCGACAAGGCGCCGTGGGAGGACGAGCGCGCGCTCCAGGGGCGGTGGTGAGCGAGCGGGTCGAGATGGGTTGCTGTTCGTTGTAGATTTCGTGCATCGTGCTCTCTTTCGTCGTTCTCGAGATGCGAACGAGGAGAGGGGAGGCGAGAGCCCGAGCATGAGGCCCGAGCGGCGCGACGACGACAAGCAGTCAGCACTTCGAGAGCGAGTGCGACGCCTCTCGAGAGATACAGCGAGCGCACGAAGAGCATGAAGAGAGAGTGATACAAGTGCTGCGGTGCATGCGTGTGTAGAGGCTGCGCTCCGTCGTCTAGGTCCGACCTCCTCCTCGGCTCGCTCGCTCGCCCAGCTCACCATCCGACTATCCGGCTCGGCAGGCCCCTCTCGACCTCCTCGACGCGCTCTCCCAGCTCCATCAAGCCCCTCCTCAGCGTCTCGGCCATCTCGCTCCGCATGTGGGCCAGCACGCGCGGCTCGTCGTCGAGGTCCTGCCCGACCGGGCGGTCGTACGTCGCCGGGCGCCACGGCGAGGGGAACTGGGCGCGGTAGGCGGCGAGGAGCGGGTCGAGGAGCGGGTTGAGCGGCTCGCCGAAGAGGATCGTGATGTCCTTGTTGCGCCGCGGGAGGTAGTTGGGCCACACTCGGGGCTCGTCCATGACCTCCTGGAAGCCTGCGCGCTCGCGGTTCGCTCGTCAACAGCCGGCCGCACACCTCGAGAGCGAGGACGGGCGAGAGGAGAGAGCGACGCACCCTTGATCCACACGGGCACGACGAGCGGCATGCGCTCGCACTCCATCAAGATGCGGCTGATCCCCCACTTGAACCGCCGCAGCGAGTGCAGGTCCTCCTGCTTGATGCGGCCCTCGGGGAAGATGTGGACCTGAGGAGGAGGGTGGCAGGGTCAGCTCTGGACGGCGTGCGCGGAGGATGGAAACGAGGCAGGGAGCGCACCCAGTTGCCGGCGTCGAGCTTCTTGCTCGACTCGTCGATCGCGCGCTGGTAGATGCCCTTGCCGCGGAACGTCTCGATGACCTGTCCCTTCTCGAAGAACCAGCGGTCCCACTTGCCCTGCAGGAGGGAGAGCCGGGTCAGCTTTCACCGCCTCGTCGACTCGCCGAGCTGGAGGAGAGAGCGCGGCGAGGACGCACGTTGAACATGACGTCGCTCGCGCCGAGGGTCCAGCGGGTCTTGCGCGTATCGAGAAAGGAGCGCAAGGGCAGCGTGCCCCACATGAAGGGCTCGTCGACGCTGTTGCGCGAAGCCCGAGGGGAGATGAGGAGGGTCAGCTCTGGCTCGAGGCGCAGGGGACGGGGCGGACGCACACCGAGATGTGGTTGGCGACTGTGCATCGTGCAGGCTAGTCAGCTCGGCGGCTCGTCCACTGCGCGAGGAGGGAGAGCGGGGCGCACCGGTCAAGACTCCTCGCTCTCCCTGGAGCCGCTCGAGGAACTGCGGCAGGCCATCGACGCGCACGCTGCGGGTGCCAGCCTTGAGGAACAGCTTCGAGAAGGCCCCGACGGCGAACGGCACCGAGCCCATCGAGCGGCGACGAGAGCTTTGGCGATCGGCGAGAAGAGAGAGAGCTCCGCCGGCGAGGACGAAGCCGGGATGTCAACCTCGCACTTGCTCGTCTCTGGCTTGTGCGCACGCGCAACGAGGCTCTGACGGCTCTCCAGCTCGAGGGTGAGCGCGAGAGAAGAGCGCCGAGGTCGGCTCCCTCTCCTCCTCGTCGAGCGCACGGTCCGTGGTTCAAGAGCTGGTGTTACAGGGCGGTGCGAAATGCGGCCAATGAGGATGTAGTCGTAGGAGCGAGGGGGGAATATCGAGTACAGGGGACGGAAGACCAGGGGAACGAACGAGATTCTTGGGCGGAAGAGGAGGAAGGAAGAAGAGGACGAGGACGAGGGGGAGGGCGCGCGCACGGGTCGCTTGCGGCGAGAGTGCGAGGCTGCGCCGTCTAGGAGGAGCGTCGCGTCTACTCGGGGGTGACCTGCGGGACCTGGTCGGCGACGACGGCGACCTGCGGCACGTCGAGGTTCTCGCGCTGGAGGTGCGACTTGGGGTGCTGCAGGCGGGCGGGCACGGCGGCGCGAGCACGGTCAGCGCGCTCGTTCTCGCGCACCAAGAGCGAGTGAGAGAGACGCACAGGAGGCTCGTAGTTGGCCTGGCGCACGATCTGCTCGTCGAGGACGCCGCACGACGCGGCGATGAAGCCGAGGAAGGCCGGCGACGGGTTGAGCGGGCGCGTGCAGAACTCGGGGTGCGCCTGGAGGCCGACAAAGTACTTGTGGTCTGTTGCGGGGCAGGAGTGAGAGTCAGCGATGAGCCGAGGAGCGAGGGCGAGCGAAGAGAGAGGAGCGAGGACGCACCCTTGATCTCGGCGACCTGCATGCGCTCGCCGCGCTCGTCGCGCCCGGTGAACTTGAAGCCCTTGGCCTCGATGCGCTCGACATACGCCGGGTTGACCTCGTAGCGGTGGCGGTGGCGCTCCCAGATGACCTCGCCGTTGCCGTACAGCTGGCGCACCTTGCTCCACTCGGTGTCGCGCTGGAACACGGTCGGCCGCAGGCCGAGCCGCATCGTGCCGCCGAGGTGCGTCTTGGAGATCTCGGGCATGAAGATGATGACCGGGTCCGGGGTCGTGTCAAGGAGCTCGGCAGAGTGGGCGTCTGTGCGGGCAGGAGGACGGCGAGTCAGCGCTCAGGCCTCTTCGAGGCGAGCGGGCGCACGAACGCACCCTTGAGGCCGAGGACGTTGCGCGCAAACTCGATGGTGGCGACCTGGAAGCCGAGGCAGATGCCGAGGTACGGGACGTTCTTCTCGCGCGCCCACTTGGCCGCCGCGATCATGCCCTCGGTGCCGCGCAGGCCAAAGCCGCCGGGGACGAGGATACCGCTGCGAGCGCAGTGCGAGCGCGTCAGCAGCTGCTCGTGGCGGAGCAGGAGAGGGAGGGGGAGGGCTCACTTGGCGGTGCAGACGGCCTGCCACGCGGCGTGGAACTCCTGCGGGCGCTCGTGCTGCGCCTCGGGCTCGAGGTCCGAGGCCTCGACCCAGGTGATCTGGAGCTTGCGGCCGCACTGCATCGACGCGTGCTCGAGCGACTTGACGACCGACGTGTACGAGTCCTGGAGCGACGTGTACTTGCCGACGAGGCAGATCGACACGGTGTCGAACAGGCGGTCGTACCTGCAGAGTGCGAGAGAGGCGCGTCAGCCTGCGCCACCTTCTCGGCTCGGCTCGGTCGAGGAAGATGGAGAGCGAGAGGGGACGAACGAGATCGTCAGCTCCTTCCACATGGTCAAGAGCTTGCTGCCGCGAGCCTGGCGACTCTCGCTCGGCGCGATCTGGTCGAGGCGGAGGCGGTTCTGGAGGAAGCCGATCAGGCCCTGGTTCTTGAGGAGGAGCGGGACGTGATACAGCGACGAGACGTCGTGGACGGCGAGGACCTGCTCGTTGGCGACGTGGCAGAACATCGAGATCTTGGACGTGACGGGCGGCGGCAGGGCGTGCGGGCAGCGGCACGCGATCTACGAGGGCGCATGTGTGAGTCAGTGCGCGGCAAGCTCGAGGGAGGAGCGCGAACGAAGAGGACGCACGAGGTCGGGCACGAGTCCGAGGCCGCGCAGGTCGCGGATGGACGCCTGAGTCGGCTTGGTCTTGAGCTCGCCGTTGATCGACGGCACGAGCGAGACGTGGAGGAGCGCAAAGTTGTCCTTGCCGACGCGGAACTGGAACTGGCGCATGGCCTCGACAAACGGCGCCGACTCAATGTCGCCGACGGTGCCGCCGAGCTGCAGGGAGAGGAACGTCAGCTTCTCTCCTCGTGCGGTAACAAGGCGACGAGAGGCAGCGCACCTCGATAATGCAGACGTCGGGCTCCTGGTCCGACTCGTCGACGGGGATGCGCGCGACGCGCTCGACCCAGTCCTGGATGGCGTCGGTCACGTGCGGGATGACCTGGACCGTCTTGCCGAGGTAGTCGCCCCTGCGCTGCACACGCCGAGAGAGTTCTGCGTCAGCTTGTGCCGAGAGTGCGAGTCGGAGAGAGCGGGAGCGCACCTCCTTCTCGATGACCTCGCGGTAGATCTTGCCCGTCGTGATGTTGTTGTCGCGCCCGAGCGTGACGTTGAGGTAGCGCTCGTAGTTGCCGAGGTCGAGGTCGGCCTCGCCGCCGTCGTCGAGGACAAAGACCTCACCTGCGCAAGAGGTGCAACCGAGTCAGCGGCGGACTCGCGCGCGGGGAGGAGGGCGCAGGGCTCACCGTGCTCGGTCGGCGACATGGTGCCGGCGTCGATGTTCATGTACGGGTCGATCTTGATGGCCGTCACGTTGAAGCCGAGCGTCTTGAGGAGCAGGCCCGTCGACGAGGCTGAGGGCGGAGCGGGGGAGCTTCAGCTCGAGGACGCGCAACGAAGAGGGAGCAAGACGGCGCACCGATGACACCCTTGCCGATGCCAGAGATGACACCGCCGGACACGAGGATGTACTTCATCTTGAGCGGCTGGCGAGCGGGCGTGGACGAGAGGCGAGCGAGAGATGAGGCGGGGAGGAGATGAAGCTGCGGCTCGACGACGGCGAGGGGCGAAGGCGGGACACTCGGGCGGGCAGCAGCTAGTGCTGGTGAGGGCTGTGCGGGCCTGTGCTGGCGATCCTGGTGTACAGAGCGGGAGAGGGGAGCCCAACTCGTCCTTCCGCCCTCGTCCCAGCTCGAGGACGCGTCGCGGCCCAAGTTGCTCGTGCTAGCTCTCTCACACCGGGTAGGCACCGTGACCAGCACTGCGAATACAACAGAGCGACACTAGAGACGCGCCCGCACCCCTTGCCCAGCTCACGTCGGCACGACCGCTCCCCTCCTGCTCCCCGCCGCGTCCGCCGACCTCGCACCGCCCTTGTCCCCGCCTGCGCCCGCGCCCGCGCCTCCAGGTGCACCCACGACGCTCGGCTGCGCCGCCGCCGTCTTGCTCGGGCGGCGGAAGCACAGGAACTGGAGCGCCGTCGCCCTCCTCGACGCGACGAGCGTGCGCTTGAGCCCTTCGAGCTCGTGTTGGAGCTCCTGCGCCGAGCTGTTGGGGCGGCGGTAGTACGACTGCGATATCGTCTTGTAGATCGACTGGAGCGTCTGGTCGGCCTGCTCGGACACGTGCTGCGACAGCGTCTGGTGCATGAACTCGATCTCGAGCGTCGCCTGCGAGGACGGGTGCGAGGGCGTCAGTACACGCCCTGGTACCAGCACTTTCGCGCCTCGCACGCGATTGTACGAGACGAGAGAGAGGCGGAGAGCGAGCCGACGCACCTGGAGCATGCCGCCCATGCCGAACCGCTCGACCTTGGCGAACGCCTCGAGCGCGACGCGCGCGAGCTCCTCGACGAGGCTGCCGAGCGTGCGCCCGACGAGCGGGCGTGCTGTCGCCGAGACCTGGGCGTGCACGAGGACGAGCGAGAGGAGCGCGTCGTAGATGAACGGGTGGACCTCTGCGGGAAGAGCGGGAGGCGTCAGCTCGTCGTCCACAGTGACGCTCTGCAGCGCAGCCTCCTCGGCCGCGGCGCACGAGCGACGAGAGGACGAGCGAGACGCACCCGTCGGCTTGTCGGCCTCGTACCAGTCGACCTGCCCGCCGAGGACGCCCTTGCGGATAATCTTGGCCACCTCGGCGCTCCTGCGCTTGACGTAGTCGTCAAACAGGATCTTGTCGAGCTGGTCTGTGACGTCCATGAGCATCTGCATGTCGCTCGCCGTGTCGGCGCGGAACGCCGTGCTGAACTGGGCGACGAGGCGCGGGATGGTCGTCTCGCGCAGGTGCGTCAGGTTCGAGACGGTGAGGAGGATGCGGATGTCCTGCGTGTCCAGGAGTACCAGCGTCAGCTCGGCGTGACGCGAGAGAGGGATCGCGACGAGCGAGCGAGAAGGAGCTGGGACGCACGACGTTGCGGATGTCGACCTCCTTTGGCCTCCCCGTGTCCTCCTCGCCCTCGACGCCCAGCCCTCGCTTCTTGACGCCGCTTGGCGCCGTAAAGATCGTCTCCGGGTCCGAGAACGCGACGTGCACCAGGCCGTCGAGGAACGCGTACAGGCCGTCGAGGAACGCGCTCTGGACCTTGCGCTGAAAGTCGGGCGGCATGTCGACGTCCTTGCGGTTGCGCGCTGCGGCGGTCGCGCCGCTGTTGGCCGACGACGAGGCGCCGAGGAGGGCGTTGGCGCGCTCTTCCGAGCCGCCGGCGACGCGGTACGACGAGATGGACATGAAGCGCTGGAAGGCGGCGACTTGGCGGAGGAAGGCCGTGATTGCGGCGTCGTCCGGGTCGGGTCGCCACGTCTCGAGGCGGTAGAAGACCTTGGCGTCTGCGCGCGAGAGGGCGAGAGTCAGCCCCCGTCGCCGGGGAGGAAGAGAGGGAGGGAGGACGCACCTCGGACCCAGGCCGAGCAGATCGCCTCGACGAACCGCCACCTCGTGCTCGCGACGAGCTCCTTGAGCGTCTGCGTCGCCTCGCCCGCGAGCTCGAGCGCGCCGAGCTCGCTGACGCACTCCATGAGCTCGTTGAGGACGCGCAGGAGCCAGTGGCAGTTGGTCGCCGCGTTCGAGACGGGCGGGACGAACGGCGGCAGCGGCGGCGTGGCGTTCAGGTCGTCGGTCGCGGGCTTGGGCGCCTGAGGGATCGGGGCGGTCGAGGACGAGAGGGAGAAGAAGGACGAGAGGAGCGAGACGTAGAGGGTGACGATGTCCTGGGTCATGACGCGGCACTGGGTCGGCGAGCGGCGAGAGGCGGGCGCGGCGGCGGGCGCGTTCTTCTGCGGGCAGGAGCGTCGTGTGAGCTCGACACGTCCCAAGAACTGAGCCACGACGACCGGCGCAGGACAGCGCGCCGCACGCAGCAGCTCGGCGAGACGAGCGCACCTTCTGGTACTTGCCCTCCATGTAGCCCTTGGAGACCTTCCAGAAGCTCGGCAGCGTCTGCATGATGACGTCGTTGAGGTTGCGCACGAGGTCGACGATGAGGCGCCACACCTCGACGCCCGCCGCGTTCTCTGCAGCGAGGGAGGGACGGCGCGCGCACGGACCTCGTCAGCTCGGCTCGCTCTCTCGCCTCGCCTGGGGCACGAAGCAGGGGCGACGCACCGCGCGCCCTCTCGCCCTCGAGCGTCTCGAGCCCATCGACGCACGTCCTCAGGTCGGCCGCCTGCCTGCGGTCATTGTCGTCGACCTCGCCGTGCTGGTCCATGGCGAGGTGGATCCGGCTCAGGCTCGCCTCGGCCGTCGTGCGCAGCAGCTGCAGGATGTGGCGGTGCTGCGTGTCGAAGAAGATCCACTCGGGGTCGTCGGACGGGTCGAGCTCGAGGAGGATCCTGCGCGCGAGGGAGGGAGAGGGGGAGGAGGTCGGGTCAGCTCGCGCGCCGCCGCCGACGAGGACGAGGGGTGCGCAGAGGCGCCTCGACGCACTCGATCGTCTTCTCGACCTCGTCGAGGCCGCGCTTGGTGTCGCGCAGCTTCTTGCCGAGCGTCGCGCGCAGGTCGCCAATGATCTTCTCGACCTGGCCCCACACCTTGTCGTAGATGCGCTTCTGCTGCTGCTGCTGCTGGGGCGTCGTCGGGACGGGGAGCCCGAGGAGCTGCGCCGGGCGAGACGCGAGGATGTAGCGGCCCTTCTTGTACGCCTGGAGCGCGACCTCGTACCGACCCTGGACGCGCGAGGGGTCAGTCTCTCGTTGACGGCGCAGAAGGAGAGAATCAGCACGCACCTCCTCGACGGCTTCTCCGAGGATCGTTGGCAGATTGAAGAAGAACTTGCTGCGCTCAAAGACGCCGAGCGTGCTCTTGAGGCGCTCGGCCTTGGTGCGCGCGTCGACAATCGGCTGGAAGACGGTCTCGGCGCGAGCGGATGCGGCTGACGGCGGCGAGGCTGGGCATCAGTGTCGCACGATGAGAAGAGGCGAGAGGCGCAGCGCACTCTTGAGCGTGTTGCGCATGCCCTTGACGCCGTAGTCGGCGCCCGGGGTGAGCGGGCCGCCGTCCTTCATCTCCTCGAAGACGGCTGCGAGCAGAAGCTCGGCGTCAGCGACAGCTCATGCAGACGGACGAGACGAGAGGGAATGACGCACTCTCGGTCGCCGCCTTGACTGCGACGAAGCGGTCCCACTCGGACTCGACGAGCAGCTTGAGCGCGCCCGACCGCTGCTCGAGGCCCTCCTTGAGCTTCTCCCGACCTGCGAGGACGTCGATTCAGTGTCACAGTCTATCGAGAGCAAAGGAGAGGTGCGACGGACCGAGGTTGAGGTCCTTGAACGTCGCGTTCGGGTGCACGGTTGACAGGAAGACCTTGGGGTCGAACGACTTGGAGTGCAGGAGGACGGCGGATCCTGCAGAGCGTGCGAGAGTCAGCGCACGTCCGATGCATCGACCCGGACCTGCAGCAGAGCGGCAGGGAAAGGGAAAGCCGCCGGCCGAGAGGACTCACGCAGCTCGTTCGGGAGGTCGGGGTTGTTCCTGCACAGGCTCGGGCTCGGGTCAGCGACGCTCACCAAGAGTCGCAAGACGGAGAGGAGAGGACGCACTGGAGGACGCCGCCGCGCATGAGCCCGAGCGGGTCGTTCTCGTCGCCCTTGGTCGCGCCCCCCACCTTGGCCGTGCCCGCCGGCCCTGCCGCTCCATCTGGTCGGGGCGCGCCGAAGAGCCCTGCGTCGGCCGCATCGCCGTCCTCCCATTGCGCCTGCGGCGTGCTCGACCGTCAGCTCGAGAGCGAGAGCGAGTCGAGGCGGCGAGAGAGATGAGCGCACCGGGGCGAGGGTCGAGAGGCCGTACAGCTCGAGCACTGCGAGGACGATGGGTGCAGGGTCAGCCTAGAGCTCGAGGACTGGCTGGAGGGTCGAGGGGACGCACTGGCTTCCTCGTCTGCCTCCCACTCGTCTTGACCTCTGGGCACCTCGGGCGACGAGCGTCTCGAGCGCGAGTCGGCGTAGCCCGTGTGCGCGCTCGTGCCGGAGTGGGCGCTGCCCTTGCGGTGCATGTTATTGCGCGGGTCGCGGTCCGAGTGGCTGGTCGAGGGTCGGCGGGGATCGAGTGGTGGGGGTGGTCGAGGAGGAGGGGGAGCCTGGCGCGGGTCAAAGTCGCGCGGCTCGTCGGTGGGCATGGGGCGGGTGTAGCTGCGCCCCTGCATGGCCGGCACGGTGTCACGCTCAGCCGGTGGCGCGAGGTGAGGACGGCGAGATGGGCCAACCTCGGCGAGATCGTCTCGCTCGACTGGCGCCTCGTTCCCTTCACCCGCCCTTGCTCAGAGGGCACCGCTGCCCAGCTCAGCCGCCCCGAACATGAGCTCTGCACGGCGACGAAACCCGCCCAGGTCGCCCAAGGCCCAGCAGCACTCGCCCGACGACGATCGCCCTCCTCTTCCTGCGAGTCGCCCGGCACCACCGCCAACGTCGCCGAGTTCGCGCAAGGTGCCCCTGTTCAAGCGCCGCGAGGGCACCCAGAAGACCAAGGGCGACGACCTTCAGTGCGTCGACGTGCCCGCTCCTCGACTCGCCCCCGCTCGGCCCCGTTGACCTCTCCCTCCTCCTCGGCCTCGCTCTGCAGGGTCGAGTTCAACGACGAGACGGGCCGCGTCAAGCTCGATGCGCCGCAGACGCCCTACCACGAGCTCGACCTGAGCGACAGCTTCCTCGCCGCCCTCCACAACCCGCCGTTCGAGCCCAAGAGCAAGTGGGCCGGCATGCGCCGCCTGTGGTTCGTCGCCGGCGGCCTCCTCGGCATCTTTGCCGGCTGGCTCTTCACCGAGGGCGACCCGTTCGCGTCGCTCGCCAACCTCGACCTCGACTCGTTCTCGTCGTGGGACCTCCAGTCGATCCTCGCCGACATGCCGTCCCTCCCCGGCCTCAACATGTCAGAGCTCGTCCAGCCGGGCCGCGACTGGCTCAACAGCCGCGTCAACAATTTTGAGGTCGGCCGCGACGCGCGCGACCGCGGCCTCGAGAAGAAGCACGCCGTCGTCCTCATCCCGGGCATCATCTCGTCCGGCCTCGAGTCGTGGTCGACCATGCCCGACGCGGCGCCCTTCTTCCGCTCTCGCATCTGGGGCGGCACGACCATGGTGCGCGCCATCATCAAGAGCAAGGACGCGTGGACCAAGGCCATGGCGCTCGACGAGTTTACCGGGCTCGATCCGCCAAAATACAAGGTGCGCTCGGCGCAGGGGCTCGACGCCGCGTCGGCCTTCATGCCCGGCTACTGTGCGTCCTCCTCTCTCCTCTTCTCGTAAGTGCCTCTGTGCGGCGCCGCTCACGCCCGCCCGCACGCGCAGGGATCTGGGGCAAAGCGATCGAGAACCTCGCCGTTCTCAACTACGACCACGACGACCTCTCGCTCGCTTCGTACGACTGGCGCCTCTCGTGCGCTCCCTCCACCTTCTTCCTCTCGCCGAGCTGGAGGACGAGCTAACCCGAGCGAGGCGCAGGTTCTACAACCTCGAGGTGCGCGACCACTACTTCTCGCGGCTCAAGATCGCCATCGAGTTCAACCTCAACGTCAACGAGCGCAAGACGGTCCTCGTCAGCCACAGCATGGGCTCGTCGCTCCTCCTCGTGCGTCCCTGCACGCTTCCTGTCTCGTCGCTCGAGGTCGTCGCTGACTAGGCGCCGCTCGGACCTGCAGTGGTTCTTCAAGTGCGCCGTCCTCGACTCGTCGCTTCCTCCTCGGCGAGGCTGACCCTGCTCTCTCCGTCCTTCTTCTGCAGGTGGGTCGAGTCGCCCGAGCACGGCAAGGGCGGGCCCGACTGGGTCGAGCGGCACGTCTCGGACTGGGTCAACGTTGCCGGCACCATGCTCGTGCGTCCCACTCTCTCCCTCCCTCTCCCTCTGCCCCGAGCTCGACGCTGACCCCTCCTCTCCCCCTCTCGCGACACAGGGCGTCCCCAAGGCCATGTCGGCGCTCCTCTCGGGCGAGATGCGCGACACGGTCGAGATCAACCAGGCGGCGACGTACCTCCTCGAGCGCTTCTTCAGCCGGTCCGAGCGCGCAAAGCTGTTCCGCTCGTGGGCGGGCGCCGCGAGCATGATCCTCAAGGGCGGCAACAGCGTGTGGGGCGACGAGAGCGGCGCGCCCGACGACCTCAACAACTCGACGCTCACGGGCGGGACGCTCTAGTGCGTCCGGCTTCCTTCCTTCCTCGTTCCTCGCTCGCTCGCTCGCAGGCGCTCGAGCTGACGTCTCAATCCACCGTGCAGCAACTTCCGGCCCGAGACCGAGGCCGGCAACTCGGAGGTGACGGCCGACACGACGCACCCGAACCTGACGCTCGACGACTCGATGAGCTTCATCCTCGAGAAGGTCCCCGTCTCGTACCAGACCATGCTCGCGAGCAACTTCTCGGTGCGTCCCTCCTCCTCTCTGCCGCGGTCGAGCGACGCAGGACGACCAGCTGACGCTCGAGCCTCCTCCTCCCTCCCAGTTCGGCATCGAGCGCGACGAGGAGCAGCTCGTCAAGAACAACGGCGACCACAGCAAGTGGAGCAACCCGCTCGAGGTGCAGCTGCCCAAGGCGCCGTCGATGAAGATCTACTGCCTGTACGGCACGGGCAAGGAGACCGAGCGCGCCTACTTTTACCAGAACGGCGCGTCCTCCTCTCTCCCTCCTCGACAGCCCGGGCCCAAGCTGACCCAGGGCTCATGCAACAGGCGGCTACGAGCACGACGAGTCGCCCAACGTCGACTTTGACGCGGGCGGGAGCGCCGAGCAGGCGCCCGTGTGCCTCGAGCCCAACTGCACCGACACGACGCCGCGCGCGCCGCTCGACCTGCCGCTGAGCCGCAAGGTGTGGATCGACGGCAGCGTCACGCTCGACGAGAAGAACGTGCCGCGCGTCAGGAGCGGCGTCGTCATGGGCGATGGGGACGGGACCGTGAGCTTGTTGAGCCTCGGGTCCATGTGCGTCGAGGGGTGGAAGGTGCGTCCCTCGCTCTCTCTCTCTCTCCTCGTCGTTCGAAGCTGACGAGCCATTCGTGCGCTCGCAGCGGCCGTTGTACAACCCGGCCGGCATCGAGGTCGTCACGCACGAGATCCTGCACTCGCCGCTCGCGTTCGACCCTCGAGGCGGGCCGACGACTGCTGATCACGTGCGCCTTCTCTCTCTTTGTCTCCTCGCCGCTCGAGAGGAGGTGCTGACGCGCGCTCGCTCCGTCCGCTGCAGGTCGACATCCTGGGCTCGTGCGTCCCTCCTCCTCCTCTCGCTCTCCACCTGCACGCACTGACTCTGAGATCTCGCGCCGCCACAGCTCGGAACTCAACGACGCGATCCTCGAGATCGTGTCGGGCCAGGGCCACAACGTCAAGGAGCAGTTCCACTCGGAGATCAGGACGATTGCGAAGAAGATCCGGTGGGACGCCTGATGCTCTCTCTTCCTCTAGATGGCCCCGATCCGTGTTGTGTGCTCCGTGTACAGAGTGTGGAAAGCAAGCTAGACGTTCCTCGGCGGTGCGCAAGCCCTGTGAGAGGGAGAGCTACTCGCCGTTCTCCTTGCGGACGGCTGCTCGAGGCTCGCAGAGTGCTGGGCGTCGCGGATCCGCGCTTAGCTCGAGCTTAAGGTGCTGCTTGATTGCTCCGATTTGTCGAGGGGCAGCGGCGCACAGACCTGCCCGGCGAGGCAAGCCCCGCCTCCGGACTCCGAGCGCGTGCGCCGGCGAGGCGGCCGCCCGTCTTCTCGCAGGCCTTTGTTTCCTCGCCCACCTCGGCGCTCTGCTGCGCTCGTTCGACAGGGCCGACTGCCGAGGCCCACCAGCAGAGCGTGCGCGCCGTGTCGCTCGCCTCGCGCCGCTCGTCGTCGCCCTCCTCACCGCCCCGTCCGTCGACGTCAACTTCCGGCCGCCGAGGACCCCTTTCGCCCGCGAGCTAGCTACATAGCTCGTCCGCCCGCCTCCTCGCCGGCGCGCGCCTCGAGGTCAGCCAGCACAGCCGCGAGACGGCGTCGGCGGGCCCTCTTCTTTCATGGCGGCGCCCGTCGCGAGCACGCCCGTGTGGGCGAGCGGCACCTCGCTCGCGCTGTCGGCCTTGAGCGCCATCGGCGGGGCCGCCATCGCAGTCGGCTGGCTCCTCTCGGCCCAGCGCAGTCACCTGCGGCAGAAGCTCATCCTCGGCCTCGGCCTCACTGGTGCGTCGTCCTCCCCGTCGTCGCCGTCGTCGCGAAGGAGTCCTCGTCGCTGACCTCGGTCCTCCTCCTCTCCGCCGCGCCCTTCCTGCCCCGACTCTCGCTCGCAGACTTTACGCAGGGCGTGACGACCTTGATCGGCTCGGCGCTGCAGCTGAGCGGCAACCCGTACCGGACCAACTCGCCCGCCTGCAACGGCTCCGGCTTCATATGTGCGCTCCTCCTCCCTCTCGCCGTCGCTCCTGCCTCGCTCGACGAACAGCACCCTAACCCTCTCCCACACCTACAGACCAAACCTGCGTCATCGCCAACGCGTGCTGGACGCTCGTCATCGCCGCGACGACCTACGTTACCCTCGTTCACCCCTTCTCCAAGTGCACCGCCAAGCTCGAGAGCCCCTACGCATTCCCCGTCACGGCGGCGACCGTCCTCATCATCGCGCTCGTGCCGTCGATCGCGATCACGGCCCAGTTCGACATGGTTAACGCTGGAGGCCTGTGCTGGCTCAAGACGGGCACACGGTCCGCCCAGCTCACGCTCTTTGTCCCTCGCGCACTGGCTCTCGTGCGTCCCTGTTTTCCTACTGTCGTCCACGGCTCATCGAGCTGTAGCTGACTCGCTCGCCGGCAACAGGTCGTCGTCATCTCGCTGTACACGCGCCTCTTTGTCTTCTTCCGCCGGCGCGACGTCGGCCTCCTCGACTCGAGCTCCGACCGCCGCGACGGCGACGACCACGACGACGACCTCGACGCGCCCGGAGGCCTCAAGCGCCTCTCGGTCGCGAGCATCTCGGCGCGCCTCGCGGCGTGGAACCGCCGCCGGTCGAGCGACACGGTCTACACGCCCGCGCCGCAGCACACGCGCTCGATGGCGCTCGAGGCCATCCCGGCCTCGCCGATCCAGTTTACCCAGTCGTTCCCCTCGCGCTCGCGCGACGCTCCCCCTCCGCCCGGCTCGGACCTCCTCGCGCCCGACGCCGCCCCTCGCCCCTTCCCCACGTCGACTCCGCCCCTCAGCTCGTCGTCCGCCGACCCGCACGAGCTGCGCGGCGAGCGCAAGCCGTCGACCGTCTCGTTTGGCGGCCTCGACCCGCACTCGAGCGACGAGTCGACGGCGGCCGAGGGCGGGGCCGGCTCGCGCTCGGGCGACACGCCGCCTGCGCCGCCGTCGTCGACGCGCTCGAAGCGTCTCTCGAGCGGCGGGAGCAGCGGGTTCCCCGCCAAGCTGAGCCGAGGAGGCGGCGGCGGCCGTGGCGGCAAAGGAGGAACGGGCACGGGCACGGGCTCGCAGGCGCACCAGCTGAGCGCAGGCAGCGGCGGGCGGCGCATGTCGCTCTCGCCGCGCCAGGTCAACAAGCGCCTGTCGATGCTCATGGCCGTCTTCCCGCTCGCGTACTGCGCCCTCGTCGCCGTCGCCGTCGCGAGGCTCATTTCCGAGCTGGCCGACCGGAGACCGTCGACGGCGCTGTCGTGGGCGTCGAGGTTCCTCATCAATAGCATCGGCGCCATCGACGGCATCTTGTTCGTGTTTGTGCAGGCAGCGTGCGTCGGCCTTTCTCTGGCTCTTCGTGACGACGCGCTCTGACCTCTTTACCCTCCTCGTTGTCCTTCCTCCCCTTCCCCTCCTTCTCCGTCGCTGCAGGTTCAAGTGGTGGTGCAAGAGGGACTCGAGACCATGACGAGGGTAGAGCGGCGCGGCGTAGAGAGGGCGCGCGGGGACGAGGGCTTAGACGGAGCGAGCGAGACGAGGGCCCTAGATTTGTAGAGCGGACGAGGAGGGGACGACGCAGACTTGTCCCACATGCTTGTACATACACTCGCATTCACCATCTGTCGCTCTGTCGTCGTTCGTGGTGCGCCGGGAAATGTGAGTCGTCGCGAGGGGAAGCACCGCCTCGCGCCGCGAGGAGCTCCCCTCTCCGCCCTCGACAACTCGCTCGCACCCGCACAGATGGACCCGTTCGAGGTGCGCAAGCCTACTCTGCACCTCTGCGCACACACTGACGAGCTTCCCCACGCAGGTCCGGCTCCAGTTCACCTCGCTCGCCTCGCGCCTCACCTCATCAGTCGCGAGCGTGTCCAAGGTCGCCTCGTTCGCCCTGCGCCACGCATCCAAGTGCGCCGAGGACATCTGGGACTGCTACCTCGACGAGGTCTCGTCGGCGACCCTCAACGCCCGCGTCAACCTCCTCTTCCTCCTCGACTCGCTCCTCGACAAGGAGGGCCCGCGACTCGCGTCGGCCCGCCCGCCTGCCACCCACTCGGGCACCCACACGAGCTACCGCGAGCTCGTCGAGCGCGACTTGGACAAGGTCGTCAAGCTCGTCGTCCCCGACTCGCGCGAGGGCGTCCTCAACTGGATGAGCACGGCGCAGGTGCGTCTCGTTCGCTACGCCCTCTGCGTGTGCCGTGCTCCCCGGAGCCCGGCTGCGCTCTGGGATGATGATGTCGAACTGACTCTCGCCTCGTCCAGGTGTTGCGGTCGTGGAAGACTCGCCGCCTGCTCGACGCCGACATCCTCGACCAGGTCTCGGCAGAGCTCGAGGAGCGCAAAGCGAGGTGCGTCATCCTTCTTTGCTCTCAGGCGCAAACGAGTAAGGGCTGACCCTGCCACACGCCCCTCGTGCCACAGGCTGCACTCTGGCTCGTCCGACTCGTCGCCGTTCGCCAACTTCTCTCGGAACGACATCCTGCGCCGGATAGAGGACGATCGCGAGCGCGTGCGCCTCCTCCTCACCTTCTACCCCTTCTCATGCACGTGCTGATGTTCTCCCATCCACAGCACAAGCGCCTCAAAGAGCGCCGCTGGGTCCTCCCCGTCCCCTCGACCCTCTTCTCGACCCCCCTCACCGCCTCGCTCCCCCCATCCGTCACCGGCCTCGCGTCCCAGAAGCCCTCGCCCATGTCGCCCGCATCCCCGTTCGACCCCTCGTCGCGCCGACCAGCCTCGGCAGCCAGCGAGCGCCCGCTCGCACCCGCCCAAGCGCAGGTCCAGGCGCAGGCGCAGCGCGGGCCCGAACTCGCGCTCGAGATCGAGTTTGAGCAGTTGTGGGAGGCGGGCGAGGAGGAGCGGCGACCGGCGCAGGGCGACGAGGCGGAGAACGGGGAGCCGGCGGGGGAGGGCGAGGAAGTCGCGTCGGGCAAGCGCAGGAGGCCGTGGGTGCTCGACGAGCAGGACCGCGAGGAGATGAGGACCGAGCGGCGGAGGTGCTTCGTCCTCGACGACGACGGTGACAAGGCGTGAAAGGCGTGGAGGTCTTCGCAGTGTTCCTCGTCGTGCAGTACCCTCTCCTCCTCGTCATGTTTGTGCAACTTTCGCAGCCTCGCGTTCTCCTCTCTGAGCTGCTGCCGCCAAGCGAGTCGCGAGGAAAGACAAGTTTGCGAGACAAGAGATGCTACAACACAACCGAGAGAGATGCTGCTATCGAGAGATCTAGAAAATGCGAGGGGTCCGAGCGTCGTCCTCCTCCTCCTGCGCCGCCCGCTCACTCTGCGCGCCTCCTCTTCGAGCCGGCGCCGAAGCGCTCCTTCTGCGCCGCAAACGCCGCCACCTTGCGCTTGTTGCCCGCCTTGCGCAGCTCTGCGCGTTTGGCCTTGCGCTTGGCGTCCTCGACCGGGTCCGTGAGGGCCTGCTGCGCGAGCTGCTTCTTGCGCTCGTTGCGCCGCGCCGCCGCCTGCTGCCGGATCGCGTTATGCACGGCCGAGTACGACGTCGTGCCGATCTTGGACTGGAGGAGCTCCTGCACCTCGCGCGCGAGCGTCTGCAGCTCGGCTGGGGAGAGAGACGAACGAGTAGGTCAGCGGCGGCGCTCTCGAGAGCGCGAGGGTGACAGGGACGAGGACGCACCCATCTGCGGGTCCTGAGCGTTCGGGTCCTCCGAGATGCGGAAGATGGGCACGGCCATCTGCATGACAAAGTGCTGGAGCGTCGACGCGTCGAGGAAGCTGATGACGGCGGCGAACCAGCGCAGGATCGTCGCCGGCTGTCGAGACCACTGGCCCTGCAGACGGCGAAGACGAGGAGGAAGATCAGAACGGCTCGAGCTGGAGGAGGAGAGCGAGGGAGAGAGAGAGGGACGCACGGCGTTGAGGTCGTGCATGCTCGGGCGGAGCATGTGCGCCTGCCGAGCCTGGTACGACAGGCGCGTGAACAGCCACCGCAGCGGGTCGCCCTTGCGCTCGTGCTCGGTGGCCGCCTCGTCGGCGCCGTCTGCCGCCTCGTCGGCGTCGGCGCCGTCCTCGACCGCGCCGGGTGCGCCGCGCTCGATGCGGGCGGCGAAGCACTTGGCGGCGAAGAAGAGGTTCTTGACGACCTGCATCGCGAGGCCGTCGTCGAGCTGCGGGCTCTTGAGCTGCAAGCACGCCTTCTGCGCCGCGTCGAGCAGGTTGGCCGTCGCGAGCGGGTGGTGCTCGGAAAAGTCGGTCGAGGCGACGGCGGCCGGGCTCGCCGCGTACAAGCTGCCGAGGAGGCGCGACGACGCCGTGCGCACCCACAAGTGCGGGTACAGGAGGTGACCGCGGACCGCCTTCCACAGCGAGTGGTGCTGCTTGTCGTCGGGCGAGACGAGGTCAGGGAAGGCCTTGTACACGTGGCCGAACGTCTGCAGCGCCTGGTACGGCAGCTGCCACTCGGCCTGGAGGGCCTGCGCGTCGTCGCTGCCCTCCTCCTCGGCCTGCTCGAGGCGCTCCTCCGAGTCGGTGAGGATGTCGAGGACGACATCGACGATGGCGGGCGCCGAGGACCGGCCCTCGTCGCCGAGCGCGTCGACGGCGACGCCGAAGAGCTGGATCGCCGTGCGCGAGAGCTGCGGCTGAGCGCGCTTGCCCGCCCACGAGTGCAGCATCGAGAGGAGCGTGTCGCGCGTCTCCTTTTCGACGCGCGCGAAGAGCGTCTTGACGAGCTCGGCGGCCATCTCGCGACACTTGGTCGAGTCGTCGTTGGCGATGACCATGACGAGGCCGACGAAGAACAGGTCGGCCGAGTCCTGGACGAGCTGGGTCGCGAACTTGGCGAGGATGGCGGCGACGAGCTCGAGGATCGAGAGGCGGCCCGATTCGTACGTGTACGACAAGTTCTTGGCGAGGAACGCGAGCGACTCCTTGAGGCGGCCGCGACCCTGCGGGTAGTCGAGGAGGAACTGGAGGTAGATGGCGCGGCACACCTCGCGCACGTTGCCCGACTGGTTCGTGACGAGCATCTCGGCGACCTTGTTCATGAGGTCGTAGATCTCGGGCGCGACGAACTTGCGGGCCATGACGGCGCGCAGGACCTGGAAGAGCACGGCCTGGCGGTCGGCCTCCTCGAGGTCGGGGCCAATGACCTGCAGGCGAGGAAGGACACGTCAGCGCCGTTCATCCCGCCGCGGGAGTGAGAGAGAGAGAGAGAGACGCACCTCGAGCAGCGTCGTGAGCTGCTTCTCGGACAAGGTCGCCGACTTGCAGTCGCGGAGGACGGTCGACAGGGTGCGCAGGGCCGACTGGGCGAGCTCCGACTCGGTGCTGCCGGCGCGCTCGACGACGGTGAGCATCTGCTTGATGAGCACGGGCGCCGCCTTGTCGGTGCTCGACAGCGGGCAGCGGATGAGGCTCGCCGTCGCGCGCATGCTCCTCGCGAGCACGACCGGGTCGTCCGAGTAGAGCGAGTTGCCGACGAGGCTGACGAGGGGCTCGAGGCGCGACAGGACCTCGGCCGAATCGAGGTCGAACACGCTCTTGCGGAACGCCGAGTTGAACAACTCGAGGCCGAACGAGACGAACCGGTACGCGTTCTTGGCGTAATAGTCGCGCGACTCGTCCTGCTTGCGCTCGAGCTGCACGTGGTAGTCGGGCGCGGCCTTGTTGTGCCGGCGCACCTCCTTGACGACGCGCAGAAAGTCGGCGTTCTGGCTGATGAGCGTGTGGCACAGGTCGAGGGTGCCGACGGCGTCGAGCTTGGGGTTGGCCGTGAGCCCGATCGCGAGCGCCTTAAAGACCTCCTCGACGTCGCGCAACGGCTTGGCGGCGTCGGTCGAGCCGAGGATGCCGCGCAAGGGCGCGAGGAGCGACGCGATCTTGGTCGGCGAGATGACGCGCGCGAGGACCTGGAACGAGTCGAGCGACTTGAACGACCGCACCTCGCGGAACTTGGTCTTGGCGCGGAACTCGGGCGACTGGCGGTCCTTGCTCGGCGCGCCAAAGATGTCGTCGTCGAGCACCGGCACCACCTGGCCGAGCGCGTCGTCAAAGTCGACCGCGTCGGGCGTCTCGGCGAGGCGGACGAGGAGGGCGTGCACCGTGAAGGCGAGGACGTGCAGCTGCGGGCCGCGCGCGAGCGCCTTGCGCAGCTCCTTGACGGTGCGCGACAGGAGGTCGCCGTCGGTCGCGACGACGATGTTGGCGAGCGTGTTGCGCACGAGGTCGCGCACGTGCTGGTCGCGCGAGCGCAGCGTCTGGGCGAGGACCATGAGGAGGGCCGTCTCCTGGACGTGCTTGGCCTCGCCCGGGACGTGCTGGACGACGGCGGCGATGCCCTCGGCGACCGGGATCCGGATCTCCTGGTCGCTCTCCTCGCGGCGCTCGAGGTAGGCGAGGAGCTGCGGCACGAGGCGGCCCGTCGTCGACTCGAGCGGCTGCGCCTCGGCCTCGAGGTCGAAGTGGAAGCTCTTGAGGACGGCGACGAGCGTGCGCACCGACGCCTTTTGCGCCGCGCCGACCTCCTTGGCGAGCTTGAGGTAGTGGTGGGCGCACTTCGAGTAGGCCGACCACGCGAGGTGCTTGGCGAGGCGACCGAAGCACTGCACCGTCTCGTTGACGAGGTCCGGGTCCTTCTTGTCGTCCGAGCCGACGACAAAGTGGTCGAGGAGAGGGAGGAACAGGTCCGAGATGGCCTTGCTCTTGATGTCGCCGGCCTCGACGGCATCGGCGAGGCGACGGAGCGCGCGCGTGCGGCGGTGGTGCTGGATGTGGAGGATGTTGTTGAAGAAGTTGGCCTCCTGGTCGCCGCCGACGAGGAGCACCTTGAGCTGCTCGAGCTCGGCGACGCCCTCGACCTGCTCGACGGCGTGCCCGAGGACGGCGATGACCTCGGACCGGATGATCTCGAGCTTGGAGCGCATGACCTTGCGCAGGCCGGGGAGGAAGGTCCGGAGGAGGCTCGTGCGCAACGCCTCGTCGCCACCGCTTGGTCCTGCGACCTCGATGAACCGGCGAAGGGCGTAGCTCGCGTTGCTGCGGATCGACAGCTCGTCGGCGTCCTGGACGAAGAAGAGCATGTTGTTGAGGATCACGACCCAGTCGGCCGGGCGCAAGGTGCGGAACAGGTCCTCGTTGAGCTTGGAGAAGGCGGCGAGGCGGCGGTCAAAGTCGGGCTCCTCGGACCGCTTGACCGAGTACGAGTTGAGCTCGTCGACGAGGTGCGCGACCTGCGCGTACGAGTCGTCGACCGACGCGATCGAGTTGAACGCCGCGACGAGCTGGAGGCGGGCGTTGCGGCCGCGCGCGCTCGAGAAGAGCTGCGAGATGACCTCGGAGCACCGGTCGTACAAGGGCGTGCCCGGCTCGGGGCGTGCGAGCGGGTACAGCGCCGTGACGATCTTAAGAAGGTCCGTCTTGACCTTCTCGGGGACGGCCTTGTTCGTCTTGCGCAGGAGGGGCGTCGCGAGCGTGAGGAAGTTGGTCGCCTGCTCCTGCGAGTGGACGTACGGCGCGAGAGAGCACAGGAGCGCGATCTGGCGCTGCGCGACCTCGCCCTTGGCGTCGAGGGCCGACGACGTGACGGCGATGAGGCCGCCGAGCTGGACGAGGAGGACGTCGACGCTCGGCTTGATGACCTCGCGCCCGATCTTGCTCGTCTCGCCGCCGTCCTCGACCGAGAACTCGACGAGGCTCCCGACGAGGTCGAACACGCGCAGGACGACGGTCGGCTTGACGTTGCGCACCGTCAGGACGCCGTACAGCGACGGCAGGAGCGACGGGTCGTAGTCGACGAGGAGCGGGATCAGGTCGCGGCGCTTGCTCCAGGTGACGAAGAGCTCGAGGAGGGCCGACGGCGCCTGGGCGTTCTCGGTCGCGAGGGTCGGCAGGCGGGGCGAGATGATCGACGGGAACGCCGCCGCGACGTAGGGCCGGTAGTCGAACTCGACCTCGAGCTTGAAGAAGTCGGCGAGGCGCTTGAGCGCCGTCTGGCGGATGTGCCGCAGCGGCGCCGGCGAGTTCTCGACCTCGGCGCCCTCGTCGTCCTCGACATCGTCGTCCTCGTCCTCCTTGCCGGCCTCGTCGTCGACGACGGCCTCCTCGGCCCGGGCGGCGTCGCCCTCGAGGCCCTTCTGCGCAAAGTGCAGCAGGTTGAGGAGGGCCCCGAGCAAGTCGGGCCACCGACCGACGATGTCCTTGCCGAGGTGCTTGACGACGTCGGCGAGGAGGCCGAGGAAGCCGAGCTGGCGCTTGCCCGGGACGTGCGGCGGCGCGTCGGCGAACCGGAACGCCTCGCCAGGCGGCGTGACGAGGACCTTGCGCAGCGGGCCGAGGAGGAGGTCGACGAGCGTGTCGAGCTCGGTCGCCGAGCACGTCCTGAGCGCGCCGAGGATGGCCGCACGCCGGCCTGCGCGACCTTGACCCGAACTCGCGCTCGCGCGACCGAGGCGCGAGGTCATGAGGCCGTACACGATACGGATGAAGAGTGGCACGACGTCGGCGCGGTGCTGCGGGTCGAGGCCGCCAGCGTCCGTGTCCGAGACGAACTCGAGGAGGCCGTCGCGCAGCTTGGTCGGCTCGAGGAGGTTCTTGAGGCGGTCCGAGTTGGCCGTGACGGCGGGGATCTTCCACCGCAGGAGGCAGTCGAGCGCGAGCTTCTGGATGTCGGCGTCGGGGAAGGCGAGGAGGGTGCGGAACTGGTTGTCGAGGTCGGCCGAGCGGTACAGCGCCTTGGGGTTGCTGAACTTGGCGAACAGGCCGAGCCAGCCGAGGAGGCGCGCCTTACGCTCCTTGGCGTTCTCGTCGGCGTTGAAGTACTTGGGCGCCTCGTCGGCCTTGTCCGGGATGACGTCGTCGCGCTGGAAGCACCCGAGGAAGACCTCGACAAAGTCGCGGCTGTGGCGCTGCGCCAGGTCGGGGATCTGGCAGAACAGCGACAGGAGCTGCGCCTCGTAGCTGTGGATGACGAGGCGCTCTGGCGCGACCTGGAGCTGCGCACGAGGTCGAGGAGAGAGAGAGTCAGCTCAGGGTCGGTGCGGCTTGGAGAAGCAGCGTGACGCACCTCGACGAGACCCTCCTCGCGAGCCTGCACCGCCTCGATCCCGCCCTCGTACCTCGCCTCCTCCTTCCTGACCCGCGCGACCCGGTCCTCGACCTGGAAGTCGCGCAGCGCCTGCTCCTCAAACACGAGCTCGTCGCCCGCCGCGCCCGCCGCGCCCGCACCCGCGCCGCCGCCGCCGAGGGCCCAGTCGGGCTTGCGCGCGACGTACAGGTCCGAGCTGCGCGTCGCGGCCGTGAGGAGCTGGCGCGAGCACGTGGCCCAGACGGCGTCGGGGAAGCGGCCGGCGAGGAGCGCGAGCGAGGCCGTCGCCTCGGGCCAGATCGGCTTGAAGTTGACCTTGCACATGGCTGCGGGAAGAGCACGGCATCAGCAACAGCTCGAGAGCAAGAGCGAGGAGGAAAGAGAAGGAGAGCAGGCGACGCACCGGTGAGGTACCGCAGGACAATGTCGAGCGCCGGCTTGACGTCCTCGGTCGTGCCCTCCTTGCCGATCTGCCCGTTGGCGACGATGCCGAGCTTGCGCACCTTCATGCTCTTCTCGCGCGCGCCTTGGACCGTGAGCGGCGCGTCCTCGACGTCGATGCACCGCGCGACGAGGTCGGCCGCGACGGGCGCCTCGGCGGGCGGGAACAGCGAGAGGGCGATCTCGAGCGACGCGCGCCGCAGCTGGGCGTCCTCGGACAGGAGGTTGGGCAGGATGGCGTCGTAGATGGCGGCGCGCTGCGCGGGCGAGCCCCGGTCCGACGCGAGGCGCGCGAGCGACAGGACCGAGATGCCGTGCATGACCTGGCGGTGCCACGCAAAGTTGGTGATCATGGGCTCGACGGCCGACACGAGCGTGTCGAGCGCGGCCGCCGACGCGTGCTGCGGCTTCTTGAGCGTCGCCGAGACGGTCGAGAAGGTGGCGAGGGTCGAGCCGAGGACCTGGGCCGGGCTCGCCGCCGACGAGAGGTACGCGACGCGCGCCTCGGTCGACGGCGTCGCGGCGACGGTCGTCGCGAGCGTCGCGAGGAGGGGCAGGATCGCTTCGCGGCGCGAGGGCACGCACGGCGCGACGTTCAGCACGTCGAACAGCTCGTACGTCTGCTCGGCGTCGACTGCCGCCGGATTGGCGTCGTACTGCTCGGTCCAGCGCACGACGGCGCCCTCGACGAGCGCGCCGACGCTCTTCTCCCACGCGACGGCGGCGGCGCCGCCCTTGGCGACGAGCGCGCGCAGCCGGGCCGACTCGGCGAGCCGCCCGAGGAGCGCGAGGCTGTTGTCGCGCTTGGACGGGACGGCCGCCGCCTCGTCGAACGCCGACGACGCCGAGCCGTTGCGTGCGGGCGCGGGCGCCGAGGCCGAGGACGAGCCGAGCTCGCGCGCCGAGGCGACGAGGACGTGCTGCCCGAGCGCCGTGTCCCACATCTGCCACTCGAGGCCGTCGAGCGCGCTCGCGAGTGCACACCCGGCCGCGAACACGGCGTCGCTCGCGGAGGGGGCGAACAGGGCCTCGAGGAGGGTGCGCACGGGCGACGAGAGGACGTCCTGGAGGACGGCGAGCGGGAGGAGCGCGCTCAGGTAGGTCGTCAGGGCGTGGAGGAGGGCGGGCGTGGGCGTGTGCGGCGCGGCGACGAGGCGCGCGAGGGGCGACAGGGCGGCGAACAGGCGCGGCTTGAGCGCGGCGGGGAGCCGCGCGCCGCCCTTGACGCCCATGAGCGACGTCGCCGCCTGGAGCGCGATGACGAGGCGCGCCTCGTCGGCGCCCTTGAGCTCGCCCTCGAGCACCTTGACGACCGTCTCGGCGAGGGGCTCGAGCGGCTCGGGCTTGTGCGCGTGCTGCGCGAGCGCGACGAGCGCGTGCGAGACGATCTCGCGCGGGAGGGCGAGGTCGGCGAGCGAGGGGAGCGCGAGGACGGCCGTGTAGAGGGAGCGCAGGAGGGCCGGCGTGCGCGAGTGGAAGAAGTTGTTGGCGGCCTGCGAGACGAGGAGGGGCGGCGGGGTCAGTGACGGTCAGGAGGCCCGAGCGCCGACGAGGACGAGAAGGGAGAGAAGGGACGCACGCTGCAGCTCTCGAGCACGAGCCACGTGATGCCCTCGGCAAACACGTTCGAACTGCCCTCCTCCTGCCCGCGGCCCTTGCCCTTGCCCTTCCTCCGCCCCTTTGCGCCCCTCGTCCCGGCGTTGGCGCGCTCGCCGCCGTCGACCTCCTCGACAGCAGCGACGTCGCCAATCGCGCGCGCAAACAACTTGTCGAGTGAGACGACGTCGGCGCTCGACGCCGAGAGGGCGGCGTCGGACGAGGCCGGCTTGGCCTTGCGGACGAGGAACGCGAACGCGTTGGCGAGGAGGCGCCGCGTCTGGGGCGTCGTGCGGAACGTGGCCGACAGGGTCGTGTAGAGCTTGACGGCTGGGGGCGAGTCGAGCTGCGCCGCCGACGTCGACGCGACGGGCGGGGCGGGCTCGTCGTCGGCGACGACGACGGCGGCGGCAGTGGCCGGCTCGTCGTCGTCCGAGACGTCCGAGGCGGCGTCGTCCGCCGCGGCGACGGCTGCGATCGCGCCGTCGACGTCCATCGTCTCGAGCTCGTCGTCCTCGTCCTCGGACGGGCCCTCGTCGAGCGCCGCGGGCGCGCCGAGTCCCCGGCGGACAACGTCCCACACGGCCTGGAGGCCGCCCTGGCTCGCGTCGTCGTCGCCGCTCGCCTCGGCGGCGAGGATGTCGCGCGCGAGGTCGCGGAAGAGGGCGCCGAGGACGTCGTAGACGCGCTGGAGGATGCGGGGCTGGGCGGCGAGGAGGGGCGAGGGGGTCGTGAGGCGGATGAGGGTCGTCAGGAGGAGGGGGAGGGACGGCAGGAGGAGGTGGGCGACGTCGGTGATGAGGGGAGGGAGGAGGCTGTGGGCGCGAGAGAGGGGTTAGTGGAGTGCGCGGGAGAGGGAGGGGAAGAGAGACGGCAGACGCACTCGAGGACGGTCTCGCCGGCGAGCTCGACCTCCTTGCTGCCGCCCGACAGGACCTCGCACACTGCCTGGACGAGATCGCGGCGGTAGTGCACGACGAGGGGCAGGCTGCGGCTCATGCGCTCGACCTTGCGCGAGAAGCGGACGAAGGGGAGGCTGAGGTTGATGAGCTGGCTCTGCTGGAGGGCGTGGCCGAACAAGGTGTGCATGTCGTCCGTGTCGGCGACGTCCTCGCCCTCGAGCATCTCGCGGCGGTCGCGCACAGCGGCGAGGTCGACCTTCATGGCGGCGATGCGGTCGGTCGGGGCGACGAAGCGGAAGTTGCGGCCGCTCTTGATGAGCGGGTTGAGGCGCTTCTTGGCGAGGCGCTCCTTGACGGTCATGGTCGCGGTCGAGCGGACCTTCTTGTCGGGGCGGGTCGAGGCGGGCGAGCCCCCTGCGGCAGCTTGGGCGGCGGCCTCATGGCGGAGGGAGCGGAGGGTGCCACCTTTGCCGCCGTTGGCGCGAGTGCCCTTGCCGCCCTTGCGGCTGTTGGTGCCCTTGCCCATGCGGCTGCTGTGGCGTGCTGCTGCCTGGCTGTCGCGGGTCGACGAGCGAGGGAGAGTCGAGGCGGGGGAGCGGGAGGGAGGCGGTGGGCGAGTGGCTCGAGGGCGGGTGCCGCGGACTGGGTGGTGTGTGAGCGAGCTGGTAAGGTGCTCTAGCTGTGGTGCAAGCTCCGCTGAGCTGCGGGTCGAGGTGGAGAGCGAGCTGGCCCGTCCTCATCTCCCTGAGCTCGACGCTCTCGTCCTCGTCCCCTTGCTCCGCGGAGTCCGTTCCGGCTCGCACCTCGCCTTGCTCGGCCAAGCTCGCGTCGTGTGCGTGACTGCTGCTGCACTCTCTCAAGCTGTCGCGTGCGCTCCCTGCCCATGTGCGCTGAGCCGGGCCTCGGGCCGTCGCCAGTCCGGCATCTTCGGCTCGCGCTCGTCATCCTCGACCACTCAGCCCGCGCCTCGCTTGTCCAGCTCGATGCTCCCAGCCCTGGCTGCCCAGCTGCGCACCGTCGCCGCTGCCCCTCTTCGCCGCAGCCCCCTCACCGCCTTCGCCCTCGCCTCGACCTCCTCCTCCTCCCCCCCCACCACGATGCCCTCGGCAGCTCGCTCCACCTCGCACAGCGCTCCGCCGCCAGGCAATCCCCTCGCCGCCGGCAAGTACCGCAAGGGCAAGACCTCGGCGTTCGACTACCTGCGCGAGCACGGCTTCCCGGAGGACAGCGCCGTCGAGATCCCCGTCGCGTGGGGCGAGTGCGTCGACTCTAGCTCTCCTGGCTTTACAGAAGGAGATGACTTGCTGATGTAGCTGCACACCCTCGACAGGATGGACGCCAACGCGCACGTCAAGTGAGCAACGCGCCCTCACTCCTCCCTCCTCGTCCTCCTCGACTCGCAGACCCTCCCTCCCCAGACTCGCTGACCCTCCTATTCCGCCCTTGCGCAGCAACATCGTCTATTTTCGCTGGCTCGAAACCGGCCGGCTCCAGAACCTCAACACGCTCGCGGACCAACTGCCCTCGCCCGCGGACGGCGCCGCCCTGCGCGGCAACGGCAAGGGCAAAGGCCCGATCCTCGCCCGCATCACGTTCGACTATGGCGTCCCCGTCGCGTACCCGGACAATGTCCTCGTCGCGCACCGGTGCAAGCAGGTCGGCGAGAAGAAGATGGTCTCCGAGGCGGTCGTGTACTCGTACGGTGCGTGCCCTCTTCTCGCTCCTCCTCCAGCCGCTTCCTCCTCCCTCCGCACGACGCCGAGCGTGACTGACGAGCGCTCTCACGCACGCCCGCAGCGCAGCAGCGCGTCGTCGGGACGAGCGACTCGGTCGTCGTGTCGTACGACTACGACCACGGCCGCTCGTGCGCGTGGCCGACGAGCCTCGTCGAGCTCGTCGTCGAGCGAGGGGCAGAGCGGCTCGAGTCGGGCAAGGGCAAGGCCAAGCTGTGAGGGTGGGCGAGCGGGCGGGCAGAGCGAGAGAGGAGGGGAGGGCCTGAGCGGCGAGGAGGAGGAGCGCAGTCGTCTCTCGCCGGGCACATCCGGGCCCGACCGTTTGTAGAGCCTCCTGACAAGCAGTATCGAGCACCTCCTGCTGCGAAGCGAGAGCCCGACTGGCCACTGCGCGACGTCCCTCCGAGTCGGCCTTCCCAAACTCGCTCGGACCGCTTCCAGCTCACGACTCGCCTCGCCGGTCGGCGCTCGACGCCCTCTCGAGCCGCGCTGGGTGCTGTCGCTGCCGCTGCGCTGGCTTGCTCAGCACTTGGCGCGATCGACGTCGAGTAGCCGGAAGCCGGTCCTTTGCTCTCTCCGCGACTCGGACTCGGCTCACTTCTTTCGCCCGCCTCTCCCCCTCAGCAGCTCCCGCGCTATCGACAGCAAGCGCACCCCTTTCGCCAGCCAAGCACCACTTCACCAGCTACGCCGCACCCCTCGCGCCTCGCCCGCCGCCAATCTCCTCCTCGCTCCCCCACCTCGGCCCGGCTCCTCCTCTCACGCGCGCCATGCCCTCCAAGCAGCCCTCCCTCGCCTCCTCGGCGCCCATCGGCAACTCGCAAGACCCCGCGGCCTACCTCGCCGGGCGTGCCGCCGCCGTCGCGTACGCCGAGCAGCACGGGTATCCGCTCGAGTGCGCGGTCGAGATTGCGACGGCGTGGGGCGACCAGGGTGCGCTCGTTGCTCTCCTCTCGTAGCTCGGCAAGGTGCGCAGAAGGACGGCTGACTCGTTCCAGTTGCGCAGACGCCAACGCGCACGTCAAGTACGCCCCTCGTCCTCCCCCCCTCCTCCTCCTTCCTCCGCTCCTCGTCCTCCTGCCCGCCCTGACCCGCCCCCTCCCATTAATTCGCGCGCAGCAACGTCGTGCCATTACGGTGGTGTGAGACAGGCCGCGGCACCTTCATGCGCGCCGTCGCGCGCGACATTGCCGACGAGCGCGTGCGGGCCGACCTGAACGGGAGCGGGCGCGGCAAGGGCTGCATTTTCGGGGAGGTGCGGTACCGGTACTTGGTGCGTCGGGTCGGTCCTGGTCCTGGGAGGTGAGAGGGAGGGTGGGAGAGAGGACGTGAGGGCGTCGGGACGAGGAGGAGGCCCGAGCGACGCACGCTGACCCCTCCTGCGCTCGCAGCGCCCCATCTTCCACCCGGACAACATCCTCGTCCTGACGCACACCAACACCATCTCGCCCAAGTCGCTCACCGTTAAGACGATCCTGTTCTCGTACGCGCAGCAGGCGCCCGTCGGACAGGCCGACGGCGTGCTCTTCGCGTACGACTATGACGCGGCGAGGAGCTGCAGGTGGGACCCGGTCGTCGTCGAGGGGTTGGTGAAGAGGGGCGCGAGGAAGGTTGGCTTTGGCGAGGGCGAGAGGACGAGCGAGGGCGCGAGCAGTGCAAAGCTGTAGCTCTCGAGCGCGTCGCGGACAGGGCAAATAGAGGTTACAGGTACAGCTGCGGGCGAGGAGGAGAGTCAGCTCGACGTTCGACGTTCGAGCGAGGCGAGAAAGAGCGAGAGAGGGCGCGACGCACCTACGACGCAAAGAAGTTCTGCTTGGGGTCGACGACGCGCTTCTCCCACCCTGGCCGCGCCTTGACCGGCCCAAACCGACTGCGCGCACCCGTCGAGCATGAGCCCGCATCCTCGGAGTGCGACTCGCGGCTGAGAGCGAGAGCGAGAGCGAGCGAGAGAGTGGGCACGCACCTCGGCGGCCACAGGACCCAGTCGACCCTGCTCTCGACCAAGCCCATCGGCACGGGCCCGAACGTGTTCGAGTCGCGCGAGTGGTAGCGCTCGTCGCCCTCGATCCAGCACGCGCCGTGCGGGACGCGCACGGTCGACTCGGGGTAGGGCGCGAGCGTGCGCACGATGCTGTTGGGGAGGGCGACGAGACGCTTGATGAGGAGGGTGGAGGGGTTGACGGGGGACCTGCGCGGGGGACGGGCGGGCGGGTGGGTGAGGGGGGGCGGGTCAGTGAGGGCGTGAGAGAGAGGGAAAGGAGAGGGAGGAGGACAGGACGCACTTGACGGCGACGACGTCTCCGGGCTTGAAGCCGCTGCGGTCGCCATGGGCGGCGGCGAGGGCGGCGTAGCGGTTCAGGAGGACGATGTCCTTGATCATGCTCGGCGAGTCGGGGTTGAGGGTTGGCTGCATGGACCTGTGCGCGGGCGCGAGAGGGTCAGCGCGCGGGGAGGGACGAGGACGAGGAGGAGAGGACAGGGCGCACCTGCCCGAGACGGTGGCGATCGAGTAGACATGCTCGTTGAAGAAGAGGGCGACTGCGCCCCAGCCTGCGACCTTGAGAGTGCGGCGGAGGGCGACGCTTGTCGGACGAGGAGCGGCCAGGGCGGGCGAGGTCGACGAGGTGAGATCGGCACGGAGAAACTCGTCTCAAAGACGGGGTTAGGCGCAGGAATGTGCTGAGCAGTCCTGGGTGGCAGCTGGTGCGCTTGGGACAAAGGGAAGCGAGCGGGTCGAGGCGAGAGATGGCGACGAGTCGCTCCCGAGGCCCGTCCTCCTTCAACCCCTTCCACCCTCCCAAGTACACCATGGCCGGTCAGTGCAGCTCTCCTGTGCCCTCGACACGCCCCCGAACCCCACCGCGCGACACCCCGAGCTGATGCCTCCCCCCTCGTCCTCTTCGGTTCGTCGACAGACGTCGAGATGGCTGACAAGGGCGCAGACGCCCCCAAGCGCTTCGAGGTCAAGAAGGTGCGTCCCTGCATGCTGCTCGCTACCGCGCCGAGCTGACCCTCGTCCTCGCCCGCTCGCAGTGGAACGCCGTCGCGCTGTGGGCCTGGGTTCGTCGCCTCCTCATCGCCACGGTCCTCTCCCCTCACCGTGACAGAGAGCTGACGAGCACATCCACCCGCAGGACATCGTCGTCGACAACTGCGCCATCTGCAGGAACCACGTGCGCCGCCCCGACCTCGTCTCCTCGCGCGACGAGCTGCCCCACCGGCTGACCTCACCTTCTCTCTCGCCGCCCGCTCGAGCAGATCATGGACCTCTGTGCGTCTAGCTCGCTCTCAAATCGACGGCGAGGCGCGACCGAGCAGGACTGACAAGCGCTCCCCCGTCCGCAGGCATCGAATGCCAGGCCAACCAGGGCAGCGCCGCCAACGACGAGTGTACGCCCTCCTCTCCTTTCTCGAGCGCCGTCGACTTGAGCTGACCCGAGTCCTCTGCACACAGGCACGGTCGCGTGGGGCGTCTGCAACGCAAGTCTCTCGCCTCGTCCTCTCGCTCCTCGGACGACATCCGCTCGACCTGGGCAGCTTGAGGTCGATGAAGACGGGAGCTGACCTGCACACTACCTCGACGCCCACAGCACGCCTTCCACTTCCACTGCATCAACCGCTGGCTCAAGACGCGGCAGGTGTGCCCGCTCGACAACCGGTGCGTGCCTCACCCCCACCTCCCTCGCGCGCGCGCCGGCCACTCGCTGACGCAGCTCGTATTCGACGCCGTCCCGGTCGCACAGAGAATGGGAGCTGCAGAAGTACGGCAAGTAGACCCGCCGCTCCTCACCCTGGCCCTCGTCCCCGTCGCCCTCGCAGCGCACGCCCCTCGCAACCCCTCTCGCACCCGCTTGCCCGTCTCCCTCGGTCCTTCCTCTCTCCTTCCTTTCCTTCCCCTCTCCTCTTCTCGCCCTGTCTACATAGTCGTCCGTCTGTCACTCCTCTCTCGGCTCCCCTCCCCCTCGTCGTGTTCTGCCGCTCGAGCCTCGCCTCGAGCCGGCTCGCTTGCAACTTTTCCCTCGGTTTCTCTCTCTCGGTTCCGGCTCGTGAGCGACCCTCGTGAGCGAGAGCAAAGAGCGGCCTCGATGCAGCTCTACACACCCTCTCGAGCGCTGAGCTGCTCGAACTAGTCGTGATCGGCCCCGCCGCGCACCTCCATCGTCCACACGACGGCCACGTCCGTCTCGAGCGTGACCTTCTCCTGCACGAGGTGGTTCGACGTGCTGACGGCCGTCGCGAGCGAGGTCGGGTACATGTCTGCCGGGCGGGACGGCGGGCGGGCGGCGAGGTCAGCTCGAGGGGTCCGTGCTGGCTGAGGAGGAGGCGGAGGAGGAGAGGGAGGGGAAGGAGGCGACGCACAGGCTGAGGGGCCGAGGTCCCACTCGAGGCCGGTCGTCGTGACGTGTGCGGCAGAGGAGCCGAGGGGGAGGATGCCGCACGTTTTGCCGAATGTCGCGAGGTCGAGGTGCAGCTCGTGCTTGCCCTGTGCGTTCCAGACCGAGACGAAAGCATCAGCACGCGCTCTCGAGGAGGGAGAGGACCGAATGCCGAGCCCGTCGACGCACCTTGGCCAGCACCACCGCCGCGCTCTCCCTCCCGACCGCCCAGACCCTCTCCCTCCCGCCCTCCTCGACCAGCAGCGTCAGCGCATGCAGCGTGTGCACCGTCTGGTCGAGCCGCCCGCTCAGCCCGCCGACGATCACGAGCTGGTGCTGCGCCGCGCCCGGGCCCGCCGACTGCTCGAGCAAGGAGAGCCGAGAGACGTTCTTGCCGAGGTCGGTCGAGAACTCGTCTGGGTCGTGCTCGACGCGGACGCCCTGCGAGCAGATCGAAGCCCTCGAGCTCGTCAGCTTGCCGTCAAGGAGCAGGTGGACGGGCAGAGAGAGCGCGAGAGCAGCGCACCTTCGCCTCGTAGTACCGCCGCGCGTCGTCCCTCAGCGAGTCCAAGTCGCCCAGCACAAAGTCCGGCAGCCACTGGTCCTCGTCGCCGTCAGTCGCATCGTCCCACCCGTCGTCGTCGTCGGCTTGGCGCTCCTTGCCGCGCACGAAGCGGTCGTAGAGGCGGTTGGCGCCGCCGTCGGCGCAGAAGCGGAGGGTCGCTGTGGGGCGGGGAGGAGGGGTGAGCGGATGAGCGTGCGGCACGGGCAGGAGGGCAGAGAGAGGGGCGCACCGGATGCCCAGAGGCGGCGGAAGACGGGCTGCGGCGGGAGCGGCGTGTTGAGGATGATGAGGGCGTTTGGTGGGGAAGGCGGCGAGGAGGAGGAGGTCGAGGGTGAGGGCGGCGAAAGGAAGCTGCGCGTGTCCCACGGCTTGACGGGCGGGCCTTCTGGCATTGTGCAGAGCTCTTGGCAGTCTGGCCTGGTGCGGGTGCAAGAGCGAGGGGAGCGAGAGAGCCGTCGTCGTCGTCGCCTCGAGGAGCTGCTCCCTCTCGTGCTCTCCAACAGCTCGAGCTGCGCCGCGCACCAAGTCAGTCTCCTCAGCAGCGTACGCGGCCCGTGCTGCAGCAGCTCTCACATCCACCCGCGCCGTTGTCGCGAGCCCGCCTCATCCCCTCCTCCTCCCCCCCTCTCCACCTCGCCGACCGCCAGCATTCGCCAAGCCCGTCCTGTGTGCGCGCCAGACCGTGCCAGAGTCGCTCCGGTCTTGAACGCGCACGCTAATGCGCTCTGCGGCGGGCTCGACTTGTCGAGGCGGTGCAGGCGGCCGCACTCAGCGAGCTCTGCGCCTCGGCGCTCACTCCTTACGGCACGGCGCCCTGTACTTCCTGCTCTGCTGCGCCACGGCTCCGACGTCTGCGTCGACCGAGTCGAAGCTGGCGGTCGAGGCCGGCCGCATCGTGCTCTCTCCGCCGTCGGCTCGCTCGGGCCCTCGCTCTCAGAAGCTGCTCCTCAGCGCGCAGCGCAGCGCCTCCTGCGCCGCCGATACCTGCAGCTCTCGATCCTCTCGCACGCCGGGATAGCGCGGCCGTCTTCTCGGCACGACGTGCGCGTTCCCGCTCCTCGGAGCATCTCGAGATCTTTCCTTCTCGCTTGCCCTCCCTCGACGGTCGAGCACGCAACGCACGGCGATGCAGGAGAGATGGAGCTGACGACGGCCCGATCCGCTCTAATCATGACCACCCGCAGGGCCGGGGAGAGAGGTCGACGGTCGGGCCTCGTCCAATGGCGGCAGGATCGGGGCCGCAGCGGCGCTTGGTGCAAGGTCGACCGCGCGGCGTGCGGGGCGCTGGGTGCTGGGTGCTCGGCGTCGGCGGGAGAGTGCAAGCTGCAGATCGTTTGGGCGACGCACCAACTCGGCCTCGATGAAGAGGAGCCAGGAGATTGGCATGTCTGGGTCGTCGAGCGATTCCGGCGAGAGAAGATCGCCTTGCTCCTGAGCTTACGGAGGCGGCGCTGCGATGGCTGATGATGCGCGTGCCCCGGGGAAAGGTGCGATCTCGGAAATCGGCCGAGGTGGGAGATTCGGCGGACGCGGCGGCGGCAGCTGGCTCAGCTCCCCTTTGCTCCCTCACACTCAACGACGAGCGCACGCGCGATGGCCGCCAACGCCCACAGCTACCTGTACAGCAGCGGCAGCTCCAGCACCAGCCCCGCAGCAGCCCCGATCCCGTTCCGCAGGCGCCAATCGTCCGACCCAGCTCCGCCGCTCTCCTCGCTGTTCGCCATGTCGAGCCTCAGCCAGCAGCAATCGCCGCCCGGCAGCATCGCCTCGGACGAGTCGTCGCCTCCCTCCCTCCTTTTCTCGTCCACCTCGGCGTCCCCCTCGTCCAGCATCTCGTCGTCGCCGTCGCTCGATGCCTCGAAGCGGTCACTGCCCTTCCCGCCGCCCTTCTCGCTCGACGCCGGCGCGCCAGGATCGGGCACCAAGCCGTCCGCGACCCAGATGGCCGTCTACGCGAGCAACATCATCCGCAACGAGGCGTACGCCCTCCTCGCCCTCGCCGCGCGCCTCGCCCCGGCGGCCCACCCGCTCCACGACGAGGACGGCGCCTACTTTGGGCACACGGCGAGCGCGGCGGCGCCCCCGAGCAGCAGCAGCTCGAGCGACGAGGGCGGCGAGGGGTCGCAGACGGGCGAACTCCTGCCGCCCGACCTCGACGAGCCCGTCAGCGGCGGGAGGAGCAGCGACGACGTCCTCGTCGAGAGCCGCACCAACGTCGCGTTCCGCCAGGTCGTCGACTTGTGTCAAGCCATGCCGCCGCACGGCAAGATCCTCGTCACGGGCGTCGGCAAGAGCGGCATCGCGGCGCGCAAGATGGTGGCCACGTTCTGCTCCCTCGGTCCGTCTCCCTCGGCTGTCTTTCTTGGGATCGAGCTCTCGGCTGACTCGCTGCGCACCCACAGGCATCCAGGCCGCCTTCCTCCACCCGCTCGAGGCTCTCCATGGCGACCTCGGCGTCGTGTGCCCCTGCTCCCCCTCGGCCCCCTGCGACACGCTCCTCATGATCTCGCACTCGGGCGCAACGGCCGAGCTCATGCGCCTCCTCCCCATCGTCCGACCACGCGTGCGCTCCCTCATCGCCGTCACGCGCGACGCCGACTCGGTCCTCGCGCGGTCCTGCCACGGCTGGATGGACGCCGGCACGGGCGTCTACCCGACGGGCATGCCCAAGGGCACGACGGACGAGGCCGACTCGGCGCTCCCGGCCCCGACGAGCAGCGTCGTGTCGGCGCTCGCGATCGGCGACGCGCTCGCGCTCACGCTGAGCCGCCTCAAGATCGGCTGGGACGCCGACGGCAAGGAGCGCCGCCTCCAGTTCTTCCACTGCCACCCGGGCGGGCAGCTCGGCCTCCAGGTGCGTCTCTCCTCGTCCTTCCTCTCCTGCGCGACGTGTCGCTGACGATCTCGCTCCTCGCTCGCAGCTCGGTCGCGAGGGTCGCGGCGTCGAAGTCCCCTCGACCTCGCCCATCGCCGCTCCCTCTTGCCCGCCCGCACCTGTACCCGCGTCCGTCGTCGCCTAGAGCGTCGTCCTCACCATATCCCTATACGCCCCGCCTCGCTATACCCTCGCCCCGTCGCTCACCCTCCCTCGACCAAAAGGCGCCCGGTCGCGCCTCTCTCCCTCCTCAACCACCTCCCTCCTCCGCATCCAGCTCTGTACATACTCCTCGTTGTTGCCTTTCGTCCCTCTCCCCTCCTCTCTCCTGTCTATCTCCCGCTTGGTAGCGCCCCTCGCCTCGTTGTCACAACTACCCAGTTTTGCGCTCGAGCCCCTTCTCCTCCCGGTGAGCTTCCCTCTCTCGCGAGGGCTGGCTTTTCGCTTCTGTGCTGGCTGTTGCTGCCTTCTCGCTTGACTGGCTCCTGGCGATTTGGCGAGACAGCTCTCCTGTCCGTCCGTCCGCACGCGCCTCCTTGCCGGTCGCCGGCCGTCCGTCTCCTTCCTCCTCCCCCCTCCCCACCTCACCTCGCCCTGCTCCAAGCGCACGGTGCACAGCTCTCGGCACCGCTCCCAGCACGCCTGCAGCGTCAGCCGACTGCCCTCGCCGCCGCCTCATCGCCCCGGCACGCCTCATCGCCTCATCGACTCGTCCTCATATCGCACCTCGCCCACCATGGCCGACCAGCCGCCCGAGGGCACCATCCGCCTCTCGAACCGCGAGAAGAACAAGCCGAGGCACGACAAGGCCGAGTGCGTCCCCCTGCCGTCCTCCCTCTCTCCGTCTCCAAACAAGCTGACGCGCCGCCTCCCTCGCTCGCCACAGCCTCATTCAAGCTGGTCGCCTAGCCGGCCGTCGCGACAACCGCGAGATCGAGGGCCTCACGGCGCAGTGTGCCGCCCTCGAGAAGCAGCTCGAGGCGGCGCGCGGCGAGGTCGACCGGCTCAAGAGCTCGGCGGGCGCAGTGGGCGGCAAGAAGACGGACAAGGCGGTGCAGAAGGAGCTTGACGCGCTCGGGAAGAAGGTGCGCTCCGGCTGTCCCGCGCGCTCACACGGGAACTGAGGGCTGACGCGCGCTCGACCCGCTAGGTCCGCCGCCTCGAGGAGGAGCGCGACGCCGCCGTCGCCGACAAGGACGCCCTCGCGACCAAGGTCTCGTCGCTCGAGTCGTCCCTCGCGCTCGACGCCCGCCTCGTCAAGCTCAACGCCGACCTCGACGCCGAGCGCACGAGGGCGTCGGGGCTCGCGGGCAAGCTCGCGCTCGCGCAGGACGAGAGCTCGACGTTCCAGCGGCGCTTGCAGCAACTCGAGAAGGGCGGCGAGACGACGGCCGAGATGGAGATGAAGCGCAGGAGGCAGCAGTACAACGAGGCCGTGTCGAGGCTCGAGGGGCAGGTCGCGAGCCTCGAGCAGGTGCGTCCCCTGTTCTGCGCCGAGCGCTCTCTCGAGCTCGCACTGACCTGTCCGTCCACGTCTCGCAGGACAAGTTCAACCTGAGCGAGCTCGTCAGGGCGTCCAAGGCCAAGCAGGTGCGCCCTCTCCTCCTCCCGCCGCACGGACCCCCTCCTTGACGGACCCGACCCCGCGCCGCAGGACCAGCTCGAGGACCAGAAGCTCGCCCTCGAGCGCGAGAGCACCCGCCTCTCGACCGAGCTGCAGAAGGTCGAGGGCGTCGCCAAGCAGCGCGAGCAGCTCGACCGGGTCAAGACGCAGGTGCGCGAGGGAGGCTGCTCGGCGGAGGAGAAGACTCGGTGCGCCTTCCCTTGCGCGCTCTCGACGACTCCCACGACGAGCTGACGATGAGCTTGTGCAGCCTGACGGACAAGATCGCTGCGCTGGAGAAGCTGTGCTCGACCCTCGAGGCGTCCGCCAACAGCAGCGCCTCGGGCTCTCTCGACTCGACCGCCTTGTGCGTCGCCGCCCCCCGCTCTTTCTAACTGTGCGGTACTGACGATGCGGGCCTGCAGCCTCACCGTCCGCCGCTACCACGACCTCGTCGCCAACCTGCACCTGTCCGAGGACGACGTCACGACCCTCCTCGACGAGGGCTCCCTCTGGCCTCCCATCCGCGCCTCGCAGCCGCCCGGCACGTCACTCGTCGACCTCCTCTGGCTCCTCACCGACGTCCAAGCCGAGCACGACGACGACAAGCGCGCGCTCGAGGACAAGCTCGCCCGGGCCAAGCAGCGCGCCGACGAGGCCGTCGCGGCGGCGTCGAACTCGCGTCGCGGGAGCGTCATGTCGGGGGCGTCGCGCTCGGGCGCCACGCAGGACGCTCTCGAGAGGGAGAGGGAGGCGGCGCGCGAGGACAAGGCGCGCGACAAGGAGACGATCGCCCAGCTGGAGGCGCGCATCTCGGCGTACGAGGCCAACGGCGCGCTCTTTTCTCTCTTCATCTGGTCTTTGTGCTCCTGTCGAGTCGATTGCTGACCCTCGCCGCCGTCCTCCTCGCCTCGCTCGCAGCCTCTCGTCCCGAGCGCTCGCCCTCGCGCGCCTCATCGGGTTTCGCTGCGCCTACCGCCACCTCGGGCTACTCGCAAGCCGTCGTCGACCGCCTGACGCTCGCCATGAAGGACCTCAACCAGCAGATCGCCGACCTGCGCGACGAGAACAGTGCGTTCTCAAGGTCTCCCTCTCTGTCGCTCGGACCTCGTCGCGACTCTTGCTGACGGCTCCTTCCTCCCTCTCCTCCTTCCCCTCCCTCCCCGTCGCAGTGAGTCTTCTCCTTCAGCTCGCCGGCGTCGAGCCCTAGACGAGCTGGGCGCAGCCGAGCCGCATCGTCTCAAAAGGAGGGCAAGGCGGCGGGTCCTCCTCCCTCTCTTCCCCTTGCTGTACATACCCTTCTTCCTTCGGTGACTTGTCGAGCCTTTTTGTGCCTTTCACGCTTCGAGCTGGGTGCTCGTGAGCAGCGAGCAGCTCGAGAGACGGTCTACGAGCGGAACGAGCGGCTCGCTACCTTCGCAAGTTGGGCTCGCGCGCCGGATCTGCTTCGTCCTGGTCACTCCCTTCCTGTGCGACTGCTCGAGCAGCAGCGCAGGACGCTCGAGCTGCTGCGGGCCGCGTTGCGGAGCTTCCGCGGACGGACCGCTCGCACCGCCACCCCGCGCCCGCCGACCCGCGCCCCTTGTCCTCGCTCTCCTCACTCCTCCTTCCTCGCTCGCCCAGCTCACCGACAGCATGGCAGAAGACTTTGGAGTGCACCGACTCACCAATCGCGACCGCAACAAGCCCAGGGCCGACAAGGCGCTCGTGCGTCCCTCTCCTCGTCCTCCCACTTCATCTCCCCCCCGTCCTCCTTCGTCCCACACCCTCTGGGGATCGCAGCTGACGCCTCAATTCGATGTACAGCTGATGCGAGCAGGTCAGCTGATGGAGCGGCGCACCGACCGCGAGCGCGACGCCCTCGTCCCCGCGACCTGGAGGAGGAGCGGCGTACGGGCGCCGTCACGGCCGCCATGGCTTTCACGACGGGCGGGCAGGCGTTCAAAGTTCTTCAGCGCGAGGTGGGAGTACTGCGGGCCAAGGTGCGTGCTGTCCTCACAGCTCGCCCACGACGACGTCCTCGCCGTCAAGTGCGCGGGGCTCGTGCTGAGCAGCAGCTGAGACTCTCGCGCTTCTTCCTCCCTTCTACAGCTCGCCGAGATCGAGAACGCCCCGCCGACGGCCTCGCCCTGCAACGCCTACCACGGCCCGTCCTCGTCCGACTCGTCCGCCGTCGCGACCCCGACCCGCATCGCCGAGCTCGAGGACGAGAACCGCCGCCTCACGCTCAAGCTGGGAGAGCAGGAGCTCAAGGTGCAGCAGGCGAGCTCGGCGAGCTCGAGGGCCCGCAACGGTGACGCGACGGCGGCGTGCAGGCCGTGCGAGGAGCTGAGCGACGCGGTCGAGCGGCTCAAGGGCAGGGTCGACGTGCTCACCGAGGTGCGCTCGACCTGCTTCATCTCCCTTGTAGCTCGAGTGAGCGCTGACGTCGCCTCGAACTCGCAGGACAACGTCAAGCTCTCGTCGGACCTCAAGCTCGCCCGCGCCAAGCTCGTGCGTCCTCTCTCCCTCTGCATGATCCCGCTCTCGGGCTCACTCGAGCTCGATGCCCTACGTTTACAGAACGACGGCGTCGTCGAGGACCCCAAGATGCGCACCCTGCAGAGCCAGATCGAGGACAGCAAGCAGAAGCTCGCCGCCGCTACTTCCGCTCGTCAAGCCGAGGTTCAGCAGCACAAGGCCCGCATCAACGAGCTCGAGGACGCACTGCTGCGCAAGGACAAGGAGCGCGAGGACACGCTGCGCACCTGGCAGGCCAACGCCGAGGCGGCGCTTGGGTCGCTCGCTAAGCAGGACCTCGCGAGAAGGTGCGCCTTCGCGCTCTCCTCAGCCGCCGACAAGCTCTTTCCTGTGTCGGAGAACGTCCTTGACATGTTCTTTGTCCTGCAGAAGGAAGGAGGCCCGCTACGACGCCCTCCTCGTCAGCCTGCGTCTCTGCGAGGACGAGGTCACGCAGCTCCTCGACGACCCCGACACGCCGCCGATCCGCCAGCACTGCCCCGACCTATCGCTCCTCGACCTCCTGTGGCTCCTCACCGACCAGCACGACGAGCATGCCGGCGCCGTGCGTGCCCTCGAGGACAAGGTCGAGCGGGCCGAGGCGGAGCGGGCGCGGACGCAGAAGCAGGCGGCGGCGCAGGTCAAGGAGGAGAGGGAGAGGCTCAAGGGGACGATCAAGGAGCTTCAGGCACGTGCCGAAGCTCACGGAGGCGGGGAAGGCGGTGAGTCTCTCCTGCGCGCGCTCACGAGTCGACCTTCTCCTGACCTCCTGCCCTCTCTCGCCCCACCCGCAGCCGGCGCCGCCACTCGCCGCAGCTCGACCTCTCACCCTCCTCTCAGCACGACGGCAGCTTCCAGCACGCCCTCGACCGCCGTCATGGACCGCCTGACGAGGACGATCGCGACCCTCACGGACGACGTCTCTCAGTTGCGCGACGAGAACAGTGCGCCTCCTGCTCCCCCACCTCCTTCTCCTTCGTCACTGACTCTCCCCGTGCTCGTGCTCGCAGTGACGCTGCTCCTCAAGCTTGCCGGCGCCGAGGAGTGAGGCGTGCACGGTCGGCCGCACCCCGCTCGGACCCCTCCTCTCTCCCCCCTCGCCCCTCCCTCCTCTCCCTCCCGCTTTGTCTCCCCTTGTCGATAGCGACCTCCTGGCTGTACTCGCAGTGCCTTCCACGATGTCAGCTCGAGCGCGAGAGCGCAAGCGTGTGAGCGAGATGAGCATGAAAGAGCGCGAGCCCTTTGTCGAGCTCGCCGCCTTTGTCCTCCTCGTCGAGAGTCTTGCGAGCTCTCTCGACGGCCGTCGAGGAGAGCAAGCTTGACTGCGTACGTACGCTCGCAATTTCCGATGGCGGCGACGCGGCGAGGACCCGCGCCGGCGACCGAGGACCGTCTCTCTTCCTCCTCTGTGCTGCTTCGCCGCCTCGCCATGGCTGCTCCCACCGGCCTCCGCGACCCAGTCACACGCGATGGCAAGGACAAAGGCACTTTGATCTCCGCAGGTCGCCTGATGAGCCGCCGAGTGGATCGCGAGGTCGAGGCGCTTCAGCTCACGGTCGCTAAGCTCAAGGAGGAGCTCGCCACGGCGCGCGAGCAAGGGTCCGCCGAGACGGTCAAGCAGGCGCTCGCTCGCACAGATGGTGGACTCGCGGCCAAGACGATGCGCAAGGAGATCAGCGAGCTCCAGGCCAAGGTGCGCTCGTGGTCCCCCTCCCACCTCCCTTCCACCGCTGGACCAACCTGCCGCCTGAGAAGCTCACTGAGCTCTCGCTTTCCTCCCGCAGGTCGAAGCACTCGAGCGTGAGCGCAGCGAGCCGACGACACGCCCGCCTCCCCCTCCTTCCGCCGCCTCAACCGCCCTCGATCGCCTCACCGACGAGCTCGCCGTTTCACAGCAGCACCGCACCTCGCTCGAGAAGCAGGTCGTCGAGCTCGAGCGCCGGGTCATGCAGGCCAAGGACGAGGCCAAGCTGAGAGGGCCGGGCGCGGGAGAAGGGTTGGCGGCGGCCGAGAGAGAGGGGCTCAAGGAGGAGGTGCGCATCGCCCAGTACGAGGTCGTGATGCTCGCCCAGGTGCGTCCACTTCTTTCTTCACGTCTCGGGAGGGGCAGCTCTGGCGGGCCCGGCGCTGACCTCGTGCTCGTCCCCGACGCTTGCAGGAGAAAACGAAGCTCGCCGCCCAGCTCAAGCTCGAGCGTGCACAGCGCGTGCGTCCCTCTTCGTCCTCCCGTTCCTGGGCCATGAGTGGCTGCTGACGACGACGACGAGCAGAAGCAGGTCGAGGACGACGCCGAGCGCGAGGGCAAGCGGCTCTTGGACCGCCTCACGACCTCGACCCAGCGCATCCAGACGCTCGAAGCCGAGCTCTCCCGCGCTCGAGCCGTCGCGAACGGCGTCAAGAGCGATAAACGGCACGTGGAGGCGCAGCTCAAGGCCAAGGACGAGGCGTGCGAGATGCGCATCGAGGAGCTCACGCGCGAGACGGCGGCTGAGTTGGCCGACGTGCACGAGCGCCTCGCCGAGGTCACCGAGGAGCTCGAGCGCAAGCGCGCGTCGACGATGCCGCGCCTCAAGGAGCTCGAGGCGGCCCGAGCGCGCGTCGAGGCGCAGTCTAAGGAGCTCGCGCGGCTCAACGGCCTCATCGCGGCGCACAAGGTCGAGCAGGGTGTCCGCAAGAAGCGCAAGGGCGCTCCTCGCACCGAGCCCGTCAAGCAGGGCGCCGCGATCGCCGTCGACCCGCCCTCGACGAGCGCGTCGAGCGAGTCGGGCTGGGCGCAGGTCGACCCGGCCGCCGTCGTCGAGCTCGAGCGCCAGGTCGTCACGCTCCGCGCCGAGAAGGCGCTCGCCATCGACCAGGCCGAGCTCAAGATCAGCAAGCTCGAGCAGCTCGTCGTCGGCGCCGGCCTCGCAGGTGCGCCCCCCTCTTCCTCCTCCCTCACCGAGCGAGCGCACCATCGCTGACGCCCCCCGCCTCGTCCCGCAGCCCTCCTGAGCGACGCGCAAGACTCGCTCGAGCCGCAGCACCCGTCGGCGTCGAGCGCGCTGCTCGCCGAGGTCGCTGCCCTCCTCGCGAGCTGCGAGCGCCGCGTCGACAGCACCGCCTCGGGCCTCGTACAGCTCAAGGCCGACATCGCGTTACTCGCGTGACGCTCGACTCGGCGGCGAGGCGCTGGCTCGTGCAGGCGGCGAGGACGCGTCGTGCGGGCGGGCGAGGATTTGGGCGGGAGGAGGGGGAGGGAGAAGAGGAGGCTGGCCCTCGCTCGAGCGCAGCGCGATGGGGCTGGACCTCCCGCTTGACGTGCAACACGGCGTGTTCTTGTTCGTGCATCTGGTCGAGCGAGAGCGTCGCGTGCGCGCCCGAGAGACTTTGCCGCGAGTACCGGGAGAGCGAGGTGAGCACGCAACGTGGGACCGCCGCACGCCGGCGAGACGTGTCTGCTTGCTGCTAGAGTAGCCTGAGCAGCTGTGCAGCTTTTCAGCGCGTGCGCGAGGAGAGGGCGGTCGCCCGACCGTGCGAAAGTGCTCGTCGCTTAGCCTCTCCCCCACCCACGCGTCCCTCTCTCCGCCAGAGGCACTGCGCACAGCTTGCAGACTTGCGAGCACCTCTACAGCCTGTCGCGACCGCCTGCGCTTGTCCCACGCCTCGCCCGCGTCCCCCTCGACCCCGTCCTCGTCCTCATCTCTCCCGACCTTCCGACCTCTCCTACACGACCACCACACCTTTCGGCCTCTCCTACACGACCACCACACGGCACCATGTCGGGCAAGACCACCATGACGGCCAAGGAGCAGCTTCGAGGGCGCCGCGACAAGGCCGCCCTCCTCCAGACCGGCCGTCTAGCCGAGCGCCGCCTCAACCGCGAGGAGCAGGACCATCAGGGCCAGCTTCAAGACCTCCAGCGCCAGCTCGAGGAGGCCCAGCGCGAGGCCACCATGGCCAAAGGCGGCGGTGGAGCCATGAAGGAGCTCCAGAAGGAACTCGCCGACCTCCGCGTTACGGTGCGTCCTCCTCCCTTTCTCCTCCACGGCGAGTCTATCCGCCCGCGCCGTGCTGACGCCTCTCCCTCCCCATCCTTCTCGCAGCTCGCCGAGTCTGAGGCCGCCCTCGTCGCCGCCGCCGGCGAGCGCGACACGGCCGTCAAGGAGCGCGACGACGTCCTCGCCGGCCGTCCAGGTGCGCCTCAAGCCGTCCTGCGCAAGGAGACCGAGCGCGCGGCGGCCCTCGAGAAGGACATCAAGGCGCTTCAAGCCAAGCTCGCTCAAGCCGACGAGCGCACGGCCGAGGCGGCGGCGGGCGCGGGCAGCAGCAACGAGGAGATGGAGGCGCGCGAGGAGAGGGTCAAGGAGATGGAGCGTCGATGCTCGACCATGCAGCAGGTGCGGGCTCCTCTCGCACATTCTCGGACGTGGACGAGCTGTGCTGACCCCTCCCTCTCGCACGCAGGACGCGTCTAAAGCTGTCGCCGGGCTCGCCGACCTCAAGACCAAGCTCGTGCGTCGACCGTCACCCTCCCGATACCTCTCTCCTGCGCTCATGCTCACGCTCACACACTCTGCAGGCCGAGGTCGAGGAGCTCAAGGACCGCGAGACTCAACGTCGCACCCGCCAGCTCAAGCACGCCGAGGAGCGGGCCGAGCGCATGCGCGAGGAGCTCATCACGGTGTGGGAGGCGTCGAACCGCAGCCAGTTCTCCGAGGCGGGCAAGAACGAGTGCGTCTCGGTCGCCCTCGCTCGGCCCGCACTCGTCTCGCCGACGCTGGCTCCCTCGCCCTCTTCGCCTCTCCCAGGTTCGTCACCAAGGCGCTCGAGCTCGAGAAGAGCCTTCAAGCCGCTCAAGATCGCATCGTACAGCTCGAGGACAAGGGTCTCGAGGGCAAGCTTACCGCCGCCGAGTACGTTCTCGCCCCGCTTGGACCTCTCCACCTCGACACGCTCTGACCGTCGTCCTCCCTCCCCCTTCTCCTTCTCGCTCGCAGGAAGGTCGCCAAGCGCTTCTTCGCCATGATCGAGTTCCTCCGTATCACCGAGGCCGACGCCGACAAGCTCGTCAAGGACGGCATCGCCTGGCCCGAGCCCGGCGCCGGCCCGCAGAACCTCATCGAGCTCATGCAGGCCCTCGCCATGGCTCCTCCGCCTCCTGCGCCAGCACCTGCACCCGCACTGCCCAAGCCGGCCACGCCGCCGCCGCCCAAGGAGGAGCCCAAGCCCGCTCCGCCGGTGCTCTCGGCGCAGGAGGAGGGCGAGATCAAGGAGCTCGAGTCAAAGCTGAAGAAGTTCGAGGACCACATCGTGGAGCTGGCGCAGGCCTGCAAGACCAAGATGGACGAGAACAGCGCGCTCGAGGCCGACCGCCAGCGTCTCGAGGACGAGGTCGCCAAGCAGAAGAGCAAGACGATGCTCGCCGAGCGCGACGCGCAGGAGCGCAGCGACGAGCTCATCCAGATCAAGGGCCGCAAGGACAAGGAGGCGACCGAGCTCGAGAAGGAGCGCACCAAGCTCAAGCACGAGGTCGACCGCCAGAAGCGCCGCGCCGACGAGGCGCTCGCCGACATGCAGAAGCTCGTCGCCGACCACTCGACCGCGCTCGCCCAGATCGAGCAGGAGCGCGACGAGGCCGAGGCGAGCCTCGCGCGCCTCGTCGAGCGCCAGGACCGCACCAAGGCCGAGCACGAGTCGACGATGAACCACCTCTTTTCGCGCATCCAGGCGCTCGAGTCGTCGTCCGGCGGCGGCGGCCCCTCCTCGCCCGGCGGCGACGCCTCGGGCGCGCGCACGCTCGACAAGGAGCGCACCAAGCACCAGAGCGACCTCGCCTTCTTCCGCCGCCAGGTCGAGGAGCTCCTCGAGACGGCGCGCATCAAGGAGGAGGAGCACGTGCGCCAGATGGACAGCAAGATCAAGGAGCTCGAGCTCCTCGAGGAGGAGCGCGACCGGTACCGCGACGAGGTCAACGCGCTGCGTACCGCGACCGACAAGCTCGAGGCGCGTGTGTCCAAGCCCATGTCGCGCGGCGCGTCGCGCTCGGCGAGCCCGGCGCTCGGCGAGCCCGGCGCTCGGCGGCGCCCCCTCGACGCCCGAGAAGAAGAAGCCCGTGCGCGCCGACAGCAACGGCGGCGGCGACAAGAGCGGCGAGGACCTCGGCTGGGCGCAGCAGCAGAAGCAGGCCGTCGTCGAGCACCTCGAGAAGGAGCGCGCGCGCCTCGAGGGCGAGCTCGCGGCGCAGACGCGCATGGCCGAGGAGGCCGTGAGCGAGGCGGGCGCGCACCGCGCCGCGCTCGAGCAGCTGCGCTCGTCGCGCGCGACCGACTCGAGCCAGTGGGACGCCGAGCGCCACCGCCTCGAGGTCGAGCTCGGCTCGCAGGCGACGCTCGCGGGCCAGCGCGCGCGTGAGCTCGACGCCGAGCGCGAGCGCATGGCGGGGCTCGTGCGCCAGGTCGCCGAGCTCGAGAAGGAGCGCTCGACGCTGCGGGGCGAGCTCGTCGCGCGCGAGAACGGGCACGGCGCCGCGCCGGCGGGCGTGTTCGCGTCGTCGTCGTCGGGCCCGTGGGACCAGCCGCAGCACCAGAAGGCCGTCGGCGCCCAGTTCAACGGCATCGCGCCGGGTTCGTTCGTCGGTGCGTCCCTCTCCTCCCCCTCCTCGTGCTCGTTGTCGTCGTCCTCGTCGCTGACCTTGGTCGTGCGCGCTCGCAGACCGCTCGACCGCCGGCACACCCGTCTCGCAGTCGTTCGGCGCGCCGCCGGGCATGGCCTCGTTCGGCAGCCCGGTCCCTCCGGCGGCCATGTCTGCGCAGGGCGCAACTTCGGTCAGCGGCGCCGTGTCGGGCCCGGTGCGCCTCCTCGTCGAGCACCTGCGCAAGACGAACCGCGAGCTCAACCACGAGGTGCTCTCGCTCAAGGACGAGAACAGTGCGCTCCTCCTCTCTCTCTCTCGATCCGCGCTCCGTCGACCCCCCTCCCTGACGCTCTCTGTGTCTGTACGTGCGCAGTGACCCTCATGATGCGCCTCGCCGGCCTTTGAGCGCGGCTCTCGTCGGCTCGCGAGCGGGAGGAGAGCGTCGACCCGAGGCTGTGCCTCTCTCGTCGCCCACCTCGCAATTCTATCCCTTGCTTCGCTGCGTTCTCGTCGGCGTGACCTCCTCCCCGAGAGCTCAGAGTGCATGCATCGAGGAAAGAAAACTGAGAGACATCCGAGCTTGCGGCGGAGCCAAAAGGCGCGCGCGAGCGGCCGCCTCTCTTTCTCCTTCGTGCGGCATTTCCGTCGGCGTGCGGCCCCTACCCTCTCGCCCTGCCTGTCCAGAGCACCCGAGCTGACCCTGCCCTCGCCCACCTGCAGCTACATCCGTGTTAGTGAACCCCCAAGCACCTCGCCCGTTCGCGCGGGCGCAGGAATTCCTCGGGCCAGCGAAGCGTTCACTGTCCTTGGTCGACCAGAGCATCCCTCGATCCTTGCCGGCTCGATAGTGGCTAGGACGTCTCAGCGCCCGATGCTTCGCTCCCGGTCGCACTCCGCCGTCGCCTCGCAAGGGCACGGCGCGAGGGGGAGCGGAGCGGGACGGCGGTCCTGACATTCCCCTCTCCCTCCTTCCTTTTCCTTTCTCTCTCTCTCCTGTACAGACGGTTCCACTGGGCGGGCGCACGAGCTGGAGGCGGGTCGAGCCGAGGAGGAGGGAGCGAGCTGACCTGCAACCTCGTTCGTCGTCCACCACCTCTCGGCCCAGGCCTCGCTTCTTCGCGAGCAAGCACCAGAACGAGAGCAGAGCATCCTTCTCGTGAGAGCCCAGCGAGCGCAGCAGTCGCACGAGGTGGCTGCGTTGGTCGTGAGCCTCAACTCGCTCGCTCACGCTCCTCTCCCTCCTCTTCCCCTCGCGTCGGCTCTCGCCCGCAGCGTGGGACACCTGCGCTCGCTCCCGCCTACTCGCCTGGTGCGCACGCAGCCTTCGACACGGCACCCACAGGCGGGCTCGCCGTCCTCGCGTCGTCCTCGGCCCCCTTCGTCCTTCAACTCGTCGCCGCCAGCTCTGCGACCACCTCGCGTCGTTGCAGGTCGCCATGTCGCTCAAGCAGGAGCTGCAGGCGTGGCAGAGCGCGCTCACGGCGTTCGAGGCTGGCGACCACGCCACCGCGCTCGCTCGCTTCGAGGCGAGTCGCCGTTCCTCATCTCTCCCGCGTTCTTGGGCCCCGCTCTCGCTTGAGGAGCATGCTGACGCCCCTCAGGACCTCCTGCAGGACATCTCGGACACGTCCAAGGTCGTCTTCAACATGGCGCTCATCCACGCCATCGGCGGCGAGCACGACCAGGCCGTCGCCCTCTTTGACCGCGCCATTGCCCTCGACAACTTTCTCGCGATCGCGTACTTCCAGTCGGGCGTGTCGCAGTTCCTCCTCGGCAGGTACGAGGCGGCGAGGCGCGACTTCTCGGACGCGCTGGCGGTGCGTCCTCTCCTCGCTGTTCTCGAGGTGGACGACCTGCTCGAGCTGACGGTCACACTCGGCCCTCTCGCCCGCAGCTGTTCCGCGAGAACCACACGATCGACTACGAGCAGTGCGTCCCTCTCATGCATGACCTCGAGCGCTCTGTGCTGACGCTCGTGCGTGCGCAGGCTCGGGCTCGACTTCAAGCTCTTCTCGTGCGAGGTGCGCTTCAACCGCGGGCTCGCGCTCATCCACATGGTAGGCCTCCTCTTCCCTCTTCTCCTTGCGCTGCGCGGCTGACGCTTAGACCTCGCAGGGACGTCTCGACGAGGGCATGCTCGACCTGGCGGCGGCGAGGGAGGACAAGCAGACGGGCGAGCACGACGTGATCGACGAGGCGGTCGCTGACCAGGCCGTCGTGCGTCCTTCTCGCCAGCTTCATCTCTTGTGCGCGCTCGAGCGAGCGCTGACGTGCCTGCACCGCGTCGCAGGGCTACACCGTCTTCTCGATCCCGGTCGGCGTCCTCTTCCGCCCCGCCCACACCAAGCTGCAGAACCTCGAGACGCGCGACTACCTCGGCAAAGCGACCGTCATCGCGGCGACCAACTCGACCGACCTCTTCATCGGCTTTGGCGGCGCCAAGAAGCTCGCGGCGACGGCGGGTGTCGCTCCCCCGGACGGCTTCGTCCAGGCGGCCAAGCCGCCGGGCCCGCGCCCGAAGCGCAGCAACACGGGCGACGGCCGGCTCGAGCGCGCGCCGACGTACGAGCGCTTGTCGCCTGCGTCGGCGGCGAGGGGCGAGGGCGGCGCGGGCTTGGGAAGGTCGCAGACGGTGAGGGCGCCCTCGGCTTCGACGGGCCCGACGACCGTCTCGCGCAGCGGCTCGACGGCGACTCGGCGCGGCATCAAGCCGTCGGGGCTCCCGACGCCGCCGTCGTCGACCGCGAGCGCCCAGGACGAGCAGGTCTTCCCCCAGCCGCCCAAGGGCCTCCTCCACGCGCGCTCCAACTCGTCGAGCCTCAACGGCTCGAGGACGCAGCGCTACCCCAACCGCACCACGCGTCCCCGCAACGACGGCTTCTACGTCCCCTCGCGCCCTCCTCGCCCCGCCGACGACCTGCGCTCGCTCCCCCCTCCCGCCGCCATCACCTCCTCGCTCAGCCTCCGCCGCGGCCGCAAGCCCGCCCCGATCGCGCCCCTCTCGACGCTCGACGTCCCGCGCCCGTCGCACCCCGTTCCGCCGCAGCAGGGCGAGCCCTCGCCCTCGGGCCAGGCCCCCGAGCGCGTCGCCTCGCGGGCCCAGGGCCAGCGGGTCAAGCACGAGCGCGCAGCGAGCAGCCCGTCGGCGCTCCCGACGACGCCGCGCGTCGGTGCGCATGCGCCTACCGCTGCCGTGCTCGACCAGGCGGCGCCGCAGCAGGGTAGCCCGTCGTCGCTCGCGTACGCCGCCGAGGACGCCGAGAGCGACACGGACGGCGTCGAGCCGTTCACGCTCGCGCGCTACGAGTCGGTCACGCGCTCGGCCGTCGGCGGCGGCGGCGCTGCGGGTGCGAGCTCGAGCACGGCCAGGTTGCAGGTGCCGCCTCGCGAGGGTCCGTGCGTCGAGGTGAGGAGCCCGTCGCGCCGTATGGGCGCGATCGAGATGCTCGCGAGCGAGATGAGGAGTGCGCTGCAGCTCGAGGGGGCGCAGCAGGTGGGCGAGGCGGGCACGGGCGAGGGCGCGGGGCAGGAGGTGCTCGCGACGGCGGCCAAGGTCCGCGTCAAGCTGCAGTACCAGGGCGAGACGAGGGCGCTCGTGCGTCTCTCTCTCTCCTCTTACTGCTCTCGATGGCCATGCTGACGCTCTCGGCCGCGCAGAACATCCCCGTGGACGCCGCCCTCGGCGAGTTTGTCGAACGCGTGCGCCGCAAGTTTGGCAGCGAGTCGAACTTGCCCCTCAAGTGCGTCTCGCTCTCCCCCTCGGCCTCGTCGACGACTTGATCGATGTGCTGATGGACGACGGTTACCGGCGCAGGTACCGCGACTCGGACGGCGGCCTCGTCTCGATCCTCGACGAGGACGACTGGGAGTGTGCGTCCCTTTCTCTCTCCTCTCCTGCCCTCATCTTGGTGCCGCTCACTGACCATGCGCCTGGTCCTGCAGGTGCACTCGACACTGCTCGTGACCGAGCCGCTGGCGGCAAATGCGGCGGCAGGCTCGACATCGTCGTCGGGGAGGGCTGAGCGCGAGCAGTTCGAGTCGAGGTTGTGCGGCTGGACCGCGTCGCTTGCTGTGACATCTGTAGCTGTCTCTCTGTGCATTCGCTTTGCTAGACAAGCCATTTCTGCCCCTTGCGAGCTTCGACGAGCTGCACCGCCTCTCCGCGAGCTCCTCTCGATCCCCTCCGCTCGCGCTCGCTTCCCCGTCTCGCTCCCGGTACTTTGCGCGGTCTACAGTCGCCTTCGAGCATCTCTCTGCGCGTGCCGACACGGTCCAGGTGCGTCCACAAGCCCTTGTCTTTCGCAGCGAGGGTGCGGAGGAGCTCGGGGGAGATGAGGCGGCAGCACCACACCGCGGCGCAGCGGGGGCGTGCGAGTGCATCTAGGGCGCGCAGACGACCGCTCTCGAGGTCCTTGAGCCTGAACCGGCAGCCCCTAGCGTGTGCGCGAGCGCGAGCTGACCCTCCTCGTCCCCTCCTCCAACTTCCCCGGCGCGTCCTCCTCGTCTTTGCAACAGCTCGGCGTCCTGCAGCGCTCGAACAGCCCTCAAGATGGCTGCCGCACTGCTGCCCGGCTCGGCGCCGCTCACCAAGCTGTGCGTCCTCTCCCTTCTCTCCCTGTCCTCGAGGGACTCGCTAATCTCGTCTGTCCTCCCGCAGCGTCGACCCGAGCAATAACTTTGAGGGCGAGATCCTCATCGATCACAAGCCCGTCCAGATCTACAAGGTCGAGCACGCCGAGCGCAAGACGACGTGCTTCATCGAGGCCGTCGAGGGCAAGGAGTATCAGGTCCGCTTCCTCGAGCCCGGTCTTCGTGACGACTTCAAAGCGCGTCTCTACGTCGACGGCACATTGTGCGTCCGTCTCTACGATGCCCGAGAGTCGCGCTTATCATTGCTACGCACAGCGCACGAGCCTACAACCTGACGGGCTGCGACAGGCCCCCGACGCTGTGTGTCGGCGCTCGCGTCTCGCCCGAGCACATCCGCCCGTTCATGTTCGCCAAGATTGCGCTCACGGACGACCCCGACGAGGCGACGACGTCCGAAAACGTCATCAAGGCGCTCGGGACGGTCCGCATCACCTTCCACCGCATCATCGTGACCGGCGAGAAGCGCTGCAAGGAGAATCGGGGCACCGAGCACCAGCAGCCTGTGCGTCTCTCTGTACGTCCGCGCGGTGGAGTTCCCGACCTGACGAACGCGAGGGCTGTTCCTCTTGGCGTGCGCAGGTCGTCGACGAGCGTAGCAAGAAGGCCTCGACGTCGCACTCGACCGCGTGAGCTTTCGTTCGCATACCTGGTCATCCAGTATGTGCGCACGCTGACGTTGCGTGCTTCGACAGGTACGGCGACAAGCTGGTGCGGCCCTCGAAGACGGGCCGTCGAACCCAGTGCATCGCCATCGACCCTAGCACTCGGCCCTCCTACACGCTCGAGTTCAAGTACCGCTCGAGGGACCTCCTCGAGCTCGACGGCATCGTCGAGCGTGCGTGTCGTCCTTCTTTGATAAACTCGGCGACCTCGGCATCGCTGACGCACCTTCTTCCCTCCTCGGCCGCAGCCCGCCCCGCTTCGCCGTCGCCCGCCCGCCCTTCCCCTCCTCTCCAGCCCGCCGTCGCCTCGAACTCGACCTCGCCCGCCGTCGGTGCTCCGAGCGCTTCGTCGTCGTCGAGCGGCAAGAAGCGCCGCAGCTCGTCGACCGACTCGGGCTCGACCTCGCGCGACCAGGAGCTGCAGGAGATGCGCGCCAAGATCGCGCGCCTCGAGGAGGAGAACTCGCAGTACCGCGCCGGCGCGAGCACGAGCGCGAGCACGAGCGGCGGCGCCGTCAAGCGCGAGGCCGGCGGCGACGAGGACGTCAAGCCGGCGTTCGTCAAGGGCGAGCCGATCGGGACGACCAAGATGGAGAACGGCAGGATGGTCATCGACCTGCTCGACGACGACGATGACTGAGGGACTCAGTGTGCGTCGCCGTCCTCCTCTTCCCTCGCTCCTCTCCCTCTCTCGCCGGACCGGACGCTGACCTCGACTCGCTCTGCAGGCGCCGTCCCGACTGTACGACTCTCTCACGCTTTTGAGCCCCTCCTGTTCTGTGCCACTACGCTTTTCCCCTGCAACTCGAGTCGTTCTTCCCTGCGCTCGGACCCCTCCGAGAGCGAGAGCAAGCTGTTCGTCCTCGCCCTCCTTCCTCTTTCTCGGCGCTCTCGGCTCCCGGCGCACTCGACGGCGTGACGAAGCGCGGTAGATGCAGGGACATGTACAACATGGGGCGAGAGGAGCTCGACAAGGTGCACAACAAGCGTGAGGGGAGGAAGGTCGTGAGGAGCGAGAGGCGGGAGGAACGACGGCTTGGCGCAGGGGGGTCACAGGAGGACGAGTCGCTCAGCTGCGAGAGAAGAGGACGTCAGCTCGAGCCTGCGAGGATGAAGAGCGCGGAAAGAGGGCGAGAGACGCACCGAGAGAGGGGTCCGTGCGCGTCGCGAGCGGTCGGCGACGCCTCGTCGAGCGAGTCGGCGCTGTCGCGGCGGCAGAGGGTCGAGAGGAGGGGTGCGAGGGTGATAGTCTGCGGCTCAGAGGCGGCGCTGCATCGTTGAGGCGTCAGCTGTCGAGCGCGGCGAGAGGGAGGGAGAGGAGGTCGGAGCGCAGACGCACCTGTCCTTGACGGGCGGGAAGGGGAACAGAGGGCGGCACCTCCACGGCCAGGGATCACGGCCCTTCAGGGGGAGAGGCGCCGACGAGCTCTGGGTCGCGAGCGGCGATTCCGTGGCGGACATGTTGGCCAAGTCGATGCGAGGGGTGTCGAGGCCAGGGTGGACGAGTCGGGCGCGCCGAGTGCGGGTGCAGGTGCGAGAGGTGGCAGAGAGAGAAGAGAGAGCTGGGAGCGACGGCGGCTCTGGAAGAAGCTGGTCTGTGCGGAGGTCGAGGTGCGGGGAGCAAGGAAAGGGATGGAAACCGAGCACGAGGTCAAGTCGAGGAGCCGAGCGAGACGACGCGCATGCCGCACGAGCTTCGCTGGCGAGCTTCTGCAAGGCTTGCCCAAGGCTGGCCAAGGTTCCGCGAGCGAGAGCCTGCGAGGCCGCGTGAAAGAGCGCGGTCGTCTCGCAGGGCGCGAGCGAGCGAGAGCGCCATGACGAAGTCAGCCTCGGCCAGTCTCGATCACAATGTCAACGGCCGGGGCACCTCGGCAGAGAGCTCGCGAGCAACGAGAGCTTCCTCGAGTCGCTCGCATGGCTGCTGAGTCACTGAGAGGAAGCTCTGATTGAAGCGCGAGACGAGTGGAAGGGTGCACAGGCGAGACGAGGGAAAGCAGAGGGTGACAAGCAGGGAGGAAGGCCGGGAGGGGGAAGGGGGCAGCTACAGCAAAGCGGGCAAAGGGGAAGAGGGGGTGCATAGAAGGGACAGCAGGCAGGGAAGGTACAGAACGAGGAAGGGGTCGCAGGCAGGAAGAGGGAGGCGGCCTACTCGAGCGACTCGAGCGCCGAGCCGAGTGCGCTCAGGCCCGCGATGGCGCCGATGACGCCCGTGACAAGGCCGAGCGCGAACGACTTGTACGGCAGGTCGAGACGGCGGCGCTTCGGGAGCGGCGCGACGACGACGACCGGCTCCGTGCCGACGGCGACGGTCGAGGTCGAGGTCGAGGCGGCGGCCGGGAAGGAGAAGTCGGTCTGCGCCGACTTGGCGACGCCGATCGGGAACGACGAGTCGAAGACGGCGTTGTGCTTGACGAGCGGCGGCATCTTGTCGGCGGCCTCGAGGTCCGTGTCGGACAGGCGGCGCTTGCGCGAGGGCGAGGTCGAGAACGGCGACGCGGTCGAGTCCGAGAGCTTGTCGAGGGCGTGCGAGGCCGTCTCTGCGCGTTGAGGGATAGAGGACGGGTCAGTGCTAGCTCGTGAAGAAGGTGGGGACGAAGAGGAGAGACGCACCGATGGTGCAGAGCTGCTCAGCCTGTTCGGCGGCGCCGACGAGCTTCTCGCTCACGCCGTCCTCCCACTCGGCGCCGTCCTCGTCAAAGCCGTCCGGGTGGTCGACCTCGTGCTCCTCGAGGTCCTTCTCGTCGAACGCGTCGGCCTCGAGGTCGAGGTCGACCTGGTCGAGGTCCTGGTCGCCCTCGTCGAGGTCCGGGTCCGAGTCGACGATCGGTGCCGAGGGGCGCCTGTACTTGGCGAGGCGCTCCGTCGAGAGGTCCGGCGAGAGGGCGACTGGGCGGGAGAGGACGGAAACGGGAGCGTCGGCGGGCGTGGCGTCCGGGAGCGTCGGCTTGTCGACCGCCTCGCCGGCGGGCGACACCTCGTCCTCGCTCATCTCGTCCGCCTCGCGCTCCTCCTCCTCGCTCTCGTCCGCCTCGCTCATCTCGTCGTCGTCATCGTCGTCGTCCTCCATATCCTCCTCCTCACTGCTGCCGTCCTCCTGAGCCGAGCCCGCCGAGCCCTCGCTCAGGTCGACGAGGTCCTCGTCGCTCGACAGCGCCGCGGCGTCGAGCGCGCGCACAGGCTCGCCAGCGGGGCCCGCGACGAGGGGGCGGAGGTTCTCGCCGCGGCCGGCGAGGATCGTCGAGATGAACGCGGCGAGGTTGGGCGAGCGAGCGATCGAGGCGATGGCCGCCGGGTCGATGTGGCACGGCTCGTACGACTGGGCCGCCTCGTCGTCGACGTCCTCGTCCTCGTCCTCATCGTCGTCGCTCATCGCCGCGCGGGCCGAGCGCGACGGCATGGGCTCGCGCGCGTCGTCCTCGCCGCGGTCCGACCACGCGGCGTCCGAGAACGACTCGACGCGGATGTCGTCGGGCGTGTGCTCGGCCTCGAACACGAGCGCGTGCTGCTCCTCGAGCTCCTCGACGTAGGCCGCGATGCGTGCGCTGACCGGCGAGCCCAGCGCCATGTTGTCGGCGGCGGCGGCGGGACCGAGGATCTCGTCCAGGTCCTCGTCGATGTCGAGGGCGGCCGCGTCGCGCTCGGCCGCCTGGATGAGCGCATCCTCGTCGTCGAGCTCCTCGAGGAAAGTCGCGACGCGCTTGCTGACGGGCGAGCTCGAGACAGGCGGCTCGGGGCCCTCGTCGTCGTCGTTGCTGACGGGGCTCTTGCGGCGGACCGCCTTCTCGAGCGGCTCGACGCTGCCCTCGATGCCCTCGATGCCCTCGGACGTCGACGTGCCGAAGCCTTCGGGCGAGCGAGAGGGCGACGGAAGCTGGCTCGCCGCCTGGCTCAGGAGGTCCTCGTCGTCGTCCTCGTACTCGGCGACCTTGTTGGCCCAGGAGCGCGACGAGCCGGCGAGGCCGCCCTCGCTGCTCGCCGAAGCGCAGTCGTTAAAGTCGCCGAAGAGGGCAGGCGAGAGCTGGGCGGGCGAGGACGACTTGGCGAACTCGGCGCGGCGGAGAGGCTCGAGCGCGCCGTCCGCAGCGCTCGCCTCGTGCGGGCGCGAGCCCGCCGTGTCGCCCGACGAGTCGACGTCGTGCGAGTAGACGAGCGTGCGGCCGACCTTGCTCTGCGACGGGTTGGTGCTGCGCGGCATGTCGTGCTCGTCGCCGTCGACCTGCGCCGGGTCCTCGTCGGCCGACGAGATGGCGACGAGCTGGAGCTCGGGGCTGACGGGCGACGGCAGGCTGGCCGAGACGAGCTTGGCGAGCTTGGCGCCGAGGTCGGTCGCCGGCGGGGAGCGCGCGACGTCGCTGTCGAGGTCCATGGGCGAGTGCGAGCCCGACTGGATGGCCATGAGCTCGACCGACGCCGTCTCGACGACGGCATCCTCGCTCGCCGTCGTCTCGATCTGGAGCTCGTCGAGCTCTGAGAGCGGTCCCGGCGCGAAGGTCGGCTCGACAGGCGACGCCTCGCGGCTGCTGAGGAGGTCCTCCTCCGAGAGGCCGAAGCCGCGCTTCGACGACGACGGGCTGCTTGTCATCTCGACGTCGTGCTGGCCGACGCGCATGGTGTCGTCGCCGATCGAGGACGAGCGCGAGAGGCCGGCGAACGAGACCCTGCGCGACGACTTGGGCCGCGGCGACTCGTATTTGTCGGCCGCCTCGAACGAGCCCGCCTGCTCGCCGTCGCTGTCGGACGGCTCGTACGAATCGACGCGCCACGAGCCCTCGGTGACCGTGTTGCCGCGCGCGAGAGCTGTGCGGATGGGCGAATCGGCGACCTGGTCCGGCTTGCGCTGGACGGCGAGGACCGGCGACGACTGGAGCTTGGCGACGAGCGTGAGCGGCTGGCTGACGACTGCGGAGCGAGGATAGACGTGTCAGCTTCGAGTGCTGATGCTCAAGCGAGAGGAGGAGGCGTACTTGGCGACGAGCCGTGGCTGCGCTGCGTGACGGGGCGACCAAAGATGATGCGGTCGTCCGAGAAGAGCTGCGTGCAGAGGGTTGACCGTGTCAGCAGGTCAAAGGGGGTCAAACACAGAGCGCGTCGAGGACGCACGCGGTACGGCACGTCGGGCTTGAGCTTCTGCTGGTCGCCGTCGCGCACGAGGAAAGTGCCGTTGGTCGCGCCGAGGTCGGTGAGGAAGGCGTACTCGCCCTCCCAGTGAAGCTTGGCGTGCATCGACGACATGACCTTGGTCGCGCTCGTGCGGAACTTGGGGCTCGCCGGGTCGAGGGCGGACGCGTCGGACTTTGACCCGCGGCCGAGGATGAGGGGCCCGGCGGCGTCGCCGTCGAATTGCTTGACGGGGACGCTGGGCGAGGTCGATGGGTCCGACAGGATGAGGTACATGGTGCTCTGGCGGGTCCTGGAGGCCGTGATGTCGAGCGGGAGGCGCTGAGAGATGAGGATGGCGAGGTGGGGGAGCGACGCGTTGAGAGGCTCGCGGGCGGCGTGGGACGCGGGCGCACGCCGTTGGGCGCGGTGCTAGGTGACCTGCAAGACTGCCCACGGGCGTACGAGCTGTCCAGGGGGAGGAGGCGGGTGGTGGAGGAGCGAGAGTGGCCTCGTCCCGATAGGCCGTCCGGGCTCGCTCGCGCCACCCTCCTCCAGTCTTGCAAGCAGGCGTGGGCTCTACTGGACGTGTGCGAGCTCAAGAATCCTACCGTGCAGCAAGCAGCGGCACAGGGAGAGTTGACTCGGGTTTTTGCACCGCCCCCGAGCTTCTCCTCCGCCTGCCTCCCTCGCTCTCGCTCCTCCGCCGCTCCGTCTGCGAGCTTCACGGTCAGCTGCACACGCTTCAGCTACGGTCACTCGCGCTGGCTGGAAGCGGACGTCTGCCCGCCCGCGCCGCTCGCCTCCTCTTCCCCCACTCTGCTCGCTCCCTCGCGAGGACGCCGAGCCCGCGTCCGCCTCGGCTCGACGCCTGCTCGCTCTCACACTCAGGCTTCTCTTCAGCGCTCGAGGAGGCGGCGCAGCTACCGCGACAGCTCGCTCGCGCTTCCCGCAGCCGGCGCTGCGCCACGGTCCAAGGCCGACTCGAAGCTCTCGCCCGCGGTCAAGCTCGTCCTCAGCAGCAGCGCGATGAGCTGGAGCGGGACGACCACAGGACGGTGCGTCGACTCGGGCAACACGCGCAGCCACGCGCACCTGGTCGGCGGCAACTGGGTCGACAAGGACGACCTCGCGCCGTGAGCTCTTCCGCCTCGTCCTTCTCGGGCTCGACCTCCCCGAGCTTCGCTTACTCTCAGAACTACTACAGCTCGGCCGTCCTCTGCGTCGTCAGCTTCCTCGCGATCTCGGCCGTCGCGTGGAGGTACAGGGAGACGAGGGTGCACCTCCTCTTCCTCTTCGCCTTTGCCCTCCTCTGTGCGTTGCGCTGAGCCAGGCTTGCTCCTACCGTGCGCCAGCTCGCTGATCGAGTCTCTTACGCTCGTGTAGTCCTCGGAATCGCCTTCGCCATCCATGCCGCCCTCGCCAATACTCGACCGTCGGCACGGGGTCAAAGCGCCGTCGCTTCCGAGCAGGCCTTCTTCCTCCTTGCCCTCTCGCTCCTCCTCCTCGGCCACGTCCTCTTCGCTCGCACCTTCATCAACCGCGCCTCGCTCGTCCACTGGCCATCGACCCTCCTGTTCCTCGCCTGCGCCCTCCTCCTCGCGGCCTTCATCGTCGGCTGCGTCGCCCTCGGCGACCTGCCGCGCCTCGACCCGTACACCTACTCGCCGCCGCTCAAGTACACCCAGGAGCGCATCGCGAGCGCCGCCCTCGAGCTCATCGTCGCGACGATGCACCCTCTCCTCCTCCCGTTCGCCAAACTCGTCGCGCCCGAGCTGCCAGGGCTCGAGCTGGGCCTCCTCGTCCTCGCAGGGTGGCTCTTGTGGGTCCCAGCATTCTGTGAGTCGAGCCTCTCGCGCGGTAAGCTCCAGGAGAAGCCGCTCGCTGACCTCGCGCTCGAGCCTCCTAGACGTCTTCTGCCTCGCGACGATCACGGCGGACGCCTCTCCCCTCGTCTGCTCTCAGGTGCGCATACTCTCCTCAGCGCACCCTCTCGAGCCCTCATTGACGATCGAGACGCCGCAGACCTTCTTCTACCTCGCCTTCTCGCTCTTCCCGCTCCTCTCCCTCGCCATCCTCCTCGGCCTGCCCCTCTACCGCTGGGGCTTCACGCTCCCTCCCCGGGACCTCCTCACCGCGCACTCGTACGGCGCCCCGGCAGCGACGCACGCCGCGCTCGCGCACGAGGCGGCCGAGCTCGGCGAAGCGGCAGCGTGGGCGCAGCAGGAGCGGCGGCACGAGGCCGACGAGGGCGCGCTGCTCGACGAGATGAGGAGCGTCGTGGGCGAGAATGCAGAGCGGGCGGGGCTGTACGACGACGATGCGTGGAGCTTGCGGATGCACTGAGGGAGGGCGAGGCTCGAGCGCATGGAGAGGGCGGCGGCAATGACATGGGTTGCGGCACGGCGTCCTACTTTGACTGCTCGACTACGAGAGGAGGCAGATATGGGCTCGAGAAGAGGGGGATAGAGGCACAAGAGAGGGTCCATGGACGAGGAGAAAACGAAGGAGAAGAGGCTCGACTTGGGAAGGAGATATAACAAGGAGGGCGCGACGGGCCACGCCGACGAGCTCACTGCCGAGCATGCCGGCGCGACGACTGAGGCGACCTGACTAGGCCGACGAGATCGAGGCCGCGAGAGCGGACGAGACGATCGACGTGACCTGGCTCGTGGCGGTCGCCGTGATGGCGGTCGTGGCGGGCGGCGAGCCCGAGACGGTCGACGCCGCCGAGAGCATCGACGAGAGCATCGACGAGACGCCCGAGGGCATGCCCGACGAGCCCGTCATGGCCGCGGTGGCGGTCGCCGCCGCCGACGCCGACGAGGCCGACGAGGTGCTGTTGGCCGGTGCCGACGCCGCCTGGAGCGCCTCGAGGAGGGTCCACGCCTCGGTGCCGATCGACTGGATGAAGGCGGGCGAGCCGGGGTACAGGTCGACGCCGACGGTCGACGTGTTGCACGCCTCGATGAAGGTGCCGTTGAACGCCTGGTCGAGGAACTGGTACGCGTCGCCGGCGTACACGATCGACGTCGTCGAGTGGTCCGTGCCGATCGACGACATGAACTTGATCTTGGCGCCGCGGTCGCACTGCGACTGGACGTACGCCGGGACCGGCTCGTAAGCGACGACCTGGTCCGTCACGCTGTGGTACTGGAAGACGGGGATGCTGACGACGCCCGTGATGTTCACCGGCGTGAGTGCAGAATCGTTAAGCGGTGCGCCGAGGAGGCCGCCCTGGACGTAGCGCTGCGCGATCGAGTTGTTCTGGAAGTCGAGGCCGGTTGTGAAGAGGCTCGACACGTTGACGTTCGACAGCTCGTCGGCGAGCTGCGTGTTGCACGTCGTACGCGAGATCTCGAACGCGCGCGTGCCGTTCTCGGTGAGGATCGTCTCGTAGTAGCTGTTGAGCTCCGGGTAGGCGTTGGCGAGGCCGACGAGCGAGCTGATGGCGAGGTAGCTCTCGTTGCTGTGGGCAAGGACCGAGTCAGACGAGTCCTTGCGGGCGAGACGACGAGCGAGGAGAGGACGAGCGGGGAGAGGCCGAGCGAGGAGGACGCACCTGCCGTTCAGGAGCTCGAGGGTCGAGGTGAGGTCGACAGGAACGCCGCCGTACGCCGCAGCGATGACCTGTAGAAGATGCAGGAGGGGTCAGCCCCTACTCTTCGTCGAGAGAGAGACGACTCGTCCGCCTCTGAGCGGAGGAGAGAGAGAGAGCGGGCGCACGTTCAGGCCCTCGCCGTAGGTCGAGAGGAACTGGGTCGTCCAGGCGCTCGCGTGGCCGCCGCCCGAGTAGCCGTGGATGACGGCCGAGTAGTTGTCGGTCGAGGGGATCGTCTCGTTGTGGTTGAGGAGCGCGCGCAGGCCGTCGATGCCGGCGAGGCCCTCGGTGACGCCCGAGATGAACGAGGCGTTCGAGCCCTCGTGGTCGGGCACCGAGACGTACCAGCCCTTGCTGAGCGACGAAACGATGTCGAGCGCGACGGTCGACTGGAGGAAGCTGGTCGCGTTGCTCCCGCCGCCGTTCTCGAGCGAGTAGGCCACCTGGCAGTCGGGCGACGCCGTGTCGATCGGGGCTGCAGGGACAGGGGTTCACCGTCAGCTCGTGCGGGAGGACAGCTCGAGTGCGACAGAGAGAGAGAGAGGGACGCACCCATGAGGAGCATGACGCGAGGAGGAGAAGCCGGCTCTGCCGGGCGGAAGACGGTCGTGACCGTGGCGTCGGCCTCGCCGAGCGGGCTCGTCGTCTTGTACAGGACCTGGTACACGCTCCTTGCGCCCATGTCGAACTGGGTCCACACGGGGCGAGAGTCGAGCACGGCGCCGTTGGCCTGCGAGGCCCAGTCGCCGGTCGGCGTGTAGAACGAGTCGTTGGTGGGCCGCAGGGGCATGCCGTCCGGGCCGAGGGCGCGCACCTCGAGGGCGGGGTGGGCGCTGCGGCGCTCGCTGCGCACGGGTGCTGCATCGGCGAGCAGGAGAGCCGGCACGATGGCGAGGAGCTGGACGACGCGCATGGTGGAGGGCGGCGAGGGGGAGGAGGCGACGGCGCGGGTGCTCGAGAGGCAGAGCAGACGAGGCTGGACGATGAAGAGAGGGAGAGCACGAGAGTGCTGATGCCGAGGAGGAAGAGGCGCAGGCAGGAGAGGAGGGAGCGGACGTGGGGAAGGCCCTGAGCGAGCGGGCGTCGTCCTCCCCGACGCCGCCCCGCACGGAGAGGCACCGCGCTGAGAATTGCGGACACTCGGCCGCGACGCCGAGTTCTCGCAGTCGTCACGAGGAGCCTCGAAGCCGGGTCTCACCCCCCTCGCGGCCTTCTCAACTGGGGAGGCCCCGAGCCGACTGCGGATTCTTCTCGCTCTGCTCGCTCTCGCCTTCCTCTTGCTGTCGTGCACGTTGCTCAGCACTGCGAGAAGGACCCTTCCGCACCCACTCAGAGCTACGCGCACCGCCCACCGCCGCTGCCCACGCCCGGCTCACTCGTCGTCGCCCAAAAGCAGCTCGTCCACGCCGGCGACCAACGCGGTGCGCCAGCGCTCGATCGCGCCCGGCTCGAACCCGTTCTCGTCGTACCCGAGCGACACCCACAGGCGTCCGGCGAACGTGTACGCAAAGAGGAGGAGGGCGCCAGGACGTTGCCGCGAGCCGGTCGTCAGCCTGCGGGCCGGCGGGAGAAGCTCTGGGTCAGCCCCGCTCGCTCGTTGTGTGCTGCTCGTCGGGGAGGATGTGCACTCACGTGTGGAGCGTGAGATCGTGGAAGTCGGCGTGCTTGTACATGCCGTCGAGGTCTGTGCGCTCGCAGAGGGAGGAGGACGGTTAGTGCTCGTCTCGTCGACGGCGAGCAAGGGGAACGAGACGCACTGCCAAGCATCGACAGGCCCATGAGCGCCGTGCTGGGTGCCGCTGGGCGAGCGCTCGGGTCGACGGGCGCGACCGCCGCGGCCTCCTCCGGCTCGACCTTCTCGACCGCCTTCTCCTCGGCGCTCTCCTGCTCACCGCTCGCACGCTCCTCCTTCGCGCCCTCGACGCCGCTGATCCCCAGGCCCGCCAGCTGCGCCCTCGCCTCGCTCGCGCGCTTCTCGTCGTCGGCGCGCTCGAACCCGATCGAGCGCTGCTCGCGCTCGAGCGCCATGAGGGCCGTCCGCGGCGCGAGGAACGGCGACTTGGCGGCGCGCGCCGTCTGCGCCTTGACCGAGAGGCACTGGTGCCAGAAGTAGGCGGCGGGCGAGAGTTTACGGGGGAGGAACGAGGGGAGGATGATGCTGCACGGGCAAGAAGGCGTACACGAGGGCGGGTCAGCTCGGCGCCGCTGACGAGCCTCGAACGCACAGGTAGGAGCACGCACTTGAAGTAGCCGATCGCGATGTGGTACCAGTCGACCGGCGGGTCCTCCTTGATGAGCGACGGCCGGACGTTGAGCGCCGAGTACATCATGACGGGCAGCTCGGGCTGACGCCGGTCGTCGACGACGCTGCGCACGTGTGCAAGGTTCGAGAGCGCAAACATGGCGTGCGCGATCGTGACGCCGTGGCGCTTGCAGGCGGCGAGGATCTTCTTGGTGTCGGCGGCGGACCAGGAGCAGGTCGGGACGATGGTCCGGCGAGGGCCGAGGCGGGCGCGAGGGAAGGCGTGACCACCCTGTAGGCGTCGAGGAGGTCAGTACGTGAGTGGGAAAGCGGGAGAGGAGCAGAGGGAGCATCTGAGCGGGTGAGGAGACGCACGATCAGCTTGCTCTGCTCGTTCTCAAACTCGACCTTGGCCGCCGCCCACCCGAGCGCGCCCCACCGCTCCGACAGCAACAGCTTGCTCTCCATCGCCGGTGCGAGCGTCCTCGCGCGCTCGACCGCCGCTACCTCGTCGCCCGCCGACCCCTCGCCGCGCGCACGGACCTCCTCGCGCTCATCCCGCCGGCCAGCCAGCACCGCCTCGACGTTCCTCGCCTCGACGCCCTCGCCGCTCGGCGCGCCGGCGAGGAGCGTGAAGAGCTCGTTGGCGGTCGAGTGCAGCGCCATGCCGTCGCCGATAAAGTGCGTCGAGAGGAGGAACAGGTCGTACTCCTGCTCGGCATCGGCGTCGACGGCGGCGGCGGCGCCCGTCTCGCTCGGCGCAAAGGTGTGGTGCGGGGTCGAGATGACGAGGTGGGCGAGGCGGTCGTCGGAGAGGAAGCGCGGGCCGTTGAGGTACTCGTCGAGGAGGTCTTCCCACGAGGGCGAGTCAGTCGCGGTGAACGAGCCCAACAATCCCGCGCACGTCCCTGCGCTCGCGTACACGAGCAAGACAGGACGAAGGGGAAGAAGTGAACGCACCCTTGCTCTGCTTGCCCGTGACGAGCGAGAGGTGCTGAGCGGCTTTGGCTCGAGCCTCGGCCAGGTCGGACGGCGCGTCGTAGCTGCTCGAGCGTGGGTCAGCACAGGGCCCTCGAGCGAGGGAATGCTGTCTGGGAGACGCACACGAAGCGGATGTCGTAGTAGTCCTCGGACCTGACCGCGCTCGTAAGCAGGACGTGCCGCCGCGTGATTTCGGTCCAGGCGTCGAGCACTCGAGCGGGCGTCATCAGGCTCGTGCGCGCCTTGAAGCCGATATGAAGGTACCTGCGAGCAAAGAGAGTACATAAGTGAGCTGCTACACGAGTTGAGGGCGAAGAAGCGGACGCACATGTCGTTGACGCCGCCTTGGAGAGCATCGCCGCGCGAGCCGAGGTAGTACGACGCCTCGGTCGGACCGAGACGGCGCTCGTAGCGGATGAAGGAGCCGTCTGTCTGCTGTTGACCTGCAGAAGACCGCGAGAACGTCTCCCACTCGCTGCAGAAGGAGGAAGGGCGAGTCAGCTTGGTGGCCTGGCGGCGGCAAGAGGACAGCACAGACGCACAAGCTTCTCGGGCCCGCTCCAGTCTCTTTCTTGAAGCCCTTGTCGAGGTGCTGGAAGCCGACAGGCGGGTTGAGAGACGCGCCGCGGTCGACACGCTCAAACGAGGGCTCGACGAGCGAGGGCGACTTGGCCGAGGCGGGCGTGGCGAAGGCCGTGCCGGCGGTCCCGAGGCGGCTACTTGCGATAGGCGACTCGAAGAGCGAGGAAGGGCTGCGGGAAGTGCTGCTGGCGGTGTCGAGGGAGGTCGAGGGCGAGTGGTCGGGGAGGGTCGACCGGGAGTGGAGGGGAGGCGAGCGCGGGCGGGCGGTCGGGGTGCTGCTCGAGCATCAAAGTCAGCCAGGTACAGCTCTGCAGTATCCGCTCGAGGCGGGAGAGTGGGAGGGCGCACGAGCTCGTCATCTCGGTCGGGGCGCCGGGTGAAGAGGGACGGGCGGGCTCGAGGGTCGTCGTGGTGCGTGGCTGGGTGGGTGCAGCAGGTTGCTCTCTGGCAGTGCACCACAGCGCGTGAGGAGGGAGGCAAGGAAGGGACAAGGGTCGAGCTGAGCCCGAGGTTGAGGTGGAGCGAGGCTCGTGCGCCATTGTCTCGCGACGGCGCTCACCCCTTTCTCCGCTCGACGAGCCTCTGAGCTGCTCGGCAGGCATTGTCAAGACTTGCGTGCCACTCTGGAGCTCGCGAGAAGCGGTCGTCCTTGGTGAGCTTGCGCCTCCTCCTCGCCCGCGGACAGCTGCTGCCGAACCCGGAGCCGAAATGCGGGGGGGAACCGCCGCCGCGAACCTCACCTTCGCAATCCGCCTCTCTCGCTCGCTTCACGAGTGCCACAGTGCCGTTCGAGGGGACTGCAAGCTCGCAAGAAAGGTGCAAACGCGAGCAAGGTCGGCTGGTGAGCACACGCCCTGGTTCGGCCGGGCGTGCCGGCGCACATTGAGCGCGGTCCGGGGCGCACACGCCTCACTCCCCTTCTCCTCCTCCCTCTCACTCTCCCTTTCGTTCACCTCGCCAAAGCGGCACGGCCAGCTCTGCTAGGCCCACACACTCGTTCACGCCAGCCGTGCACGCGCGCAAGCCCCGTCTGGCCCGCCCCGACCAGGTGCGCCCGCTCGACCTCGCTCTCCTCACCCGCTCGCGTCGGTTCAACGGCGACAGAGCTCGAGTGCGGATGGTGGAAGAGCGTCCAGCACTGACCTTGATCCCTGCTGCAGTGCGCCAGAGCCACCTTCACTCGTTCAGCAGCTGCACCACCACCGACCTCGCCCTCCTCCCCACCTCGCCATGCCCCTGCCCTATCACCGCTCCCAGGCGTCGCTCTCGTCTCGCCGGGCCAGAGGCGACACTCAGCACACGCGTAACACGTCGCTCGCCCTGTCGCCCGTCTCGCTCTCCCACTACTCGGAGACGGATCCCTTCCTCTCGCCGACGACGACTCGCTCCTCGCCTCCCTCGCCGCGCACCTTCCATCCTACTCCGCCAGGCCCGCCCTCGCCGCACTACTCCGACCACGAGCACGCCGTCGCCTTCTCGCCGACGACCAAGCGCCGGCGAGACGTCCCGCACAAGGGCCTCCTCGGCCAGGTGCAGCTGCCGCCCTCGGCAAAGCGCACGTTAACCTCGACGTGGCTCCTCCTCGCGTCCGCCACGGCCGTCGTCATCGTCTTTGCCGTCTCGCTGCGGAGCACGACGCTCGGCGGGTCGGGCCTTGTCGGGTTTCGGTCGAGGGCGAGCAAGGAGTTTGTCAAGCTCGCGGCGCTGGGGGACGAGGCCGACAAGGTCGCGGCGGGAGCGGGCTCCGAGCTGAGCGAAGAGGACATCGAGGACACTAGCGGCGAGATCCCGATCACAGCGCTGCCACGACCGCGTCGCCCCGACCTCGACGACCCCGACGCGCGCTACCTCGGCTTCCTCCCGCACTCGGGCTTCCACAACCAGCGCATCGCCCTGTGCGTCTCTCCTTCGACTCATCATCTCGTCCGCGATTGACTCGGCGGCACTTCACAGGCAGAACGCGCTCCTGCTCGGCAAGCTCCTCAACCGCACCGTGTGCGTCCTCACTCTCTCGTTCCTCTTCTCGACTCTGCCCAAACGCTGACGAGGTCTCCTCCGCAGGCTTGTCCCGCCCGTATGGATCGGTGCGCGAGCTCCTCCGCTCCCTGAGGGAGGTGAACTGACCGAGGGGACCGTGCGCAGGCTGGCCCATCTCGACCCAGTACTACTCGGACCTCGTGCGCACGCTGTCCGCTCTTCTCGCTCTCTAGCTCGAGCTGACAGCTCCTCCCACTCACAGCGTCAATCCTGGCTCGACATTATGCTCGACAACCCGTCCTCGTTCAATCTGAGCACCGCCACGCCCGACTCGCCGCTCAACGTCCCCGCCTCGTTCACGTCCTCGGCCACGACCTACCCTTGCCCGACCTGCATGGCCGACAACGCGACGTTCCTCGCCGAGGCGGCCGAGGCCGCCGCCGCCAAGCAGAACAAGTGGCGCGACGCCGGCTACGAGGTCCGCAACGACGGGTACCCCATCATCCCTGGCCTCGAGCCCGAGGACTGCAAGAGCTACTCGCCCGAGTGCCGCTCGACCTACCGCGACACGTTCCTCTCGTGGGACTTCCTCGTCGACCTCGACCGCGCGCGCGCCGTCGGCGTCGACGTCGTCGACCGGTGGGACCTGCGCGAGCGCGCCCTCGTCTCGCACCTCGGCGTCGCCGAGTCGGACGTCTACGTCGTCGAGGACCGGGAGACGTACGACTTTCAGTTCTCGGACCGCGCGAGCGCCGACGCGCCCCTCATCGACGACAACCCGACGTCGTCGCACTACAAGCGCGTCGTGTCGCTCAAGACGCTCGGCACGCTCGAGCCCAAGGTCGTCCTCCTCGGGTCGCTGTTCGGCACCGGGCGCGTCCGCATCTACAACGAGCCGCAGGCGCACGAGTGGAGCGAGGCGCTCGGGCAGGCCATGGCCTTCCGGTCCGTCGAGTTCCTCCTCCCCGCCCTCCTTCCCTGCCCAACCTCGACCTCACGCCGAGCTGACCTCTCCCGCTCCTCATCACCGCGCGCAGCAACCCCTGGCTCCTCCGTCCCGCCAACGCCATCGTCGCGCGCCTCGGCGGGCCGGCCAACTACGTCGGCGTGCACGCGCGCGTCGGCGACGGCGAGTTTGCGCGGCGCGCGCGGGCCAACATGGAGCGGGCGTGGCGCGAGCTCGTCGTGCGCGAGATGGGCGTCGACGAGGCGGTGGCGGACGAGATGTGGGAGCTCGTGAGGCCGAACGTGGTGGTCGGGAGGAGGAGTGAGCGGGGGAGGGTCCGTGCGGCGGAGCCGGTGTCGGTCGAGCCGGCGGCGGCGGCGGCGCGCGAGCAGGTCGAAGCTCGTGACGAGGTCGACAGGGCCGAGCAGGGCGCGCAGCTCGCCCGCCGCGGCGTCCTCGACGGCGCCAAGTCGTGGCTGCCCTCCCTCGGCCGCACCGCCGACTCGCCCTCGTCCCGCCTCGTCAACCTCACCTGCCGCGCCCCGCTGCACACCGACCCGCGCTTCGAGCCGTTCAACGTCCCGCTGTACCTCGCCACCGACGCGCGCAGCCCCGAGCACGACCTCAACCTGCGCGCCTTCTTCGCCGCGTTCCCGTGCACGTTCGTCCTCGGCGACTTTGACCGGCCCGACGCGGCGCGCAACGACGGCGTCGTCGTCAAGAGCGTCGAGCGCATGGGCCGGCTCGTCAACGCGCTCGACGGCGTGCCGCTCGGGCGGCTGTTCCTCCCGTTCCTCGAGGCCATCGTCGCCGCCAAGGGCCGCCTCGTCGTCGGCACCGAGCACTCGACCTTCTCCTGTGCGTGCTCGTCGTCCTCCTGAGCGTCGTGCAGCGCGCGAGCCGAGCTGACCTGGACCTCGACGGCCTCCTCCTCTGCTCGCCCGCAGCGTTTGCGTCGACGAGCCTGCACGACGCGTACTGGGCCGAGTGAGGGCGAGGAGGAGAGCAGCGAGGGAGCACAGACACTTTGTACCAGTCGAGCAGGACGACGAGCAACGAGCTGAGCGGTTTGCCTTACCACCGCCGAGAGCTGGAGAGCAGAGCTAAGCGAGCTCTCGAGTTGCTTGATCAAGCAAGGGATTGCGAGCTGGACAAGGTTAGCTATTCGGGTCTAGACCGCGGCTTTGGTATTGAGCTTAGGCGAGGGCGCGCGCGCGAGGGTCAAAGGGCGAGGGTGAAAATCTCTATTCGGCTCGCCCCTCCGCGCCCGCCGCCCACTCTTGCTTCCTTACCTCTCACTTGCTTATCCGCGCGTCAACAACAACAACAACATGGCCCCCCAGAAGAAGACTGCTGTGCGTCGACCAGCTCTCTCCGCCCTGTCACTGCGAGCACCCACCGCCACCCTCGCCGCCGTCGTTCCCACTCGCCCCTCGCCCGCCCGCCGCCCTCGTCGCTCGACCACCTCGCCTCTCCCCCACACTCCTCGTCGCGCTCAAAACAAACAAACAACCTCGACCCACCCTTCTCTCGCGAGCCATGCACTGACACGGCTCGACTACTGTGCAGGTCGTCGAGGCCATCGCGCACATCGCGTCGCTCCACAAGGACCTCGCCAAGGCGCACAAGCAGGCCACGGCCGCCATGCTCGAGTACGCTCACGAGCTCGAGCAGGCCGGCGGCGACAAGGGCGCCCTCGCCACCTTCCCGGCTCTCCTCGGCGAGGCTGAGCAGGCGACCCAGTCCAAGAAGCGCAGCCGCGTGAGTCGTCGTCGTCGTCGTCGTCTCGCTCTTCGTCTTTGGCTCGAGGCTGACTCTCTGCCCCCTCCCGCTCCTCCTTCTCTTCCGCGCTCGCAGAAGTCGGTCGCTGCCGGCGAGAGCGGCGACGAGGTCGAGGGCAAGAAGCGCCGCGGCCCGAACAAGGAGAAGAAGCCCAAGGACCCGAACGCGCCCAAGCGCCCGGCGTCGGCCTACATCGAGTACCAGAACTCGGTCCGCGAGGAGTGGCGCCGCGACAACCCCGACCTGTCGTACGCCGAGGTCCTCAAGAAGATCGGCCAGAACTGGCAGAACATGAGCGACGCCGACAAGGAGGTGCGTCCCCTCTCCTCTCTCTCTTGCCCCCTCTCGAAGCGCGCCGCTCGTGTTCCGCTCGCCGCACCGAGTACACAACGTCCTCGTCGCACGCGAGCCGCAGCTCGAGCACACGCACCGTCATTGTCGTCGTCGAGCACGCTCTGACCCCCTCGTCCTCGGTCCCCCTCTCGCGCTCGCAGCCGTGGCAGACCATCACGGCCGACAAGACGATCAAGTACCTCGACGCCAAGCAGGAGTACGAGAAGACGGACCCGGCCAACGTGGCGCCCGAGGAGCAGCAGGCCGTCGCCATCGCGACCGAGCCCAAGGCCAAGCGCCCGCGCAAGTCCGAGGTCGCCGCCGACATTCCCGTCGACGCGACGCCCAAGGAGAAGAAGAACAAGGCCGCCAAGAAGGCCCCGAGCCCGCCCAAGGCTGCGTCGCCGGTGCGTCCCTCTTCCTCTGCCCGCACCTCTCCCTCTTCGACCCTCTCCGCTCTCGCCGCCCGCTCTCTCCTCCAGCAACTCTCTTTCCACAAGCACAGCATCGCTGACGACCTCACCTCTCTTTCCCCGCCCGCAGTCGGCCTCGGAGAGCGACTCCGAGGAGGACGCCGCCGACTCGTCCGAGTCCGAGTCCGAGGCGACGCCGCCGCCCGCCAAGAAGGCCGTCGCCGCCGCCAAGAAGCCCGTCAAGGCCTCGAAGAAGTAGGCGCTGCTCGCCGCTGCGTCGTTCTTGGACCTGCCTCGAGGGTGAGGAGGAGGCGAGGAGGAGGAGCCTCACGCTTGTGCCGTTTTTGTAGTCCGGCTAGCTGCTTCTTGATGATACCCACTTCAGTGCCTTTCCTCTCTCTCGGGTGCGTCGATCGAGCACGAGAGCATGACGTCGAGCACGCAGATCATGAACGACGAGGAGAACGAGAGGAACGAGGTGCGATTCCAGGACTGACGGTGCGAGAGACGGAGAAGCGGGCACGACGAGAGGGACACTGACGAACGAGGAGACGCTAGGAGAGGAAGAGAGAGAGAGAGAGGGAAGACGAGGAAGGAGAGGTCAAAGAGTGGGGAAGGGGCTCGAGCGCGAGGACAACTCTTTCACGCCTGCTCGTCCTTCACGACGGGCTTCTCCTCCTCCTTGATGGCGACGTTCTTGACGTCCTCGACGACCTGCGCCGTCGGCGAGTCGTCCTTGGCGGTCGAGGCGGGCGCCGTCGGCTTCGAGTCCGAGTCGTCCTCCTTCTTGGCCGTCATCCCAAAGTTGAAGCTGTGGCCGACGCCGTCCTCCTTCTTGAGCACGACGCGCGCAGCCGAGGTGCCGATGCCGAAGTTGAACGGAGCGGTGGCGGCAGCGCCGACCTGCTTCTCCTTCTTGCTCGCCGGCGTGTCGCGCTCGAACATGCCCCCTGCGCGCGCACGGACCTCCTCGTCAGCCTCGCCTCTCTCGCGCCGAGCACAGGGAGAGAAGACGCACTGAACGACGCCTGCTTGTCCGTCTCGCGCTTGGCCTCGTCCTGGGCGAGCTTGGCGAGCGCAGCCTTGACGGCAGGGTCCGGGTTGGTGAGCTGGAGCTCCTCGAGGCGGCGCTTGCCCGGCAGGACGTGCCCGAGCCCGATGAGCGCCTGGCCCTCGCGGAACTTGGCCTTGGGGTTGTCCCTGCAGAACGCGCTCAAGGCCCGAGTCAGCGAACACGTCTTTGAGGACGGGCAGGGGGACGAGCGAAAGCGAGGCCGACGCACTCCTCGTACTTCTGCGCCGCCTTGGCCGACTCGAGGGCGCGAGTCCAGCGCTCCTGCTTGACGTAGATGGCGGCCGAGTTGAGGTACGTGTTCTTGAGCGCCTGGCGGATCTGCTCGGCCATGTTCTCGTCGTCCGGCCGCGTCTTGGGCGGCGCCTCGGCCGGCTCCTGCTCCGCCTTGCCCTTGCCCTTGCCCTCGACCTCGCCGGTGTTGTTCTCCTCGTCCTGGGCGGCAGTCGAGCCGTCGTCGCTCTCCTCGCCGCTGCTGTCGGCGGGTGAAGCTGGAGGAGAAGAGGAGGCGAGGCAGCGTCAGCGCGCGCCCGAGGAGAATGGGTGTGAGGCGAGGGCGACGACGCACAGGTCGTCGAAGCCTCCGTCTGCGCGGCAGCGCTCGCCGGCCAATTGACGCCCCGGAGCGCGACGAGGACGGCGTGGTACTTGAGGAGGGCGGCGCGGTAGTCGGCGCTCTTGAACAGCTCGTTGCCCTCGAGGCGCGTCTTGAACGCCTGCTTGATCGGGTGCTGCGAGTGTGCAGGAGGAGCGAGTCAGCCCAGGCTCGCGGCAGAGGTGGATGAGCCGGTCTCGTCGTCGTCGCGCTCCCCCGCGGCCCGACTCGAGGCTGCCGTCCTCGCGCACGCCTGAGGCGGCGAGTGCAGCCCTGTGCAGCGCCCAACACTCCTACAGACTCTTGGTACATCCCTCCCGCTGCCCCTCGAGCTGCAGCGAGCCCAGGACAGGCGGTTGCTGATGAGAACCGAGGGGGAGCGTGCGGGTGGGCGAGGGAGAGGGTGGGGCTTGCCTTGTCGTCGTCGATGCTGTGCGCCATGAGGTCGAGTGTGTGGTGCGAGGGTCGAGCAGGCACAGCGAGACGAGCGAGGTGAGAGCGAGGAGGACGACAGCTTGGCCTCGGCGAGGAGAGCGGCGGCATGTCGCAGCTTTCTCTCGCTCCTCGAGAGCTCGTCCCTCGTCGAGAGCATGGTCATGATTGCGTGATAAGAATGATGCGGATGTACAGAAAAGTGCAGGGTCTGTCGCCCCGGCGAGGGGTCAAAGCGTCCTCCTCCTGCTCCTCCTCACGCCGTCGCCGCCGCCCACACAGCGACGCTAAACAGCACCGCAACGCCCGCCCCTCCCCCAGTCGCCGCCACCCGGTTCATGAACACCCACCTGTCGAGCCCGGCGTACCGCTCGCCCTCGTCGCCGCCTCCCCCGCCGAGCTGCGCGCCCGAGCGCCCGTGCGCCGCGACGCCGCCCGCGCCCGCGCCCGAGCCGCGCATGATGCGCCCGCAGCCGCACTGGACGTCTCTGCAGCGGGTGCCGCGCTGCGAGTGGAACTCGCCGTCGAGAGGGCGCAGGTACCACCCGCCGAGGAGCCACAGCCAGGGCGCGAAGAGGAGGAAGCCGGCCTGCGAGCGGGCGAGAGAAGGAGGAGAGCGTCAGCTGCGCGCACGACCTGAGCTGCAAGAGAGGAAGAGAGAAAGAGGACGCACGAGGAAGGCAAGCTTGGCGGGCACGACCTCGTCGACCCACCCGCTCGGCGCCTGGAACCACCCGCCCAAGTCGTCCCACCACGCGACCGGGCTCGCCCTCCTGCTCCTCGTCGCCGCCTCGCCGTCGCCCACCGCCGCCGCAACGTCGACCGTCGCCTCGACGGGCGCGCCCGGCGACGCAGGGCGCGCGTCCTCGGCCGCGGGCGTCTCGGCGCTCGAGCCCGTGCCGTACCCGGCCGCGCGCAGCAGCTGCACCTTGACGAGGCGGAGCGGCGCCGGGCTGAACGAGAAGGACGGGTCGCGCTTGATGCCGCTCGGGCCGGGCGAGGGCGAGACGAGGAGGTGCTGCGGCGTCGGGATCGAGGGCCCTGCGGCGCTCGAGGACGCGGTCGACGAGGGCGTGTCGGTCTTGTGCAGGAAGGGGAACGAGGTCGAGCGCTGGTCGAAGTGGACCGAGGGGCGAGGGGCGTGAGGTGGAGGTCGGGAGGCGAGGTCGGCGCTCGTCGCGGTCGAGGTTGGGACCGCCGCTGCCAGCGAGAGGCGGCGCGAGAGGCGCCTCGACGGCGACACGGTCGGGTCGACGCCCGAGTCGGTCGACGACAGCGTGGACGAGCTCGTCCCGACCGAGCGCGCTCCGTCCTCGCTCGCACGCTCCTCGACAGGCGCAGGCGGTGGCGGCGGCGGCGAGATCGACAGCGACGGGATCTTGTCGTGGCGGACCGAGCGGCGCCGCTCTGCGACGGGCGGGAGCGAGACGCGCCGCGTGCCGTGCCGCAGCGGAACGAGCGGGAACTCGTCGCGCACCTCGTCGGCGTCGCGCTCGCCAAAGTCGAACCCGAGCCCGAGGCCAGCGAGCGTCGCCGAGGCGCCGAGGCGGTGCGGCATGGCGTGCGGCAGCGGCGACGTCGTCTCGTCCGAGTCGAAGCAGTCCTGGAACAAGGGCGTGTCGTTGGGCGTCGAGGGGGCCGTGCGCACCGTGCCGTCGTGCTCGCCGTCCGAGTCGAACATGGGCGAGGCGCCCGCGAGCGAGTCCATGTCCGACTCGGCGACCGTCCCAGCCGTCGCTGCTCGGGCCCGACTGCCCGTCGAGCGCGCAAAGGCCGACGCGGGCGACGTGAGCGCCTCGGCCGAGCGCTTGGTCTGCTGCAGCAGCCGCAGCGGGAGCGGGAAGCCCCTGCTATGCGACGACCTCGACGCGTGGCCCTGCTGCTGCTGGCGGTCGGCGAAAGTCGGCTGCGAGAGCGGCGGCGCCGAGCGCGGCGGCTCGCGCCACAGCGCGCCCGTCGTGTTGTACGCGAACTCGGCGCCATCGTGCTCGTGCGGCGACAGCGACGACGGGCCGAAGCGCGCGACGTGCTCGAGCGGCGCCGTCAGGGCGTACTGCTCGTCGAGCCCGAGCTCGTGCTGAGCGCGCGCGCCCTCGAGCGGGCGCTTGCCCTGCCGGATGACGTGCCGGCGCACGGCGTCGTACTCGCCCTCGGCGTCCTCGCCCTCGTCGCCGTAGCGCCACTCGCCCGCCGTCGAGCCGAGCGCGTCGATCGTGATGGCGACGTCGTCTGCCCCTCGCGCCGCAGCATCGGCGTCGGCGTCGGCGGCCGCCTTGAACTGGGCGCGCAGGTCCATGGCGCTCGTCGCGCGGGCGTGCCGCGCTCCGACGAGCTGCCCGCTGCTGCTGCGCACGAGGTCGCGCTCGGGGATGCCGTGCACGGCCGGGCGCGTCGGCGACGCCTGCTGCACCGCGATGCCGACCCAGTCGTGCCCGTCGCCGTCGCCGTCCCGCCCACCCTCGCGCTCGTGATCGTGCTCGTGCGCCTCGACGACGAGCTCGTCGTGCAAGAGGGACGAGCTCCCGCGGCTGTCGCGCAGCGCGCTCGCGCGCTCGAACGACAGGTCGAGGTCGACGTCGCTGCTCGTGCGGTGCGTCGACGAGCTGCACCCGCCCTGGCTGTCGGCGGCGGCCTGGGCGGCCTTGAAGGCGGCGAGCGAGTTGTGCGCGGTCGGCGGGGCGGGGTAGCGCGATGTGGGAGGAGGCGGTGCGGGGGGTGCTGTCGAGGAGGAAGAGGGGAGGGCGGGGAGGGGCGAGTCGGGTCGGGGGAAGGGCGACGGCGCGCGCTGTGCTGCGTCGTCGTGGCTCGCCTCGATGGGCGCGTAAACGAGGTGGCGCTGTGGCTTGGCCGGCGGCGGGACGAAGAAGGGCGAGGGCATGGGGTCGCTCGCCGACACGACGAGGTCGCTCGTGGTCGAAGCAACGCTGACGACCGACAGGGCCGAGTCGCTCGTGTGCAGCTTGGGGCGCGCGACGAGGCCGAACCGCCGCGAGGCGGCGTCACCGTGCGCGGCGGCGGCGTGTGCGGCGAGCGGACGACGAACCTCGACGGACGACGACGGCGCCGGGGCCTCGAGCGGGTGCGGCTCGGCGGCGAATGCGATCGTGACGCCGGTGAGCGAGGTGTACGACTCGGTGGGGCGTAGCTCGCGAGGTCGAGGGCGGGTGGTCATCGGGTCGAGATGAGGCCGGTGAGGGGAGGGAGGAGAGGGGGTGGAGAGAACGAGTGTGTCCCTGTGTGGGTCTGGGTCAGCTTGCAGAGGGTACAGGGTGGCTCTGGGGACGCACTGGAGGCAGCCAGGTGCTGGTGACGGGGTCGAGAAGACCGTTTGCGGGTGGACCAAACACGGGCGGGGCGAGGAGCTGAGGCGAGGCGGGGCTGGAGGGCCTTGAGGCGGGTGAGTGGGTGTGCCTAGCTGTCGAGGTGCGCTATCGACACGTCGGAGAGCAGGCAGCCGAGCGGGTGGACGAGCAGCGACAGCGGGAAGAGTGCCTCGCCGTCGTCGTCGTCGTCCTCTCGTCGCGGGGAGGCGACTTTCTCGCGCACGTGACTCTCGACCTTGCCTCGCTCAACTTGCTCTCGTCGAGGAGTTCTCCGCACACAGAGCCACGTTGCACGACCCCTCACGCCGCCGCCGCCGCCGCCACCGCCGCCCTCTTGCTCCTCGGCACGGGCCTCCCCTTCTCCCCTCCCGCCCTCCTCGCCCCCATCCCGAACCGCGGCGTCCACTCGCCCAGGCTCTGGTCGCTGTAAAAATCCATCGGGTAGTCCTCGTCGCCCTTCCTCGCGCCCTCGAGCCCGCGCTGCTCGGCCGCGCGCCCCATGTCCTTCCACCCGCGCGCGCCGTGCACCCCGAGCGCGACGGCCGCCTCGTACGGCGACAGGAGCGGCTTGGAAAAGGCGTAGCCCCAGTCGATCGAGAGGCGAGGGCACGACGTCTGGACGAACGTCGAGATGCCCTGCAGGAGCGAGAGCTTGGCGGGCGACAGCTCCGAGAGGAGGATCGGGATGAACGGGGTCGAGGAGGACGAGGGAGAGGGCACCGTCGGGGTGAGGGCGGTCGACGAGGTGGCGGGAGGTGCATCGAGGTGGCGAGTGACGGACTGCGGGCGAGTGAGCACGAGTGAGCGGCGAGAGGGAGAGAGAGGCGGGCGACGAGAGCCAAAGAGAGGGTTCGAGCGCACCTTGAGGACCCGCAAGTTGCCCTGCCGCCCCAGCGTCCCGAGCACCACCGCCCAGCTCTCCTTGTCCCCCTCGCTCCTCCCCCGGTTCTCCACCAGGCTGTCCCTCGCGCGCGCGACCGCCTGCCCGCGCACCTCGCGCATCTCGGCGTGGTCGTACAGCTCGCGCGTGAGCCGCTTCGTGTACGGGTCGTACCGGAACGCGGGCACGAGAGGGTTCTGGATCATGATCGACTCGAGGTGGAACCGGCCGTCGCCGACGTAGCTGCGGGCGCGGAGGGTACGGGGCGAGGTCCGAGCGAGAGTCAGTGGCTGCGCGCTCGAGCGGTGACGACGAGGAACGAGAGGACGCACAGGAGCGCGTCCGTGTCGGCTGCGAGCTTGGGCGCGGTACAGCCGAGAATCTCGCCCGGGCTGAGCGGCTTGACCTGCGGCACGACGACCTCGAACCGCGGGCCCGGCGCCGCCACCTCGCCCGGCGCGCCCTCGCCCGCGCCGCCCTCACCCGAGCTCGAGCTCGACGACGACGGCGCCGCCTCGATCGCGAGGCGCTGCGCATCGAGCTGCGCGTCGGCCTCGAGGTCGGCCTTGAGGCCCTGGACGGCGGCGACAAACTGGATCGTGCCGACGACGGCGAGCTTGACCGGCGGCGGGGCCTGCGCGGGCTCGTCGATCGTACTCGGCGTGCCGTTTGAGGCGGGAGCGCTCGGCGGCTGCGGGGTGCGCGCGCCGCAGCAGGCGCTGCCGGACGAGGAGGGCGAGGGCGCCGATGACGACGAGCACGCGCACCCGCCGGCGCACTCGGCCTGCGACGACGACGACGACGACAACGGCTCGATGACGATCTCGAGCTCGGGGCCCTTGCCCTTGGCCAAGGCCTGGTTCGACAGGGCGCCGGCGCCCCTCGGCGGGATGCAGGTGGGAAAGTTGAGGCGCACGGTGCCGGCGAGGTGCTGGCGGTCGACGCCGATCTCGACAAAGACGTACAAGGTCTTGATGGTGGTCGTGTCGACGGGGACGAGGCACGAGTGGCCGTAGTGGATCATCATGTCGCACCCGAGCGCGCGGGCCGTGTAGTCGTCGATGCAGCACGCGCCGTACGTGACGTCGCCCATGATGACGCACTCTGCGGCGGTGAAGCGCTCGAGGATGTCGACGATGGCGCAGCCGTACATGGCGAGGCCCTCGGGCATCTGGAGGGCGACGCGGGTGGCCTGGTTGCGGAGGATCTGGGCGACCGACTTTGGGATCTCAAAGTTGTAGTTGCTCGGGAGGAGGTGGTGGATGGCGGCCTCGAGGAGCGGGTCGACGTGCTGCTGCTGCTGCTGGAGGGCACTGGCGGCGACGACCGGGTTCGAGGACGACGGCGACCGAGTCGAGGTGGAGGAGCGGCCGACAAAGCGCTTGCGGGGCGCCTTTGGCTGGGGCGGCTCTGGAGTGGTTTGTGGAGTGTCTGACTGCATCGTAGGAGTCGACTCGAGGCAGCTCTGGGTGTGGCGAGAGCGAGGGAGCGGGCAAGCTCGAGAGGAGGAGATGAAGCCGGCTCGACCCTGCTCGCTCTCGCTGTCGACCTCGCAGGGTTCGTGCAGGAGCATCACAGCTCTCTCCAGCTGCCTCGAGTACCCGCCATGCCCGCGCCTTCGCAGCAGGCGGCGCGCTCTGCCGACACGGGGACCTCGGTCCGCGCTCGCTCACGGCACGACCCGCAAGACGCTCAGCGCAAGACGGTGTACAAGCCTGTGCTCGCCAACCCGCTCACCATCGACTGGTGAGCACCCTCGCCTGGTCGCGCTCCTCTAGCGAGCGAGAGCTGACCCCCGCTCCTCCTCCTCCTCGCAGGCCTCCGCTCCCCGCCTCGGTTCGCCGCGCCATCCTCGACCACCTTCTCGCCGTACTCGCCACCTCGACCACAGTCTCGGGCAAATCGATCCAGGATTGGCGCCTCGATGAGCACGCTCGTCGCCGAGGCAACTCGCGCCGCACCCTCCCCGGCCCCGACACCAAGAGCGAGGGCAAGGGCAAGAGCAAGGGCTCGTCGACCAAGAGCGGCGCCGACGACCAGCCGACACCGTCGGACGATGCGACCCACACCGTCACGACCCGCTCCTCGTCCACCTACTCGATCCCCTCCTCGCAGCCTCACCCTCCTCCCCCCTCCGCCGTCTGCGCCGAATCCGCCCCACCCGTCCTCTCGCACCTCGTCCTCGGCATCAACGAGGTGACGCGCGCCCTCGAGACGCGCATCCGCTGGGGCCGCTGGGAGCTCGGCGACCGCACCGCCGCGCCGTCGTCGTCCCTCTCGCTGCCGCCGCCGCCCGAGCCGCGCACGGGCCGCCACCGCCGCCGCAAGTCGGCCAAGGGCAAAGAACCAGGCGCACCTCCCGCCGTCCTCCCGCACCCGCCCGCCCGCTCGGCGCCGCAGCCCCTCCCGCTCGCCGACCACCCCTCGTACGCCTTCCTCCGCCAGCGCCGTATGCCCAAGCCCGCGCTCGACCACCGCCCGCCCTACGTCATCGTCGTCAAGGGCCCTTCAAGCGGGCGGAACGTGCAGCGCGAGCGCTCCGTGCGGCTCCTCGTCAACTCGGACGCGAGGCGCGTGACTGGGGGCGCGCGAGCGGGACCGGCGGCGGCGGCCGAGGGGACGCTCGTGCCGACGCAGCCGACTGCGGCCGATGTCGACGACGACGACGCGATGGACACGGACGTCGAGCCCGAGCTCAAGGCGAGCGCACCCGCACCCGTGCCCGCACCGACCCCCTCCCCACCGCCGACCGTCCCCCTCATCGACCTCGTCCTCGTGTGCCGCCCCGACATCAACCCGCCGTCGCTCGTCGCGCACCTCCCTTCCATGGTCGCCGCTGCCAACGGCGTGCAGAGCGCGCTCGACGGCGTGCTCGGCGCGAGCCAGCCGGGGTCGGGCGAGGAGGACAAGGGCGAGGGGGACGCCGCAAGGCGGGACGGGCGGGCCGGAAAGAAGAGCGCGAGGCCCGAGATGCGCTGTGTCCGGCTTGTGCAGCTCGATGCTGGCGCGGAGCGCAAGCTTGCTGACGCGCTCGGGCTCAGGAGGGTCGCAGCGATTGGGCTCTCGGTGCGCCTCTTCCTCTCGCTGCCCTCTCCCTGCCCGACGGCGACTGACACGCTTACATCATGCAGTCGCTCGCACCTGGAACGGCCCCGCTCCTCGACCTCATCGACTCACACCTCCCGACGCCGCTCTCGGCTCCTTGGCTCGTCCCTCACCTGCTCCATCCACCCTCCTCCTCCTCAAATACCGCCACATCGACCACTCCCGCCGCCGCATCGCCGTCGCGCTTCGCCCCGACGGCGATCAAGCACCTCAAGACGTCGGCGCCGCTCAACCCGCGCGCGGCCGTCGTCGACAAGAAGGTCAAGCGGCGCCGGGCGAGGGAGGACAAGGCTGAGCGGCTGGGCAAGAGGCGCAGAGGCGAGGCCGGAGGGAGCGGGAGCGGCAGCAGGGAGGAGAGCGTGTATATGGCGGAGGACTGAGCGGCGAGAGGGAGAGGGTGGAGGAGGGCGAGGTGCGCCTCGACTCGCCTCGGCCCTCGCTCGCGTCTCGCCCGCTCACTCAGCTCTCTGTGTACACAGAACTTGCACTGCACTGCATCCCCATCAGCACCCGCAAGCCCGAGGCCGCGCCGCCGCATTGACCTCGAGACGTTCGTCCCCCACGCTCGGACCCCTCCTCCCCCTCTCTCCTCTCCCTCTCCCCTCTCCCTCTCTCCTCTCGTTCTCTCTTCGTCTCTGCCTCTCCTGCCTGACGCCCTGACGCCCCCTCTCCCTCCTCGCAGGCCTGGAGTACCACGGCGAGTGTTTCTACGCCCTCGCGGGCGAGTCGCTCTCGAGCGCCTCGACGCCGGTCGACGAGTCGCTCTGCCGGTTCAGCTGCCGCGGCGCACCGTACGAGGACTGCGGCGGCAAGGCGAGCTTGTCACTGTGGAAGATGGCCGACAGGGTGCGTCTCGCTCCTCCCCAGGCTCAAGATGGACGAGGCTGACGTTGTTGGCGCAGACTCCTCCTCCCGCCACGATCACCGCCTAGACTCGCTCTCCTCTCTCGCTCGCGGTCTTCCTCCTTCAACAACTCTTCCTCGTCTGTCAGTCTCGGCATACCCCCTCGCACGACTCGTGGATAATCTGGTGCAACGTGGTCTTGTTCCTTTTCGTCCAGCTACTCAATCCTCGCGAGCGTCACCGGCGAGTCGGCGTACAGAGAGATGGAGAAGTCGGCGTGCACGCCGGGGAGGAAGGTAGACGGGACGACGAGGTAGCCTGCGAGGGAGAGCGCCGTCAGCTCGCGAGGCAGGAAGAGGAGGTCCGTGCGGCAGGAGGACGCACCATGCTCTGCGGGCTCGAGGCGAGTGAGAGGGAGGACGACACCGCAGACGGCGTCCGAGTAGGCGCCCGACGAGGCGACCTGCTGCAGAGGCTCGCCAGCTCGAGAGGCCGAGAAGAGCGAGACGGCGATCGGGCGAGGTCCTGCGGGCGTCAGCAGCCTGATCCTACGAGTTGAGCGACAGGAGAGCGTCAGTTCGTCGCTCGAGTCGGGGCCGGGCAAGAGAGAAAGAATAAAGAGCGCACTTGACGTTCGTAGGCCTCGTCACCCGCAGCGCGAACCTCGGGTTCTTCCTCCGCTCGCCCTTGCCGCCATCGCAGCCGTCCGCCCAGGCGCCCTTCGCCTGCCGAGCGTACATGCCCGCACCTTCTGCTGGAATCGGCGCCACCTCAAGGGGCAGGCTCGAGCGCAGGACGAGCGAGAAGTCGGCGAGGTGGCGAGGCTGGAAGGACGAGACGATGAGGGTGTAGGAGCCGGCTGCGGCATGTGGGAGCGCGTCAGCTCGACGTTCTACGTGTAGGGAGTGGAAGAGGGAGGTGCGCACGAGCGAGATCTCGAGATGAGAAGGATGTGCGCCCGTGAGCGTAGGTCGACCCGCCGGCGACGACGTCCCGGCTTTCGAACCTGCTCGTCACGGCGTCAGCTCCTACGCCTCGTGGCAGGTCAAGGAGTGAGGGAAACGCACTCTGCGACTCGTGCGCCACCTCGGAAGAGCAGCTTGACGTTGATCGGCGAGTCCTTGTCCGTCTCGCCGACGACCTCGAGCGTCGCCTTAGCGCCCGGCGGGCTCGACGGCGGCTTGAGCGTGACGCAGTACTGCGGGTTGTGCAAGAAGGTGGCGCAGGTGTGGTTGCCGCCGGCCGTCGCGGTCGTCCAGGAGCCAGAGGTCTGTGCGCAAGGAAGGACGAGGTCAGGCTCGGCTCTGGCGAACGCGAGGGGGCGAGCTCACCTTGACGACGTGAGGAAGAGGTGCTGGCAGCTCGATGATCTTGACGCGGCTGTTGCTGTAGGCTGAGAGCGTGAAGCGGAAGTCGGGCGCACGGCCCTCGTGCGAGATGACGAGGTCGAAAGACGTGGCGCCCGGGTCGGGCATGAAGCGGTACTGCTCGAGGCAGAGTCAGCTCGTGAAGCTCTGCGAGCAGCTGCGAGACGCGGTACCAGGTCGAAGAGGTTATCGTGCATGGACGTCTGCACGGTCAAGGAGGGTCAGCACGCGACTACGCAGCGAGGGAGGGCAAGACGAACCGAGTCGTCGAGCCGCAGCGCCTCGTCCGTGCTTGACAGCGCTCCCGAGCTCCTAGCGACGCCGAGCCCGACGTACTCGCCCTTCTCGAGCGGCGAGCCCGAGTGCCGAGCGAGGAACAGCCAGACCTCGGACGGCAGCGGCGGGTTGGGCTCGACCTCGAGGCGGATGCGCTTAACGTGACGATTCTCTGTGGCAGCAGTATGCGTCAGGGAGGAAGGAGGGAGGGTGCTCGAAGAAAGAGACGAACTCGAGGCGGTGGAAGCGGAGGTCCGTGCGGCGGTCGATGCGGGCGCCGAGCTGCGAACTGCGGCGTCAGCGGAGCACCGCTCAAGAGCCAGGGTGAAGCGCACGCACAGGTGAGCTGTAGCGCTGTTCTCGAACGTCGTCGGGTCCCAGTTGACGTGCAGCGCCTCAAAGTGAGCCGGAAGCGCCTCCCAGTCGACGATGAGCGGTTCTGGTCCTGCGACGGCGTGCGCGTCAGTGTCTCGACCTGGTCAAGCGTCGTGAGCCGAAGCAGAGACGCACCTGGTGCATCATCGAGGGCTTCTCGCAGACCCGCCGTCCAGCTCTCGCCGCTCTCGGCCGTTCTCCATGGGTTGACGATGACGAGCTGCCGCACGCCGCGCTCCTCGCGCACATCTGTAGGACGAGGTGAGCGTAAGCTACGTCCGGAAGCGCTGAGCGGGGCTGACGGCGCACCGAGGACGGCGTAGTCGTGCGACGAGACGAGCCCGAGCGCGCGCGAGTCCTCGTCGACCGCCTTGCCCGTGCCGACCGTCAAGACACAATGACCTGCTCAGGAAGGCGTCAGATCATGTCACCTTGTGCGAGGAGAGAGTGAGAGAGGGCGAGGACGCACCGAGAGAGAAGCCGCTGCGGATGCGCTGCCAGGCCGCCTCGCTCTTCAGGCCCGTGCGCAGCGGGATCGTCTCGGGCAGCCAGCCCGACATGACGCTGTGCAAGGAGCGCTCGTCAGCGTACACCCTAAGGCGAGAGGAAGGAGAGGCGCGAACGTACCAGAGGTCGTTAGCCGAGTTCCTGCGTGAGGGAGGAAGAAGGGCAAAGTCAGTCGCAGCCCACGCAAGAGGTCGACGCGCACGCACGAGCCGACAAAGTCGTAGCCGCCCATGAGCGTCAGGTACTGCGCGCACGAGTCGGGCGTCAGCTGCTGAGTTTCCCGAGAGCGGCTCGAGCGCGACGCACGGCCTTCTCGATGAGCGCCGGCCACAGCTGGTCGTGCTGCCGCGTCGAGGCAAACATGGGTCGGCCCGTCGCAGCGACAGGAAGCTGGTCGTCAAAGTCTGCGCGCACGGCAACGTCAGCAGGAGGCGAGGGCAGCCCGTCGAGCGGATGGCGTACCGAGCTGTCGGCGAGAGGGCGTCAGCGGATGCGGGCGCAGACGAGCAGAGGATGCCGCACCTGTCGCCATGTGCCGTTGACGAGGAAGCGAGCGCGATATCGTCCGTCATGGCTGAGCATAGGCAGGCCCGACGCATCTTGAGGGAACAAGCACGAGAGGGCGAGCTGCGAGGAGGCAGCGACAGGTCAGCGGCGCACAAGGCGAGGAGCGCAGCATGCTCGACGCCAGGACGCACTCTTGAACGATGTCGAGCGTGGTGCTCTGCTGCGACGATGAGCGCCGAGACGACCGAGCAGTCGGCGACGTTGTCCTGCACGACATCGAGCCCGCGCACCGAGGCGGCGACCATGCGCGCTCCAGGCAGCGCCTCGGCACAGCGGACCCATGTACAGCCTGCTGCTTGCTGCGCGGGCGAGAGAGGAGGCGGAGCCGGTGCGGGTCTGCAAGGAGAGGAGAGTTAGTCGGCTCGAGGACGAAGGCGGGAGGAGCGAGCGCACCCTGCGGCCGCGTAACCTTCAGCGCCCGTCCAACGTCTTAGTCTGCGCCCATAGACGGCGCCGCCCTGCTCGAGGACGGAATCCTGCTCCTCTGCGCGCGAGAAGAGGGTCAGCTCGTCTCTGAGGAGGAGGGAGAGGGGACGTGCGCACCGAGCGATAGCGGGTCCCTCTGGACAGGCTTGATGTCGTGCTTCCTCGCGGCCTTGATGCGCTCTGCACGCTCGACGAGCTTGGCCGAGACGGCGCGGAACTTGGACCTGGAGTCGGGGTCGACGGTGTGCCGCACGAGGAAGAGGTAGGTCTGGGCGGCGGCGATGTAGGCGGTGAAGGCGGCGTCGTAGGAGCGGTCGAGCTCGAGCTTTGTTGCGCGGGTCGCTGTGGCCTGTCGTGCCGCGAGTCGGGATGAGGTGGGGGAGGAGCGTGGAGAGGGACGAGGAAGGGGAACGCACCTGCGCCTCCTGGTACTTGGCGGCCCACTGATCCTGCGTAATGTGGTCGGCCAGGTTGAATTGATCGTGCTGCGTGCCGAGCAGAGTGTCGAGAAGGGAGCGAGCCGCGAGCAACGACTCGAACGACGGCTCTCCTCCTGCTCGACGCAGCCCCGACAGCTCTGGGGCCTTGCTGAGCTCTTCAGAGCACTCGAGGATACTTCAAGATCACCAACCGCTCGCCACGGTCCCTCATCCTGCGGTAGTGACCTCGCCCGTCCTCCTCCTGCGACTTCATCAGCTCGAACCACCCCCAGCTTGACCTCGACCTCGTACGACCGGTCCGACTCGGCAAAGGCGGCGCAGAGCTCTCGAAAACGGCGTTGGCCTCTTCAGCTTTGCCCTCGGCCGTCGACTCTGTGATTCGCCGGCTCACGATGAGCCTCTGGAGCAAGGTCCGCGCGGTGGCATGGGTGCGTCTCGCGCTCTTTGACGTAGTGGGCGAAGCTGACGACTCGGACTGCAGGGCACGTCTCCGGCGACCAAGGCCGAGGCCAGGCTCCTCGTCAAGATTGACTGGTCCGTCTGCGCCTCGTCCCTCTCAAGCTGGATCGTCGTGACTGGACCTGTCCCGCGCAGGTTCTTCCTCTCGTTCATCTGCCTCATGTACTTCTCGAACGTGAGCTTCAGCCTGTGGAGCACCACGCTCTCGCGCGCCTTTCCTGACCCTCAAACCACGCCCGCAGTACCTCGACCGCGCCAACCTCGCCTCGGCCTACATCAGCGGCATGAAGGAGACGCTCAACATGAAGGGCGACGACCTGAACCGCGTCAACACGTGCTTCACGGTCGGCTACACGATCGCCATGATCCCCCAGAACCTGCTTGTCCAGGTCGCCCCGGCGCGCATCGTCTTCCCGGCCATGACCGTCACCTGGGGCGCCCTCACGATGGTCACGGCGGCGGCGCAGAGCACGAGCCACCTCTGCGTCATCCGCTTCTTCCAGGGCATGGCCGAGGCGAGCACGTTCGTCGGCGCCGTGCGTACCCTCCCTCTCGCTCCTCCCCGCTCCGGCTGCCCCGACTGACCCTCCTCCCTATCGCCCTGACTCACGCTCCTCGTCGCGCGCAGCACTACATCATGGGATCGTGGTACCTGCCCGGCGAGGTCTGCAAGCGCGCCGCCATCTTCAGCAGCGCGGCTCAGATCGCGACCCTCTTCTCGGGCGTCATGCAGGCGCGCATCTACACGTCGATGAACGGGCTCCATGGCCTCGAGGGCTTCCGGTGCGTCTCACACCCGAGAAGAAGGGCGAGCGGCGCATGGCCAGCTGCAGCGCACGGTCCTCTCGCTGACCCCCCCCTGTGGAACAGGTGGCTCTTCCTCCTCTGCGGCGTGATCACGGTGCCCATCGGCATCTACGGCTACCTCTTCTTCCCCGACACGCCCGAGCGCAACCGCTCGATCGTCTTCAGCCAGGCCGAGCGCGAGCTCGCCGTCGCTCGCCTCCCGCCAAAGCCGCAGACGAGGCTCGACCGCACAGCCTTCCGCCGAGTGCTCCTCAACTGGCGCTGGTGGGTCATGTCCCTCATCTGGTGCGTCTCGTTCTCGCTCTCCTCCTCTCCCGCCACGACGACGCCGGGCTGACGTCGTCGTGCTGCGCAGGATCGTCGGCGGCGAGCTCGAGAGCATCGGGTCCAATGCGCTCATGGCGCTGTGGATGAAGCACCAGGTCGCCATCGGCGCCGAGACGTGGAGTGTGCCCAACATCAACTACTTCCCGCAGGGCGCGACGGCCGTCTCGGTCGTGGCGCTGCTCGGCACGGCCGTCTGGACCGACTGGAACGGCAAGCGGCACCTCGTCAACCTCCTCATCGCGGGCGTCATGGTCGTCTCGGCCGTCCTCATCCTCGCGCAGGACAAGATCAGTCAAGCCGGTGCGCTCGTCCTCGCCTTCCCTCCCCCTCTCGGCGCCCCTCACCGACTTGTCCCTCTCGTTCCCCATTGACGCGGCGCTGACGCCCTCATCTCCTGCAGGCGTCTTCTTCGCCTTCTACATCGCCGGCGTGTCGTACGCGGGGCAAGGTGCGGCCCTCTCGCCGTCCGTCGAGCCGGGAGCGAAAGCAGGTCCGTGCGCACGAGCTGACGAACCCTTCCTCCTTCCCTCCCTCGCGCCCTCCTACAGCGTCCAACTTTGCCTGGGCCAACGACCTGTGCCGTCACGACAACGAGGAGCGCGCCATCGTGCTCGGTCCGTCCTTCTCCCTCGGCATCCTCGACGGGCGTCCTCGCTGACCCTGTCCTCCCTCGCCGACCCCGCGCAGCGAGCATGAACATGTGGAGCAACGCCTTCAACGCCTGGTGGTCCATCGTCTTCTTCCCCGCCGACCATGCGCCCAGATGGGAGCGCGGCATGGTGCGTCGTCGCCGCTCTCTCTTCCTCTCCCCCTCCCCCTCGCCCTCGCTAGCGCCGCTCACGACGCCGCACCTGCCCGCAGATCTCGATCATCGTCCTCTGCCCCGTCATGGTCGCTCTCACATGCCTCGCACGGTACCTCCAGCTGCGGGACGAGCGCCGCGGGCTTGGCCGCGCCGCCGGCGGTGCGGGTCCTGGACTTGGCGACGATGGCGCCGCGAGCGAGTCGGTGCGGGGCGTCGAGCTCGAGGAGAGCGAGAAGGGGTGCGACGAGGGGGAGGAGGAGGTGCTCAGGGCGGCCGAGGCTATCGAGAGGAAGCGGGAGGAGGGTCGAGAAGGACCCTGAGGGGGCTCGTGCGCAGCAGGGAGAGGGCGTGCTAGATCTAGACCTCGCCGTGTAGAACTTCCTCTCTGCGACAAGCAGCGGTTCATCGCACTCTCTGAGCGGGCGCCTCGGCAGAGAGGACGATCGTGAAGCCGGGGCGGCGAGGGGAGCGAGCGCACGGCCTGGGCACGACGAGGAGGTCTTTGCATGCTTAGCGAGGGGGGGTACGGCCATAGTCAAGTGGATACAGCGCACGAAAGAAAGGGGCGAAGGAGGAGAGGCACAGCGAGGAAGGCGAGGAGGGGGTCCGAACGAGGGGAGGGAGGGGAGGACGACGTCGAGAAGGGGCGCGATGCGAGGTGAGGCGGTGCTGGGGCGCGAGGATGGACGGACGGAGAAGAGAAGAGAAGAGTGTACAGGGTCGAGAGAGAGGGCGAGGGGTAGTGGGTCTGCCGAGAGGCAGAGAAGGGGTGATTCCGAACTTCCGGCGGGGCGAACCTGGAAACCGAGGCGACGAACGAGGCGAGGGGTCCAGGAGAGACGAGCCTACTGCTGCTGCTGCTGCTGGCCGGGGAAGAAGAAGCCCTGGACGGCGTGCGCCGCCTGGCTGTGCTGGTGCGAGTGCGGGTGCGGGTGCGGGTGCGGGTGCTGCTGCGACGCGAGGAGCGACGTCGGCGGCGTCGCGCCCGTGACGCCGAGCGAGTTGCCCGCGAGGGCGACGCCCGCCGCGCCCGACAGCTGCGCGGCGACCTTGAACAGGTTGTTGCCGCGGCCGAGCGAGCCGAACCCGCTGTCGGACGAGAGCATGCCCGGGCGCGTCGTCGACGACGCGCGCGACGACGACGAGTCGCTGCCGGCCGAGGGCGAGCCGCGCACGCCGCTGATGAGGCGCGCGTGCTGGATCGGGAGGGGCGAGGGAGGGGGGAGCTCGCCCGAGCCCTCGAGGTCGAGCTCGAACATGCCGTTCTCCATCTCCTGGTCCTCCTCGGCCGAGCCCGAGCGCGGCTCGGGCGACATGTCGTCCTCGTCGTCCGACTCGATGTCGTCGAGCTCGGAGCGGTCGTAGTCGCCGACGTCCGAGATGAGCGACGACGGGCCCCAGCGAGGCGAGCCGAACGAGAGCGAGTGGATGCCCTGCGCGGCGCCGAGGAGGCCCGATGTCGGCGGCGAGACGGCGGCAGGCCTGCAGACGAAGTGCGAGAAGGATCAGGACGAGCTGCTCGCGTCGACCAGGCTCCGCGAGAGGAGGACCGTGCGCGCACCAGAACGACTTCTCGTCGGGGAGCGAGCTGCCGGCCGACGCAGCTGCGAGGATGGCGGCGCCCTCGAGGAGCTGGACCTGCTGGTGCTTGCTGAGGAGGAGCTTGCTCGCCTCCTTCCAGTGCTGCAGGGGCAGGGAGATCAGGGTCAGCTTCCGCTCGGTCGGCTCGGGTGAGTAGGTGGCGGCGGACCTCGGTGTGCTCCTGTCGACGTGGGGGAAGGTCAGCACGCTGTGCACGAGGAAAGGAAGGAGGCGAGACGCACCCAGCGGTGCTTGGTCAAGCAGGTCGAGTGGCGGTACACCTGGTCGAGGGAGGAGGGGGTCAGTGCGCACTCGCTCGTCGAGGGGTCGAGAGCGCGCCGGCGCACCTTGCTGCACTTCTCGCACTCGTACGTCTGGCCCTTGTCCTTGCGCTTGCCCTTTGTCGGCACGGCGTGGTCGAGCATGGCACCGTCAACAAGCTCCTCGCCGGCGTGGCTGTGGGCGTGGACGTGGGCGAGCCCCTGCTGCTGCTGCTGCGAGACGGAGGCGCTCCTCGCGCGGCTGCCGGCGCTGATGAGGCTCTGCGGGACCGACTGCGAGAGGGCGCCCGGGCGGAGCTGGGCCTGGGTCGAGGTCGAGAGGCGGCGGGCGCTCTTGGCCGGGGCCATGACGGGCCGCTTCTGCTTGCCGAGGCTGGTCGCGAGGAGCGGTGAGCCGGCGGCGGCGTACACCTGGGGCGAGTAGGGCGCGGCGGCCGAGATGGGCAGGGGCGAGGTCGCGACCTGGGGCGACTGGGGAGGAGAGACGGGGGGTCAGCACTCGATAAGCGCGCCGTCCGACGCGGCAGACGCGTCGCAGAGGAGGCCAGTCGACGCACCTGGATAGCCGAGTTCCTACGGGTGCCGTACGACGACGCCATAGGAGCGAGGCGAGGAGCAGGAGCCGTGGGCGGGCTCGGGGTCCGGTGGAGGAGGGGCACAGGCCTTCGGCAAGGCGAAGGGAGGCAGAGGGCGGTGGATGGGTGCGCTCAGGCGGTGGCAGGTGGTGCTGGGGAACTTTCTGGTGCGTGCCGGCGAGCTCAGAGGGATGTGGTGGGTGTGGTGAGGCGACGAGATGGCCGCGAGGCGAGGCGGCTCGCACGCTCGACGGAATCTGAGCCTCTTGCGACGTCCCCCGCGCTCTCGAGCACCGCCTCGCCCTCTCTCGCGACAGCTCCACGGCTCTCGCCCTCACTCGTCCGCGCCGCCCTGCACTCGAAGCCGTCCTTGCAGCTCCTCGCCCGCGCGCCCGCACCGCCGCACCTCCCGCACCTCCTCACACGGACCCTCACGCGCGCCTCAACTTTTCTGCGTCTCGAGGCTCCCCGGCCCCGGACTGCCGCTCGCTCCCGATTAACAAAGCTCTGCGCGGGGCGGACGCGGGCCGGCCGTGAGAGCGCTCTCGGCGGAATCGCCGCCACCACTTGGCCTCTCGCTGCTACGTCTCGAGGAGGAGGATGAAACCGTCGATAAAAGTTGCACGGAGAGCAGAGAACCGATCTGCAGAAAGAGAGAAAGGGAAACAAGGAGAGGCGGGCCTCGGTCGATTCAATCTCGGAAGCCGCAACCGGCGAATGCGTTGATCCCCGATCCGTCCCCGCCGCACCGCACCGGCCGCCGCGCCGCACTCGCACCGACGCACACCCGCTTGCGCACGTCGTCGCACGCCATCCTCGCGAGCGCACGAGCAGGGAGCGCACTCACTCCTGCGCGCGCTTGTTGGCAAGCTCGTCCTGCGCCTTCTTCTCGAGCGCCTCGGCCGCGTCCTTGGCGGCCTGTGACTTGGCGCGGGCGGCGATGGCGCGCTTCTTGACCTGTTGCGCAGTGCGAGGGCAGGGAGGGAGGGGGAGGGCGTTGAAGGTAGGAGGAGGGGAGAGGAAGGGGACCGAGCGCTGTCAGCTCTTCTGCCCTCGACCGCGTCGCGAGGAGAGGGGCGTGCGCACCTGGATGTTGATGACGCAGCCGACCGACTGGCCGACGAGCTGCAGAATCGAGGGAGAGAGCGTCAGAGAGACGCGAGGCGTGCAGGGAGAGAGGGCGAGCGAGGCGGTCGCACCGTGAAGAAGGGGACTGCGAGCGTGCGCGAGGGCGAGTCAGGTCCCGAGCGACAGGTCGAGCAACGAGGAAGGACGACGCACCCCAGAGCTCGGGCGCGAGGAACTTCTGCGCGACGATCATGGTGAGGGTCGAGACGACCCACGAGAGCTGCGGGCGCGAGCGAGAGAGAGGGTCAGCGAGGGGCTCGGCTGCGCAACGAGACGACGCTGGCGCACCTTGAGGATCTTCATGATCGACATCTTCCACGCGTTGACGATGGCCTGCGGCGTCGTCGCGCCGTTGATGATGGCCATGGCCGCGACTGTTTCGCGCGAGCCTCGAGGTCAGCGCTGTCTCGCTGCAGGAGCAGGAGGGGGACGGCTCGACGCGCTGTAGACGCTCTGCTGGATGGGCGAGATGAAGAGGTTGGACGCGATGATCTGGAGGAACTTGGCGCGCGCCGACGTCTTGCCGGCGAACGCGCGCTGGAGGATGGCGAGGAGGGCGTGGCCGAGCGGCGCCGAGACGAAGAAGCCTGGAAGGCCGCGCACAGTGCGTCAGGGACAGTAGGACCTGATGGAGCCCAGGAGAGGCGCGCACCGTAGATGCCGAGCTTGATCGCCTTGTGGTTCTGCTTGAGGAGGTCGAGCGGGAGGAAGCCCGTGCGCTCCTTGGCCGAGAGGGGCGGCGGCGGCGAGCCGGCGACATGGCCGGCGATGATCTCGGAGAGGACGCTGTAGCGCAAGAGCAAGGTCAGTGAGCGGTGCAGAGGCGAGGGGAGAGTCGCCGAGGCAGGGAAGGGTCGGGAGGGAGAGGGGGAGAGGGCACGCACGAGAGCGAGCCCGAGGTCAAGGACTTGGTGAGCATAGGCTTGGTCGCGAGCGACTGGAGGTAAGCTGCATGGTCGGCGAGCCAAGGTGAGCCGGCACGAGTGGGCCGGGAAGAGGAAGCCGGAGGGAGGGGGAGAGAAGGGCGAGACGGTCAGCTCGCGTCGCAGCGAGACGCGGGGACGACAGGGGGTTCTCACCTGCGAGCAGAGGGTTGATCTCCTTCGGGTGAACGACTGCGACGGTGGCCATGTTGCGAGCGAGAGCTGGGTTGACGTTGAAGAGTGGGGGAGAGAGCGGCAACGGCGAGGCGGGTGGCTAGGCGAGCGGCTGGGGGCGGTCGAGGTGTTGAGTGAGCAGCTGGTGTGGTGCAGCAGGTGCTGGACAGAGCCGGTGCGGTGGTGAGGGAGAGCGAGACGAGCCGGAGGGCGGCGGCGGCGGCAACGGAGCCGGTTCGAGGGCGACCATCGTCCCTCACTTGGTGCACTTCTGACACGACGATATGAGTACGTACCTAGTCGTACACGTCAGCACGGCCCGCAAGAAATTCAGCGAGCGGTTGTCGTCGAGGAGGAGATGGCGCATCGCCGCGAGATGATGCTCTCGTTCGCCTCGCTCTACCACACGCGCAGCAGCAGCACGCACGAGGCTCAGCACCAGCCAGTGCCCAGCAGCAGCAGCTCCACGCCCACCACCCGCGCCTGCACCCGCCCCTACGCCCGCCTCGCCACGACCTCGCCCTCGTCGCCCGGCCGCCGTCCGTCGCCCCCTCGCCCTCTTCCCCTGAGGAGGCGACCGCGATGCTCGAGTCGGTAGTCGCAGGCATCCTCAACCGCTTCCTCGCCGCCTATGTGCGTCGCCGTGCCCCCGTCCCCTCGACCCGCCTCCCTCGTCTCCCCACCTTGTCATTCCGATCGCTCGACGACGACAACGACTAACTCTCGCCTCGCCCCACGCTGCGTCCCGCTCGCAGGTCGACAACCTCAACACGAACCAGCTCAACGTCGGCATCTGGTCGGGCGACGTCAAGCTCCGCAACCTCCGCCTCAAGAAGGAGGCGCTCGACAAGTTCCGCCTCCCCGTCGATGTCGTCGAGGGCTACCTGGGCGACCTCACCCTGAGCATCCCCTGGTGCGGACTCGACTCGGCCCTTCCAAAAAGCGCAGAGAGCGCAGGCTGACCCCGCTTTCTCTCCCAGGTCCAACCTCGGCGGCAAGCCCGTCCGCGTCCTCGTCGAGAACGTCTACCTCCTCGCCGTCCCGACCGACTCGTCCAAGGCCACGCCCGAGGAGGATGCCGCACGAGCACAATCCGCCAAGCTCGACAAGCTCGAGGGCGCCGAGATGCTGTCGTCGGGCGGCACGGCCGGCATGAGCGCCGAGGACGAGCAGAAGAGCCAGAGCTTCACGGCGAGCTTGGTCAACAAGATCGTCGACAACCTCCAGATCGAGGTGCGTGTGCACTCCCGTCAACGAGCCGGCGCCGAGCAGGAGAGCTGACCCTGCTTCATGCGCACGCAGATCCGCAACATCCACGTCCGCTACGAGGACAAGCTGTCGGTCCCCGGCCACCCGTTCTCGGTCGGCCTCACCCTCGCCCGCTTCTCTGCCGTCTCGACCGACGCCAACTGGCAGCCGGCCTACATCACCAACGCCAAGGGCGGCGTGCACAAGCTCGCGACGCTCGACTCGCTCGCCGTCTACTTTGACACCGACTCGCCCTCTCTCGCCGGGCACGACATCTCGGACGCCATCACCAAGTTCACCGAGGGCATCGCGCGCGACGGGCACACGCCGTCGCACCAGTTTGTCCTCAAGCCCGTGTCGGGCACGGGCCGCCTCGTCATGAACAAGAAGGTCGACGCCCACACGCCCAAGACGGACGCCGAGCTCATGTTCCAGGAGCTCGGCTTTGTCCTCGACGGCGACCAGTACCGCGACGCGCTCAGCATGGTCGACCTGTTCCACTTCTACATCCGCCAGCGCGAGTACCGCTCGTACCGCCCGCCGCAGAAGGAGATCGAGCACAACCGCAACCGCGCCTTGTGGCACTTTGCCATCAACGCCATCAAGAGCGAGGTGCACGACAAGCACCGCCGGTGGAGCTGGGCCTACTTTGCCGAGCGGCGCGACGACCGCAAGGCCTACGTCAACCTCTTCAAGCACAAGTCGCTCGGCACGATCGGCGTCGAGGTGCGTCTGCTCGCTCCCTCTTTCCGTCTCTCACTCGCCGCGCAGTGAGCTGACGCAGAACTCACCCGCGCAGGAGTCGCAAGAGCTCGTCGACCTCGAGAAGAAGCTCGGCTACACCGACATCCGCCTGTACCGCTCGATCGCGCGCTCCGAGCTGCGCAAGGAGCGCCTCGAGCACCCGACCGTCGTCAAGCCCAAGCAGCAGACGGCCGCCGCCAAGGCGACGAGCTGGTTGGGCTCGTGGGTCGGGCTCGGCGGCGGCGCTGGCGGCGGGGCGGCGGCCGACGAGCACGAGGCCGAGGACGCGACGACCGGCCTCAGCGAGGAGCAGCGCAAGGAGCTGTATCGCGCCATCGACTGGGACGAGAAGGACGCCATGGCCAACACGGTCGACTACGCCGAGGACACGCTCCTCCTGCGCGTCAAGGCGCAGCTCGAGACGGGCTCGTTCGCGCTCCGCACCGACCCGCACGGCGCCGCCAAGGACCTCATCGCGCTCCACTTTGACGACCTGCGCCTCGACGTCGGGCAGCGGCCCGAGAACTTTGAGGCGACGCTCGCGCTCGGCGGCCTGCGCGTCACGGACGGCACGTGCCCCAACTCGCTCCACGAGCAGGTCGTGCGCGTCAAGGAGGTGACGGGCGTCGAGGAGGAGAACGCCGCGGTTGCGCTCCAGAAGCTGCAGAAGCCGCGGCGGCCGCCGCCCGAGGAGCGCGAGGCCGACGACGACCTCGGCCAGTACGGCGACGATGACGACGACGACGACGAGTCGAGCTCTGACGACGAGGACGAGCAGGACGACGACGAGGGCGAGAGCGAAGCCGACAAGGCGCTCGGCCTGTGGGCCATGCAGCGCAACCCGTTCTTCTCGCTCAAGTTCGAGCACAGCCCGCTCGACAAGCGCGCCGACAACGCCCTCGCCGTCCGCCTACGCCACACCGAGATCGTCTACCACCGCGGTTACGTCGAGGCCATCTTTGCCTTCTTCAAGCCGCCCGAGAGCCAGCTCGAGTCGGTCGGCGCCCTCATCGACGTCGCGAGCGAGACGCTCGAGGGCATCCGCAAGGAGACGCGCGCAGGGCTCGAGTACGCGCTGCAGGCGCACAAGACGGTCGACGTCCACCTCGACCTGCAAGCGGTCCGTGCACCCTTCTTCGTCTCGCGCCTTCTCGCCGCCGATGCTGACCCTCGGCTCCTTCCCTCCCTCGTCTGCAGCCCATCATCATCATCCCCGAGGACATGACGGTCAAGGACTGCCAGCACGTCGTGCTCGACGCGGGCCACATCTCGGTCGAGAGCAGCCTCGCCGACCAGTCGACGCTCGACGCCGTCAAGGCCAAGGAGCGCGAGGAGTACGGCGAGGAGGACTACAAGCGGCTCGAGAGCCTCATGTACGACCGTTTCTACGTCAAGCTCGAGGACGCTCAGGTGCGCCTCTCGACCCGCTCGCCTCTTCCTCCCCTCCGTCTCTCCCTCTCCCGCCTCGCCTCTCTCTGTCTTTCCTGCGCCGCCTACTCGAGACCATGCCTGACGCTCTCTCCTGAACCCTCATCAGCTCCTCATGGGCCCGTCGCTCCAAGTTTGCCTCGACGAGCTCGACACCAAGGGCGGGCACAAGCACGGCGACGCCGGCGAGCTGCACATCCTCGAGCGCACGTCGCTCAAGTTCCTCGCGCAGAACTGCATCGTCGCCTCGGCGCCCAACCTCACGCGGTTCAAGATCTCGGGTTCGCTGCCGACTCTCCAGGTCAACTTCTCGGACCGCAAGTACAAGAGCTTGATGCGCATGATCGACGTCGCCCTGCCCAAGTTTGACGACCCGAACGCTGCGCCGCCTTCTCGACCCTCGATCGAGCCCGCACCTCGGCACACGTCGTTCGCGCGTTCGCGCTCGCGGGTCCCGGGCGAGGGCGACGAGGACATCACGGTCGGGCACGACACGGACGAGGAGTCGAGCGACGACGAGCAGGACGACGGCGACGACGACAAGGAGGGCGGGCGCGACCAGTTCTACGAGGCGCCCGACATCGCCGACGGCGTGCGTCGCGCCTCCCTTTCCCCACCCCTCGTCGCAGACCTGACTCGCTGACCCTCTCTCTCGCGCGCTCCTGCAGAAGCAGAACGTGCACCAGAAGACGTTCGAGTTCAGCTTCTCGGTCGACCGCGTCCAGGCGTCCATCTTCCGCTCGAACCCGGACCCGGCCAAGCCCGACCGCCTCCTCGTCAACGCCGTCCTCGAGGGCTTCCAGCTCGGGTTCGAGCTCCGCCCGTACGACATGAGCGTCGATGTGCTCCTGCGCTCGCTGTACCTCGAGGACAAGATGACGCAGCAGAGCGACTTCCGCCACCTCGTCACGAGCGAGAAGCTCGAGGGCGGGCACGAGCAGGACCTCGTCCGCATCCGGTACCAGGGCGTCCAGAAGGCGTCGCCCGAGTTCCAGACGGTGCACGAGGGCTTCGACAAGTCGGTCGACGTCGAGATGTCGACGCTCAACGTCGTCGTCACGCGGTCCAGCATCCTCTTCCTCTTCGACTGGGTCATGACGACCTTCACCGACCCGAACGACGCCGCTGCGCCGCAGCAGCCGGCGATCGAGGCGGGCGAAGGCCAAGGCGTCGACGGCGAGGCGTCGGGCGACGAGGTCGGCACCGACAAGCTGCGCGTCAAGGTCAAGCTCACGTCGATCAACCTCATCCTCAACGAGGACGGCCTGCGCCTCGCGACCCTCTCGCTCTCGGCTGCCGACGTCTCGGTCCTCCTGCGCTCGCCCACCATCCGAGTCGCCGCCCGCCTCGGCAACCTGTCGCTCCACGACGACTTCTCGTCGGCGGCGCCGCAGGAGATGCTCACGATCCAGGGCGACGAGCTGGCCGACCTGCGGTACGAGACGTACGACCCGAGCGACAAGTCGACCTACCCGGGCTACGACACGAGCGTGCACCTGCGCAGCGGCTCGCTGCGGTTCACGTTCCGCACCGAGCCCGTCCACCGCATCCTCGTCTTCTTCACCCAGTTCGGGCGCATGAAAGCCGTGTACGACGCGGCGACGCAGGCCGCAGCGCAGCGCGCGACCGAGATGCAGACGATGATCCCCAAGATGCACTACGACATCCTCGTCAAGACGCCCATCGTCGTCTTCCCGCACGAGCACGGCGACCGCGACCACGACCGCGACGAGCGGCAGGCAGGCTCGCACGCCGCCGCCGCCGTCGCCGTCCCCGAGGACACCATCACGGCCCGCCTCGGCGAGCTGAGCCTCAAGAACGCGCTCGAGGTCACGGACGAGCAGGTCATCACCAAGATCAGCTTTGGCCTGCACGAGGTCGGCCTCGAGTCGAGCCTGTACCACGACGGCGAGGCGCACAAGCTGCCCGTCCTCGACGGCGTCCGCATCGACGTCGACGTCACGCTGTACCAGAACATCGACCCGACCAAGGACCTCGACTCGCCCGCGACCGTCATCGACGCGCGCCTGTCGGACGTCAAGATGAAGCTCACGCAGGCGCAGTACGGCGTCCTCATCCACCTCGCGCAGTCGATCCCGTCGGCGTTTGCGCTCGGCGGCGACGAGGACCTCGGCGAGGAGGGCGCCGCTATGCTCGAGGCGACGCCGGCTCCGAGCCCGCCTCGCCTCTCGAGCGGCGAGTCGGCGCCGGCCAAGGGCGCCCTCCCGTCGGTCCCCGAGGACGGCCAAGTCGTCGACCTCCTGCCCGAGCTGCCTCGGGTCGCCAAGACGGCCACCGGCGGCGAGGTCAAGCTCACGGCGACGCTCGACCTCACGTTTGCGGTCGGCACCGTCTACCTCGAGCTGTTCACCGAGGCGGCGACGACGGTCGAGAGCCTCGAGGAGGCGAGCCTCGCGCGCTTCGCCCTCAACGACACGGGTGTCAAGTACCGCATGCTCACGAACGGCTCGATGGAGGCCGAGGTCGCCATCCGCTCGTTCACGGTCCACGACACGCGCCCGGCCCGCCTCACCAAGTTCCGCGAGATCATCCCGGCGACCAAGCACTCGGGCCACCAGTTCATGATCCACTTTACCCAGTCGGGCGGCGCCGACAAGAGCTCGATCGCCAACGTCACGGTCGACTCGCCCAAGGTCATCTTCTCGCTCGACCCGGTCTTTGCCTTGCTCGACTTTGCCATGAGCGCGTTCCAGAAGACCAAGGCCGAGCTCGAGGCGGCGGCCGAGGACGACGACGGCGTCGACGAGGGGCTCAAGGAGGCCGACGAGCAGAAGGTCGACTCGTCGCCGGCCAACGCGGGCACGTTCGCCTTCCGCCTTAACGTCGTGTCGCCGACCATCATCCTGCTCGAGGACCCGGCCAAGGCCGACTCGGAGGCCGTCGTCCTGTCGCTCAGCCAGCTCCAGATGTCGCAGCAGGGCACGCTCGCCCTCACGGTCGGCCGCATGGGCATGTTCCTGTGCCGCATGGACCGCCCCAAGGAGAACATCCGCGTCCTCGACGACGTCGACCTCATCCTGTCGATGGACAGCCGCATCGACGGCGGCCGCCAGGTCACCAACATCGACATCGGCGTTCAGCCGCTCATCCTCCGCGTCTCGTTCCGCGACATCCTCCTCATCAACTCGATCGTCAACCGCGCCATCGAGCTGTCGAATCGCAACGCGCCGCCGGCTCCGCCCGAGGAGACGCCCGCACGGCCCGCCATCGAGTCGACGCCGTCGGGCAAGGTCCGCCCTCGCAGCAAGAGCGACGCCACCTCGAGGCGCAAGTCGCGCTCGGGTGCGGCGACGACCAAGGCCTCGCGCGAGGCGCTCCTCCAGGCGCAGGTCATCGTGACCAAGGAGACGGTGCGCTCGTTCCCCTCCCCGCCACGTCATCTGCGCTCGTCTCGCTGACGCCTCGTGTGCTCTCTCTCTCCCTCTCACACAGCTGCGTGCGACGGTCGACGGCCTCCAGCTCATCGTCATCGGCGACCTGCACGACCTGCCCGTGCTCGACCTCAAGGCGGGCAAGTTCACGGCAAAGGCCAAGGACTGGTCGACCGACGTGCGTCCCCTCTCTCTCTCCTGCACCCTCTCTCGCTCTCGAACCTGACGCTCTTCGCGACGTGCAGCTCGACGCGAGCGTCCTCATCAAGCCGTTCATCAACTACTTCAACCTCAAGGTCTCGCACTGGGAGCCGCTCATGGATCCTTGGGAGTTCGGCGTCAACGTGCGTCGGTCCTCGCTCCGTCTCGAGCTCCCCGCCATGCCCGACACTCGTGCTGACCGTCTCTCTCCCCGTGCGCAGGTCACCAAGTCGGTCTCGACGGGCCTGCTCGCCGTCAACGTCTCGTCCAAGAAGCGCCTCGAGCTCAACATCACGTCGAGCTTCATCGAGCTCGCGACGACGACGCTCTCGATCCTCGACCGCGAGGGCGAGCAGGTGTTTAAGAAGGCGCGCGGCTCGAACGCGCCCTTCCTCGTCAAGAACCGCACGGGCTACCCGATCTCGCTCTGGAGCGAGGGCGCCGAGCACGGCGCGCAGGGTCACCGCCTCGACGACGGCGCCGACGCCCCGTGGCGCTTCGACGACTGGCGCACGACGCGCGAGAACGTGTCGGCGAGCACGCACAACTCGCTCTCGGTCGTGTTCGAGGGCCTCGGGTGGGACCGCCTCAAGCACGTCTTCGTCGACCGCGAGGGCGAGCACATCCACGCCCTGCGCCCAAAGATGGACAAGGTGACGCACCGCCTGCTGTGCGACGTCAAACTCGTCGACAACGTCAAGGTCGTCACGCTCCGCTCGACCTTCCTCGTCGAGAACAAGTCGCTCGTCAACGCCGAGATGGTCATCGTCGACCAGCACGGCAAGAAGGCGTCGCAGGTGTACAAGATCCCGCCCGGCGGCGAGTGCGCCGTGCCGATCCTGTCGGCGTACCACGACCGCATCCGCCTGCGCCCGGACCCCGGCTTCGGCTATGCCTGGTCGAGCGAGAGCCTGCACTGGCAGGACCTCGTCAAGCGGCCGACGCGCGCCATCGTGTGCAAGGCGCCCAAGGAGGCGGCGTTCCGGTTCCAGTCGTACGCCGTGCACGACAAGGCCGACCCGCTCACGCGCATCTACCCCAAGGTGTCGCTCCGCCTGCGCGCGCCCGTCGAGGTGCAGAACCTCCTCCCGCACGACTTCCGCTACCGCATCTTCGACAAGAACCTCGAGCACAACTGGAAGACGTTCCTCCACGCCGGCGGCGTCTCCCCGATCCACTTTGCCGAGCTCTCTCACCTGATCCTGCTCAGCGTCGAGCTCGAGGACACGAGTGCGGCCTCCTTTCTCCTCACTCTCTGCGTCGACCGGGCCGTGCTGACGTCCTTCGACAGCCCTCGGCAGGAGCGAGTTCGCCATCATCAACACGGACAACCCCGAGGACCTTCCCGTCGAGCACGACCTCGTCCTCGCCGACAAGCAGGAGCGCAAGCTCAACCTGCGCGTCCACTACCAGTGCGTCCTCCCTCTCCCGCCTTACCCACTCTCGCGCTGGCACGGACCTCGTCCTGACCTCGCTCCTCGCCTCGCTCTCGCAGGAAGCACGCCGACTCGGGCGGCGCCTTCCGCGTCCAGGTCTACTCGCCCTACATCCTCATCAACAAGACGGGCCTGCCGTTCGCGCTCAAGACCAAGACGTTCTTCGGCTCGGCCAAGAGCGTCGCCGGCCTCGAGGAGTTCTCGTCGTCGGCCGCCAAGCGCAAGCCCAACGAGCCCTTCATGTTCTCGTACCCGACCGACGACCGCCGCAACCGGTCCCTCCTGCGCGTCGGCGACTCGAACTGGTCGCAGCAGCTCAGCTTCGAGACGATCGGCGTCACGACCGAGGTCATCCTCCCGTCGGCGACCGGTCAAGAGGAGATCCGCGTCGGGCTCAAGGTGACGGAGGGTCTCGGCGACGTGCGTCCCTCGTCCTACCTGCGCTCGTGCACCTCCTCTCGGGCTCCCTCGCTGACCTTCTAGGCCCTCCTCGCAGTACAAGCTCACCAAGGTCGTCACGCTCTGCCCGAGGTTCATCATCAAGAACAACTTCGAGACCGACCTGCGCCTGCGCGAGTTTGGCTCGACCGACGAGGTCGTCGTCAAGCCGGGCGAGCGGCACCAAGTCGGCTTCCTGCGGTCGGGCCAGGCGCCGCAGCTCGTCCTCGGCCTCGCCGGCTCGCGCACCTGGTCGGCGCCGTTCAAGCTCCAGGACATCGGCGAGAACTACGTCCGCATCCCGCTGCGCGAGGCGGGCGGCGACGAGCAGCTCGCGCGCGTCGACGCCGTCCTCGAGGGCCCGTGCATCTTCATCCGGGTCGACCCCGAGCACGGCTCGTGGCCGTTCCTCCTCCGCAACGACAGCCACTACCCGATCGAGTACTGGCAGGCCGAGTCCGAGGCGCAGCAGTCGAACAACCGCCGCGAGCCTCGCCGCCGGTACCGCCTCCAGCCCAACAGCAAGCAGCCGTACGCGTGGGACTTCCCGGCCGACGACCTGCGCCAGCTCCGCATCGCCGTCGGCGGGCGCGAGCGCGTCGTCAACCCGCTCGAGATCGGCGCTCTCGTCCCCTTCCGCTTCTCGTACGAGGGCCACACGGCGGTCCTGTCGATCGACGTGCGCGCCGAGGGCTCGACGCAGGCCGTCTCGTTCTCGCACTACGTCGAGGAGGACAGCGTCTTCAAGCTGCAGCGGCGCAATGCCGAGACGGCGTCGTCGATCGCGAGCAGCCAGAACGGCGGGTTCGAGGCGGTCGACGTCGACGTCGTGACGACCTTTTCGTTCAGCCTCAGCCTCGAGGGCCTCGGCATCTCGCTCGTCAACCGCCGCATGCAGGAGCTCATCTATGCCTCGTTCCGCGGCGTCACGGCCAAGTACTCGGACTCGACGACCAACGTGTCGTACGACGTCGGCGTCAAGTGGATCCAGATCGACAACCAGCTCTTCGGCGGCCTGTACCCGATCTTGTTCTACCCCTCGGTCATCCCCAAGGACAGCAAGGAGCTCGAGGTGCACCCGAGCTTGCAGGCCTCGGCCATCATCCTCAAGGACGAGGGTGTGTCTCTCTCTGTCTCTCCTACGCGCGCCGTCCCTCCCACAGACCTCCTCGCTGACGCTCTTCCACCTCGTCGCACAGCTCACGGTGTCACCTACTTCAAGTACGCGTCGATCCTGCTGCAAGAGATGACGGTCGAGGTCGACGAGGACTTCCTCTTCGCGCTCCTCGACTTTGCCAAGTTCTCGGGCGCTGCAGAGGACCAGTCGTCGTGCGTCTGCACCGCTCTTCCTCCTCACCTTCCGCAGGCTCTCGAGCTGACGTGCCTCGACCCGTCCGCAGCAAGCTCACCGAGGACCCCGAGGAGATCCCCGAGCCGTCGGCGACGTCCAAGGGCGGCCACCTGTACTTTGAGGTGCTCCACCTGCACCCGATCCAGCTCGACCTCTCGTTCATGCGCACCGACCGCGTCAACGTCGAGCAGAAGTGCGTCCGGACGACGTCTCCTCGCCCGCGCGCTCAGGCCCTCACCTGCTGACTCACCTCCCGCCCCACAGGCTTACCTCGCACAACCCGCTCTTCTTCTTCATCAACGCGCTCACGATGGCCCTCGGCAACGTCAACGACGCCCCTGTGCGGCTCAACGCGCTCGTCATCGAGAACGCGCGCCTGTCGCTGCCAGTCCTGCAGGAGCGGCTGACGCTGCATTACGGTGACGAGTTCTTCGGCCAGCTGTACCGCGTCCTCGGCAGCGCCGACTTCCTCGGGTGCGTCCTGCTCGGTGCCGCTCAGCCGGCGAGTCGCTGCTGACCGCTCGTCGTCCTTCCCCCTCGTGCAGCAACCCCGTCGGCCTGTTCACCAACGTCTCGTCCGGCGTCGCCGACTTCTTCATCCAGCCCTACGACTCGGTCATGATGAACGGCAACAAGGACCTCGGCATCGGCATCGCGCGCGGCGCCGGTAGCCTCGCCAAGAAGACCGTCTTTGGCCTGAGCGACTCGCTCGCAAAGGTGTCGGGCAGCATCGGCAAGGGTGCGACTCTCTCTCTCTTGGCGCTCGTGCTGCAGCCGATCCTGACGACGTCCTCGTGCAGGTCTCTCGGCGGCGACGCTCGACAAGCAGTACCAGAGCCAGCGCCGCATGCGGCAGTTCCGCAACAAGCCCAAGCACGCCCTGTACGGCGTCACGGCCGGTGCTGCGTCGTTCGTGACGAGCGTCGCGAGCGGCTTCGAGGGTCTCGCCGTGCGTGCCGTCCTCTCTGCGCCTCCTCGTCCTGGACCCGCTGACGAGCCTCCTCCGTGCAGACCAAGCCGCTCGAGGGCGCCGAGTCGGGTGGTGCGTCGGGCTTCTTCAAGGGCGTCGGCATGGGCCTCGTCGGGTGCGTCTCCCCTCTCGAGCCTGCGGCGTCGGGCGTCACTGATCCGAGGCTCCTCCCGCAGCGCCGTCACCAAGCCCGCCGTCGGCATCTTTGACCTCGCCAACAACATCACCGAGGGTGCGCCTCTCCTTCCTCACTCTCTCCTGCGTGCGTCGACGACTGATTCGCTGCTTGTGAGCGCAGGGATCCGCAACACGACGACCGTCTTCGACCAGACGGGCATCGACCGCGTCCGCCTCCCTCGGTTCACGGCGAGCGACGGCGTCCTGCGGGTGCGTCTCTCCTCCTTCGCCTGCACGCGCGGACTTTCTCGCTGACTAGCTCGTGCCGACAGCCGTACTCGGAGCGCGAGGCTCTCGGCCAGAACTGGCTCAAGAACGTCGAGAACGGCAAGTACTTCAGCGAGGAGTTTGTCGCGCACCTCGACCTGCCGTCGTCCGAGGACACGCTCGTCGTCATTCTCACGACGCGCCGCATCCTGCTCGTCAAGGTCACCAAGCTCAAGGTCGGGTGGGACGTGCCCATCGCCGACTTGTCGACCATCTCGCTCGAGACGAGCGGCATCAGTGCGTCGCTCGTCCATCTCGCGCTCGCCCCGTCCTCGTCCTCCAGCTGACGCCCTCGTCTGCCTGCAGGTCTCGTCCTGCGCGACGGCCACCCAGGCCCGTTCCTCGCCATCGCCGACCAGAGCGCTCGGCTGTGGCTCTTCCGCCACCTCGAGCGCATCACCCAGGCTCAGTGCATCCTCGTCCCCGTCTCTGTCTACCCCTGTGCGTCGGACGAGTGCTGACCTGCGCCCTTGACCGTGCAGCAACGCTCGCCGGACCGTCGAGTAGATTCGGGCCGGCTCTCTCTCTCTCTCTCTCCTCTCGCTCTCTCGTATCCCCCTCGTCCTCTTGTTTCCAGTAGTAGCTGTACCGTGTGAATACAAAGCTGGTATCTCTCCCTGTGCGAGCGCTGCAGCTGCTGGAGTGCGAGAGCGAGCCGGCTCGGCGTTGCCTCCCCCACATCTCGCCGCCTCGCTCCTCTCTCACGCTCACAGCACTTCGAGCATGGCCGACGAGACGCCCAGCCAGCTGCCAGCCGACCTCGACTCTGGCCTGCGCCGCCGCAACCCGCCACGGCCCGTCGACGACACCGAGGGAGACTCATCACCGCCTCCGCCCGAGCCGGCCTCGTGGCAGCTCCAGCTCGCCGAGGCGAGGCGCGCCATGGCGCTCAAGATGGTACAGCAAGCTCAAGAGCTCGACCACCTCGATACCGACCCAGCAGACGACCCGCCAGCCGCCGACGCCGCCGAGCCGGGCCGCCACGCCGACTCGGAGCCGTCGCCGCTCTACCAGCGCAGGATCAGCACGGCGAGCAGCGAGGGCGACGACCAGGCTGTCGAGCAGCTTTTGCGGCCCTCGAGCGCGCCGACCGCGGCGCCCGTCGAGGAGGACCCGGCTCCCGAGGACGGCGGAGGGTCCGCCGCCGAGGCGCCGCAGCAGGACGGGGGCGACGCAGCGGCGCCGGAGGAGCAGGTCCCTGTCGACGACCGCCTCTGTCGGATCTGCTTTGGCGGAGCGGAGGACGAGGAGGAGCTGGGCAGGCTGTTCTCGCCGTGCGTGTGCCGAGGGACGGTGCGTCGACTCTCTCTGCTCGTCCTCGATCCTCGCCTCGAGCTCAGCAGCAGCTCGCTGCTGTTGCTTAGGGCTGCGGCGCTAGGCGCGGTTGAGTCACTGACAGCGCACGTCCCCCGCAGTCCCGCCACGTCCACACCAAGTGCCTCGAGAGCTGGCGCAAGGCGGCCGTCTCGCCCAAGGCCTTCTACGAGTGCTCGCAATGCCGCTACCAGTACAAGTTCCGCCGCACGACCTTTGCGAGAGCCCTCACGAGCCCTCGTGCGTCCCTCCTCGCTCTCTCGGCGTTTCTGCAGCAAAGCTGACGACGGTCACCGTGCGCGCAGTCACGGTCACCTTCCTCACGAGCTTCGCCTTTATGGCCCTCGTCTTCCTCTCGGGCTTCATCGCCAACTCGCTCATCGCCGCTGTTGAGGCCCGTCAGTCGCTCACGCCCTCGCTCCTCAACGGTTCGTCGCCCTTTTCCTCGTTCTCACAGCCTCGCTCGGACCTCGTCCTGACGGATCCTCCTCGCTACAGACCTC